>OX941096.1:63389004-64735671 GCA_954870635.1 Arctium minus
TCTTAGTTGAACATACATCTGTGTTCATCAATGTTCACGTCTGTTAAAGAACAAGGACATCTACTAGGTGTGTTCATCCAGATAAAGAACAAGAACATCTGTGTTCATCAATGTTCACATTCAGATAAAGAACAAGGACATCTGTGTTCATCAATGTTCACATCCAGATAAACAACAAGGACATTGTTAGGTGTGTTCATCCAGATAAAGAACAAGGACATATGAAATCGAAGTGAAAATATTCATATGATTTTAAAAGTTTATGGAAAATATAAAAATTTATGAATTCGTAACCTACGCTATAATCATGGATGCTTTTTTTCTTGTAACCCCCAAGAAAATAAATGAATTATTGGTTAATTACGAAATGACTTTTCTACCCTTTTGCATTAAATATATAAACAATAAAAACAACAACCAAAGATGCATTTCTATTGGTTGAGCAAGGTTCATAAAGTTAACAACAATTTGTTGGTTAACAAATGATCCTTGCTCTACATAACTAAAAGATGTTGGAATTGCAGGAGTACATAGTTGTTGCCTAAACTAAAGCAACTCTAAACTAAAAAGAAATAATAAATAAATACATATATAAAAGAGAGACATACCAGGAAGCTTTCAAGAAGACAAGTAGGAAGCTTTCAAGAAGACAAGTAACCACAAAAGTCAAACTTTTCAAGCTAGCAACTTTTCTGTGGCTGGAAATCTCTCATGAAAACAACACACACCTTTTAAAAGATAAAATTTGGAAAATTGTGAACCCAAATTCAGCAGTAAGAATAGTGAACCCAAAACCAACAGTAAAATCGTAAGCAATATCTTTAGCAAAATCGTAATAAAAATCATAAGATAAAGTCGAGATGAAAACGGTCATACCAGTAAAAGTCAAAAACGAGATGTTCACACCAGCAAAAGAGGCTCCGGTTTAGGGCTCCGTGTTATGCGACGACGACGTGGGAAAGGGAGGAGGGATGGGGAGGA
Organism: Arctium minus; assembly: GCA_954870635.1. Lineage (NCBI taxonomy): Eukaryota > Viridiplantae > Streptophyta > Magnoliopsida > Asterales > Asteraceae > Arctium > Arctium minus. Next base: position 63,389,986 of record OX941096.1, read on the forward strand.
CGGCGACGTGGGAGAGGGAGGAGGGATGGAGAGATTGGTGCAGCATTAGATCGATCTAAGAATTAGAGCATCTCCATTGCATAACCAATTAATGGGTTTTTACTATTTGAAAAAGCTTTTAAAAAGATTTTGATGCATTGGGATGAAAAACTTTTTGTTGGAAAGGTTGGAGTTCTCTAACCTATTGGAGCAAAGACTTTTTCTAACTATATTTTCATTTTACACCCTCTCTTAATCATATTTTCATTTTATCTTGAGTAAATTCCAACTTTGGTCCCTGAGGTTTATTGATTTCTTTGAAAGAGGTCCCTATGGTTTCATAATTCAAGTTTACATCCCCAGGGTTTGGATTTTGCTCTAGAAATGGTCCCTGACCCCTAACGACGTCAAAATGGTCCGTTAGAGGCAGGGATATTTTCGTCCAACCATATTTTTGTCCCTTTTTTGTAATTTTCTTTGTTTCTTCTTTTTATTGTGTAAAATCATAAAAACTTAGGGACCAAATTTGTTAATAACTCTAATATATATATATATATATATATATATATATATATAAGTGTGTGTGTGATATGTATGTATGTATGATAAAAAAACTCCTTCGTTCTGCATCCACCGCCATCGTCTCCTTCTCCCCTCTTCTCTAATCGATATCTATCTCTCGCGTACTCGATCGTAAATCAACAACAGACATGTATCTCTATCTCTCTTATCTCTATCGCTCTCTCTCTTGTTGGTGAATCGACCCCGGTCGACGTTCTTCGCCCACCCCCCAATCGACTCGTCGTCGTCGATGTGACCGGCGACAACCCATTGATTAGGGTTTTCACACTGCTACCGTCGACCGCTGCCCAGACCCATCGACTCAAAGTTGATTTCTCAAAACGGATTTCGATTCTCTCTAAACAGTGGATCGATTGTGTGGTTTGGGATTATCTAAGTAAATCCTATGGGACAGTGATGGTATCAATTTCTTATTAGAAGTTGTTTGCACCTTCATAACTAATATGGTATGTGTAATCGTTTGCGATTGATAGTTGTATCTGAGTATAACAGTTGGGCATGGGGATGTAGATGAAGATGATTGATGGAGAAGATGAAGATATGAATATGATGATAAAAGAAAAACAAAGCTCTGATATTTGTGGTTGATTTTAATTTTGATTTTGGTGTTCAGATTAAGATTTGATTGGGTTAATTGATGTTGTTGTTAGGATAATTTTGATTTTGGTGTTCAGACTAAACTCCAATTTTACAATATTGAGTAAACTTCAATTCTAGATCAAGTTTTGGGTTTTGATTTTGGTTTTAAGGTTTAAGTTTAGATTAGAGTTGGTCTGATTTTAATTTTTCATGTTGATGTTTAGGTTTGGATTTGGTCTTGGTTTAATTGATGTTGGTGTTTGGATTAAGGTTTGGACTTTGGATTAGAGTTTGTGTCTGAATTTTTTTGGCTGGAGAAGATGACCGGCGATTTGGCCGGAGAAGATGACCGGAAAGGAGAGTAAAATTTACAGATTTGATCCCTCTAAAATATTGTTTTTTTTACAAAGATAAGAAAAAACAAAGAAAATTACAAAAAAAAGGGACAAAAATATGGTTGGACGAAAATACCCCTGCCTCTAACGGACCATTTTGACGTCGTTAGGGGTTAGGGACCATTTCTAGAGCAAAATCCAAACCCTGGGGATGTAAACTTGAATTATGAAACCATAGGGACCTCTTTCAAAGAAATCAATAAACCTCAGGGACCAAAGTTGGAGTTTACTCTTTTATCTTTTATCATGTTTTGATTATTTAATCTAATTATTAAATATCTATAATAAAACAATTAACCCCCTATTTCTCTTTCACTTTTATTAACATACATCTTGTTATTTCATACTTCCAACTAAAACGAGATATGGAATTTAGGTTTAGAGCTACTTTTTAAATATCGTTTAATGTGTTGTTTTAAAATATTTGAATTATGATTTTAAAAAAATATCACGTGTGTCTTAAAACGACAAATTAAATGAGGGGATTTTATAAAACATTTGAAATAGATGAGGATAGATTATAATGTAATTGATTAAAAAGCTTTAGAAAGAGTTTTTTGTATTGGAAAAGGTGTTTAATGATAGATTTTTGTTAAAAAAAGTTAGTGGAAGGCGTTGGAGGGGTGAGGGTTTTGAGAGAGAGGCGTGTGATAGGGTTTATCTGATTTGGGCTTTTTCATTTGGAGCCTTGTCTTCTTTTTTTTTTTTTTTTTTTTTTTTGGGTTTTGGGGGGGGGGGGTGGGGAGGTTTGGAGGGAAATAATTGGAGGAAATTTTTAGAGGTAAATTCAAAATTTGGAAATAAAACAAATAAATTATATGTAAAATAAATATAATATTATTATTATTATTATATATGTAGAATTTTATTTTATATTTATATAATAAATATATTACGTTAAATAATAAATTTTAAAATTTTAAAAAATTATCTTATTAAAATTTATTTTAATGTATATGTATGGACCAAATACTAAACTAGTTATAATTTTAATAAAACCCAATCCAATAAAACTTATTATTGTTATTACATTTTACTGGTAAAACCGAATAAAATTTATTAAACCGAATAGAGTCCAATAAAACACAATAGAACTCTTAAAAGTCCGATTGGATCTATTAAAGCCTAATCGGTCGATTAAAACTTAATTGATCCATTAAAACCCAATTGATCCATTGAAGCACAACTGATCCATTAAATCCCAGTTGGATCCATTAAAGCCCAATTCATCCATTAAAGCACAATTGATCCATTAAATCCCAATTTGATCCATTAAAGTCCAATTTGATCCATTAAAGCCCAATCGATCCATTGAAGCACAACTGATCCATTAAATCCCAATCGATCCATTAAAACCTAATTGGATCCGTTAAAGCCCGATCGATTCATTATAGCCTAGTTGGACCCGTTAAATCCCTACCGATCCATTAAAGTCAAATTGTATTCGTTAAAGCCCAATAGATCCAATAAAGCCTAATCGATCTATTTAAGCACAACCGATCCATTAAAACTCGATTGGATCCATTAAAACTCAATTGGATCCATTATAGCCAGATTGGATCCATTTACGCTCAATTTGATCCATTAAAGTCCGATTGGATCCATTAAAACCCAATTGATCCATTAAAACTCGATTGGATCCATTAAATACCAATTGGATCAATTAAAGAGCCATTGCTTCCATTAAAACCCAAATAGTGACTTATTACGTGTCCACTAACACCAATAGTGACTTATTACGTGTCCAATAACACCAATAGTGACTTATTACGTGTTTATATGCATGTATGTACTGTATATATGCATGTGATGTGTATTATGCTCTATAAGACCACTAAGAACCACTAAAGCCTATTAAGAACAATGTAGACCAAAACAACCTTTCATGACTTATTAAGGCCCAATGATAACTCTCATTTTGAGTGTTATTTACACATTGTTTGTGTGTGTTTTTCTTTAATTTTAGTGTGTGTTTTCCCTTTACGTGTTCATGTTTCTCTTTTTTATTTATTTATTTTTATTTGGAGATGTTGAGGATAAAAGTTTGTGTTTTGATGGTTGAAAGCATCATTTTTGGGCTAAATGTTGGATTGCAGAAAGTGGCCACTTTGTCGCCACGTTGGTGAACGATGTAAATCCGAGGACAGCTGAAAAATATCATATTTTGCATGTATTTTTATGTCCATTTCAGCTGCATAAAGGCTTTCTTAAAGGCTAAGCTTTAGAAACCAAGGGGATGAAGAGAAGACAAAGGATAAAAGCAAAAAGTTGGTGGAAAGATATCAATGCCAAAAATGTCTGCCTAAAAGCCTAAATGAGATAAAGCAAAAGATGAGCTTTCATGAGAAAATAGATGAAAAAGGCAAGGAGCCTTTGGGTCAAAGAATGCTTGAACTCATTGAAAGGTTTTGTGGGTAAAATCCTCCACTACCCTTTTCATCTTCCACTATAAATTGAAGCCATGGATGTCATTTGAAAGAGAGCTCCAACATGTAGCATAATTCAGCTATTGTTCTTTCTTTTTTTCTCTTAGATAGTTGTAGTTGTAATTGTAGTTGTAATTTATTTCCTAGTATTTAATTTCCAGCTCAAAGTGGCCACGTTGTCGTCACGTTGGCAGCAACTTTTAAGTTTCATTTATGCAATTTAAGTTTATATTCTCTCATTCTTCTTTCATGTCTTTTACTGTTATTATGAACTAAACACCCCTCTGGGTGTGGGTATGAGCCAAGGCAAGACTAGTAGGCAACACTTGGGTGTTGCCATCTTTGCTAACTCTTAGACTTGGTCACTCGAGTCGGGACTTCAACTCAACGTGGACAAGCCGATCACTTGTTAGTGTTAATATTAGATCTTAGACCTCGAGAGGGGCATATCCGAAATACGGTTTGAGTGATGCAAACAAGATTTGAGAAAGTCTTTTATAATAGAGATACGGGTTTTTGCATGATTTTAACTAAGGTTCAAATGTCGGTCGATATGGGTGTCACAAAGAGATTTGGGCGTCTATATCTATACCGGTGGAACTGAAATCCTTAGAGGTTTACTTAGTTAAGTCGGCAAGTCTTGAGTTGGCCAACGTGGTGACAAAGTGGGTGCAACGTGGCCACGTTCCGAGGAAACTTATTTTCGAGAGAAAAAGGTTTTTAAGTTTGTCGTGTGTCATTTTGTTTCTGACCAAGTTGTTACTACATCAGTCTTAGTTAATGCCTGTACCCACATCCTCCTTTTTCTTTAAAGTATTTGTTAATTGTTAAAAGCACCAATCTCGCTCAAAGATATTTTATTCTTCTCTAATTGAAGCCATTGTATTCTCGACCTACTACTCGAAACTTTGAAGTCTGATCCCTGTGGATACGATCTCGGTATTTTTACCACTTTATTACTTGTAGCGATCATAGTGTCCAGTGTGCACTTGCACCGCCACTGTGGCAACATAGTGGCCACTTTGTGGACCTATACGACTTTCCGCTATCACCCAATAACACCAATAGTGACTTAATACGTGTTTGTATGTAGATATGTACTGCATATAGGCATGTGATGTGTATTGGGATCAATAAAGCCATTAAGGCCCACTATAGCCTACTAAGAACCATTAAAGCCTAGTAAGAACTAATATATACCAACAAAATATTTAATGACTTATTAAGGCCAAACGATCCATAAACGCCATTGTGGATCTGTTAAAGCCCAAACGATCTATTAAAGCCCAAATGGATCAATTAAAGCCTAATTGATCCATTAATGACCAAGTGGATCCATTAAAGACCAACCGACCCATTAAACGCCCATGTGGATCCTTTAAAGTCCAACCGATCCATTAGAGCCCAATTTGTTTCATTAAAGCCCAAATAGACCCTTTAAAGCCCAACCAATCCATTAAAGCCCAATTTGTTCCATTAAAGCCCAAATTGTTCTATTAAAGCCCAAATAAAGCCATTAAAGCTCAACCGATCTTTTAAAGTCCAAATAGATCCATTAAAGCCCAATCGATCCATAAACACCCATGTGGATCCATTAAAGCCCAAATTGTATTATCAAATCCCAATTGAACCCATCAAAGCTCATTATGATCGTTGTTGACTTATTAAGGCCCAAACATACAAGTGATGACTTATTATGTGTTTATTTACACGTATCGACTTCATAGATGAATGTGTCGTGTATTTGGGTCAATTAGACAACTAAGCACCATTGTACCCCGCTATGAACCACTCAACCACCAGTATAGTCCAATATGAAATCTTATGACTTATAGGTTAGTACGGAACATTAAACCACCATTATAGCCCAATATGACATTTTACAATTTATTAAGGCCCAACATAATACTATATTTAAATTAATACGTGTTTGTGTACTAACATATGTATCACATATTTATGCATGTGGTTTGCAGTCGGTTTGATAAGTCAACTAAACCAACATATCTCAAAACTAACCAGTAAGCCAATTGAAGCCATCAAACCAATTAGCGACGGATGCTAGGTGTCCCTTGCTAATCCCTCGCTAAATTAGTGAGGAATTAGCGAGAGATTGACCACAAACACAATCTCTCGCTAATCCCTCACTAATTAGCGAGAGATTTTTTCCCTCGCTAATTTCCGTCGTTGATGCCCATTTTTCTAGTAGTGTAAAAAAAATGATAACTATATTTAAGATATTTTATATTTAAAATTAAAAAGATAGCACACTTCAATAAAAAATAAAAATAAGGTGTTTTATCTCAAATTTTCTTATATTTATCGGTTAGTTATATCAATAGTTACAAATTTTAGATATTTTAGAAAATAAAAATAAATGCTTATCTGCAGTTAGTTACACGAATTCAAACATTGAACTTTTATAAGCTGTACTTATGTTTAATCAATTTGTACTTTTGGATTTTAAGTAATATGCATTAATAAGTGGTACCTAATGCATAAAAATTAGTTTTTAAGAGTTTAACTTAAATGCTTTATAATATAGTATAGATATATTAGTTAAAATTCAAAATTACAAGTTAATGAAACATAATTATAACTTATTAAAATCCCATGTTTTTATTTGTATAACTAAATGCAAATAAACATATTAAATATATACAGGATAAACACTATGAGATAAATACCCGTTTTATTTTTTTTTTAAATATATTTATTAGATCAATGCATGTTTTTATAATATAGTATAGATATATTAGTTATGAGATTATAACTAATATAGATATAGATATATTAAGAGCAAATCATAAAATAAAAAATAAATATCTATACTATATTATAAAGCATGGATAAAAAAACTCTTAAATACAAATTATTAGGCACAAGGTACCATCATTTTATGCAAGATTTTAAAAATCTCTTAATTTACAAGTTTGAAAGCACAAAATACATATTACTACTGCAGGCTTCTAACACCCATTAATTTGGTATGTGCAGGACCTTCCTTTTATGCAGACCTTTCCATGTATCACTATTAATTAATATATCATATTACTATAAATTTGTTTTAATTATATTATTAAATATGTAATTGGTTATTTTTTCTAGATGTCATTAAAATATATAAGATACTCATTGAATTCTAACAAAATACTTCAATTTTTTTATATAAAAAACATTATATTATTAAGTCTGAATTAAACAAATTTATAAAAAAAATATTATCACTTTCTTAAAACATCCAAGATCGTACTGTAAATCAACAAAAAAACAAAAAATAAAATGAAACATTAAAATCGTGATGTATCTCGCTGCATTGCGCGAGTATGCTTCTAGTTGATAATAGTAATATTGATCAAATCGTCCAATAAATATAAAAAATAAATATTGATAATAGTAGATAATATTGACCAAATCGTCCATTAAATATAAAAACAAATATTTATATTAATAAATGAGTATCCATTCCACAAATAGATGATGATGTGAGATACTATGTTTGGATAAGTTGTACCAATGTATTATGAAAATGTAAATTAAGTAATTGACTTTAATTATTTGTATTTTGTGCTTAAAATGTTGTAATTATGAGTTTTTTATGTCTCTTTTATAATATAGTATATATATATATATATATATATATATATAGGCCAAGGATAATTTGCAACCCACGTAAATCTTACAACCCATGCAACCCACATCTTAACCGTTGGATTAGTGATAAGCGGTTATTTTATTTTTATTTTTATGTTTTTTTTAATTGAAAATATTGGGCCCACATTTATTGTAACCGTCGATCATGAATCCAACGGTTAAGATGTGGGTTGCATGAGTTGTAAGATTTACGTGAGATGCAAATTAAACTACCCCTATATATATATATATCACTACAAAACAGAGGCTTATCACCGACGGATGAATCCGTCGGTGATCCGTCGGTAAAATGTAAATCCGTCGGTGATTCGTCGGTAAATGGCCGTCGGAAAAGAGGTGGTCGGCGATCAAATTACCGACGGATCACCGACGGATATTACCGACGGATCACCGACGGTTATGTTTTCCGACGGATCTCCGACGGTTACCGACGGCGAGGTTATTTCCGACGGATCACCGACGGTCTTCCTTTAGCGACGGATTACCGATGGATTATTTCCGACGGATTATTTCCGACGGAATTCCATTTTACCGACGGATTTAGCGACGGATTTCCGACGGCTATTTATTAAATAAAAATTAAATTAAAAATAACTTTCCGACGGATTACCGACGGATAATCCGTCGGTAATTTAAATTTTTTTTTAAAAAAAATAATTAAAAATTAAAATTTTCCAGTTTTTTATCCCATACAAAACCTGCCAATTTTTAAATATTACTGTTAGTCCCAAAGAAGTAAACAAGTATTGTAGAAGGGGGGGGGGTTGAATACAATACCACAAAATTACTTAATTTTAATTCTTTTATTGATAATGAATATCAAGAATTACACAAAGAGAAAATAAAGATTGTTGCGGAATAAGAATAGATGAGAACTACTCTAAACAATCTAACACTTAGAAGATATTAAGAACACAAAGACTTAAACTGTAAGAAAAGGAAGGACAACTATCAACCTGTTTGAAATCTTGTGAATGTCAAAGCTTGAGCTGAAATCGTAAGTAGCAAGGTGCTACTTCCATCCTTTATATACTCTCCAATGTAATGAGTGCAAAGGACAAGTAGGAGTAAAGGCTTTGGAGGTTGAGAGGTTGACAATAAATTATGAGATATTTGATGTGACTTGTCACAATACAAAAGGTAACCTTTGTACTATGAAAGTACAATATCAAATATAAAATATTCAAGGGACAATCTTTTTGAGATCTATTAGAAAATAAACATCTAATCAAATTAAGACTAAATGTAAATCTTCTAAAGGAAGAGAGAAGCTTCCATTCCCATTGTCAGAAGATCATTGGGAAAGAGGAAGTATGTCAAATCATGAGGATTTAACATAAATGCTCGTATTAGATAAAGAAACAATCTGTACGAGGAAAGTTACCGAAGAAGGAATTCGGTAACTTAGGTATGTGCCGAAAGAGAAACTTGGCATAGAAGGAATCAATGCCGAACAGGTGAAGGTTCGGCAGAAGAAATTTCTGCCGAACATGAGAGGATTCGGCATAGGGGTAAGTTGCCGAATTGGAATTGGCAGGGATATGATCTGCCGAATTGGAATCGGCAGATTATGCTTAGTTCACTCTTGAAGTCCATCTCAATCCGCATTGTAGACTTCCTTCATGTTAGATTCGGTTTATCTTCGACTCACCGATCTGTTAAACTAACTAAGCTATAACAAAGAACCATAAAACAAAATACAAGGTTCAATCATCAATAGAGGTTATCTTTAAATCTTAGATGACCCAACAATCTCCCCCTATTTGATGATAACATCTCATACAACAAAGAAGTTAATGAATAATGCATTTTGACCCTTTTTCATATTCTTTTGGGTTCTTTTTCACATAGACCATTCTTTTTGTTTATGTTTGGATTTTCTAGAGTATCCGACATTTACAAGTATAAAAGAATAAAATAAATATTTGTACAAATTATTTACGATAAGACATAAAAGCTCAATGTATTAATCTTTTTAAGAAGATTACAATACAGAGGAAAACAAAATAAACTATACCGAATTTATTCAAAAGAAAAATGCGGTTCAGCATCCCTCTTCTTTAGTTCATCGGTAGTAGCCACATAGAAATCCTTAGCCGACATTGGAATTATTTGAATAATCCCGTGGAGAAAGGTTGTGTCGGCAATAGAGATTTGGCTTGATCTGAAGAAGGAGATCTGCCCAAGTGCGTTGTTGAAGAAGATACCATGAGTCGGCTCAGAAATCACAGTTGTTGAAGGATGAGGAACCGGAATAGGTAAAGAGAGATCAAGATTTGAAGTATCCGGGACCTTTCCTTCTTTAGCCATTTGGGCAAACACGTCTTCCTTTTTGGATTTTGACTTTGATTTGGGAGGAGGACGACCAGACATCAGATTGTTGATAATCTCTTCTTCGGCAGGAGTATGGACAATGTTGTATCTTTTTCGGTAGGTTCTGAACTTGGTTTGAAGATCTGCAATGTATTTATCAACCTCAGCTTTTGCAGAGCTTTGGCTTTTTAACAAACAGATACCAATTTCTACCCATTCTGATACTCCAAACCGAACAAGAGAGTCTAGTCGGTCCATAGACAAAGAAGCATCATCCCTGATAATCTTTAGCCGAATAGCCTTGCAGCTTGCAGACGGTTTGATTATTTTGACATCTGTGATTTTGGCAGAGCACCGACGTCTGTTGAGGGTTTTTCGGTACCAATCGATACACATAGTCTTTATTTCCTCATTTTTCTTCGCCGAGTCCTCTAGAGCGCTCATCTGAGTTTTAATTGTATTGGTAGGATCTTCTTCAGCAGCTATCTTCAACGCTAGCTCGACATCTTTGTCACGAGCAATCTGGGCAAGTTTTGCAGTTTTCAGTTCTTCTTCAGACAGGCCTAGATCAGAAGAGGTAACCTTTGGAGGAGGAAGATGAAGACCAGCACCATCCACAACTTTCTTTAAAAGAGCATCTTTACGACGCTTTTCTTCAGCAGCTATTTCATCTGGTGACATAATGGCTTTGCCCTTATCATTTTTGGGCAGATTCTCCCCCTTAGGTTCTTCGACCACCTTGGGGTGATCGGTTCCCTTCTCTTCGGTAGCAGAAGGTTCGGCAGCAGCAGCATTGGGTTCGGTAGCAGCAGAGACTTTGGCAGAAGCAGAGGGTTTTCCCTGACTCGTACTGATGTGAACTTGAGAACGGAGTTGCTCCCCCTCAGTTTGTTTCTCCCCCTCAGTACGAGCCGGGGAAGAAACACTGGATCTGGCCGACACACGGCCTATTCGCCGATCAATACGTTCCAAAATATGGCGATCAGCAGGAGTGAATGCAGACTCAGTGATATCAATATCAAGAGACTGAGCACAATACTGAGCAATATCGGCAGGCAGAGAGTCAAGACGCCGATTTAAATTCTGCAAGGCACTGAGAATGGCAGAATTAATAGACTCCTGAGCCGAAGTCTGCTGCCGTAGACGGATAAGATCTTGATCCCGAGCATCCGAGGCGGCCTTGAGAGCAGCCATCGATAAGGTCAAGGAGGTATTTTGATCATTAAGTCTGACCACCTCCTTGAGAATAGAATCCATGGCTGCGGATAGAGGAGAACGAAGACCGGGAATCTGGTTGTGCATGACATCCAAACACTGAAAGATGTCGCGATTAAGAGCGACAACCTCAGAATTTTGCTCCTTGACGAGCTTCAGAAGTTCCTCCAAAGAGATGTTGTTGGCGTTCAGAGAGTCGAGGAGCGCCGGTTCACGCAAAGACTGGCGAAGCGTTTCGAACTGGGTACCAAGCATTCGTACCTGCCGATTGGTGTCACTGATGTCGGCAAGTAAATCGGCAGATATTGTGACCGGTACATGGGTAGAAGACCCAGTCATTTTTGTAGGAGATTGTTTGGGTGAGGGAGATCTCTTTGGTGGCGAGTTCTTCGGCGATGGTTGAGGGGAAGGGGAGTTGATCGGTGAGGTAGTGGGAGAGAATAGCCGTCGGTACATATCCTGGGATGAAACCCCAGTTTGTGCAATATCAACGGGAATGACCCCGGGTGATAGGCTGTGCGGTGAGGAAGCAGAATGTCGGTCCGGAGAGAGGACCAACTCATCTTCAACCTCCACATAAAGAGGAGGAGGAGAAGGAATATGTGGGGACTCCTTTTGTACATCCAAATCCTGTTGAGAAGGTTTGGAGGAGGTGGGAGTAGGCTTAACAGATCCCCGTGGCCCTGGAGGGGAAAGTTCAACAGCTACCGATTGTTGAGAATCGGTAGATGGAGTGTGAGGCTCGGCCGAAGGTTTCCTAAGTTTCTTAGAACGAGACTTAGGAGGGGAGGTTGAGCCCCGTCGCTTAACAGAAATAGAAGGGGGTATGACTGGGGTAGCCACCGAAGGATTCGTCGGTGGCAGAGTCATGAGAGCAAGTGCGACGTTTCCGGTGGCCTTTTTCTTTTTAATAGCCACCGACTTAGCTCGGGAAGTTTTTGGGGGAGAAGGGACCACCGATTTGGATGGCTTAGGAGAAGATGAAGGCCTTTCGGATTCACCTTCGGCAAGCGTTCCCCAAATCGGATTGGGAGAAGAGATGAAAGAGAGCATACCTGAGGTGAGCGTAGAGTCGGTAGGCTTTATCGGTTTGAAAATAGATTGCTTGCTATTTTGAGAAATTGGTAAGTCAAACTTGATCATCGGTTCGGGGAGAGCCGCATCGGCACGCAGATGTGCAGATAGCTTGTGGTTGATGATGAGAGAGATGAAGCGGGGAAGTGCCACATTGTGATTTCTGGGAGGAGAGATGGCGGTAATCAAGGAGTCGAAGAATACCTGTGCAAAGTCGATCCTCCTCATAAAAATAAGGGCATGAGCAAGACGAGTGATAGCGGCCGGAGATTGATCCCATCCCGAAGTTTTGTGGGAAAGACAGTATAGGAGGTGAGAAAAGAAGTAGTTCCATAATGCACCCATATTCTTTCGAAGGAGAGTGCCGGAACCCTTGGTTTTGCCTTCGTGCACATACTGGAGAGCGGTAACAACCTCATCATGCTCTTGATGAGTAGGGAATGGAGCATATACATTAAACTCTGGTATTTGGAGAACCGAGCGAATATCATCCACCCCAAAAGAGAGATCGGGGTGTTCTTCAGAGGATAGAACGGAAGCAGACACCTGGTGAGTAGTAGAGTCATACTTGCAGGTCAACCAAAAGTTACCAAGGAGCATTTTACTCATCTTGGTGGATGAAGTGAGAGCATGGCATATTGGAGATCTTTGGAGAAAGATGGAGACTTGGTTGAACTCTGGGTGATCAGCATCCGCAGAGAGACGAGCTACTTGGTTGCAAGCAGGGAAAGTGAGAGATTCACGAGTGAGAGGAGTAGCAACCTTTGAAGCTTTCGAGGTTTTTGAAGACGCCATGGAAGAGAGAGAGGGTTGCAGGTTGTTAGAGGAAAAATAGAGGAAGAAGATAAGAACGAAGGTAAAGTAAAAAAAATGAAAAGCAAGCAAAAAGAAGTATAAATAGGTTAGAAAGAAGAGGGAAAGGTGAGAATTCAAAAGCCGAAAAAAATGGTAATGATGGTACAACGCAAACGTGCGTAATGGGGAAGTGGAAGGGCCGAAAAACGGCTAAGTGTCAGGTCGTGGACGTCCCATCAACTGACGCACGAACCCTGTAGTGCCACGTGGCATAAGCCCATAGCGTAAAGAAAAGGTGCCGAAGATATTCGGTAGGAGAGAAGTGGATAAGGATGACACATCATACACTATACCGAAAAAGAGAGAGATGCCGAAATATGAGAGATATTTCGGTAAGAAGTATTCGGTATATAGAGATACCGAATAGAGAAGATACAATCTTTCGGTAAGGTCGATGGTACCGAAATATTAGAGAAATTTCGGCAGGAATTAGGGAAGTACCGAAGTATGAGAGATAGTTCTGTAAGTGGTATAACGAACGAAGACATACCGAAATAAGACATATACCGAAGTTTGAAAAGATAGATACCGAAATATGAAGGAATTTCGGTAAGTTTGAGTCCGGTATGTGTAAGTACCAAAATGTGCCGAAAGGAAATCTTCGGTAAAAGAGGTACCGTCAATTATTAGGCAATTTTTTTTTTTTTTTTTTTTTTTTTTTTTTTTTTTTTTTACGATAAATTTAACATACCTAAGGATCCCACAAGGAAGTTGAAACGTGCCTCATCCAGTGGTTTTGTAAAGAGGTCTGCAAGTTGAAGATCTGTCGGAATGAAGTGAAGTTCAATATCACCTTTAGAGATATGATCTCTTATAAAGTGATACCGAATATCAATGTGTTTAGATCTGGAATGCAACACTGGATTGTTGGCAATGGCTATGGCACTAGAATTGTCACATAGAATCGGTACATGAGAATAAACTTTGGCATAATCTTGTAGTTGGTTCTTCATCCACAAGATTTGAGCACAACAACTTCCAGCTGCAACATATTCGGCTTCGGCAGTGGAGGTGGATACCGAATTTTGCTTCTTACTGGACCAACTGACTAAGTTTCCACCTAGTAATTGACAGCTGCCAGTTGTACTTTTTTTGTCAACCTTAGACCCTGCAAAGTCAGAATCTGAATAGCCAATTAGATCAAAACCTGAGTCCTTGGGATACCAAAGACCCAGATTCATGGTACCCTTTAGGTACCGAAAAATACGTTTCACAGCCGCCAAGTGAGATTCCTTGGGATTGGCTTGATAACGTGCACAAAGACACGTAGCATACATGATGTCAGGTCTACTAGCAGTAAGATAAAGAAGAGACCCTATCATTCCTCTATAATTCGTGATATCTACCGACATGCCGGTGGAATCTGCATGAATTTTTAGAGGTGGTGCCATTGGAGTTTTCATGGGAGAACAATTTTCAAAATCAAACTTTTTCAAAAGATCACGAATATATTTATTCTGACAAATGAAAATACCTTCAGAGGATTGTTTAATTTGAAGACCAAGAAAGAAAGTAAGTTCACCCATCATACTCATCTCATATTTGCTTTTCATGAGAGAGGCAAACTCTTGACAAAGATTTTCATCAGTGGCACCGAAAATGATATCATCCACATAGATTTGAACAAGAATGATATTACCGTTTGTTTTCTTGAGAAAAAGAGTATTATCAATTTTACCTCTGGTATATTGGTTGGATAGAAGAAAATCAGACAAGGTGTCATACCAAGCACGAGGAGCTTGTTTCAGACCATAGAGAGCTTTGTCAAGTCTGAACACATGGTACGGATGAGCTGGATCTTCAAAGCCAGGTGGTTGTTTCACATAGACTTCTTCAGCAAGTTCTCCATTGAGAAAAGCACTCTTAACATCCATTTGAAAGACCCGGAAGTTTTTGTGAGCAACATGAGCAAGAAAAATTCTTATTGCCTCAAGTCTATCAACAGGAGCAAAGGTTTCATCATAATCAATACCTTCCTCCTGCCTATATCCTTGAGCAACAAGCCTGGCTTTATTCCGGATTACAGTACCGACTTCGTCCATTTTGTTTCGGAAAACCCACTTAGTACCTATAATGGTTTTACCGAAAGGTCTTGGCACAAGTCTCCAGACTTTGTTTCTCTCAAATTGAGACAACTCTTCTTGCATGGCAGTGACCCAACAAGAATCTGCTAGAGCTTCTTCAATTTTCTTGGGTTCGATAACGGATAGAAAGTTCACATAGAGACAGATGTTTCCAATACTTCTTCTAGTTTGGACACCTGCTAGCTGATCTCCGATAATTTGATTTATCGGATGATGTTTGGTCCATTTTAAAGCTGGGGGAAGAGGTGCAGGAACTGTGTTTGGAAAGTATGAAGGTGAAGGATCGGTAGGTATAGGATGAATATGATGAAGAGGAGAAGTATGTAAGGTGGTTTCGGTAGGAGCTATGGATTCGGTAGGAGCTGTGGGTTCGGCAGTTGGTAAAGGTTCTGCCGAATCATGATGGAGAGAAGTGGAGGGTACTGAAAATGGGACATATGGAGGTCTTGAAGATAGAATATTTGGAGACGTTTCTCCAACATAGGAATTAATCCATTCATGAAGTTCAGTGTCATCACAAGATAGAGAGGATGTCTTGTGATCATCAAACTTCACATGTATTGACTCATCAATACATTTTCTTCTTAGATTATATACTCTGTAGGCTTTAGAGGAGAGAGAATAACCCACAAATATACCTTCATCAGCTTTGGGATCAAATTTCCCAAGCTGCTCTCGATCATTCAAGATAAAGCAAAGGCAGCCGAAAACATGAAGAAAACCAATGTTTGGTTTTCGGCCATAGAAGACTTCATAGGAAGTCTTGTTGTGCCTTTTCACAATGATAGATCGATTTTGAGTGAAACATGCTGTATTGACAGCTTCAGCCCAAAAATAGGTTGGAAGATTTGATTCACTTATCATTGATCTTGCAGCTTCACATAGCGTACGATTCTTTCTTTCTACAACACCATTTTGTTGTGGAGATCTTACTGCTGCAAAGTTTTGAGAAATACCTTTGTCACAAAGAAAGGCATCTAAAGTAGCATTTCTGAATTCGGTTCCATTGTCACTTCTGATAGATCTGACTAATTGACCGTTGAGAACTTCAAATTTCTTGATAAAGTTGATGATTTCTTCAGGTGTATCACTTTTGTACCTGAGAAAGAATACCCAAGTGTAACGTGTGTATTCATCAATAATTACAAGAATGTACCTTTTTCCACCTAGGCTAGGTGTGCTGACAGGCCCACAAAGATCCATATGCAGCATCTGTAGAGGAGTAGAAATAGAAAAACACTGTTTTGATTTGAAAGAAGATTTTGTTAGTTTGCCTTTCTCACAAGCTGCACAAAGTTTTTCTTTTGAGAAAGAAATTTTCGGCAAGCCAACAACAAGCTCTTTGTTGGAGAGAGCATTTAACGTTTTGAAGTTGAGATGAGAAAGACGTTTATGCCAGAGCCAGTTTTTCTTTTCAGAGTCTTCAGAAATGAAGCAGATGCTTTCCTTTTCAGTTGATTTGTCATCCATATTGATGACGTACACATTATCCTTTCTAAAACCAGATAGGACAGTGTGAAACTGTTTATTAGTGATGAGACAATCAATTTCTCTGAAAATTACATAGAAACCTAAATCACATAGCTGACTAATGCTTAAAAGATTATGCATCGGTCCCTTCACATAGGCAACTTTGTTAAAAGTAATGGAACCGTTAGAAAGAGTTCCATAACCTTTAGTGGAACCGCGAGAGTTATCACCAAAAGTTACAGTTGGTCCCTTTTCTTTCACAAAGTTTAGAAGAAGAGATTTGTTCCCAGTCATATGTCGTGAGCATCCGCTATCAAGATACCATGTTTGATGATGCTCATAGACCTGCAGATAAGAACAAATTAGTCTTTTGGAACCCGTTTTGAGGTAGATCCTTTAGGGTTAGAAGAGGAAGAAGAAGGATTGGTCGGATGATATCTTTCGATACGGTCCTTTGGACAGTCTTTGGCCAAGTGAAAAGTATCACCGCAGTTGTAACACTTTCGGTAAATAAATTTCTTCATTGGATCAAGAGAAGCAGCTTTTACCTTTCCTTGAGTTATGGATTTAGTAGGTTTGGAAAGGTGAGAGGGAACGGGATAGCTGTACGGAACGTGAGGGTTATGGGGAGCAGGTCCAAGGATTCCTTTGTAAATGGAAGATGAAGAAATGTTTGAAATTCCTTTGGACTTCTTTATTTTTAGGGCTCTTGGGATGAAGTCCGTTGTGTTCATGAGAGATTTACCTTTTGAAGAAGGTGTAATCTTTCTTTTGTTAGGAGTATTAACGACAACGGATTTTCCTTTAGAGAGGAAATGGGCCTTTTTCGAAGAATGGGAAGAAGAAGAAGAAGAGTCGTTGTTTAAATTTAATGACATAAGAAGATCATTTACAGGTTTGACCAACTCATTTGAGTCTTGATCTTCTGTTAGAATAGGTTTGGAAGATTTAGCAGACACAAAGTGGCCAAATTTTCTTGAATCGCGAAGATCCATTGAATATACAGAATTAGAGTCTTCTGACATAGAATCATTCCAGTCAGTAGAATAAGAAGGTAATTTAGAAGACAGAGGAATATCCTGAGTAGGAGAGGATATGTTTTCAGAAGGGAGGCACAAAAAATTTTCTTTCCAGTACCCTAGACCATAAGTTTCACCAACAACTTGATCTTGAAAGATTTTCTCAAGATTTTTGGAAGAGATGTTCCATTTGTTTAGGGTTTCTTGTTCCTTTTGTAGCTTCTTAAGAAGCTTGTTCTTCTCCTTGGCAAGCACAAAGTTTATAGTCTGTAAGTCATCTAACTCAGCTTTTAGTTTGTTAAACTGTTCTAACTGGGATAGAGACTCATGAAGTTGGGATGAGAGAGTTTTGACTTGAGCATTTGCTCTTTTCTTTGCATTTTTTTCATTGTGAAAAAGTACAGTTAAAGAGTCAAAAGCTTCAATCTTTTCTTCATTTGTGAGAGAGAGGAAGGGATGTACCTGAGAAGAAGAGGAAGAGCACTCAGCAGTTAAGTCCATCCTAGAACAAGAGTCTTTAGGTTCTTTATCAAGTTTGGCCATTAGACATTTACTTGACACTTCTTTCTCACTGTCGGAAGTGGGTTCGTCTGTCCAATCTAGAGTTTCAGCCATCAAGCCTTTGCCTTTTTGTTGAGAGTTGAAATTTCTTTCTTTCTCTCTTCTATATTTGGCTTTGTATTTGTCGGCTTTGTTGGTAAGTTCTTTGAAGGAAGAAGATGGAGAAGGTTTTCTTGGATGCGATCTACCTGTAGAATTAGATCGAAGATGTCTTCCTTTAGAAGAGTTAGAAGAATTCGATATGGAAATCCTAGAAGAATTGCTTCTGCATTCAGATGCAAAATGGCCTTTCTTACCACATGCATAGCAATCCTCCTTTGATTTGTTCAAGGAGTTTCTAGAAGAAGAAAAATTTATGTTTCTTTGAAATTTATTAGAAGAATTCTTTCGAAATTTAGAGAAATTTGCAAGCATTCCCATTTCCTCTGTCAATAGATTGACAGAGGGATTTTCTCCTTCATCATCAGCTTCACTTAGATAAGCTTCCGAGGAGTGATTCAGATTTTCATGACTTTCTCTATCTGAATCATCAGAAGGGTAGGTTATACGAGGAATACACACAGATTTCTTGGAGCCATTACTGATAAGAGCCATAGAGGGGGATCTTACTTCTTTATAGATGGTTTTCCTTTGAAGTTGGGTTTGTTCGTGATTAAGAAACATACCATAGAGAGAAGTGAGAGGAAGGCTTTCCAAGTCCCTGGAAGTCTTAATGCACGTGGAAAGGGTATTCCAGAAATCTGGAAGACCATCCATGAATTTGCATATGATTTCCTCGTTGTCATAAAGTTTTCCAACAAGTTTTAACTCATTTAAGAGACTGTTAAAACGGTTGTAATAGGAGGGAAGAGATTCTCCCTTTTCATGAGAGAAAAATTCGTATCTACGTACGAGAGAGATCTTTTTAGATTTCTTTACTTCATTTGTACCTTCGTACAAAACACATAGAGTTGACCACATATCTTTTGCCGTTTTAAGACTGACAAGAGATTGGTATACTTCATCAGGAAGGGATTGAGCAATGATGGTTCGCACTTTGGAATCAAGTCCAACTGTGCGCTTATCTTCATCATTGTATTCTTTGGTCGTTTTTAAGACATATCGACCAGTTGCAGAAGTTCTTTCCTCCTCTGAAGAGTCATCGGAAACTTGAAAGAGATTGTCCTTTTTCTTTTCTTTATCCTTAGGAGTTTTGACAAATCTATCCCAGACTTTTGGGATAAGAGGACCGTCACTAAGGATGGTAAGATATCGACTGTCAGCTCCTTCAAGGAAGAGCATCATCCTACTTTTCCATAAGGAGAAGTTGTTCGAGTTGAACTTAGGAGGTTTAACAGTAGATCCATTGTCAGAGTAAAAAGAATTTTGAGAAGAAGTCTCAGGTTTTGTAGAAGGAGAAGTCATTACGGATCTGGTTTATTAGATTAAACCAACCGCTCTGATACCACTTGTTAGTCCCAAAGAAGTAAACAAGTATTGTAGAAGGGGGGGGGGGTTGAATACAATACCACAAAATTACTTAATTTTAATTCTTTTATTGATAATGAATATCAAGAATTACACAAAGAGAAAATAAAGATTGTTGCGGAATAAGAATAGATGAGAACTACTCTAAACAATCTAACACTTAGAAGCTATTAAGAACACAAAGACTTAAACTGTAAGAAAAGGAAGGACAACTATCAACCTGTTTGAAATCTTGTGAATGTCAAAGCTTGAGCTGAAATCGTAAGTAGCAAGGTGCTACTTCCATCCTTTATATACTCTCCAATGTAATGAGTGCAAAGGACAAGTAGGAGTAAAGGCTTTGGAGGTTGAGAGGTTGACAATAAATTATGAGATATTTGATGTGACTTGTCACAATACAAAAGGTAACCTTTGTACTATGAAAGTACAATATCAAATATAAAATATTCAAGGGACAATCTTTTTGAGATCTATTAGAAAATAAACATCTAATCAAATTAAGACTAAATGTAAATCTTCTAAAGGAAGAGAGAAGCTTCCATTCCCATTTTCAGAAGATCATTGGGAAAGAGGAAGTATGTCAAATCATGAGGATTTAACATAAATGCTCGTATTAGATAAAGAAACAATCTGTACGAGGAAAGTTACCGAAGAAGGAATTTGGTAACTTAGGTATGTGCCGAAAGAGAAACTTGGCATAGAAGGAATCAATGCCGAACAGGTGAAGGTTCGGCAGAAGAAATTTCTGCCGAACATGAGAGGATTCGGCATAGGGGTAAGTTGCCGAATTGGAATTGGCAGGGATATGATCTGCCGAATTGGAATCGGCAGATTATGCTTAGTTCACTCTTGAAGTCCATCTCAATCCGCATTGTAGACTTCCTTCATGTTAGATTCGGTTTATCTTCGACTCACCGATCTGTTAAACTAACTAAGCTATTACAAAGAACCATAAAACAAAATACAAGGTTCAATCATCAATAGAGGTTATCTTTAAATCTTAGATGACCCAACAATTACTAATTCTTAAAGTGTACAAAATATCTATAAATACATAAACATAATCCTACGGAGGGGGAAAGGGGTGTTGACTGTTAAACTTGATCATGAACGCGTCAAACTGAGCCATTCGTTCCTGCATCTGTCTCTTCTCTACTTCATCTCTATCCATTCGCTCCTGAATCCCGATCCTCTCTGCTTCTTCTCTCTGTAGTCGCTCCTGCAACTGGATCCTCTCTGCTTCTTCTCTCTGTAGTCGCTCCTGCAACTGGATCCTCTCTGCTTCCTCTCTCTGTAACCTCTGCCTCAGCTCCTCCAACTGAAATTCAACATTTGACAAACATATATAGAACAATGACAAACTGAAATTCAACATTTAACAAACATATGATTAACAATGTTAAACAACATTTGACAAGCATACCTCCTCATCGCGATGGCCGCGCGTGCTCCCGCTCGAACTGGCACCTGAATCACCGGTCATAGCATAATAGGGATCCTGACTGGTCCCCCATCCAAAAAGACGACCCTTACGCCGTCCTCCGACACTACGCTCCCACAACTCGGCGTCATTGGGAGGTATAGTGCCGGGAGGTAAGTCCGGGTACTCCTCCTCCCTATTCTGATGGTAGGCATCCTACAGTTTACCAAATTAGACATTGTCAAGTCAACTAACCTATAGAAAATTCGGCAGCATTTCAACTGTGATTTGAACATATCCATGACCTGCTTTTATCAAAACAATCGTATCGTCTGCCCAACAATTGGCAGCCCAAACTAAGTTTGCTATAATTTTTATCTATCTTATAAAACAAACAAATATCTAGTCATGCATAATTGAACTTACCATCATATGAGCCGCCTTTGGATAAACGTAGATCGGAGGATCCGTGCTCGGACCAGTCGCACCTGGAACAAGCTTCCTGTTGGTGCAGTGTGTAGCCTCCCAAACCTCGTCGCTGGTAGGCTCACGACCCCATGCATCTATCTATAATACACAACTTAAATTGTTAGTAGGTAATAAAATCATGTATATAGTACATATATTCATCAATTATATACATTTAGTCTAGTGTATGATAAATTACCAAGCGGTCCCGATGCATAGGGATACTAATAGATCCAGTACAGTGTCTGGATGTCATCCCCTCATACTCGGTGGCCCGATTGCCCTTATTGGCCGAAACTACACGCCGGAACGCGTCGGTGTTCCATACCTGTTAAAAAGAAGACATAAATCAATATAAATCCTAGTACAACCAGATACAAGTATTCAAAACAAAACAAACCTGCTCAATCATCTGGACCCAAAACTCACTCCGGATCCACTCTGGAGGGTGTGGCGCAAGAATCCTGTAGTCTTGTCGTCGAACTGGACACCATCAATGGCTAAAGACCTTTCCTCGGCGAAGACACGTGCATCTCTCATCATGTCGGAGTACCTATTATGTAGGTGACGCCGATATGCAGCTAATACATCGGCGTCCATCTTAGGAGGCCAACTATAATACAACTGCAAACACATTGTTTGGATTAAGTAAACATAAATCCACTCAATAAGTTAAATAGAGTAAAATACCTACCCGAAATCGATCCAACAACCGTGGATAGTTCTCATTAGGGACATCCTTAAAATGAGTCCAAGGACCACCAAACATGGACTTAAAGACGACAATGGCCCTTCGGACTGCCGACTTGTCCTTAAACCTTCACAATTGTAAAATATACAACATAAAAAACATTAGAATCGGTTTATTATGTACTAGAATAAATAATAGATCACATCTACTTACCCGCCCGCATCAGACAACAAAAGTGGCGGTCGCTGACTAGGCTGGGGCGTCTGTGATGCCACATTCGGGCCTCTAACCCTCGAGCCCGCTGCTCTGTCATCAGACTAGATCTGATCTAGGCCGTCGCCGGTGAACTCATCGGCCTGGGGGTCACCACACCCAGCGGAGCTGCTACTGCCCCTACCCCTACCACTCCTACTACCCCTACTACCCCTAAAAGGGTGTCCAGACATCTAAAAATAGAGAATGGTTAACACAAAATGATATAAGTGTACATAAATCATAAGACCCAAAAATAGAGAATGTTTAACACGAAAATAGAGAATGTTTAACACGAAAATGTCTACATATGAAAGACACACTAGTTATCAGACGAGTGATCAGATAACATAAGTTCGTCTTCGTTATCTTCATCATCATCCATATCTTCAAATTCTTCTTCCTCGTCGCTAGCTTCGTGATCTGATGCATCTTCCTCGCTAGCTTCGTCATTTATGGCGACTAAGTTGAGCTCCCCAGTGACAAGAGGGACGGGATCGAGGTCCTCATTTACCCAGTTGCTTGTATGATGAGTTACCCGTTCGTTGGTTTGAAAGAACGGTTCTCCATCCACGTTATCATCATCCAACACATCGATAGCCCTTTCTACAACTTCATATATTCCACGGGCTTTGGTCTTCACAACTGCCCACCAGTCCTTTAAATCCTTACTTCCTGAAGGATAGGGTGTGTAATACACCTGTTCCGCTTGGGATGCTAGGACGTAATAGTCCTCACCTCTGAGTCTAGACTTGTATTTGATATCAACCAACCCATGTTTAGGGTCGACTCTAACTCCATCTGGACTATCAAACCATGTACACTTGAACAAAACTACAGCACAATAGCCCACACCGTAGTACTCCACCTCTAACACGTCGTCCAACAATCCGTAATAGTCAAACTCGGAGTCGTCATAACAAGATCCTCTCACACATACACCACTATTATGTGTGACACGCCCAACAGCATGTGTTACCGTATGAAACTTGTAACCATTGACAAAATATCCCTTATGCGACCAAGCATATCGGCCTGGTCCACGTGCTAGGGATTTCAAATGGTCGGAGAAATCGCCTGATCCGAGCATGACCTATAAAACCGCAAATAAGAAATAAATTACATATATGTAACATTACATACGTAAATTTCATATGTTTGTACTCACGTGTTGTTCGAACCAAGTAGAAAACCTTTCATCCCGAGCTTTATCTCGTGCAACTGCATCAAGATGAGGTTCTCTTTGTCGTATCCACTCATCGAAGGTCCATTGAAAAGGTCGAACTTCTTCACAATTCAACAACACATATGTGTGGATCTTGTGAATTTCGGCTTGAGTCAAGATGGTCTTTTTCCCCCCCTTCTCGAATAATCTACGAGATGGAACCTTGAATATGCTCAAGCGATCGTCTATTCCTGAAGAACTAGGAATATCTGGGGCAAGTTTCTTGACTCGCAATTATGTCGAGTTTCTATCTGTGGATCAAAATACAGGGAGCAATAGGTGGAGAGTTCATTTACTAGATATGCCTCAACGATAGACCCCTCCACTCTTGCTTTGTTTCTAACAGTCCTCTTCAACGACCCAAGTTTCCTAAACAACGATTGAAATACGTGTTAGAAAATAAATGGGTAAGTATTTGAATGTAAGTATTTGAATTTCATTTACCTCTCATAGAGATACATCCACATATATTGGACCGGCCCACCATTTATGGCTTCTCGTGTCAAATGTATCACTAAGTGTTCCATAGAATCAAAGAATCCGGGCGGGAAGACTTTTTCCAACTTACAAATTGTTTGAACGATACTTGTTTGCAATGGAATCAAGTCTTCTAAGTGTAACACCCTTAAGCAGATTACACGAAAGAATGTGCATAACTCCGTTATCGCATCCCATATGGGAGTCGGTATCATCCCTCGTAACGCAATAGGAAGCAATCGTTGCATAAACACATGACAATCATGACTCTTGAAGATATAAAAGCTGTAATCTGCCATGTTTACACAACCCCCAATATTCGAAGCATACCCGTCCGGAAACTTCAGTCTCTTCAACCATTCACATACTTGTTTTACTTGTTGTTTTGTCAAAGTGTACGACGACTTCGGCTTCACTACTTTATTGCCTGACGTGGCAATGTGCAACTGCGGTCGGTTGCAATACATCTCTACATCCCTCCTTGCTTTTATATTGTCTTTCGTCTTTGATGTGTCCATGACAGTGTTAAAGAGATTCTCAAAGACGTTCTTCTCAATGTGCATGACATCCAGGTTGTGTCGGATTAACAACGTCTTCCAATATGGCAGCTCCCAAAAGATGCTTCTCTTCACCCAATTATGAGTGATTCCGAAACCGGTAATTTTTCTATTGGTCCGTCGAAACGGGGAGCCATCGTAAACAGTTGGAAGATGACGGACCTGTTCCCATATTTTTTCGCCGGTTAACTCGGGTGGTGGACCGGCTAACACCCTAGATCCATCCAGAAACCCTGTTCGATCACGTCGGAAGGGGTGTGCACTAGGTAACCATATCCGATGACAGTCAAACCAACAAGATTTACCTCCATTTCTTAACTGAAACGAATCGACTGTACCCATGCAGTACGGGCAGGCTAGCTTGCCGTGCGTGCTCCAACCCGACAACATTGCGTAGGCAGGGAAGTCGCTGGCGGTCCATAGAAGTATAGCCCTCATCTCAAAATTATTTTTACGATAAGCATCATACGTAAGAGCGCCCACTGTATACAACATCTTGAGATCATCTATTAGCGGCCTAAGAAAGACATCCAAATTCTGACCGGGGCTCTTTCTACCTGGAATGACCAATGCAAGTTTCACGTATGAATCTTTCAAACTCAACCAAGGAGGTAAATTGTAGATGGTAAGAAACACTGGCCAAAGTTAATACGGATTCGAATTTGAATTATTCGGGTTGAAACCGTCGGTGCATAAGCCAAGACGCACATTCCGGACCTCAGAAGCGAAGTCAGGATGTACTATGTCGAAATGCTTCCAAGCCGCACCATCACTTGGATGTACCATCACACCCGGTTCTGTCTGATGATCCTTGTGCCAAGTCATCTCTTTAGACGTCTTCTTTGACATATACAATCTTTGAAGTCTAGGAACAATCGGCAAGTACGTCATCACTAAGTTAGGGACCTTTCTTCGACTACTTGTCTTGAAACGATATTCATTGCACACTCGGCAGTGGGTCAACTCAGAATCATCCTTATAAAATAACATGCAATGGTTTTTGCAAGCGTCGATCTTTTGTTTTGGCAGAGTAAGCCTTTTCAAACTCTTTTTCGTCTCATAGAAGTTATCGGGTAGTGTATCACCCTCGGGTAACATATCTTTAATTATAGCAACATTGCGGTTATAAGTCGTCTCGGGTACATTACATTCTGCCTTCCAATTCAACAATCTCGTTGCAGCTCCTAATTTCGAGTAATTTGGACACCCGTCCCATAGTGGCTCGTCAGCAGCTTGTAACATGTCATAAAATCCTTGGGCAGAAGGATTAGGGGTTTCTTCTTCCCATGTCATGCCATCATGTATCATGTGATCGTTCACCATTTCAACATAACCTTCATTATGATCTACTACCGGAGTAGAAGATTGACCCACGTCTTGATGCCCTTCATTATGGTAATAAGTTTCACCATGTGCCCACCATGTGGTATAATCAGGCATGAAACCGTGCTTCATCAAATGCAGCCTCACATCAGTCCTTTCTTTATAGCGTAAGTTTTGACACTTCTTACAAGGGCATCTAATACGAAGGACTATCCCATCACGTGTAGGTTTCCTTTCAACAGTCCTTTCATCGGCATATGCATAGTCCAAAAAACTGTCCATTGCAACAATATAGTCGACGCTAAGAAACCCCCGACTGTCGTTCTTTCTATACATCCATCCTCTATCTGTCGACATATTCAACCACTACAACAAAGAAAGAAGTAGTTAATCGACATAATCAAGATAGAGGTGGTGTAATGGTTTGACTATTGAAAAGTCACACCGTAGGTTTAGAGGAGCTTTGGATGACTCTAAAACTCTATGTGTAATGGTTTGACTATTTGAAAGTCAAAACGTAGGTTACAATCAAAGAAAGGTGTTTTGGAAAGTTTAAAAACCCTACGTGTAATGGTTTGACTATTTAAAAGTCAAACCGTAGGTGTCAATGAAGTTAGAAGTCTATTGAACACTACATGTATAATGGTTTGCCTTCTTGAAAGTCAAACCATTGGTTTAGAGGAGTTTTGGATGACTCTAAAACTCTAAGTGTAATGGTTTGACTATTGGAAAGACAAACATATGTTTTTTAAAATTTTGGCAGCATAACGGCTATAAAATGAATATTTCCATATATCAACCTAATGTTTGCCCAACAATTGGCAACCCAACTAAAATAAATAAATAAAATCAAGTATAATCAAATCCCAAATCATACCAAAACATTTGATATATTCGTGCTCATAACAATGGTTTTCATAAGCTAAAAGAACTCATATCAATTTCAATCTACAATATACTCATATCAATTTCAATCTACAATAAACTCTCATAATTATAATTATCCATAGTTGTCATATATCCCAAAAACAGACATAACGAGAAACAAACGTAACGAAAAGGTTTGGGTTTACAAGCATAACAAATATCAAATAATTCCATTACTACTATACTCAAATTTTCCTATTAAATGACAACATAAATTAATTAAGGAATAACGTCTAAAATTATTTTGGTACCTTAAATCACGTCAAGAAGATAGGAGTAGATCGTGTGTATGTGTATGTCTCTGAAGCGGCACCAAATTTCACTCAATTTCAATCTACACACACAAAAACACAGATTCATTATATCAATGAGGTTCAAGTCTTTGAAAATTATAGAGGTCAAAGTTAAGCTTGTTAAATTGGTCTAAGTATAATAACTTGAAAGGGTTCTCACACCGAAAAAAGAAATCGTACATTTCTAGTTACAATAAAATGTTGAAACACTACAAAACTCAAGTTAGTATAATCTCACACCGAAAAAAGAAATCGTACATTTCTAGTTACAATAATCAAGTTGGCGTATAATCTTACCCTTTAGATTTATGATTATGCCGAAAATCAAATGAGAAACACAAAACAAAAACAAACATACTCATTATGAGTTAGCTACATGATAGATACATGAAGAGATTTATGCTAATTAAACTAAGAAAGCAACAATGAGAAGGAAGCTAGGATCATGAATTCCTACTCTAGGGAATTGGACAAACAACGAACCTGATTCGACAATTCATATAACTTCGAATAAGGAGAGAAATGACACTAAAACACCTAAAACCCTCTTTTTGGGACGAGGAAAGTTTTTTCTATCATAAATCGTAACTACTTTTGTGGTGCTTCAAAGTGGTTAAAGCATTAGGAATCTAGTCATGATAATTCTCAACCAACATTTCCACTAATTTTCATGGGTCATCAATCAAAAGCTAGATTCACAATTGTGACATCAAACTTTTGTTCAACTCACGAATAATGAGATAATAGATACTAATTGATAATTCGTAATTAAACCCAACTTTCACTAGTGATTGCTTCTAGTAGAAACCAATTAGTATAAACACAAATCAAACCAACCTAGCTAAATCTCTATTCTCGAAGTTACATAACATTTTTAAAATCATCCAATCCACAAAGTGGTGTAAGTGTTTAACCCAATCTCAAGCAATATACCAACTAACTAGACAAAACATACACACACAGATTCATACCCAAATCAGGAGGTCGCCGGAGGGGATGGCCGTCGCCGGAGGGGATGGGGGTCGCCGGTGGAGGTGAGGTCGCCGGTGTGGAGGGATCGAGATTGAGAGGGAGACGAGAGTGAGAGTGAGAGTGATCGAGAGTGATCGAGAGTGAGAGACGAGAGACGAGACAGAGTTCGAGAGTGAGAGAGTGAGAGACGAGAGAGGGAAACTATGTAATTAGGGCTTTTCAGCCCGCTATTTTTTTAAAGAAATTTCGGACATTCACCGACGGATTTCCGACGGAATTTCCGTCGGTATTTACCGACGGATTATATCCGTCGGTGATTACCGACGGATAATTGTTTTTTATTAAATAAATTATTTTTAAATTAAAATTATATTTAAAACTATAATTATTAAATAAATTATTAATTAATATATTATTTAAAACTATAATTATTAAATAAATAAATTATTAATTAATATATTATTTAATATTAAAATTAATAAATAAATTATTAATTAATTAGTTTATCAAATTATATTTAAAATTATTAATTAATTTATCAAATTGTATATAAATTGACTAAAATACCCCTGAAGTAACTGGGCTTTAAACGAATCCGGTTAGATCAGGGACCAAATGTGATCAGTTAGGTTTTAACGTACCCGGTTGGGCTTTAAACGAATCCGGTTGGGCGTTAATGGATCTGGTTGGGCTTTAATGGATTTAGTTGGCCTTTAACGTTACCAGTTGGGCTTTAATGGATTCAGTGGGGCTTTAACGTTCCTAGTTGGGCTTTAACGTATCCAATTGGGCTTCAACGTACACAGTTGGGCTTTAATGAATCCAGTTGGGCTTTAACGTACCCAGTTAGGCTTTAACGTACCCAGTTGGCCTTTAAACGAATCCGGTTGGGCTTTAATGGATTTAGTTGGGCTTTAATTAAACGAATCCGGATGATCACATATGTACACACATACATATTACATACATGATCACATACATACTATACATGGTGTACATACATACATGTGTACATACATGAACACATATGTACATGTACATACATACATGATCACATATGTACGTACTATACATGTACATGATGTACATACATACTATACATGTTGTACATACATTCATGATCACATACATACATTTGTATATACATACATGAACACATATGTACATACATTCTTGATCACATACATACTATACATGATCACATACGTACTTGTATATACATACATGATCACATACGTACTTGTATATACACATACATGATCACATACACGTACTATACATGTACATGATGTACATACATATATACTATATATACATGGTGTACATATACATTAATATTCATGATCACATACGTAAATGTGTATATACATACATGAACACTTATGTACATGTACATACATACATATATATACACACATACATGATCACATACATACTATATATACATGATCACATACGTACTTGTATATATATACATACATGATCACATATATACACGTATATTATACATGTACATATACATTAATTCAATTCATGATCACATACGTAAATGTGTATATACATACATACATATATACATATATATACACACATACATGATCAAAGAAAAAATAAATATTTATTAAATTATTAAATTTACCGACGGATTACCGACGGACTCTTAACGGCCGTCGATAATCCGTCGGTAATTACCGACGGATTACCGACGGCCGTCAGAAAAAAATAAATATTTATTAAATTATATAAATTACCGACAGATTACCGACGGATTTAAAAATAAAAATAAAATAAAATAAAATTAATTAATATCCGTCGGTAATTTATATAAGTTACCGACGGATTACCGACGGATAGTGTGTCCGTCGCAAAATTTTCTTTACCGTCGGTGATCCGTCGGTAATTACCGACGGATTAAATCCGTCGGTAAATGTGGTCGGAAATAAGCAATTTTCCAGTAGTGTATATATGCGAAGGTTATTTTACAAACCACAGAAATCTAACAAACCGTACAAAATGGTGTTTTCATTGTTTAATTGAATAAAATTGTTTAATGGAAGTGTTTAATATGATGAATTTGTTTCATATAATTCTTTTCTTGATGACATTATTTCATATATTTCTATTTATATGTAATAATGAAATTGTTTCATCTATTTTCGCATTCTGATGAAACTTTTTCATGTATTCTTGATTAATCAATTCTCATATTATTGACTAATCAACCTCATAACTAATAAAAAGTGAAAAAAAAGAAAATTATTATTGGTTGAATGCGGTTTGTACGGTTTGTTAGATTTCTATGGTTTTGTAAAATAACCAGACCCTATATATATATATAGAGAGAGAGAGAGAGGGAGGGAGGATCAAACGAGAACAATAAGTATTTAAAAGAACACGAAAACTAACAAAATCATTAGTGATTTTATCTTAATGCGCAAAAAAACCATGCGGACCTGAAACTGTGGCCAAAGTCCATTTTTCGTGTGTTAATGTAAAATCACTAATGATTTTGTTAGTTCTCGTATTCTTTTAAATAGTTACTGTTCTCGTTTGAACCCGTCTCTCTCTCTCTCTCTCTCTCTCTCTATATATATATATATATATATATAGAGAGAGAGAGAGAGAGATGGAGGTTCAAACGAGAACGCTAACTATTTAAAAAACAAAAAAACAATAAATCATGTATAAAATTATAAGACTTGTGTTTATAAGACACCAACAATTTCTCCGTATTCCAATAAGTTATTTTATAGGACTAAAGTTTATATGACTAAACGATAAAAAAAACACCAACAATCCTTAGCTTGGCCGCTTTCCTCCGACCAATGAGAAAATAAACCGATTGCAACCCAACACATTTTGCATCTAAATATTTGCAAAATTTTCCTATTAATATTTGAAAGTTTTTTCCTATTAAAAAATTTCAAGTTTTTGTAGAGGATTGTTAATGATCTTTTGTTTGTGTTAATCTGTGTGTGAACCAATCGTAATAAAATAAAGAGTAAACTACATTTTTTGTCCTTGTAGTTTGCTGAAAATTGCTATTTTTGTTACTGTGTTTTGGTTTGTAATTCGTTATTATTTTCATTTTTCTAACCAACTTTGTCAAAAAAAAAAAAAAAAAAAAAACTCCATTAAATAAGAGGCATTTTAGTCATTTTATTTATTTTACTCATTTCCACAAAAAAATACAACAAATCCAATAAAAAACATGCCACGTATTTTTTAATTAAAAAAATTAAACATTTTATTTATTACGTTTTTAATTTGGTTGTTCTCTCCTTAATGGAAAACCAACATAGGTTTAACGTGGCGTGAGGGACGAGTCTTGGTGCCATGGCGCGGCATGGCGGTTGTGCGGCGAATTTTTAGAACAGTGATATGGATGAGTATGAAATGTTATTTTACAGACATTGCGAGTTTGCAGCATGTATATAGACAAGTCGGATAAGCCCTGGTGGTCTTTGTTTGGTCTATAGATGCACAAAACTCGGGCGTTCCTTCAATGTGTACAAAAAAAAGAGCTTGCGCTTTCGGTGTAATAAGAGGCCCGATCGGGCTTTTTTAGGCCAGGTTTGTTCAGGCTTTCGCAAAAAAACATGTCCAAGTGAGGCTTTTAGGTCTAGTGTAACACCCCAATTTCGAAAAGCATCATTTCAAGTTAATGCTGAAATCAGTAGCTTTAAAGGGGAAAAATAAGATATATGATTTTGGACTTGAATCCTAGATTTTATAGTCTAAATGGATGAAGGATTCAATTACGAGTCCAACGGTTCTTTCAGGAGCAAAATTGGAGCTATAACGAAGAAGTTATGGCAAAAACAGTGAACGAGAAGAAAACCGAGGTTTGGGCTGCCGCGAGTTGTGGCGCGACTTGGGGTCCCGACACAAGCCGCATAACTCACTGTTCTGGAGGAAACGGGCGACTTATACCGCGACTTGGGGTCGCGGCATAACCCGCGAAACACGTTGTCGAGATAAAAACCCAATGTTCAGCCATTAGACCTCATTTCTCAACCCCAAACCCTAACTCTCTTCCCCTTTTCCTCTCCCAAACCGACCCCAAACCCCAAAGTCGATCCCTAACTCATTTTGAATGTTTTCTTCCTCAAACCACATGATTCTTCATCATCTAACTAGTTGAGATCATAAACCACCTTCATCTTCATCTCCTTCACCAAGTTCTTGGGGGTTTCATCTAACCCTTTTCACCATTGGAAGATTGGAAGCTTATGGCTCGTTTTGGAGATCTACAAGTGTTTTGGTTGGTGATTCAAGCTATTGGTTAAGGTAATCTTCTATCCTCTTCAGTTATGGAAGTTAGGGTTTCGGTATCAGTTGAGGTATTCATGTTTAAGGTTTGGGAAACGATTATTTATGGTTGGATAATGTGTGGATCTAGGTTTTGGAAGAATCGTGCTTGTGGATTCAAGTTTCTTCAAGGAAACTTAAAGTGGGGTAAAATCTAGATTTAACCTAAATCTAGCAAGGTGAGTTCAAGTTGATTTGTGAAAACGTTGTACATGCCAAAATGTTATTTTAAAGCATTTATGTGTTTTACATGAAATTATCAACTTTTGAGTTATTTGGTAACTTTTGGTTATTTGAAGTATCTGGCTTATTAAATCTTGTAAAATACCACATTTGGGATTTTTGGGCATATTGATAAATAAGTCATAAACGATAGTGTTTTAATGATTCATTGTGTAAATGGATTTTTGGTCACAAATGCACTTTAGTGCTTGTTGGGTTTTTTATGCATCATTCATATAAATGGGCACTTTGAAAATAAGAGTGTGTGGGTCATTGGGATGAGTCATTCCCGACCTTGGGAACATTTTGGAAATAATAACCTTTTTGGGTATTGGGCCGAAGGCCAATGGTGATTTGAGAAATAAAGATTTTGGGGAAAGATTTAATTTGGTTTATATAATCATATTGGCTTTCGTATTTTAGCCAAACGTTCATTATGCCTTTTGGGGCTTGATTTACACTCAAACGAGTCTTTGGAACATTTGTTCAGTTTTGGTAGCACATTAAGGAACCTTGGAAGTATGGTGTACTTAGTTGCATCTTATTTGAGAGTTACATGTTTTGAATGCGTTAGTTCATTCTTTTGAGTCATGTAACGTTTTAGACTGTAATGCATTGGATCCATAGGCATATGAGTCAGTTGGGTAGTGGGGACGTTATCCCCGTTTTGGGACTGGATATTGTTATGGCCAGCGGGAGGACTCGAGGTAGATATCGTGGGTGGTTGAACTCGACGACCGCATAACCTTTATTGAGGGCTCGAGGTAGATATCGTGGGTGGTTGAACTCGATGCCCGTTTGTAATCCAGTCTGGTTACTCATCGTGGAATTTAGTGTCCGCGTTTGAATTCTAGTGAGTGGTCCCCAAGTCATGTTGATGATTATGTAAGCTTGTGGTGGTGCTCTGCAGAGCCGTATACGGAGCTAAGTCTTGCAGTGGTGCCCATTGTGAGCCGAATACGGGGATTTGTGGCTTTGGTTGTGACACTCATTAGAGGTCGAGTAGACACTAGGATCAGTGGTGTCTTGCGGTGGTGCCCATTGTGATCCGTATACGGGGAACCATGGTCTTATGTGAAGCTCGAAAACATCGATACGTGGCTTAACTTTGTGTGCCCGCCACATTCGATGGAATTCGGGTATCCCCCGGCACCGAAAGGTGTTGTTTTTGGGTATTGAGTTTTATTATCCAAGTTTTCGGTGGCGTTGTGTATATTGGATTTTATCCAGGATTTATGGGTTGAGTTGAGTATTATGCCCCACCCGTGTTTTGGGTGTTTCGGGATACATTGTTTTAACCGCATTTTCATAAATGGAGAGTTTGATTTCTATTCACGTTTTGAGTAAGTGTTGGGTCGCATTACTTCACGAAATAACGTTTGGCGTTGAGACGTCCATTTATAAATTACATAATATTGGAAACGGGTCGTCCTCACATTTAAAGCAAGTCATTTTAAAGGATCATGATTTGAGTTGCATTATTTCCGTTTAATGGTTTTTACAATCATGATGAAAACTCTTGAACTCACTAGGCGTTAGCCTAACCTTTTTATTTGTCGGCATGTGTAACAGGTTCCGGTTGGGAATAACTCTAGTGACACTGTGTATAGAGGAGTGCTAGTCGTGTGCTGGAGAGGTGGTTATCTTAGTGAAGTCTTCCGCACTTGTTTCGGGAAGAGCAACTTGTGTTCGTGGATTAAGTAGCACCCGACTTGATTTAGTCTTCGTGTATTATTTGAGAGTTTGAATTTGTTTAAGATTAAATAGAAGTGTTATTTTGGAGATTTACCTTTTAATTGATGTATTATCGAAATTTTAATTAGTTGCTCTTACCAATTATTGAGGGTGTTACAAGTTGGTATCAGAGCTTAAGTTTGAGAGAATTAGGTGTTGATTTTTTGGATGCCTAGACTCAAACTAGCGTAATTTTAAGTAATTGAATGCGAGATTGCACAATTAGGCACTTTAATATTGGATGATTCGAGGTGGTTGGAGTCACTAGGAACGGGAGTCACGCCGAAAATGGCAAGGATGATCATGTACAGTACGTTCATAATAGCACTTGGCCAGTGTTATGATGAATTTACGAGTTACGTGTGTATGCTTGAACTGCCTTGGTACGATAACCGTTGGGGTAGTGAAGCGATTTCTATATGGGTAGCCGTTAGAAGGAACTGATGATTTTAGTATTCGTTACTTGGAGTAACGGTAAGCATGGTGATTGCATGAAGTGGACAGTTACGAGTTGGATTGATTGGTTGGATTAGAACCATAGACTTTTGGAACTAATGATATTTCGAGGAGAATTATGAGGTGAACCTATGAACTCTCTGATCTTCAGATTAAGATGTTGAACATCTGGATGATGATAGTGTAACTAAGAATCGAGGAGTGTGGGTTCAAAGTGTTGAGTGTCGATCAATTCATGCATAAAATGTATTTCTGAAATAAATTACATGACTTATTTCTCATGGTTCTAAATCACTACGCGAGTTATATTACAATCTTGGAGCAATGCTTTAGCAATGGTTTAGCACACATAAGATGTTGAACAATGATTTCGTGCTTGTACAAAATTGTTTTATGACATGAGGTTTCAAAACTTTGTTGAAGATTTTCTTTATACATAATTGTTGTCCAACGTTATTTCGGGTTTTGCGATATGCATATTTTGTTGTTTATTTGGGGACTTGGATAATTACTTCGGTTTACGACTTTAACATTGGATCTCCTCCACATATGTTAAGGTTTTGGACGAAAGTTATCTCCCATTATTTTGGTGTTTGAATTTTATTGAGAATTTTAATTCATACGATTTTGTGGATTTAATGAGATAGCTTTAATGACGTCAAGTGGTATCGTTTTCCTTGAGCTTTGCGTGAGTTGCATATAGCATGCGTACGCGTCCATTTGGAATTTCAGTCGTAGTGTTTTAGCTAACACTTTAGCCCAATGAGAGCATATTATTATTTGTTTTTGAACTTGAAACCCACATAAGTTATTTTATGTTTTTAACAAAGTGCATGCACATGTCACCTCACTCGTTTTGCGGAGTAATTGCCGCATGCAAGTTTTGTTGCGGAATTCTTGAGAGTTTGATATCATGAAAATGTTGTTTTGGGTTTTGCAAACATTTTATTTGTACGTCCTAAAGCTTGGAATCAAACTAAATTACTCCTACGTTGATCAAATTGCATGTATATGTCTTTACTAAGTTTTGGGAAATTTTATTTCATGACATTGCATGGTTAAATGTGAATTATTGGGATTTGATTTAGTAAATATCCCCGTATGCAGTTTTGTACAAACGTTTTGTTATACACTGTTTCAGTACATAAAACTACTTTTCATACGTGACACAACTTTATACATATTGGGAACACAGCGGTTCCTTTGAAAAAGGTTGTTAAAATATCTTTTGTTGGTGTCAGTATCACCTTGGTTATTGCTCAAATACTTTCTGAAATAGTTTTACGCGTGTGGCGGTTGTGGCCACTCTGTACACCTACCGAGTAAAGGTAGCAGATTTTATTCGTATGATTAATCTTTGTAAAGCTTTTACGTGTAGAGGTTTTATAAAAGTTAAATTGGCATAGTAGTTTAAAAATCTTGAACTCATTAGAGTTGTAGATGTAAGCCCCTTGTTAGAGGTTGTGATTAAGGACTGACGGAGTCCTCAGAGTTTGAAGTGTTGGAGGACCTAACTTATGGTCACTTTTGGAACTATAAATCTCAACTTTGTAATCTAGTTCACGCAGAAGAATTTGAGGCATTAGACCTATACTCTTTCTCAGTTAATTAAGTGACGATCTCTATGCTTCGATAAACCTTCAGGTTAAAACCGTGTTCAGTCATCTGGGTATGGTTGGTTTTGAATTGTGGGCCAATGGTACGACGACAGGTTATGTGTCGGTGGTGTAGTATCTTGTTGGGTATTCGGGAATAATGATGATACTAGGGTTAACTAATAAGTGGTATGATTTGGGGTTTAGATTTCGCGAGTAGGTGTCAACTTTATCGACATTGCTAATCGGGAATGAAATATTTTGTAGTAAACCCACGTGGCAGCATAGTCATTCCGAGGACAGGTGTCGACACTCTATTTTGAGGAGAATAATTGTTAGTGTGCTTCAGTGTACTTCCGTTAGATCTGGTGTGTATGCAGGACAAGCGGTAACCATAAGGAAATTAGATATTGTTAATTAAGAATCAATCATCGGTGTTTCGATAATTGTCAAGATTTTCGCTGATTTGGCAATCGATGCTTGAGTGTATGGCGGGAGTTGTGTAACCTTGGAGTTTAGGATAAGCGACTATCTGTAGAGTGTGTTGGTACGTTTCTGGGGGAAACATCAGACCAATGTTGGGATCTATGGAAGTTTGAGATCCCTTGCAGACATCGTGACTGTGTCAACTTTGAGGAACGGATTTAAGGATTGTGTTGGATCAGACCAACTAGTCATTAAGAAATTTCGTCAAAGGACAATAACTCTTAGTGATGATTATTGGAGACTTTTGGTGAGAATGTGGAGGTAGACTTTAAGTACAAATTGATTATCGAGGAGACCTTGATGCGTCGTAATCAGAAGTATCTAAGGGAATAGTTCGGATTGGGGTATTCTTGGTGGAAATGACTAGATAAGGTCGTAAGTTGTTTTTGGGGTAATATGATCAATCTAAGGTTGGGAGGCAATCGAGATTGAATGTTAAGAAAATGATTAAACTAAGATTCAAAGTTCATCCCGGCATGGGTGAGTGATATCAATCGGTGAGGTTGAGTTTGTGATGGTCCGTGATGTGAAACGAGGCGACGACCTTAAAGGGGATGTAATCGGTCTCGCGCATGAGGTAGGGTTTTGTGAAGGCATTCCTTTTAGGTAGGGATTCAATAAATCAATCTTTCCAAGTGCGATGTTGGGTGCGTGGTTGGTGCCAGATTTCGAGGACGAAATCTCTTTTAAGGTTGGGAGGATTGTAACACCCCAATTTCGAAAAGCATCATTTCAAGTTAATACTGAAATCAGTAGCTTTAAAGGGGAAAATAAGATATATGATTTTGGACTTGAATCCTAGATTTTATAGTCTAAATGAATGAAGGATTCAATTACGAGTCCAACGGTTCTTTCCAGAGCAAAATTGGAGCTATAACGAAGAAGTTATGGCAAAAACAGTGAACGAGAAGAAAACCGAGGTTTGGGCTGCCGCGAGTTGTGGTGCGACTTGGGGTCGCGACACAAGCCGCATAACTCACTGTTCTGGAGGAAACGGGCGACTTATGCCGCGACTTGGGGTCGCGGCATAACCCGCGAAACACGCTGTCGAGAAAAAAACCCAGTGTTCAGCCATTAGACCTCATTTCTCAACCCCAAACCCTAACTCTCTTCCCCTTTTCCTCTCCCAAACCGACCCCAAACCCCAAAGTCGATCCCTAACTCATTTTGAGGGGTTTCCTCCTCAAACCACATGATTCTTCATCATCTAACTAGTTGAGATCATGAAGCACCTTCATCTTCATCTCCTTCACCAAGTTCTTGGGGGTTTCATCTAACCCTTTTCACCATTGGAAGATTGGAAGCTTATGGCTCGTTTTGGAGATCTACAAGTGTTTTGGTTGGTGATTCAAGCTATGGGTTAAGGTAATCTTCTATCCTCTTCAGTTATGGAAGTTAGGGTTTCGGTATCAGTTGAGGTATTCATGTTTAAGGTTTGAGAAATGATTATTTATGGCTGGATAATGTGTGGATCTAGGTTTTGGAAGAATCGTGCTTGTGGATTCAAGTTTCTTCAAGGAAACTTAAAGTGGGGTAAAATCTAGATTTAACCTAAATCTAGAAAGGTGAGTTCAAGTTGATTTGTGAAAACGTTGTACATGCCAAAATGTTATTTTAAAGCATTTATGTGTTTTACATGAAATTATCAACTTTTGAGTTATTTGGTAACTTTTGGTTATTTGAAGTATTTGGCTTATTAAATCTTGTAAAATACCACATTTGGGATTTTTGGGCATATTGATAAATAAGTCATAAACGATAGTGTTTTAATGATTCATTGTGTAAATGGATTTTTGGTCACAAATGTACTTTAGTGCTTGTTGGGTTTTTTATGCATCATTCATATAAATGGGCACTTTGAAAATAAGAGTGTGTGGGTCATTGGGATGAGTCATTCCCGACCTTGGGAACATTTTGGAAATAATAACCTTTTTGGGTATTGGGCCGAAGGCCAATGGTGATTTGAGAAATAAAGATTTTGGGGAAAGATTTAATTTGGTTTATATAATCATATTGGCTTTCGTATTTTAGCCAAACGTTCATTATGACTTTTGGGGCTTGGTTTACACTCAAACGAGTCTTTGGAACATTTGTTCAGTTTTGGTAGCTCATTAAGGAGCCTTGGAAGTATGGTGTACTTAGTTGCATCTTATTTGAGAGTTACATGTTTTGAATGCGTTAGTTCATTCTTTTGAGTCATGTAACGTTTTAGACTGTAATGCATTGGATCCATAGGCATATGAGTCAGTTGGGTAGTGGGGACGTTATCCCTGTTTTGGGACTGGATATTGTTATGGCCAGCGGGAGGACTCGAGGTAGATATCGTGGGTGGTTGAACTCGACGACCGCATAACCTTTATTGAGGGCTCGAGGTAGATATCGTGGGTGGTTGAACTCGATGCCAGTTTGTAATCCAGTCTGGTTACTCATCGTGGAATTTAGTGGCCGCGTTTGAATTCTAGTGAGTGGTCCCCAAGTCATGTTGATGATTATGTAAGCTTATGGTGGTGCTCTGCAGAGCCGTATACGGAGCTAAGTCTTGCGGTGGTGCCCATTGTGAGCCGGATACGGGGACTTGTGGCTTTGGTTGTGACACTCATTAGAGGTCGAGTAGACACTAGGATCAGTGGTGTCTTGCGGTGGTGCCCATTGTGAGCCGTATACGGGGAACCATGGTCTTATGTGAAGCTCGAGAACATCGATACGTGGCTTAACTTTGTGTGCCCTCCACATTCGATGGAATTCGGGTATCCCTCGTCACCGAAAGGTGTTGTTTTTGGGTATTGAGTTTTATTATTCAAGTTTTCGGTGGCGTTATGTATATGGATTTTATCCAGGATTTATGGGTTGAGTTGAGTATTATGCCCCACCCGTGTTTTGGGTGTTTCGGGATACATTGTTTTAACCGCATTTTCATAAATGGAGAGTTTGATTTCTATTCACGTTTTGAGTAAGTGTTGGGTCGCATTACTTCACGAAATAACGTTTGGCGTTGAGACGTCCATTTATAAATTGCATAATATTGGAAACGGGTCGTCCTCACATTTAAAGCAATTCATTTTAAAGGATCATGATTTGAGTTGCATTATTTCCGTTTAATGGTTTTTATAATCATGATGAAAACTCTTGAACTCACTAGGCGTTAGCCTAACCTTTTTATTTGTCGGCATGTGCACCAGGTTCCGGTTGGGAATAGCTCTAGTGACACTGTGTATAGAGGAGTGCTAGTCGTGTGCTCGAGAGGTGGTTATCTTAGTGAAGTCTTCCGCACTTGTTTCGGGAAGAGCAGCTTGTGTTCGAGGATTAAGTAGCACCCGACTTGATTTAGTCTTCGTGTATTATTTGAGAGTTTGAATCTGTTTAAGATTAAATATAAGTGTTATTTTGGAGATTTACCTTTTAATTGATGTATTATCGAAATTTTAATTAGTTGCTCTTACCAATTATTGAGGGTGTTTTGGCTTCTTTTTATTTTATGTTTGTGTGAGTTTTGGGTCTATTGTCCGTATTCACGGCAATACTTATTTATATAGATTTTCATCTATGGCTTATGAGTTGTGCAATATGTTCCACCCGTGTTGGGTATTTCGAGATATAGCATTTATAACCGCGTTTTATAAAATTGGGAGTTCTCTTTCTATTCCCATTTTGAGCAAGTTTTGGGTTAAATCTAAGTTTACGAAAGAACGTTTTATATTGAGATCTTAGTCTGTAAAACAGTTTGGTTTGGTTAATGATTAACTCAGTGTCTCTTTCATTTAAAATTCATATTTATGGGTAAACGAGTCGTTTTCATAAGCAAAACATATCCTTTGGAAAGATTATGATTTTAATTGCATTCTTCCATTTTAAATGATTTATTTATATATGTTGAAAACTCTTGAGCTCACTAGGCGTTAAACCTAACATTTTTATTTGTCGGCATGTGCATCAGGTTCCAGTTGGGGGTTTGGATTCTAGCAATTCCACGAAGAGTTGAGCCTTAGCTTTGTGCGAGTGTAAGTAGTCGGTGAAGTCTTCCGCAGTTTGGAGATAGTGGCTATTATTGGGTTTTAGTAGCACTCGTCTTCATTATAGACTGTATGAATAGAATGAATGTATGTATTGAGGTTAAATCTTAAATTATGATTGTAGATGAATCAATTATCGGTGTATTTAGAAAATTTTTAAATTAGTTGCTATTTTTTTAATTTTTTAATAATATATTTAAAACAAATTTATAGTAATATAATATATTAATTAATAGTGATACATGAAAATGTCTGTATAAAAAGGAAGACCCTGCACATACCAAATTGGTAGGTGTTAGAAATCTGCAATAGTAATATGTATCTTGTGCTTTGATACTTGTAAATTAAGAGATTTTTAAAATCTTGCATAAAATGATGGTACATTGTGACTAATAATTTATATTTAAGAGTTTTTTATATCTCTTTTATAATATAGTATAGATGAATACTAAATTAAAATACGTTAAAAATGAATTAATATTTATGTTAAATTAAATAATCATAATTTGATTCCAAATATTGCCTAAATGTGAGCTAAAAATCATTTCATTAGTAATTCGTACGAAAATGCTAATTTTGACTTTAATGGATTAAAAATGAACTCATAAAAAATCTACATAATAATTAAGATCACAACGTGCATCCTTTCCTTGGTGTTTACCCAAAACTTTGCGCCAAAATCACGCAGACCGAATCCAACGGACAGCAAGGACTCAAAGGTTATCTACTTTCTCTCTTTTCGCATTAAAATCAATAATAAATTTAAAACATCGTAGATCAATTTTTAAAAGTTTGATATAAATAATCAATTTTTAAAAGTTTTTAAAAA
This sequence comes from Arctium minus, assembly GCA_954870635.1. Classification (NCBI taxonomy): domain Eukaryota; kingdom Viridiplantae; phylum Streptophyta; class Magnoliopsida; order Asterales; family Asteraceae; genus Arctium; species Arctium minus. Next base: position 63,431,907 of record OX941096.1, read on the forward strand.
ATTAGAGACTTTGATTATCCAAAATGATAAAGTTCAATAGTTTTATTTATTTAAAATTAAATGAAGAAGTTTAATGGTTTATTTATTCAATAAAATAGTTTTAGGACTTAATCATTTAAAAAGTGACAAAATTCTTATGTTTTTTTGAACCTTTTTAAATTTAAAAATTAAGTTTATAAATTATTATATAAGTTTTTCAAGATTTTCACAATGTTTTCAAGGGTTTTTTAAGTTTTTCGAGATTTTATCTACTTAAATATATTATTTAATTTGTATTTTAATACTAAATTCAAAAAGTGTAATTATAAAAAACATGTATAACATCTTTTAGTAAAAAATATTTGAAAATAATATTTAAGAAAAATACTTATAAGCTTACCTTATAAAGAAATTGCAAGGAAGTTGCCCATCAAATCAAATTCGTTTCGTAATATATTATATTTTATTATTATTGTTTTATATTAAATATATATCTGATATCTGTGTATATAAATGCATAGAGGTGGTTTCAATTGAAAACCATATTAGATTGGAAACTTTGAAAACCATCAATATCATTGGTTAAATTAATGAAATTGGTTCATAAAATTGTTTAATATGATCAAGTTGTTTAATATAATTCTTTTGTTAATAAAATTGTTTCATATATTTGTGTTTTTTATGTAGTTTCATCTATTTTTCTCATTCTGATGAAATTGTTTCATGTATTTTCGTTATCTGATGAAACTTTTTAATTTTTACATAAAAAACACAAATATATGCAACGATTTCATCAATAAAATAATTATATGAAACAATTTCATCAAATTAAACAATTTCATGAAACATTTTAATTAATTAACCAATGAAATCGAGGGTTTCCACGGTTTTCAAAATTAAAGTGGTTTTCATTTGATCGCTCCCCTAAATGCATATATTAAACTTTGTAGCTTCGACATAAAACTAGTATTACCAAACTACCATGTAAATAAACTCAACCTATTATATATATATGGATGGAGACGAGTCAACCGTCTCGTGATTTGATCTTGACCGTTTAAAATCATCTCAAATTTAATCTCAGCCCTTTAAATTCCTTATTTCACGGCAATACTTCCCCATTTGTTTCCCTCTCTCCCCTCACGTCTAATTTCTCTCCACGTCTTTGCCTTCAACCTCTACGAGCTCTCCCCTTTCTATGGAGTTCCAGCCCCACTCGGCCACTCCTCCCCTTCAATCGGCGTCTTCCTTTAGCCCACTCACTCTCCCCTGTTTCTCTCCCCCGTCCACCACGTTCCTCTCAACCTCTCAAACCTATCTTCCACTTCCCTGAATCATCTCTCCCCATTTGGTACAACTCGGTGGGAAACGAATATAAACCATACGAGGGGAGAAGATTCACCAGGGAGAAAAAACGATCAGATCGAATTTGATTCTCAGATCACTTCACTTCAACATTCGAAACACAAATTCTTCATCTCCGCAGGTAAAAATTCTCCATTTCGATTTAGAAATTTGTCAATCGCAGTAGTTAAGAGCGTTTGAATTTGTAAATTCATGTCAAAACCAAAAAAGTTTTCGTTCCGTAGCGATTTCCGTGTTATTAGTATGTACTGTTCCATCCGATTCGTGTCTGTGCCTGTAATTGTGTATTATATTCTAGAGCTTTTGGAATTATGATTCTTCAAGCAGCATAAATGAATGATTTGTTGTGGAAACGCTTCTATGAACAGTAATACCTAGAGATGGAAGATGTATGTTTCGCTCTGTTGTGCACGGTGCCTGTTTGAGAGCAGGTAGGCCAGTTCCAAGAGAGAATGTTACGGAGGAACTTGCAGATTATCTCAGAACCAAGGTATTAAACAACTACAACTGAATTTTGATATTTAATTTGATTCGTTAACAATTAACACGATCGTATGACATAATTTTCCGTGTGCATGCGAATTGGGAATGAGTAGATAAAATTTGCTGGCTTTCTTAGGGTTTTTGGCTTGGTACTTTTCAGGTTTAATCTAATCAACAACTTCGAAAACTTAAAAGATTTAATAGATTGCAGTGAGTCTACATGATTCTAAAAAATTCAAACTACAAATCTTAATCTGAAATATTGGGAATATTGTATGTTGGAGGCCAGTGATAAAGCTTCATTAGTTTAGTAGAACACTTTTGCTTTCTGGTTGCTCAAGTGCAAATTCGGAACTATAATTCGCGTGTATACTTATGCTCCTGTTTTTCACGAAACAATTATATCATTATCAACTTATTTGATAGGTTGTGTTTATAGTTGACATTATACATTTATTTCATCTATTCCAAATTGTGTTTTTGATGGATTTTTGATCTGCTTTATTTTCTTGGGAGATGGATGCTGAAGTTATTTCTGTCAATGAGTAGCTATCGGTATAATCTTATTGGTTGATTTGTTCCATTTACCAGACTTGTGGATGTGTCGCTTCTTGTATTTGGTGAACATTGGGAGATGACTTATTGGGGAAAACCAAACCGAACCAAAACCAATTATTAATCACGAAAAACCAAACACCCTTTGTTTCACGGTTTCTTCAAATCAGGTACAATTTGGGTTTTCTTTGTTTCAAATCAGGTACAATTTGTTTCAATTCCTTATCCACATATTTGTTTGCTTAATTTTTTTAAGGACGTTAAAACGATTGTTTTTCTCAAGGACGTTTAAATTTTACTTTCTGGATTTGGAGTAGTTGTTGATGATTATATGGGTGTGCAGGTTTAACACATTAGTTAAAAATGGAGTACGAAAATGGTTACCAAGAACAATTCCCGAAATCAAAATTGAATGACTTCTCTTTGGTAAGCCTCAAATTTTCTCAATGACTTTTAAATGTTTTCTCCTTTGTACATTGCAATTTTTGAACTAATCTTCAATGGAATCTTGAAACCTTTCTGTAATCTATTTTTAGATGTCGATGATACCCTTTATCCTTTAAGCTTTGGATTGTCTACAGAATGCACCAAAATTGTTGTTGCTGTTAGAGTAAATTACATATTTCTTTCATATTCCGTTGTTGTTGCTGTTATTTATTAGAGTAAACTCACATATTTCACAGAAGCAAATCACTGAAAGTAGCATTCTAAAGCATAGAATTACAGGTCTGGAATTGGAAATGGAAATGGATTGGAATTTGAATTAGAATTGGAGGTCACTTTGAAAAGGGTTTCACATAAGCAAGCCACTCATCGGAAGTAACAATCTTTACAATCCACTTTGGAAGTACCATTCTAAAGCATAGAGTTACAGGTTTAGGGTTGAAATTGGATGAAAAGGGTTTCATGTAATGGTTCTTGGAATCAAAGATACAATCTTTTCATATCAACCTTTACATTTCCAAAAAAAATTACATTCAACTTTAACAGTTTTTGTATTTTGTTGTACAGGAAAAGCAATTGTTTAGAAGAATTCCCTAGAAACTTGAGAAGATTTTGAGGTAATAGAACTTTGTTAGTATCCTTCATATCTTTTCTTTATTAGTCCCAATTTGCTTTAGTTTTGGTGGTTTACCTTTGTTGTTGGTTGTTCATACCAAAGTCTGATTTTGACTTTGTAACAATATTTTTGAATTTGTGGCCGAATTGTTCATCTGTTGGTCTCAATTTTCATATCCAATACTTACAAAAATCTACCATTTCATCTCATGTTATGTTACTGGTAAGTAGCTTATGATTTCTAGAAAAACTAAATCAAATGGTTGTGGGATATTTTTTACTACAATATAAACATGGTTGCTTGGGCAGTAGCTTTGAGGATTAAGCCAATCCATTAAATCTAAGTCAATGTGCATAAAGCAGCGAGGCAATTCTAGCTTCGATGGTTGCTTCAGTTGTGTGGGTAAGTTAGGGGTGGTATGGTCTGGGGGGAGAGCGAGAGATAGGGGCCAACTGTTTTTTTTTTTTTTTTTTTTTTTTTTTTTTTTTTTTTGGGTTTGAGCTCTTTACAAATTTTTGGTTGGTTGTTCCTTGGTTGAATGTTTGTGCTATTATGGTAACACGTGGTGTTGGTTTGTGGATGGTAAAATGTGCATATTATTGTTCCTCAATTATTCTGTGTTCTTATAGGATTTAGTATCATTTGGTTTTTGGCTTTTGAAGACGTCGGAATTGCACCCAATCTAGGAATTGTTTGTTTTAGGTATCTGCGCCAGTGTCAATGGTTTCTGTAGTGTACATGAGAGGTTTCCTGCCAGAATCGAGCATGGAGGCAGCGGTGATCACTTTTTTGTCGAAAGAAGAAACTGTGAATGGATGTCTTCTTGAAAAGGCGTGTACGAACGACCGTAGCATTTTGCGTACAACTCCTTCTTTCCATGATTCAAGTTCATTGCTGAGGAGCAGGTATGTCATTTTTTCTGTCCCAACTATCGATTCAAATCGTGTAGAATTCAAATTTTAATTGCTGAATTTTTAATAACAGTTGCAGTTTGACTTTGAAAAATCAAAAAAAATTCCATGTTTAAATTGATGTGCATTCAAACTCTAGAAGGATTAGTATCAAATTTGTTTAGACTTCGTAACAAGTAATACAATCAGAAAAATGTTGGAAAATCTCTGCCAATTCTAAGTATTTTATTTGAGTGAAAGTAGAGTATTGATTTTGAGTTGGAAGCCTAATGAGTTTTGATACACACAATGACTTACCATAGTTAAATTTTGGTACTTAAATGGAAAGACTGAAAGCTTATTTTCTTAATGTTTTTAGCTGGACATTTTCACAAGCAACTATCGCGGCATTTTTCAGCAGCCTCCGTTTGTATACCATTAACTAATTGTGATACTTTACTAAAAGAACACTAATTATGATACTACTTTCAGCCATTCCATGGAGGTAAACATTCCTTTTTGTATATTGCAGTACTATTTAAAGGCAGTATTCCTTTTTGTTAAAGATCAGTTTGTTGACTTGATCATCAACGGCATTGGAGGGATTATATATCAAGCATGCCTTCTAAATTTAGCATATCTTTTTGTTAAAGATCAGTTTGTTGACTTGATCATCAATGGCATTGGAGGGATTATATCTCAAGCATGCCTTCTAAATTTAGCATATTTTTGGATAACCATGGTATCTGACTTTTAGTCGACTAACTCCATGGGGTCCAAGTCCACCAAAACACACAATTGAACCAGACAAAGTTATCCCTTACGGGAGATTGATGTGAGTGTGACCCACTAAATAGATTGATAGCACCCATGGAATCGAACATGAGACCTCTTGCTTCATGATGTATCAAAAATTTTGTTTACATATAAATTTTATAATGTTTAAGAAGTTGCTAAGGAGATTTATGTACATGCAGATTATTGCCTTCATTCAGAGTGTCATGATCAGATCTCTTTCTCCACCTCTTCCAGTTTAAAAACTTGACAACGACTCTATCTTCATGGAGCCTTAGATAGTAAAGATAATAGTTCTCGAATTTTAGAATATAGATGAATCACGCAGCATCGTGCGGGTACACAAGTCGACATGTTTTTGGTGGGGCTAACAGTGTGTTTGTTTGATTTGGTATGGAAACAAGTATTGAAGTATCTATAAGGGAAAGAAGAGCACAAAGATTGTGAAGATGAAATAGAGGTTTTTTTTCCTCAAATGAACCCACTATTTGGTTTTCTGTTATCCAAATGGCTTTATGTTTCAATGAGATTCTTCATGAAGTTACTCAACTATGTGTTGCTCTACTTTTAAGTTATGTAGGCTGGATGTTTGTTTCAACGCAAATAGACATTTGTTTGTAAACTAGGGATATGGTCACTCTGTGAAATTTGGTAATGAAGATTTATCTCTATCAGGAACCCAAAGTCATCTAATGGTTGATATTTGTTTTTAGGTTTTCAACAATTTTTTTGTTCCATTTGAACCTCCATGTATTGTTTAGTTCCTCACAATTGGTTTTTTGTTTTATAGGTGGCATATGTTATGAGAACCGAGGGTTTGTTCATGTGGAAGTTCCCATTTTAAAGGCCATGGATACCGATCACGAGAAATTTCGAGTTTCAACATATAAAGCTCCTTGAAAGCTCAATGAGAGGGGTGACCTGTTGATTGTTCCCTAGCTGGTGTTGAAAAATATGTATTTAAACTTTTAAGTTTTGTTGTTTTATTTTTTAATGGACAAAACTTCAAAAAACACATTTGTGCATTTAAACTTTTAGGTTGATATTTTAGTAGACTTAGAGGTTGTTTACCCAAGCACTTACATGGTAAGCGTTTTATCGGTAAGAATCAACCCTCTAACTTATTTTACTGAGTAAGATTGCATTGTAGTCTATCAAAATGGTATCGTATGCAACAATTTACCTGGTAAAGCTTACTGGGTAAAAGTTGTCACCCTCACTTATCGGATAAGACTACATCATTATCATTGCTCTTACGAAATAAGATTCTCGGTCATTTTCATCTTCATTCGGTAAGGTAAATGATCCACTAAGCGCTTATCAGGTAAGCGCTTAATAAATGCCTCCTTAAATTGAGTTGATCTAATTTATTGTATATCTAACTAAATTTGCACAGTCGCTCAATACCATATGATTATATATTTTTTTTGTTTCATCCAAGGATATTTGGATCAATTATTGAAACATTTTAACCATATTCTTTACCCTAAGATACGAAATACAAATTAATATGAAATAAGTTCTTTTTTTCTTATACTTGGGTAGATAATTAAATTAGATTGGATTGGTTTAAATATATTAGAATTTAAATTGTTATACAAATTTTCATCAATCGACTACAATTGAAACCATAACTCTTATTTATTCAAATTGTATTAATATATAAAGACCAATTCTAAATCATATTATCATTAAAATATTTTCTTACAAAATCACCAAAGCTTCAAAACTGTTAACATTCATGGTTCCCGCCGCATTGTGCCGGTACACCATTAGTATATATATATATATATATATGTGTGTGTGTGTGTGTGTGTGTAGACGAAAGTGAGAAGGTAAGAAGAGATCTGGACCCTTGATCATTTTTAATCTCCAACCCACTCATGAACCACGCTTCATACGTGGATTAACCCGATGCATCTCATCCTAATGTATGCAATCCAAGGATGGAGAAACATAATCTTTGAAATGGTAATATCAAATAACGAAATCTAGATTAAAATCATGTCGTGTACCCGACCAACGGACGGGTATAACACTAGTTATTAAGTGACAAAGTTACTTTTGTATCAAAAGTTCATGTATCTTTTATGTTGGATACAGGTCCAATCCTGACATTTTTTAGGTCCTGTGTGAGATATAAAAATGGGTTCTCGATAACTACAAAACTATTTTCAATATATTGTTTATATCATAAAAAATAACATTGAATTTCAAAACCGATTTTCCCGGTATTCCTAGCGCAAGATCAATCAATAATCATTTCTAAATTAATATTATCTACCATATCATTTTTACATAACATCGTCAATCAGTTCCACCTTCAAAGACATCTTATAATATACTTTTAATATATAAATTGAAATCATTTGACGTCACTATGTTGACCATTCAGAGTAACAGTTTAAGTAAATCATCATAAATCAGTAGATATTCCACATGTTACTTGATGTTAATCATCATTTTAAACTTTTAGGGATGAAATAAACTTTTTAAGAACCATCAATCTTAAATCAAAAGTCCATGTTGGATATAATTTGAAATCTTATTCTTATTTTAGAGATAAGAGAGTACTTAAGATTCATGCACCCAATATTAGATAATAATATAGGTTAATACAAAATCCGATTGCTTCATAACAATGAACCGAAAGGCTAGCTAAAGAGGATCAAACCATTAAACAAATTTGTGCACTTGGTATTAACCAATTTGTAACAAATCTAGTGAAAAATTAAAAAGATTTAAAACAAAATTGTACATTGCATCATGTAGGTGGTGTTTGGGATTGCTTATTTAAAGGGTTTTTTAGCTTATTTCGGTTTGGTACCGGAGATAAACACTTTTTAGTGTTTGGATGGAAAAAAAAAATTAAAGTGCTTATAGCGTTGCCAAATCGGTGAAAAATAGTTCTTCATTGGTTCTAATTTATCAATTTATTTGAAACAACTATGACTTCTTTGGTTATTTTATATGTATAAGCAATTTCAAATACTCTTAAATAACAACTTATTATAGCTTATTACATTTTAATACCACAATAAGTTAATCCAAAATTTTTTATAAAACTTATTTTTATCAATCACATGAGTTGATAAAGAATTTAAAACAAAGTAGAAGTTGAAGACTTTAAAACAAAGTAGAGGTTGCAATCAATGTTTTAAAAACCGGTTTTTTGGTTGACCCGGTGTGGTGACTGGGTCACGGTTCAACCGGGTGGTTGACCCGATTTCAAGAAATTCTATGTATTTTTCATTTTCCTGCATACATATATATATTTTTTCATTTTCCTGCATACATATATATATATATATATATATAACCATTAACACATTTCTATCGAAGAACCAACCTGTAGATGGAATCGATTGAAGCTGTTTGTGGAATCGAAGAAGGAAGCTGTGGAATCGAGCGTGGACTGATGGAATCGAGCGTGGAGTCGCTGATTTGTGAAATTGATTTTTTAACCGTAGCCGCTACCTTACAATTATACGAAATTGATTTTTTAACCGGGTCAACCCGGGTTTTTACCGGTTCAATAAGACCGGTTCAACCGGTTCTATCAAAAAACCGGCGGTTCGATCCGGGCCGTAATTTCCCAAAAAAACGATCGTAATTGACCCGGTCTCTTCACCGGTTCCCGGTTCAACCCGTTGAACCGTGTCTAATATTTTAATAAGAGGAAAGTAAAGGGGGATTTTGTTATACTCTGGGCTTGGAAGGACCAAGTGGTAAATAAGGGCATTAAGGGTTTTAGTGAGGTTGCCCTAGCAAGGAGAAAAAGGGTATGTGGCGGCTGAGGACAGGAGATTGGGCGATTTTGAGGTAAGCTTGGGAGAAGGGAGCAAATCTTGGAATTGGGAGGAATTTTGCATCATCTTCTCAAAGGTAAGCAATTAAATCATCTATGTATATCTTGTGGATTCAAGGAATCTTGTTATAATCTTTTAGTTGTGTTTCTCAAAAGGGTTGAAATCGATGGTGTGAGTAATTGGGGTTCTGTATGTGAACTGATTCTCTTTTGAGATAAGGGATTAAACTTTAAGAAATTAATCCTTAACATCAGTTGATTTCATGGGATTTGGTTATTGGAAATCTAAAACGGAACTCGATTGGTAAAACCATTCCCTTGTCGAGCTTAGTCGTCGGTTAGGAAGGCCATAAGACTGTCGATCGGAAACCATGGAAATGGTCGGGTACCTGCAGGTTGCGTTAGATACCGGTCACCTTTGGACACCGGTCGAAGGACAATTGCGGTGACCTCGGTCGCTTTAAACCGAGCGACCCCAACCCCAACGTCGGTCGACACCGGGCGAAGGGGTACCCCAGGCGACAGTTTTGGCTCCGGTCTGTGGCGTGGCTCCAGTCACGTTGACGTCGGGCGAGGAGGTGATGCCCCGGGCGGTGTCTCACACCCCGGGCGATTTTCTCGAACGGGTCAAAGTCCACAATTTTTAGACATGCCTTATAATTAGGGGTGCTCACGGGTTGGGTTGATCGGGTTGAAAGCTTTTTAACAACTCAACCCAATATAGGCGGTTTGAAATTTTTACAACCCAACCCAATCAAAAGTACAACCCAACCCAACCCAAACCGTTCGGGTTGGTCGGGTTGTGTTTAAACAAGATGAAATCAAATTTAGAAATATAAACATAAATGAAGCATTTCTTTGAAATAAAACCGAATGACCGAAAATTCATGAGAGTATGTAAGTTCATCAAAAATATTACGATGTTACATATAAAAATGTCTAAACCAAATTATGATAATTTGTCAATCAACAACAATCGTTTTAGACGTCTCCAACCCCGATGCTTTCGCTTTCTTGGCCTTGAGGTTGGTCGTGTCATCATCAACCATTTGGTACAACTTATCCATACTTCTTAAATCTTAAATATATCACATTTAGTTAATTTTTTAGTTTATATATATATATGTGTGTGTGTGTGTTTACATTTATTAAACATATATACAAAGGAGTTATATAGAGATGAATAATAGACTGAAAATATATGTAAATGAAGAGGGTTCGCAATAGTGTAATTGTCTAATTTACATATTAATAGAGACTTAATAATCATATTAAATCCACAAAATAAAAGGATCGGGTTCATCGGGTTGGGTTGGGTTCAAATAAAAGTAACTCGATATCAACCCAAAACCTACGGTTTGAAGATTTTACAACTTGATTAGACATCGGGTTGCTTCAGTTTGAGTTATTTCGCATTGGGTTGGGTTGGGTTGATCGGGTTGGTCAGGTTTGTGACACCCTAAAATCTTGAGTAATTTAAAAATTCAGAAATTAGGCAATATGACATTTGTATTTGGTATAAACCTCCCAAAAAGGGGGAAGTACTAAGCCTTTACAAAACTTGAGAACGGATATGGAAATCAACAACAAACTAATCTAAACATGACTATGTAGATTACATCGGTTGTCAACCCAAAATCGCCAAAAGATGGGACTTAAACAAATGCCCAACATCAAATACTAGCCATCTCAAAAATGCCTCTAAGACCATGTTCGTCACTCACGACCTTGGCAACCCACCGCTAAGGGAACCTGTTATACATATCATTTGAGAAAAAAATGTTAGGCTTAAAGCCTAGTGAGAACATACAGTTTATAATTTCAAGAGATATAAACATTTGTATCGAAAGTAAATCTTTTCAAGAAGGTTTAGTTTACAATTGAAATCTTTGTCACATAAGGACCGTTCGGCCTGAAAATTCATCTTGCGATGACGGGGGATACCCGATTTACCAAGGATTGTGGCGGAACACAAAAGTAGGCCACAATCCGAGTTGTGAGCTAAATACTTGGAATCCATGGCCACGAATAACTTCGGTCCATACTAAGATGTGAGGGAGGGCCCCCGAGGAAACCAAGTCATACTCGTTCACTAGGACTACATTATGATCCATGGCTAGTAACCGGTCTCACATAACCGTACCAAAGGCCCCTGAGGGTCAAATGCATCCATAGCTACAAAAAGGGGAATAGACATCCCAATAATATAAGCCGACTTAATACCTAGGGATCCACTAGATAGGTTGTCCTTCCGCAACACCTAAATTTTTTTAGACGTTGTATTGTGCCGTTTGGTGTCGTTGTTTAATAAAGTTTTTTATTTCTTATGTCCTGAGTTTGGGTTGTTACAATTGGTATCAGAGCCATAGTTTAAGGGATTTAGGCGACCGAATGGGCCTAAACTTAAACTGTGGAGTAGGGGGACACAACTGAGATTTAGGAAGCCTTTAAGGAAGATCTTGATCATCGAGAGTTGTGACAACGATAGTGAGGACTCTCATGTAAGGTAAATTCAGAATTGCATCTGGCCAATGCCATTATGAATCTACAAGTGCGTGGGCATACTCGATTACTATTGTTGAGATAATCGATGAGTGTAGTTTGGAGTAGAGAGTTGTTAGCTAGTCATTTTGTACATATTTTCTTTATTAATCTAATTTGTTTTGCATCTTAGTTTGGCTAATTTGTGCATAATTAGCTTAAATCACATTGCATCCATCATTCGTTTCGTTTTTGGGTCATATTTGGGAAACTTACGTGTTTATCGAACTTCAGGTTGATTTAATGAATATGGCGCTCGGTTTGGTTAGAAAGGATGCCAAGGAATCAAACGGAAGCGAGAAAGAAGGCGGAAAAGACTGATGATGAAAAGCACGACCCGTGATAAAGTCAAGGCAAAATTCGCACGACCCGTGCTCCCTCTTTTTGGGCAGAATCATTTGGCACGACTCGTGCCATTCTCAAGGCCAAAAACGCACGGGTCGTGCTTCCTCTCCAGACAGTTTTTTGCTTTAAGCCACCTACTCTGCAACCTATGCCTTATCTTTTGAAGATATTTTTTTGTAAATAATGTTTTGATATTTTCTTTCCCACTGATCGATAAAGGGGGTTGTGTAGGAAAAGTAGGAACTCTCTCTTTTTAGTTTTTAACTTTCCTTCTCCTAAGAAAACACTTCATCTTCCATAGATTTTCTGCAGATTTTTGTTCTTGAAGATGAGAAGTCTTTAGCTTTGTATTTTTGGGTATCATCTAGCAAGGATTAGGAGATTGTATATGGATTCTAAAGTTCATCAAAGTCTATATCTTTGGTTTACCAATTGAGTATTGTATCTCTTTCTTACTTTTAATTTATGCTTTCAATCTTGTCTTGTAAATTATTGTTATCCTATGAATGTTGATGTTCATGTTGATTCATCCTTGTTTTATGATTCAACCATCATGAATGATACTTTTGTTATTAGGTTTTAAATATGAATGTTAGGTTGAGTATTTTTACATATTGTTCATGTTTAGATATTTCATAGATATATGTAGGAATGTTGTTTGATGATTTCCTTTATCTTTTCTATTGTATATTAGTAGCTAATATCACTTTATATTTTGTTTAGCTTTTTACTCGGTTAAAAATCGTTCTTAGTCCTTTTCAAATATAAGATTGTGTGGTGACGATCAACAGTTGTATTGAGGATTTGGTTAACTCGAAGTTAAACTTTTGGTTGTCAGATGTTGGTTTTACGGTTCTTCACCAACGGAAGTTGGGGTTGCGATCGGAGACCGACTACTTGACAACCCTTCATCTAACAAATCAAATTATGAACGAAAGTTTGAATTTGGCTTTTGGTCGATTAACCAACGATTCTAAAGTTATCATGGAAATTGGTAAAAGTAGGAATCGGGGGAATTGTTTTATCAAATCTTAATGCTTCTAGTTAAGTCGGACGTCACGGAAGTAGTCGGCCGCTTAACCAGGAAGGTTTGCTTCACCTCGGAAGAGGGTCTTAAATGTTTTTAGAAGGATAAACCCCTACCTCTATATATCTGTTGGATGACACCATTTCCATCTCGTCTTTACGCCTTAGTTCGATACATGTCCTAACTAGTCCTCTATTGTGCTTTTCATAGTTATTGTTGTGGATAGTTCGAGTCCCTTTTTAGTGATTTTGTTTTATCTTTGTATTTTTATTCATAGGTTAATCCTTAGTTTATAAAAATCACCATCCAATTGTGTTCCCATAGCTAGTTCATGATTTATAGCAGAATTAGTATTTAAATCATTACTCCCTGTGATCGACCTGTATGCTACATAACCCGTACGCTTGCGGTTAATATAAAACACATCAAGTTTTTTGGCGCCGTTGTCGGGGAGCAATCGGTTTAATATGGATTTAGCTATAGATTTACTAGACTATGTTTCTATCTATTCTTTCTTTTTTCTTGTTTACTTTGTTATATTGTCTTCTCACCTTGATTAATCTTGGATCTCTCCTTAGGTATGGTACTTTTCGTGCATGATACGGAGATCGCATAGCGCTGACGAGTCACTCTTTTACGACCCGGAGATCGAAGCAACGACACGTAGACGGAACACTGAGAGGAGATTAAGAAGAAGATTAAGACAAGCAAGAATGGCAGATATTCCACCACCTAGATCTTTGATGGACTTTGCCACGCCCAAGCATGAGTCTACATCAAGCATCACCAGACCACCTGTTCAAGCAACTAATTTTGAAATAAAGACTAACCTCATTTCAATTCGGAGGAAACCCCCATGGAGAACCCAAATGATCATATGAATGCTTTTGACGAGAAATGTGATACCATCAAGATAAATGGGGCCTCTGATGATGCTATCCGACTTCGGCTATTTGGTTTTTCTTTAAGAGATAAAGCGAAGAAATGGTTGACTAGCCATGATGCCGATACATTCACTACTTGGGCGGCTTTGTCCAAGGCCTTTCTAACCAAGTTCTTCCCGCCGGGAAAGACAGTCAAGCTCCGAAATGAGATCACCTCTTTTTATCAAGCTGACCAAGAGTCCTTATATGAAGCATGGGAGCGTTTCAAAGAGCTTCAACGTCAATGTCCACATCATGCCATTCCGCAAAGGCTCCTGATCCAAACGTTTTATAATGGATTGAAGAATGAGGTGAAGATTTCTATTGACGCAGCAGCTGGAGGTGCTATAATGGCTAAAACTCCCGATGAAGCAAAGACTCTGTTAGAAGAAATGGCTTCTAACAACTATCATTGGAGTAACGATCGAGCCATGTCTAACAAATCGGTGCGGTTTGAATCAGATGTTTTAATGATGCTTTCTGACAAGGTTGATGCATTGAAGACCCAAATCTCTAAAATGAATGGGAATCAAGTTGGATCTAGCTCATCGGTCAGTTTTTGTGAAGCTTGTGGTGTACAAGGACACGATTCAGAAGGGTGTTCAGTTTTCATGCAAGTTCCACAAGGCATGACACTCGAGCAAGCGAATGCCATTTACAATCAGCCAAGGCCTCAAGGGGGGTTCAACTCGGGAAATAATCCTTATTCTCAAACTTACAACCCGGGATGGAAGCAACACCCAAATTTCTCATATCGTTTAAACCCCGGTCAGCAGCCTCCTCAACAATTATCTCAAGGTTTCCAGCCTCGCCCTCAAGGCCCATCTCCTCACCCTCCGCCATTTCAACAACCTCCACTAAAGTCTAACCTTGAGACTTTGATGGAGAACTTCATTGTAGGCCAAGGGCAGAAGAATGATCAATTTCATAACTCTATTGAGCAGGTAAACTCAAAGTTCGACTCTGTGGCATCTCATAATAAAATGATCGAAACTCAAATTTCCCAGCTAGCCCAACAAGTTGCAAATCTCTCCAAACCTGGTACCCAGCTTCCCGGCCAGTCTGAGCAAAACCCAAGAGCCCAACTTAATGATGTTACACTTCGTAGTGGTAAGATCCTTGAAGAGGTAGTTGCAGAAAAAGTAGCAAATGAGGGCAATAAAGAGCATGTGGTGATAGACGATGTGACCGTTGAGGAAATCCCAGAAGAGAAAGAACCGGAAGTCATTGCAATTCCTCCGCCAGTCCACCTCCCCCATATCCCATATCCTCAGCGCTTAGTTAAAGCAAGGTTAGAAAGCAAGTATGCTAAGATAATGGAAACGCTGAAACAGTTGCACATCACTATACCATTCTTAGATGCAATTTCTGAGATCCCCTCATATGCTAAGTTTCTAAAAGACCTTCTTTCTCAAAAGAAGAAGATGACAGTCATTCTCTCCGAAGAGTGTAGAGCCCTTTTCTCTGCTCCACTTCCTGAAAAGCTGAAGGATCCCGATAGTTTCTCAATTACATGCTCTATTGGAGGTGTATCTATTCATCGAGCTTTGTGTGACTTGGGTGCAAGTGTGAGCCTTATGCCTTTATCCATTGTTCTCAAGGCTAAATTGGGTGAACTTAAACCCACCAAAGTTTCTCTTCAGCTAGCCGATCGTTCAATCAAATATCCGGTTGGAGTGTTAGAAGATGTACCATTACAAGTGGGTGGAATACTTATCCCTTGTGACTTGTGGTAATGGACATGGCTGAAGACGTGAATGTTCCCATTATACTTGGTCGCCCATTCTTAGCCACCGCCGGTGCTATGATTGATGTGAAGAATGGCAAATTATCACTGAATGTTGGAAAGGAAAAGGTGGACTTTGAGCTGCAAAAGTCTCTCGGCTTGCCAAGGCTATTTGACGATTGTAACTACGCAAATCTTGTTGTTGATATGACTGGTAATGATGTGGTCATGAAATCAACTTTGGATCCACTGCAGAATTATCTTTGTGGCTTATTAGACAAAACGAGCAAAGATGCTATGGAGTTTGGCAAGCTATTTGATGGTAGCCCGTACTACAAAAAGAGCCAGACGAACCTTGATGTGTTGGAGGCAACCACAACAGAAGGAGCATATGTCACTCCACAAAAGGTAAATCTAAAACCTCTCCCTTCTAGTTTAAAATATGCATTTCTAGGTAACGATAGCTCATAACCGGTAATAGTAAATGCATCCCTATCTGACATTGAACTTGATAAATTACTGCATGTTTTGAAAAAGTTTAAAAGTGTCTTAGGGTATTCCATAGATGATCTGCGAGGGATTAGTCCCTCTTTTTGTACTTATCGGATCTTGTTAGATAATGAGAACGCCACCTCCATTGATCCTCAAAGCCGTTTAAATCCAAATATGAAGGAGGTTGTCAAGACAGAAGTCTTGAAGTTGCTTAAGGCAGGTATAATCTATGCTATTTCTGATAGTAGGTGGGTTAGCCCCGTTCAAGTAGTACCCAAAAAGGGTGGCATAACCGTTGTTAAAAATAACAAGAATGAACTAATCCCGACTCGAATGGTCACCGGGTGGCGTATGTGCATAGATTACAGAAAGCTGAATCTGGCCACCCGAAAGGATCACTTTCCTCTCCCTTTTATTGACCAAATGCTAGAAAGGTTGGCACACCATGCATACTTCTGTTATCTAGATGGATACTCGGGGTTTTTCCAGATCCCAATTCATCCGGACGATCAGGAAAAAACCATGTTTACATGTCCGATTGGTACCTTCGCATACCGTCGAATGCCTTTTGGGTTATGTAACGCGCTAGCCACCTTTCAAAGATGTATGATGGCGATATTTTATGACTTTATCGAGCAGACCATGGAGGTTTTCATGGACGATTTTTTGGTCCACGACACTAACTTTGATAGCTGCCTTTCAAATTTGACAAAAGTCCTCCATAGGTGTCAAGAAGTCAATTTGGTTCTAAATTGGGAAAAATGCCATTTTATGGTCAATGAAGGTATAGTCTTAGGCCATGTTGTTTCAAATCAAGGAATTGAGGTAGATAAGGCTAAGGTAGAAGCGATTGAAGAATAACCACCTCCGGTAAACGTCAAAGGAGTGCGTAGTTTCCTCGGTCACGCCGACTTCTATAGATGCTTCATCAAGGACTTTTCCAAAATCGCAAGGCCTTTGACTGAATTACTAGCAAAGGACACTCCTTTCCTCTTCACTAGCTCATGTCTCGAAGCATTTGACGCTTTGAAAAGAGCACTCATCTCGGCACCAATAATTCAACCGCCAGATTGGTCTCTTCCTTTTGAGCTTATGTGTGACGCTAGTGATTTTGCCGTAGGGGCCGTCCTTGGACAAAGGCAAGGTAACAAGCTGCACGCCATATACTACGCCAGTAAGACCCTCGATCCTGCTCAAAGTAACTATACTACGACCGAGAAGGAACTGTTGGCGGTAGTATTCTCCATTGAAAAGTTTAGATCGTATCTTGTAGGCTCAAAAGTAATCGTCCACACCGATCACACAACTCTCAAATACCTCATGAGCAAGAAAGATGCAAAATTGTGTCTGATTCGGTGGATTCTGTTGCTCCAAGAGTTCGATCTCGAAATCAAAGATAAGAAGGGCGTGGATAACTCTGTGGCTGATCACCTCTCACGTCTTTACGTTGATAATGATGTTCTTTCTCTTCCTATTGATGATTATTTTCCGGATGATCAGTTGTTCGCTCTAGCCTCTAGTGTTACGCCTTGGTTTGCAGATATCGTGAATTTCTTAGCTTGTGGTGTCAAACCGCATGATCTTTCTTCTTATCAGCGTAAGAAATTCTTTCACGATGTCAAGCTATTCTTTTGGGATGATCCTTTCTTGTACAAGTCTTGTTCTGACGGCATCATCCGACGATGTATCCCCGAAGAAGAAGTTGAATCTGTAATATCTCACTGTCATACCTCGCCTTGTGGTGGCCATGCTGGCACGAGTAAAATGTAACACCCCGAATTCCGAAAAGCATCATTTCAAGTTAATAAGGAAATCAGTAGCTTTAAAGGGAAAAATAAGATATATGATTTTGGACTTGAATCCTAGATTTTATAGTCTTGATGGATAAATGATTCAATTACGAGTCCAACGGTTCTTTCCGGAGCAAAAACGGAGCTATAACGAAGAAGTTACAGCCAAAACAGTGAACGAGAAGAAAACCAGGGGAAGCGGGCGACTTATGTCGCGAGGTAAGTCGCGAAACCGCCTGGTCGAGCTTAAAACCCAATTTTCAGCCACCAAACTTCATTTCTTCATATCTTCTTCATCACAACTCCGATTTTGGTGATTGAAGTTGCCATGGTTTCGTTTTTGAGAGCCCTTCAAGGATTTAGCAAGAGATTGGAAGTCTATTGGAGTATACATGAGTATTTTGTGGTGGTAAGCTCCTTTCTCTCTCTCTCTCAATGTTAAGCTAGGGTTTGATGATTTCATCCTTTTTCCTTTCATCCTTCATTTTGGGTTTGATTTTGATGACTTGTGTGGTGAAGGTGATCTTGTAGATGTGTTGGATCTAAGACCTAGGGTGGTTTCTTGGTGGTTCAAGCCTTCATCAATGGTGATTCAAGTTTTGGGGGTAAAACCTAGATTTAGCCTAAATCTAGCAAGGTGAGTTCAAGTTGACTTGCGAAAACGTTGTACATGCCAAAATGTTTACTTTAAAGTATTTGCATTGTTACATGAAATTGTTAACTGCTGATAAGTTTGGTTATTTTGGAAGTGTTTAACTTTACAAACTTATGTAACACCCATCTTTGGGATTTTGGACATTTTGATACTTAAACCATGTTAATATGTTCCTTTGATGACTAAATGCTTAATTGGATGTCATTTTATGTAAATGTCCTTATGGTGCAACTGCTTTCATAAATCGTTGGAAAATGCATATCATTGGGTTATGAGTCATTTTGGTAAGTAAGGAAATGAGTCCTTTGGGAAAACGCTTTGTTTCAACTAATGAGGAGGTTTGGGTTAATTACACTTTTAGTTGTTGTGTTTGCATATCCGTTGGTCAAATATGTTTTAAAGTCTACACTGGCTTTCTTTGGTGATTTAAGGAAAGTGGTGAGCCTTTGGCTCGATTTTGACTAAAATGAGTCATGAGGACATTTGTCCGGTTTAATAGCCGTAATGAAAGTTATTTATGATGACGTTTATTGCGTGTCATTTGAGAGTTACAGGTTTTGAGTGCGTTTTATTGTATTTTTATTTCATTTATCAATGAGTCAATGGGTTGCTAAGCCTGCGTCTTGGTATTTTTATTTTGATTGGGTTTTAGGACAATTGTCCAGTTTTGGTAGCTCGACTTAGAGCCTTGGTTACGATATTGGATGAGGGACTCAACGTAAGGGCCATTTATTGTTGAACTTGAAATCCCGTGGGTGTATGTTTAAAGCCACAGAGCCTGACATCCCTTGCGCTTGGAATCTTTATGTCCAGTGATGGAACGCTAGTTTTACACATTGAGGCACGTTTAGGCATCAGATTGGGCTGTAAGTCCTACGTGCTAAGTATTACGATATTGGATGAGGGACTCAACGTAAGGACCATTTATGGTTGAACTTGAAATCCCGTGGGTGTATGTTTAAAGCCACAGAGCCTGACATCCCTTGCATGTACTTCTGTTTATATGACTAGTCATAACAACATAAAATGGGTTTACTTTGTGTACCGTCACATTTTATGGAATCGGGTCTCCCTCGTCACTGAAAAGTGTTACTTTGGGTATTGAGTTTTATTATCGTAGTTTTCGGTGATGTTTTATATAAATGGATTTTTATCTATGATTTTTGGGTTGAATATTACACCCCACCCGTGTTTTGGGTGTTTTGGATATAAAGTTTTATCCGCTTTTCTTCAGTTGGGAACTTGATGACTTGAGAACTATTTAAAAAAAGTGAGTTAACTTTTATGGAAAGCATAATACCATTTAACAGGGTGATTTTATAAGAGAAACTGGTATAGACATATTCGTCATGCCAGCAAGGGTGGAGGTCGGCCGACTCGTTCAGTATAAGTAATTTCATCATAAATTCAAGAATTGCTTGAGTAAAATTCCTTTGCAAATATTTTCAGTTGAGCAAACATCGATTTTGGTTGGACGAGGTCCGTTTCAGCTTGGGGTCGAGTCAGAACAGTCATTGAGACTGTTGTGCATGGTGGTCCGGTTATGCATAGTGTCGTGTACGCTCTAGTTTATGACGCATTGTTGTACTTGCTAAATTTTCAATCATGTCGAAAGTTTTAAACGAATGGTGTTGTCATGCATGAAGGCTATGAACTCTCTAGGTCAGAAGAAAAGTTGCAACTTAGAATGAGAAAGGGGGTTTAGAGAGTGTAGGTGTGTCGCTTGAATCGTGGATGGTTGAATCTTGACCTAGATGTTTCCTTTGGGAAAGAGCTGTGAATATCGAAGACCTCGGGCATTGTCGATAGGAATGTTCGTACGGAGGTAACCTACCCTCTTGTTCGGTAGCTTGAAATGAAGTTGTCGACGGGAAGTTACGACTGGGAGAAATTCAAAGTTGTCAAGATACTTCTTATACCTGTATGTTGGTAAGTAGCGTTGTGAAACTCAGATGGAAGGTCATCAGTATCGAGTTGGAGTTCGGAAGTGGTCTGGTAATTTGACTACAAATCAAATGAGCCTTGTGTCTTCGGTGTATCTCGAGCGTGATTCTGTCGGAGTGCAATGAGTCGATAAGAAGTGAGGACTTTTTGAGCGAACCAGATGGTCACGGCCTGGTGGTCTATCTAGATTCGAAGAAGTCAAAAAGAGTTTAACATGCGACAGAGAGAGTGGTTGGAGCTCTTGAAGGATTACGACTGTGAGTTGCTTTACCACCCCGGTAAGGCCAACGTGGTGGCGGACGCGTTGAGTCGGAAGAGTTATGGGGATAGTCGGGGTCTTAAGGTATTTCAAGGAAGGATTTGGGTGCCGATGATCGGGGGAAACCGCGAGTTACTTTTAGCAGAGGCGCACAAGTCAAAGTACTCCATACATCCCGGAAGCACCAAGATGTATAGAGATTTGAAACTACACTATTGATGGCCGGTGATGAAGCTTGATGTGACCAACTATGTGGAAAGATATGTCACTTGCCTGCAAGTCAAGGCGGAACATCAAAGGCCTTATGGAAGTTTGCAACCTTTGACCATTCCAGAATGGAAGTGGGAACACATCACAATGGACTTCGTCACAAAATTGCCGAAAACCTTGAGGAGACACGACACTATTTGGGTGGTGGTGGATAGACTTACCAAGAGCACGCATTTCTTGGCGATGCGAGAAACGTTACCGATGGACAAACTAGCTAAGCTCTATATTGATGAGGTGGTATCACGACACGGAGTTCCACTATCCATAGTGTCGGATCGGGATAGTCGGTTCACTTCCAAGTTTTGGGAAGGATTGCAAAGAGAGTTGGGCACAAAAGTTAAATTGAGTACAACTTATCATCCACAAACTGACGGTCAAAGTGAGAGGACCATCCAAACTCTAGAGGACATGCTTCGGTCATGTGTCATAGACTTTGGAGGAAGTTGGGATTCACACTTGCCGTTGGTGGAATTCGCGTACAATAACAGTTATCATTCGAGCATTGGAATGGCACCATTCGAGGCACTATACGGACGAAAGTGTAGGACACCGGTGTGTTGGCTTGAGGCAGGAGAGAAGCAATTTGCGGGACCGGAAATAGTACAAGAAACGGCGGATAAGGTGAAGGGTATCCGAGAGCGGTTGAAGGCGGCCCAAGACCGACAAAAGAGTTATGCGGACAAAAAACAGAGACCGGTTGAATTCCAAGTGGGGGAACGGGTCATGTTGAAAGTGTCGCCATGAAAGGGGATCATCCTTTTCGGGAAGCGCGGGAAGCTTAGTCCTCGTTTCCTTGAACCCTTCACAATTTTGGAGAAGATTGGGCT
This sequence comes from Arctium minus, assembly GCA_954870635.1. Classification (NCBI taxonomy): domain Eukaryota; kingdom Viridiplantae; phylum Streptophyta; class Magnoliopsida; order Asterales; family Asteraceae; genus Arctium; species Arctium minus. Next base: position 63,453,641 of record OX941096.1, read on the forward strand.
CCAAGCTTACAAACTAGACTTGCCACCGGAAATGGACGAAATCCACCCCACATTTCACGTGTGATACCTTCGCAAGTGCCTAGCCGAAGAGGAAAGTGTCATTCCTTTGATGGAAATTCGGGTGGACAGCGGGAACCGATGTGTGAAGGAGCCAGAAGCCATTCTAGAATCAAAGACGAAACAATTGCGACGTAAGGAAGTGACAATGGTGAAGGTCCAATGGAAGCACCATCGGGGTGCTAACGTGACGTGGGAATATGAGGAAGACATGAAGAAGACATATCCTCATTTATTTAGTGAATAAGATTTCGGGGATGAAATCCTCATTAGGTGGGGAGGATTGTAACACCCGGAAAATTAAGGTAAGTGTTTATAAATTCTAAAATGTTCTCATCACTTTTAAATGTTGGGATTTTGCTTAGGGTTAAAGGATTGTTGGTATGTCATATTGTGATTTTATACCTTGAGTTCCTTTTGTGTTTAGCGTATCGAAATCATCGAAAAAACGACAAGTCTGGGGGTTAGGCGACTGTGACCAGCGACTATGACAATGGTCATAGTCGCATGGCAAGGTCGCGGGCCGGGGGATGGTCTCGGTACACCCCCGGCGAGAATGCCAAGCAAGAGTGACAGGGGCACTATCGCCCTGTCACAACTGCTGGATGTGTACCGCGGGTCCTTTAGAGGTCACGACTATGCCCCGCGACAGTGCCATGGGAAATGTCGCGGGGCATTGTCGCCGACGGGCTCTGAGAGTTTAAAACTCAACTCTTGACCATATTGACTCCACTTTTCCACTTCACTCGTTTTTTGACCGAATTGGTGAGCTCCTAGGGCGATTTTCCACCCTCTCAACCACCTCCACAATTATTGAAACCCTACCTCTAGTTGGAAGCATTTATTGGCAATAAAGGGTCTCGAAGGAGTTTTAGGTGGTGCATTAAAGAGTTCAAACCAAGTCTTCACTTCCTCTCAACCTCATCCAAGTTTTCTAGGGTTTTATGTAAAACCCTAGATAGTGAGTTTTATTACTAAACCTTTCAAATGAGATACATATCTTGTGTGTTTACTTATCTGTACCTCTTATGCATGTATAAATCTGATCACCTGATAAGTTTGGCCTAACTGTTATATTTGAGATTTTTAGGAGTTTTGGCTATGTGTTCACCATGTGGAAGTATTAATTATATTGATGGGACATGATTGTGTATTATTATGGGATTGGTGATTATCATTATGGGAATTGTATGTTTTAGGGTATTTGACCTAAAATGGGATTAGAACTATGTGAGGTCTTATGCATGTATCGTGTTGATATGGAATATGTATAGAGATGGATAGTATATATATATATTGGATGAACCGTGGGTATGTGCCAGGAGGATGTAGTTTAAGGTGCCACCTTAACGGTATGCACCTAGACCCCCGCCATTGGAGTAATGCCTGAGAGGTAGTCTCCAAGTGTGTCGGGCCTTGGGGTGTTGCTCATGCGAGTGAACATCAAGGTACATTGACTTGAGGTAAAACTCATTGGTGTGATGGGTCTCCCCCATTGATTCCCTTATGGCCTTGTGGACTGAATTGCTATAAATGTTCTTAACATGTCTTTTGAATATCATGCCATGTTCTTGTGCAACTCACTAGGCTCGTTTGGCCTAACACTTGTTGGTTTGATGTGTATCTCAGGTTCTAGCGGCGCGACCACCAAGAAGGTCTAGATGACTTAGATGCGAGCTTGGGGACATTTTGGGACGCCAATTATTGAAAGCTTATTTTTGGATTGGAGAACAACTTGTGTTAATCTTGTTCCTAGATAGGATTTAGATTAAAGGGTTGTTTTCCCTCGCATTGTTATTCATTACAAACTTGTAATCTTAACAGACGTTTATTGTTTCCCTTTTTGGGAGGAGCTCATGCTTTGGCATATTTTGATTACCATGTTTCCCTTTTATGAAATTTGTTGTTTATCCCAATTTTTGGGGTGTTACATATGTGGCGGCTGAGGACAGGAGATTGGGCGATTTTGAGGTAAGCTTGGGAGAAGGGAGCAAATCTTGGAATTGGGAGGAATTTTGCATCATCTTCTCAAAGGTAAGCAATCAAATCCTCTGTGTATATCTTGTGGATTTAAGAAATCTTGTTATAATCTTTTGGTTGTGTTTCTTAAAAGGGTTGTGTTGGGTCATCTAAGATTTGAAGATGACTTCTCCTTTAGTTTGTGTCTACTCTTCTGTAAATGACTGTACATCTTAGAAATATCATGGTTCTTTGTAATACCTTAGTTATGCTCTAACAGATCGGTGAATCGAAGATCAACCGAATTCAACATGAAGCAAGTCTACTGATGCGGATCAAGATGAACTTCAAAAGAACTGAGCTACCACTGCCGAAGATAAACAACATCTTCGGCAGACCTTCTTCTGCCGATCCTTCTCTTCTTCGGCAGAGATCTTCCCTGCCGATCCCCTTCAATCAGCATCCCTCTACCGATCTTTTGGCAGAGGCTCTTACTGCCGATTGTTTTCCATTCGGCAATACTCCATTATGGCAAATCCTCATGATTTGACCATACTTCATCATTTCCAGTGTTCTTCTGACAAAAAGAATGGAAACTTCTATTGCACAGAGGATATTCATTTGAGTTCTGATCTCATTGAGACCTTCTTCTTAAAAGATCTCAAAAGGATTTGAACTAGGTATATTATATTCAGATATTGTACTTCATAGTACAAAAGTTACCTTTTGCTTTTGGAAAGGTCTTTTCAAATATCTTGAAATTTAATGAAGATATCCATGCCACCATTCATTCGATGACAAGTGTCCTTTGCACTCAATGCTTTGGATAGTATATAAAGGGTGTGGTTGGCAACATGCAATACACGCTTTAAGCTCAAGATTTTTGAAGTGCAAAATTTCAGCAAGGTGTTAGCAAGTATTTTCTTTCTAAGGTTTTATCTTTGTGTTAAAAATCTTCTAAGTGTCAAGATTGTTAGAATAGTTTTTAGCTGTTCTTTTCCGCAACAATCTTTGTTTTCTAAGTGTAATTCTTTGATACTCTTATCAAATAAAGAATTAAAATTAAGTAAGTTTTGTGTTTTGTATTCACCCCCCATTCTACAAAACTCTGTTTAGATTATTTGGGACTAACATGTGGTATCAGAGCGGTTGGTTTAATCTAATAAACCAGATCCGCGATGGCATCATCGTCCAATACAAAAGCTGATTCTTTCTTCTCAAAACTCTTTTCTTTCTGATAATGGTTCTACGGTCAAACCTCCTAAGTTTAATCCGAACAACTTCTCTCTTTGGAAAACTCGGATGATGTTATTCTTGGAGGGGGCCGATAGCCGTTTTCTGACCATTCTTCGTGAAGGTCCACTTGTCCCTAAAGTCTGGGACAAATTTGTCAAAACTCCTAAAGACAAAGAAAAGGAAAAAGAGTCTCTCTTCCAAGTTTCCGATGACTCGTCTGATGAGGAACGTAACTCCGCTACTGGCTGGTATATCCTAAAAAAGGAAAAAGAATACACTGAGGAAGACAGGCGCACTATTGGGCTTGACTCCAAAGTGCGAGCTATTATTGCTCAATCCCTTCCTGATGAAGTGTACCACTCTTTTGTTAACTTCTCTATTGCCAAAGAGATGTGGTCAACTCTATGTGTTTTGTACGAAGGTACAGATGAAGTTAAGAAATCTAGAAAAATCTCTCTTATTCGAAAATATGAACTTTTCACTCATGAAAAGGGAGAATCTCTCTCTGACTACTATAATCGATTTAATAGTCTTCTAAACGACCTCAAACTTCTAGGAAAGCTTTATGACAATGAGGAAATCTTGTGCAAGTTCATGGATGGTCTTCCAGATTTTTGGGAGAACCTCAGTACTTGTATTAAGACAACCAGGGATTTGGAAAGACTTCCCCTTACTTATCTCTATGGAACCTTCTTCAACTGTGAACAAACTCATCTCCAAAGGAAAACCATCATCAAAGAAATAAAAGCCCCTTCTATGGCTCTTATTAGTGATGGCTCCAAGAAAACTATGTGTATTCCTTGTATCACTTATCCATCTGATGACTCGGACAGAGAGAGTCATGATGACTCGGATCACCTTTCGGAGACATATCTTAGTGAAGCCGATGATGAAGGTAAAGATACCTTTGTTGATCAAATGACGGAGGAAATGGGTATGCTTGCTAACTTCTCCAAGTTTAGGAAAAACTTCTCTTCCAACAAATTCAGATACAACCGAAAATTCTCTTCTTCTTCCTCTAGGAATTCCGCGGACAAATCCAAGGAGGAATGTTATGCGTGTGGCAAGAAAGGCCATCACGCTTCTGAGTGTAGAAGCAACCCTCCTAGGACATCCAAGTCTAACTCCTCAAACTCTTCTAAGGGAAGAAAATACAGATCTATTTCTACCGGTAGATCTCGTCCTAAAAAATCCTCCTCCTCCTCTTCTTTCAAAGATCTTGCTGACAGAGATGATAAGTACAAAGCTAAATACAAAAGAGAGAAAGAAAGGAACGTAAACTCTCTTCAAAGAGGGAAAGGCTTGATGGCTGAAGCTGTCGATTGGGCTGATGAGCCTACGATTGACAGTGAAAAAGACATCTCAAGCAAATGCCTTATGGAAAAACTTGATAATGAAATCAAAGGCTCCAGCTCAAGAATGGATTTTTCTGCTGAGTGCTCCTCTTCCTCCTCTCAGGTACATCCCTTCTCTTCCTTTTCTAATATCGAAAATATGGAAGCATATGACTCTTTAATAGTACTCTATCATAATGAAAGAGATGCTAAGAAAAGAGCCAATGCTCAAATCAAATCTCTCTCTTCTCAACTCCAAGTCTGTCTAGCTCAACTAAACCTTTTTGATAAAGTAAAAGCCAAGCTAGAAGACTTAAAAACCATAAATTTTGTTCTAGCAAAATAGAAAAATAAACTTTTCAAGCGTCTTCAAAAGGAAAAGGAGATAGTGAACAAATGGAACACCTCCTCCAAAAAATTTAGAAAATATTTTCAAAGACCAAGTTATTGGTGATGAAGAAAATTTTGGTCTAGGTTATTGGAAAGAGGATGTTGATTATCCTTCTCCTCAAGACATTCCTTCTTCTTCTCTTAATCTTCCTTCTTCTTCTCTTAATCTTCCTTCCTCTCCCAAATTTCCTTCTTACTCTCCTGAGTGCACTGACACAGAATCAGAAGATTCTGCTTCTGTGTACTCCATGGATCTTCATGACTCAAGAAAGTTTGGAATTTTTGTATCCGCCAAACAATCCAAACCTCTCCCCGAAGAAGATCAAGGCTAAAATGATTTTTCTAAACCTGTTAATGATCTTCTTAAAACTCTAAACCTTGAAGAAGCTTCTTCCTCTTCCTCTTCTTCAAAGAAGCCTACTCTCCTTGAAAAAGGAAAAGTTGTTGCTACAACTGTGGAAAGTCGGGTCACATCTCAAAAGAGTGTAGAGCAAAGAAAGTTAAGGACTCAGCTTATTACAGAAGGAAATTGGAGTTGGCTGAGAAAAGAGAGAATGGAACAGCTTTGCTGGCAGAAGAAGAATTATGGCTGGATTATTCCGATGATGAAGCATCGAACGTCGAGATCGCCCATTTGTGCTTAGTCGGAGATGACCAGTCAGACGATTCTGACACTGATGAGGATGAGGTATATTCTGAATTTGACTACAACTTTATTACCTCCCAGTTTGATATCATGATTAATGCTTTGTCTGATTTGCGCTCTAAAATTTTATCTGAAAAAGTTTTAAATTCTGAAAAGTCAGATTTAATTGAAAAGCTGAAAATTTCTTTGAAGGATGAAAAATCTATTTTAGAAAATATTAAAGACATCTTTCAAAAGAAATTGGATGCTTTGGAAAATTCTAACAAAACTTATCTTGAATCTTTGACTGACATGACCAAATTAAAAGATGAGTTTTCAGATAAAATAATTAAGTTAGAAGAAAAGCTTTATCGAAGAGACCAATCTGAACAAACAATTTATATGAACAAGCCGAGGAGTGAAGAGGCTTTAAAACAGAGATGGGGACTTGGTTTTGATAATCCTCAATTTTTAAACAAAGTAATAGACGAAGTTCCCACCTTATATAAATACGATTATCTGACACTTGCTCATTATGCTCCTCAGTTCAAATTTCATTGGACTAGTGAAAAGGAAGTGTTAGATCTCGAAAATGAGAAAAGGATATATAAAAAGAAAAATGAAATTCCTTTTGTTTATACGTCCGAAAATACCAAATATTTTCCGGAAAAATCAAGAAGAGGAAGAAGAGTTTTAAATGATATATCTTCTGTTAAATCTTCAGTGTCTAATGATTTTATTCCTTCTTATGCCCCTGATTCTGATAAGGAAAATATTTCTCCAATCATTTATGATTCGAAGAAATATACTCCTCCGTTAATTTTAGAAGGAAAAATCATAGATCTTGAAGATCAGATAGAAGATCAAAATATTTTGAAGAAAATTGAATCTGATATTTTTCTTTCTTTTATAACTTCAAGTCTTGAAGAAAATTTATTTTCTCAAAAATCAGATTCTATTTCTAGTCTATCTTCTGATTTCAAGGAAAACAAAAAGGAAGTTTCAAATTTTAGAATCTTTTCTCAAAATAATTCAGATTCCAAGGTAAATTCAGATTTATTAGTTGATCAGATTGGTTGCTTGGATAACTTTATTTCTTCTGATTTAAATATTTCGTCTAAAATTCTTGATAATTCTTTTACGCTCAATGATCAATATTATAAACCCAAGCGTAAAAGAAGACGGTCAAAGAAGTCGAAGAAACGAGATACAGTTTTTACTGGCAATTCTAATTCTTCCGATACTATTATTTCAGATAGGACTGTGAGCCAGTCAAAGAAGCAGATCTGGAGAGCTAGGCGGACATCAACTGATTCTATGTTTGATGGAGATCGATGTGTAGACAAATTTTATAATAGTGATTCATTTGCTGTTTGTAATAAAGTTTCAAAATACTCTATAAAGCAAATGTTTCAAATTTCCAAAAATGTCTCATATTCGTCTTCTGATTCTAGTTCAGATGATTATGCTTTCTCTTCTGATGGTTGTGATTATTTCTCTGATCATATTCCTCGTGCTTCTAATGTCAATTCTGTCAATTATTGTTTCCCCATACGAACTGCAACTAACAAACATGGGCCCAAATACAAGTGGGTACCCAAATCTTTATCTAATTCAAAGTTGCAGGCATCACATGTTAAGGGGGAGTAAGAGAAAATTGGCTTCTAAGTATTTCAGCTTAGAACCCGTGCTTCAATGACATCGACTTCTAAACACAACAGTTTAGAACTCGTTATTCATACTTAAGCTTCTGACTAATGAGATACTGTGAGTACATCAATTTTATTTCCGCTGCATATATCTCTGATTATGATGTGTTCCAGTTTTTCTCAATGTTTCAAGAATCTGAGCTTGTTTATCTATCTCATGAATTTGTATTACCCAAAATTTACTTTTAATATGAGACACAAATTTATTTTCTTCTATGTAAAAGATGAAATAGTTGAATTTTATTTTGTTCCAACTAAATATTAATTAAAAGTTTAAATCTTTACAAATTTTATTCTATAAAGTAAAGCTTTACATTTTTTTTTCTTTCCTTTGAATAAAATATGTGTCTAGGATAAATTTTCAAGTTCTTTTGTTTATATTAAAGTTTTTATATGGTCAAATTTCAAGTCTTACAAAAGTCGAAAAGTCAGCAACATGTTTGAAATTTTTATTTCTGCTTTAAAGATATGTGAGTCGGAATTTTTATAGTTTACTTTGCTTAGACTACCTAAATGATCAGAATTATAGATCGGAATGAAAATATGGGCTAAGCATTTAGACGTTGATCTGAGTGATTGAGATGAATATTAAAATCTTAAAATACAGAAATCTCTAAGTTTAAAAGTTTGTACCTGTGACCTTTCTGGTTTGGGAAAGTAAGTTCCTCGGGATGCTTGTCATCTGGTCCCCTAAGGTCAATTGGTCTGGGAGTGATCGAACAGAAATCCTTCTATAGAATCAGATCGAAAGTCATGTTCTACTGGTATGAATGGGTTTAGGATATGTCGATGTAGCCTTTCTGATCTGGGAGAGTAAGTTCCAAGGGGTGCTTGACACCTAGTCCCCTAAGGCCAACTGGTCTGGGAGCGGCTGACCCAAATCCTGCAATAGGGTCAGATAGAAAGTTACGTTTACGACATGTTCTTTACTTAATAAACTTTTTGATCAAAAGATGCCAAAGTGCACGAGCTTAAAAGATGCCAAAGAGCACACTCATGTTAAGATGCCAATGAGCACAATGCTAAAAGATGCCAATGAGCACACATCTCATGATACTTGGTGATATTTTTGAGTTGCGATAAATCTGTAAATTTATGAATATCTTAATTCTTGATGGCTTAGTGTTAGTACATGCAAAGTTCTCTATAATATTTTTAGAATTGCATTTTCTTGAAGCTAATCGAAGATTCGCATGTGAGCACACTGAATAGATTGCTGGAAGTTTTGAAACTGAACATGTTTTAACTTGATATGCAATTAAACTCGTTCTTTTATCTTACAACATATGTTTGATTTCAAATGATTGATAAATTTGTGATATTTTACTCTGTAAAAATTAATTTGTTTAGTATTTAAAATTTTATATGTTTAGTTGTTTCAAAATTTACATTAAGTATATTTTTTTTTCTACATTAATTTCTGATCACTGTGTTCTCATAAATATATTTTAATGGGTTTATGCATTATTCAAGGGGGAGTGAACAAAGAGATGTATTTCAAAGATTATATCTGTTTTTGAGGGGGAGTGTCTGGTTTTCTTTACATGAATGTTATCTCGAATTGTCTTATCTAATGCATTTGTGTAGGGGGAGTCAAAGAGCTTTCAAAGGTAAAAATTTTCTAAGGCAGCTTTGCGCTTCACACATGGCCCGCAAAGCTTGTTTTGCGCATCAAGCATGACACGCAAACCTTGCTTTGCGTATCAAGCATGGCACGCAAACCTTGCTTTGCGTCTACCATGTGGAACGCAAACCTTAGTTTGCGCTTCCTGCATGGAACGCAAACCACCCCTGTTTTCTCTGTTTCTTTGATTTTGCAGATCTTTCGCTGTCTCGTCTCCAACATTCGCATGACCAAGTTGATCAAGATCATCAAGGTCATGAGGGGGAGAAGTCAAGGAGAAGTTTTAGAGACAAAAGAGCTCAAAAGATTATCTGCTGATCAAGATTCGCTCAAAGATTCTATTCTCTCAGCTACAACAAAATCTTTTGTTGTTCCTGCTCCGAACACCACAGTTCATTCAAGATCATTCAAAAGAGGTGTATCGTCTTGAGCTTAAGCAGCAAAGAAAATTTTCAATCTGCAAGATGCTGAGAAGAAATTTTTTCTTAAAAGTCAGAAAGCTTCTGAAAGTCGCTTTGTTGGTCCGTGTTGTTATAGAAGATAATTTTTGAAGATCAAAGCGCCAATGATTACTAAGGGGGAGATTGTTAGGTCTGATTTTATAGTAATCATTGTATTTATAGGTTTGGTCTTATACTGTGTTTAGAGGCTTATATGTCTTGTATCTGACCAAGGGTATTTAAGTCCCTTTGGTCTTGTTGGTGGTAAGAATTACACGCACATCTAATAGAAATCTGGTTTTGCGCTCCATCTGTCTCTCTCTCTACTTTCTCTCGCTAGAAGTTCTAGTGATTCTTGGACTATCAGTTGATCATTCTTCAAAAGGAAAGATTCCTCCTTCTTCAAAAGGCAAGTCTCGTGCTTCTCAAATAAAGTTTATTCCTAGATCTGTTAATCTAAATAAATCAAAAGGAATTTCTATCTCTCCTCTTCCATCTTCAGAAAAAGGACTTCTAGGACCCATGCCTAGTATCCCTCCCAAATCACCCAACCTTCCTCACTCTTCCAAATCTCAAATCTAAACCCCAAGAAAAAGTCAAAGCTCCTGCTCAAGAACCCAATAAAAGGTTCATTTACCAAAAATGTTATAATTGTGGTGATACTTTTCACTTGGCCAAGGATTGTCCAAAAGAACGTATCGACAGATACGGTCAAAATGATCCGTCTTCTTCTTCTACTTCTAACCCTAAAGGACCCACCTCAAAATGGGTTCCAAAGGACTGATTCTTTTGTGTTTGCATGTCATTTACGCAATTCACCACCAATAATGTATGCATACAACTAGAATAATAACATTAATGAACACCCAACAGGTAATTTCACAAGTATAAAGCAACATAAATCAATAATGCTTTAAATAACGTTCATGCATCTTAGCAATAAGAACATTTCGTTTTAGAAAACTCACCTGGTAGCAAGAACTTCCTTACCCTCCCTTACGCTCGGTCCAAATCCTACCCGGTCACCTAAGAAGATAAAGAATTTGGTTCAGACCAAGGAACCTGTTATGAAACCCACTACCCGAGACACCGCCCGGATTCTAATTCCCCGGGCGCCCCGACTCCCGGGGCCACCACCGACCGACTCCCGGTCCCCCCTCCCCCGGGCGCCCCGTCTCCCGGGGTCCCCGCCGACTCCCGGCTCATCCCTCCCTCGGGCGCCCCGTCTCCCGGGGTCCCCGCCCGGGTTCTCCCGTCCTACTCCCGGGGTCACCCTTCCCCGGGTCTTAAGATAACCGGGACTCCCCGGTGTCATACGACGCCCGGGGTTTCGACTAACCTTGGGGCCGCCCAAATCGCCGAGTTTTCGCCCGGAGGCGATTAAGGGTTTTATGTGAACCCCAGACTTCGAACAACCAACAAAACTCCATAAACCCCCTGATTTAACTTATCAAAATATATAGGTTTAGAATCCCAAAGCAACGATAATCAACCCAATAACAACAACAATCATAAGAACAATCTATAAGGAGTGAAATGAGGATTTTCAAGCATTTCTCATTCACCCTAACCAAGGAACATCAGACTCTCCCCACGCACCCTTTCAATTAAAGAAAGCATTGCCTTAGAAACCTTACCTTGAATAAGTTGAAATGTCGATCCCTCTTCAGATTCTTTCTCTCCTTTGTTTTCTCCAAGTTCTTGCTCCCTGCTCTTTCTCAATCCAAAATCAGCCGCCAGAATAGAATAGGAAGAATCCCTAGGGCTAGAACTCATTTTATTTCTAACTTTCAATTAACCCCCTTGACTTTGGGTCTTGGTCGACTTTTCACCCAACTAAAACTCCTAAATCTCAAAATTTCATCATGGTCCCTCTTCTCTTTAGGCATAATGAACTCCCCCCCCCCCCCCCCCCCCCCAAACTTCGCTTATTTTGAATAAAAGACCCGGTTGTTACACTCCCCATTTCCAACCAGACCACTCCACCACTCCAGCCTTCAAAATTTTCAACGGGAAGAGGGAGACGACTCAAAGGGGACTCACCTATTTAGAGAGAACCAATGAAACAAGATTACGACTGAATCAGGTTTTTCTATATGTGCCCTAATTTTTCTCCATTTGCCCTAAAACTCAGTTTTGTGTTTTCTTTTTGTTTGTGTAGTTGACACTCATCTCAACTCACTTTTTTGATACTTTTGATTCATAGAATTTTCAATTGGTAATTTGTTATTTTGGTAAAATTAACATCAAACAATTAACAATTAGGCTTCAGATTACCTCTATCTCTCGACTTCACATTACCTCTATCTGTGACGAAAAATAATGTTTTGAGGCTTGTGGCAACAAGAAGGGACAACTTATGGTGGGCATATAGCAAGCATTGACCAGGTCTAAAAACCGTTTCCCATCAATTCCTATGTTTATTTCACTTGCGTGCTTACTATTTTTTGACAAAAAAATAAACGAAAAACTGAAAATAAGCAGTTATGTTTAAATATTGGCTTCTTTATTAAATTTAAAAATGTACATGTGTAAAGATTTTTGGATAATAATAAAATATTTAACAAAAGAAAATTTCGATCCTAAATTTTTTTAAACCACATAATATTAATTGGGCTATTTAATGTTTTATACTACTTTATTAAATAAATTATGTTAAGAATCAAACTATAACATTTATTAATTATATAAAATAATTATATAAAATATGTTTTCAGTGGTTTTTAAAATTGAAGTCTTTAACAAACCTATTATTTTTAATGTTTTTTTTAGGTCACGCGTTGATTGGAAGCAGGTTCCACTTTTACTTCCATGAACTTTTGCTTCCTGGCCCACTCAAGTCGTCCTTAATTTGTGTTTTGAGACTCCATGGGGCGTTTGCATCGTTATCGTGGCCTATTATTGGTTGGTTTGTGAAGATGATACCAGTAGCATTAAGCTATATACGATCGAGGGTGGTGGATTTAGCACATGGGTGTCCCTACTAAATCCTCCTCTTGTGAACATCTTTGTCTTGAGAACTTTAACACCTTAAATCCTCCTCTTCTCTTTGTGTCTGTAATCTGAAAAAAGTTCCCAAAATGGTTCACTTACAATATGAAATTGAAATGAACACAAAATCAGGTTTGAGAGCCCAACAAAGGTGGAAACAAGCTTACATTGCTATTTCCATCTCCAACAAATTATTAGCAGCTTTGAAGAAGAAGAAAAGCCATCACTTGCTCATGATCATCCCAGAAGCTACTACCAATCATGATCATCATGGATTCTCGAGCATCGATAAGGCCAAGCTCACAGACCTGGTGAAGAGCAAAGACTTGGAGCTCCTTCGAGATTTCAATGGCGTCCAAGGTTTGGCTGAAGTTCTTCAAACCAATCTTGAAGATGGAATTAGTAGCCAAGATACAGAAAGAAGGATAATGGTGTTTGGTTCAAACACCTCACTGTCACGCCCAAAAGCTTTCTCCTCTTTTCTGGTGGAGGCTTTCAAGGACACCTCCAAACTCTTACAGCTAGTGTTTACTGCCATTTCTCTTGGATTTATGATCAAACAAGAACGATCTAAACAAGTGTGGAATGATGGCGGTAGCATTTTTGTAGCTGTTCTGATTATTGCTTTATCAGCGCTTGCTAAGTTCAAACAAGCCAGACAATTTCACCAATTGTCAAAAAAAATCAACAAGATAATTAGGATAGATGTGTTGAGAGATCGAGGAAGGAGGCAAAAGATATCGATCTTCGATGTGGTAGTTGGGGATGTGGTGGTTCTCAATATCGGAGATCGAATTCCGGCAGATGGGTTGTTCATAGATGGACATGATCATTCCTTGTTAGTAGACGAGTCGAGCATGATGAGTACAGGAAAGAGTGGTCGTTTCATAGAGATTGATGCAGTCACGAATCCGTTTTTGATCTCGGGTTCGAAAGTAATTCATGGGAATTATGCTCGAATGCTTGTGATATCGGTAATGACGACGACTAGTCATGATTCCGATGATCAACAAACAACGCTACAATCTCTTCTCAACAAACTCACTTGTTCAATTTCAAAGGTTGCTTGTTTAGATTCTTTCATTGATCTACTTGGAATCCTCATCCGCTACTTCTCTGGAAATACAAAAGATTTTGATCAGAATGGGATCGACATCATACCCTTTGTTATAAGTAACATGATGGCGATCGCGGAAGGCCTATCGATAGCCTTCACCGTCGGCCTTATGTATTCTACCAAGGGAATGATGGATGATCAGGCTATCGTCAAGAAGTCATCTGCCTGTGAGGCCATGGGTACCGCAACTTTCATATGCACTCATAAAACCGGGACTTTGACCATGAATCAAATGGAAGTTACAAAGTTTCGGCTTGGCCTCGATCATGAATTTGAAGATGATTCCACCACAGTAGTAGCCTGTGAACAAGTCCTTCACCTTTTTCACCAAGGAGTCGGTTTAAATACTACAGGTAGCGTTTACAAATCTGGAAACACGTTTGACTATTCCGGCAGCCCAACCGAGAAAGCAATTATGTCGTGGGGCATCATGAATTTGGGTATGGAGATGGAGAAACTGAAGAATGATTACACCATTCTTCATGCAGAAGCATTCAGTTCCGAGAAGTTGCGGAGTGGAGTTTTGATCAGGAAGAAAGACGACAATACCATTCATGTGCACTGGAAAGGAGCTGCTGAGACCGTACTAGCAATGTGTTCAAACTATTATCAAAATAACGGCCATAGAATGTCTCTAAATCACGATGAGCGGACACATCTTGAGAAAGTAATCGAAGAAATGGCAGCAAGTGGCCTCAGGTGTATTGCTTTCGCTCATAAGCAGATTCCAGCAGAAGAGCTGAAACACAACAAAGATGGTAAAGCACTAGATCAAGAAGGATTGACATTACTCGGCATCGTTGGGATCAAGGATCCATGTAGACCGGGAGTAAAGGAAGTCATCGACACTTGCAGGGCTGCCGGGGTGCACGTTATGATAATAACAGGAGCAAATCTTTCAACAACAAAAGCCATAGCCACAGAATGCGGAATACTCGAAGTTGGTTCGGACGTAAGCAATAATGGAGTAGTAATCGAAGGAAAAGAATTTCGTAATTACACGGAGGAAGAGAGAATGGATGTATGTGATAAAATCCTAGTAATGGCAAGATCAACTCCTTCAGACAAGCTTCTGATGGTGCAATGCCTGCAAAAGAAAGGTCACGTGGTTGCGGTCACCGGCCACCGTGCAAATGATGAACAGGCTCTTAGAGAAGCCGATATCGGGCTTTCCATGGGGATCGAAGGCACCGAGGTGGCTAAAGAAAGCTCAGATATTGTGATCGTAGACGATGATTTCGGTTCCATCGGCAAGGGGTTGAGTTGGGGAAGACGCGTGTTTCACAACATCCAAAAGTTTATTCAATTTCAACTCCCACCAAATCTTGCAGCTCTTGCAGTTAACTTCATCAGCGATGCTTCTGGTAAAGGTTCTACCCTAATAACATCAGTCCACATGTTGTGGGTCAACCTCATCATGCTTGCTTTATGTGCTCTAGCTCTTGCCACCGATCAGAAACCCACTAAAGAACTCATAAAGAAGCCGCCTGTAATCGGTGCACATGCACTCCGTGTAACAAGTGTCGTCTGGAGGAACCTGTTGGCACAATCTTTGTATCAGATTATCGTCATTCTGTTGATCATCTTCTTTAACGTAAACGAGAGAGTGAGGAATACCATGTTCTTCAATACTTTCGTATTTTGCCAGTTGTTTAATCTGTTCAACTCAAGGAAGGTGGAGAAGATGAATGTATTTGAAGGTGTTCACAAGAACAAGACATTTCTGGGAATTGTTGGAGTGGTTATAGTGCTTCAAGTTGTGATGGTGGAGTTCCTAAACATTTTTGTTGCAGATATGGAGAAGTTGAATATGAAGCAATGGGGAATATGTATAGCATTTGCAGCGTTATCATGGCCTATTGGTTGGTTTGTGAAGATGATACCAGGTGCATTAAGCTATTTACGATGGAGGGTGGTGGATTTACCACAGGTATATATCTACTTATTAAAATTAATAATTCGGTTTTCACCTACGGATTATTATTGACGGATCCAAGATAATATATTTTTTTTAAAGATACGTTAAAGCGTTATTTTATAAATCTACGGGTGATCTACCACTAAATTTAATTAATTTTTTACATTTTAAATCTTATTTTTCCACGAAATTTTAATCGTTTTTCATTAATGATTTAGTTTTTTCATTTTTTCTAAACTTGATAGTTATTGACGAGATATCAGGTAAAAGTTGTTTTTTTTTCCTTTCTAATTCTCGCTATATATTTCTGGAGAATTACCAATCGTATTGTTTGACATTCATAGGCAACAACAAAACAAGACGCACCTGAGCAGTTTGGACATGATCATAGGACGAGTTCGAGTTCCGAGTTGTCCTCTTTGGAGCGACGAGAGGAATACGTCATTTCGATGTGTAGCCTGGTTACCGTAAGGTTTTTTTTTTTTTGCATACTTGTTATAATAATTAAATCTAATCACTTACTACTAAACATAATATTTGTTAGAGTGAATTACATAAATGGTGCCTTGAGAATAGCTGTTTTTCACGTTTCATCCCTTGAAAACTAAAAGTACACTGGTGGTATAAAAATCGAGTTTTTTAACCCAAAATCATCCCTCTCACTGACGCCGTTCAAAGAGCTTCCCTTAGAGGTACCATGTGCCTCTCACGTGAGGGGCATTTTGGTCTTTTGATCCTTCTATCTCCAACCTTCTTCAAACACATGAATATTGAATATGCAAATAAACCTAGATGATGAATATTCAATAGGCAGATGAGCATTCAATGAAACAGATGATGAACATTCAATTAAAAACCCAGATAAACATTCAAACACAAATGACAAATATTCAAACACAAAATTGTGATTGAAAATGTTAATCACAAATCCAAACACAAAATCAACATTTAAAGAACATCAAGAACAACTTTGTATAAATTCTTTAAAAAGATAATTGTTATATAAATCAAAACATAAAATCAAATCCCTAAAAACAAATCTCAAAATCAAGAACAAATGTATTCTTCCCACAATCAGACTTGAATCTGGATCTAGATCTACATTTTAGAACCCTAACTCGAACCATCACAATGAGATAAATCTAGGGGTTTGGTTTCATGATTCAAACCCTAATTTCAAGAAATCTCGAATAGAAACAATATAAACAAGTCTGAAATCAAATATCTAAAATCAAATCAAAACCCTAAAACTAACAGGAAGAACCTCATCTAGAAACCAAAGCAACCTTGCTCTCATCTGGAAATGGAAGCAAGAACCTCATCTGGGTGGCGGTTTCACGATTTGCAGGTTTGTGGTTTCACGATTTCCACCTCATCTGGGTGGGGGTCTCATCTGAAAATCGAAGCAAGAACCTCGAAACTTCCTCCACTCTGACGGTTCATGAGTCCCATCCACCACCATCCTTCTTTTTCACCTTCTCTTTAATACCCTTTAACGTTACCTCTGGTGTATTACTAATCGCGGGAAAAATTATAAACAAAAATCAAAACCTAAGTACTGGTTTTCGACTTCCACCCTTAAATCTAACGAGGTTATGGTTTTGGTTGTGAATGGTTAAGAGTGGGGATTTGGCGGTAGGGGAAAAGGGGGGGGGGGGGGGGGGTTAACGGAGACGGAGGCGGTGGCTTTGGGAAAAAAGTGGAGGCGGTGGCCTTGGGAAAATGGTGATGATTCAAGAAGGTGGGGTTTCTTTTATTTTGGTAAGGTTTCTTTCTTTAAACCAAAAATAATCATAAAACTTGTAACCTAACACATATCTAGTTTAGTTTTCGGGTTAGATCTGATATGAATGTTCTTGAGTATGATGTTCTTGGGGATGGATATGAGATTGAAGAACATAGGTAAAAAGACTAAAATGCCCCTCACGTGAGGGGCACATGACTGACTTAACGGAGCCAACTCTAACGGTGTTAGTGGGAGGAACCAGTTTGAGCTCAAAACTCGATTTTTGGATCACAATTGTACTTTTAGCTTTCAAGGGACGAAACGTGAAAAGCAGCTTTTCACGAGGGACCATTTATGTAATTCACTCTATTTGTTATAATAATGATTAAACGTTAGGATTGTTGAAGTTGGAAACATACGATTTACAACCGTTATACTGTCGAAATTTTAGAAAATTAAATTATAATTCTTTTAACGACAGGGAAACTCACAATCGAATGTTAGCCAGAAGTATGGCGATGACCCCACCACCCAGACGCCCGTTGATCGGAATCCATGTCAACAAGAAGTCGACAAGAGTGGTTACTTATTCAGCTCTAGATACATTTGGGATTCCAACCCGGTGTTGACCAGGTCACATAGTTGCACCTGTGCTTTTGGACACCCGGGTGCTAGCACTTCCTCTGATCATCGAGTTTGTACCTCTTTTCCATTTATGATATATAATTCAAATATTATCTCTGATTATTATAGTAATTATATTTATCATTTCTTATATTTGTAGAGTCAAGAAATACATCTCGAAGTTGATAAGTTGAAGATGTGCAACGACGCCCGGGAGGTGGAGCAAGAAAGAAAGAGGAGGGAGAAGGGTAAGGGAGTTGTAAGATATGATGACGTTAAACGTATTGACGAAACAATTATAATGGTGTAATTTGTAAAAAAAAACATACATTTTTTTATTTATTTTAATAATATATGATTATGTGTGTTAATATAGTAAAGAGTAAAAATGAAAATAAAAATGTAGAAGATATAATCATATAAAGTATATTAAATAACAAATTATAATTTTGAACTTTGATTTTTTTAAGAAGAGACTTTGAAAAGTGCTTCAAAAATAAATTTTGTTGATGAGATTGACTATTTTAGTTAATTTCTCTTTTTTTTATTTGTAGGGAGATAAAGTAGGTGACATTTTTTTTGTGTTTTCTCCAATTTGTAGTTTTACTTGTTATGTAGGTTGCAAGTTATGTTATGTAGATTGTAAGTTACATTTTTAAGTAATAATGATGTATTTAACATGTTTTCAAAAGTCCAAGGATTTATTTAGAGTGTTTTGAAATGTCTAAGGACTTATTTGTTCCAAAAAATTGTCTAAGGACTTAATCACTCCAAACACTAAAGTCCATTGGTTTTTTTTTGGGAAATTTATTAAAATGACCGTATTTCAATATCGTATTACCGAAATGCCCTAAATCTCTTTTGTTTTGCCGAAATACCCTTTTTGGTCGGGATATAGGGCCGGGATGAGACCTATCCCGGGGTTATGGAGCTTCGTTGGGCCGAATAGTGCAATCCCGGGGTTAGGGCCGGGATCAATACGAATGTGCCGGGGTAGGGGCCGGGATGGGAGGGTTTCCCAGGGTGATGGCCGGGATGGTCAAGTGGTAACAAAGTGATTGGATTTTATATTATTTTAATATATATTTACATTTTATACCCCTAAAATTATTTAGTTAGTTTACTTTATACCTTTTACTTTTCTATTTTTCATTTTACATTTTCACCATATTAACACATATAATCGTATATTAACTAAAATACGTTTTAATTCTAACAAGTTACACCATTATAATCGTCTCTTCGATACCTTCGAAATGAGCCCAATATTGAATATTTTTTGATTTAATTATTTATTATATATCATATATATTACATAATTAATATTTTTGAATATCATTAAACCACTACCAAAAATCATATAAAACTAACAAATAAGGTGGGACTCCCATTAAGCATATTAAGATGCTAGCAAACATGTCTTAAATTTTGTCAATCATTTCACCTTATGTTTTTAACTGATTTTTTTTACCATTGATCCATTAAACATAAAAGTAAAATTCAAATATCCTCATTTTAAAAATAAATGTATTGAAATTGTCGTATCTGTATAATCGATAATTATTAAAAGTTTTTACAATAATAATGATATTAAAACTAAACCAGATATAATATATAATAAATAAGTAAATCCAAAAATATTCAATATTGAGCTCATTTCGAAGGTATCGAAGAGACGATTATAATGGAGTAACTTGTTAGAATTAAAACGTATTTTTTAACGTATTTAGTTAATATACGATTATATGTGTTAATATGGTGAAAGTGTAAAATGAAAAATAAAAAAGTAAAAAGTATAAAGTAAACTAACTAAATAATTTTAGGGGTATAAAATGTAAATATATATATTAAAATAATATAAAATCCAATCACTTTGTTACCACTTGCCCATCCCCGCCATCACCCCGGGAAACCCTCCCATCCCGGCTCCCTACCCCGGCACATTCGTATTGATCCCGGCCCTAACCCCGGGGTTGCACTATTCGGCCCCACAAAGCTCCATAACCCCGGGATGGGTCTCATCCCGACCCTATATCCCGGCCAAAAAGGGTATTTCGGCAAAATAAAAGAGATTTAGGGCATTTTGGTAATACGATATTGAAATACGGTCATTTTAATTAATTTCCCATTTTTTTTTGGATTTTTCCCATTATACCCCTAAAAAATGACGTATGCCCTAGTGTGAAGGCACGTGGTGTGTAAGAGCATCCACAATCATGAACCTCCTTAGAGGTTCATGACATTGCCACGTCAGTTTTATCTCACCGCCACATCAGTTTTCTCTTTCATACACATTTCATAAACCTTTGAGTGAATTGTGGATTTGGTCCCTGTGGTTTAGTGATTTTTTTGACCATGGTCCTCATTCTATGTTTATTGTGGATTTGGTCATTGTGGTATTCAATTTATTTTGGTCATGGTCCTTCTGACTAACACTTCCATTAACTTTGTTAAATCAAGGACCATTTTAGTCATTTTGCCTATTTTTTGTCCTTTTTTGATAAGAAAAATATAAACAATATTTTTATACACACATGCACACACATGTATATATATATATATATATAGGAATGGCAACGGGGCGGGTTCGGGGCGGGTTTGCCGTCCCCCGTCCCCGAAACCGAAACCCATCTCCGTCCCCGCCCCGTTCCCCGTCGGGTTTTTATTCGGGGCGCCCTGTCGGGGATTTTTTATGCCCCGTCCCCGAACCCGACCCGATGGGGAATCCCCAATCCCCGAACCCGACCCGATAATTTAATATTTTATTTATATAATTATATATATAATTTCATAATATATATAATTTTATATAATATATATATATATAAATAATTTTATATATAATATATATAAATTTTATATAATATATATATAATTTTATTATAATATATATATAATTTTTTTTAATAATATAAATATATATATCGGGGCGGGGCGGGGCGGGGATACCTTGCCCCGTCCCCGAACCCGATAAAATCCCCGAAAAATTCCCCGTTACCCGACCCGACCCGAAATTGTTTAACCCGACCCGACCCGAACTTAGTCGGGTTTCGGGTTTTCCCGTCGGGTTCGGGGTTTTCTGCCATCCCTATATATATATATATATATATATATATATATATATATATATATATATATATATATATATACATTATTGTATGATTTAATATATATATAACGATATTAAAATAAATAAAATAAGACATTATTGTATGATTTAATTGTTTATTTTTTTTTAAATTAATTATATTAAATACGATTTAATTTTATTATTTTATTGTGATTGTGGAAAAATATATATAGTTTTATTGTTTTAATGTAATTAAAATTTCAATTTAAACAAATCAGATCATAAAACTATATCTTATTTTATTTAGAGTGAATAAAATAAAATATGGTTTTATGATTTGATTTATTGAATTAAAATTTTAATTAAGTTAAAGACATTTAATTATATTGTTCTTTTATTATCATTGCAACAAACAAGCTTATTGTTGATATTTTAACACAAAAAAATCATTAAAACCCGTTGAGAAATGAACTTTAATTTTATCATACTAAAAACAATATAAAAATTGATTTTGAGTTTTTGACTGAAAAACAATATGAAAATTGGAGCTTCTAATTTTAAGATGATAAAATTATAGTTCATTTCTCAACGATTTTCAATGATTTTTGATGTTAAAATATCAACAATAAGCTTGTTTGTTGCAATGATAGTAAAAAGAACAATATAACTAAATCGTCTCTAACTTAATTAAAATTTTAATTCAATAAATCAAATCATAAAACCATATTTTATTTTATTTGATCTAAATAAATAAGATATAGTTTTATGATCTGATTTGTTTAAATTTAAATTTTAATTACATTAAAACTATATCTTTTTTCACAATTATAATAAAATAATAAAATTAAATCGTATTTAATATAACTAATTTTAAAAAAAATTAAACAATTAAATCATACAATAATGTCTTATTTTATTTATTTTAATATCGGTATATATATATATATGTGTGTGTGTGTGTATAAAAATATTGTTTATATTTTTCTTATCAAAAAAGGACAAAAAATAAGCAAAATAACTAAAATGATCCTTGATTTAAAAAAATTAATGGAAGTGTTAGTCAGAAGAACCATGACCAAAATAAATTGAATACCACAAGGACCAAATCCACAATAAACATAGAATGAGAATCATGGTCAAAGAAATCACTAAGCCACAGGGACCAAATCCACAATTCACTCTAAACCTTTTACTCTCAATCATGAACCGGTCCATAGTTTAAATAATAAAAAACTATAATAATAATAAAAATTATTATTATTATTTTTATAGTTAAAAATTACTTATTGTAATTATAAGATAATAATTTAAACAGTATTTAATAATGACTATAAAATGTAAACCAAGTTAATATAAAATGACACATATTTTAAAAGGGGTAGGTTATTATGCAACCTTTTACATGGTGTAACTCATGCAACCCCTCTATCCACCACTCATTTTATTTTCATTTTTTTTAATTAAAAATGTGAAAATAAAATGAGTGGTGGATAGAGGGGTTGCACCATGTAAAGAGGTTGCATTTGAACACCCCTCTATTTTAAAATAATTGTTGAGGTTTTTTTGAAAGGAAAATAGTTGTTGACGCTAGTGAAAGAAAATTTAGTTTTTTTATAATTTATAATTTTTTATTTATAAAAACTAATTAATTTGGTGTGATAAAGTAAAGAAAACTAAAATAAAAACCTAAATTATAAATTTATTATTATTATTTTAATAGTGGTCCCACTATTTGTGGAGGAAAAACCGTCCTCACAGATGAACCTTTTGATCTAAGGCGGCATTGTAGCAGTTCCTCCCAATGGTAGTAAAAAGTTTAAAACCGGTCCTTCCAATTTGATAAACCTTACGCTGTAGATGCTCTAAGGCAACGAGACAAGTTCACAATTTATAAAGTGAATGCAAAAGTTCAACAAATCAAGTTTAAAATACCTAAAAGTAAAAATTACATAACTTCAACACATATAAGGGATTATAATATATATATATATATATATATATATATATAAAGTTAAATTTTATAACTAATAAAATCAATCTTAAAAATATTTATCAGAATTGTATTAATATTCTCTTCATTACAAATATAAATATTACTATTTAAATATTTGAATAAGTATATAAATAATTACTTTTGTATTAAATTATCATTAGGAATTTAACTTAAAAGTTTTCAAGTTATAATTAATGAAAAAAATATTCTTTTTAAGTTGATGTGTCACTTAATAAATTGTAAATGATTAATATAAATGCTAAAGCTTATATATCGTATATTATTAAATTGTGTTGTAACTGGATTGATGCAAATAGCCATATAGCTAAAGCGAAGAACTCCAACACGCACTTGCGAACAATTTGCTAAAGAAACACATACCAGGGAGTGTAACATCGTTGTGGTTGGGTTCGGTGGTTCATTGGTGAACCATTGATCAAGTCGTTATATCCTATAGAAGAGATGGCACTGGTTTAGGACGATTTACATTATTATGGACATTGTGTTTAAACCAAGCAGCGACTCAATTTTTTAGCTTGTGTTTTGGTGACGAAAAATTTTATTGTAAGAGATGACTATTAAGTTGATATTTGTTAGATATGATTAACTTTTTAGTTTTAGTGTGATTTTAGATAAATATATATTGGTATGAAAATGTGTTAAAAATGACGAGTTGCAAAATGAAAGATATTGGAAAGAGGCAATTGATGTTAGAAAGAGTTGAAAAAATCCGTGGACAATGACAAAAGAAACTTGTGCTACCAATGTGGCAATTGATGAGTAAGCGTTAATGAAGAGTCGAGATGGCCAAAAATTGATCCCGGGTGACCCAGTTAGGGGTTGTTTGGTTGGTTTTCCATTAAGTTCTGTATGGATAAAGTTGTCTGTGTGGATTAATCTGTCTGTATAGATTTAGAAGGTTTTTATTTGAGAGAGTTTTTTCATAGATGGAATGAACGTGTTTTTTAATGGGAGTGACTGGTTTGGAAAAAAACTTGGCTTTCTGCATAAAGTTCCCCCTTAAAATCTTACTGGATAAGCCAATTTCTATATCATTAAGCCACTACCAAACAGTCATATATAGCTGACTGAATAAGCTGTAAGTCTCATTAAGCTCATTAAGCTGCTAACAAACAGACCCTTAGTCCCTTCAAAAGCAGGTTAGGGATCTTGTTCTTGAGAGAATCATACGACCAATCAAGGACCAATTATAGATCCCGAGCGGTTTTAGAAAATCCTACGACCAATCAAGGACCAATTACAGTTTTTTAAATTTAGGATTGAAATTCACTTTAAATAATATATTTAAGTAGATACTTGGTATAACCTTGAAACATTCTAATTAAAAAATGTGAATATTTTGAAAAAAAATTGAAAATTTTATATTACAATTTATAACAACTAAAAAATGTTTTTGAAATACCATGTCTACACATAATCATTCCTTGGCTAAGCCTTAAAATTCTATCAAATATGTAACTGGTATCGGACCGTTCGGTCATAACCCGTCGTTGGTCACGGGCCGGTCCAGGCACGGGTCCAAATTTGACCTTCGAGTTTGATCTTTATTGAAAGCATATGTTACTTTGTATTTTTTTATTTTTTCTAATTAATTTAAAAGAAGACTAGGCCCATGCTTTGTTTGTCCAGCCCAATTCTAGGCCTAGGCCCATGATTTTCTCCAATCCAATTTAAGGCCCAGGTTACTTAATTAAAGATTTAAAGAGCAGGTCCAACTGTCCAAGCACAGGCCCATAGTTTTTTTTCCAGCCCAACTCAATCTTTAATGAGAGCAGGTCCAACGTCAGGCCCATAATTTATTTTCAGCCCAATTTAAGTCCCAAATTAGAGCCCGTTTACCAAACGTTTATTCGGGTAAGCGTTTACCGGTAACCCAACTTTCTATCTTATATTTATATTGTACAAGTATCAATATTTAATGATAATAGATATGTGACAGATGTTAACGGTTTGAATGTTGACTTTATGAAGTATTTACATATATGCGGGTGTTTGTGAATGTTAGAAATGATTGGCCATAAGAGAATAACTCATCGGTACATTCCAACCGTACCGAACGTATTAGTTTAGGTTGGAGTACGGTTGGTTTGGATAGATACAAAATTATGTCGGGTGTTAGATTAATTGTGTGTTTATTTTCATCCAAGTAACACAATTACAACCGAACAAATGTGTAAAATTAATTCAATTGATGAAATATTTTGGTTAATAATGATTATCGGCGATCTTGGAGTTTTCAAAATCGTTAAAGTTCCATCTTTTAATTATATATTTAATTTTACTTTTGTTAAAAGGGCCATGATTGTAAAAAGTTTCAATCTTTATCTTATTGTTGGTATTTTTTTGTAATTCTATGCTAAAAAAACACAATTTATTATTGAAGTAATGGTCAATCGTAATAAACAGTAGATCGTGTCTGATCTAAATTGGTTTAATTGAGCAGTTGATCATTGTGACACTTGCAAATCGGTTTAACACAAATATTTAGTTTGGCTATTAATTTCCTAAGAAGAATGATACTTAACTTACCTTTTCTACCACAAACATGTTAGGTTTATAAATTTAAAACGTATTATGTGTTTGTATACGACCACCTTGTAGTAGAACAAAGGTGTGTTAGCTTTTGGAAACATGTGGCTGCTATTATAACAACATGGTGGTGTTGGTCTATTGAAGTTATACATGCAGCGGAAAGAAATCGTAAACATACTAATGTCCCGTTTGGTTTGCGGGAATGGAATGGATTTGGAAGGATTTGGATTCTAAATCCATTCCAATCCTGCGTTTGGATTGTGGGAATGGAAAGTTTTGACCGGATTTAAAATCCTTTGACTATTTTAAAATACAATGTTTGATGGATTTGGAAATCCTTTGGGTTGGGTCAGGATTTCAAATCCAATCCGGATGGATTTTAAGTCGCTTCCTTCTAAATCCAATAAAAATATACAATTTTAGAAAAATCGATAAAAAAAAAGTAATTTACCAATAAAAATAAATTCTTTATAAAAAAAACTCAATCCAAATCTAAATCCTACAAACCAAACAAGACTTGTAAAGAAATGGATTTGAAATCTATCCCAAATCCTACAAACCAAACACATGAAGGGATTTCAAATTCCCCCAAATCCAAATCCCTCCCAATCCAAATCCCTCATTGAAATCCAATCCATTCCATTCCAATCCCGCAAACCAAACACGCCCTAAGTATTTAAATGAAGCTGAATAAATCAGGCATTTCAAGAATATTACCTTACAAACAAGTACGAATCAAAAGCAAGGTTGAAGCATAACTGAAACACGAGTTTTGTGCCTCCATGGTATCCACACAAACGAACTAAATCCTTTTAAAGATGTATTTTCCTTCTTGCGTTGTAGTTGCTTCTACAAATTTAAAAGGATATAGATTTATGTGGACGAAAGATAGCTAGATGAGCAAATAAAAAGATCAAATAATTGAATGCATCCAATAAACGAAAAGGATGGTCACATGGCATTAAACGCCAAAGACCATGACTTTTGAATGTAGATCTTAGAACATATCTAATAAATTCTTCGAAATTTATCTAAAATGGAGAAACAAAAGTTAAAATCTTAAAAAATATATATATATTCATCTCCAACATTTTGGAGAATTCAAAATTAAATATAATATTAAAATAATTTATTCATCTATTAAAATATTATTTTTTTCTCTCTAAACATAAACTTTCAATGTTTTTTATTGGTGTTCTCATTTAGTAATCATTTTTTGGGTTATTTGCATATTTGGAGAAAAACTTATTCTCTCTCCTACTTTCTCCATTTTGGGGATAGTTTTGGAGAAGTTATTAGAGCAAAATTATAGCTCAAAATCCTCATTTTCTTCATTTTGGAGATGCTCTTTAGTTGTTTACTAAGGGGGTGTTTTGGATTGCTTATTTAAAACAATTTATGTTTTTTTTTTGTAAAAGTGTTTATCAACTTATGTGGTGGCATTAAACCAAAGTTTTATAAAAAATGTTTGATTAACTTATGGTGTTAATAAGTTAATAAGTTGTTTTTTAGGGGTGTTTGTGATTATTTATACATATAAAATAACCAAAAAAACTAATAAATTGTTTGAAATAAGTTAGAATCAAATGATTTATCAAAAAAAATTTATCACCGGTGCCAAACCGGTATAAGCATCTTTCTTTTTTTCTCATCCAAACACTAAAAAAGTGCTTACTAAAACGTTAACATGGTAGCATTTATCGCTAAGAGTCAACATTAAGGGGTCGTTTATCAAAATCTTGCCCGATAAGTGCTTATTGGCAATAGATTCGCCTTCATTTACCTTATCGTGTAACATCATTGGCCATAAAAATGGATTGTTGGTAAACATATTAAATCCGGTAAGTGTTTACTGAGTAAGAGTCGTTTCTCACACTTACCTGGCAAGATTTTTGGTCCTTGCCTTAGTTCTTACCGGGTAAGTTTCTTGGTCATTTTCATACTCAATCAATAAGGTAAATGATATTGGTAAGCACTTACCTGGTAAACGTTTAGTAAACGGTCCCTAACTTACTTTACCGGGTAAGATTGTCGTAGTCTATTAAAATAGTATCATATGCAACAATCTACCCGGTAAGCGTTTGTCGGGTAAGAGTCATCACCCCGATTAAGGGGCCGTTTACCAAACGTTACGTTACCGGATCAATATGGCAAGAACCAAAAATCTTACCCGGTAAGAGTTAAGGCAAGGACCGAGAGTCTTACCCGGTAAGTGATGACAAAGACTCTCACCATGATTAGCGCTTAGCGGAAAAATTATTGCATATGGTACCGTTTTGGTGGACTAAAATCTTACCCTGTTAGTAATTGATAGTGTTGAATTTTACGAGTAAGCGCTTACCCGGGTAAGCATGTGACCCCTAACACTATTTATCTTTATCATCGCTCTTATCGGTTAAGATTCTTGACTTCTATTGTAACACCCTGGATTTCTATCCCAATTGAAGAAAAATGTTGAACTGGGTGAATAGGTAAAGGAAGAACCACACATGAAGTATGGATGTAGTGTCAAGTGGTTGTGACACCTGTCACAATAGCACCAATGGTACTAAGAGTATGGTCGTCTCGGCTATAGTGCCATGTGGTTGTGACATCTGTCACAATAGCACCAATAGTACTGAAAGTGTGGTAGTCCCGGCTATAGTGTCATGCAGTTGTGACATATGTCACAATAGCAACGACGATTACCAAGTGGTTGGTCATCCCAACGAATGTGCCATGTAATTATGACAATGACAAGATATCTGGCATAATAACATCAAATGTTCCGAGAGAACGGTCGAGGAATGGCCGAGAGAACGGTCGAGGAACGACCGGTAAAAACGGTCGAAAAAGTCGTCGAGAAAACAGTCGAAGAACGGTCGAAAACCCCTCAGTACATCTCGCGTGACAGTGTCCGCTACAGTGACGCGCGACAGTGCCCGCTACAGTGACAAATGGCACTGTAGCATGTCAGGGTCGCGCCAATCTCACAGTGCATAAAATCGGGATTTTCTTCATTTGGTCATATCTTGCTCATTTCTACTCCGTTTTGAGCGATTCAAAATACTATTGTTTCGTTTTTTAGAGCTTTTCAAAGATAGATTGTCATTTTTGGGAATATTAAAGAGTATTTGGTGGTGGATTGGAAGCAAAGGTAAGAGCTCATCATCATCACCTCCACCTGCAAGGAATTTGGGGTTTTCTAGGTTTTCACCAAAACCTAAGTGGTGAGTTCATCCTCCTAGTTTCTAAACTTTGATATAAGTTATAAATGATCAATTGATGATTTCCTAGTGTTTATGTTTCCCAAATTTCGGTTTAGGGGATTTTGGAGAAATTAGGTCAAAACTAAAGTTTTGGCCAAAATGGAGATTTTGATGTCATGTGTTTGGGGATTGATTCTAAATGGTTGAATGTGATCATTTATGGGTGAAATTTGTGTATCTAGGTTTATGGAGGTTTCGACCTTGAAGATTCAAGTTTCTTGAAAGGAGCTCAAAGTGGGGTAAAATCTAGATTTAGCCTAAATCTAGCAAGGTGAGTTCAAGTTGATTTGTGAAAACGGTGTACATGCCAAAATGTTCATTTTAAAGTGTTTTGTGTTTTACATGAAATTGTTAACTGCTGATCACCTGATTAAGTTTTCGTTATTTTGAAATGTTTAGTTTTATAAACATGGTGAAACACCCATTATGGGATCTTTGAGAATTTTGGTAAATAAATGATGTTGAAACGTTTATTTGATGATTTTACATATATAATTGGAGTTCACTTGACGTAAGTGTCATTTTGTGTATTTGATCTTATAAACCTTTTCGAAAAATGCATATTATCGTGTTATGAAGCATTTTGGAAATATAAGGGTATGAGTTCATTTGGAAAATGGTTTGCCTCAACCAATGATGAGATTTGAGTTAATCATACTTTTGGTCGTTGTGTTTGCATGATAGTTGGTCAAACGTGTTTCAATGTTTATTACTGGCTTTCATTTGGGGTTTACGTAAATTATTGGGCCTTTGGTTCGGTTTTGACTAAATTGAGTCTTGAGGACATTTGTCTGGATTAATAACTGTTGTGGGGTTTTGAGTATAATGGCGCATTTTTTGTGTCATTTGAGAGTTACATGTTTTGGGAGCTTTGGTTTTTCATTTGGAGTCATGTAATGTTAGACTGTAACACCCTAATTTCGAAAAGGTATCGTTTCAAGTTAATACAAAAATCGGTATTTTAAGGGAAAAATAAGATATGGAATTTTGGACTTGAATCCTAGATTTTATAGTCTTGATGGATGAAGGATTCAATTACGAGTCCAACGGTTCTTTCCGGAGCGAAATTGGAGCTATAACGAAAAAGTTACGGCCAAAACAGTGAACGAGAAGAAAACCAGGGGAAGCGGGCGACTTATGCCGCGACTTAAGGTCACGAGGTAAGTCGCGAAACCCCATGGTCGAGCTTAAAACCCGATTTTCAGCCACCAAACTTCATTTCTTCATATCTTCTTCATCACAACTCCGATTTTGGTGATTCAAGTTGCCATGGTTTCGTTTTTGAGAGCTCTTCAAGGATTTAGCAAGAGATTGGAAGTCTATTAGAGTATACATGAGTATTTTATGGTGGTAAGCTCCTCATCTCTCTCAATGTTAATCTAGGTGTAACATCCGGAATTTCAGGTAAGTATAAGGTTTTATTAATCTTATGTTGTGTGTTTAGCGAAGTAGAACTTGTATTCTTAATTGCTATTTTTGTTTAAAGGTTGTTATTGGTTTGTTTGGAAAGTTTTAGAGCAGCCTTGGTAAGTCAGTGAGTTACGCGACTTACGCCGTGGTTTGCAGGTCGCGGCACAAGCCGCGTAACCTACTGGAGTGCACCTCTCAGGGCACGCGGGCGACTTACACCGCGGGTTGTAGGTCGCGGCACAAGTCGCGGAAGAACCTGCAGGTCTCCAAAACCCCTCTTTAGCCGATTTCAAATCATAAAAAACACACACACTCGTTTTCATCTGCGATTTTAGGGTTTTGGGCATCATTCCTTCCTCTTTGCATCTCAAAACATTTATTGCAAACATTTGGGAGGTTAAACATCATTTATTGGGCTTCCATCTACCTCAAGATCTCAAGATTTCAAGTCTTCATCACTTTCATCCAACTTCTAGGGTTTCATCTTTTCTAGGTTTTAATCAAAAACCTAGATTGTGAGTTTACTAAACCTTTGTTAAAACTAGATACACATCATAACCCCTTACTTGTTATTATTGTATCATTTCTCAAAATGTTCATCTCTATGTGTTCAAATATTTGATGGTGGTTTATGAATAATATGTTGGGAGATTCCTTATGAGTATCATGCCATGATTTACTCTATTTGTCAAATAGTTGGGATCTACTTTATGTATACATATTATTGGTGTTTTGACATGATTGGGGTATATGTGACTTAGTAGATGGTGTCAGGATCTTAACTTCTTAACAAGAATAAATACTCAGAAAACAATATTAAAGAAGCTGCGGAATAGCACTTTAATATTCAAACAAACAATGTAATAGTGAATCAAAACCACAACTTGTAAACTTCTATTGAATGATTGAAAGTCACAAGCTTTTACAAACAACATCAATATTGATAAACAGGCTCACCAATACGAATTCTACTTCTCTAGAATTAGGGTTCTAACCTTGAGGTTGATTCTCTCTATGAAAGCTAAACTCAGAATTCTAAAGTTTTTTTTCAAAACTATTCTGACTAATTCTATATATACTGAAGATAAACAATAATTACAAATAATAAAAGATCTTCAGTATAATCTTCCATCATTATCTCCAAGTTTCCATGAATATCTTCAATCCAACTGTCATCCTTTCCATACTGATCTTCATCATATAAGCAGCATTAATTCTTCAGAAGTATTAATACTCTGAGCAGTATTAAGTTCAGCAGTACTAACTATGCTCAGCAGTATTAACTTTGTTCTAGCAGTACTAACTTGTATCAGCAGCATTAACATCTGCTTGCAGCATTAACCTCAGAAGTAGTAATCTCAGAAGTAGTATCCAGGTTGTACTAGCAGCATTAACTGTACTTAAGCAAATCTGTAATTCCCAACAATCTCCCCCTAACTTGACTTTTAGGAAGAGAAGTCAAGTTCTTCATATGGTCTTCTTCAAGATGCTTTCAACACTACAGCTTAGTTGCCCAAATTTGGATCTAGGCCCAGACTTTGATTGATAGTTCTTCTTACCACAATTCTAGCCATTTCTGAATCCTTTGCACAAACTAGCTTAGCTTTCAGCATCCCTTCTAGTTTCTCCTTGCTATGATCATATATTTTGTCAACTAGGTAGTATTCATGATAACATTTATCAATTGTAATCATGTACACACCACAGTTTTCAAAGAGTATCCAATGATCAATCTTCTTGAATCCATACTCATGATGAAGATCTTTAATCCTGTATACTACCTTTTCTGGATCAAACATCATACACAAATATTCCATAGCCACTTTGAGTAGGTTTTCTTCAGTACCATTCAACACAGGCTCATAAAGCTTCATTCCAACCTTATGCATCTCTTCTAGGTCAGCCCTGGAGCAACTTCTGACTAATTTCCCCCAAGTAGAATATACTTCAAATACATCTCCAACTCTTTTCAGCCTGAAATAATCATTTCTGTTGTCCCTTAAGATATCCCAGAAGATGACCTCTAGAGCCTTCATTGAAATTGGGACAGCCTGAACTGGTTCTATAATTGTCATATACAGCCCCACATGCTCATCAGATTTCTTATTGGACTGTTCTGGGTTCTGCACAGATTCTGCTGAAGGTGTGACTGAAGGTTCTGCCTCCTTTTCAGCTTCTTCTATCCTTGGCTTCTTGAATTGTTTCTTGGAAGCAATGGTCTTCACCCTCTTAGCAGATTTAGCTTCTATACCAACACTCTCTTTATCTTCTTTCTTTTCTTCAGATTTATCCTTTGAAGGTGTAGTCTCCTCAGGGAATGGCTGTTGAATGTTGAGATCATGTCTCTCTTTCATCCTTCTTTCTGCTTCTTCCCTTTTAGAGGAATCCCCTTGGAGTTTAGCCATTTCTTTATTATACAGTTCCTCCACCTTGCTGTATGCCATGTTGTTAAACATTTCCCCTTTTACACCAATTGAACCTCTCAGGAAATTTATCATTTTTCTTCTTTCCTGATTGGCCAAAAAGGTCTTGGAGGGTTGTCTCTTCTGCTTTTTGAGTGGCATTCTTTTGACTGGAAGTTTCTTGGCCTCAGCTGCTGCTTTTAAGCTCTTTTGATACTCTGCATTGAGTTTTCTGGCCATTATCCTTGCAAGCTCTCTATCTGTTTCAGTTTGGAGTTGTTCCTCCTTTTCCATCTGTTCTTGAAGCTGTTTTGCTAACTCTTCATCTAGCTCAATCTGACTTTTCTTCTTTAAAGATTGTTGTTCAGGTTCAACCATCTTTCCTTTTCCCTTAGCATCCTGCAGACTTGCCTTACTTGTTTCTTTTCTTTTCTTTGAGAGACCTCCTTCATTGATGATCACTCCTTTGGCCTTTTGTCTAGCCTCAGGAGTGTCATTCTTGGCTTTCACCAATGTCTCTGCAATCTCTATTTCTTCTACAGAGAGCCCTGTTCCTGTTCCTACTGCTTCTTTTACCTCAGCAGTATTAACTGTTTCTGCTGTTTCAGCAGCATTAACAGTTTCTGCTGCTTGAGCAAATTCTGTTTCTGCCTCTATTTCATCTTCTTTCTCCCCCTCAACCTCAACTCTCTTTGTAGTTGAACTTTCTTTCTCTGTTTCAGCCTCTTTCTCCCCCTTGTTGGAAGCATCTTTATCTTTTGACCTCTTCATCAAAACAAACTGTTTTCTCCTCTTCTTTTGCACCAACCTTGTCACCATTTTCTTCAATTTGGCAATCTGTACTTGTTGGGACAAGATTACCAATTTCATTTCTTCAATTTCTTTCCCCTGCTTGATCACATCCATGTTGATGTTTCCCATTGCTTCCATCAATTAATAGTAGTCATATTTGTCCTCACCTTCTCCAGAAGTGTTACCCTCTTTTGAAGGATCATTGGATCTTTTTGTAGTGGAAGTTTTCTGCCTAGCAGAAGCACTATCCACCCCCTTGGTTTCTTGGCACCTGGGACCTTTGAATGATTGCTCATTCAAAGTTGTCATGGGGAAGGTCTTATTTATGTTACCACTTACCTCCTCTGTGCTAGCAGGAGTAGTGGCAGCCTTAGCACCCATATGCTCAGCCATCTCCTCAGTGAGCACCTCCTTGGGGTTGGGAGACACCCCTGTGGTTTCCCTGTAGATATTCTCTAAAGGAGAATTCTCCCTTAGAGGGCTTAAAGGCTCTGTGGGTGATGGTACAAGAAGAGAAGGAGTCTTCTTTACCTTTTTCCTGATATAAGTTTGGGTAATTGGAGAGGTTGGCTTTTGAAGTAGAGACTGGGGGATTGATATAGAGTGGGAAGGTTGGGATTGGCTAGTAGTGGGATGGTCCAATGAGGGCCTTGACCCTGCTGCCATACCTTCTTCAGTGTGGGACACCACCATCATTGTAGAGAACAATGGGGTGTCAACTCCTTCCGAGTCCAAAGGGGATCTCTTCATGTTTGAAAAGACCTTACCTTTGGGAATTTTTGGTACATATACCTCATCAAAGTGAGGCATATCCATCAATTTGTGGGTTATAACTTCTTGTACAAACCTGGGGTACATATAAAAACTCTTTTTACTTCCCAGGTTTGAGACAAGATCACTGAAAATCATTTTAGAAAAATTATACTTTCTGGCAGTGG
The DNA here is from genome assembly GCA_954870635.1 of Arctium minus. Taxonomy (NCBI): domain Eukaryota; kingdom Viridiplantae; phylum Streptophyta; class Magnoliopsida; order Asterales; family Asteraceae; genus Arctium; species Arctium minus. Next base: position 63,487,797 of record OX941096.1, read on the forward strand.
CTAGGCAGACCAAAGCATAAGCAATGGTACTGCTAAACTCACTCCATCCAGTAGTCTTTTTAGAGATACAATGCATTAAGGTATGAACAAGAAAACGCCATTGGGTATAAAATTTTGCTTTTGAGAATTTAAAACCACCCAATTGGCCTCCATACCCCATTCTTGATAAATTGGAGAACAACTCCTCATTAGGAAGAGAAGTAATACCTTCAGCATCGTCTAGACGTAGACAGATGCGTATCACCTCTTCAGAGACAGACAAGGGTTTGTCACACACCCTTGTTTTCAGACACTGCACACCATTCTCTGTGACAATGGTGGCATTCGCCCAGAATTGCCTTTGGTGTTCAATGTAGATAACAGGTGACACAGTTAGAGCATGGGCGATATGGCTAGACTTCAGAAAATCCACTATCTGATGAAATCCTGCAGCTTGCTTTGGCTTTTGGAGCATCGCGATTTCATTGTGCTCGTCGATAAATGCCATAGACGCCATTGATCTTGAGTATGTTCTTGCCTGAAACACTCGTTCTTGAGAGAAAAAGGTTAGAAAGAAGGTGAACAGTATTCAAAAAGTCGTTATGAGCTTTTGGGCGGGCAAAGAGTGTATTTATACGATTCGGGACATAAGCAGTATTAACACCTAGCAGTATTAACTAACTAGCAGTATTAAATGAGAGCAGTATTAACCACTAGCAGTATTAACTAACTAGCAGTATTAACTGATAGCAGTATTAACCACTAGCAGTATTAACTATGCACTGACAGTATTAAAACTGCACTGGCAACATTAACTACACTTACACTTTTTGACACCATCCTTTTACTCATACTTTTTACTACTTTGTTCATTCCCTGATCCTTTTCTTCTTGATCCTACATGATCATCACTCCCTCTGGAGGATTACTAAATGCAACCTGAAACACTTAAACACACAGGTTAGTAGCATCATGCTCAATGAAATCTTCCAAAGTCAACTTACCTTTTAACTCATGCCTTGAGCATTTATTATACCTCCTTCTGAATCAAATGCAACATGTCCTCCATCAAATCTTTTGAAGAATTTGATGGCAGTCCATGTTACCTGTTGTGTGCCAAGAGCAACCACTATCTGCATTCCAAATGCTCTTCCTCTTGAGCTTTTGGTTGCCCTGCACACTTGATAACTCAGTTAGTCTTGGAGGGAACCCAAGCCAAAGTGGTCTTGGGTTGTCCTTTTTCATTTATATAATCTGTCAGTTTGGTCTGGATGAGTTGTTTAGGAATCTCATGGCTGGAATACTTTGTCAAGATTATAGGCTTGGCAGCATTGCTACTAGAAGCAACACTAGCCTGGTTAGCAGTACTAACTTGGTTAGCAGTACTAACCTGGTTCGCAGTACTAACTGAGTTAGCAGCACTATTTCTGTTAGCAGTACTATCTGGGATAGCAGTACTAACAGGTTTCTTTACAATTGGAACCCAAACTTGAACAAAGTTGTTTGCTTTCTTTGTCTTTAAATTACTCCTTGGCTTATTTGGAGTATTTTTCTTAGAATTAGGAAACTTGTTCTGAGCATGATACTTTTTAGGTGCTCTGTTCTCAGCCATATTATTCCTTCTTTGATTCCTATAACCAAAAGAGTTTTGTGGTTGTCTTTGAAAAGTGACTCTTTGGTTAATAGGATTGAAATAACAGTATTTGGCAAGATGATTCAATTTTCCACAGATAAAACAAGGTTTTGGTCTATTGATTTTACTCAGATCAACCCCTTGTTTTTGTGCCCACTGATTATTCCAGTTTCTTTGATTTCCCCTCCTTTTATCATGTTTTTGGGGCTCATTCTTCTTACATGCACACTGTTTGCAAGGACCTGGATTCACAACTGTGGTCTGCTTATAATGGACCTTCTCAGACTTTCCCTAAGTCTTCTCTATGTCCTTAGATTTGACCCAAGTCTTTCCACATCCCTCATTGGTGATAATGTGATTTTCTAGAGGAATCTCTCCACTTACAGTGTTCTCCTTACTCTTATCATTAGAGTTCTCTTCTTCAGAGTCTGTTTCAACCACCACTTTGTCTAATGGATCTACCTTAGTGGCTTCATCAGACAATTCCTTCCTATTCTTGGTCTCTAGCAAGTCTGATATAGGAGGGATGTAATTGTTGTTGTATGGTGGTGGTGTGGTGTTATAGCCTATTCCTCTTCTAAGTTTGTCATGGATTTGAGTTTGGAGCAAAGAGTCCATTGCTTTAGAAGTATTGGAAAATTTCTCAATATCCAGCTTGGCTTTCTCAAACTCACTCTTTATCTTCTCATTCTCCTCTTCTTTCTGTTTAAGCTTAAATTCATACTGATCTTTCTCCCACTTCCAGTAGTTTGTGTCATAAGAGTGTTGAAGCTCATTGGCTTGGAAACTCTTAATCTGTTCCTCAAAACTCTCAACAATTCTTACATAGTCTTTTATATCTCTCTTTAATATTTTAAGGTCATCACTCATTGTCTGGTTGTGATCCCTGTACCTGTTAATAGTTTCAATACAGGATTTTGAACAAAGATTAGATGTTACCTCTGTAGGAATTTCTGAGCTTGAAGACTCTGAACCTTTAGCCATGATGATGTGTTTTTGAATGTAGGTTTCTGAGAATACTAGCTCTGATACCACTTGTCAGGATCTTAACTTCTTAACAAGAATAAATACTCAGAAAACAATATTAAAGAAGCTTCATAATAGCACTTTAATATTCAAACAAACAATGTAACAGTGAATCAAAACCACAACTTGTAAACTTCTATTGAATGATTGAAAGTCACAAGCTTTTACAAACAACCTCAATATTGATAAACAGGCTCACCAATACGAATTCTACTTCTCTAGAATTAGGGTTCTAACCTTGAGGTTGATTCTCTCTATGAAAGCTAAACTCAGAATTCTAAAGTTTTTTTTCAAAACTATTCTGACTAATTCTATATATACTGAAGATAAACAATAATTACAAATAATAAAAGATCTTCAGTATAATCTTCCATCATTATCTCCAAGTTTCCATGAATATCTTCAATCCAGCTGTCATCCTTTCCATACTGATCTTCATCATATAAGCAGCATTAATTCTTCAGAAGTATTAATACTCTGAGCAGTATTAAGTTCATCAGTACTAACTATGCTCAGCAGTATTAACTTTGTTCTAGCAGTACTAACTTGTATCAGCAACATTAACATCTGCTTGCAGCATTAACCTCAAAAGTAGTAATCTCAGAAGTAGTATCCAGGTTGTACTAGCAGCATTAACTGTACTTAAGCAAATCTGTAATTCCCAACAGATGGCATATTCTACTTAGAATGCCTTCTTGGCGATATTGTATCTAAATATTGGTTATGTTGGAATTTGGGTCTCATAATGGACTTATGTGGTTAGGATGGTAACATTGTACCCATGGTTGGTATCGAAATGTGTTGGTTGAAATATACCTCAAGACCTCCTATAAATTATGTTGGACGAACCAAGTCAGTAGACACTAGGAGGATGTAGTCTTGGGCGCCACCGTGATGGTATGTGCCTAGACCTCCACCATTCGGGGAATTTCCTTAGTTGTAGTCCTCGGATGTGTCGGGCCTTTCGGGTGTCTCTTGGTAGATGGCATCAAGGTACATCGACTCTTTGGGAGGAGGACCCGAACAGATTCCACGCAGGAACCCTAATGCAAGTAATGCCATCATGGAGGAAGTAACTATGGAGACCCGGATTAGGGACAACATGATGTTGGCCATGAACTCGGCTATTGTAACAACCTGAACATTTATTTATATAATAAAATAACATTCATTACTAAATACTGTCCCAAGCTTACAATTCTGAGTACAAGGTTCTTTACTATCAACTATTACACAACTGAGTCTCAAAAAGATAACTATTGCAGGAAGTCTTCTATCTCCTGCTTAAAGCTCACACCTTCTCTTTACCTTTATCTGCTACTTTTCGATAACCTGAAACAGGATTAAAATTTCGAAATAGCGAGGGTTAGACCAAAGGTCTAGTGAGTCCCCTCCAATCACTACTACAACAGTTCAAATATTAATTAAAAAATTTAAACACAATTGTATATCTCAATACATAACTTGCTCTTTTAATAAAACTTTAAAACATATTATACTTCGCAGGCATAATAAATCTACTGGCCATCACTGACCACTTTCTACGCTCGCAAGCGTACTTTAAACTACTAACCAACATTCCTGTCAAAGACGGTATGTCTGTCTCGCACTGCCTTATTTTAGGGACACACCCTAATGGCATAAACGGGGCACACTCCCCGGTACGAGCAGGCGGGTCACACTTCCCGACTTAGGTCAAACTCTGACTCAAATGTATGCATACACCTAGTCCTGCCTGTATATAAAACACGTTTATATACACTGAGCATAAACATGCCCCACTAATTAAATCAATCATTTGAAATAATTCTGCTAACTTTCAATATTATAAATGCGCAGTATATAAAAACTCACATTTATAAAATAACTGCTCAAATCATAAAAGATTTAGTTGAAAGACTCACCTCTGATTCTTCTGAAATAAACTCTGACTTCTATGGATTAACACCACCTACGGTGGTATTAAAACAAAGATATGCTAACTTGCAACTAACACTCTTTCTTTCAAAAGACTCATCAATTGAAATCTACTGTTTTTAACCCGGTCAAAACCAATCTGATTAAAAACCTCTTGGACCAATTATCAAAATATCGGTCGAACACATAGACCGAATAACACTGGTCAAAACAATGTATCGGTCAAACCCTCTATACCGATCAAACCATAATACCAGTCGAACCTCTTCCTGTCATTTACAACCTACCAGTCGAACTACTATCGGTCCTTTACAACATACCGGTCGAAACACTACCGGTCTTTTACAACATGCCGGTCGAACCACTCCCGGTCTTTTACAACATGCCGGTCAAATACACTTCCGGTCTTATACAACATGCCGGTCAAATGCACTTCCGGTCTTATACACTATATCGGTCTAAAGCTTAAGACCGATACCTCATCTTCCCGGTCTAAACAAGAACTTAAGTCGGCTAAATACAGTTCAACCCAGAAAACTTTTGATTGATTAAATCGATCAAATACACGGTTAAAAGCTTGATTAACAAGACTATTTACCGACTATAACATGCAGATAGAAGCATGAAGCTAGAAACATACCTCTTTTTGACAAAAACGGACGATCCTTCAATATCTCCTTCACTTTTCTCTCTGTCTTTTTCTTTCTCTTTGCTTTCACTCTTTCTCTCTAAAATCTTAAGTCGGCTCCTTTCTAAAATATCAGTATGTTATATGAAAACACATAACTGATATTTAAGGTATATATAAAACCAATGTTTCAATAAACCCCCTTACACTTTGAGTCTTGCTTCACTTTTTCCCCCAACTTCCAAAATTAATAAATTTTCGAAACTGGGTATTACAATCTTGCCCCCTTAAGAGAATTCCGTCCCCGGAATTCTATCGCTAAACAACTGGGGATACTGAGATTTCATATCTGCCTCTACTTCCCACGTAGACTCTTGCCCTTGGTGAAAATTCCACTGAACTTTCACTAAGCGAATCTCTTTGTTCCTCAACTTCTTTATCTTGAGGTCTGTAATTGCTACAGGCTCCTCAATATAACTTAGTTTCTCATCTACCTGAATATCTTCTAAAGGAACAACTATATCTGCTTCTGCCAAACACTTCTTCAGGTTTGATACATGAAATGTGGGATGAATCCCACGCAAACCTGCTGGTAGATCAAGTTCGTAGGCCACTTCACCAACACGATCAGTGATGATAAATGGTCCAACAAACCTTGGTCTTAACTTTCCTTTCTTTCCAAATCTGATCACCCCTTTCCAAGGTGAAACTTTCAACATTACCTTATCTCCTATCTGAAACTCTATCGGTTTCCTTCGTCTATCAGCATACATTTTCTGACGATCTTGAGCAATCTTCAATCTTGCTCGAATCTGGTCAACTTTATCAGCTGTCACCTGTACGATCTCTGGTCCTGCTAACTGTCGTTCACCCACCTCATTCCAACATAGAGGTGTTCTACATTTACGACCATACAAAGCTTCAAACGGAGCTGCTTGTATGCTAGCATGATAACTATTGTTGTAGGAAAATTCAATCAACGGCAAATGAATCTCCCACGAACCTTTAAAATCTATAACACATGCACGAATCATATCTTCCAATGTTTGTATAGTTCTCTCACTCTGACCATCTGTTTGCGGATGATAGGCCGTGCTCAGCTTAAGTTGAGAGCCTAATTCCCTTTGCAAACTTCTCTAGAAAGTTGATGTAAATCTAGAATCCCTGTCTGATACAATAGACGACGGTACTCCATGTCTGGTTACTATTTCGTCGATATACAATCGAGCCAACTTTTCTAGTGAGTACGTCTCCTTGATCGGTAGGAAGTGAGCTGACTTTGTGAGTCTATCCACTATCACCCAAATAGCATCATGCCCCTTAGGTGATCGCGGTAACCCAGTAACAAGATCCATCGTAATCTCGTCCCACTTCCACACTGGAATTTCTAACGGCTGAAGCTCCCCATAAGGTCTCTGATGCTCAGCTTTAACCTTTAAACATGTAAGACATCGTTCAACGAAATGAGCAATATCTTTCTTTAAACCTGGCCACCAATAACTTTTCTTCAAATCTCTATACATCTTATTAGTTCCAGGATGAACTGAATACCGAGATCTATGAGCTTCTTCCAACACTTTTTGCCTCAGACCTCCTGCTTTTGGGATCCATACCCGCTTATTGAAACACTTTACTCCTCGATTGTCAACTATTAACGACTTAACAATCCCAACTATCCTTTCACTTTTCAAATTTTCTGTTGACGCTTCTTCTTCTTGAGACTTTATAACTTCTTCCAAGAAATTAGAAACAACATCAACTCGAAATGCTACAACCTCTGCTATTTCTCCATGCTCCTTACGACTTAGAGCATCTGCTACCACATTGGCCTTGCCTGGATGGTACAAAATCTCACAGTCATAATCACTTAATAACCCCATCCATCTACGCTGCCTCATATTAAGCTCTTTCTGATTAAACAGATACTGAAGACTCTTGTGATCTGTGTAAATCTGACACTTGATCCCATACAAGTAATGACTCCAGATTTTCAAAGCAAATACTACAGCTGCCAACTCTAAATCGTGCGTCGGATAATTCTTTTCATGCTCTTTTAACTGACGAGAAGAATAAGCAATCACCTTGCCTTCTTGCATTAACACACATCCCAAACCCAACTTTGAAGCATCGATATAAATACCAAATCCTTCCGACCCGTTGGGTAGAGACAAAACAGGAGCACTACTTAAACTTTCTTTCTGCTTACCGAACGCTTCTTTCTGAGCCTCTGACCAAACAAACTTAACATTCTTTCTGGTTAATGCTGTTAATGGCGTAGCTATCCTAGAAAAGTCCTAAATGAACTTTCTATAATAACCAGCCAATCCCAGAAAACTTCTTACTTCAGATGGCGATTTCGGTGTTTCCCACCCTATAATGGCTTCAATCTTAACTTGATCAACCTGAATCCCATCTTTCGACACCACGTGCCCTAGAAACTGAACTTCTTTCAGCCAAAATTCACACTTTGAAAACTTAGCATACAACTTTTCACGCTTAAGCAATTCTAAAATTGCTCTTAAATGAGTTTCATGATCTTCTTTAGAACGTGAATAGATTATAGATCAATATATCATCTATAAAGACAATGACATATTTATCTAAAAACGGACTACACACTCTATTCATCAGATCCATGAAAGTTGTTGGCGCATTGGTCAAACCAAATGGCATAACTAAAAACTCATAATGTCCGTACCTCGTACGAAAAGCAGTCTTAGACACATCCTCCTCCCTTACCTTCAACTGGTGATACCCAGAGCGCAGATCTATTTTCGAAAAGTAACTCGCTCCTTGCAGTTGATCAAAAAGATCGTCAATCCTGGGAAGCGGATACTTATTCTTAACAGTAAACTTATTGAGCTCACGGTAATCTATGCACATTCTCATAGACCCGTCTTTCTTCTTAACAAACAATACTGGCGATCCCCAAGGTGAGGTACTAGGGCGAATAAACCCCTTGTCTAACAACTCCTGCAGTTGAGTCATCATTTCTTTCATCTCTGCCGGTGCCAGTCTGTACGGTGCTCTTGCAATCGGCGCTGCCCCTGGAGCTAAATCAATTCGAAATTCCACTTGCCGATCAGGAGGCAAAGTGGTTAAGTTTTTCGGAAATACTTCTGGAAACTCACTAACTACCGGAACTGACTCCAATCCTTTCTTTTCCTTCTTAGCATCTATCACATAAGCTAAGAATCCCACACACCCTTTTACTAAACATTTCTTAGCCTTAATCATAGAAATCAAACATGACTTTCTATCCCTTCGATCTCCAAATACTACTATATCTTCTTTTCCTGGTTGCGCTATACGAATCAATTTCTTATTGCATACTATATAAGCATCATTAGACGCCAACCAGTCCATTCCTACAATAACATCAAATTCTCCCATACCCATTGGGTACAGTCGAAGTGGAAATGTTTGTCCATCAATGACAATACTACTCCCATCATACACTTCTTCTACTAAGATTTGACTATTATCAGCCACTTCTACTTTCAATTCATGCTTAAGCTTCTTAGGTTTCTCATTCAATTTATGCACAAAATTAGGAGACAAAAAAGAACGATTTGCACCTGAATCAAACAATACTTTTGCATAATTCGAATCTATAAAGAAAGTACCTGTCACTACATCAGGTATCTCTGCCGCTTCTTCTGCTGACATGTTGAACACTCTAGCTCTCGCTTTAGCTGGCTCTCCCTTTTTCTCACTTCCCTTTTCTACACTTCCTCCGACGGTTCCCTTTTTCAACTGTGGACAATTGGTCCTGATATGATCAGGAGATCCACACTGATAACAATACCTCAAATTCTGGCAGTCCCGAGCCAAATGCCCAACCTTCCCACACTTATAACAGTCCTCTTGATTAATCTTGCATTCTCCCTTATGCATTCGGTTGCACTTACTACAGGGCTTATTTTCAAACTTATTAACAGGACGCTGATCAAACTTTGCAGACTTAACCGGTTTAAAGTCACGAACTGTTCCTTCCCACTTTCTTTTATCTCCACTTCGCTCAGTGACTTGCCTGTTCTTTTCTTTCTCTCTCATCTCCGCCGCATTTACTGCCATTTGAAAAGTCGACGGTTCTTTATTCGAGACATATTCCCGAATATCACTTCTTAATCCAAATACGAAACGTTCTACTCGTCTTTCTTCATTCAGTACATAGATTCCTGCAAATCTAGACTTTTCAATAAACTTGGTTGTATATTCTCGGACTGACATTCCTTTATGTTCTAAACCCAGAAATTCTTCTTACAGCTTTTTAACTGCCGCCAGAGGGCAGAACTGTGCTTTAAATCCTTTTACAAAATCACCCCAAACCATTTCTTTAGCTACTGCCGACCCTTGACCTCCAGATTCTACATCCCACCACATTACTGCTTCATCCTTCAGCATTGACAAAGCGTATACTACTTTATCTTCTTCCGCACATTTACTCGTATCAAACGCTAACTCCATACCTTTTATCCATCTTAATGCTACTACGGGATCACATTCCCCTTTATACGTAGGAGGCTTGCAAGCAGCAAACTCCTTAAAACTACATCCTTTTCCTGTTACAGCTTTAACTGACACAATGGGACCTGACTGAAGATGACTACCCATTCCAGTTACTAGGGATTCTGCTACTTCAGTCCCTACCTTATCTTCACTCTTTTCTTTACTTACCGAAACTTTATTAACACGCTGAGCTAACAAAGCATTCAAAGTTTCTTGTAACTTTCCCATTTATGCAGTAAAGGTTTCTTGCGTAACAAAACCTTGCGTTCTACCTCTACCACGGTTTCCCGTCTGTTTTCGACCCCTTACAGAAGTCGAACTTTCTTGATTCGAAGTTTCTTGCTCAGTTCTTACATCTACACTTTCATTCTGACGAATACCACGACTCGTCTTTCCACCTCTAGTTCCCACATTGGAAACTCTTGCATGAGTAGATGTTTTCTGAACTGTCTTACCTTTAGGTCGACCTCGACTCTTTCCTTGGATAGCAGTCGGGTTGACACTAGTCATTCGCTCTTCTGCAATGACTTCATTCTCTGGCTCCATTTCTGGATTTACTACAGATCTACTCCTGGTTACTCGCTCAGACATACTTCTGCTAAGACTAAACATAAGATATTCAATCTAACATTCTACACATTATGGCAGTTTAAGCACAAGCATGTACTTGTAAATTTACAATTACACTGGCCAGATGAAATTCCAAATTTACCTTACATGCTAGTCCTTACTACCTTAATGTTATCTTCTTACAGTCTTCCTACTACTCAGTTGTCCTTCTACTATCTCAGTTTAAGTCTAGGCCCATCTGGTCACCTAGATCCCTTAAACTAGTGCTCTGATACCAATTGTAACAACCTGAACATTTATTTATATAATAAAATAACATTCATTACTAAATACTGTCCCAAGCTTACAATTCTGAGTACAAGGTTCTTTACTATCAACTATTACACCATTGAGTCTCAAAAAGATAACTATTACAGGAAGTCTTCTATCTTCTGCTTAAAGCTCACACCTTCTCTTTACCTTTATCTGCTACTTTTCGATAACCTGAAACAGGATTAAAATTTCCAAATAGCGAGGGTTAGACCAAAGGTCTAGTGAGTCCCCTCCAATCACTACTACAACAGTTCAAATATTAATTAAAACATTTAAACAAAACTGTATATCTCAATACATAACTTGCTCTTTTAATAAAACTTTAAAACATATTATGCTTCGCAGGCATAATAAATCTACTGGCCATCACTGACCACTTTCTACGCTCGCAAGCGTACTTTAAACTACTGACCAACATTCCCGTCAAAGACGGTATGTCTGTCTCGCATTGCCTTATTTTAGGGACACACCCTAATGGCATAAACGGGCCACACTCCCCGGTACGAGCAGGCGGGTCACACTTCCCGACTTAGGTCAAACTCTGACTCAAATGTATGCATACACCTAGTCCTGCCTGTATATAAAACACGTTTATATACACTGAGCATAAACATGCCCCACTAATTAAATCAATCATTTGAAGTAATTCTGCTAACTTTCAATATTATAAATGCGCAGTATATAAAAACTCACATTTATAAAATAACTGCTCAAATCATAAAAGATTTAGTTGAAAGACTCACCTCTGATTCTTCTGAAATAAACTCTGACTTCTATGGATTAACACCACCTACGGTGGTATTAAAACAAAGATATGCTAACTTGCAACTAACACTCTTTCTTTCAAAAGACTCATCAATTGAAATCTACTGTTTTTAACCCGGTCAAAACCAATCTGATTAAAAACCTCTTGGACCAATTATCAAAATATCGGTCGAACACATAGACCGAATAACACTGGTCAAAACAATGTATCGGTCAAACCCTCTATACCGATCAAACCATAATACCAGTCGAACCTCTTCCTGTCATTTACAACCTACCAGTCGAACTACTATCGGTCCTTTACAACATACCGGTCGAAACACTACCGGTCTCTTACAACATGTCGGTCGAACCACTCTCGGTCTTTTACAACATACCGGTCGAATACACTTCCGGTCTTATACAACATGCCGGTCAAATGCACTTCCGGTCTTATACACTATATCGGTCTAAAGCTTAAGACCGATACCTCATCTTCCCGATCTAAACAAGAACTTAAGTCGGCTAAATACAGTTCAACCCAGAAAACTTTTGATTGATTAAATCGGTCAAATACACGGTTAAAAGCTTGATTAACAAGACTATTTACCGACTATAACATGCAGATAGAAGCATGAAGCTAGAAACATACCTCTTTTTGACAAAAACGGACGATCCTTCAATATCTCCTTCACTTTTCTCTCTGTCTTTTTCTTTCTCTTTGCTTTCACTCTTTCTCTCTAAAATCTTAAGTCAGCTCCTTTTTAAAATATCAGTATGTTATATGAAAACACATAACTGATATTTAAGGTATATATAAAACCAATGTTTCAATAAACCCCCTTACACTTTGAGTCTCGCTTCACTTTTTACCCCAACTTCCAAAATTAATAAAATTTCGAAACTGGGTATTACAGCAATGGCCCAACAACAAGAGTTTTTCATGAAGCTTCTGGAAGATCGAGACGCTAGTCACCGACAACTAGAGACAATGGCGGAAAACATTGTTATGGGGTCGGGTGGACCGGTCGTTGTATCTGTTGAAGACCCAGCGGATAATGGGAACAAGGCGAAGGCCAAGGGGTGTACCTACAAGGCGTTTCTGGGGTGCCACCCGAAAGAGTTTGCGGGTTCCGACAACCCGGTGGCTTGTATGTATTGACTCAAAGAGGTAGAGATGGACTTCGAGTCCAGTGAATGTGACATCTCTCAACGGGTCAAGTTTGATTCTCAACTACTTCGGGGAGAGGCTTTGATTTGGTGGAATCTCACTCGATACGCCCTCACTCCTGAAGTTCTGGCTAAGTTAACTTGGCCGGTGTTCAAAGAAAAAATCATGGATAAGTATTGTAGTGAGCGTTCGTTGGACAAGCTGGAACGGGAGTTCCGAGATCTGAAGAAGGGGACTCTGTCCATTGTTGGATACTCCAAACTCTTTTTGGAGAAGTTGAATTTAGTAGGACATCTGGTCCCCGATGAGAAGTCAAAGATTAAAGCTTACCAGCAAGGGTTACCGACCAAGATGAGGACGGCGGTGAGAAATGCTAGAGGGTCGACATTGCAAGAGGTCATCGAAGAGTCCTTGCTTATTGAGGACGATTTGCTTGTGGAGAAGGATGAGAAGAAGCAGTTTGGGGAGAAGCGAAAGTGGGAAGGGCCATCTAGGCCAGTTCGTCAATCAAGACCGTTTGTAAGCGGGAGAGCGGGTGACTATCGTCGAGAGGATCGGTGGTGCCACAAGTGCAAGTCCAAGAACTCAGGCTCATGCGTTTCAAGAACCTACTCGGGTCCGGTAGGATGTGCTAAGTGTGGCAAGAAGGGTCACACAACTAGAGAGTGTCTCATCCGGGGGCCAGTGTGTTTTGAGTGCCGAGAGTCGGGGCACATGAGGAAGGATTGCCCGAAGTTAGTAGGAGGCAATGGTGGAAATTCTGTGGGATCGACGGCTAGAGTCGAGCAACCATCAAGGTAGCCAAGTCAAGCTTTCCGGATGACTACCGAGGAGGCAAAGGAGACCGCTGATGTTGTTTTGGGTACGTTCCTAGTAAACTCCTTGCCCGCTCGTGTGTTATTTGATTCTGGAGCTACGTGTTCATTTGTCTCGGATTTGTTCTGTAAGCAATTTGATCTCCCTATTAGTGTCCTTCCCGATGCGCTAGTAGTAGAAGTAGCTAATGGAGATCAAGTGATCATCCGAGATTGTTTCTGTAATTGTACCTTAGAGATCGATGGGAATTCTTTTGGAGTAGATTTACTGCCTATGGCTATAGGAGGGTTCGATGTAGTTATAGGGATAGATTGGTTAGTGAGGCATAAGGCTGACATCTTTTGTTCCAAAAAGATGATCCAAGTACCGTTGCCGGAATATGGTGTGGTCGCCATATGCGGGGAAAAAGTGAAGAGGGGTAACCCTATCATTTCCTCTCTTAAAGCTCGTAAGTTTCTAGCGAAGGGTTACCCTTCATACCTGGCTTATGTGGTGGACGCGAAGAAGGAGAAGAAGTCAGTGGAAGATGTGAAGGTCGTGCAAGATTATCCGGACATCTTTCCGGAAGACTTGCCCGGGTTACCGCCGGAACGGCAAGTGGAGTTCCAAATCGACCTCACTCCGGGAGCGGCTCCGATAGCCCGCGCTCCTTACCGATTGGCCCCGACGGAAATGAAATAGATGATGACGCAACTACAAGAGTTGTTGGAGAAGGGTTTCATTCGACCGAGTTCGTCACCTTGGGGAGCACCGGTTTTGTTCGTGAAGAAGAAGGATGGATCCATGCGGATGTGCATAGATTATCGGGAGTTAAACAAAGTCACGGTAAAGAACAAGTATCCTTTACCTCGCATCGACGATCTTTTTGATCAACTCCAAGGCGTGGGATGTTTCTCAAAGATTGATCTTCAGTCCGGATACCATCAAGTGAGAGTGAAGAAAGAAGATATTCTGAAGGCGGCTTTCCGAACGCGATACGGTCATTATGAGTTTTTGGTGATGCCTTTTGGCTTAACCAACGCTCTGGCCGTATTCATGGATTTGATGAACCGTGTATGTCACCCATTCTTGGATAAATCCATGATCGTCTTCATCGATGATATTCTAATATATTCAAAGGATGAGTCCGAGCATGGGAAACATTTGCAGGAGGTGTTAGAAGTCCTAAGAAAGGAGAAGTTATTTGCAAAGTTCTCGAAGTGCGAATTCTGGCTCCAAGAGGTGCAATTCTTGGGGCATGTGGTGTCTAAAGACGGAGTTAAAGTATACCCGGCAAAGATCGAGGCGATGATGAGTTGGGAGGCTCCAACTAGTCCGACGGTGATTCGAAGTTTCTTGGGTTTGGCGGGTTACTATCGGCGTTTCATTCAAGACTTTTCCAAGACACCTACACCGCTCACTTCACTTACAAGAAAGAACGTCAAGTTTCTTTGGACCGATGCACAAGAGCAAGCCTTTCAAACGCTCAAAAAGAAGTTGTGCGAAGCTCCGATCTTATCCTTACCCGAAGGATCGGAAAACTTTGTAGTGTATAGTGACGCTTCCAAGATGGGGCTTGGATGCATACTAATGCAAAGGGGGAAGGTAATAGCCTACGCGTCGCGGCAACTAAAGGATCATGAGAAAAATTATCTGACTCATGACTTGGAATTGGTGGCGGTAGTTTTCGCGTTGAAGTTGCGGCGGCACTACTTGTATGGGACAAAGTGTACTCTCTTCACGGATCACAAGAGTCTCAAATACATCTTCGATCAAAAGGAACTTAACATGCGGCAAAGAAGGTGGCTTGAGCTTTTAAAGGATTACGATTGTGATATACTCTACCATCCCGGTAAGGCCAATGTGGTGGCGGATGCATTGAGTCGAAGGAGCAATGATGGTGGTGTCAAGATGTCCCTTACAAGAATCGATGTGGTATCGAGTTTGTTGGAAAGCATTAAGACGGGTCAAGTGGAAGCACTTAAAGAGGAGAACCTCAAGTCCAAAGTCATGTTAAAGCAAAGGGAGCACTTAACGGAAGACGGCCGTGGACTCAAGCTCTTTCAAGGAAGAATTTGGGTGCCGAAGGTCGGGGGAAACCGTAACCTACTTCTTGAAGAAGCGCACAAGTCGAAGTATTCTATACATCCCGGTAGCACCAAGATGTATAGGGACTTGAAATTGAACTATTGGTGGCCGGTGATGAAGCTAGACGTGGCTAGTTACGTGGAGGGATGTGTCACGTGCCTTCAAGTCAAGGCGGAGCATCAAAGACCGTATGGAAGTTTGCAACCGTTGTCCATTCCCGAGTGGAAATGGGACAACATCACCATGGATTTTGTGACGAAACTACCGAAAACCTTACCCGGCCACGACACCATTTGGGTAATTGTTGACCGGCTAACCAAGAGTACGCATTTTCTTGCAATGCGGGAGACTTTGCCAATGGAGAAATTGGCCAAGCTTTATATCGATGAGGTGGTGTCGAGACACGGAGTTCCGCAATCTATCATCTCGGATCGGGACAGTCGCTTCACATCGAATTTTTGGGCGAGCTTACAGAAAGAGTTGGGCACTAGACTGAATTTGAGCACGACGTATCATCCTCAAACGGATGGTCAAAGCGAGAGGACAATCCAGACGCTAGAGGATATGTTGAGATCATGTGTAATAGATTTCGGAGGAAGTTGGGACTCGCATCTACCATTGGTAGAGTTCGCGTACAACAACAGTTACCATTCTAGTATCGGGATGGCACCGTTCGAGGCTTTGTATGGTCGGAAGTGTAGAACCCCGGTCTGCTGGTTAGAAGCGGGCGAAAAGCAATTCGCCAGACCGAAAATAGTTCAAGAGACGGCGGATAAAGTGAAAGAGATCCGAGAAAGATTAAAGGTGGCCCAAGACCGACAGAAAAGCTATGCGGACAAGAAAAGAAGTCCGGTTGAGTTTCAAGTAGGCGACCGAATCATGTTGAAAGTATCTCCATGGAAGGGGATCATCCGTTTTGGGAAGCGCGGGAAGCTTAGTCCTCGTTTCCTTGGACCTTTCGTCATTTTGGATAAAGTTGGTTTACAAGCCTACCGGTTGGATTTGACGCCGGAAATGGATGGAATACATCATACGTTCCACGTGTGTTACCTTCGGAAGTGTCTAGCCGAGGAGGAAAGCGTGATCCCTTTGTTGGAAATTCGGGTGGACAATGGGAATCGTTGCGTGGAAGAACCGGAGGCGATTTTAGAATCGAAAGTGAAGAAGTTGAGGCATTAGGACGTGGTTATGGTTAAAGTCCAATGGAAGCACCATCGGGGTGCTAACATTACTTGGGAGTCCGAAGATGATATGAAGAAGCGATACCCTCACTTGTTTATTTTAGAATGAGATTTCGGGGACGAAATCCCAATTAGGTGGGGAGGATTGTAACATCCGGAATTTCAGGTAAGTATAAGGTTTTATTAATCTTATGTTGTGTGTTTAGCGAAGTAGAACTTGTATGCTTAATTGCTATTTTTGTTTAAAGGTTGTTATTGCTTTGTTTGGAAAGTTTTAGAGCAGCCTTGGTAAGTCAGTGAGTTACGCGACTTACGCCGCGGTTTGCAGGTCGCAGCACAAGTCGCGTAACCTACTGGAGTGCACCTCTCAGGGCACGCGGGCGACTTACACCGCGGGTTGCAGGTTGCGGCACAAGTCGCGGGAGAACCTGCAGGTCTCCAAAACCCCTCTTTAGCCGATTTCAAATCATAAAAAACTCACACACTCGTTTTCATCTGCGATTTTAGGGTTTTGGGCATCATTCCTTCCTCTTTGCATCTCAAAACATTTATTGCAAACATTTGGGAGGTTAAACATCATTTATTGGGCTTCCATCTACCTCAAGATCTCAAGATTTCAAGTCTTCATCACTTTCATCCACTACTAAAAAAAAGACCATTTCCGACGGCAAAATCCGTCGGAAATCCGTCGGAAAATCAAATTACCGGCGGATTTCTGGCGGATTACGCTGTCAAAAAATGCCCCGCCAGAAAATGGATTTTCCGACGGATTTCCGACAGATTTATCATTTCCGACGGATTTTTCCGTCGGAAATTAATTTCCCATTTTTTTAAAAAAAGTCAGATTAATTAACAAATTCTTAATCTGATTAATTAGTTTCCGACGGATAAAAATTTATTAATTATTTTATTTTTAACCGTTTATTTATTAAAAAATATATAAAGAAAAATTTTAAAAAAAGAAAAACAATTAAATTAAAATTTTAAAAAAAGAAAATTCGAATTAATTTCCGACGGATTTCCGACGGAAATTAATTTAATTAAAATTAAATTAATTTCCGTCGGAAATCCGTCGGAAATTAATTCAATTTTTTTTAAAAAAAATTATATCTTAAACATTTAATTTAAGAAAATGTTTTAAAATAAAAAAAATTAAAATTCGAATTAATTTCCGACGGATTTCCGACGGAAATTGATTTAATTTAAAATTAAATTATTTTCCGTCGGAAATCCGACGGAAATTAATTCGATTTTTTTAAAAAAAATTATATCTTAAACATTTAATTTAAGAAAATGTTTTAAAATAAAAAAAATTAAAATTCGAATTAATTTCCGACGGATTTCCGACGGAAATTAATTTATTTTTAAATAAATTAATTTCCGTCGGAAATCCGTCGGAAATTAATTCGATTTTTTAAAAATATATATATATCTTAAACATTTAATTTAGGGCAAATTGCATTAAAGGGTAACGTACTTTAGTTTAATTCCAAATTTGGGTAATGTACTTTAAAAATTTTCGTTTTGGGCAATGTACTTGAAAGCCCAAACTTTTAAGTACCTAGTTAACCTACATAGCAGGTAACCGGTCATCTTATATAATATATAATTTATTGATAATGACATGGAAATTAAAAAATGAAATGGAATTGATGACATGGAAATTTTTTATTTCTAAATCAATTCCCCCTCAACACATCAGAACACGTACGATGTCTTTCTCCTCTCTTCTCCATGAACTTGAAACGACGCAACCAACAGAGAACAACCATCGTCTCCAACAGCCATCACTCTTCTCGTCGTCAACATCCATCGTCGAATACTCTATCATCGTCAAATGAGTACAAGGTGAGTAGACTTCGTCTCCCACATTTTGCGATTTCTAGGGTTTGTGGTTTATAGGATTTTGTGGTTTCATGATTAATCGTGTGTCTTATTAATATTGATTCTCGATTAATCAAAACCCCCCAAAACACACCCACTTCCCTATAAAAATCACCCTACAATTGCCCATATTATTCCATTTTCAACACCTCTCAATCTCCAAATCCAATTCTCTGTGAGCTCTAATCTTGTTTCTTAAACTTTCCTACGTGCAATTTTGTGGGTTTCTTGTGTTACTTAAATAACCAATTTGTGTTTTGTGTTTCTTGTTTCTTGAATGTTGTTTTAACTTTTGGGGTTTTGTGGGGTATGGTTTTGTGGATGATGATGATGGTTTTCTTTTGATTGTAAATTAGATTACAGATTACCCACTTGTTCAAAATCAGACCTTTTTTTTGTTTTACTTCGTTTGTCAATGTCTTTGTGTCTATGTGGTCAAAGTTGAGTTTGAGTTCAAATGTAGGATTGTTGTTTCGATATTACTTACGTATTTTTGGTTTTTGGCTTTATAAATTATTGATCTTGTTTGATCATTTTGTTACATGAACAGTCGTAGATCGCTATCGAAGGCAGTTTAAAAATCGGTTTAAAAATGATACTCCCTGACATTTAATTAACGCAAATAATATTATAATTTCATTACTCACTTTTGTTTCACCAACAGGGAACATGAGGACATGTCTGTTAGTAGTGATGATGACCTTGGAGTTCCAGTAGACTTGGATGAAGATTGGTTAATTGATAGGTTTTTCGATGTCGATGAAGATGATGTTGCTAGTTTAGAACATTTATCCGACGGAGATGATGAAATTAGGGAAGTCCGGTTGAAGATGATGAATCTTAATAGTAAAGAGAAGAACACAAATATGGAAGATTTTGAAGATGATAATGAAAATGTCAAGGTGGACGTTGTTAAGAGTATGGAAGTGGAGGAGGATGTACATACACAAGCTTATGAACATGATGATTTTTTGACCGAAACATGTGAGGGGTATGATAGAGATGCATTTGTGGAAGAAGAAGTTGATTCTGAAAATGAAGTGATCTAGACAAAGTCAAATGAGTTTCCTATACATGATCCCAATGTTCCTTGGAATATAATGAAGCCCTACTTAGGTGAAAGATATGTTTCTGCTTCCGAACTGAAGACATGTTTGACTAACTATGCCCTTGCAAATGAACTTCAACTTAGGTATACTATTTATATTCTTTGCATACATACGTTATTTATGTTACTTGACCCATTGCCATCAATTTAGGTATAAAAAAAGTTGCAAGGACAAGTTACTTGTTGTCTGTGGACCGAAATCAAGATCAGAAGATGGTTGTCCATGGAGGTTGTGGGCTACTTGGATGTCAAGTGAAAGATCATTTCAAGTGAAGTCATTGCACGATGAGCATAGATGTGGAAGAAGTTACGAGTTAGGTTCACTAGTGAACTTTAGTTGGATTGCAAAGGTGTATGGTAGGAAGATCAGACAAAATCCGTCTATAAAGTTAGTCGAATTAAAAGAATCAATTTAAAAAAAATACAAGTGCATAGTTCAGATAAGTCAATGTAGTAGGGCCAAAGCAAAAGCTTGGGGGGGGGGGGGGTTGGAAGAGGCCCTAGTTGATCATTATGGAAAATTGTGGGACTATGGACAAGAAATAAAGAGGAGCAACCCGGGTTCAACCGTCAAAATGAGTGTGGAGGTAGGACCTGACGAGAAGAATTATTTTAAGAGATTTTATGTTTGTTTTAAAGGTGTGAAAGATGGATGGTTGGCAGGTTGTAGAAAGTTCATTGGACTAGATGGATGTTTTCTGAAAACCCATTGCAAAGGAGAACTTTTAAGTGCAGTAGGCAGGGATGCGAATAATCAAATCTACCCACTTGCATGGGATGTAGTTGAAGTTGAATGTAAAGATAGTTGGAAGTGGTTTTTGGAATATTTGATGCAAGACATTGGTTTGACGGATGAATTGGGTTGACGTTAATGTCAGATCAACACAAGGTAACCTACTTGTATTATTTGTTATCTACTGACATGAGTTTTGTTAGAAAATGTATGTGATATGTTTTGTAATCTACTAATTAGTATATACTTATTAAATGTAGGGGCTTATTGAAGCGGTAAAAGAAGTCCTCCCATTAGCCGAACATCGACAATGTGCTAGGCATATTTATGCAAATTTTAGGAAAAGGTTTACAGGAATCCAATTCAGGTCATTATTCTGGGCTGCATCAAAGGTGGGTACACCTGAGGAATTTAGATGTGTAATGCAAGAAGTGAAAGACTTAAGTCGTGAAGCTTACGATCATTTGATAGAAAGGGATCCAAACACATGGTCAAGAGCTTCTTTCAAGACCGATACATCATGTGATGCAGTTGAGAATAGAGTTAGTGAGTGTTTCAACACATTAATTGTTTCAACAAGAAGGAAGCCTATAATAACAATGCTTGAAGAGATAAGATTGACTATCATGGAAAGATTTGAAAAGATGACCAAGAAAGTAGAGAAATGGAAGAGTGACATTTGTCCAGCAATAAAAAAGAAAATAGAGAGAAACAAAGATCAAATGAGGTATGTTTTTCATTAATTTATTTCATAAATGTGATAAATTGTTTACTTAATATGTTCATTACAATATTTGTTTATATTTTGGCGTGTTGTCCCGAATGGTGGGACTCTCTTTGAAGTGAAAAAGGGGCTTGATGGATACGTTGTCGACACAGATAAAATGACATGCACTTGTAGGATTTGGCAAGTTTCGGGAATTCCATGTGCTCACGCAGTTGCGGCTATCTATTTCATTAAACGAAACCCAGATAAGTATGTCTCTCACTTTTTTTCAAAATCATATTTCATAAACACATACAACCATAGGATCAACCCATTGAATGGCGTCAAGCTTTGGCCGACCACAAATTTTGTTAAACCATTGCCACCAAAATTTAGAAGAATGCCCGGTAGACCTTCAATATCGAGACGAAAGGATGCATGTGAAAGTGGTAGTAGAAGTAGGACTAACAACTTTGGACATGATGAGGTAGGAAGAAAAGGGAGGCAAATGACTTGCAAAAATTGTTGGGAGGTTGGACATAATTCAAGAGGTTGTAAAAACCAAAAAAGAGATGCACCATCTAAGCAAAGTAATCCAGTTGGTAGGACTAGAGGTAGTAGTTCAAGAGGCAATAATTCAAGGAGGGGTTCAAGGGGCAGGATTTCAAGTAGGGGTTCAAGAGGCTGGACTTCAAACGGAAGTGGTTGGTCTAGTTCCACCGATTGTGGTAAGTAAACCTAATGATTTTATATGTTTTTAATTACATTTGCCTAAATTGTTATTCCAAAAAGTCTTTAGGTAATTAACGTGGATTTTTTTTCTTATTTGAAGTTGAAGCAAGAGAAATGGAAGAAACTCCATCTAAGAGGACTAAATGGAGCATGCCTGACGTAACACCGACTGAGTGTTAATGATGTATTTGAGACTTTAAGTTTGATTGATCATTAATGATGTATCGGGCATTTTTGTTTATAACCGGTAGCGGTGTTATGACATGTGAAATTTCATTATTATAGGAGATAGTAGTTAAGGCATTTTTGTAAGAACGTTTAACTATCGTCCGTATTTTATTTATTAATCTTTGAATATTTACTAGTATGTTAAATGTTTAAACAAATTTATCTTGTTTATTAGTTGATAAAAATGTCAGTAAAATTTAGGCCTAAAACTGTTATTGAAATTAGATTCATTAAATTATTTTACTTTTAATGTCATTTTTCAAAAGTTTTTTTGACAAATTCTACTATTTTAAAAATTACGTTTATTTCATTTTCTTAGTTTTTAAGAAAATTTAACCATTTTAAAATTTTCAATAAATAATAAATGGAACTCTTTTGCGTAATTAGAAAAAATAAATTTTTTAATTTTTTTAAATGATGACATGGAATTTATTTTCTACGTTGGCGTTTAAAAGTTAAATGAAAAATGTCATGTCAAAAAAAACCTGATCCTAATCAGCATTTTCATGTCATTAGGTAAAATAGGTACTTAAAAGTTTGGGCTTTCAAGTACATTAACCAAAACGAAAAATTTTAAAATACATTACCCAAAATAGGAATGAAACTAAAGTACATTACCTTTTTGTGCAATTTCCCTTTAATTTAAGAAAATGTTTTAAAATAAAAAAATTAAATTTTGAATTAATTTCCGACGGATTTCCGAAGGAAATTAATTTATTTAAAATTAAATTAATTTCCGTCGGAAATCCGTCGAAAATTAATTCGATTTTTTAAAAAAAAATTAATTAAATTAATTTCCGTCGGAAATCCGTCGGAAATTAATTCGCTTTTTTAAAAAATATATATCTTAAACATTTAATTTAAGAAAATGTTTTAAAATAAAAAAAAATTAAAATTCGAATTAATTTCCGACGGATTTCCGACGTAAATTGATTTAATTAAAAATAAATTAATTTCCGTCGGAAATTAATTCGATTTTTTTAAAAAAAAATTATATCTTAAACATTTAATTTAAGAAAATGTTTTAAAATAAAAAAAAATTAAAATTCGAATTAATTTCCGTCGGATTTCCGACGGAAATTAATTTAATTTAAAATTAAATTATTTTCCGTCGGAAATTAATTCGATTTTTAAAAAAAATTATATCTTAAACATGTAATTTAAGAAAATGTTTTAAAATTAAAAAAAAATTCGAATTAATTTCCGACGGATTTCCGATGGAAATTAATTTAATTAAAATTAAATTAATTTTCGTCGGAAATCCATCGAAAATTAATTCGATTTTTTAAAAAAAATTAATTAATTTGTGGCGGCACTACTTGTATGGGACAAAGTGTACTCTCTTCACGGATCACAAGAGTCTCAAATACATCTTCGATCAAAAGGTACTTAACATTTGGCAAAGAAGGTGGCTTGAGCTTTTAAAGGATTACGATTGTGATCTACTCTACCATCCCGGTAAGGCCAATGTGGTGGCGGATGCATTGAGTCGAAGGAGCTATGATGGTGGTGTCAAGATGTCCCTTACAAGAATCGATGTGGTATTGAGTTTGTTGGAAAGCATTAAGACGAGTCAAGTGGAAGCACTTAAAGAGGAGAACCTCAAGTCCAAAGTCATGTTAAAGCAAAGGGAGCACTTAACGGAAGACGGCCGTGGACTCAAGCTCTTTCAAGGAAGAATTTGGGTGCCGAAGATCGGGGGAAACCGTAACCTACTTCTTGAAGAAGCGCACAAGTCGAAGTATTCTATACATCCCGGTAGCACCAAGATGTATAGGGACTTGAAATTGAACTATTGGTGGCCGGTGATGAAGCTAGACGTGGCTAGTTACGTGGAGGGATATGTCACGTGCCTTCAAGTCAAGGCGGAACATCAAAGACCTTATGGAAGTTTGCAACCGTTGTCCATTCCCGAGTGGAAATGGGACAATATCACCATGGATTTTGTGACGAAACTACCGAAAACCTTGCGCGGCCACGACACCATTTGGGTAATTGTTGACCGGCTAACCAAGAGTGCGCATTTTCTTGCAATGCGGGAGACTTTGCCAATGGAGAAATTGGCCAAGCTTTATATCGATGAGGTGGTGTCGAGACACGGAGTTCCGCAATCTATCGTCTCGGATCGGGACAGTCGCTTCACATCGAATTTTTGGGCGAGCTTACAGAAAGAGTTGGGCACTAGACTGAATTTGAGCACGGCGTATCATCCTCAAACGGATGGTCAAAGCGAGAGGACAATCCAGACGCTAGAGGATATGTTGAGATCGTGTGTAATAGATTTCGGAGGAAGTTGGGACTCGCATCTACCTTTGGTAGAGTTCGCATACAACAACAATTACCATTCTAGTATCGGGATGGCACCGTTCGAGGCTTTGTATGGTCGAAAGTGTAGAACCCCGGTCTGCTGGTTAGAAGCGGACGAAAAGCAATTCGCCGGACCGGAAATAGTTCAAGAGACGGCGGATAAAGTTAAATTAATTTCCGTCGGAAATCCGTCGGAATTTAATTCGATTTTTAAAAAAAAATTAATTAAATTAATTTCCGTCGGAAATTAATTCGATTTTTAAAAAAAAATTATATCTTAAACATTTAATTTAAGAAAATGTTTTAAAATAAAAAAAATTAAAATTCGAATTTATTTCCGACGGATTTCCGACGGAAATTAATTCGAATTAATTTAATTTCCTTCTAATTTGCTTGTTTAGTTACTAATTTATTTAATTAAGTATTTTAATTTCAATTAAACAAATATTTGTGACGGATTTGTGACGGATAAAATATCCGTCGGAAATCCGCCACAAATCCGCCACAAATATTAAAGATAATATAAATATTTATTTTCCGTAAAATTTCAGTGGCGGATTTGTGGCGGATTTCCGACGGATTTAAGGTGATGTTGACTTTTGTTGACTTTTTTGAAATCCGCCGGAAATTTTTCCGGCGGAAAATCCGTCGGAAACGTCCGTCGGTGATAGCTCTTTTTTTAGTAGTGATCCAACTTCTAGGGTTTCATCTTTTTTAGGTTTTAATCAAAAACATAGATTGTGAGTTTACTAAACCTTTGTTAAAACTAGATACACATCATAACCTCTTACTTGTTATTATTGTATCATTTCTCAAAATGTTCATCTCTATGTGTTCAAATATTTGATGGTGGTTTATGAATAATATGTTGGGAGATTCCTTATGAGTATCATGCCATGATTTACTCTATTTGTCAAATAGTTGGGATCTACTTTATGTATACATATTATTGGTGTTTTGACATGATTGGGGTATATGTGACATAGTAGATGATATATTCTACTTGGAATGCCTTCTTGGCGATATTGTATCTAAATATTGGTTATGTTGGAATTTGGGTCTCATAATGGACTTATGTGGTTAGGATGGTAACATTGTACCCATGGTTGGTATCGAAATGTGTTGGTTGAAATATACCTCAAGACCTCCTATAAATTATGTTGGACGAACCAAGTCAGTAGACACTAGGAGGATGTAGTCTTGGGCGCCACCGTGATGGTATGTGCCTAGACCTCCGCCATTCGGGGAATTTCCTTAGTTGTAGTCCACGGATGTGTCGGGCCTTTCGGGTGTCTCTTGGTAGATGACATCAAGGTATATCGACTCTTTGGGTGGAACTTGATTGGTGCTATGGGTCTCCCCTATTGACTCCACATTTGTTGAACTTTGGTGAGAGCCTGGGGAATACTTGCAAATGGGCATAATTTTGGTAGAAGAATGTTTGGGTTTATAGATGACAACCCTTTTGTAATCTCTTTTCTAGTTATAAAAATTAGTTTAGTTGGTTGTTAATTTATTGTCCGTTAAATTACAACTGTAATTAAACAGGTTTGTATATTTCCCCATTTTTGGGAGGCTCTTGCTATGGCAATTTTTATATACCTTATGTCCGTTTTTCGGATTTTTGCTATCCCTATTTTTAGGGTGTTACACTAGGGTTTGATGGTTTCATCTTTTTCCCTTTCATCATTCATCTTGGGTTTGATTTTGATGACTTGTGTGGTGAAGGTGATCTTGTAGATATGTTGGATCTAAGATCTAAGGAGGTTTCTTGGTGGTTCAAGCCTTCATCAATGGTGATTCAAGTTTTGGGGGTAAAACCTAGATTTAGCCTAAATCTAGCAAGGTGAGTTCAAGTTGACTTGCGAAAACGTTGTACATGCCAAAATGTTATTTTAAAGTGTTTGCATTTTACATGAAATTGTTAACTGCTGATAAGTTTGGTTATTTTGGAAGTGTTTAACTCTACAAACTTATATAACACCCATCTTTGGGACTTTTGGGGCATTTTGATAAATAAACCATCAAGGGAAAATGTTTTATTAATACATTGCATAAATGGGGATTATTTGGTAAAATGCATTTTGTGTTTATTGGAAATATGCATAATTCGTGTTATAAGATATTTGACAAGTATCAACGTGTGAGTCATTTGGTTTTGGTCATTTCCGACCTTGTGGATATTTCAGAAAATTATACATCTTTTGGTTTCAGGAAAAGACGCTTTCTAAGTATTTTGTTGGGCAAGTCTAAAGTATTGACAATTCTAATGAGTTATTTTTTGGTACGTCCTTTGGCGTAAATACACCTACTTTGTATTTTGGAGAAATGTTCAACCTTGCGATTTGAGACATTTGAAAAGAGTCAATAGTATGCCTTGTTGGAAAATGACCTGTCTCAACTTAAGTTGTGTTGGAGTTGGTCGTATACCTTGGGGCACATGTTTGCATAAACGTTGGTCGAGTGCGTTTTATTGAATTCTTATTTCATTTAACAATGAGTCAATGGGGTGCTAAGCCTGTGGCTTGGTATTTTTATTTTGAGTGGGTTTTAGGACATTTGTCCAGTTTTGATAGCTCGACTTAGAGCTTTGGTTGTGATATTGGATGAGGGACTCAACGTAAGGGCCATTTATGGTTGAAGTTGAAATCCCGTGGGTGTACGTTTAAAGCCACTGAGCCTGACATCCCTTACGCTTGGAATCATTACGTCCAATGATGGAACGATAGTTTTCCACATTGAGGCACGTTTAGGCATCAGATTGGGCTATAAGTCCTACGTGCTAAGTATTACGATATTGGATGAGGGACTCAACGTAAGGACCTTTCGCGGTTGAAGTTGATATCCCGTGGGTGTATGTTTAAAGCCACAGAGTCGGACATCCCTTGCGTGTACTTTTGTTTATATGACTAGTCTTAACAACATAAAATGGGCTTACTTTGTGTACCGTCACATTTTATGGAATCGGGTCTCCCCCGTCACTGAAAAGTGTTACTTTGGGTATTGAGTTTTATTATCCTAGTTTTCGGTGACGTTTTGTATAAATGGATTTTATCCATAATTTATGGGCTAAATATTACGCCCCACCCGTGTTTTGGGTGTTTTGGGATACAAAGTTTTATCCGCTTTTCTCCAGTTGGGAGTTTGATTTATATTCTTCTTTAGAGTGAGTTTTGGGTTTAAATTAATTTACGAAAGAACATTATATGTTGGAAACCTTGTCCCCGAAGTAGTTTGGATTTGAAAACGTTTATATTGGTGCTTCCTTACCCAAAATGCATATGATTGGAAAAGAGTCGTTTTCATGTTTAAACAGACCATCTTGAAAGCTTATGATTTAAACTGCATTACCTCTTTTTAAAGATATCTTATTCATGTTGAAAACTCTTGAGCTCACTAGGCGTTAAGCCTAACCTTTTTATTTGTCGGCATGTGCATCAGGTTCCAGTTGGGGTTGGTTCTAGCAGCTATGAAGGGTTGAGCCTTAGCTTGGTGCAAGTGTAAATAGTTGGTGAAGTCTTCCGCAGTTTGGAGATAGTGACTATTATTGGGTTTTAGTAGCACCCGTCCTTATTTTAGAATATTTGCATAGAATGAAATGTGTGTATCGAGGTTAAATAATAAAATGTGATTGGAGATGTAGCATTTATCGATGTATTTAGAAATTTTTAAATCAGTTGCTATTTCCAGAATTGAGGGTGTTACATAGACAGTGTTGTAATGGATCCATAGGCACGTAAGTCTGTCTGTTTTGGGAAAGCGGGTAAGGTTGGCTATTGACCGTTGACCGCTTGGGTTCGCTAGCGAGTAGGCAATATGTAACACCCTAAATTTTAGAGAAATAAAATTCGAAAATTTTGCAACATGACGGCTATAAATTGGATAAACCTGGGTAAACAAAACCTGCTAAAACAATCCCAAAGTATCATCCCGAGAAAAAGGGGAATCAAGTTGTAGCCTTTACAATTAATCAAATGAAGAATATATTTAACAACATAATAATCTAACTTAAAACAAGAAAGATTAATATCGGGTGTTGCTATTCTTCCAAAAGTATGACCACTATTGAAACGCCGGTCTATACATCTCCCAAAAAGGCTGCTCTTGACCCCAATGCCATCCACTCAATCCCGGCGAACCCCACCGGAAACCTGACCTGTTATACATGTCGTTTCAAGAAAAAGTGTTAGGCTAAAGCCTAGTGAGATCAAACATTTGCAGTTAAGAAAATAATTGAACGTAAGAGTAAATAAAAGAAACCCATTTGTGACAACAATAAAAATAATAATGTTCTTGAATGTAGCAAGTACCTCTTGGGTTAACGGGGGAGACCCGCTTACTAACACAAATGACGGAACACAAAAGTAAGTCATTTGATAAGTCAGTAAAGCCAATACACAAATAAAGTACACGCAAGGGATGTCAGGCTCAGTGGCTTTAAACTTACACCCACGGAAAGTCAACTTCAACCCCGAAGGGTCCTTACGTTGAGATCCTCATCCAATATCGTAATACTTGAGCACGTAGGACTTATAACCCAAATTGATGCCTAAACGTGCCTCGACGTGGAAAACTAATCGTACCAACGCCGGACCAAATAATATAACAAATACAGGGTCATGACTCCCAATGCAAGCAGTTAAGCCACGTAATGCCCATAAGGCCGAACGAGTATTCCAACAATTGATAATATGCATAGATAACATGAGAGGTGATTTCCACCAAGACAATTTCCATTATTTACCAAAAGATCACTAGTCAAAATATAATTGACCTTTTTATGTCTCAAATACCAAAACATGTTGTAGTCCAATATACAAACTTATCAGCAGTTAACCACAAGTTCAATATTTCCAAATCTATAAATTTTACATGGTGGATGTCATCCATTCAAATATATATCCCAAGTATAAGTAAGCTAATAGAAACATTATTAAGGCTCATTAACCTCCATTTCACAAAATCATCATAAACCCTAAAATTTCCAAAAGTTAGACTTGGTACAAAGTTCCACAAATCAAATATATGAAAAAGGAGATGTTTAGGTATTCAAAATCCATCTTTTGACATGTATAAAGTTTTATAAAGAGTGCAAGAACTCACCTTAGTAGTTTTCCCAAAAGAAAACTAAACCCTATAATGAAGAAGGTGAAGGCTTGAGATTTGCTAAACTTGAATACTCCCACTTAAGCTTCACAATACCTAGAATAGGTTCATAAATGATCAAGGATGGTGGTAGATGGAAGCATTAATGATGGAGGAAGTTAGGATGATGAACTTACCCAAAAATCTCCAAAGAACCCGACTGAGAAGTCTCCCAAAATCAGATAATGACCTAATTTTCGCGACTTGGACCTTTTATACCCAGATAGTCGTCGGCGAGAGTGACACGGCAAGAGTGACATTTGTCACTCTCGCGGGCATAATCGCGCGGATGCCCCGACCCGCGGTACAAATGTGGCGAGAGTGACTCGCGATAGTGACCATGTCACTATCACCGGGCACTTTCGCATGGGATGTACCGAGACTTCAACCATCCCGGCGATTGTGCCTTCGCGATAGTGACACCCTATCACTATCGTGGGCGCTGTCGTGAAGAATTCACCCTCCTCAAAACTTTTACACTTTCAGCCCACGATGCTCTAAAACGGGTAAAATTAACTACTAGGTATAAATCTTGAAGTACGGTAATTCACAATACGAAAAGGTAAACATTTAAATTCCCAAATTTCGGGGTGTTACACAATAGGTGGCTCGAGCCTCCGAGTTGAAACTCGTCTAGATTGGATATGCACCCATGTCCGTAAGTCCTTGGGGTGGAACTCGACGGAGTATGTCTAGAGGCAATAAACGGTCCGAGGATTGTGATGTCTGGTATGGCATGGGAACTAGGTCCGAGATATGTGGTGAAATCCAATAACATCACGGGTGGCCCCATTCACGTGTTCTCGCCACCCAAGATGGAAACGTTGAGATGACATGCGAGTACGTTGTATGGGTGGCCTACTCGTGTGTTTCTCTACTCTCAACGTATACGGATCTCCCCGTCGTCGATCCAGGGTATTTTAAATGTTAATGTCGTATCTTCAACTTTGGTTTTTGTGGGGTCGGCGGCAAATGATGGCCTTAATATTGGGTTTCCCCCGCGTATATTAAGGCTTGAATGAAATACGTCATTCCCACATTTCGGTATTTGATTTCGTCCCATTTTATGGTTGCGTGAATTTTGGGTCTAATGTCTGTGTTCACGACGATATTTATTTATATGGGTTTTTATCTATGGTTTATGAGTTGTGTGTCATGTCCCACCCGTGTTTTGGGTATTTCGAGATATAACATTTTACCCGCGTTTTATACAATTGTGAGTCCTCTCCCTATTCACATTTTGAGCAAGTTTTGGGTTAAATCTAAGTTTACGAAAGAACATTTTATATTGGGATCTTAGCCCTTAAAACAGTTTGGTTTGGTCAACGATTATATTGGTGTCTCTTTCATTTAAAATGCATAATTATTAGTAAACGATTCGTTTTCATGATTGAAGCATATCATTTTGAAAGATTATGTTTTTAATTGCATTCTTCCTTTTTAACGATTCATTTATAAATGTTGAAAACTCTTGAACTCACTAGGCGTTAAGTCTAACCCTTTTTATTTGTCGGCATGTGCATCAGGTTCCAGTTGGGGGTTTTGGTTCTAGCAGTACTATGAAGAGTTGAGCCTTAGCCTTACATAAGTGTAAGTAGTTGGTGAAGTCTTCCGCAGTTTGGAGATAGTGACTGTTATTGGGTTTTAGTAGCACCCGTCCTTATTATAGTCTGTATGTATGGAATGGAATGCGTGTATTGAGGTTCAATCTTAAATTGTGATTGTAGATGAATCAATTATCGATGTATTTAGAAAAATTTTAATTAGTTGCTATTTCCAGAATTGAGGGTGTTACATTTATCATATTTATCCGGTAGATAAATGATCACCTAATAAGAGCTTACCATGGTAAGCATTTAGTAAATGACCCATAACACGTAAAAATCGAATTAAAAAACAGATAATGAATAAAACAAACATTTCAAATACTAAAGTGTCAAGATCATTATTTATTAAATTGGGTATTTGATCAATTTAATTGGTTTCATGTGTTACTTCATACATACAAAGTGTGTTATGTAATTTTTGTCTTTTCAAACCAACTGTTCTCACAACTAACTTTAACCCATAAAATAATATAATGTGATGGAAAATCATAAGATATCAGTGAACTATCTCTATATTATCTCTATATGTTGTGATGCAAAAAGAAAATGAACAATCTTGTAAAAATCTATCAATTTTTTTTTTTTTTTTTTAAGAAGTGCATAATTTGGTGAAAATCCACTAATTATATACGATTTAAATTTATAAATGACACTCACATTGCATTTATTTATTCAATCATTCTTAGGGTTGTTTACTTTTTTTTAATCAATTAAGTCTTATATAGGTTAAGTTATTTGTTTGGAGAATGAAATACCGTTGGGTTTGAAACAAATAGCTATTATTTGTTGGGTTTTTTTTCCCTGATAGCAATTAGTCACTCAATTCTCTAAAAAAGTTGGAAACGATGGAGCTTTACTTGTTTAGTCGTCCAAAATGAAAACCCAATTAGGCAATTACCCAAACCCCAATTCGACTCTTGATATTGGGATTTGTAAATATTTGAATTTTGAGAGCTTGAAGCAGAGGCGGATTCAAAAATTTTTTAAGTAGTGGCACAATTTAACTAGAAATATTTAAAGGGATTTTTTTTCTAAGTGGTTGGTCCTAGTCCCTCTATAATAGAAGAGACTCATGTTCAAGTCGTTACATATCTTTTTAAGAACACAAAAAGGTATATAAAGAAAACCAAAATTAACAAATTCGACACCAGTAAGACTCGAAGCAAGGCCTTTTGTAAAAATGTAGAAGCATTAACCATCTACGGCATCAAAGTCATGTGCTTAAATTTCAGTTTCAATAACTATACGGTGGCACCCAACAAAATAATACGGTGACACCCTTCAGAAACATACTTTTTTCCCTAACGACAGAACCATGAGGTTGTGGTTCGTATCCCCGTATCAATCAATGTAGGTTCTCCCCTGGCTTCAAGTAGGGATTGGAGTTGAACATATTTGATTTGTATTCTTTAGATTCATATTCCCACTTCTTCAAATGGTATTTCTTGAAAAAATACATTCAGATTTTGTTTCTTATTTTAATTGAATTCGAATGTTTGAGACTTTGATTAAACTGAATTTTGATTATCAACATATTTGATTTGATTAAGGTACCTTTTACCAAATGGGTAAGCGAGAATCGGACAGGAAAACACCCGGTTTGGTAAACAGCCCCTAAACATCGGTTTACGATCTTTGAACAATTGAAACCTATATCTGGATCTATCAACGGAGCAATTCCATTCCAGTCGTAGTCTCAATCCGTAAATCAAAGGACTATACTTGACATTTTCCAAACACCAAGGGGTGCAAGTGTAAAAATATCACACCACATTTTTATACAACCAGCTAATCAGTTACGCCGGCTGAAAAACCACCGCCTACGGTGGTCGATAAACGAAGAAATGCCCCCAAATCCCGATGATTACTCACCGGCGGCAACTTTAATCACCTTCGACCGCCCAATACCTCTCCTCCGGCAACCTATACTATCCGGAGCAGATGATTCACTCGTTCTCGCCTTTAAAAACCGTCAATCATGGGAATCCGCATACAAATCATGTGAGTCGAATATCATACAACAATGCGAGGCCGGTGCTCGGGTCGGTTGTTCCGTCAGCGCATCCAGCAAGTGTGCACCGCCGTGGTGGAGATCTCTGATCGGCGGTGGTTTATCCAAAGAGGAATTGATCGAGAGAGAAAAATGCGAAGAACGAGAAATGTCGGAATGTTTCGAAGCTTCGAGATCGAATTGTCGTAAATTCGCGGAGGATAAGTGTTCGCCGGCGTTTAGAGATGCACGGATTGTGGTGAAAGGCGGTGGAGGTGATGAGAAAGTGAAGAAGTGTGTGTCGGAGTTGGTTTCTAGGGTTTGTATTGGGGAAAAGAGTGTTGGTGGTGTTGAATTGTGGAAATTGGAAGGGTCTTGGTCGGAAGTTAAGTCTCGAATTGAGTTTTCGATTGTTAGAGGGAGTGATCTGTTGGAGAAGCGGTTTTGAAGAGAAAATCGGCCATGGATTCAGATTTTGGAGCAGAGTTTGCTAGGGTTTCAAGGGAAATTATGCGTTTGTAAGTTTTCATTCTTTTTACTAAAATCAACTTAAGTTATATGTAGTAAAATAGACAATTACACTCATTCTGTTTATAAAAAGCATGAAGTGTTATCGATTATGATTTCAGGCTTCTAAGAGTTCAAACGTCTCTTAACAAATAGACTACACCTAAGCTTAGCATTACACTTCAATGATATGTTCAACTATTTGTCATAGAGCATCTCCCTCATATTTATCATCTGAACAAAGGGTGATCACATACCCTTTCCCAAGATTGAGTCCATTTCCGAAAATTTATCCACCATTAACAACACCTTAAGTTTTAGGGACCGTTTACCGGGTAAACGCTTACCTTACGCAACATTCTCGGTTCTCAAAATGGGTTGTTGGTAAGTAGTCTTTTACCCGCTAAGCGCTTACGGGTGAAGATTCTCGGTCCTTGCTATGCCTCTTACCGGGTAAGATTCTAGGTCCTTGTCATGCTCACTCGGAAGGTAAGTGTTACCTAGTAAATGACTCGGTTAACGTTTGGTAAACAGCCCCTTAGCTACTAAACCCATGAAAACCTCATGATTTAGCATCAACCTCAACATGCAGAAACATAAAGCTATCAATTCATTCTCATATTAACATAACAACAACTATCAACCAAAAACCCTTCAAGGCTTGGACCTTTACCCTGTTGGGCTTTTTAGCCCAACTTTTAAAGTCATTTGGGCTCAATTACTGGGCCAAGATCCACTTATCTTTCCTATAACATATTTCATCAACCCACAACTATAAGCTAACAGCCCAAAAATAAATCATCTACACCACATTTGGTTTTTGCTTTCATTGCTCTTATAAAAACATATAGGTTTTGACAACCTGGGAAGAAACCCACAACTCTCACCAAGGATGGCCAATAACTTCGAACTCAACTTAAAACCATGGTGGAGGTTATTGGTAACCCACCACTTGAGGCTTATAAGGAGCTCACAAATCTCATTTTTTATCTACGTGGGATGGGTTGTTTGATTCGCCTCTTTTATAACCATGCTTCCATTTGATATCTGAATCTTTGCCAAGGGTTACCTCAAAATGCTTACATTGGCAACATGCCCAATTTTCTTCTATTCAAAATCGAGAAATATCCAGTATTTGACACTTTTATTTGTGTCCTTTTGGTCTAAATTCTTGCATATCACACTTCTCATCAGATTCCATTTAGATCACTTTACATGTTTCTCTTATTGGGAAAATTTACCTTTTGGTTTAGTTCTTAAGACACTTCTAATTTTTCTTGATCTTTACCTTAGTCCACCTTTACTTGGTCCATAGCTAATACTTCTAGATACGATTAGCTTGTGAAGATCCATTAAGGGATAAGAAAGACTCCTTGACAACTCTTCTCAGTAATGCTCAGTAATACAGTAAAATAGGAATTATTTGGAAATCTATGAACGGGTCCCCCCCCCCCCCCCGCGGGGCGGGGGGTTTGTTGTAGGGGTAGACAACAAAGCTACTTTTTTAGGTTGAGAAGTCGTACACACGGTTCACCAGGTTCTACCACTGTAGGGCCAAATCATAGTCATTATGACTCGTTCTTGTTGAGGTGCACATACCCATTTAGTGTCCCCATTTGTGTAGTTTTTTCTTCTGTATTATTGTAGTACGTGGCTTCATAGAATTGTGTCGGGCATTAAAGGAAACTTGAATGTACAGTAGGGTTTTTGGTTAATTGTGGTTAGAAGTGCAGGGACGACTTTGATGTCTACCGTATTGA
The DNA here is from genome assembly GCA_954870635.1 of Arctium minus. Taxonomy (NCBI): domain Eukaryota; kingdom Viridiplantae; phylum Streptophyta; class Magnoliopsida; order Asterales; family Asteraceae; genus Arctium; species Arctium minus. The sequence continues at coordinate 63,523,060 of OX941096.1, forward strand.
TCGAGAAATCACCTAGTAATTTGACATATTCACTTCAATATTGTATTAGAAGTTTGAAAACGATGCTTCTCTTTTCACAATAAAACTGGAAACAACATTTAGATACCGTCTTATTGATTTTTCTCTTCTGTGTAATAATGTCGTAATCATTTATGATGTAACTTAGCTGTAACTGAAACAACTGAAATGAGAAGTTGATTTAAGAGGGATGACAAATTCCTGCTCTAGTTTGTCAAGGGATATGGCTGGAATTTTGTTACTAGTTGGAAACATATTCATTATTGCCATGTTCATTGGTTTGTCTGTCATCTTGAAATAAACCAAACCGTAGAAACCCAATAAACCTCAGGCAAGGTAGGGTCTGCGGGTGGGGTGGGGGGGGGGGGGGTGGGGGGGTAAGGATAGTTATGTACACAACCTTCCCTCTAACCTAAAGGGTAAATAGGTTGTTCCCGTGAAGACCCCAGCTTAAGCAACTCATTCTTTGTAACACTTAATGTCAAAGAACCATGTAAAACTTATAATGAATTATGGCATGATCATTCCATAAAATTGACGATTTTTTATGCTTGCTTGTTCAGGTGCACCTAGCTACGTAGGCTATGTTTGGCAACCATAAGCTAGCTTATTAAGAAAGCTCCATTTAGTAAGCCATAAACTAGCTTATAAGCTAAGTTTTTGAAACACGTAGCATTTCAATAAGCTCGATGGGCTTTTTTCCAACTTCTTTTTCCTTCTAGTTATGCCCCTAATATTTTCCAATTTTCTTCAACATGTTCTTTTAGGTCATTTTACATTGTTTCTAGCTTATCATCTAGTATTTACCAACCATGATCTAAGTTATCAGCTACCATCTAACTTATTAGCCAACAACTATCTTATCAAGTAGTCAAACATAGCCTTAGTAAATAGCTTCATAGAAAGTTGTACATATGGTAAAGGTTGAATGGAGAAACTTCTATTGTGCATTTCTTCTTCAGACAGATGACATTTATTGTGGTTAGGATATGTTTTGTAGTTGAAGTGTAGAGAAGACTTTGATGTCTACCATATTGCAGCAAGTTAAGAAAAAAGATCATACCCTTGTTTCTTCGAGACGCCAAAAGTCCTCGTTTTGTAGCTACTCATTTTTTTCGATCGTATTGTTCATAGACATTCTTGAAGGGGCAATTTATTACTATATTGAAGGACAAGTATTTTGACTAATTCACAATGTCCTTAATTGAATGAAAACGGCATGTTAAGAAAAATATGTTGTTTTCAAAATTTGTCACAACTGCAGAAAGAAAAAAAGCGTGGTAGAAATTGCAACTGTGACTAATTTTGAAAACGACATACTTTATGCACAACAAAATTGAAAACAAGACTTATATACTAACTTATAAGTTGATTTAGTTACAAACAAAACGGACCCACTAAATCTCACACCGAGGCAGGGCCTGGAGGTAGGATGTACGCAAACCTTGTCAAAAAACGGACCCAGTAAATCCCACACATAGGTATAGTCTAGGTGGTAGGATGTATGTAGATATTGCCTCTATATCTAGGGTAAACAATATGTCGTTGAGGTCTTGTCAATTCTTCTCCAGTTATGCCTCTTGAAGTCGTCGAAAGGTCAGTGAAAGTAAAAACAATATTTCGTATGTTTTTGTATACTTTGATCTTGTACCGTTGCATACGTGTCTCACAAGTCTTCTATTATGATTACCTTTTATTTCCACAAACTAGAAATGATAATCATACAAGAAAAAGGTGAAAGAGAAAGTTGATAGAAAAGTGAGAGATGCTCATCGAAGTAGTTAAGATCTTGACCTATTCTTTCTAAGCATGTCTGCTTACATCTTATCCAGCTGACCTCGCTTCCGAATAAGATTTTATTTAACTAGTTTGATATGGTCTGGTCTGTACATCTCTTCCCCCATATCCCACTTCCAAATGAGATATACTGTGTTAGTTTGATCTAGTTTGATTTGTAAATCTTTTTCATCAGACCCCACCTCCGAATGAGATATATTGTGTTGTTAGTTTGGTTATTAGGTTTGGAGTAACATACAAGTTTGATTGTATGATGATGGCCCATGATAGTTGTTAGAAACTTAATAGAATAAATAGTATGATGCATTAAATTGGGAACTTGTAGACCATGGCACCATATGCTATTATTAATGAGTACTTGGATCAAGTGGGATCTTTAGGTTTTGAATTTGCATTTTCTAGAGTAGGTGCAAAACATGACTTTTATTGTCTAGAAATCACCTAGTAATTCCTCATTTTCTTTTAGTAATATTTTGTTCTTTCAAAATAAAAAGAGATACATTTTGACTTTTGTGTCAGACGGAATACATTTGAATATAATTTATGGTCTATTATTATATTTTAAAGAGGGAATATTTGAAAGTGGTCGTGTTTTACACCCAAGTTTAACATGTTAGAGTGTTGTCGGGGTCTTCATGGATACAACATTTCTACCTCTTGAGGTAGATGTGAGATCTGCATACGTTTTACCTGTAGACCTAATTTTACGTGGGATTTATTGGTTTGGTGTGGTTTGAATGTTGGTACCCCAGCCTATTGAGTTAGTCCACAAGTGTGGACTACTAGTAAATTCCTGATTAGACCGAAGCGGAGATGAAAAGTAGAAAGTAATTGAACCAAAAGTTGAATTGATATGAACTATTTTAGTTCCAAACAAGATTATAAATCGAATTACAAACTTGGTTTTTTTATATATATAATAAAATTTTAAAAGAATGCCAACTCAAACCAGATTGAACCAAGAACCGACCTCTAAGAAAAATAGAGTTACTAAATCTAAAGTATGCTTAATGTCACGGGTAGAAGTATTAAGTTTAAGCCCTAAGGGGGTCCCGTGCACCCACTCAACTTATTTTTAAGTAGAATTTTTTTTGGTTATGAAAGGTGCATCTGTTAAACTTTGAATGGTGCTCCGGGATATTATAAAATACGAGGAACATCAACCAAAAACCCCGAAAAATTCACTCGAAATCAACCAAAAAAGTTGGAAAATCCCTCGAAATAGCATAACTCGGCTAAAAACACATTGGACTATTTTGCAGGCCTTTAATCCACCAATTGCGGCTTATTACAAGAGACCATTATGACGAAATTAAAAAAATGTGTGTGTATGTTCAAAGTTTATCTAAAACCTATTGAGCCTATTGTGAAACAATTAAAAAAAGGTTAGGATTCTCTTCTCATTTACCATGAAACATACAACATCCGAATATAAATTTAAAGTACATCAAGTAGCTATCGAACATGTCGATCTTAATACGTATTAATTGAATTTAAAGTGTATCATCCAATTATCGAACACACCGAATACATTGAGCTAATACATATTTTTATTTTATTTTAAACTACATCAAGTAGTTATCAAACACATCAAGTTTCTATAAATGCATGACAAAAATTCTAAAAGAAAGAAACTCATATACTCATGGATACACAAGGATTTTTAAATGCTTTCTATAAATACCTCCTAATTTTATTAGAAAATACTACTATAATCTACGTAATAGGCTATTTCTTGTATGTAATTGTTTGTTCTAGCATCTTGCTAGTTTTTTAATAAAATCTCACTGTTGTTCAGGAAAAAAAAAAAAAAAAAATAGGCCTAGTGACCCATTACTACTATTTTCTTTAAAGAAGGTTTAACAACATGACAATGAATAAGTTAACATGAAAAAGGATGTCTTATAGGGGATCTATGGTAAAAATGAGGCTTGTTATCATCAATGACTTAATGAGGCCTTTAATGTCATCGTTAATTAGAACATGTTTGATGAGAAAAAAATTTCATAGATGAAGTCATTAATAACTTATCGAGACAATATCGTGTATGAAGAGAGAAAAATGTGTAACATTGGTGAGGTGTTTAACGTGTGCTTGGTGTTTTACATGTGAGCGGGTTTATTGGAAAAATGGTCAGGGATAAAAGTTGATTATATGTGCATACATACATTGATTATCATAACCATATTGATACCATCATGACCATTGAAAAAATAAACGCGTAGGCAGGGGCAGAGCTAGAAATTTAAGTTAGGGCCTAGGGGGGGTCTGTGCGTCGTTCGAGGTCGTATTTTGTTCTATTTTTGTATCCATGCAGCGATATGTAATATTTTTGTAAACTAAGAATGAATAAGTAATGAATTTTTTAATATAAAAAAACAAAAACCCTGTTCTATACATATTTTGCTGATCCGGAAACTCGATAAAATAAAGAGAAGAAAAAATATAAATATTGGTATCAAATCAAAGATTAATTATTTTTTGGTTTAATTTGTTTAATCCAAATTTTATTATAATTAAATATTCTAGATTAAAAAATAAAGATTTAAGTTGTTTTAGTTTTGATGTTGCAATATTTTTTTAAATAAAGATAATGGTTGAGCATTTTGTTAAGAGTCGCTTATCCAAATGCTTACCGGTAAGCACTTACAGGTAATAGTCAATACTCTCACTTACTTTACCGGGCAAGATTCTACTCACACAAAACGACATCATATGTAACAATTTATATCCGGTAAGCACTTACCGGGTAAGAGTCGTCACCCACACTTATCGAGTAAGAGTCTTGGTCCATACCATCGCTCTTATCGGGTAAGATTCTCGGTCTTTGTCATATTTATCAGAAAAGGTAATTGACCCGATAAACACTTACGAAGTAAGCTTTGGTAAACGCCTAAACGGTCCCTTAGTCTCAAAGATTATTTTGTATTTGAAGGTGTTTATCAGTTAGTTATTAATTAATTTAAAGAGCTTTAAAAATAGTACGCGTATTAGTTACTAGTAAGCTTAAGGAATTACACGTATTACTAAACATAACCTAACGCTTAATACATAATTTTAACATTTTTACTTAAATATTTTACTGTAAAATATACATATCGAAAAAGAAATGTATAAATATCAAAAAAAATATTAAACTAGAAATTTTTTAATATAAAAAGAATTTTTTTTTAAAATAAAATATGATTGGTTGGGGGTGGCATTGTTTTTTTGATATCAAGAAAAAAAAAAGTTAAACCATTTTGTCTATGAAGTTGTCCCTACGTCACTGCGCGTAGGTACAAGATGGACCAACTTATAAATATCTAAATCATCGAGAACCTATCGAGTGCCTTCCAAAACCATCAAGAAAAATAAACACGTAAGTTGAAGGTGAGTCATTCTAAAAATATCTAAATAATCTGCAACATATCAAACGTTTGTCGAAACTATTGATAAAATAAATACAGATGTATAGGTAGACCACATTAAGCATATTTTATATTTAGCAATATGGACATTTTTAGTAAAGATTTAAGAGTTGAGAATATTTTTCAAATGATGTTATTGTAAAGCATCATTTTTTTTTTTTATATTTTAAACACAATTAAATTTCCCCTTGAAAATTTGAATTTTTGGTACCACATTATTTGATATGATTGATATTTTAGTTGTATTTATAAGAATTTAAGGTTCCTTGGTCCACTATTTTGGTCATCCACAAACAAGTTTGTTACACTAACAAATTTCTTGTATTTTTTGTGGATATAAAGTGGAGTCCTTTTTTTTTTTAAATCTAATAATTCATATAAATTTATAAACTAGTTTTTATGTATGAAAATAGTCAAAATACAATTTTTATACAGTGTTGTTTTATATGTAAATGTTCAAAACTATTTTTTTCCATACTTGTAATAGTCATATAAACGTTTCACATGTAAAACAACATTGTATAAACACTATATTTCCACACGTGTTGTTTCATATATAAAAGAACATACGAAAACCGGTTTATAGGATTTATTGAGTTTGTGAATAATCAGTGGCGGACCCAAGATTTTGGGCGAGCGGATGCACTTTTAAATTGGATCAAATGCCGGCAAAGTTGGTCGATATGTTTTTATCCAAATTCCGGCCTTCAGGCGATTTTTTAAGTTTTTTGGTGGATTTTAAGGTAATTTTTTAGTTTTTTTGTTGATTTCGAGATAGTTTTTTAGTTTTTAATTGATTTTTAGAGAATTTTTCTGTTTCATTTAATTTTTAAAAAATATAGAAACCCAAAAAGTTTATGTATCATTTAATGTATATTTCTTGTGTGTTTTTTTTTAATTTACATTATTTGTGCCTTACCCTCCTTGCACTAGATTCAAAGGTAACTAAAAAAAACATGCTTAGTGTTAGAATTGAACCTTAGACCTCTACTAAGGAGAGGTCTAATTATATGTGTATAAAAGTATTCTTAAAAGACAAAAAAAAAAAGTAATTAATGACCATGACCTTTCGAAACGAGGTCCCGTTTTCAAATTTGGATCGTATTCTAGCAACTTGTATGTTGTGCTTTGTATCCAGTCAAGAAACATGTGTCGTTTTGTTTTTTTCAAGTCGATAGACTCATATTTTTTACTTGCCATAGATGAGAAACAAGTTGATTCTTCAACTAAATTTTAGCAGTTGACTTGTACTTGGAACCACACATTTGTATAGGATGTTCCAAAAAAGGTGTAATAACCGGGCCTAAAATGGGAAATTTTAGATTTTTGGGTAATAAAGATAGAAGAGGCCCATTAGAGAAGGGCCCATACGGTAAGGCTGGGGAAAGGGTTTAACCCCGGGAGATGTGGTTCGAGGGGAGTGGCGGCTTTCTCTTGAGGAAAATTGGAGCAAGTTTGGAACGAGAGACCGAAAGAGAAGGAAGGTTTCAGACTCCAGGTGGGACTCTGGACTCTCATTGAGGTAAACCTTCTGTTAACCCACCATCTATCATCATCGTTTAAACTTTCTCAGTGTTAGATTGAAATGTTAGTTTCTGGTTTCTGGGTTTGAGTTTGATTGAGAACCGATACGAAACTATCGGTTGATTAATGGAAATTTTAGTAAAAATCAAGCTTATTATTCATTGTGGAAATGGGATTAGCTATTAATCGATTTCGATTTCGGGCGAGAACTGTAGTGGAATCATTAATCTCATGGTTTATCGTTCGATTTATCGAACTTCAGTCAACAGCAATGTCGGTCGCCCGATAGAGAGAGATTTCGGTCGCCCGATAAAGGGAAGACTCGGTCGCCCGATAGAGGGAAGACCCCGGTCGTCCGATAGAGAGAGATTTCGGTCGCCCGATAGAGGGAAGACTCGGACGCCCGATAGAGGGAAGACCCGGTCGCCGATAGAGGGAAGACCCCGGTCGAAGGAAGTGTGAGGGGTCCCGGTCGATGTTTGGATACCGGTCAAGGGGGTATCGGTCGTTCCTATCCCGGTCGACCTGCTAGTCCCGGTCTTAGTGTGTGTGGGCCGAAGCCCAGGTTTCTAGCATTGTATTGTGGGCCTGGGGTGTAAACATAGTTAAGCCCGTTTGAGTTGGGTGAGTTAATACTTAAGGTTTAAGGGGCGTTGGGGTTCTATGTCGAGGTCAACTTCTTTTTGTAAAATTAGAAAGTGGGAGAATTCATCCATCGATATTTTCATTATAGGTTCCGGTTCAAATCTTAGAGGTAATCGAAGAATTGAGCTAAGGGACAACAGGTGAGTTTTTCTAAACTAAACCTTTTGATGATGAAAGTATGTGAAGTTTATTTTTAAACTTTGATTTATTATGATGGCATGATTTTATTAACTGTTCAAGTGTGTTATAAATTGTTGTTTATTATATGTATGCATACATTAATTGTGGGTTACGTGACCTAAGTCGGGGAGTGTGGCCCGCCTACTCGTGTCGAGGAGTGTGGTCCGTTCATGTCGTTGGGGTGTGTCCCAACATTAAGGCAGCGCGAGTTAGACACATCGTCTTGGACGGTCGTGTGATCCGTTATAACACCCTAAAAATCAGAGTAAAATAAAACCTGCAAAACTTGGCAACATGACATTCGCATTGATAATAAACTCCCAAGAAAGGGGATCAGTTCTTAAGACTTTACAAAAACCTGCATCGATATAGAGTTTGTCAACAAACTAATCTAGACACCTATATCAGATTACATCAGTTGACGATCCATATATGTACCAAAAGAATGGGACTTAACAAATGCCCTGAAACAATACTAGTCATCTCAAAATGCCTCGAGACCAAACCCGTCTCTCAAAACCCCGGCAACCCACCGCTAAGGGAAACCTGTTATACACATCATTTGAGAAAAAGTGTCAGATTTTAAAGCCTGGCGAGAACATACAGTTTATAAAGCTCAAAAGATATAAACATCGGTATCATAAGGAAATCTTTTCATAAAGGTTTAGTTCATTAAGATAACATTTCGCCACAGTCGGGCCTTTTCGGTCCAAAACTCGTTAAATGATGACAAAAGGACCATTTTTCCAAGGATCATGGTATAACACTAAGTAGACCACAAATCCGAGTTATGAGCTAAACAATTGGAATCCAAGGATACGAACACATAAGTCTGTGCTAAAGTGTGAGACCTAGCCCCAAGCAAAACCAATGTATACTCCTTCACTAGGATCACTATGAACCATGGCTAGTATCCGGCCTCACATAACCGTACCAAGTTGCCCTCTAGGAACATAGGCATCCATAGTTACAAAATGGGGAATATAACCTCCCAATAATACAGTCGACTCAAAACCTAAGGATCCACTAGTAATGGTACAGACTCGTCACAACAACATACATGACCAACCATAAATAACATATGGTATAAACATATTTCATAAACAAGATATCATTTCCAGTTCAACTTCTGGTAAGAATGAAAATCATTAAATGAGTTCTGAAATATTCTTTTTACATAATCACATAATGTTTAAGTAAAACATCATTTTACTTCAATAAGCCGGAACCCGACATTTTGGTCAAAAGTGATCGGGAACCCCGAAAATTACCAAAACTTCATTTATGTAGAGAACATAAAATCATACCGTAGAAATACTTCAGATTTCGCAAATAAGAGTTTTGACATGTATAAAGTTTGTAAAATGGTAGTAGGAACTCACTGGTAGGTTTTCAGAATAAAACCCGGAAAACCAGATAACGACCACGACGTAGAGGTGAAGCTTAAAACACCGAAACCTCGGATCGAACACCGACTATAATCTTCCAAACTCTAGAGAGAGAGAGAGACTTTAGAGAGAGAGAAGAGATATTTTAGATTTGAGATAAAGTGATTTTGGGAAACTGAACCTCTTAAGACGGTCCATGCAACTTCGCGGGTTATGCTGCGACTTCAACTCGCGGCATAACTCGCCCGTGTCCAAAACCCTAAATCATCCAGTGGGTTTCGCGGGTTGTGCCGCGACCTCTAGTCGCGGTGTAACTCGCGTAGTTTCCTGAAACTCACACAAAACAGTGGGTTACGCGGGTTGTGCTACGACCTCTAGTCGCGGTGTAACTCGCGTAGTTCACTGCTTGTCCCCAAACTTCACAAATCCAAACTCTACTACAAACCAAACACAGTGCTAACGACAAAAACTTAACACAAGAATAACGAGATTACACAACGGAAATCCGGGGTGTTACATCCGTAACGTGTTTTATTTAAATGCCATTATTAATTGATGTTTCAAATTCTGGAAAGTATATTTTGTTGCTTAACTGTTTGAGGGAACTCACTAGACCGATGGTCTAACCCTCGCTCTTTCAAAAATAAAAATCTTTTCAGGTCGTCGTGAATTAGGCTGTGCGGCTAAAGGCAAGGAGAAGGTCTAGCGGGGGCAGATAGAAGACCGTCATTTAGCTTTTAGTTTTTCATTGATCTCAGTTGTGTATAGGTTGTTGTTATGACAAACCTTGAATTAATTATTGTTAGTTTGGGACCGTTATGACATGGATTATTATTCAAACGTGAGAACTTTATTTTATGAGTTGCTATTTTTTGGTTGGGTTGTTACAAAAGGGACCATAGAAGTTGTCGTTTTGCTACAAATATGAAAACCTTGGTTTGGCGTCCCAATACTTTGGAAGCGATAACATGACAACCATATAACTATTGTGTACAGTTGTATACACAGTTTAATATTGAGAACCTGTAAGGAGCTTATAGATCGTAATAAGAACAGATATGGTCATAATTTGCAATTGAAAATCTCTGTCATCAGATGGAATGTTACAAATTCCATGGAGTTTGGGTAGGATTCAAAATGCATTCTTTGAGCGTTGCAATCTAACTACAGTGAAAGTTGATGATTTTCATAATTCTAAACTAAAATCAGTTAAACTTATAAGTTCTGCAAAATGGATATCACGCCACTTTCCATAACACCCTCATCGTACGAGTCCCACAACCATCATAGGAAGGTAAATCGGGTGCTCCAATGATAAGGGTATCTGGAGTTAAACCCCAGATTTCTCACGCATTCTGTAAGAATGTTCACCTTCTTACTTGTTAGACTAAAGTCGTAAAGACATAATTAAACCTGTAAATTATTTATGGGATATTACTTCTAACTCATTACAGATAATTTACGTGTAATAAATTGATATTTGAATATCTACAAACTTATCCATAATATGATGATAATGCTATTTAGATGGATATAAAATAATTTGAAAGGTACATAATACATAAGTTGGAAATTAAATGACTTCAAACTTACGTATTCACATTTACTCAACCAAAATATTGGTATAACATACTAAAGTTTCGACGACTTTAACCTAGCCGGTAAGGATGTCAGCATCTTAACCATAAGGGTTGTGACATACTAATTAAGGCTCTGGGGGATGTGGTAGAATATCACAGTTGTCCAGGGTTCGAATCCAGATGTGACCACTGAGATTTAATCAGAACTGATGTCTTACAGTTAGGGTTGGCAATGGGTAAGGGTAAACCCGTTACCCGTTATGTTTCGACCTCTTGGATAAGGGTATGGATAAAGAAAATTGTATCCATCTATCCACTTATCCATTACCCGTTTACCCGAAATTTTAGTGGGTAGGGTATGGATAAACGGGTTTTTCGTTATCCATTACCCATTACCTGTTACGATATAATATATATGTACGTATACTTATATAAAATTAAATTTTAGTGTATATATACATAATTATATAAGTTAATTATTAATATTTTTCAATAATATTGTCGTATATTAACGTGTACTTTAATTTATTTTTTATATTTATAGACTAAAAGATTTCATGTTGATTAATGAGGAACAAGATGGATTTAGAAAAATAAATTCAACGAAAAGTGTTAATCTTACAATTTTTATATTGTTTCTGTAATATTATACTATGATTATATTTAGAGTAATAAAATGTTTACTACAATAAATTAGATATAAAATAATAACTATATTTATAAACTTATGTTTTACTTATATGTTTGAGATTTAACACAATCAATTGTAGTTCAAAAGGAAATTTTGTTTTACCATTATTTATTCATTACCCGTTTCGTTACCAACTACTTTTAATGGGTAGTGTAGGGTGCGGATAAGAGTTTTATGAGATAGATAATTATCCGTTTCATTACCCGTTATTTTAAATGAGTTGGATAACGGATTAACTCTTACCCTACAAATACCCTATCTGTTGTCAGCCCTACTTACAGTCATAATTTGTCAATGAATTAGTCTGAGCATAATTACAATTTTTAATTATTGGTGAACCTTAATTATTTACAATGTTTATGCAAGTCTTAAATTATGGGTTTGAGTGTATGAATATGTATGAGAGTTTGTTTGAAATTTCGAAAAACATTGAATAATATTATTTGACATGTTTATTATTATTATTATTTTGGATCATTTAAAATGTTTTTGTTATTTTATTCATTATATTTATAAGTTCACAAAAACCAAATGTGAAAAGATATACAATTCAATCCAAGAAAATAGTAAATATATATAGGTAACAACTATTTAAATATTTTTTTATTTGAGTCTTACCTAAATAATATTAAAAAGCTTAAATATATCATTCTCAAAATGAATGGAAAATAATACGCAATGTTAGATCATCTTCTTCTAGCTTTTGTATTTATAGAAACTGTCAACATTTTTATTGGTTTTTATATAGGAAAATTATAATATAGTACAATTAAATTAAATTTATTGCTTATTCAACTCAAAACGGTCATTCTAAAAAAATTATTAAAATATAAATAAATAAAGCTACCATCTCTATCTCAAGCAATTAAGTTGCATAAATTAATGGAAAATAAAATTAATTTTGACAAGTTTTTTCAATAAACAATGTATTGCGTAAAGCTACATTTTTATACTTTAAAATAACTAATGTATATTTTGATATAATTATTGAGTATTCTATCTATTTATGACAATTATCTTTTACACTAAAAATGTATATTAAAAAATGTTTAATATACATTTATATAGTTATTTCAAATTTTTTAGAGTGAATTGTGGATTTGGTCCCCATGTTTTGAGACTTTCTTTGACTATGGTCCATATAGTATGTTAATTGTGGATTTGGTTCTTGTAGTATTCAACTTGTTTTGGCCATGGTCCCTCTGACTAACACTTCTGGTAACTCTGTTAAATCAATGACCATTTTACCTATTTGATAAGAAAAATAAAAACAATATTTTTATACACACAAACACGTGCACACACACACATATATATATAGGGAAAAGTCCAAAAAAACACAATGGACTTTAGTGTTTGGAGTGATTAAATCATTGGACAATTTTTTGAAACAAATAAGTCCTTAGACATTTCAAAACACACTAAATAAATCCTTGGACTTTTCGAAACCTGTTAAATACATTCTTATTACTTAAAAATGTAACTTGCAACCTACATAACAGATAAAACTACAAACTAAAAAAAATAAAAAAAGATGTCACCTACTTTATTCCCCTATAGATTAAAAAAATTGAAAAATTAACTGAAATAGTCAATCTCAACAACCAAATTCATTTTTTAAGCACTTTTCGAAATCTCTTATTTAAAGTAGTCTAAGTTTACGCAAAAAAAAAATTGCCTTAATAATTGTTTTTGGCAAAAAAAAGGGAAAAAATTAGAAGACATCTTTATAATTTATTATTTAATTTACTTTATATCTTCTGTTTTTTTAATTTCAGTTAACGCTTTAATATATTAACCACACATAAATGTATATTAACTAAAATACATCAAAAAAAATATTTTTTTTTCAAATTACACCATTATAATTGTCTCGTCAATACGTTTAAAACGAGCCTAATATTTTGAATTTTTTGGATTTAATCTCATGTTATTAAATATCATAAATACGTACAAATTATATTTAATATTTACACTTTCTATCCTTTTAGGGTTATTTATTTAATAATATAAGATTAATCTGTAACTATAATTATTAAAAATAATTTGTACGTATTTATGATATTGAATAATATAAGATTAAATTCAAAAGCAATATTGAGTTCATTGTGAACATATTGACCAAACGACTATAATGGTGTAATTTGTAAAAGAATAAACTATTTTTTTTATATATTTTAGTTAACTAGAATCGTACTCGTGCAATGCAACGAGATACATCACGATTTTAATGTTTCCTTTTATTTTTTTGTTTTTTATCAATTCATGGTCTTTTATCCATTTATGGTTTTGAAGTGGAGAGTGGTTTTAGGAGAGTTAAAATGGTTAGAGATAAAGATTTAAAGTTAATAAATAACATTAAATGTAGTACATAAAACTTTAATAGTTGTTTTTAAGACATATTTTAAGTAATTAGGATTAAAAATTGGTACATTAAGCTTTAGCAATTGTTTTTAAGAGTTTTCTTATAGATGATTTTATAATACAGTATAGATATACGATTATGTGTGTTAATATAATAAATATATAAAATGAATAAGTAATTAATATAAAATAAATGAAATAACTAATTATAACTTTATAAGGATGCAAAATGTATTTTTTTTTTTCTAAAACTATAAGCTGAAAGTGAATCTTTATACATAAAATTTTCTATGTACGGATGTTTTTTTATTTTATTTTTTGGAAAAAAATCCTTACATAGAAAAAAAAAATTCCAAAAAATATGCGCAAACTTTAACTATTTTAGAAAAAAAAAAACTTCGAAAAGTGGTTAAAAAATGAACTTGGTTGATGAGATTGACTTATTTCAGTTAGTTTCCCCATTTTTAGTTTGTAGGCGGATAAAGTAGGTGACATTTTTTTTAATTTATAGTTTTACCTACTATGTAGATTGCAAGTTACATTTTTTTAAGTAATAAGGATATATTCAATAGGTTACCCAAAGTCCAAGGATTTATTTAACAGGTTTTGAAATGTCTAATGATTTGTTTGTTTGAAAAAATTGTCCAGGGACTTAATCACTCCAAAACCTAAAGTCCGTTGGGTTTTTTTGAACTTTTCCCATATATATATAACGATATTAAAATAAATAAAATAAAATATTATTGTATGATTTGATTGATTAAAATTTTTTACAAATCAGATCATAAAATCATATCTTATTTTATTTATAGCGAATAAAATAAACAATGGTTTTATGATTTGATTTATTGAATTAAAACTTTAATTAAGTTAAAAACGATTTAATTATATTGTTCTTTTACTATCATTACAACAAACAAACTTATTATTGATATTTTAACACTAAAAATCATTGAAAACCGTTGAGAAATAAACTCTAATTTTATCAATCCTAAAATTAGAGGTTTCAATTGTCATATTGTTTTTCAGTCAAAAACTCAAAATCAACTATTTAGATTTTAACTAAATGAAAGATTCATACATAATATTATCTTCGTAATTTTAAATTGAACAAATAATTTTTATAAACTTCAACCATGCTTTCACACATAAATAGGCAAAAATACTAAAACAATAAAATTAAATCATATTTAATATGATTTATTATTATAATTTAAACAAATCAAATTATAAAATAATATCTTGTTTTATTTATTTTGATATTATATATATACACACACACACATATTTGTGTGGATAAAAATATTGGTTTTTGTTTTTTATAAGAAAAAGACAAAAATATGCAAAAATGCTAAAATAACCCTTGATTTAATGAAGCTAACGGAGGTGTTAGTCAGAGAGACCATGACCAAAACAAATTGAATACCACAAGAATCAAATCTACAATAAACATACTATAAGGACCATAGTAACAAATAATATCAAAACACAGGGACCAAATCACAAATTCACTCAAAATTTTATTTTAATATAATTGTTTGGAGACGATTTAGTTTTTAGAGTAAACTATAAATTTGGTCCCTGAGGTTTACCAAAAAATACGAAAGTGGTCCCTAAACTTCAATAAGTGCAGATTTCATCCTCGAGGTTTCGATTTTGCTATGAAAGTAGTCCCTCGTGACGTTAGCTCCGTTAAAGCGTCCGTTAAGTCAGGGGTAATTTCGTTCTTTTACACACTTCTTGAATCTTCATCTTCAACCTCATGAACACGAAGAATGTTCATCTTCTATCTCAATAACACCAACAATTTAAAACCCAAATCAAACTCAAAAACCAAAAATTTAAATCAAACCAATATCCAAAATTAAACCCATTTCCAAACTCAAGAACACCAACTCTTTCTACAGATAAGATCTGGTTTTTTGTGGGTTTTATATTAAACCCATTTCCAAACTCCAAACTCAAGAACACCAACTATTTCCAAACTCGAGAGATCGAGATTATCTTTGGAAGAGAAGAGAGAGATATATATAGATCGAGATACAAAGAGATCAAGATACACAGAGAGAGAAGAGAAGAGAGAGAAGACCAGACCATAGGCTTGCCGGAGAAGACGACGTCGCAGGAAAAACGACCACGCCGGAGAGGGGTTTAACAATTTTCGTCCATGAATCTCTCTCTCTCTCTCTATCTCAGATCTATATCTCATACCTGACTCTCTCTCTATCTCTCTCTCAGATCTGACTCTCTCTCGATCTCTCTCTCTCAAATCTGATCTATATCTCTCCCTCTTCTTTCAACCCACAAAAATATCTCAGATCAGACTCTCTCTCGATCTCTCCCTGAATCTTGATCTCTCTCTGGAAATGGGTTTGATTTAAATTTTTGGTTTTTGAGTTTAATTTAGGTTTTAAATTGTTGGTGTTCTTGAGGTAGAAGATGAACATTCATCGTGTTCTTCATGTTCATGAGGTTGAAGATGAAGATTCAAGAAGAGTGTAAAAGAACGAAATTACCCTTGACTTAACGGACCATTTAACGGAGCTAACGCCACGAGGGACTACTTTCATAGCAAAATCGAAACCTCAAGGATGAAATCTGTACTTATTAAAGTTCAGGGACCACTTTCGTATTTTTTGGTAAACCTCAGGGACCAAATTTGTAGTTTACTCTAGTTTTTATTAAGTTAATTTGACAAGACAACAAATTATGTTAATAAAAACCTATGTAATCGTAATCAGCTGATTCACCATTTGTCCCATAATTGCGTCTGGTCCAATAAAACGGCGCCGCTTTACTGACCAATCAATGAAGCCCATATTTTGATTGAGAAATTAATTTAAATAATCATTTTATCATTTTAAGTTGGTTTTTTATAGGAACGGACCATAAATTTTTTCATACGGTTGTATCATATAATATAAACAAAAAATAATTACAAAAAGTACGGTTTTTACGACATGTCTTCATTTTTTTAAAGTTCAATATTTCCTGATGTGTTTCCATCATTTCAAGGGATTTTTTTTAAGTTTTTTACTTGATTTCGAAGGATTTTTAGGGTTTTTTTTTAATCAATTCTGAGGGATTTTTTCGATTTTTTTGATTGATTTCAAAAGTTTTTATTTCGTTTTTTTTGTTGATTTCGAAAGTCTTTTCTTGTTTTTTGGTTGATTACGAGGTATGGTTGCACCTTCTTGTAGTTTCCGAAATAATACGGTAGCACCTTCCAAAACGATACGGTTGCATCTTTCACGAACCTAATTTTTTTTTACCTTTCGCCGAAGAAATAATACGGTGGCACGTGCCACCGTTACCACTTAGCTAGATCCGTACCTAGTTTTTTAGCCATTTTTCTCTTCTTTTTATCAAAATATTACTACATCCGTAATTTTTATTGCAAACCTAGATCTGTAATTTTCATGCTTAGGTCCAAAAAAAAATTAGAAAATTGATCGGGTTCATTTTTTTTTTTCGGTCTTTTTAGCTAGGTCCGCAATTATGATACTAGTTTTTACGGATATAATGATATTTGATAAAAATATGAGAAAAATGACTAAAATACCATTTATTTTGTGTAGAATAGGTAAAGGACTTTTTTTGATTTGGTTGGTCATATGTACACGATTCATATATATAGTAAAACCAAACTACTATTTTCGTCCCTCAGGTTTGTTGCTTATAACAGTTTTTGACCTCTGATTTATATATGTTGTTTTTTTAATCCTTATAGTTTTCATTTTGTTTTATTGTTTGTCCTCGAGAGTCGAGACTGACGATGTTAGAGGAAGTCTGTTAACTTGGGTGTAATTTGGTCTTTTTCTTCTTTAAATTACTTTTCTATTAAAAAATAATATATATATATATATATATATATATATAGAGAGAGAGAGAGAGAGAGAGAGAGAGAGGGGTGTATTAATCAAATACAAACTAATCTCTACCATCTATCGAGTCTAACAAATATCTGGTTTCATAAATATATCGATTGTTTTCTAATATAAAACGTTGATCATAATTATTGAACTCTAATCATCTTTCATAAATATTTAAATCGTAATAAATGAACCTTCATCATTTCCATAAATATTAGTTTGCAAGTTTGTAACATTTAGAAGGTTTGCATTTCCGGTGACCACCAACTCCCCTAACTAGACAACCCCCCTCCTTTGTTTCTCCCTTTCATTTCCGATGACCACCAACCATCGATGATATCCTTCCCCCAGTTTCCTCCCACCAATATCTTTACCCACACACATCGTCTTCTCTCTCTCTCTCCTCTTGCTTTGTCTTCTTCCCTTGCCCCCATCACTACTCTAACCCCAAAACGCACTACTATGATCTCGATGTTCAACCCTATCTTATTGTTTTTTGTGTTTTGCTTATCGATTTGTTTCTGGTTGTCGTTTCAGTTTTATTGTTACTGTAGGTGACTCCTGTGAACCCACCTCGTCGCTGCCTCCACACGTCCACCATCGAATAACAAACAAACTATATTTCCTTCCTTTGGTTTTTATGATGTAAATATAAATAAGTATAATGAAAATTTTTCCATATCTGTTCAGTTCTACTACATTCATCTTTTCAGATGATATACTATATTACCATCTTTTCATGAATATATCCCAACACACCCAAAAGCTTAAATGGATTTCTTCACTAATTGTAAGCAGTCAACATCAATATGGAGTGATGTTAAATTCCATAATGTAGTGTTACATCGGATAGAATTCAAGAATGACAATGTGTTTCCGTAAGTCACGAGTCGTTGCCTTGATATCAATTGTTCAATATTTGTTTTGTTATCGTTGTGGAAAAAAGATTGTACCATCTTCCTGACTATCTTAATATACCGGTCCCACGACCATCATGAATAGGTAAATCACACTTTCCTATGGTAGGGTGGGTAGGGCTGAATTTGAACCCGATACCTTGTTTTAGAAAGTTCACCTCCTCTATCTTGAGACAATTTAATACGGATTTATTTTGTTATCGTTGCATCTACAGACACTACCTTCCGGTTACCATCCACGATTGAGTGTTAGAGCATTTCAAACAAATTCTCCAAATGAGATTTTGGGCAAAAAAAAATTCTCTAACAGATTCTACAAATTTTCTTAAAAATTTGAGAAAGTAGGAGAGAGGGGGTAAAATTCTCCGATTTAAAAAAAACCCAAAAATAATTACCATAAAAGAGAAATAATTTTTGTTATAATCTCACAAATAAGAAACATTTATTTTAAATATTTGTGGGAGAAATAAAATATTTTATTAAATACTATAAATTTTTTTTAATAATATAATTAACGTTGTAATCTCCAAAATAGATAATTTATTAAAGTTAAATGTAATTTTTTTTTAAATTTGAATTTTGATTATCCATTTTCAAGAATCTCCATTAGAGATATTCTTAAATACTTTTTTTTCTTATTTAAATTTTCCATAAACCCTAAACCCATCTTCTACATACTTTTTTTTTGGTAACCGTGGGTTTCCGGGTCAGCTTTCGTGCACCGACTAATCCCCAGACGACCACGAATGGCCTGGAGTCATCGCAGGTGAACCTGCATGGCCAAAAGGGCTTTGGCAGCACCTGTATTTGAACCCTGATTAGATTCTTCTACATACTTCACTTTTAACCACTTGGATTGTGGCACACTGATTAAGTCTCAGGGGAATTTAGTGAAAAATTTCATCTATCCTGATTTGAATTCAGGTGTTACCAAAACCCTTATAGCTATGGAGGTTGCGATGAATGATCGTCCGAAGGATTAATCGATACGTGTAAACTGACTCGATAACCCATCTTTACTTAAATAATAAAAAGGGAACTACAAAATTTGTGGTACGATTACAACTTTGGCATTATTCAATCCATATAAATAGTAATCGTTCTTCAACATTTTAAGGTAATATAAATTCATTTAAAAATAAATGGTGTGTTAAGTTAAAATTATAAATATATCTTTGTCAAATAAAGACAAATTGGAAGAAAGACCAATCCAATACCATTATTCACTTTGTAGTTAGTAGTCATCAAATTGAACAAACATTTGGTTTGTCTTTTAGTGGTTTATCAGCTTTAAAATCAATAAGAACCGGTTAATGCCATGGACGGATCTATTGTGATGGTCACGGTGGCACGAACCACCATATTATTTCTCCGACAAAGGGTAAAAAAAATTAGGTTCGTGGAAGGTGCAACCATATCGTCTTGGAATGTGCTACCATATTATTTAGGAAACTACAAGAAGATGCAACCGTACCTCGTAATCAACCAAAAAACCAAAAACAAAACTCTTGAAATTAACCAAAAAACCGAAAAAAAAAAACCTCTCAAATTCAACCAAAAAAACTCCTCGAAATCGATAAAAAAAAACTAAAAAAATCCCTCGAAATCAAACAAAAAGTTTAAAATCCCTCGAAATGGTGGAATTAGGTTAAAAACACATCAGGTAATATTGAACGTCGGTAAAAAGATGAAGACACGTCAATAAAAACCGTGTTTTTTGTAATTATTTTGTGTCTATATTATATGATGTTACCGTATGAAAAAATTTCTGGGTTCGTCCCTGCAATCAGCTATAAATGATTGTTTAGTAGTGATTTATTTAATAAACTTTTAAAAAAGAGTTTTATATAGAAATATAAGTTTTTTCTAAACATGTTCCTCCCATGTACAATTATTCATATGAGTTCACATGTACATCTTTAAATGGATTCTTTCAATAATTCATATATGAACTTTCCTTTTTTTAAACCACAAGGCTTGTGGCATACTGGTTAAGGCCTGTGGGGGATGTGGTGGGATATCCCATCCACCCCAGGTTTGAATCCAGGCGTACGCATCCTGTGGCCACTGAGTTTAATCTCAGGGCTGCATGCTTTCGCAATCGGTTGCTTTGCCAAGGGATTAGTTCGGGCCATAGGCCCAGGACACCCTTTACCAAAAAAAAAACTTTCCTTTTTTATCTTCTCACGATCTTTAGGGTCGTTTACTAAATGTTACTAGGTAAGCACTTACAAACAAGAGTTGTCACCCTTGCATTGACGGATAACATTATCGGCCATAAAAAAATGAATTGTTTATAGGTGCCTCTTACCTGAAAAGTGTTAACCAGGTAAGAGTCTTTTCAGTTACTTTCCAGGTAAGAACCTCGATTTTTGTCATGTTTCTTACTGAGTAAGATTATTGATCCTAAACATGATCATTTGATAAGGTAAATGACCTGATAAATATCTGATAAATAGCCATTTTAAGTCTTATTATTTGAATATGACAATAGAGTGAAAAGACAAAATAAAGTGAGTAAAAGGATAACTAAAGCCTTTGCAAAGCAATGCATTAATTGGTTGGATGATGAATTGATGAAGTTTCCTAATTAAAGTTTGGTAGGGAATTTAGACAGAAAAAATAGACACTTAGGTGGCGTTTATTTTTTAAGAGGTTTGAAGTTTGAAGTCTTATTTCACTTCTGATTAATAAGAGGTGGTGCTGAAATCTGAAATATGAATCAATAAGACTGTTTGTCTTTGTAACGTTTGGTGGCGTCTTAAGAGAAAAGAGAGCATATGAAATGAGGCGGCGATAAAAAGTTTTAAGAAGTTGGGTCACCACTTCTTATTTCAGATGTATTTAAAGAGTTAAAATGTTCTGAAAACTGGAAAAAACAAACAAACAGTTTGAATGTAAAAAAGTCTGAACGGTTCAGACTTAAGAACCATTAAGAGTTATTTTTAAAAAAGGGTTAGGATAGATGCATCCCTCCCTACTTGTTAAATATATTTTAATGAAATATTGTAAATAAGTATTAAAATATTAATTTTTTTTGAAAGGTCTTAAGATAATTCATATTTATGAATCATTAAGAAGTAAACCAAATTATTAAAATTCATTTAGATAAACCTATAGTTAAATAAATGATTAGACAACTAGACCATTGACTTGGGATCATGTAAAATCAGATTCTTCTCTTGAGGTCCGTGACACAATAGGAATAATATCGAACATTAATAGCAAAACACTGTGAAGGTAAATTTTCACAATGTTTTTGTTGTGAAGTTTCAGTATTATCTTATGATGTTACGAAAAGAAGCTGGTCTCACGTGAACCATGAGATGAAAAAGAGGCGTTTTTAAGGACAAAATAAGGTTCGGTGCATGTTGCTTTAGAAAAACTTGGAAGCATGTTCCAACCCTTTTCTTTTAAAGGGGTAAAACATTGCATGTTATAATAAATAAATAAAAAAAACACCAAATTTGTGTTTAATAATTATCTGATCATAAAGACTTTAAATTTTAGTAATTATTTTTGTTAACCATGGGCCTCTAAGTCAACTTACATGCACCGACTAATTCCTCGGATGACCACAAATGCATTGAAGTCATTGCAAGTGAACTTCCATGGCCACGAAGGTTTTGACGACACCTGAATTCTTTTATCGTTTTGATAGTATGTTTTTGTTTATGATCTTAGAGCATCTCCAACAGCTTCTCCAAAATGAAGAAAATAGAGATTTTAGGCATTTTTGTGCTTCAACAAATTCTCCAAATCTTTCTCCAAAATGGAGAAAGTAGGAGAGAAAGTGTAATTTTCTCCAAATATAGAGAACTCTCCAAAATCTCCAAAAATGATTACCATGAGAGAGAAATTGTTTTTTTTATTATATTCTACCAATAAGATTTTCTTCAAATGAGATGAGTATGAGAGATAAATAATATTTTATTAGATTTATACAATATTTTAATATTATAAGTAATAATTTCATCTCTAAAATGGAGAATTTGTTGGAGATGGATATAAATTTTTATATAGATTTTGATTTTTAATTCTCCATTTAAATTTTTTTTTGAAGATGCTGTTGGAGATGCTCTTATAATTTAAAGGTGAAATAATCAATTTCATACGATCGATAATAAAATTGATCCTCATATAATGAAATAAAATTACATATATGATTATTAAATATTTACAATTTGTGAGATAAAACATCATCATATATGATTATCACAACTTCAAACAGTAAAATAGATCCATATGATATCTCTTACATTATGTTTTAATACAACATATTACTTGATTTTGGTTATGTAATACTGTATAATCACTTTTGGAACATCTCATGAGACAGATGATAGAAATTGGTCTGATAACCGGATATTGATCAAATTAGACACCAACATCTACCACATTAATCTTATATTATCGTAATGCTCGTGTTTGATTGATCAAAATGACCAAAATCCGCTAGACATGTTGTATCTCTAAATGTTACGTGTATTTTGACTTGGTACTTATCGTCAACCGAAATGTGTTTTGGGTGGTACAAAAAAAAAGCACAAATAATGCCATGAAAGAGACAAATTGCACATTAATCGATTTATAAACTTTAATGATATAATTAATATTAAAATCTTTAAAATAAATAAACGGTTAGATTTATATATAACTTTTTTTTTTGAGATTTTAACTCTTGTGTGTATATATATATATTTTTTGAAGAAATTATAAAGAAACTACTGGTCATACTTTAAATGCATTTAATAAACATGTTTCCAACTAAGCCGAAAAGATAATGAAATTGGCTTTAAGAATCATCATATTTGTCATGTGAATCGGGTAAATGGAGACACAAAAACTTAGAGGAATCATTTATATGAATCTTAAAGATGAAGTTGAAACAAAATCATATACTTCTTGGGACACAAGAAATAACGAATTCCTTTTTGGAAAATTCAAAAAGTATGGAAAAAGAAAAATAAAATAAGTATGAAACAAACATTTGTTAGGTCCACCATTATAATTTCACGACAATTTGGCCACCTATGCCAACGGTTTTTTTTAGCGAAAGTGCAACTAAAAGTAATATATTGAGACCATTGCCTAAATAAACTAACATTATAGTCCATACTTATCATTCGTTTCCTACAGGGGCTAATTATGTAAGAGATGACGATCGTGTAAGAATAGGAGTTAAGATGAGAAGTGTCGATAGGGATTTAAACACTTTATTACTTTTAATCCCATGAATTGCACTTTAGAAGGGGATTGATTCATTTATCTCATTAGTGTTGATCTAGTTGTTATCTTCAATTATGATTGATCCAAGGGGGAAGATCTCTTCTTACCCTTCTCACCTGAACTCAACCCTCGTGTAAGAACCACAAAATGCTACAAACTTGCGAGAACCAATTTTAATATATTGTTTCACATGATTTTTTTTATATTTAAGACTAGAATTTAAGATATTGAGAAATATATATATATATATATATATATATATATATATAGCCTTAGTTTCATTTGAGAAATGGTAAATATATGAGAAATAGAGAAGTAATCCTAGTCATTCATACGGTCAAGATCGGATTTGACTGGTCAAATATTGCGGCTTTGGTTGATCAAGAATTGCGGCTTTGACTGGTCAAAAGTTACGACTATTCCAAAAATAGAAGGACGGTTTCGTAATTTTTACAAAATACACGGGTTGAGTTCATATATAAATCTGTATGATTCACATATGAACTATATGTTCATATGTGAACCAGTGTAATTCACATATTAACTTTTTTAACTAATTCATATATGAATCTTTGTGATTCATATATGAACTAATTAACTAATTCACATATGAATAAATTAACTGTAGGTTCATATGTAAATTAGTTGAACTAATTAACATATTCATATATGAACTAATTAACTGATTCTCATATGAACTAATTAACTGATTCATATATGAACGTATAGTTTATATGTGAATTATACATGTTCATATATGAACTCGTCCTATGTATTTTACGAAACTACCCCTCTATCTTTTATAGACCACGCAAGGAATTATCCGGTGTTTCACGGTCAAAGCCGCAAATGTTGACCAAATGAATGACTAGGATTACTTTTTTATTTCTCATACATTTACCATTTCTCAAATAAACCTCTCCATATATATATATATATATATATATATATATATATATATATAGGGATGTTCAAGGGAAAACCTCAAAAAAATAGAAAACTAAGGAACACTCTGGTAGTCTTTGATTTGGACGGTATGCACTTGTGCATATAGATAATTAAGTTGTTTTTTAGTTTTTATGCAACTGTGCATATTATGCATTTGTGCATATTATAAATTACTTGTATACACAAGTGCATACCGTCCGGATGAAGAGCTATCAGGGTGTTCCTCAGTTTTCCGTTTTTTTGAGGTTTTCCATTGAACCTGACCCTATATATATATATATATATATATATATATATATATATATAATTCACATGTAATACTGTATGTTTCATAATGGGGTTGCTATTTATCAAGGTTCTAAATGGCGTGAGGCGTGGCGTGGCGGCGAGGTGAGACCAAACCTCAAGCCTTAGGAGCCACAGCGAAGCCATGGCGTTTTCCAGGCGTGAACTTATGGCTTCATTTTTCTAATTCATATATATAATTATATATAAAAACATATGTTTTGTAGTGTTACCCAACGAGTCAATAGTAATAAGCAAGTTAAATTATGATATATATTAAAAAACTTGCAAACAACACATTAAATACATAAAGAAAAATCAAATATTGCGCTAGGAAATTGTGCATTAGGTCATGGCGTGCCACGGGCTTAACGTGACGTGAGACACAAGCCTTGGTGCCATGATGCCCCGTGACGGTTGTACAACGAGTTTTTTAGAACATTGCTATTTATACCCCTCATTCGTATGCACTTAGTTCTTTAAGTTTCTCATTTGATTATTTCTCTTTGCTAAACCCAAATGGAACAAAAAGTTTTTAAAAGCATGTAACACCTATGTTAAAGTAGAAATTTTAAAAATGTTGAACTTTTTTTTCTCCAATGGTTATGTTGTCATGTTAAAGTGTATACTAAAATTAAAAAAAAAAAGTAGAAATCTACAAATTAAGGGGACCCTCTGTAACTTAATATTGAGGAGAGTGATATGTTATTTCAATTGTTTTCAATTGAATGTGTTATAATTTTTTATAAAGTTATTTCATAAGTGCATTAGGATGATAAATTTATAAAATATTTTAATAATAAAATTAATGCTGGAATTACTGAAATAAAGTATTGTTTGAGTTTGAATATAAGCTTTTTTCAGTTAGTTTGATTTTTCATAATCTATCTATACTATATTATAAAAATGACATAAAAAACTCTTAATTACAACATCTTAAGCACAAAATACAATTAATTAAAGCCAATTACTTAATTTACAACTTCATAATGCTTTGGTACAACTTAATAAAATTGGAATTTGTTTTTTCTTTTGACATAATTTTATTTGGAAAGTGGATTTTCTAAACTTTTGAATAGATAGAATATATGTTACATAAGGCATGATTAGAATCTAAAGAAATCTCTTTTGATATATATTGTTCTAAATTTCATAATTTAAACATAAGGCATGATTAGTCTTTTGCGGTATAATTGAAATTTATTTTTTCTTTTGACGTTATTTTATTTGGAAAGTGATTTTCTAAACTTTGGAATAGATAGAATAGATGTTACATAAGGCATGATTAGAATCTAAAGAAATCTCTTTTGATATATTGTTCTAAAATTCAGAATTTAAACATAAAACATGATTAGTCTTTTGCAGTAAAATTGGAATTTATTTTTTCTTTTGACGTTATTTTATTTGGAAAGTGGATTTTCTAAACTTTGGAATAGATAAAATAGATGTTACATAAGACATGATTATAATCTAAAGAAATCTCTTTTGATATATTGTTCTAAATTTCAGAATTTAAACATAAGGCATGATTTTGGGTTGTATTTTAATTGATATCTTTTCCTTGCTAATTGATATCTTCTCCTTCTAATCTTTATCTTATGCATCTTAAATCCTAATCCCACCTCAATTCATTCCTCTGCTATACCTATAAATTGAACGCCATCAGTCCATGATAAACAACACCAATTCTGCAATTCCTTTTGATTGTTCGCACCAAGACTCCAAATCTCCAACGACCCAGGCACAGGACAATTCTATACTTCCAAGTTTCATATATTGGTTTTGTTTTTTTGCTTCATATACAAGAGGTAAGTTCTAAAGCTTCTTTTTTTTCTTCATATAGGATCATATAAATATTGGCATTAAAATTGATATGGAATTCTCCTGTTTTTAACTTGACATGTTTTGTGGTTCTTGATTGATTGCTTTGTTCTATTGATTGCTTTCTAGAACAGGTTCTATCTTGCTTTGGGAACGACACATACACCTGTTGCTTCTATCGATTTTTCTAACAAGGGTAAAGTATGTTCTGTCAATTCTTTCAAGCTTTTCCTCCCAACAAATTCAGCTTGAACCTTATGATATTATCGCATAAATTCGAGTGAGATACTACAATCTATGTGAGTTAGGATTACTCAGAATTTGATAATTGATGCATTCAATCTCATTTGTCACTATTCAACTCAAAGCAATATAAAACAATAAAATAAAATCAATTTGAACATAGAATAGAGAGAAACATGAATCAAGATTATGGGTTTTAGTTGTCAACCTCCAAATCAAGATGTATCCCGCCGCTTTGCGCAGGTACACAACTAGTATTATAAAACATGGATAAAAAAACTCTTAAATACAAATTATTAAAAAAAGGTTTATTGGCGGGGACCCAAGGCCCCGTGGTCCACTTTTGTGGACCCTACAAGCCCTGCCTCATAGACTTGCACCGGAAAAGACATCTTGTTTCCCCCCGGATTCGAAACCCCAGGTAGGAGCGTTTACGGAAGGAAGGTGGCCACTAGGCCAAAGACCTAGTGGTTAAATACAAATTATTAGGCACAAGGTACCATCACTTTATGCAAGATTTTAAAAATCTCTTAATTTACAAGTATCAAAACACAAGATACTTATTACTACTGGAGACTTCTAACACCCACCACACCAATTTGGTATGTGTAGGGTCTTCTTCTTATGCAGATCTTTCCATGTATCACTATTAATCTATACTATATTATAAAGCAGGGATAAAAATCTTAAATACAAATTATTAGGCACAAGGTACCATCATTTTATGCAAGATTTAAAAATCTCTTAATTTACAAGTATCAAAGCACAAGATACATATTACTACTGCAGACTTCTAACACCTACCAATTTGGTATGTACAAGACCTTCCTTTTATGCAGACATTTCCATGTATCACTATTAATCTATACTATATTATAGAAAATAAAAAGAAACCTATAACGTGGGTGAAATGAGAATCGGTCTTGGGCGGGTTCAAAAAAGGGGGTCTTAATGGGGGGGGGGGGGGGGCTAAGGGATATGAATTGGGCATTACTATGTAAATGGTGGTGGAGGTTTAAGAAGGATAGAGAGTCGATGTGGGTTAGGATTATCAAAAGCATATATGGGTGGGATGGGGGATTAGAAGTGGACAACCAAAGAGTGACGGTTAGTATGGGGGTTTGGGGGGATATCGTAAAGGTAGGGAGAGAGCTAGAGAAGATCGGGCTAAATTTCGCGGGGTATTTGGTAAAGAAGGTAGGGGATGGGACGGACACAAGATATTGGGATGAGAAGTGGGCGTCAAATCGACCGCTTAAAGAAGAGTATCCAAGGCTTTTTCAATTAGAGGTAAATAAAGAGTCGTTGGTCAAGGATAGAGGGGAGTGGGTAGGGAACGAGTGGGAGTGGAAATGTGAATGGAGACGGGACCCGATGGGAAGGGAGTTGGGGGAGTTAGAGTCTTTATTGAGTGCGATTCAATCTTCAAAACCAAGAGGGAATGATAAAGATGGGGTAGTATGGGCGTTGGATCCACAAAACGGTTTTTCGGTAAAGAAAATGAGAGATTTGGTAGAGGAAAAGAGATTGGAAGGAAGAAACACTCCGGTAGAAACAAATTGGCTTACTTCGATACCAAAAAAAATTAGTGTGTTCTTGTGGAGGGTAAGGCTTGGGAGGATACCAACAAGGGAAGTTTTGAACAAAATGGGGATAGAGTTGGACTCAATTTTATGCCCAAGGTGCGGAAAAGTGACTGAGACGGTCGATCATGCATTGGTAAATTGTGAGGATGTGAAATCGTTATGGCTTCAAACGGGACGATGGTGGAACGCTAGTGTTGCGACTATCAACTCAGTTACGGAGCTGTTAGATCTCGGCAATCAGGTGTGTTCAAGCAACATGGGCGTGATTCGATGGAATGCAATGGTGGGCTGCTTCTTATATTTTATTTGGGCACATAGAAATCAAGTGGTGTTCGGTAAAGTACAAGGGAAGATTTCGGATAGTTTTTTCTTGGCGCAATTAAAATCTTTCGATTGGATCAAATGGAGGAATCATTTGCTACTCTCAGGCATGGCTAGCTGGCTAACGAATCCCGGCTATAATTAGATTGCGGTGTGGTCGATGCTGCTGTGGTTGTGTACGCAGAATCATGTTGTCGATCTGCGGTTGTGTCGCTGATGTTTGTATCTCGCAAACAGCGGCCTGTTCGCTTTTCTTGAGTTCCCTTAGATTTTTGGTTGCTTGCGGTTGCTGTTTTCTGGTTCGGTGTTCGCAGATAAGGCAACTTGGATCATGATGGCGTGCTTAGGTTCTGTTGAATCTGGATCAACTTGGTGGGTCTGTGAAGGTGTAACACCCGCAATTTTATCGTCGGGTGAAAAGTTAATGATTTCCCAAAGTTCGGGGGGTTAAATGTAACTTGGATTTTAAATATATATATCAAATTTTGAGATATTTTACAAATATCTCATATTGATATTTGTTTGATCCAGTGTGTTGAAAGTTTGGAAAAAAAAGCTTGAGAGAAAGCTTTTGAAGTGGGTAATCTTTCTTGGCTCTTTAAGGTATGTGTTTAGTTTAATCTTTAGTTTCGTTGTGTTTTGGCGGTATAGATTCTCGTTATGAAGCTTTCCAACCGTTTAAAATCTCTGTTTTACCGTTTTTATAAGTTGGCCAAAATCTGGGTTCGATCTCCGGCGAGATCTGGGTGAACAGGACCGCCGGACAAGGAGACCCGTTGGTCGCGCAAAGTGAGGTTTGCGCCATCCGTTGGTCGCGCGAAATGTCCTTTGCGCCACCCCTTAGTAGCGCAAAGCTTCTTTGTGCCAGGTCTCTTTTGCTCCACTCTCTTGTCGCACAAACTCTTCTTTTGCGCCACCTGTTAGCGCGAAGTTAGCTTCTGTTGTCTGAGTTTTTAGGCAGTAAGTAGGAGAGTTATCTGCGTTTCGACTTACCGATTCTTTCGGTGTTGTCGTAGGTAGCAAGTGTTAAGAAGAAGAATTCTGAGGTGAGTTCCTACTAACTTTTCTAAACTGTTATATATGTCAAAGATTGTGTTTTTAACTCCTATCTCTACGGTTTCGGATTGTCCGTTTATTACATTTTGATGTAACTTGGGGTTTTGAGATATTTTAGGATTTCCGAACACTTTTGACTAAAATGATGGGTACCATCTTGTTAAAGTAAAAGAATGTTTTACTTGCCCTGTTGTGTGGCTTATTTGAAAGAATGCATATAATCTTGTTTTATGATTATCTTTCTTACCAACAGTTGATCTTGAAAATGGCATTTTGAAATATAAATGTTTCGATAGCTATTTATCTAGTTTGGATGGTCACATGAAATATTGTGACAAGTCATGACTATACTAGTGGATCCCTAGGTATCGAGTCGGCTTATTGTTGGGATGTTTGTACCCCATTGTATGTAGCTAGATGCATTTGATCTTCGGGGGCATTTGGTACGGTTATGTGAGACCGGCTACTAGCCATAGGTCAAATGCAGTCTAGTGAACGAGTATGCCTCCCTCACATCGTAGTACGGACCGAAGCGTTCGTGGCCATGGTTCCATGTCTTAGCTCATAACTCGGATTTGTGGCTTACTTTGTGTTCCACTACAATCCTCTGTAAATCGGGTAATCCCCGTCATCGAAAGATGTGTTTCGGACCGGTAGTCCTTTTGTTCCAAAGAACTTCATTTGTATAACTAAACCTTTGGAAGGATTTAATTTGATAAAGTTGTTTATATCTCTTTGAATTTATAAACTGTATGTTCTCACTAGGCTTTAAGCCTAACACTTTTTCTCAAATAATGTGTATAACAGGTTTCCCTTAGCGGTGGGTTGCACAGGGTTTTGAGAGTCGAGCATGGACTCGAGGCATTTTGAGATGACTATTATTTGGTGTTGGGCATTGTTTAAGTCCCATCTTTTGGTGATTATGGATTGTCAACTGATGTAATCTAGATAGTTTTGCTTAGATTAGTTTGTTGTCAATTTCCATAACCGAACACAGGTTGATACCAAATATGAATGTTGTGTTGCCATATTTCCAGGTTTTAATTTACTCTGAATTTTAGAGGGTTACAGAAGGGTTCATCGATGCAGTTTCGGAGCTGTAACACGTGACGGCAACAGGGGCTGTAACACTTGACAACATCAGTGGTTCAGTCGATATCAGTTCGAGGACTGCTTCAAAGTTGTTCAGCTTTGTATGGGGCTTCAACATGTAATGTAAAGAGCTAGGAAAGATTGATACTACTGCTGCATCAGGACGTTTCGGTAAGGTTGTATGTTGCCCAAGTTAGCTCTAACGAATTGCATCTCCATCGAATCGGGTCTGCGCGTGGACTAGGTACTGTGAAGATTGGGGATGTTTTCATATGTGCGAAAGTGCGTCCGAAGGCAGGTCGAGAAACATCTTATTGGGTTTAAGGGATGTTGGCTTTTTGACGTTGGTTGGGTAGCAAAAAGGGGACGGTGTGATTTCGTGATGGCTGTCAAAGGGGGACTAAGTTATGCAGGTTTAACACAGTATTGTCCAAACACAGTTGCCTTGCTGGATGTTCCACTTCGTCGACTAATTTGGATCGTTTGAGTGCTTCGGTTCGACCTTTCGGCTGTTATAGTAATCACTCAAGTATTATCTCTTTTGGCCGGTTGGTTTGGTTGGGTTTGTGGCTCACAAACTCTTCTTGCTAGTTGTCGCAAACTCGTGGTTTTTGTGCTGTTTAGCTGTGCATCTGATGTAATTCGTTCGGATCTTGATTCTCTTTGTGTGTGGTTGGTTTTTGGTTGGTAATAAAGGGTTTTTTTCCTGCTGTTCAAAAAAAAAAATCTATACTATATTATAAAGCATGGATAAAAAACTCTTAAATACAAATTATTAGGCACAAGGTACCATCATTTTATGTAAGTTTTTAAAAATCTCTTAATTTACAAGTATCAAAACACAAGATACTTATTATTACTGCATACCACCCACCAATTTGGTATGTGCAGAGTCTTCCTTTTATGCATACATTTCCATGTATCATTATTAATTAATATATTATATTACTATAAATTTGTTTTAATTATATTATTAAATATGTAATTGGTTATTTTTCTAGATGTCATTAAAGTATATAAAATAATTATTGAATTCTAACAAGATACTTAATTTTTTTTTAAATTAAAAAAAATTATAAAAAATACATTATGACTTTCTCAAAATCATCTAAAATCGTACTATAAATCAACAAAAAAACAAAAAATAAAATGAAACATTAAAATCGTGATGTATCTCGCTGCATTGCGCGAGTACGCTTCTAGTTAATATACTGTATTATATTACTATAAATTTTGTTTTAATTATATTAATATCTAATTGGTTATTTTTTCTAAGATGCCATTAAAATATATAAGATAATAATTGAATTCTAACAAAATACTTAAATTTTTATATAAAAAACATTATATTATTAAACCTAAATTAAACAAATTTATAAAAAAAACATTATCACTTTCTCAAAACTATCCAAAATCGTACTGTAAATCGACAAAAAAATAAAATGAAACATTAAAATCGTGATGTATCTCGCTGCATTGCACGAGTACGCTTCTAGTTCTGGAATAATTATAGCATAATTGTTTGGAAATTTTCTAAACTAGGAGTCGTTTACGAAACGCTTACCGGGTAAGCGCTTATCCGTAAAAGCGCCACCCCACTTACCTTATCGAATATCATTATCGGCAAACAAAATGGATTGTTGGTAAACAACTTTTAGTCGGGAAGCGCTTACCGGGTAAGAGTCTCGGTATTTGCTATACCTCTTACCCGATAAGATTTTAAGCCCTTATCATATTCAACCGGAGTCGGTAAGCGTTTGATAAACGATCCGTTAGTTTCTTTGAAATTCCTTTTTCTTTTAGGAAAAGTTAACCCTCGTCATCAAAGGCGTCCTTCACGCATAAGTATAAGACTCAGTCAGAGGATAATGTGGATACGGAATAAATGGTGTGCTGAAAGCTATCTTCACTTCCAAATTAATGGGACAACAACTTCAACAAAGACACATAGTTTAATACGATATGTTCATGGCGGTTAAAATCGAAAATAATATAGTATACACATCTTGAGTTAAACTTACGGCAAAAATAAAATAAAAGGAGTCGCTATTCGACTCTTTATTGAAATACCATTTCGGATGAACGGGGATTAATTTTTGGATATTGTATTTCATCTTCGAACTAACCGAGTAATTATATATTTAACCTAAATGGATAAGTTTTGATGCTAAATAAACTTTCCCATTATTTTCATAATGATAGTTGTTAGAGCATCTCCAACAGCATTGCTAAAATAGAAAAAAAAAATGGCTTTTGCTTTGTTATCCTTCTCCAACAGCATTGCTATATGGTTTGCTAAAATAGAGAAACTTCAAAAAATCTCTAAATATAGAGAATTCTCTATAATCTCTAAACATGAGAGAGAAAATATTATTTTAATGATTTTCCAACAAAATTAGGAGAATGACAACCCTTTTAGAAGAGAAAAATATTATTTTAATCTCTAAACAGGAGAGAGAAAATATTATTTTAATAATATAATAATGATTGATTCTCTAAAATAGAAAAACTGTTGGAGTTGAAAAAAAATGTTTTTAGAGATTTTGAGTTTTCTCTATTTTAGAGAAAATTTAGCAATACTGTTGGAGATGCTCTTAGTATCAAACCTTTATTTTAGGGTTTGAATGTTATGATTTGATTTAAATGAAAAGAGTGAATTATGGTTTCAGTCTTTGGGGTATGTGATTTGTTACGAATTTGGTCCTTTATATCTTCATTTCTTACACAATAAACTTCCACCTATACTGTTTGTTTTGGATTTGACCCCACACACTAACAACATATATTTATGTACGTTAAGTAAGGAGCAAAATGGTTATTTAATATATTTTCCTTCAATTTATAATTAAATATTTAAAAAACTATATCTTACTATATTATTTTTTCTTTTAATTAAATTAAAAAATTCCTAAAAAAGAGAATTGTTCTTAACATCTAAGATATCAAGATCGACTCTCTCTTCCCCTTAGATCCCTAAAAATCTAAAATCCTCTCATTGTTGTCACGCTCTACTCCCATCTCCGACGAACAACACCCACATGCAACCTATGAATCTCTCTCTCTCTCTCACACTCACTCACACACACACATACATTGATCGATCTTGAACACGACTCCTTCTCCATCGATTGAACTCCCTTTATGCCGCCATCTCCATCTCAATTTCATATGGATTTACATTGCTTGAAATCTTGTAAATGGCGTTCAAGATGGCATCTCCCTACAGATTTGTGTCGGTTCCGAGAAGGCGGATTTGTGCCGGTTCCGAGAAGACATATCATGGATCTGAGATCTCGTGATTTAGACTAGGATTTTCTTAACTTAGATTTTATTTAGGGTTTGTTCATTATTTAGATTTAAGATTTTAAATTTTGATTTTGGGTTTCTGAGTTAGGTTTTAAAAAATTTCTTGATGTTCTTGATAAAGAAGATGTTTTTTGATTGTGGATTGTTTTTTATTTGATGTTCGGTTGTGATTTTGGATTTTAATCGAAGAAATATTATTTGATTCTTCTTGCTTATCAAGGTGAAAAAGATGAAGATTCAAGAAAAAGGAAAAAAAATATAGCTACAAAAATACTAAAATAGAAGAAAATGGTAAAAAGACCATAATGTCCTTGAGTTTAACTGAGAAAATAGATGGCTATTAGTATGAAGGACCAAATTAAAACAAATTGCATAAGTGGAGATTCATTATGTAATAAATAAAGATATAAAGGACCAAATCCATAGTAATTCACAAATCTCAGGGACCAAATCCATAATTTACTCTAATAAATGAAATCAAATAGATAAGAAAAGAAAATAAATAAAAAACACGTTAACCAATCCACTAAATTAAGTGGTAACATTATTAAGCGCTTGCTTAATGCAGCAGAATCCCAACAGATGTCGATCAGACATTTTGCCGACCTAATAAGCCGGATCTTAACACGGATGTATTAATGGGAAAGCGGTCGTTTTGACCTAGCTTCATCACACATTTGGATCCCTACGAACATTTTTTTTTTAATGGCAGTTCAAATTGATAACTTGTTTATGTCGGTAATGAATATAATAGGTTAACTGAATCGATTATGGTTAATCGGATATGTGACATGTTATACCCATTATAGAAATATTGCTTGATGACCGATTATAATCAGGGCTGGTTTCGGTTTAATAAGTACATTTTTCATAGGACTGACTGATTAAAGATTCGATTTAGTTAACCGGTTTACCTAGTAAGTGGTCGTTTATCCAAACACTTACCCGATAAACACTTACCGGTTAAATTCATTGCTATCACTTATCTTATAACCGGGTAAGACTCTCGACTATTGTTTTCGTTCTTACCGGGTAAGATTATTGGTCATTGTCATATTCATTGGTTAAGGTAATATAATATGGTAAGCGTTTGGTAAACGACCCCTAAGTATAAAAACACCCCACTTAAAAGCATGTCCACCAGATTCTCTATAATTTTTCTAAAATAGAGACCAAAAGTAAAAAATCTCTATATAAAATCATATTTCACTCCAATGATTCTCTATTTTAGAGATTTCATCATTAATTATATTATTAAAATATTATATAGTTTTATCAACCCAATACATTGTTCAAAGAAAATTATGTAATCTTGTTGGTGGAAATGAACTAAAAAATCATTTCTCTTGATTCCCATCAAGTTTTAGAGAATTCTCTAAACTTGAAATTTTTTCTTAGTTTTTCTATTTCAGAGAACACTATAGCAAATCTGTTGAAGCAAAATAGAAAATAAATTCTCCATTTTTTCAATTTTAAGGAATCTGTCAGAGATACTCTAATAATTTTAAAAACTTTATTACTAAATACCAAGTCTTGTTAAAAATGTAAGGAGCATATAACACACATAACCTAGGCTAAGGGGTCGTTTACAAAACGCTTACCCGGTAAGCGCTTACCGGGGGATTTCCCTTAGCGGATGAACATGACAAAAGCATAAATCTTACCCGGTAAGAGCGAGGATAAGGATGAAGAGTTTTACCCGGTAAGTGAGATTAACAACTCTTACCCGGATAAGTGCTTACCGGGTAAATTGTTGTATGTGATACCATTGTGATGATTACAATCTTACCTGGGAAAGTAAATTAATGTGTCGAGTTTTATTGGTAAGCGTTTACTGGGTAAACGACCCCTAAGATTACTTCAGACGACAGGACTGAATAAGATAGCATAAGACATGATTAATTTTCTGTCATAAGTTTGATACTACTAGAACAAAACAAAATAAAATTGTTAAAATGACTAGCTTGCCCTAAAATATTGTTTAGATAATTTTATTTATAAAAAGTTAAATTATGATTTACAATGTAAACATATATAGCTTCATCTACATTCAACTACATTAATTTACCTATTCTTACTATCATAATCGAAACTTTAAAATTTTCATACATGTAAAAGTGATTAAATAGATATAAAAGTTTGTATAACTGACTTAAAAATAAAGATAAATTTAAAGATAGGTAAATGAATATAGTTAAATGTAATACTAAAAAATTGAGTTAGATCAAAGGGTCCCAAGAACACAGAAATGTTCTCATCAATATCGCCATAACTGTGAGAATGATCTTTTATTTTATTATTATTATATATAATAATTTTAAATTTTGTTTTTAAAATAATAATTTTATATTTTTATCCAAAATATTGTTCAACCTTTCCAACTAAAAAGGAGGAACAAAAAGCTCTAATTTTGTCTATGGCGGATTTTTTTCACCGACTTTAGTTGCTTAATTAAGGGAAATTATATCCCCTGCAAATTTTAAAAAAAATATACCCCTCCCCTCTCTTTTATTTTATTTTTAATTTATAATTACAGTTGTGATCTCTGAACTCATTTGGTAGACTTTATATCTTTTAGTTTTACATTTTACGTTTTATATTTTCATTATATTAACACATATAAGTGTATATTAACTAAAATACATTAAAAAAATAATTTTTAATTTTAACAAGTTACACCATTATAATCGTCCTGTCGATTCCTTCGAAATAAGTCTAATATTGAATATTTTTTGATTTAATTATATTATTATATGTTAAAAATATGTTAAAAAATATGAATGTCCCACATTGAAACATTTCCTTATATGGCGTCCATTTGTCTTAGTCTTTGATATTTTGGTAACAACGACGACACCAACCGAATGTCCCACATTACGTACTCAGTCAGTTATTTATTCTCGATAATTGAACACCTGGAATTATTATATTTTGTTATAACTTTCACTTGTACCCGTAAGTTAAAATTAACATAAATGTTAGTTATCATAATATTGTACCTGGTTGGTGACAAATTCTGATGTTGGTGTCAAATCTTCTTCCATGTTTGTCATCTGCAACTTTGATATATATATATATATAGAGAGAGAGAGAGACGAAGAGGGAGTGAGTTATATATATCGAACTTTGAAAACGAATGAATCGTTCGTTCGATATATATATCGAATTATTTTTACTTTATTTCAAATCAATAATTTTACTTTATTTCAAATCATATTATATATATATATGTATGTATGTATCAAATGATTCTGTTTTCATTGATCGACATGTGATATCCCAAAATAATCGAAATTTGTGATATCCACAACTAATCGACATTTGTGATATCCACAAAATACAACGTAATTATGTATATTAATGTGATATGTTAAAACGTATTTTTTAACATATAATAAAATAATTAAATCAAAAAATATTCAATATTGGGCACATTTCAAAGGTATCGAAGAGACGATTATAATGTTGTAACTTGTTAAAATTAAAAATTATTTTTTTAACGTATTTTAGTTAATATAATAAAAATATAAAACTAAAAGGTATAAAATAAATCTATCAAAAGAGTTCAGAAACCAAAACTATAACTATATATATTAAATATTTGAAAATCAACCTTTTTGGATGTCATGTGAGCGTGTAGAGGGGGTATGCATGATATAGAGATTCAACACCTTTAACTTTTTTAATAAACCGTTTTCTTCTATCTACTCTTTGAAAACTGTAAACAACGACTCTTTTAAAAACCTTGTAAACTTTGAAATTTGAAAACTTATGACAAATATTCTTTTCATTTCCTTAAAAATATAAAATTATTAATATTATATTTATATATTAGCATCATTATTAACATAAACTAGCTTCTACGCTATTAGCTGATTTGATTCAAAACCATTTCTATAAAGTATAAACAGCAATATAATCAGATATTAAAAAAAAAAGGCGCTAACCTGTTAAATATATATCTGAGACAAGTTCCTGGCAATTTCTTCATAAGCTTTCTTCTACTATAAGAGATGAAGGTTGCAAACATCCAGAATGAATATCTTTCATCTCATATCTCTACACTGAGCCTTTTTTTCCCTCTGCTTTTGATTTCAAAATCTGAAGAAACCCGAAAATGGTTAGCGAAATTCGATCACAATTCGACATTGGAGCCATGTTACATAACATAAGCACGATAACACTCACGAAAGCGCAGAAAAGATGGCGTATAGCTTACTTTTCGATTTACTTCTCGAACACGATGTTATCGATAGCCAAAGTTTCCAAGAAACTAAGCAAATACCCGATTTCGGAGATAGTAGCGGGACCTTCGTATACCGCTCTTAAGATCATCGAGAAAGCTACTACTAATCTTGATGATCATAGTGACGGTTTCTTGAGCATTGACCAATCCGAGCTCAGCGATTTGGTGAAAAACAAAGACTTGGAGATCGTTGGCAAGTTTAACGGTGTCGCGGGATTGGCTAAAGCTCTTCGGACCGATCTTGAAAATGGGATTAATGGCGAAGATACTGAAAGAAGGAAGAATGTATTTGGTTCGAATACGTACAAGAAGCCACCGCCGAAAGGGTTGTTTTATTTCGTGGTGGAGGCTTTTAAGGACACTACGATTCTGATACTGCTAGCGTGTGCCGCGCTTTCTCTTGGATTCGGTATCAAAGAAGAAGGAGCGAAAGAAGGGTGGTACGAGGGCGGTAGTATCTTTGTAGCGGTTTTTCTCGTTATTGTTGTATCCGCGGTTAGTAACTTCAGACAAGAGAGACAGTTTGATCGATTGTCGAAAATAAGCAGCAATATAAAGATAGATGCTATAAGAGAAGGTAGGAGGCAAAAGATATCGATCTTCGATGTGGTGGTTGGGGATGTGGTGGTTCTTAATATCGGAGATCAAATTCCGGCAGACGGGTTGTTCATAGATGGGCATTCGTTGCTGGTGGACGAGTCGAGCATGACCGGAGAGAGTGATCATATAGACATTGATGCCATTCGGCATCCATTCTTGATCTCTGGTTCGAAAGTGGCTGATGGGCATGGGCAAATGCTTGTGATATCGGTTGGGATGAACACCGCTTGGGGAAAGATGATGAGCTCGATTACGGGTGATTCCGATGAGCAAACACCGCTGCAATCCCGTCTCAATAAACTAACGTCTTCAATCGGAAAGGTTGGTCTTGCAGTTGCTTTTCTTGTTCTTGTGGTTATGTTAATCCGCTATTTCACTGGTAATACGGAAGATGAGAATGGGAATCGGGAATACAATGGGCGACGCACGGATACGAATGAGATACTCAACTCCGTTACGGGTATTTTCGCGGCGGCAGTAACGATTGTGGTGGTGGCAATCCCTGAAGGCCTGCCGCTAGCCGTCACACTCACGCTTGCTTACTCTATGAAGAGAATGATGGCTGATCAGGCTATGGTTAGGAAGTTGTCCGCCTGTGAGACCATGGGTTCAGCCACTGTTATATGCACCGATAAAACAGGGACTTTGACCATGAATCTAATGAAAGTTACGAAATTTTGGCTTGGCCTTGATCACATAGAAGATGATTCTTCCATAGACGCAAAAGTCCTTCAACTTTACCATCAAGGAGTCGGTTTAAACACTACTGGTAGCGTTTATAAATCAGTTTCAGGAAACGAGTCTGAATATTCCGGCAGCCCAACTGAAAAAGCAATTCTTTCGTGGGCGGTCACGAATTTGGGAATGGATATGGAGAAACTGAAACAAGATTCCACCATCCTACACGTTGAAACCTTCAATTCGGAGAAGAAACGGAGTGGGGTTTTGATTAGGAAGAAAGAAGACAACACCATACATGTGCATTGGAAAGGAGCTGCTGAGATGGTACTAGCAATGTGTTCAAATTATTATCAGAAAACCGGCCTTAAAAAGTCTTTAAATCACGATGAAAAAACACATATCGAGAAAATAATCGAAGGAATGGCTGCAAGTAGCCTCAGGTGCATCGCTTTCGCTCATAAGCAGATTCCAGAAAACGAGCTGAAACACAACGAAGATGGTACCACGTACAAAACACTAAATGAAGAAGGATTGACGTTATTGGGGATCGTCGGGATCAAGGATCCATGTAGACCAGGGGTCAAGGAAGCCATCGACACTTGCAGGTCAGCTGGGGTGGAGATTAAGATGATAACAGGAGACAATGTTTTCACAGCAAAAGCCATAGCCACAGAATGCGGGATACTTAAAGGCGGACAGTTCGTAAGTAAAGGAGAAGTAGTAGAAGGCGAGGAGTTTCGTAATTACACAGATGAGGAAAGAATGGAGAAAGTTGATATTATTCGAGTAATGGCAAGATCCTCTCCTTTCGACAAACTTCTAATGGTTCAGTGTTTGAAAAAGAAAGGTCATGTGGTTGCAGTCACGGGCGATGGTACAAACGATGCACCGGCTCTAAAAGAAGCGGATATCGGGCTTTCCATGGGGATTCAGGGCACTGAGGTTGCTAAGGAAAGCTCGGATATCGTCATCTTAGATGACGATTTCGCTTCTGTAGCCGTTGTGTTGAGGTGGGGGCGGTGTGTGTATAACAACATCCAAAAGTTTATTCAGTTTCAACTAACTGTAAATGTCGCAGCTCTTGTTATCAACTTTGTCGCAGCTGTTTCCGCTGGTGAAGTTCCCTTAACAGCGGTCCAACTGTTGTGGGTCAATCTGATCATGGATACTTTAGGTGCTCTAGCACTTGCCACCGAGAAGCCGACTAAAGAACTCATGAACAAGCCCCCAGTGGGTAGAGTTGCGCCCCTTATAACGAATGTTATGTGGAGGAACTTATTGGCGCAATCTCTGTATCAGATAGCTGTTCTGTTGACCTTCCAGTTCAAAGGCAGATCAATCTTCAACGTAAACGAGAGAGTGAAGAATACCATTATCTTCAACACGTTCGTACTCTGCCAAGTGTTCAATGAATTCAACGCAAGGAAGATGGAGAAGAGGAATGTATTTGAAGGTCTTCATAAGAATCGGTTATTTATGGGAATTATTGGGGTGACTATAGTTCTTCAGATTGTGATGGTGGAGTTCCTAAAGAATTTCGCGGATACGGAGAAATTGAATTGGGAACAGTGGGGAATTTGTATAGCAATTGCGGCCTTATCGTGGCCTATTGGTTGGTTCGTGAAGTTGATACCAGTACCAGACAAACCATTTCTAAGCTATATACGAGGGTGGATTTAGAACACGTCTGGATGGGGATGGACGGCCACAGCCCCCAGACAAACCATTTCTAAGCTATATATGAAATATTTTCATTCTTTATCAGTATAGGTGTATTATGTAAAACAGTCCCTCCCGGGGTACATATATATTGTAGTAATTTTTTTGTGATTATTTATCAAAGTTAAGTTAAATTTAGAACTCTATAGTATAAGCAAATAAGTTTAGACAATCAATACATAAACTACACCTTCTCTTTCTACTAGCGCTTTTCCAAAAGAAAACTATAACAAAAAAATTGTATTCACAGTATACTATAAATGTTATTGAAGTAGTAATACAAAAGCAAGGTAATACATTATTAATTCACAATGTGAATTCATGTAAACTAGACTGAGAAGGTACATAGAACCGGTTTTGAAAAAAGCAAATGATTCATTTCTTAACCATTCAGAACAAAGATATCAAAACATCATGCCATAGAATTAAAACAAACAACGTAACTTCCTTGAAGTGATAATAAACTATCCAAGTACTTGTACTATCGCAAGACTACCAAGTAAATTGTTTCATCTAAGAAGGCACAAGATATAAATTATTAAGACCTTTCTTTAACCAAGAACCAAGTTGCCTCCAGAAAATAATATCCCACATGTCCTAGAAAGAGAGCTACACACAACATTTTAATGTCAACCTAACACTGTTCATGTCAAATTTAACACCCAGTCATTTTATCAGTTGCTGTTGTGGAAGTACAACGTATCAATTTTGATGTTGTCATGTTGCACAAAACCGTGGTTTTGTTGGGTTTAAGTGTATATGTTAATTTATCAACAAAAAAAGTGTTTATGTTAAAGTTGAGTTTGATTTATTCAAACTTTAATTAATAAACTAAGTAGGATTTGACTCTTTCTGTAACTGGATACCACCTTCTTAGTGCAAAACATGGGGTTTTTTTTTCTTGTTTTCTTGTCTTGTAAGGCTTTATAAGCCATTAGTTGGCCTTCAATTAAGTGGGCGAAAATTGCTCCCAAACACTAAGGGGGCGTTTGGTTCGCAGAATGATTTCTGATGGAATGAAATCTGTCAATGGAATTGGAATCTGGAAGGAATTGGAATGGAATGTTTTCTGGTTTGACCAACTGTTTGGTTGGCAGGAATGGAATGTAATCAGTCAAATGAATTGGAATATGTCTGTTTGGTTTACAAAGGAATTGAAATGGAATTATGAAAAATGACAAAAATACCCTTTATTTTTATTTATTTATTTATTTATTTATTTTAAATGTCGAGAGAGGAGAGAGAGAGGAGAGAGAGAGGAGAGAGAGGAGAGAGAGGAGAGAGAGAGAGGAGAGAGAGAGGAGAGAGAGAGAGGGGAGAGAGAGGAGAGAGAGGAAACCAAATCCACATCTGATGGGTTTTAATTTTGTTAGAAAAGGTTTTGAGGGTATTTTTGTCTTTTTGAAAACCATGATGGAATGGAATTCAATTCCATCCATTTTCAAATGGAATGACCAATTCCTTAATCTAAGGATTTCATGGAATTCAATTCCATTCTCTTGGCAACCAAACAGCACGACGGAATTCGGTCAATGGAATTGACCATTCCAATTCCACCAGATTCCGGCGGAATCCAGCGAACCAAACGCCCCCTAAGAGTTTATTTCTTTGAATTCCAGTTCACAACAACTCTGGCATCAGAGCTTGGTAGGAAATTGAGTTGCTAAAGTTTGGAATTGGGGGAGGACGCTGAGGGGAAAAAAAACTTGACGTGTTAGACTGGGGAGAAAGTGGTATTGAAGAGCAAGATGAGTTTTCGGAAAGTGAAGAATAAGCTAAGAGCAATCTGGAGGTGCCAGATCAAGAAGCAAGTGAAACATCTTCAACATCTATGCAGTGGCTCATCAGTAGGATGCATATTCTAGAAGGGGTAGTTTTGGTATTGAGTCTGTTATGGCTGTTAGTAAATAGGAGGGAGGTGGGAGAGTGAAGGTATGCAGAAAATTAGTGGGTTCTATATGGGAGAGTTCTAGCCTCTCTAATGCTAGTTTGTTCTTAGTTTTCTTTGTTAATTTGAGCATTTTACAGTGTCCCTATCACTTGGTTCTACTTCAATTGTCAATCATTTCGGTTCATAACAACATGGCAGCTTATTGGTGTGAAATGGGTCTTCAAGATCAATCTAAATGAAAATGATTAAGTTGTTAGGTACAAAGCCCGGTAAGGCTATGCACACAGAAGGGAATAGATTATCCAAAAGTTTCGCTCCATTAGCAAGGTGGGGCACTATCCGAACGGTACTAGCTCTAGCAGCACAAAAGGGTTGGATGTGTACCAACTCGACGTCAAAATTGTTTTTCTATACAGAGAGTTGAATGAGGATGTGTATGTTGAGTAACCACAAGGATATGTACAAAAGTGTGAAAACACAAGGTTTACAAGCTTAAGAAAGTGTTATATGGGTTTAAGCAGACCCCTCGTGCCTGATATAGCAGATGAAATCCAACTCTGTCAAGGAAGAGTTCAACTGATGCAATTATGAGCACACATTGTTTGTCAAGACAGGAGGAGGTAAGAAGTCTTTAATTGCCAGCTCATATGTGGATGGATTCATCTTTCTTCGAATGATGTGTACTTGTTTGAAAGGTTTAAGACTTCCATGAAGGTGGGTTGTGCTCGATATGAAATATTTTCTTGGTGTTGAAGTTATGCAAAGCTCAGAGGGAATCTATATAAACCATTAAGAAGAAGAGTGATTATGCCGGAGGGGATGTGGATGAACTATTGGCTTACACTAAGAGTGATTATGC
The DNA here is from genome assembly GCA_954870635.1 of Arctium minus. Taxonomy (NCBI): domain Eukaryota; kingdom Viridiplantae; phylum Streptophyta; class Magnoliopsida; order Asterales; family Asteraceae; genus Arctium; species Arctium minus. The sequence goes on from OX941096.1 coordinate 63,567,329, forward strand.
CGGGGACACTAATGAGAGGAAGAGTACCTCCGACTATGTGTTTATGTCGAGTGTTGAGCGAAACTCTCGTCGTAGTTTGGCGACCTAAGGGGCGGACACTTTTTGTTCTCATAACAACCCGACATTGATGATCGAAGGGAGATCACGTCGGTCGTTTGGCATACTTCCTTGGGTCACTACTCCCAAGGAAGCGAGACCAGAGAGAGTGTAGTCTTTTCATTCTTCCTCTCCCGAGCATGAAGCATGAACAACAGCTTATAAAAGCAAGAAACCTATAAGGACACAGACTTCGTACTGCTGTTTCCTTGCTATCCGGGTGGGCTATAACGATGTTATGCTGGGATCCTCTTAAAGGTGCTTTAAGAGCTCTGAAACCCTGTTTATTTCTATTTGCTCGTAGCTCCCCTTTGATACCGATAAAGCAAATCTTGGTTTGCGGTCGTCAAAGAAACAACCTATGGACTATGGTGACATCGTCAACCATAGACACAGAGCTTGTGGCAGCAGTTTTGTATGCTTTTCAATGTGTGTGGCAGCAAAGGGTTAGAAGAAAGTTGGTTATTCGCATAATAAGTGCATAAGTGCATTACTATTTAGGGGAGGATTTGATGGGTCTATGTTTTTATGTTAAAGTTGTGAGTTATTCAAACTTCAGGTAATAAGTTCCTATTTATCAGAAACCACCAGGTAGGATTTGACTCTTTCTGTAACTAGATACTACATGCTTTGTGGTTGTTTCTTATCTAGTAAAGCTTCATAAGCCGTTAGTTGGCCTTCAATTAAGTAAGTGAGAATTACTCCCAAAAATGAAAGGCGTTTATTGCTTTTAATTCAAGTTTACAACAGATTTAGCATCGAAACAGTAACGACATTTCCGATCAAACTTAGTTCAACTCAAGTGAATCAAATACATATCTCCAATCGAGATAAATCTTCAGTTACACTAGCGTAATTTCATGAAATTGCCCCAAATTGAAAGCACATATGGCATGAACAGTTATAACTTGTGATCTAGAGTGTGAGCGTGATTAAAAGGAACAGCGACGAGTATACCTTTCTACCACCTCTGCGTTGATCTGTGAATATCGAATTATCACATAGCGATTCTCGATCTGGAGAGAGTGTTTGGAATAATTTGGATGAACAAAATCGATTGAAACATGTTGCGATCCAACTGCAATTCTGCAAACATACTACCGAAAACCAAGAATGTTACGGCAATGTATATGTGTTTGGATGTAGGGAAATTTATATGCTGCAAGAAGGTTGGCCAAGTGCCCAAGTCCCCACAAATCTTATACAGCCAAAATTTCAAATTTGATACCAAATTATTTTAGTAAATTACGTTTTTAGTTCTCGTGGTTTGTTAAAATTTGTGATTTTTGTCCTTGTGGTTTAGAAATTATGGTTTTCGTTTTTTGTGGTTTGTAATTGTAATTTATTGTTATTGTTATTTTTATTCTTATAATTTATAATTTATTGATATTTTGGTCCTCGTAGTTCACAATTCTTTACTATTTGTAGACGGTTATTGTACAAACTTTTGTACAATTACATTTACCACCCTTACAATGTTACATTTATCACTCTTATAATTACTTATTTAATTTACTTTATAACCTTTACTTTTTCATTTTTCATTTTACATCATTATCATATTAACACAAATAATCATATATTAACAAAAATGCAATGAAAAAATACGTTAATTTTTCTACAAATTATACCATTATAATCGTCTCGTCAATACCTACAAAACGAGCCTAATATTGAATATTTTTTAATTTAACCGTACTATTAAATATCATAAATATCTACGAAATAATTTGTTTTCTATCCATACGTTTTATTTTTTTTCCACCGTTAGCACGTTAAAAATACATAATCGTAAAATACGTTTCATTCTTATTATAAATTATATCATTATAATTTTGTCGTCAATAATTGTAATATAAACTAATTATTGAATATCTTTATGAGTTTAAGTTTCATAAGTTGTGATTCTTAGGTCATGGTTGATTGTTGATGACATGTATATAAGGAAGTAGCATTAATTGTTTGTTCTTTACTTACATTCCGCTACATCGCGCGGGAATATGCCTAGTACTTGAATGATAAGAATTAGTCCAAAAACAAAACTTGCAATAAATAACCATAGTGACGAAAAATACAATTTTTAAACCATAAAGAGTAAAGACGAAAATCAAAATTATTAACAAACCACATGAATAAAAATTGTAATTTACTCAAATTATTTTAAGAGTAAACTATAAAAATTGTGTATTTTTAAATTATGTTTTTGTTACTGTAGTTTGCAATTCATTACGTATTTCGTCTCTCAGACTAATTTTGTTAAGAAATTGTTCAAGTCGCAAGCAATCTAGTCAATTTATCATTTTTTTATTTTTGATAAAAAAATTAAAAACTATATCAAATTAAATTTATATAAAATATTTATATAAGAATTAGGGGTTGTTTACTTTTTTTTAATTAAGCCCTTATGGGTTAATTGTCTATCTAGAACAATTTTGTCTGAGGTATGGAAGATTAATGCGTTTAAATGAGGCAAATAGAGATAGTTGTATTATTTATGGGCATTTACAATATTAAATTGTTTGGTGGTGGCTTAATGGGGATAGGTTAATGATTCTGGCTTATTCTATGTAGTCATTTTAGCTTAATGGTTTAACAATTAAGCCGTACAGAAACACTTGTGTAATGACTAAACGAATAAACCGCCTAAACCATCAAGTTCATTAAGTTGTAAGTAAACAATCCCTTACATTATTTCCTCTAACACCTTGGGACCCGGTACCCTCCCCTCTATTCCCGTCGAAAACAATCACATTTTGTTTCCCTTTTCTTCCTGACGAGAACCATCACAGTTGGAAAATTCACTCGACAACTAAATACAAGCTCTAAACCTGTAATTTTTTTCTGTTTAAAGGAACTGGACCTATCTAAAAACTTGCTTACCGAATAAATCCCGAAGGAGATTCAAACAACAATATTTTAACCATCTTGGACCTATGGGGAAACCATTTTCCCAAGAGAACTCAAATTGATTCCAAATCTCCAACAATTTTTCTTAAATTTTGATTTGATTTCTTGTTTAAAAATATGTGTTTTATCTCGTATTGTTTATCATGTATTTATTATGTTTATCTGCAATTAGTCGTATTATGTTTTTGTTAACTCGTAATCTTGAACTTTAAGTAATGTACATTGATAAGTAGTACTTGTTGCATAAAAAGTACTTTGTGTTTAAAACTTTATCCCAAATACTGTTGGCCAATCCTATACCATAATGACTCGTAGAGAATATGCTTGTAGAATGGGATTGAATACAAACACAGTAAATTTTCACTTTTTTATTTTATATTTTATTCAAATATAAAATTATAGTTATGTTGCGGAAGTTAGAAAGGCAAGACCTGTGATCTTAAACTATATGACCGATGACAAATTCCCTAACACCGAAAGAGATAATAAATAAGGCTCTCTTTCAGATGAATAATTGAGATATTCTTCAGATTGTGACGCCAAATTTACTTTGAATATTTCACAGATAAGTTATTTCAAAACGGATGATTTGCAAACAATGACAATGAAGACCTTTTATAGTCTCCATTACATTAAATGTTATCCTTCAACTTTAACACATGTTTTCATCTGATTTATGATTTGTTGATCAATGCATGTTTATACTTTTCACTTCAACCTTTTGTAGTTGATGTGGACACTTGTTAACCCATCTCAATTTTTGTATGTAGAGGGAACAATAAATAAAAGATGACACTAATTAAATAATGTTTTAGAACTTACTCTGGGTGACATGCTTATGCATGTACCCATAATAGGATAAGAGTTTGGGAGAGGTGGTGAGCCAAACTTGTTGGACAAGTTTGCACTTCAAATTCCGGTTTGCCAATAGTAGTATTTGCCATACTACTAGTTGATTATATATTGTATCGATCTTCTTTCGGCTAAATGACAAACCAATCCGCTTTAATGACTATCTTGACATCTCTTCATCTAGCTTTCGATTTCATTGAGAGCTTTTTACACTTTTAATCAATACATATAGTTACAAGACTTTTACAAGTAAAAATCATATTTCGTCTATTCTGAAGTATAAGCTATACAACAATCTACAGTTATAGACATTTATGAAGTGTAGTCTATCGGATATTGAAGACGTAGAATATTTCGGAGGTGTGTTTTGAGAATCCGATAGAAGAGGGAAACTTCTATCATATTTCAAATATATAGACCAGAAGACGATCTATTGAAATATCTTAGGTTATAAATCCGGTTGGCAAAATCCGAAGATACATGATTGTTTGTTTGAGGTCTTTAGATAAGGACTTGGTTTGAACTGTATCCGATGAATGATATGATATCGGATACATTTTTTTTTTGTGACAAAAAGTAAGAATATATTTATAGGTGTTTTATGACCGGATATATTTGTATTGTGGTACTTAAGAACTAACAAATAATAATATGGATAATTAAACTTGGAATTTTTTTTGCCTAACAATGGAATATTTATTAATATCATTATCAAAATAAATAAAAAATTGGCTATGTGATCATAGAAAATAATCCTCTTGAGAAATTGCTTGTAAAAACTGTGTTTTCACCTTTCACACACGCCCAATGACTGAATGAATCGATTAGGGTTCCTAATCTACCACCCGATTCCCTGAAAGATCAAATCATCGGAGGTTTACACGGTGGTTCTTCCCCAAATCCAATCGATTTCACTCTCAAGTAATTGGGAAAACAATTACAGTTTACACACATATAACGATTCTCCGTTTCTAGGTTTTTATTTGCATTCTGTTTTCTGGTTAGAGAGAGAGCAATAATTCATTGTTTGTGGACGCACATCTTCATCGCCGATCGCCATTTGCCGCCTCCATACAACTCCGGTCCACCAATTCTTCTGTTAGATCTCTTCCGATCAGGTAATTATTTATATAATCGTTGACGACATTACCGAAGGGTTGTTGATTATGTGTTTGCTGAAAATTTGGTAGGAATTTGGTTGCCGAACTGTCGGCTAATTCGGTTATTTTACTAATTCGGTTTTGTTGTTGGAGATCAAGTTTGATTTCATCGTGTAGTTTAAATTAGTGCATGCTAACAGCACCTGAAATAAATTTGGTCCAGCTTTTGAAATCGTTTCGCAAGTGCCATGGATACAAATCTAACGTGAGTTAAAATCGTCGATAAACGAATCAAAACAGCAAAACTTGCGACATTTACGTCAGAAGCACGGAATCTGTTTTTCTAATTATAATCGAAATTCATTTGATTCAAAAATTGAATCGATGTTGTGTATTATTTACTCACAAGTTCAGGTACATGCGGAATTGAACATTATTATATCATGCCAATTTTGATCTTTCTTTGCTTACAATTCATCTTTATGAATGTTTGCCACATCTGAACAATATTGGTCCTTCAATCGAACTCCTTATGTTTGCTTTGGTTATTTTTACTTGACAGTATTTTCTATATAAGCTCACTTCTTATATTTGAATTCCTAAATAAGCATTGTGAATGAATCCTACTAAATTTCACCTTATCTTCAGAATGGAGGGAATACATTATACATGTTTCTGCAGCTTCCAGGCCTAGATATTTGAACCTCTGGTTGTGAAATCTGTAAAAATGTATCCCTAAGTTTGACTTGGTGCTTGTAAATTCTAGACCCTTATCATCTTTTTATTGACAAGCTTCATATTTATGCATCTGGCCTCTAGAATTTTTGCTCAAAAGCAACAACTTTGGGCACTAATGTCAAAGAAATTAAACTACTAGAAAAAGGGTTATGTACTTTGACATAGATACAAGCTTTGTGAAATTGACATGATAGGGTGGCAATATTAGATAAAAGCTCTTTGTTTTCTAAGTGCACTTGTCTTCTGTTTCAACATTGCAATTAGCTATTGAAGATGGTTAGTATACTTTCTCCCGTCCCCCCTCCCTCTTTATCTCTATGCATATATATATGCACATACCATAAGTGGACAATACTAAAATTACTAAAAGCCAGTTTTGTTTTTTTGTTTTTGTAAGCATGTCTATTCTGTGTGTTATATACATGGACTCTAATTAATCTCATTCTTCTTCAAAAAGATAATGTTGTATTGATTTTGGGCTTCATCCGAAGTGGGACACTTCAAGTTGCATTTTCTTGCAGATCATTTATGGAAGCCTAGCAATACCGTGATATAGTGCGACATATGCAAGCAATGGGGACTGAAAATCCTGACCGTGCAAATACTTATCAAGGGACAACTGCTACTCCTTTCGCGGCTCCGCGAACCAACATTCCCGTTTCTTCATCTCATCCGATGGTTGGATCAGAGGCCTCTGCTTTTAGGCCAACATCAGTCCCTGCCTCTATGAGTACAGTGCCTGCTACCTCAAGTGCAACTCCATTTTTTCCTTCTGGACCTGCTAGTGGAGCTGGGACTCCTGGTTTTAGACCCATGCAACCAGGTAGGCCTACTGCTTCCTTTGGCCCACCAACCACAGGACCTGTCCAGCGTTTCCCAACTCCACAGTTTCCCTCCCCACCTCAAGCACCCCCACCACAAACTTCCAATGTGGGGCAGCCTATATTGCCTCCAACAATGAGACCTCCTCCTCCAGGTCATGTTCCACCAATGCCGACTTCCCTAAATCGTCAGCCCCAGATACCACCAGTGCCAATGGGATCTCCACCTCAAAGCTTGTATAGTGTTTCTTCTAGCAGTAATTCTCCAATGTCATATGTAGATTCACCATATTCTGCTTCCAGGCCAAACATGCAGCAACCTGCACCCTCAATGAGACTGCCTTATCCTGGTGCTGTCCAGGCCTCTGCACCATCTGCTTTACCTGGCTATTCAGGTATACAAGGTAGCACAGTAACACCGGCACCGCCGCCACCACCAGTTTCTCATCAAGGAGGATATGCCCCACCTCTTGCCACTGCAAATGCTCCTTTTTCTTCTCATCAAGGTGCATATGGAGCAGCTCCACCAGTTGCATCTTCATCAGGAATGTATGTAGGAGGTTCTGCACCTCCTACGGGAGGTATGTCGGGTTTGGTAGAAGACTTCAGCTCACTTTCTCTAGGATCTGCTCCTGGATCATTTGATGTTGGGCTTGATACTAAAATGTTGCCAAGACCATTGGATGGGGACGTAGAACCAAGTTCTTTTGCGGGGATGTATCCCATGAATTGCAATTCCAGATACCTACGACTCACGACCAGTGCTATACCGAATTCACAGTCTCTGGTTTCGAGGTGGCAGTTGCCTCTTGGAGCAGTTGTTTGTCCCCTAGCAGAAGCTCCTGAGGGGGTGAGTGTTTATGCATTCGAGCAACTAAGTCAATATTATATGTGCTATTCAATAAAACAATTATTTTACCTTTGAACTGTTTATTGTTCAGGAGGAAGTTCCAATAGTTAATTTTGCCACAACTGGCATCGTTCGTTGTAGAAGATGCCGTACATATGTGAACCCGTATGTGACTTTTACAGATGGTGGAAGAAAGTGGAGGTGCAATATATGTGCTTTGCTTAACGATGGTAATACTTTGAATTCATTGTACAACTACATGAACTGTTCTTCAAAATTGGCATGCCTTGGTTGAAACAATACTCTTACTGTGTATAGTCACATAGAGTTTCGTTTGTTAATCGAGGTTACTAAGATGTCCTTTTTCGATTTTGCAATTATGTCTTGTTTATAAGGTTGTGACCAGAGTAAAACCATATATGTTGCAAGTTCTAATGTCATGCATGTTTTATGATTCTATTTCATCACCTTGATACCATGATGCTATCACAGTATATGTTGCCCTGTACTTTAATAATTTAAGGTAATCTTTTCTGCTTTTGGATGTTGTAGCTAAATTTACATTCCAGTTGTTTCTATCTATGGTGTAAAGTATGAACTGTAGAACTATTTACTGCTGCTATCTTCTTCAAGTGATTACAATTGCTTGTCAATAATGGTTAGTGTGCAGAGCTTACAAGTATCTCTAATTTCTAGTTCTTTCTTTATCTTTTAGTTCTGTCAATTTTATATAAAACAAGAGGAACAACTGTCTCTTTGTGAGCTTTTATGTAAATGAAAACCTTTCCGGGTCAATGTGAATCAGAACCATCTTTCTTACTGCCAGGGAGCTTGACTTGCTATTTTTCAGTTATGTGCTCCCTGCTTTTACGTTGGCGTTTGGTAACCCAACGATGTTACTGTGAACAGATGCACTGTTAATGTTGCTTACTGCTTTACTGAAAGCTATAAACGTTGTCCCCAGCATTATTACTTTAAATCTAATATCAGAAACAATTTTCAATTACTCAAAATCTGTTCCGGCACATTGTCCCCAATATCATGCTTTTAAATCTAACACCCTTACGAAGTGTATATATATATTTAATATTTGAGGGTCTATAAACACACGGGCCTCAATAATGTACCAAATCGTTCTTAAATGCCTGTGTTGGCATCAGTTTAAAGAGGATTATTGATTCTTCTCTGTTGTATATGGAACTCTTGTTACAATTATGCATTCATGCTAAACAATTTCCATCTATAATATACAGTGCAAAATGATTATTTTGCTCCTTTGGACGCCAATGGAAAAAGAATTGATCTAGATCAACATCCTGAGCTTACAAAGGGTTCTGTGGAGTTTGTTGCTCCAGCTGAATACATGGTTCGGCCTCCAATGCCACCACTGTACTTTTTTTTGATCGACGTATCAATATCTGCAGTTAAAAATGGAACGCTCGAGGTAAGATTCTTTTTTGTATATTCTTGGGAACCCATACCTGTCATAGCGTTAAACGTGAATGGATTGTTCATGGCTTGTACATGTCATATAAGAAAATATGCCTATAGCTGTCTTTTTCACAATTAATCCGTCAATTATGCTGCTTGTATTTCCCCATTATGAACTTGATTGGGTCATGTGTATTGAATACCAGAGTCCGCTTGAGCTTACTTCTTGTTGCTTGTATTTTGTTAGGTGGTGGCACGAACTATAAAATCTTGTTTGGATAGATTGCCGGGCACCCCGAGAACACAGATTGGGTTCATAACTTTTGACAGCACAATCCACTTTTACAATATGAAGGCAAGTGAATTATAGTTTAGCTGGTTATGTTGTTCCTTATTATAATGTTAACTGATTTTGAACTACCCTTTTTGTTTTTCCTTCACCAGTCGTCTTTGACACAGCCTCAAATGATGGTCGTCTCAGATTTGGATGATATTTTTATTCCATTGCCAGATGATCTTCTTGTCAACTTGTCAGAATCTAGATCTGTGGTGGAGGCTTTCCTGGATAGCTTGCCTTCCATGTTTCAGGACAATGTTAATGTGGAATCTGCTTTTGGGCCAGCCCTCAAAGCAGCTTTTATGGTTATGGTAAGTTTCTTTCTGCCCTGTACCGTTTAGAACCTTTACGGTTGACTTATGTAAACTTGCTAGTATGATGTAATACATATTATTGTATTAATGATGTTTGGGCAATTGTGGATTTCACTTATATTAGGTTAGCTACCTGGACCAACCAATAGTTTCCTGCCTAATACTGCTGCATTGTTAATAAATTCTTGTGCTCTATGCAGAGTCAACTTGGAGGGAAATTGTTAATTTTCCAGAGTACTCTTCCCTCACTTGGTGTTGGTCGCTTGAGGTTGCGGGGAGATGATCTCCGTGTTTATGGAACAGATAAGGAGCATACCTTAAGAATACCGGAAGACCCATTCTATAAACAGATGGCTGCTGATTTTACTAAATTCCAGGTTGCAGTGAATATATATGCATTCAGTGACAAGTATACTGATATAGCTTCACTAGGTATGTGCTGACAGGGAACTTCATTCCACATTCCAATGATCTATCACTAAGGGGGCGTTTGGTTCACAAAATGGAATTAGAATCCATCAAAGGAATTTGACTTTGAAGGAATTGGAATGGAATTTGACCATGCGTTTGGTTGGTAGGAATTCAATTTCTTCACTTAAGTCAAGGAATGATGAATTCCTTAAATTGTGGAATTCAATGGAATTGGAAGGATTCCATCGTTTTCATTCCATGAACCAAACATGGGCTTGGAATTTGGTCAATGGAATTGGCCATTCGAATTCCTTCAAATTCCTTCCAATTTCATGAACCAAACAGCCCCTAAGATTGCACATGCTGTTGAGAGAATTCATTTACCCTTTGTTGGGGGTTTATGCTTAAGCTACTGGATTTCTATGGTTTCTTTTTTAAGTTGCTGGTCGTTTTTAAAACTGATTAGATGATGCTCATGGCCCTTTTATTGCATGAACCAGTCTGTCTAGTGCAATCTTCATGATTTACGCTATTAAATTGGAAGCACAAGGTGTAATTTTAGATCTTGCTATATAGATTGAATGTAGTCGTAGAGCCATCATCTGCATGGATTTTTCATACACAAGCTGTTGCTGTGAAAGTGTCGCCTGTGTGCTATATTTAATACTCCGTCCGCCTCAAAATAAATGTTCACTATGAAAAGGCACACAGCTTTATAAATGTGTAACTACTACCCTTTTAATTAACTAAATGACAATTTTACCCTTAATAATTGAGGGAGTAATGAATTTCTTCATCTCATAATTAAAGGTAGAATTGAAAAATAGGCACTTACCTTTGAAAGTGGACATTTATTTTGGAACAAACTAAAATAGAAATGTGGACACTTATATTGGGACAGAGGGAGTACAAACATCGTTTCTTGAACACTTCATAAGCTTCCTAGCTGTTGGCTGTTTGAAGTGCTGATTTTTGTCACAGTCTGTTAAGCTTCCATGTGGCTGAGAGCCCTCACAGCCCAGGCACAACGACGCAATTGATGGCGAAAGTCCAGTAGCCGAAAGCATCACTAGCTTACGCTCTGACCCGAGTATTACTGTCACATCAGTTTTATGTCTTCAGAGGATCAACACTGTTTATTGGTTTACATGCAGGTACTTTGGCTAAATACACTGGTGGCCAGGTATATTATTATCCAAGTTTTCATTCTGCCATTCACAAAGACAAGTTGAGTCATGAGTTAGCTAGAGACCTCACTAGAGAAACTGCCTGGGAAGCTGTAATGCGCATCAGATGTGGGAAAGGTTGGTCTAGGTTTGAGACTATGTAATATTCTTCTTGCAAGTTATTGCTTCTAGCAAGGTTGATCTTTTTACGCTTCTAAAGTTATTGCAAGTTATTTCAGTAAAAGACTGATTTTTATTGCAAGTTATTTCAGTAAAAGACTGATTTTTTAAAACTTTCTTTCTCTCTCTAGGAGTGCGTTTTACTTCGTATCATGGGAACTTTATGCTAAGATCCACAGATCTCTTAGCACTTCCAGCCGTTGACTGTGATAAAGCTTATGCAATGCAGTTTGCTCTTGAAGAGACGCTGCTCACAACTCAGATTGTTTATTTCCAAGTGGCTTTACTGTATCCTCTAATTCTTTTGATTAGTTTCTAGATTTTATTTCCTTATTTGTGTTTTTAAGGCTTGCTAAATGATTTATTTTATTATTCTATGCAATTAAACTTTTATATGATGCTAGCTTCTAATAGTAAACAGCTTTTTTTTCTCGGTGTTTCCAAGTTCCATATTTCATGGTAAACAACATGTTCAATAAGCATTGTACATTATTTCAATTACGTGTTTTTTTTTTTGCGTGCCATCTTTGTCAGACATGAAATTTGATCTGAATGCCCTATATTACACAGCTTGAGATCTTTGCTTGATTTCTTCAGCGGATATTTGCTTCTTATGTATGCTTGTTCTTAGTATTCATTTCTACTTTGTCTGATGATTTAGGTTCTACACATTTCGCTGTGCATGTAGTTTTGATATCCAACTGGTGTTACATATATGAATACTTAACAACCTAAAGATACACCGCGTCTTGTGGTGAAAGGCGTATTAGAGTACACACAGCTGCAGCGTCAGTGGTTGCGGATTTAGGAGAGATGTACCGCCATGCAGATACGGGTGCTATTGTTTCTTTGCTTGGTAGATTAGGTAAGAGAAGTCTCTCTCTCCCAAAAAGAAAGGAAGAAAGAAAAATTATCTGATTTCTGTTCTTTTATCAGCTTGAGATCATGCCTAATTATAACTTTTCCACTTCTGTTATATGAACTGAAATTATCTGCAGCAATCGAGAAATCTTTGTCATATAAATTGGAAGATGCTCGTAATGCTATTCAGCTTAGAATCATCAAAGCCCTCAAAGAATATCGAAAACTCTATGCGGTGCAGCATCGTGTAGGAAGCAGGATGATCTACCCAGAATCACTGAAATATTTACCGTTATACGGATTGTCGCTATGTAAATCAACAGCACTTCGTGGTGGGTATGCTGATGCGCAGCTTGATGAACGCTGTGCTGCAGGTTTCACCATGATGGCCTTACCTGTTAAAAAAATGTTAAAGCTCTTATATTCTAGCTTGTTACGAGTAGACGAGTATCTTGTGAAGGTAAGTTATTTATGTCGCTTTCTTGAATTTCTCGTTCCTGCTGTTTGTATCTTGACCTTTGAAATCCATGGGTTAACTAGACACCATTTGTTTACTTGCAGACACCTACTCGGGATGATGACTTTGACAGAGTTTGTAAAAGACTGCCACTTGTTGCTGAGAGTTTAGATTCTAGAGGAATTTATATATTTGATGATGGTTTTCGTTTTGTTGTGTGGTTTGGTCGCATGCTTTCACCTGATTTAGCCAGGAATTTAGTCGAGGAACATTCAGCTACAGACTTCTCAAAGGTATGCTTATGTAACCTATCTGTATGTTAGCTATCATGCTTCTTTTACAATCACTCAATAGAGAAAAAAATTTATCCGTTACACAAAATAGAAACTAAACCAAACTTTATTGCATTTTGCCTTTTATACAATCATGTAGGTTTTGTACATCTTTAAACCTTTTTTATTTTATTTAGATACCGATGATAGACAAAGGAATGATATCTCAAAAAGTATGCATGTGTGCAGTATACTAGCATATAAGTTGCATAGTGGCGTTTTAATATTCATCAATCTAGTGACTTTCTGGACCATTGAGTTAAAATAATGAAAATATTTTATTTTTAGCGACTTTAGGCATTGAAGTAATCCCCTTTTTTTCTTTATATAATACTTCTTTTTATCTGTGAAGAGGGAGCAAGACTTGAACTTATGACTACATTAAACTGAGACACCTTAAAAAAAGTGGGTCGTTGGCCCAATATTACCCGTTGGTCAAGGGTTCAAGCTTTTCCAAAGGTGAGGTGAGGCATGTGTATGATTTTTGTAGTATATAATTATTATATACTTAAAAAAAAGGCGAGATGCTTACTAGAATGCCATCATCTCTCTTAACTCAATATAAAATTTAAAGCTTGAATACAATTCCTTTCGGTGTTTTTATGTGACCAATTATATCTCTAAAATTATGTGCAAATATAATCAGAGGTTCAACTCTTTGCTAAATGCATTTGTATTGGAAGTTGATTCCTTTGTGGAGTATAACAGCCTGCTAATTTGAGACATATCCATTGCTATATATCACTTTCCCATCCTTTTATGTCTCATGGTATCTTTTTTGTCCCAAAATAAATGTCACGATGAAAAAGACAGTTTTATAAGTGTGTAGGTATTACACTTTTTTTATTGACTAAAATGACAATTTTACCCTTAATAATAGAGAAAGTAATGGATTTGTCCATTTCATAATTAAGGATATAATTGGAAAGTAGACAGACACTTATTTTGGGACGTAGGGAGTAATTCACTCTCTTCACGAAACAGCCTACCCTTCGGGGTAGAGGTCAAGTTTGCATACATCCCGCCCTCTAGAGTCCAGACCCCACTTTCGAGTGGGATATACTGGATTGAGTTGGTTAGTAAATCATTCTCCCTCCCTGATCCAGACCCCCCAGGGGGGGGGGGGTCGCAATTGCCGTAATTAATTAATTGACATTGATTGTTTTTATATTTATAGAGCCAGGTGTGTCTGAGCGAACGAGACAATGAAATGTCAAGAAAGCTGATGGGGATACTAAAGAAACTTAGAGAGGCTGATCCATCGTATTATCAACTTTGTCATCTTGTGAGACAAGGCGAACAGCCTCGGGAAGGTTTCTTTTTACTCTTGAATCTAGTCGAGGACCAGGTTGGTGGTATGAATGGCTATGCTGAGTGGCTACTTCAGATACATCGACAAGTCCAGCAATAATGCAAGGTAATTTGCTACTTGTTCTCGTTTTTCAAAAGGTTGCTTTTTACTATTCTGATGTATGCTAGTTCTTTTGATCAAGTAAAGCTACTATAACCGCCAAACTTACCCATTAATCTCGCCATAAAATTTTAAAGAATTGAGTGCAACTACAAGGAGGTAGAACATGAATTATCGCGTATTTTTGTTCCACATGAAGATGAAGTAACTTATGCTAAGAGGTTGTTTACTACCTGCTTCCCACCTCTGCTTATCCAGTCAGAGATGCTATTACCAACCCCCCCTTAGGTTCTGTTTGTTAGTAGCTTAACGAGCTTAATGGGACTCACAAGTTATTTAGTCAGCTACACATGACTTCTGTTAGTGGCTTAATAATATAGAAAGTGACTTATATAGTAAGCTTCTAGGAGGAGATTTTGCAGAAAGTCAAGCCTTTTCTAAACTATTCTCTTCCAATTAAAAAAACATGCTCTTTTATCTATAAAAAACCCTCCCAAACAAAAACCTTCTCAATCTATACAGACAGATTAATCCACACAGATCGGATTCTTTAAACTTTTACGTCTTTTTCTTTTTCTTGGTCTTTTTCAAATTCTTTGAACTTTTTGGGCAAACTCTCGTTGCCTGTCACACTTCACAATGCGGGTTCTTTTACAAAAACAACTGCTCGACTCTTTGGGGGTAGAAGACAAGTTTGCATACATCTCATCCCCACACCCGGGTTGATGGTTAGATAAATATTTCAAATTCTAAAAATAATTTGTTGTGGTAACAGGAGGATTTACATACATACATACAGCGTTGATGAACGGTTGATGAGAATGAACGAGATGATAATTTATCTGTGTTGGTAAGACGTAGGTAGGCGATTGATTTTTTTTCTCTTGATGAATTTTCGTAGAAGACGAAAGATGATTTATTTGGGAAGAGGGTGGACCGTAACGTTAATAGACTAGTAGTGTGTTTTAATTTTTGTCCCAAACAATTTTTGTGTAATTCCTTTTTCTCATCATAAAGCTGTGGTTTGATTTGTTCTAGATTACACATGAAGGTATTATTATTATTGTTATTGTATACGTATATATATGTATATATATATATATAATCTAAAATAAAAGAACACGAAAACGACCAACTCACATGTGATTTATGCACTGAAATCACATGCGACGGTGAAACACGGGTCAAACGTGAGGGTGTGCAGGCAACTTGGCCCGTGGAGGGTGAGTCGGGGCTTAGATCAGGCCGAAAGGCGTAGTCGATGGACAACAAGTCAATATTCATGTACTACCCCTTGTTGGTCCTGAGGGACGGAGGAGAGGCTAGGTTAGCCGAAAGATGGTTATCGGTTCAAGGACGTAAAGTGACCCGCTTTTTCAGGGTAAGAAGGGGTAGAGAAAATGCCTTGTTCGAGTGTAAAATCACATGTGACTCAGTCGTTTTCATTTTTTTTTTTTTTTGGTCAATGTTGGTGTTGTAGCCTGAATATGTGTATACTTATGTATATTCTCCACTCTTGAGGGATTATGTAGTAGTTGAAAGATGAAGTCGATCTTTATGGTAAATTATGATTCGTATAAATCGACATTTGTGTCATTAAATCTAATTTACAAAAAATTAATGAGTAAAATTGTAGATATACATTTATGCTTGGATGGAATATTGATGGTATTGAGTGAAACGTATATCGTGGATTTCAATTTCAGTTATCTTTCATAAATTATCGATTAAAAAACAAAGGAGATATATATATGGTTTAGACTTTAGATAGATTCTCCATTTCTTTTCTTTTTAAATGGTTCTCACTTCTCCCTGTTTTTTTTTTTTTTTTTTTGCATGTATATATGTTTTGGGCTTTTTATTGGGCCTTAATTGCTCAAAATTTAATTCTTAGCAAATGAGTTAAAGCCCATCTAAACCTCTGTTTTTGTAGCGGGAAATTATTTATCACGGGCAAAGTCTCTAGGGTTTTTAGTTATTTTTAATGTTGTAGAAATGAGTTTTAATATGTGTATGCTTATCATTTTAAGAGCATTTCCAAAATGCTATTCTAAAATAGAGATTTAAGGATTTATAAAATAAAAAAAATTCTCATCTTCGAAGAATCGTAAAACTTAATATTGAGAAGAGATTATATTATTTAAATTGTTTCAATTAATGAGTTTAAATGTGCCATGATTTTTTTTAAAATATATTGGAATGATTAATTTATAGATTATTTTATTTTTAATAATATAAAGTATGTTTGAATTGTTACTACAGAATAGGTGTCAGATATAATTCTATTAAAGATTTATGATTTTATTTAGAAAAATTACAGTTAATTCTTGAAGGTGCTCTAATGTTCTTTGAGGAAACTTCAATTTTGGTCCTTGAGGTTTAGTAAAAGATCAGAAAATGTGACCTAAACTTTGATAGTCTAGAAATCATCCATATAGTTTTCATTTTCAAAAATTTTGCTTTGAAAGTGGTCCTTCGTCATTAACTCTATTTATTTTCTCTATTAAAATAAGGTCTTTTAATCAAAATCATTAATTTTCTTTTAAAAAAAACATAATATTTCCTTTTATATTTTGTATTTTATTTTATTATTAAGTTTTTCTCTCAATCTAAAATTTGTTAATTTCTAAAATAAAATAGGAAATAAAATTTTATGTGATTTTTAAAGAAAAATTTTAATTCTCTTTGCTAAAAGAATTGAAATACCCCCAACTCTAACGGAGAAAATAAACAAAGTTAGCACGTCTATATGTTTAAATCACTAACAATTCAAGTTTGAATCACAACCAATTCGGGGTTCGGGCATACCCGACCTTTCTCGATGCTTTTTTTGGGTGACTCACCAACCGACCCAACAATGAGTGATTGATGATATAATGGTACAAACAAATCAAAGTCAATGTATTTCAGCTTCGTATCGTAGCTTCTGGTGAAGCTCCGAGTTCATGAGCAACTAAGGACTACTTTCAGAGTAAAATGAAAATATTAGTTTAGTTGTTATTTTCTGTTAGGGCCTGTTTGTTAGCAGCTTAATGAGCTTAATGGGACTCATAGCTTATTCGGTCAGCTATAGTTTGGTAGTGACTTATTTATATAAAAAGCGGCTTATTCAGTAAGCTTCTATGAGGGAGCTTTATACAGAAAGCCAAGTTTTTCCCAAACTTGACCCTCCCGATCAAAAAACACTCTCCTTTTATCTATGAAAAAACTCTCACAAACAAAAACTTTCTCAATCTATACAGACAACTTTATTTATATAGGACTTAATGGAATATCAACCAAACACCCTTACTTTGTTATCATAGTCAGCAAATTTAGTTTTCTCATTTTTCCCCTGGTATATATTGCACTGATGTGCTCTTTATTCAATACATACATAAAAATCTTCTCTCTCTACTCTTTCTCTCTCTATTTCACAAAAATTGAAAAGGATGATTTCTAAATCAGTCTGAAACCTCAAAAACCAAAATTAAAGTTTACTCATGTTTTTTAATGGTGGGGATTGTCCATGTTTCATTAATATAATTAAAATTTATTAGATTTTTATATATTCTAAAGTTATTTTAATTCAAGTTTACATACGTATTCATACGATTAGTGGACATCAATACCTTAACTCTACCGTAGTCCCGTTTATAGTATTTGTTGCAAGTTCACGATCGTAGAAGCTACAATACGGGAAAAAAAAGATCAAACTCCATAAAATTAGGCAACTTTTGATTTAATTTTCAATGGATACCTTGCAACAACAATAGTGATATAGTTAGAATTAATTGTTCACTTCAACATTATGCAACATTTATTTTGTATTTTAACAAATATAATAATTAGTTTGCAAAGAATTTACTAAAAAGATTCATTTACACACTTATTTGATAAATTTGCATAACACCCATCCAATCCAAAATGATTAAAAAAAATCATCTTCAACAACTTCTCTAAAATGGAGATTTTGAACAATTTTTTTGCTCCAACAGCTTCTCCAAAATGGATAAAATATGAGAGAAAATGTAATTTTCTTCAAATTTGAAGATATCTCAAAAAATGATTATCAAGAGAGAGAAATTATATTTTATTACATCCCACCAATGAAAAACTTTGAAATAAAATGTTTAGGTGAGAGAAATAATATTTTATTAAATATATAGAATATTTTAATAATATAATCAATTATTTATCTCTAAAATGGGGAATCTGTTGGAGATGGATGTAAATTTTTTTGAGAAATTTTGGAAAAGCGGTTGGAGATCTCTAAGAATTAGGGTATGGGAAAGAGCAACCATTTGTATCCAGATCAACTTACGCACATAGATTAATCCTCTAGCTACCACGAATGACCTGGAGTCATCACAGGTAAACCCCAAGGTCAAAAGACTTTGACTTTGACAACATTTGGATTCGAACCCATGAAAGATAAGATTTCCATTACATATCCTGAGCGAGAATGACGAACTTTATCTCAACTACTATCTATAATCAAGAGGTTGTTTCTGTGAGACCCTTGGCTTGTGCACGAAACAAAGGTGTGTGCAAGTAGTAAGGGCATTGGCAACGTCCGGATTCGAACCCTAAAAAGCTAAGATTTCCACTACATCTCCTTAGCGAGAAAGACGGAAACTTTATCTCGACTACTATAACCAAGAGGTTGTTTTCATGAGACCCTTGGTTCGTGCACGAAACAAAGGTTTGTGCAAGCAGTCAATAAGAAAGGTAAAAAAAATAGTAATATCAATAAAATAAATCTACCTAAAATTTGTGGCAACAATCAGAAAGTGCAAATTTGTGAGAACCCTAATTTTTTATATATAATTTGTCCAATGGATGATTATATATATATATATATATATATATATATATATATATATATATATATATACAAGAAACTATATTCATGGAATATAAACAGAAAACATACCAAAAGTGTAGTTTTTTTTTGTCTTCCTTGTTTTGTTGATATATAGGAGACACCAAGAATAAATTAAGGAAAGAGTGAAGCTGTCCGCATGACCTAATTAGGGTTTTTGTATCATCAAAACTACAAAGTACCCCTACTTAGATCATGCTGGCAGCTTCACTGTTTCCATAAATCCCATCATCATCATCATCCATGGAGCTTTCTTTCACCAACATATACATATATATATATATATATATATACAATAGTGGGTAGCTAGGGTTTCTCAAGAAGAATTGAAAAGAAGAGGATGAATAAGTTGGAAAATGAAGTGGATGTATACATCTTATGGTTGGACATGAACTATATATATAATAGTTAGTTTGAATATATAGTGGGGTTGGGGCTAGGGTTTGTGGGGATTATAGATATAGAAGATTGTATGTAACCTGGAGATAGAGAAGAAGGGAGGAAAGAAAGAGTGGAATATTAAAGAGAGTTTTAATTAAGAGAGTGTGAATTGTATTGAATCATGTGAGGAGCAACCAGCTACAGCTCATAACCTACTACTATACTTCCACCTACCTAGGGTTTCACTTCCCCTATATATTCCTATATCTATCTATCTATAATATATATATAGGTTGGGTTCATATGAGACCAACCTGTTTTCGTGAGATCCGTGAGACCACGTTTTTACACTTGAACCGTCAAAACAAAACATTGTGAAGGTTTTGATTTTTTTTACCTTCACAGTGTTTTGCTGTGAAATTTCATGTATAAAATTGTGGTCTTATTGGTCTCACAAAAATAGGTTGGTCTCACGTGATCCCAAGTATATATATATATATATATATGGTCTCACAAAAATAGGTTGGTCTCACGTGATCCCAAGTATATATATATATATATATATATATATATATATATATATATATATATATATATATATATATATATATATATATATATATATATATATATATATATATATAGGGAGGTTCATGGGAAAACAACGAAAAACTGAGAACACTCTGGTAACCGTTCATCTGGATGATATGCACATACAAGTAAATTAAGTTGTTATTTGGTTTTTGTGCATATTACAAATTCCTTGTATACACATGTGCATATCGCTCAGATGAACGACCATCAGAGTGTTCCTCAGTTTTTCAACTTTTTGCGGTTTTCCCCTAAACCCGACCCTATATATATATGTGTGTGTGTGTGGTCATTTAAGTGAGAACTCTTCTCTCTAACGAACACAAGATACATAGTGTGATCAATAATATCCATTGTGAAACCAAAAGGGTGTTAGCCTAGTGGTAAGGCATGTGGACTAGCTAATAGCGATCTCATGTTCGAACCCTGGGGGATGCATCCTGGAGGTACGGGGGCTTCGACCCCGGGCTGCATGGCTTTAGCAGTCGGGCTTCGGCCCATATTGCCAGGGATTAGTCTGGGTCCAATGTGGTCTGGGATACCCTCTCAAAAAAAAAAAAAAAATATCCATTGTGAACATGAAAAGATATATACGGTTAAAACAAAATACACATTGTGACACATACAAAAGATCATAACAGTTAACGAGTTACCAAAATTTCTAAAATTACTAATATATCTTTCTTTATTAATTAAAGTAATATAGTAAATTACATAAAATGATTGGTTTATAATAAATCCCATGGTTATCACAAATTATTAAGTTCTCTTTCGATTAAGCACCTATAATATATATATATAAAGCTCAAATTTTTTTTTGTAAAACTATTGAATCTAAGAATAGACGTTTCATAATCGAATGTAACCATTCTTCACAATTATGAATTTAGTTTTTACAAAATATAATCATCCCTGTGAATATATATTCACAAGGATTAGATTAAATGGATTGCCCATATTCAAACGTGACTGTGCCAGGCCTATAACATAGTCGTCATTAATAATTGATTTTTACGGTTTTTAATTGGACTTGCTCCTATATATGCATTTATTTGTATGTGTGTATTTGTGTGTGGGGTGTGCACAATTTACTTAATTTTGTTCATTTAGTTTAAATTTTATTATTTTTAATTTAAATTTGATATAATATACTTAAAATTTAAGATACATTTAAGTAATTAGGTTAAAAGATACATAGATGCTAGAAAATGATATTTAAGAGCATCCACAGTGTACGTGTTTTTCACCAAGTTTTTTCATAGCTTTTTTCTTACATATTATTGCCACCTCAACAACTTAAAAACCTTTATATACCCCCACTATGTGAAAAACCACATCCAAGCTTTTTCATTACTTTTTAAAACTATTCAGGATCCCACTATTTTAACTTTATATCATTTTTATTCTTATTTATAAAAATAAATACATTAAAATTCATACAAATACATATTTATTTATATCAAAAAAATATTATTAATTTAATTATGTATTTTTTTGACATAATTTTTTAAATATTTTAATACAATATATATTATATATAAATTTCTTATTGTAAATAGAATTACTTTAAATATATTAATAAATAAAACTGGTTAATAAATAAAACTGATTAAATACGAAACTTTTATAAAATTCTATAAAGTTAAAACTGATTAAATACGAAAAAGCTACGAAAAAATAGATCGTGCAGTTACGAGCTATGACGAAAAACCTCACGAAAAACCACAATTGAAAAACCTCTCCACTATGTGAAAAACCTCAAAATGAGGTTTTTGCTTTTTGAAAAACCTCCTAAAAAACTCCCAAAAACCTTTCAACGAGTACACTGTGGATGCTCTAAATTCTATTAGAATCGTAAATTGATGGTAATCGAAAATGCATTTTTGCTCATGTAGTTGTGCATAAGGAGCACACACGACGTCTTTTTGACGTTTTTTCAAAGGCGTAAACTAGCATATAACATTGTGTCATCCTCGATTTGTCATGTTATCCGAAATGAAATTGACGACAGAAAAATACAAATTAGTGACAAATTAAATAAATAAATTATAAATCCTAACATTTACGTTTTTCTTATTATTAATTTTTGTCATTATGTTGTTTTTTGTGCTGCCCAAACATGTTGTGTATATGTTAACTAAATAAAACCATTTTTCCAAAAATATATGTATGTATATATGCATATGTATGTATTTATCGTACATATATTGTATATAAAGATTAGGGTTGTAAACGAATCGAACGAATACGAACGGAGACTTGTTCATGTTCGTTCGTTTAACTTAACCGAACAAATGAACGAACACGAACGGTAAACGAACGAAATTTTTTGTGTTCATGTTCGTTCGTTAAGAAAATATGTTTGTTCGTGTTCGTTTATGTTCGTTCATTAAGAGCTAAACGAACGTAAACGAATGAACATAAATGAACATATACGAATGTAAACGAACGAACATATATGAACGTAAACGAACGAACATAAATGAACATAAAGTAACACAAATGAATAAAAAACAACCACCGTTACTCATAATTTCGTTCGTAAAAAATAACATAACAAAATAAAAAAACGGATATACTTAGGAGATATAAAAAAAGAATTTTAAAAAATTAATTTAATTAATACTTTGACAAATTAATGTCATAATATATATAAATATATTTATATATATAAACGAACGTAAACGAACATAAATGAACGAACGAGACCATTGTTCATGTTCGTTCATTTAACTAAACGAACAAAAAATATGTTCATGTTCGTTCATTTATTAAATAAACGAACATAAACGAACTTTCCTCCGAACAATTCACGAACGGTTCGCTGAACGTTCGGTTCGTTTACAGCCCTAATAAAGATGAGGATTTACGATTGATAGGGTGGCAAATATGTTATAAGAAAATGATCGTTTTTATCTAAAAAGTTCTTTATTTTTATCGGATAACAAAATCATAATATTTGATTTTTAACAACTATTTCATGAAAGTTAAATTAAGCAGTACGTATATTTGAACTGTATAAATTAGAGCATCTCCAACAGCTATGCTAAAATGAAAAAAATTGGGATTTTAGCATTTTTGTTGCTCCAACAGCTATGTTATCCTTTATGCTAAAATAAAGAAAAGACGTGAGAGATTGTAAAAATCTCTAAAATTTAGAGAAATCTCTAAAAATATAGTTTCCCTCAAAACTAATTATTACCCCTCAAAAAACAAACTTTTTTTCTCGTAACTTTCTATATATTGAATATTTTAATAATATAATTAAATAAATTTAATATTTTAATAAGATAATTAATACTAGAGTTGCTAAAATAGCATAACTATTAGAGTTGGATACATTTTTTAGAGATTTTAATCTTTTTTACTTTATTTTAAAAAAACTTTAGCATAGTTGTTGAATATGCTCTTAAAACCAGTTTTTATAAAAGATTAATCTTTTGCATACAACAAAAACCGATACTATCAACGAACTCAAGACCTTCCATTTAATAATATGATGAATAATTTACATGATTATTTTTGTACAAATTGTTTTTATACCTGTTTCAAAAATTAAATTATTTTTTATAGTCTTTGAAAGTTTTATTTTAAAAAAATAAATATTATAATAATGAAACTAATTTAAATTAAATTGTAGGTAAAAGTCTACAAATATTCGATTAGTAGTAGCTAGGCTTTGACCATCACTTGCTATAACCTTGTGTTTCTAACTTTGACTACCATATTTCCATGTTGACCCTAATTATAAATATATTAATTTATAGGGTCAGGTGAGAAGTTGAGTTAACGGTGAGAAGTGGTTATCGACCGTTGGATGAGAAATGAATGCACATTAGGATGAGATGCACCAGATCAATTCCCTTCTAAGCCGCAATTCATGGGAAGACTTGAGATTAAAATAGATTAACAGTAGACACATGTGCATACCGTCTAAATAAATGGTTACCAGAGTGTTCTTCAGTTTTTTATTATTATTTTTTACGGTTTTTTCTCAAATCTGACCATATAATTCATCTGTTTGTCGATTGTCAATTTATTTGGGGTGTTCAAAAAACGGTTGGATTGACAAACCAAATCAAACCGGCTCGTTTTTACATTTTATACGGTTTGATAGTTTAGTTTGCTTTGAAAAATTGTCAAAGTACTCTATGATTTGATTTTTTTTTTCATTTTATAACCATTTATTAACACATATTGAGCTATTAATTTAGTATCCCATCTATCTCAAAACAAGTGTTCACGTTTTTATTTCAGTTTGTCACAAAATAAGTTTCATTTAGTTAATTAAAACATTTAGTGATTATACATTTCTAAAACTGTGTCATTTTCATTATTAATATTTATTTTGGGACGGAAGAAATAATTTACATGAAAAAAAAATATTAAAATTGAACTAAGACTAGCTAGTAAAATTTAAAAATATCGTTGATTTTTACACTATTAGCATTAGCATAATGCCATTCAGATCTTTAATTCTATTAGTTCACAGTTTAAAGAACATAATAAGCCCAACAACATAGACTTGTTAAAATAGACAACATCTTTATGGTCCAATATGAACGGTTTGGTCATTTCATGCCAAATCGCATGGTTTTGAAAAGATTCTTAAACTACACTTATATACGGTTTGATTTTGCTCATACAAGAGTTAGACCACTAAGATTAGACCGCGACCACTCCTGCTTTTGTTTTTTATTTCGCAAAGATATCATGTTAATGTTTAAGTTTCTCAGTCGATGCAATCTTGTCGGATTCTGATCATTACTGATAAAGACAATATAAAAGGCCAATGTACTTTAACGACATAACTCATCGTCCAAATTGAACTTTAAAGTGCTACAACTTGAAACAATATATTTGTCTTTTTGCATTATCAAAAGAAGGGTATTTTTGTCTTTTCAGAATGTGTTTTTTTACAAACGATAGAATGATTGTTGCTGAAAATTCAACATGTAACTGTTTGTTTTCCCGGTATCACAAATATCTCAAGGTTCGTGATTTCAACATGTATTATATTATTGAAATGATACAATATCAAATACTCACAAAATCTAATTAAGTGATGCATGTACAAATGTATGAAACTAAGCAACATATATATATAGGGAAATATTCTAACTAAAGACACCCTCATTGTACGAAAACGTGAGAACACTTTTTTACTTAGTCAATCACACGTGATACTAAATCAGGCGTGGACGACCTTTGGTGCGACCCTAGGTCTCGGGCCAAGTCGCCGCACATTACCAAGTCCCCTCACGTGTATTACCATATATGATCGACTATAGTAAAAAAGGTGTTCTCATGTTTTCGTAAAATGAAAGTGTTCTCGTTTGAACCTCTAATTACACACACACACACACACATATATATATATATATATAGAGAGAGAGAGAGAGAGAAATAATCGTGTGAGAAGAAGAGTTAAGGTGAGAAGGTAAGAAGGTAAGAAATGATATGCACCATTGATCACTTTTAATCTCAAACTCACTCTTTAATCACACTTGATACGGGGATTGATCCGGTATATCTCGGTGCATGTCATCCTAATGTGCATCTAAGGGTGGAGATCTTTCATACCCTTCTCACTATAATTTTCATTCTCACCGAAACTCAACCATATATATATATATATATATATATATATATTGAGAGAGAGAGGGAGAGGGAGATTGTGTGTCTGTCAGGTTCATACAATAACATTAACCAAATAAGTGAACACGAAAACAACCACATGAGGTCGTGGGCCACCCTTGCGTTGAGCTTGTTCCATAATCACCCTTATTTTGACCATATTTTCGTTTGATTCTCCATCTCTTTGTCTCTCTATACATACATATATATATATATATACATATATATATATATATAACTTCTTGATATATTTTGAAGATTCAAATAAGAAGCTAAATATAGTGAAAAGTAAGAAAAAGTTAAGGGAATGTTTATATGTGAACCAGTAGAAATATCCCGAAAAAATCTATATGAAGATGCATATGTGAACCAACGTTACAGATCTGGTTCACATATGCATCTTCAAATTGATTTTTTTCATTTAACCTTCCTTTCTTACCTTATATTTAGGGGTTGTTTGACAATTGTTGAATGGTTTGGTGCAGAATGATTAAGTGGTCAGAATGGTTAAGTGGCTCTTATGATATAGTGCAAAATGAAAATATGATTGTTTGGTAATTGTTCAGAATGAAATCACGACGCTTAATGGTTAAGGGAGGCTCAGGATACAAAATCATTCAGAGAGTTTTGGAACCATTAAGAGGCAGACTTTTTTTTGCCAAACAAGATTCACCTCTTAGCGATTCAGATATGTCTCCTAATGAAACCGCGATTCAGATATGTCTTCTAATGAAACCATTAAGAGGTAAACAAACAACCCCTTAGTCTTCTTATTGATATTGTATGTATGTATACATATATGTTTTGGGGGGGGAAGTCCGTGATAAAAAGCTGATAAAGAGTATAGAAGACAGTAAAAGTTCAACTGTAAATGATGAGTGAAATGCAGCAGCAGCAGCAGCAACAGCAGAGTGTAGGTATGTAACATAGGCTGTATATTGTTGTATATATATGTAGTCTAGAGTGGTCCTCTTTTGCCTGTTATATTTGCTTTCCCAAGTGTCCTCTTTATTTGTTTTTTTCTTTTTTAACTTTACAGATTTCACACTTACCCCTTTATCCATACATACTTACAACCTACAACCTCTATTGCTATATCTACAACTTGTTTTTAAATATATTTTTTTTACCAAATTATTATTTCCCTCAAACATGATTTTACCAAAAAAAGAAAACAGAGAGGAAACCTCACCAGATTCAAAGTGGATCTTTCTATCTTCTTCTTTCTTTCATTCATCTTGGTATGCTAAAATCATATAAATCCACCACCCCCACCACATGCAGTTATGCCATGGTCCAGCCCTGCCCTAACCATTTCCATCAATTACCACCATCATCATTCATTACAGTAACTTTAGGGGGCATTATATCATAAATAACCATATAAAAAAAGGATATTTACCTTATAGCCAACATACTAAATTTTCTAACAAAATAGTGAAACAACCGCAGGTCAATGTTGCAAAGACACTCTTTCTTGCGGTTTCGCAAGCTGATGGCCTTGCGGTTTCGCAGCTTGTGACTTTTGGCTTGTTTTTTGTGCGTAGACGCAAGGGACTATGATACTAAATAAAAGCCCTAACTCCTTTCTAAAGTGACACATCAGCTTTGCAATAACTTCTACACATCAATGAAAGACCAAATTCCTTTCAAAAGTCACATCATCAACTACCTTATATAATTTAAACAACCTGATAAATGAATTAATTTAAACAAAAATGTAATTGTTTTATCTAGTTGGTATTGCAAATGGTCTTGCTAAATTAGCAAGTGTAAGAGGCCTTGCAATCTAAATAGACATGTCATGTCATCTTGCAAGGCCATTTGCAAGATGGATGTGGATGCTCTAATGATTTTTGTGATGGGCCCATTTTTCACTAGATGCATCAGATTTCATGGGAAACCATAACGAAAGTGTCTTGTGTGTTGACTTGCGGTTTCTTACCTATTTTGCGAGAAAAAAGTGTGAGGTGGTTGTAAAGTTAGGTGGTGTTTGTTTTTTAAGAAGTCTGAATTTTTATTCCACTTCTGATTAATAAGAGGTGGTACTGAAGTCTGAAATTTGAATCAATAAGACTATTTGTTTTTGTAACGATTGGAGGTGTTTTGAGATAAATGAGAGCATATGAACTAAGGCGGCGATAAGAGGTTTTAAGAAGTTAGGTCACCACTTCTTATTTCAGATGTATTTATGAGTTAAGAGGTTCTCAAAACTAGAAGAAAAAAAAAGTTTGAATGAAAAAAGGTCAGAATAATTCAGACTTAAAGAGTCACTAAGAGGTTTTTTTCAAAAAAAAAAAAACAGCCCCTTACGCTGTGTTCTCTAATATGGAGAGAAAAGAAAAGAAAAGAAATGGATGGAAAAGAAGGGGAGAGAAAAGAAAGGTAAGGAAAATAAAATTTTCATTTGTGTTCTCGAAATGGAAGGAAAAAGAAGGAAAAGAAATAGTTTTTCATGTTCTTGAACAGGAGAGAAAGGAAAGGAAAGATGTAATATTTACAAATATACCCTTATAAAAATATATATTCTTTATAATGAAAATTGGGTAGTTTGGTAATTTTAATAATTTCAGTAATTTTTTTAAATGGTTTTAATTTTCTTTCCTCCCACATTTGGGAGGAAAGTTATCAATTCTTTCCTTCCGTTTCCTTTCCTTTCTCTCCTAAAAAAGTTTCGAGAACACGAGTTTTTTTTACTTTCCTCCCCTTTCCCTCCCTTTCCTTCGTTAAATGAGTTTCGAGAACACAGTGTTAATGTTTTCTCATGAGGTGGCCATTTGAGATGATAACCCACTTTTGGGGGGGGGGGGGGGGGGGGGGGGGATCAATATAAAGGATTCAACTTCAGATCTTATAGAAATTGAATGTAGTAATTAAGAAAAAACTAAACCAAACGAGCCTTGTATATCCTAAATCAGAGGTGGTGTCTGGAGGTGGTAAGATGTATGCATGTCTGACTCTATCCGAAAGAGTAAAGCGGTAGTTTTTATGAAGACCTCTAGTTAATGAAAAATGTATGAAAGGGAGAAATACATACAAGGGGATTGGGTGTACTACTATATTTGACAATTATATTGTACAATAGCAAGTAATGTATCTTTTTAGAGTAGAGGTCGGGTCAACGTATATCTCACCCTCCAGACTCCACCTCCAAATGGGATATACTGGACTTGTTGGTTTGTAATGGTAAGTAATGTACCTATTGGGATTGTCACATATGGGACTTTTGCAACTTTAAATAACACACCCCATAACAAGATCAAGTTATCACTTGGTGTGGATGTACCTAAAATAACATATCCAATTAGTACTAACCAAACCAAATGAACCCAATAAATGGGTTATCATCTCAAATGGCCACCTCTTAAAAAAAACATTTACTTTATAGCCACCTTACAATCTTTTTTCTCATAACATAACCAAGAAATCGCAAGTCAACGTCGTAAGGTACTTTTCCTTGCCGTTTTCTGGCAAATATGATGCATCCAATGAAAAAGTGTGTCCACCACGAAAACCATTACAAAACCGCAAGTTGCGGTATCATAATCCCTTGCCTCTACCCACAAAAAGCAAGCCAAAGATGCAGGCTGCGAAACCGCAAATAAAAGTGTCATGCAACGTTGACTTGCGGTTTCTTTGCTATTTTAAGCGGAAAAAATTGCAAGGTGGCTATAAAGTAAATGTTTTTTTTTTCTAGATGTGGTTATTTATGATGAGAACCCTCAATAAATTTGTAGGGTCTGAGAAGTGTAAAATGTACGGTTAGTGCTATTTGTAGCTAATTCACCAGTTTTGAAAGAACAAACCTGAACCATAGTGTAAAGATTTAAATCCATGGCTTGGGTCGTAACTTCTTGAAGAGTCTTCCCACTTTGGGTTAGCTTCTTCAAGAGTTTCAAGGACCGAAAAGAAGCGAAATTGTCCATTGAGCTTATTTAATGAGATCAGTTCCTTATGTCGTGGTGATAACCACGAAACCAGTGACGAAAGAACCCCATGAATTCACCACCAAATTGCATGATATCGCGATTTGTTTACCAAAAGTCTCCACAAGAGCATACTCCACAGCCAAAATGATGGAACCTGTTAGCATCTCTAACGATAATTTCTCGTTCAAAATACTCTGAAACAAGCTTGCTAAAAGTATGACAATCGTCACAAACACGAAGGTTCTTTGTGATACGAATCGGTGTTCCTTTGGTGGTTTTAAGTAATCCATAAGCAATAGTCAGTCTTTCACTGTGCCCATTAAGCATTTCTGCTTTGTCTTTCTGTTCTATATCGTGCAAAACGTACTTAGTTTCAGCTACATAGCCTCCTTTCCTCTTTATGGTATCGTTAATTTGAGCTAATTTGTTGTAAATCTCATCAGATTCTGGATGAGACTTGTCCCTGACAGTAAAAACATGAATCTTGTTCCCAACCTCAATCCAGCTACAACCAGGATCTTTCTTCAAACCTTTTCGCCTCATTTTAGTCCTTAAGTCATTAAGATCATCCCATTGACCACACAGAGCATAGAAATTTGATACAAGAACAAAGTTCTTCATATTTTCTGAATCTAATTCAAGAAGTTTTTTGGCTGCAAAGTTGCCTAATTCTAAGTTAGAGTGTATCTTGCATGCACCAAGGAGCGAACGCCAAATAGCAACATCTGGCTTCGTTTCCATGTTTTTAACAAACATGAATGCTTCTTCTAAGTTGTTTGCACGGCCGAGAAGATCAACCATACAAGTACAGTGCTCTGGCCATGGATTCAGACCGTAATCATGTACCATCGATTTGAAAAAGGATTTTCCTTCATTAATCAATGATGAATGGCTACACGCATAAAGAATTGCCAAGAAACTTACATGATCAGGAACAACTTTCTCGGCCACCATTTGGTTAAATAAGCGAACCGCTTCGTTTCCCAACCCGTGCATTCCATATGCATTGATCATGCTAGTCCACAGGACTAAATCTTTGGCTTTAATGCAACTAAACAGCTTAAATGAACTATCTAAAGCTCCACATGAAGCATACATATCAACAAGAGAACTCGAAATTGGACCCTGAAGAATGAACCCTTTTCTTATTATGTACCCATGAATCTCTTTTCCTTTTCTCAATGCAGATAAATCCACAGCAGCAGAGAGTAAGCTGAGGAGTGCAATTGAGTCGGGCTCGATTCCTGTTTCTTTCATGGACGTAAAAACGTCAAAAACTTCATTCGGAAATCCATTTTGTACAAGACAACACATCATGATTGTCCAAGAAACAACATTTTTTACCTTAATGAGTTCAAAAACACGAGAAGCGTAATCTATGCATCCGCACTTCCCATACGTATTGGTGAGTGTATTCTCAAGGACAATATCGTATAACCCTTTTCGTATTACACAACCATGAATTTCTTTCACAACAGAACGACACATCAACTCACTACACGCTTGCAGAATGCTTGCAATCAACACAGAATCACTTTCTATTCCTTTCATTTGAGATTCACGAAATAATGTTAATGCCCTCGAATGACCTCCATTCTGCGCATAGCCTGCAATGATTGTCGTCCAAGAAATGTTATCTCTACACTGGATCCTCTGGAAGAGGGACTCTGCATAGTTCATTTTACAACACTTCGCATACATATCAACAAGTGTGTTACAGACCTGCAAATCAGAGTCCATCCCGTTTTTGATAGCATATGCATGAATTTCGAGACCATTCAACAAACTTCGCATACGACTAACAGTTGATATCATGCTTATAATCGAATATTGGTCAGGTTTTTGACCCACAACCTGCATTCTGTGGAATGCAGCCACCGCTTCATCATAAAGACCATTTTGAACAAATCCTGATAACAAAGAGTTCCATGTAATACTATCCTTTTCATCCATGGCATAGAAAATTCTAGCAGCTTCTTTCATTTTACCACCTTTTGTGTACATAACAAGCAATGCATTGGCCACAAACATATCTAAATAAAAATCAGATTTCAAAAGAAATGCATGAAGTTCCTTGCCAAACACCATATATGACAACTCTTCGCAGGCTTGAAGAGTGGCAACAAAAGTATAAGTGTTCGGCACGACCCTGGCTATCTGCATTTCTCTGAACAACCTCAACGCCTCCGCACATTTCCCAGAAGCAGAATAAGCTGAAATAATCGAATTCCACGATACCACATTGGCTTCATCACTCATGCTCTCAAACAACACCATTGCCAAATTTGAATCATTGCATTTTGCATACATTCCCATTAACGAATTCCTCACATACACATTACAAAGAAACCCCAACTTAGTAGCCAATCCATGAACTTGAACCCCATAAAAACGATTTTCGACCTCCCCACAAGCCTTAAAAACCGACGTATAAGTACTAGCATCAGCAGGAACTCCCAACACATTCATATCAAAAAACAACTCAATAGCCTCAAAAGGTTCATCATTTGTCATATGAGCTCCAATCAAAGCATTCCAAGTGAACACACTTCTTTCAGTCATTTCATCAAACACCCTCTGTGCATCCAGTATGGACCCAGATTTCCCATAGGCAAACACAAGCTTAGTACTTAAAAACCTCCTATCATGTACAAAACTAGACTTTAACACATGGGCATGGATTTGCTTGACTTGTGACAAAGATTCATGTGTGGAACAGCGCTCAAGAACCAACGAATAAGCATCATCTAAACAATTGTTGTAACGTGGTTCTTGGTCAATGAGATTGATTGTAAGCGAACCAAAAGCTTCGTTTAGAGTTCGTGGAGGATATATCTTGATGGAATTACGAGAGAATTTGCGAACAGATTGGATACTATCATCACCATTTTCCCCTAAAATGGGAGCTTTCACAGTCGTTAATAGAGAAGCCATTGACTCCAGATTGATTGGATGAAGTGCAGATAATTTAATTTTTGGAGAAAATTACAGTTTTGGTCCTTGTGATTTTATAATTTCATGGAATTGGTCCTTAAACTTCATTTGTTATAAAGAAAAACCTTTTGGTATATGTTTTACCATGGATTTGGTCTCTGCCCTGTAACACCGTGACAACGCCTATGTTAAATCAGGTTGCGTGCACGATGGGTGAGGGCAATTTAGTCATTTTGAATCTCTCACTGCCGACCCTCCACCCCTTAATCTTCTTCGGCTAGCCTTCGTCAACCATCCTCCAATTTATCCCTCGTCTTCTAGCAAACCCTAATCAAATCGCTCACCCTGTTTCAATTTGTTTTTGTTGATTTCTTTTCTTCGAGTAGCAATGAGGGCTCTTTGTTTTTTATGGTTTTTTTAAAGTGCATTAAGTAGTTGAACTCATGTAGGCTTATATTGTACACTAAAGACAATAATAGAAAGAGTAGGTAAAATGACAAAAATACCCTCACATGCTTGGCATGTGGGTGATTTAACGACACTTTTTTAATGGTTGTTGGAGCATCTCCAACAGCATTGCTAAATTTTTTCTAAAATAGAGAATGGAAAGTCAAAATCTCTAAAAACATTTTCTTCTAACTCCAACAGCTTTTCTATTTTAGAGAATCAATCATTATTTATATTATTATAATATTCCATAACTTATCATCCCAATAAGAGCATCTCCAACAGCATCCCCAAAAATTCTCCAAAATTGAGAATTAAAAGTCAAAATCTACATAAAAAATTACATCTATCTTCAACAGATTCTCCATTTTGGAGATGACATCATTACTTATAATATTAAAATATTGTACAAATCTAATAAAATATTATTCCTCTCTCCTATTCATTTCTTTGAAGAAATCTTATTGGTAGAATATAATAAAAAAACAATTTCTCTTTCATTGTAATCATTTTTGGAGAGTTCTCCATATTTGTAGAAAATTACACTCTCTCTCCAACTTTCTCCATTTTGGAGAAAGATTTGGAGAATATGTTGGAGCACAAAAATGCCTAAAATCTCCATTTTCTCCATTTTGGAGAAGTTGTTGGAGATGCTCTAAACTTTAAAAAAAAACTTAAAATAAAATGTTAAAAATTGAATCTTGGATTGAATAAAATAATATTTTCTCTCTCCAATTTAGAGATTATAGAGAATTCTCTATATTTAGAGATTTTTTGATCTTTCTCTATTTTAGCAAACCATATAGCAAAGCTGTTGGAGAGAAATAGCAAAGAAAAAACCAATTTTTTCTATTTTAGCAATGCTGTTGGAAATGCTCTAGCAACAGGGACTAGCTGTAACAACATAGTGAATATGAAGGAGAAATTTGTAATTTTTAAAAGCAAGAAAACCGATTTATGTAATTTAGTCTTTGATTTTTATAAGTAAACCGATTTAAAAATTCTATAATTTATCTTGCAATAATATTATAAAAACCGGTTGAAGATGCTCTATTTTTTTTTATTCATAACAAAAAATAAACATAATTATTTTACTCAAAATTGATTATATTTACTTCATGTTACAATAATCAATTTAAACGTACATATATATAATATATTTCCCCTTATTGATGGTCTGTTCCTATGTATAGTGACCAAACGACAAATTAAAATGTCATTGTTCCTAAATAAACACGATATGTTTTTTGCAAGATTGTAATTCATATTTATCTTGGTGATGGTTTATGTTTCAACCGTTGGATCATTTATCTCTGAATCCTTTCAACACCACTTATGATTGGTTGGATCAACATCAAGATGACAAGGTAATTCTATTTCTACCGGCTCCAAAAGGGGTCGATCTCAAATCACACGATGCCGAGAATCCAAACAATTGTCTTAGTTCCTTGTTATAATTCACACATTTACCCGTCACTTATTGAGTATATTCATATACATTACATGTCATTAACTTATTGAGTATATTCATACTTTTTGAGTATAATCATATATAAACATACATTACATGTCATTCGTCAGTTAATTACGTCCCGAGTTTACGGTCATTGTGTCTCAGGATTATATTCATATATAAGTATATATGAACTCCAAATTTCCACCAAGTACATTCACTTATGAATATGAATTCAAAAGCATCCATCAATGAAGATGAGGTGCCCTCAACTCAAATTTTCAAACTTCCACCAAGCAAGTGTATTCACATATGAATATGTGATTTCAATACCATCCATCCAAAGACCATTGACAAAACAAAACTCAGCCATAAATAAGCCTCTATAACTCAAATTTTAAAATTTCCACTATAGATTTGAAGACTAAAACAAATGATATATGTGTAGTCCATATTCTTACAAAAAAAATGACAATAAAACACAACACAACCCCAAGCCAAATTAGGGGCATTTCATTACAACACTCATCTCCCTCCCCCTTAAACACAACTATACAAATTCAAATCATATAATCTAAAGATTTCCCCCCTTCCTTCCTTCCTTCCTTCCTTCTATGTACACCATTTCCGGCATCTCCTCCGATCGACACAAGTTCACGAAAAAACAAAAACAAGAAACGTTTCACGTACCTCCGATTCCGTGATTTCACCCGTCAGCTGTTTCTTCTCGTAATCCCTGGCCAGCCCTTTTCGTGTTTTGGAGGATAGGATGGACGCAGAACCCTTAAAACGGTTCTTTTTCTTACCGACGATATGATTACCTCAAACCCCTAAAATCACCCCCTTTTGATAGAATTCCGCAAGCTTTCATCGGGTAACGTCCACGAGATCAAATGGCCGCCGGAATCACCGCTCAGAAGTTGCTTCATGTCGCTCGTGAGGTGGAGGGCGGTGACGGAGTGTTTGTGACCCCTGAGCACCTTTCGTAGAACCAGTGTGTACTCGGGGACCTTCGCACCGAGCCCTAACCCACACGACTGGCTCGTGGAAACCTTCCCATGAGGGGTGCTTTGGACATTTTCACTAGAGTTATGAACCATTTGCCAAACCTTAACTGCACCACTCTGATGACCGGATACATACCAGTTCGTTTCCTGCCAATCGGAGAAGGTACAGGTGGTCACTGACACGATGAAATCAGACGGAAGCTGAGAAGTGTTAACGACCGATAAACAGTCTCCGTTTATACTCCAAACCGCAAGCATGATTCCTGCAGCTGTCACAATTTCGCCGGTTAATTCATTCATATAAATAGCCGAAACCGGAGATGAGAACTCCGGCAGCTGCCGAATGAAAACCAACGAGCTAAGATCCCATAAAATCACACTGCAATCATCTGAACCGCTAATAATAATCATATAAGGCTGGCAAATGTGAAGACAAGTTATCTTAGCCGTGTGGGCGGAAAGCGCTTTCTCCAACTGTAAGCTTCGTGGTGCACGGAATCCATTGTAGCCACTAGTCCGCCAAACGCAAACCAACCCGTCGTCTGAACCGGTGACCAGAACGTGACCATCGTGGCTAGCACTGGCACACTGGATCTGATTGCCGCCATGGAGGTTCTCGTGGGTCGAGAACAGTTTATCTTGATCGTAGCTCAAATATCTCAAACTACGATCAGGGAAACCCCACGCGACATAATTGGCGTAAGTTCTCGGTTTAAGCAGGTTGTTTGGACCGACCATGAGGATTTTGTCGTTAGAAGTGACGATCTGGGCTATGGAAGATGCGCTTTTACGAATCTCGTGTGGAACGAGATAGGTGGAGTATTTGAGTGGATTGATGGGAGATTTTCGATCCTTCTTTCTTTTGGCATGCGCCCTTTGAAATAGTTGCTTAGGTGTTTGGCCGAAGTGATTGATTTGAGCGAGAATGGATGCTTTCATTGCAGGATCGGTAACTGCATCTATGTCGACACTCCCCTCATACGTGTAGTGGTAGAACACGTTGACAGCTTCCTCAGCCGCCTGTCAAAAGGAGAACTTAAGAAAACGGAAACCGAACAAAATGGAAATATGCAGAAGCATTCAATCATTTGCAGGATGGAGCAGGAGAAAGTTCAAATGGGATCTATATATATTTTGAGAACTTCGGAATCAACTAACTATTTCATGTATTATCATGATGAATAATCATGAATATCATGCATTTTCATAATTCATGATATCATGGATCTTCATTATGAATAAAATTCATCATGAACATCAATCACAATTCACAACATTCATCATGAATATTCATCACAATTCACAACATTCATCGTGAATATCTATCACAACATTCATCATGAATATCTATCACAACATTCATGATGAATAAAGCATGAATAGTTGGTTTCTAGGTTCTCAAAATATTACGATTCTCATTTGAACTTATCCCCATCGGAGTATTATTCAAAGCCTATCATGCAGTTTAGCAGGAAAGCAAAACTAAATGAGTATGGTATATCCCACTAGAAGGTGGGGTGTGTGGGTGGGATGTACCCTGAATTTTAACTGAAAAATGGAACCGGAAAAAACAGTAATCCTCACCTTCCCTCGTTGTTTGTAACCAAATATGAGGTCAATCCAGTGATGCAAATTCTCTGAAACATAATCAGATTCCAGAGCTTCCCTATGCTTCCTGATGAACTCTCTAGCACTACCTTTGGCCCAAGGAGGTAGCACAACATCACCAACCTGGAAAAGTATCCAATGATGCAATTCAAAACTCATTAGCATATCCACAGTATTGCTCTCAATATAGAATGACTGAAATATCCATAATGAATATACACTCGTAATGAATATTCATATTGATTATGAATATCTGATTCATGGGTTACTATTGGGAAATACAGGGGCACGTTCATCTCAGAACCGTAAATACTTTGAAAATCGTGAGAACCAGATATTCATGATGAATATACATAAATAGACATGAATAGCTACTCATAATGAATATCATTATGAATATCTGGTTCATGGGTTATCAGATATGTACGGTTCTGAAATGAATCTGCCCCTGGAAATACATGAAACGTTCTCAACCGGAAATCAATGAACGAAGAAGAGAAATAAAGAAGAACAAAAAGGTTAAGGTTTTCAAGTTTTGAAGCAACTTCAACAGACCTTCTCTCCTGATTGTTTCTCTCCTAGGTCAAGATCAAATCTGTTTTCCAGGAATTCCGGCATATAAAAGAATTCTGGAATCAGTTCCTTTACATCCGACGTGTTGCCTCTTCCGGCAGCACTCGACCACGTTTCTCGTACACTATTGAAAAGGCGATCAGCGTGATCAAACTGACCACCCTGCAACTTTTGATTCTCTGTACTGAATGGTGGCAAGCGTAAAAGATAAAAAAGAACAATCCCCGCACTAGAATAGTGAGAACCATAATGAAATTTGGGTATCTCCGGATCATCCCAGCTTTCATACCTGATAAAAGAAAAGGAAACGATAAGAAGAGAGTAACAAAAGATCCCGGCTATCTGGAAGAAAAGTACAAATAAATCCAACCTTTTCTTGAACTCATCTTCTCCCTCTTCTGTTTGACATCCCATGGGTTTGTTGAGTTTACGGAATGATTTTTCATTGGTTAAGTCCAGATTTTCGC
The DNA here is from genome assembly GCA_954870635.1 of Arctium minus. NCBI lineage: Eukaryota > Viridiplantae > Streptophyta > Magnoliopsida > Asterales > Asteraceae > Arctium > Arctium minus. The sequence goes on from OX941096.1 coordinate 63,605,484, forward strand.
TCTCGTAATCCGACAAAACCCAAGGGAAGACTGGATACTGAGTAAGATCGCTGTACCCACGACCTGCAAGTGTGTTGAGATGCATCAAGTACTGGAAATTGCTGATTTCTCCGTATTGCCATCTCTTGGAGAAGGATTTGGCCATAATCTTGAAAGCGCTATCTTGTTTCGCTGATCCTGAAATCGTTGTATCCAACCTGTTTTAAAGAACAAAACTTTGGTCATGGATTTTATAAATTAAAAAAACGTCGGAAGGTCATTTAACCAAAGGACCCGTAAACTAAATCAATGGGGATATAAACAACATACATGCTGTTTCTTGGAAGATTCAAGGCAACCAAGTTTTTGAAAACTTCTTCCCTCTCTTTTTTATGGAAAACCAGAAGATCGTTGCATCCATCCATACTGAATATCTCAATAGCAACAGGACGTAGCTGGTAATCACGCTTCAAGATTTCGTGGACGCTATTCAGCTTCCACATTCGCCACGGATGAGGTACGTTGCCACTGTTGGTAACTTTCTCCTTGCCCCACGAGCCACTATTATAGGCCCAAGCTCTTCCACCAGTATATGATTTTACGGTCATACCCCACGATGAAGTCAACTTGGAACCCGAGTCCTGACTGCAAGAGAAATCTTTCGTTACACCTAAAGCTTGATCGATAACAGAAAGTTCACCTTCACATTCCTTCTCACAAATGCAACCAGATTCATCGATATAGAAGTTCTCTATGACATATAAACAAAGTTCTCCAATAAGAAAGATCCCATCATGTTTATCAAGACCCACAACTCTTTCGCAATTGTATCTGTATTTTATCTTCTCGGTATGTTCAAGATAAGGCCTGATTAAGTACTCCCCATTGTTACTAAGATCCTTATCGGTCTTGTCCTCCATTGCTCTAACCTCATCGAATCTTGTTGAAGATGACTTTTTTGGAGAACTTAAGATAGATTTTTCTTGAATGCTTTCCGATAATGGTGCAGTCGCTGAACTGGATTTCATACTAAATTCAGCAGCAGAATGAAGACTTTCATCGTTAATGCTACTACTATCCCTATCGTTATTCCATCCAAGTCTACCCAAACCTTCATCTTTCACATCATCTGATTCCTTAGTGACAGAATCACCGTACAGTTCGTCATCAGAAGATTCCTCCTTTCCATCGCTCAACAGAATATTAGAGAAAGTATCAGAGTCAGCATCAGCATCAGAACCATTAAGATCGTTATCTGTTTTCTCCTTGGATATCTCCCCGAATTCCAGCCTCCCATTTAGAATTTGTTGGACCGTGTCGACTTTTAGTTTACAGCGCTCCAATTTCTTGCGCATTCTATATGGGCCTTCAATGGGGCAAAGCTGCCATTCGGGCTCTTCGCTCGAAAATGATTTGGGCAACGAGAATATACCTTGCTCGTGTACAAGTTGCTGAAGATGTGTTTGCCATTCGCTTTCAGCGTGGAGTACCCATCCATACTTATCTTGACGAACAACTCTGAGTTCAGTACACATTGCATCACGAACCAAATCCAATGCAATTCTCCGTTCATTAACCTGCTCCCAATGTCTTTGGTCCAATTTCATCGAATCCCTTAATTTTCTACCAATCTCTTTCTTTCGACGACCATCCATACCTTTGATTCGCACTCCAGGGAACTTCACTGAACCCGCAACATACTGCACCCACATAATGGCGGCACATTGTTCCAAAGTTCTATTAACAACTAGTTCAGACATATTTAGCCACTCAAAGAAGGTGGACATACTTCCAGTAAGGAGGAGGTCAAAACCACCATGAAGAACATCCAAAACTGGTCCTTGGTTCGGTTTGGAGACGAGCATGTCCTCTAGTGCAGGTCTGCGGTGAATCAAAAGATGCCTGAGGATGTCGACTGCCAAATTCTGTGCATGTGGTCTCTGATCATGTAGTAGTGAGATCAAGTTTATACAAAGACAGCACATTAGATCGGTATCAAGATTACTCGGGCAAAAGATTATTCGGCTATGAGCAATGAGTAACTGTAAAACGGTGCATATATCTATCACCCCATCATCTTGTAACGCACTGGGGCCCACCATTCTCTTCCGTGGCTCGATTTGTAAACCCAATCGTGAAAGAAACTCATCTTCTCCGATGGATATCAAGAACGAAGGAAGGAAACAGTACATGGTAATACGATTCATATTTTTAAAAATTGCGTGTACGTAAGCATCGAGTTGCTTGGCTCCTCTTCCGATCGACAAAATCCCTTTGCCAGCTGGCAGTGCTTGTTCGATTCGACCATCTTTGTTTGCCAGCTGTAACATAGACAACAAGAATTCGAGAGTCTTCAGTACAGCAGCAGGCTGAGGAAACGCACCCATATAAACACGATCCACAATCATCCAACACAACGCGTCTAAATTCAAGGACCATCGGGTCTTATCTAGTTTCTTCTCATCTTCCTCGTCATCACGCAAGAGCCGCCTTTCAAGGAAGTTCATGAGTCTAGTAAGACACAAACCCTGGAAAACCAAAACAGATTCAGCATCAACATACAAAGGAACCGTCTCCAAAATGCTTTCGATTATCGGTGTCGCTTTTATCTGCTCGGTTACGAAATCGGCAAGAACTTCCACCATGAAGTCTAGAACAGCCGTTGCCCCTACAGAACAAGGACCGCCACCATAACCAGAATCGTCCACATCAAGAAGCAGCCGCGGATTGACCGTAGAAAACGGATTTGGTACTTGAAAAGGGGACTTGAGGTCGGGAGTTGAATCAAAGTCATTCAGAGATACAGCAGACTCCATGGAAGGAGAGGCGGTCGATTGAGTTTTGAACTCATTGGCACTCCCGAGCCAAGATGGCAAAGCAAAAGCACCCTGGGATGGAGAGGATGTCGACTGAAACCTTGAAATAGATCTCTCAGATAACAATGGGGAATCATATATACTTAGAGATGGAGAACTCGGTGAACCAGTCGGGTGAACAGCCACCGGAGCGATTTTGAGATCATGAAAGTTGAACTGCTTGCTGTCGGAAGGGGCAACGGGTGGCTGCTCAACTGGTTCACAATCTTCTTCGCTCGACTTTTCCATGGCGACGGGAGTGTCTTCGGAACTTGCACTTCCCTGTGCTGGAGGGAAGCTTCTGAGGCTTATGGAAGTCTTAGCAGACTCTTCCTGCTCATGAGGCAAGCTAGAAAACATTTTCTCGGAACTATAAGCATCGTCACCAGTACCATCATTTACGTTTTTGTCTTCTGCCTTTATCGACAGCTCTTTCGCCATCATCACAGCATTAGCAGACCTAAAACACAGGGGAAAAAGACATTCAGCAAACTAAGAAAAAGAGCAAATTGCATGAAAACGCAATGTGCTTTGGATTATTGATTCCTATTTTGTGCAACATACTTGCAAAACCTTCCTTTTGGTACCTCATATGTGATATCTCAAACATTTAGACCATAGTACGTTACACAAAAATAGAACTCGAACCAAATTACAATTTGCCCAGAAGAAAACCGAGAGAAAAGTAGGACCTGGCACAAGAGAAATAAAGATCCACACAACTCTCAAGAAATTCAGCTCGTCTGCAGACAGCAGAAAACGGAGGACACATTTTCACAAGATCAACCATGAACCGAAGGACTGAAGCAGTAGCAGCAGGAGCAGAAGCATCTCCGCCCATAAGACGAGCGGCATAAGTTTTGTGCATCAGAGCTTCACCCTGAAGCTCTCCGGTCATTTCTGCATTTCCTTCCGCAAGCTCCGCCGCAAGCCCAGCAGTAACTTGATTAAAATTCCCACTTTCAAAGGCAAGCATTGTCTGGACAGACAACCTATCAAATGTCGATTTGGCCATTGCAATAACGGAATCCAAAAGTTCTAAAAATCTTATATCCACAAGACTTGCATCACTCGGCAATAACGCATGAAAGTCCAGCAGGCGAACTTCGGGTACTCTTGGATACACAGCCTTACCAAATATCAGACAAAACAGCACATAATATATATCGGGAGAGTCATAGAAACTAGGGAGCACCCTCGTCAATCCTTGATACCCTCCACTCGTTCGAAATTTAAGAGCAAACGTAGGAGAAGAGGTAAGACACACACCAAGGAGAGTCATTATCCATCTCATGCTAGTAGGATGAACAGCTTCGTCAAGAAAATATGTTATTAATTTGGACGAGACGATCTTATGCCATTGCTCAAGCAGCTCTTCTGATTCTATGGTTACCAAGAGATCGATTAGCATCTCGAGCAGCATATTTCTAACAATAATATGCTTCCCCATTGGCTCTCTCATTATCTGAGTCCGTGATGACAGTTCAGGGGGATCAAAAGTCATAATTACAAACCTAACGACGTGTTCCAGTTCCGAAATGACAAATCCGTCCTCCAAGATAACTCCTAGAAGGACGACTAACTTTTCTAGCACAGGAACCTCGACATCGCCCCTTTGCAGTGTTACGAGCAGATGTTGAACTAGGTTTATCCTACGCAAAATGGTAAGATTATGATTCCTGTACCAATGCATCGAGACTAGATTCTCTAGAAATCCCAAAAGAGCAATTTGTATTGGAACCGCAGCTGCTACCCACACGGTCCAGTCCAATAATACATGCTCAACCATATCTGCATTTGAAAGAACTATGCAATTCGATGTTTCGGCAGGAGTGCTGGTATCATCGAGTTCTGAGATATGACTGAAAGAATCTTTAGGCATAGAAGAAAAATCATCGATTACCTCATCCGAACCAGCCGAAGAAACTTCATCCTGGAACTTGGACAGATTAAGCTCGTCAAAGCTGGTTTCATCTACAGTTGTTAAAGGTGATAGATTATCTACCAACTTCTTAGGTCCAGGAAGAGAAGCCTCACAAGCAGCAATCTGAAAAAATATCTCGAGCGATCGCATATCAAACAGCGACATTCTAGAATGCAGAAAGAGAGCTAGCAAGTGATACCCTCTAAATGCTTGCATGTCTCTAACATTTTGTGGATTTTGATTAAGTGCGCAAGCAAGCAGCGTCAGCGCCATTTGCAGCATGTCACTGGTTTCCGCCACTTCAACAAGAGCTAAGACCACGGCTATTCCACCAATGGGACGCACGGTTTCACCGATTATAGAGTGCTTACAGACATAAACATCACCATGAAGACGTCCAAACCGTGGTATACCTGGAGGAAAAAGATTCAGAGAACTTTAGAAATGGCACAAGAAGTGCGGCCTTTGGTGCACCAAGACTCCTCGGTTTTTACCAGGGTCGGGAAGGAAGTCTTTGAACGGCCTTTACCATGCATTTTTGCACAGAGGTTTGGTTATGTGATTCAAACACGTGACCTTACATTCACAAATGAATAACTATACCAAACTAAAGGAGCCAGGTATATCCCACCCGAAGGTGGGGTTTGGGAGGGCTAAGATGTACGCAGACCTAGCATCTACCTCAAAAGTAGAGTGGTTGTTTCCGTGAAGACCCTCGTATTGTGAAAAGTGCGCAAAAGAGAGAAAAGGCATATAAGATAAATTTTGAGAAGCTAGTTACGAGTAAGCGATAACATACAAGTGTAGGGAGGTACAACAAAAAAAACAAACGCATTCATAAATGAATAACTTTAGCAATTGGCGGTTGCTCAATGAAACAATTGCCACCCCCGGGCCGGATATCCATACATAAGAAGCTAAATAACTTTTAGGTGGTTCTATGTATAGGGGCAAATTCAAATGAGAATCATAAATATTTTGGTAAACCGTGAGAATACTATACGAATTTCAGTGAGTATATGCATCAATGCATACATACTTGCATATATAGTACATATACATTGATAATATACTAATTGACACACACACACACATATATATATATCTTAATAATGTATAAGCATCAATGCATATATTAGTTCTCATGGTTCTCAAAATATTTATGGTTCTCATTTGAACCTTCCTCTGTATGTATATTAGTCACAAGTTGGCAACGGACCTCCAATAGGGGAAGCAGCCGCTGACAGCGGATCAACAAGATTGAGCATTGACAAAGTTCCAGATGCCGGAAAGGCTTCTGTAGACGTTCCATCAAATGCAAATATAAGTTTCCTTCCCGAGAGTTGTAGCGCAAGGTTCCCTAATCTTTCAAAATCCCAAACCATTCCGCTACGATCCGTCCTCGAGCCTCCTTGCTTATTACCGCTCTCAGGCCTCTGATTGTTAGAACTCAACGCCAAATCGGTTTCTAGGGAATCTAAGATGGCCATACTTCCCCCACGACAAGCCTGGCTAGGGACAAACTGCAAAAGATTCGTGTCTTGAAAGAGTCCCCTATACCCTCTACCCAAAATATACATAAAATAGATGGAACCCGGTGTCAATACTTCTTCAAAAAGATAGCAAGATCGTAGCTTCCACGCCAAATCACCGACCCGGGCACAAGTTATCGGTGTCCCAATGGTTACCTGCAAAGACTTGCCGCCAGGAGAGGGGGAATATCCTAGCCTTCCCGTGTGTCTAAGCTTCCCATTAAGATACACATATGCAATACTAGCTTGGAAAAGTCCAGCCAAAGCATTCGGTTTGCTATGCACCACTGCAAGATGATGCCATTGTTCTTCGCCTATATCTAACCCTGAAAAGGACAATGAAGACGAATTGCTGGTTGCAAGGGTTAACGTTCCATCCTCCTGAAGATAAAGTTCTGCGTAGAATGTATCGCCGCCATCCGTAGCACCAACTGAGAATATGCGCAGAACTTGTGGGCCCGTATGCCTTTTGGAAGGTTCCATGTCCTTCGCATTTGTTTTCAAGAGATTCTGATATTGAAACCAACAAACGAACGAATAACCTGCAGCAGGGGGCCACGATCTCTCTCCCAACGACACATGAATTGACGCATATCCTATCTTTCTCATATCCATCTCTACAAACGGTGCAAGAGGAACGTTTTCCAAGGCCGTATCTTGCATCAGAACCATCCTTTCCATCATATCAACAAGAATATGGCCAGGTTTCTTCTGTCTCACTTGCAGAATGCACCTAATAATCATTCTAAGTTCCGCTGTTGACAACCTGAAACCAGAAACACATAATGAGATGAAAAGAGGATTCTAAATGCGGGTCGAGTAATATTTGATGAACAATTAAGATATAATTTCTAGGGTTGAAAAAGTTTAACCTATAAGCCCCAAGTACTTCCACAATCTTTAAAGCATGGGAAAGTAGAGAGGATGAACCCGAAAGGAAGGGATAAATTGTCTCCAGAAGAAGTTCCACACAACCTGAACAAAAGGAACACAGCAAAATAACTTAATAAGATATAAGTTGCTTCTAAGGCTATGTTTGTCAAACTAGTTGATAAGCTAGTTGTTGGCTGATAAGCTAGCCGGTGGCTGATAAGTTGGATGACAATGTAAAATGACCTAAAAATACATGTTAAAATTTTGATTGGAAAGGGCATAATTGGAAGGAAAAAAAGTGAAAAAATACCCCTGGAGCTTATTGAAAAACCATCTGAAGTAGCTTTTCAAAAAGCTAGCTTATAAGTTGGTTTATGGCTGAAAGCTATCCCAAGTAGCTTTTCAAAAAGCTAGCTTATAAGCTGGTTTATGGCTCACCTAACGCGATTTTTTCAATAAGGTCAAGAAAATAAGCTAGTTTATGGTTTGTCGAACATAGCCTAAGAGTAAACGCTACAGATGCGAAGTGAACTACCTGCAGATGTTAGGTTTTCTAGATTAAAGGGGCCAGCCCAAGCAAGCTCATCAATAAGTTTTAGCAACTCCAGCTGCAGTTTTGGAGTGAAGAGCAACAATGAACGGATGAGGACCCTAATTGCACCGGCATTATATATTCTCTCCTTAATAGCAAGAAAAGCGCCCGATGGAGTAATTATAGGGAAAGCAGTTGAGGAGTTTCCAACAGCATTTGATGATGAAGTAGTTTCTGGTGTTGAAAATGGTGGAAGTATGATCTCGAGCGCAAGTTCAAGGAGCAACTGCATTACTTGCCTTTCACACTCCACACAAATCAAGCCAGACTCCGATAAAAGATCATAGAAAGTGTGCGAGGATAGAATTGAGTTTAACTTTTCCCGATTAACAGCATTATTGTACACCCCAGCTGTCGTTACACGCAATAAATATGTGAAAACTCTCATGCAAACTGTTACCGAAGATGGTTCAACATGCCCTTTATCTCCCTGGAAACTATGAAGTGTTGTTAAGAGGAGAGAAAACCCAGTGGCTTCACCGAATACTCTCTGAGCGGAACTATTGGCTCCTAAAATCCGCCATATTGCTCCAAAAACATCACATTTTGCATCATCTTGAAGATCGTATTGAGATCCCAAAGCGCTGGTAACCATCCCACTCTTTGAAACTTCAACCAACATGCTCAATTCCTCGGAATGGGCCTAATGAAGATGGAATATTTGGTTCAATTAGAAGAAAACGTCAAAGAATCAAATAATAAGCAAATAAAATATGGCCCACAACCCTCTGGTTAGCTCAACAGGTAAGACCTTGGATTTGCTCCCAAATGGTCCCCAGATTGAGTCCCCTCAGGGCCACTGAAGGTTTTCCTGTCTGTTAACTTCAGGGCCCCATGGGATTAGTCGAGGTGCATGCAAGTTGGCCTGGGCACGGGTTAGTTAGGAGAATAATCTTTTGTCAGATTTTTTTTGCATGACCTTTTGACAAATTTTGAGACATTCTTGCATTTGGAAGAGGCATTCTTCTGGCCTTCTTAAATTTGTCATGCAATTTGAAAAAAGTAAGTTAGAAAGCTATAGCTATTTCCTAAATAACCCGTTCGGACACCCACGGTTATCAAAAAAAAAAGACCAACCTGTGCAGAATCTTCAATAATTAAACATGAAAACACACGTAGGACGCCAGGACGGTGAACATCGGACACCAAAAAAGGAAGAGCGGTAGTTACACCATTAGCAGAACGGAACGTCACTTGATTCTGTTCTGCTTTCTTCAGTAAGTAGAACAAACAATCCCAAGCAACAGAGATCGTGCCTTCGGCTTCAAAAAGAGCAAACTTTCCGGAACCAGAATCCCTTAATTTTGGAGATGAAATAATTGCATCTTTACTGTGTAAATGTTTCTTGAATTTGCTTGAGTTAGACTTCCTTTCCAGATCATCACCGTCACCGTTATGCTGCTCCGGACCCAACAGAAACTTGTGCTGCTTGAGATCATCCAACAGAACTTCCAACACGCCAACTTCTCGCAACACCCTTTTGTACTGTTGATCAAATGACAATAATTTTATAAAGAACGATAAGATTGTGCGCTTCAACTCGGATGCTATATGTTGTTGCAATAAGCAGCAAAGTGCGAGCAGTTCTTGTTCGGGTATGCAGTTAACGACAGTCACTGCATACTCAAGAATCTTAAGGATGATTTCTTGCAAAGAAGGAGGGAAACCGCCCATATTTAAGATCAATAACGGCACTGTCCGCAACTGCTGACACAGCGTATAGTTGTCAAGATGGCTAGAGAATATCTTGAACATCCTATTTAGCACTTCTGCCTGCAGCTCTCTGCTATCTGCTTTCAAGAAAATGTCCTGCAACACTTGGATGGCATCAAGATCCTTAACTTTATAATTATCCTTTTCCCAACCGTCATCTGGAGACCGGTCAGAAGAGGACCAAGTTCGTCTCCTGCCGTTACCCTTTGACCCTGAATCAGTTGGACCTGTTTGAGCTAGATTGACAAGAACATCAAGCAATCTAGAGAGAATGGGTGAGAGACACTGTGGTGAGCTAGCTCCCTGCATTTCTGGTTCACTGGTTCGGTTTAACCCTTCTGAAGAAGAAATATGTTCAGAAGAAGATCTTGGAAGGGTAGTTTCAAAGTCCTGATCTTTTGAAAGAACTAACGCAAACTGAACAAGATACTGGTATCCATGAGCATTACGTACATCCTCCCTCAGCCTGGTATCACCAGCCTCTACAGACAACAAAAACAAGCTTTTACTTACAAGCTAGTAAACCAAATTAACATTATAAGACGAGCAATACGAAATCAAGCACTAAGTACAAAAGAAATGATTGCATAAGTTGAAATACAGTTCTGCTTTTAGGGTTATTTAGTTAAGGCTACATCCGGCAAACTAGTCATGTTTGGTAAAAACTAGTCATGTTTGGTAAAAACTAGTCATGTTTGGTAAAAACTAGTCATGTTTGGTAAAAACTAGCTGATAAACTAGATGGCTACGTAAAATGACCTAAAAGGACATTGAAAAAGAAATTGGAAAATTTTAAGAGGCATAACTGGGAAAAAAAAAAGGAGCTTATTGAAATGCTACTTGAAGTAGCTTTTCAAAAAACTAGCTTATGGTTGAACAAACGGGGCTTTTTCAATAAGCTCAAAATAAGGTAGCTTATGGTTGCCAACATGACCTTTATTAGAAACCAATGAACTGGAAACTGTATTAGATTCAGCAGAGAATAAACTTCTTCTGTAGTACGTCAGAAAGGAACAGAGAAAGCAACTGACCAGGTCTATATGACAATTCTATGCATTCAAGCAACATGTCCACAATACCCATTGTATATGCAGGGTCTCCACTTCCTGGCTTGAAGTCCCTCACAGCGCTTAGCAGTACTTTTATCTGCATGCAATTATTAACTGTATCAGAAACTTCAGATCCTAAAAAATGTTGAAGAACCAAATATAATTGAGGGGATAGAATACCAGCTGATGCTTCCTTATGTACTTGGCGGTGCTTCCATTGTCATTAGCCATAAGAAGACCAAGTATCTGGAGAATGGAATGAATGTGAGACTAAAATAAGATAAATTTAACAATGATAGATATAATTGGCTACATTAATATATGAGGTCACCTGCATTGCATGTCTATGGAGCTGAATATTGTGCAATGGTGCAAAACCTTCCTTATATCTTGAAAATAAAATCAGAGACCCATTGGCAACCATCTTAAAGAGTAACTCAAGTGACGTGTCTTCAATCAAACTCTGAGAAGCTGCAGGATGACTTGCCAATGCCTTCATAATATGCACAATGCTGCCCTCTACCTTCAAGGATAAAGCCGAACATTAGCAAACGTGTGAATGTTCTGTTTATGCCCAAATAAGCAATCATTTGTGGATTATTTATAAGAGAGTTATAACTCGAACATATATCCTAAAACAACCAAACGAGCCCATTATATCCCACCTGAAGGTGTAGTCGGGGGAGAGATGTATGTGCCGCCTAACTCTACCCAAAAGAGTCGAGCGGATGTTTCTGTCGACCCTGGCTTGTGCAAAGTGTGTAACATATAAAACAAGAAAGATTTGTCCAAAAAATTACAGAAACTCGATCATATATATCCTAAGAGCTCTATTTAAGAGGGTGGTTGGAAGTGCATTCAAACTGATTAGTGCAACACTGCAACTTGAAGTTGCAATAATCAGTGTTGAGTAAAAGTGATTCTTATCTTTTAGGGTCAACATAATCAGATTTGGAGCGCAAGTAAGAAGTTGTTGTAATGATTATTGGGATAAATGCAAAATTACCTACCAGCTCTAGCTTTAATCAACTGATTCTCTTATTTTGCTTCTGATTATTCAAGTGCAATAATCAAATCTCAAAATGAACATCCAAACATCCTCTAAATAAAAATATATAAAAAAATTACCTTAAGAAAGATAGATGGGACTCTAGAAAAAAATTGAAAAGACGAAGATCTAGCTTTAAAATAGAAAATCAAGAACTCCATTCAAAAGAGTTTTTTTTACTCTAAATTCCATGATTGATACACTTGTATGCGGAAAAATTAAAAAACATAAGAGATTAACAGACGACTATTGATGTAGGAGACTCAGAAGGAGGATAAAGCATGAAAAAGGAGAAGAAATAGGTGAAAATGAGGGAGATAACGCTTGTCCTCATAAAGAGGAGGCCATAAAAGCAAAGATTTCATAGATAGGCATAATGGAAATAACATCTTGACCAAGCAAAGCAATGTATGTGATCAAAGACTATGTGTTAAAAACTTAAAATACAGATGCCATATAAATATGAGTGATAACATAGTATACCTCAAGTCGTCGATCTGGTTCTGTGTTATCCACACCTTCTGGTTCCTTTCCAATGGAAGTAACCTTTTGCCTCATATTCCTTCCATCAGGACCCATAAGGGCATTGAGAATATGAATGAGACAACATAAGATCCCAGAATCAAGGAGAGATTGTTTATCAATAGGCTGCCAACAACATATATAGGTCCATTATTTGAGATAAAGATGACAAAGGTACAAATCTCCATATTGCTTGTCCTTCATGCAAATCAATAACATCAAGAAATTCCATACAAATGCCATGCTTGGCAACCATAAGCTCTTATTTTTTTAGCTTATTGTAAGGAGTCCTGTTTGGTAAGCCATAAAGCTTATAAGCTAGTTTTTGGAAAAGCTACTAGTGGGGCTTTTTTCACTTATTTTAAATTATGCCCCATAAGTTAAAATTGAGTAAATTTTCAACATGTCATTTTAGGTCAATTTGCATTGTCATCTAGCTTATGAGCTAGCCTTTACCCATAGTTTATCAGCTAACAGTCAGCTTTCAGCTAGTTTGCCAAAGATAGTTCAACTTTCATATGTGTCAAAATACAAAGTTCACGGTTGAAAATTCATACTATAAAAGCAACTAAAAAGATTATACCATTAAAGAGTGCAGTGCAACTAAAAGAAATTATCTTAAACGAACAAAGATCAAGAATGTACCGCGGATACAAGAAATTCCACTGCCTGCAGAAGATTTGAACCAGGCCGAATTCCATCCTACAAAGATACAAAAATAGTGTTATTGCAGATTAAATAAAGTCATATAGTCCTCCCAAGAGACAAAGAGAAGGATTTGAAAGAAAACCTCTGTAACCTCCGAAAAGTAGCCTATCAAACTTTCGATCTCCAACAATCGTGCTTTGCTGCTCAATTTTAACTTCTCAATATCTGTAACAAATGCTCTACCAACCACAAAAGAAAATATGTGTGTCTCTACTAACCTGCATATTAACAACACTTACCAGGGTTGGTAAATACTAAAAGCAATAACTATTTAGACTAAAAGGTGAAATAAGATGAAGCAAATAGTAAAGGAAAGATATAAGGAGAAGTGAAGTTGTCGTACATGGTAATCAATTGTGCTACATTAGAATGTTGCTTTACAAATCTACAAAAGACGTCGACGGTCATATTCAAGGCCGTTTCTTTCTCCTGCATAAACAAATAAAATTGTGTCAACCGTTTTTACAAATAACTATTAACTAACAAAGTAATTTGTGCACACAAACCTTCTCCGAAGTCGATGAACGGAACTCTTCCCAATGTCTCTTGAAGTCCAATTCCAGTTCATATTTGTCTCTGAGGTACAAGGTGATACAAGTGAATCAACGGCTTTTCACAAGAATAATCACTTTTACGAAATTAGGAATTAATAGATGGTCATCCTTTACTTGGTTAGGTGCCTTTCCTCTAATATAACACCAATCATGGAAGCTTAGCACAAATGCAAAAATAACTTATTTGACATTCATAAGCCAAATAAAAATGGGTATACGCCACCCTTCTGAGCGCCCCCACCGTGCCGGTCCCACGGCCAGGGGCAGGTGAGCGGTACCTGGATTCGAACCCGATACCTCCTTGATGGATTCTCACCTCCTTACCACTAGGACAGAATAGCAGGGACCATTCATAAGCCAAATATGGACTCTTCTTTTAAAACTAGAGGGTAGCATCTTTATATTAAACGAAAAACTTCACTATTTTCTTTTTATTGTCCCCTCACTCTCATTAAATGCAGCAATTCTTCCATCGAGATCACACATTTGATAAGCCTACTCCATTTAACATATTTATTTCAATGTACATGTTCGATGATTCAATTCACTTTGCCTTGGGACCAATCTTACATCACCATAATAAATGCTTACCAAAACCTAGTCAAATTTATGGACTAAGCACTCTCACCCTATATAAGTTCGCCAAATGATTTAATCTTTTCCATCAAAGTTCGTCCTTTTTTATTAAGGAAATTTGCAATCTTATGCCTTCTATAGACTTTAGTGTAAATCCCAAATTACAATCTCAAACGCCTAAATTATCGAGAGATGAACCATTGAAAGTAGTTTTAAAAGTTGTGACTTGTTATGAGAAAGAGTTGCAAGTATTATGAGTGACCACTATTAATATATGAGGAACTCACGATGGCTCTTAGTATTATGATTTGAGATATATAATGCAACTTTCCCTTTTTCCACATCTATCCTATTGATTATGTAGACAATAAGTTTGCAAAACTTTGTATCTGAAATGTTTGATAACAATCAAAAATCATGTAATGACAGAGAAACATGATCAATTATTCAATTCACATGTGGTGGCAGGTAGCAGGGATCTATTCTTTGGAATGCAAACTGCATCTATTAACTACAATAGCCAGATTTTACAAATCAAATCATTCAAAATCAGTTCTTCATGAACTAATATGTTTCAAGTGACATCAATCTTTCAGATCCCAACAAGAGAAAGTTGATAAAAGGATTTCAACAACTTAAAGCTGAGATGTCTGTTTCTTAAACCCTCGAGTTCCAAACATTCTATCAGAAGACTTTCATCAAACACTTAACATTCAGTAAATCTTAACCCCTGCTACTTCAAGTTCTTGACAACTTTTACAATATCATTAAACAAAAGCAACTGACTAACATGATCAGAGATAATGATCTTGCATATCAATATCTTATATACATAAAAACATAAAAGGAACCCTGACCTTGAAGATGGGGACGAGAAGTAATGGTGATTTGAAGAAGTAGTAGCATTGTTGTTATCCTGATAAAGAGGTGATGGAGATGCGGAAGATGATGGAGATGATGCAGCAGAGGCAGGACCTGATAACCCTACCTTTTCTTTGAAGTCTTTAAGCAATGATACCCATTTCATCGTTTTAATTCACCTCTCATCCGCCGGAAAAAAGGAAAACAAAACGGCCGATCAATTTTACCGGCAGACCGGATCCGATTACAATCGTTTAACTTATGAGGATCTCCGAGCTGAAATAAACCCCCAAAAATCCTCACCGATTGGGGAAAAATAAAAAACCTACAAAGTGAGCTTGATCGGACGAAGTCAATTAGGGGTTTCGATTTGGAACATGAAAAATAGATGAAAAATAGATCTAAGATGATGATAATCTTCAAAGAAAAATGCTGATCTGTGTATGTATCCTTCGAATTAACAACAATGCCTTGATTTTTTATCCTGTTTTTTGAGATTTCTTTTTGAATTTTGTGCCCTAGAACTCGATGTTGTGATTGATTGATTGGCTTTTGGACGGCAACTCGTCGTTTGTTTCTCGCTTCTGCAAATTTTGTTTCTCTTTTTCTCTCTCTCTCTCTGAAACTTTTTTTTGTTTTCTCAAAGAAACTGCTAAACCCTTTGCTTTTTTTCTTCATCTTCTTCCTTAATATTTTTCAAAGGGGGAAAATCAAGTTTACCCCTTGTACTATCCAACAATAACAATTCAGTCCCTGTACTGTTATTTCACACTTAAGGCCTCTTTGTTAGCAGTTTAATTAGCTTAATGGGACTGGCAGCTTATTCAGTCAGTTATTCATTATTATTTGGTAGTGGCTTAATGATATAGAAAGTGGCTTATTCGATAAGCTTTTAGGGAGGGAGCTTTATGCAGAAAGCCAAGTTTTTCCAAACATGTCTCTCCGAATTAAAAACCACGCTCCTTCCATCTATGAAAAAAAACTCTCCCAAACGGTAACTTTCTTGATCTATACAGACAGATTAATCTACACAGACAACTTTATCCATACATGACTTAATGGAAAACCAACCAAACAACCCCTTATGGTAGTTGGGTTGGGTTCCGGTGAGAATGAAAGTTATGTTGAGAAGGGTGATAAGAGATCTCCACCCTTGGATGCACATTAGGATGAGATGTGCCCCATATAAAGCACAATTCATGGGTGGGTTTGAGATTAAAAGTGATCAAGGGTACAGATTTTTTCTTACCTTCTCATTTTAACTCTTCTTCGCACACGATTCTTCGTCTATGGTAGTTTAACCATGGATTTATCGAGTCAAATTGACAAGCTTGGTGTGTTGTTTGTTTTGAAGATGTGTTAAAATTTGAAGTTTTATTTCACTTTTGATTGATAAGAGATGGTGTTGAGGTTTGAAATTTGGGCTAATAAGATTGTTCTTTTTTTTTTGTAAACTGACAAACATCTAAATATGTATTGATTGTTTGTTTTTTAATAAAGGGTTAGGTTGGGTGTGATATTTTCGGAACACGATAAGAAATAAGAGCCTTTGAAATATTGGAAAAAACAAACAGTCTAAATGACTCTGTCTCTGACTGAATTAGATATAATAGGTTGATGGGTGTTTTTTTTTTAAACAAACACCACCTAACTAGCCTTCTTGCAAAAAATCATGGGCCAAACCAACCCAAATCGAGCTTTATACCTAGCAGTATTTAAAACGAGCACTTTTACGAGTTTGTATATAGGGTTTCATATGATTTATAGTTTTCTAAACACAATGTATCAGTTTTCTTATGACTTCTAATTTTGTCTGAGATTTAGTTCTAATTTTGTCTAATGGGTATACTTTTCATTTTAAGTTTATACGAGCCAGATAAAATTTGAGCCTTTTGTGCAAAAGATGAGCTTGTTTGAGTTGGGCTTTTTCACGAGTTGTGATATGGGTCAGCCTCGCCTTTTAGTTATGGACGTTCTATAAAGATAGGCTTGTGACGAGGTTCATTTGAGAGTGAGAAATACAATCGTTTGGATTATGTTACTATTTGATATCCAATTTACCATATCTGAAAAACTACAAACGGGTTGTTTTAAACGAAAAATAAGAAATGAATTTGGCCGGTAATGTAGTTCCATTAAGAAAAATTAGTTCATTATAACAACTAATTATCTGCCTTTTTTAATATAAATATTTTGGTCATACAAATTCAAAAAACAAAATACATAATCAAACAAGAATTTGACAAACATTGCAATTTCAAACACCCCTAAGTTGATTGAGTTTTCTTGTTAGGTACAAGTCATTATCAAGGAGCGTTTTAAGCTCTAGAATAAAAAAAATTTAAACTTTGGATTTCAATAACACAACAATATATAATCAATATAGCCAAAAATTCACGTAATTATGATTTATAAACAACAGTAGTTTTTAATTTGTAAAAATGCTTAAAACCGGTGTAACGGGCCTCAACGAATCAAATCTGAATACAGTTTCACAATAGAATGCTTGATCGAATATGTTTCAAGTCAAGCCATGGTAGTTCAACTAGTTAGCTACAGGACCTTGCTCTCGAACTAAAATCGACATGAAAAAATTCTAGAATGCAGTATGATAATACAAAATAAAAGAAAAGTATAAACAAAAATACACGGAAATGGAAAATTGGCGAGAATGGTGTTCAAAATAAAACCTTTTTTACTGTGTTTGTTAAAATTAAGTGAATATTTACTAAACACTTGCCATTTTTTTACCAAGTAAGTGATGCTGACACGATAAGAATATTGTTGTTTACCAACATTATCTGATCCACAATGTCGTTGACTGATATGTTAGTGTTTGCTCGGACAATACTTACTTGATTTAGGCTTGTAAACGGCCCTAAGCTAAAAAGGTGAAATTTGACATATCATATATTATAATTTTACGGTAAAACGTATAAAAACATCATTGCATTTATTATTTTTTCCCCGTTACTATGTAAATAAAAGATTTGACAATTATATAATTGTACATTTACAATCATGTCAGTTACATTGTTTTTATCAATTTTGATCAATACAGAGAATACCAAGAAAAAAATGTCAAACTACATCAATTGTAACGGTAGGATATACAACGATTGGGACAAGACCAGATTGAAACTGAAAAATAAAGAATAATGGAACCGAAAACCAACCAATTGAAACTATTTCGGTCTTGGATCAACATTAAGGTGTCGTTTGTTTTTTAAGAGGTCTAAAGTCTGAATTCTTATTTTAGTTATGATTAATAAGAGGTGGTGTGTAAAAAGGTCTGAACGATTCAGATTTAAGAGTCATTAAGAGGTTTCTTAAAAAAAAAAAAAAACCCTAAGTCTACCTTAAATTGG
Source organism: Arctium minus (assembly GCA_954870635.1). Classification (NCBI taxonomy): domain Eukaryota; kingdom Viridiplantae; phylum Streptophyta; class Magnoliopsida; order Asterales; family Asteraceae; genus Arctium; species Arctium minus. The sequence goes on from OX941096.1 coordinate 63,623,638, forward strand.
ACCGTGAACCAAATACATACTTGAATTTGTTCTCATTTAGAAAAAAATACAAGCTCAAAATTGCATCATTGTAAGTTTGAAAAAATATGTATAAAAGTGATACGGTTTGGTTTTTAACCATATAGGTCCAACCCACAAATTGATTTAAGAACAAATCTACAACTGATAACTAGATCAAATGTAGATAGTTTTGGTTTGATCCCGATTCGATTTTGCCAGTCTAAATCAAGTTGTCCACCTCTCTAGTTTACTAACGACATATTTCTAATTGAGTTTAAATTTATAAAATGTAAATTTTATAACATGTTATAAAGGAAAGATCATTAGACATGTATATATGTAGTAAAAGTTATATATGCATGTAGGGTATTTAATACAATTTTGTGTACGTATATGAGTGTGAGTGTGTACATATAAGTTGTTGGTTGCCTTCGTAATTCACTTTGAATCCAAATTGGATTATCAAGAAACCACACGTGTAACACGTTTTACAGAGTATTTCATACCCTGTTCTTGCTACACACATCAAAAATGGATACATGTTTTTGGGTTCCTCCTTTATTCACCTTGTATCTACACAAAATTATCAATAAATCCTATTCGTAACCACACTTCTTACAGAGTTAAATACCCCATGTTCAATTTATTAAAGAAATTGCCAAGATACCTCATCGCTTAATACCAAAGTTATGAGATAGACTATAGGATGTGTCGTTATCTTACATTCAGTGTATTCCTTTATACATACTTTTGATCATATGGTACTGTTTACTTTTTCATAGTCAGTCTTATTTACCTTCTCGTTTCTAACTTTAATATTCTTTCATTGTTTTCAGTCATTCTTTGTTTTCTAAGTGTTCAAACTTTTGGACAAACCTGTTTTTGCACTCACTTTTCGTAAGTCGAGGGTATTCATGGAAATAATTGTTCTACTATAGACGACAGATATGTGTATATCTCGCCCTCAAATCCCACCCACCCACACATACACACACACACACACACACACACACACATATATATATATAGACTTGAGATCATGTGAGACCATACTATTTCCGTGAGACCCGTGAGACCACAAAAATAACACTAAACCTTCACATCAAAAGACTGTGAAGGTATTGTAAAAGTAAACCTTCATAGTGTTTTTGTTGTGAAGGTTTGCTGTTTTTCATTCCTTCACAATGAATCGCTGTGAAGTTTTAGTGTTATTTTCTGGTCTCACCGGTCTCACGAAAACAGGGTGGTCTCACGTAAACCCAACCTTATATATATATATATATTGTGAGCTCGTTTGGTTTTGCCAACAACCTCATCAAAATGGTTGTGTTGTGTGTTGCCTTCCTTTCAAACGGTTTGGATAGAGAAAGTACATGTGAGTTATGTGTCAAAGGGGGCATAAAATAAAGTTTATGGGCCAAAATAGGAAATAAAAAATACTTCAGGGTGTTAAAAAACGTTCTTAATAGTATAGGGGCTAAAAGTGACCTTTTTCTAGTACATTTCAAATTAAATTACGACCGAGTCAGAGGATCCACGCCTCCAAAAGCGCCACGTGTCAAGTTGTGATCTAGTACCAAAGACGTGACGCCCTCTCACGATTCTTTCATATTTTTTTTCCTCTTTTTGGCTTTTTTTTTAAATTCCTCGACACAATTTATTTTATATATATTTTTTATTTTTATTTAATTATTTGAAGAAGAAGGAAAAAAAGTTGATAACCAACGACACTAATCAACCCTATAACCCATTTGGAATAACACCAATACAAAGGGAGCCTTTTTTATTATTATTAAACTTTAAAAATCTTTAATAAACTTATTTAATTTAAAAAATAAAATTATAAAATAGAGGAATGCATTTTCAATCCCCACTATTTTTTGAAGTATATATAATATATACAAAAAATAGGCACATACATTATTCACATTTGGCAAGGTTTAAATGTTTGACATACTGACATACTAAACTCTATAGGTTAATTAATAGGATACCGTTAAGCCAAATAGCCAATGACCAATTATTGACCATGTTATTTGTTTTATGTTCCCCGTCCACATCTCGTCTAATCCTCGACGAGTTGGGCCAGGGGAGGAGTAGGATTCCCTATTGGATGCTCGTTTAATAAATACTAATAATACGTGTGTGTGTGTGTGTTCTTAACCTGCTTTGAGCATTGACAATCGTGGTGTTTAGTGGGTTGGTAAGGCGATAATATAACAGTGGTAGTGGACGACAATCAATTATAGGTTGTTAGGAAGATGAATACATAAAACTATTGAATCTTAAAATAAACAATAACAATAATAATAATACAAAATCAGTATTTTTTAAGATCATATTCAATGAAGACACCAAAATTTACATCAAATATACAGACATAAGTCCATAACCAAAGATGAAGTTGAAAATGCATACTGATCAACCAAATAAAAATAAGCATAAAGGAAATTTAAGTTTTAAACTACATAGAAATGTAATTAATTGGATGTTTGTTTTAGAAAATAAGATAATTTAATTTAAAATTAATCATGAACAATTTAATTAGATTGAAATAGTATACTAATATAATTTATCATGTTATTATAAAAATAAAAACACATATGGTATAATTTATAAAGTTAACAGATGTAGATATATTGTTGAAAATAGAATTAACAATAATAAAATAAAAATATTATATTTTAATGTAAAAAGGTAGTGTAATAAACTACGAAAAATTGATATTTATATTACTAGTAAATTTATAATTTTAGTGTATATCAATTGGTTTATGTGTATATTAATCAAAGGAAGTGACAAATACTGCTATAAAATTAGAAGTAAAAGAAGGGATCAAATATGCTATAAAAATGAAAAGTAGATGAAGAAACTAAATGTGTTACAAAATGAAAAGCCGGAGGGGAAGGGTTAATGGACGAAACTACCCCTCACTAACGACACTTTAATTGATGATGTTAGTGTGAGGGATCATATCTGTTATAGAAATGAAACCTGTAATATCCGGATCCAAAATTTCGATAATTTTGTTAGTTGGTGAAAAGTTAAGCGAGACCCAAAGTCCAAGGGGGTTAAATGAAACTTGGGTTATATATATGTTTTAACCCTAAGATATTTATTTCATTCTTCAATCCTGATATTTGTGTGATCGACTGAAGGAGAGCGAGAGCAGGGAGAAAGGAGGGCTAGGTCTCAAAGGATCGATCGTTTTCTTTGCAAATCAATGTATGATTCTAGTCTAGTACTCTCATCTAAGTGTTATAGCCGGTAAATAATCTCGTTATTGAGCTTTTTAACCGTGTTATTGGGCGATTTGAGGATATGAGGTTGTTTTCTCGAAGTTTTGAAATCGCCCTGGGCGAGTTTTGAATATCGACCGGACCGGACCGGGGAGACCGGTGCCGACCGGTGTGATGTCGATCGGACCGGGGAGACCGGTGTTGACCGGACTCAGGGAGACCGGTATGTCGACCGGGGTGTGTCGCCCGGGGTGGTCTCGACCGGGGTGGCACAGTGTGTCGTGTTTTATGTTTTAGTCAGTGAGAGAGTGGGTTGTCTGTGTTTTGGCTTACCGATTTATCGGTGTTGTCGTAGGTAGTGAATCGTTAGAAAGCAGTCTTTAAGCACGAAGGATCTGAGGTGAGTCTTTCAAACTAAATCCGTTTACGATTACGAAAGTCGTTTGATAAATGTGAGTTTTTGAACTGCACGCCTTTATTATCAAAAGTTTGTGAAGGTTTATTGAAAAGGTTGATTTAATTATGTTGACATGTTCATGTTATGTTTATATAAACTCATTTTATATATTGTTGATGATTAGATGTATGCATACATTTAATTCAGAAGTTTTGACCTAAGTCGGGGAGTGTGGCCCGCCTACTCGTGTCGGGGAGTGTGACCCGTTTATGCTATTGGGGGTGTCCCAATATTAAGACAGTGCGAGTTAGACACACCGTCTTCGGCGGTAGTGTGGTTAGTAGCGTGAGATTGTGACCTAAGTCGGGGAGTGTGGTCCGCCTGATCGTACCAGAGAGTGTGGCCCGTTTATGCCATTGGGGTGTGTCCCCAAAATAAGGCAGTACGAGACAGACATACCGTCTTTGATGGCAATGTTGGTCAGTAGTGTGAGTTACGCTCGCGAGGCGTAAAGTGTGGTAAATGTTTGGTCAGTAGAGTGAGTTACGCTCGTGAGGCGTAAGGCTTTGTTTAAATGTTTTAAATAATATTTGAACTGTTGCAGTAACGCTTGGAGGGGACTCACTAGACCATCGGTCTAACCCTCGCTCTTTCAAAACTATAACCTTTTTCAGGTTATCGCAAGGTAGCAGGTACCGGTAAGGGTATGGAGAAGATGTGAGCTATTTCCAGAAGCTAGAAGACTCCTTGTAGTAGTTTCCTTATAGACTCAGTTGTGTAATAGGTTGTATTTGCAAACCTTGTTTGAATTGTAGGCCTGGGGCCATCGTTTTTGGTATTGATAATTACATTTTGATGTAATTAAAGTTCGGGTTGTTACAAAACCGTAGGGATGTTATTTGTTAAAAATATTTTCAAAGACCATACTTGTTAATTTATGTAAACCATAAGAACTAAATTTGCATTTAACTCTAAAACTTATTGAAACACTACTTGACATAATTCCACAAGTTAATTTATGGTTAATTAAACATGGTTTAAGTTCAAAAAACAAATTGGCTTCTTTTTATCAAACATGGTATAAGCCCGCAAAGATCATGCAAATGTCACTCATATATAAACCGACAACTTTTCTCCATTTTGCAAGAAAACCCCCATTTCTTAATTTAACCGGGTTTTCAGATATTTAATGAACATGCAAAATGAATCAAAATGCAATAATAGTTGGTTTTGTTCCTATTTAGTGTAACAAATATATATTTTTTCTGTTGAAAAGTTTTAAAATTGTATATTTGTACCCATTTTGACTAGTAATATGTTGCTATTGTAATATTTGATGACACAGATACAAGCAGTGAACTCATTACTTTTGCAAACTAGCTGATAATCTAGCTTATGACTGATAAGCTAGCCGATGAAAAAATCATGTTTGACATAAATAGCTTATAAGCATTTAAATTACTAAAAAGACCATTAATTATTTATTTATAATTAAAAGTTAATATATAATTATGAATATTAATGAGGGGTATAATTGGAATAATCACAAAAAGTTCCTCATAAGTTACTCCAAGTAGCTTATCAAAAATCTAGCTTATAAACTAGCTTATGACCATTCAAACATGTATCCAGAAAATAAAATAAGATAATTTATTTTTACCAAACAATGCCTTAAAGTGCATAAAAAGTCAACAAAGTTATCAAATGTATTTTTAGCCAAATTCCATCATTTCGAGTGATTGTTTTTAAAGTTTTTTTTTATCATTGATTTTGATAAACTTTTATGGGTTTTTGGTTAATTTTATTGTATTTTCTAATATCTCAAAATACCCCTCAAAGTTCAGGATGTACACCTTTCATATCCAAAAAAATCTACTTGCAAAACTCGATTAAGCAGACGCACAAGACCTCATTTACGAAATGTTTACGGGAAACTTTTTTTTGTTTGTCCTACATATATTTGCCCCTAACGGTTACCCATTTACGAACTGTTTACGAGAGAGTGACGACAAATTAGGCAAAAACACAATCAGGTTATCATATAGAATTTTTTTTAAACCATTTAACATAAAATCAAAATTTTGAAACCTTGTTACAATTATCGAGATTTTTTTTCATTATATTAAATAACCAAACGTAAATATATTTTGATGTATTTTGCCATTTAATACATAATTTGTTGTAGGATAAGTGTGTCATCGTCTAAAGGATATGACGATAGAGATAGAGATAAATATATCAGAGTTAGATTAGAACTGAAATATCTTCTAACTATCTACTTGTAACTCATCCCTATTTAAAGGGCTTATGATTAATGAGAATTATAGACTTATTCTCTATGTCTTATTGTTATTCTCTCCATATTGTTGTTCCATTTGTTTTTCCCTTTAACACGTTATCAGCACGTACGCTCAGTCAATTCACGAATAGTTCGGCTTCCAACTTCATCAACCAGTCTCGAATACTTCTACAATCCAAGTAAGATTTTTTCGACTTCTAACTCGAATATTGTTAGTATATTTGTCTTTAATTCACATATATCTTGAAAATTAATACCATAAGAAATAAATATGGTCATTGCTTTCATTAGAATAGTTACGACATAATGCAAAACTCTTATGTTTTGATGATATAATATAGATAATCATGTATCTTGATGATGTTGTTTTGTCAATCTCATGATTCGTAACCGATGTATTGTTTTTGTATGCTTACGGAACTTAAATATAAATTTATTTGCTTCTATTTAAATTTATGGTTAATATTTGTATGATGACAATCAAATATGGTGATAAATATACATGCCTATAAATATATGAAAATATTTTTGTTTTTTTTCTTTTATTCATCTGATTGAGTCTTAAATATAAAAAGAAATTTTTTTTTCTACGTAGCATTTTATAAGGAGATGTTATTTTATTGAAAAAAATGGGACTAAATTCGATGTGTTCTTTTTTATTATTTTATTTTCCTTAGAAAAAGGTCAACTCCTGTCTCTAAACATAATTATAAAGTTATTTTAATATTTTATGTTACACTTTCTAACTACGATTTTAATTTTATCAATAAATCAATATGTGTCATCTATTAAATATGATTTTATTATTTTTTTTAATTAAAAAAAAGATCTTTATTATAAGGAATTGATGACTAAATATCATTAATTATTTAATAAATTTATTGTTATTCTTATCTCAATTGATATATATATACTTAAAAAATCTATTTTTTTAAAGCCCATGTTTTTATTATACATGAACTCTTTTGACAATTAGATATATAATTATTGTAGGATAATATTTGAGTATTTTAATTATTGGATCTAAATGCTTATCACTTTAATCATATATTACTTTTTGCATTGATTTATGTATATATTATTCAAATGTTTATTTAAATGTTTTTTTAATGATTTAGCATTTGAATTTGATCTCTCACATAATATATTCAATGGATACCTTAATTATAAGTTCCTACTTATAATTCCAATCATAAAATTAAGTTTTTGGAAGTTACATTTCCAACCCTTAAATATCTTGGTTTCTACCAAAAACTCCAAAATGTTATTAAGATATTAAAAGTTTGAATTTGACTTTATGTCAAAACCAATATTTATTTGTCTAATGACAAAATATCCTAAAATACTATTAAGGTATTAAAATACTGAAATTGGTTTCATATGTCAATTCATTTTGGCCTCATGCCAAAAGCTCTATAATCATCAATGTTATCTAAAATTAAATAAATCGTAAAATATTGATTGGATTTTGTCAAACATGTGCAAATAGCCCTAAAGTTTGTAGGGATTTAAGAAATCCATGTGATTTCCCTACTACATGGAAATCCCAATAGATTGAGTGATGTTTTTTTCAAATTGAAATATTGATGAAGTATTATCAATAAAATTAAAGCATACAAAAATTCGATATGGTTATGATAATGAGATTTCATACATAAAATAATAATTATAAGCACACTCCATTGTCTTATCAAACAGAAAATCATATATTATCCCTTATATATGTAAATTGATGAAACAAAACTCAAAAGAATCTGAGTACCATAAATGAATATATAAATCTCCTTTTGAAATGTACAAAAAAAAATACCTAAAATCCATCAACTTCTATTGACTCTAAAACCAACATCTTGAAAAGGTACAAACAAATACCCTCACGTTTCGAGACGACATATAAATCCTAAGTTTCATAGGAATATCTTTACTAGAAACCCCCAAAGAAATGTGGGATGTCCCAAAAGGGATAATCGGGAGTACTCATGAATATGTACTTCCTAAACTAATCGTATAGTGAAATGAAACCCACTTACTCGATTACAAAAAGGTAATTGGTTTCAACAAAGAAATGTTATATCCAAAACGCGTCTCAATCTCTGTGGCAAGGAACTCACAGAAGATGACATGATTCTTAACATTATTTCCACCTTTCATATATCAAAAATATTAATGAACTAATATAATTTGGAATGTAACCTTTAGCCAAACTCATCAACCTACTGCAAGTGGTTGAGAGACATAACAAGGTTCTTTCGAATAGCAACACCACATATGTCGAGACAAAGAAAATTATCGAGATTAATAATGAAAGCATTAAAGGTGGAAACAACTCCAAAGAACAGAGAGTTAAAAACAATTTTACACATGTGACATTTATGCACTATGTGGACGAAACCCTAGAACGAGTCAGGGTCTTGGTAAGAGTCGGGAATGATTTTTCAACATCTGGAGTAAATATAGAACTACTGCCCCATGTGATAATGGGCAGTCAAATAAGAAATGCACTAAAGAGTGCTCTTGTCGAAAATGGAACATGTTAAAAATGAACTATATCATATTATTTTAAGAATGATAAAGCATAGGTTTCTTTGAAATTTATTTTATAGAATTTTAATTAATTTATTTTGCTTAAGTAAAATCGAATATGTAACCATTATAGATGTAAAAAAATACATCAAAACAAATACAAAACTTTCAATATTCTCCGTTCCGTATAGGAATGTATCGAGGAGAACTTGATTTTTTGTAGGACATATTCCACACAATCTAAAATGATAGACAATTGCTTATTTTATAATTCATCCAATCGAAATACTTAGACGATTAAACTGTCATTTTCTTGTTGGTACAAGATCAATAGGAACCTTGTAAAGATATTTGTATCAAATGGAAATTATAATGGAAATGAGCATATATACATAAGTTCTAATAAATATGAAGGTAAACATATATCATGGAAACTATGTGTCAAACTAGTAGATTATTGAGTCATCGAAACATTTTTGTCACCAATAAAGAACTTTTGGGAAATAACACATATATGTTTCGACATGACCATGTTGGACACCATGATTATGACATAGTGATTCGTGTATTGCAAAATACACATAAACACATTCTCTTTCGAGTGAAAGGCAAAACGAGGCAAATTGCAACTGTTGACTGCTGCAGCATAAGAAACAACATTGTCATCATAACATGCCCTCTCGAATATCTAAAACTTTTGTATATACCCTAATCCTTAGCTAAGACAGGAATGAGATCATCCTAAAGGTAAGGACATAATACAAAAATATTCCATTGTTACAACGAATACAAAGATGATATTTATGAGCATAAACATCCAGAATGCGGGCCATTAAAGTACTTTATGGTTCTGGTTTCGACACGATGAACGCATGTCGTATTATAGTCCACATGAAATCCTGCACTCCTAGCACTAGTTATACGTTTAAGGGCTCACCACCCTGATTATTTCATCAAGTCTACATGACTTGGAATGCTGGAGAATTTACATCATAAGGATTTGATGTTAATTGCATACGTATTAGGATTAATGTAGAGTTTCCTATACCCCATGTATATATATAAAATGGTCTCATAAAAGTTGTTATCAAAAGAATATGATGACATCTAGGGTATTAGTAATGCGCACCAATTTACCCACATCTACCTAGGATTATGCAATTATTATATGCAGTTTTTTTTGTTCGTTTTTAGACCCACTGTTTGCTAACCAGCCTCATGCGTACCAGTTGGTAACTGGATATAAGCCTGATAGTTTACATTTACGCATGTATGGTTCTGTATTGTATGTGCCAATTGCGCCCCCACAACGCATCTAAATGGGTCCGTAAAGACGACTTGGTATATGTTGGATATGAAACCCCAACAATTATCCGCTAATTAGAATATTTGACTAGTGATTTTTTTACCGCTAGATTTGCGAGTTGTCACTTTCATGAGACAGTCTTCCCGTCGTTAGGGGGAGATAGGAAAAAGGATTTTCCATGGGAACGACATGAAGTGTCATTGAATATTCCCACTCTGTCTCATTTCGATTCCCAAAACTTCACAACGTAATGTTGAAGTCAAACGAATCAGACTTGATACCTGATACGTTTAATATTCCAAAAGTGACAAGATCACATATACGAGCTGCAAATATACTCGTAAGGTTAAAAAGTCCCCAACAAGGGCACAACGCCACTGGAAAGTGTGTTGCAATCACACATGGTGGAGGTGTGGTTGAGGTCGTAGCTCCCAAACGGAAATGGTGGAAGCTACTTGGTTCGATAGATACTCATCTAAAGGAGAAGAAGAGTAAGGCACAACTATTTGTCATCAATACATAAACCTCTCATGAGATTGTCTCTGATTAAACTATGTCTATGAATAATCACTCGAGGACGCTCCGAAGTTAATATTGATTCTAGAGATGAATATTAATCTCAAATGAAATATGAGAGTACATATGAGTCGATGGACATATCATATATAATCATTGATGATATATTTCGCATATATTGTTGCTTATGAGGTGATAGAGCACATTGACATCGAACCATACTCAGTTGAAAAATATCAATAAAGAGCAAATTGGCCTAAATAAGCAATCCAGGAGAATCATATTATTTGACAAATGAACATGTATTTGGTTTGGTAGTGCTAACCCACCAAGTGTAAATCCTGTAAGACATAGATAAATCATTTGTCCTAAAGCGTAATGAGAATAATTAAGTCATAATGTATGAGACTCTCCTTTGGCGCAAGGTTTCTCACAACACCCTGGATTGACCACGAGAAGACTTACTCTCCTGTGATGAACGTTATAACGTTCTGCTAATTAATTAGCCTAGTAGTTTCTGAAGGGCTGGAAATGCAACTCATGGATGTGGTTACTACATATCTCTATGGGGATATAGATTTAGAGATATATAAAAGTGTTTGATAATATTACATTACCAAAATCAAGTAACTCTAAACCAAGAAATGCGTTTGCAATAAAATTGAAATGCTCACTTTATAGATTAAAGCAATCTAAGCGGATCTGGTATACCCGCCTAATGGAATACTTGATTGGGAAAGGATATATAAGAACGATGAATTGTTCTTTTGCGTATTTATTATGGAAAACAAGTTCCAGATTTTCAAAGTAGCTCTATATGTCAATGTTATGAACATAATAGACACTCTTGATGAAATGAGAGGAACCACAAGCTACTTGAAATCTGATTTTGAGAGGAAATATCTTGGAAAAACTTGGTTTTGTCTAGATATTTGAGCTAGGACACCGAGTTTGTGAAATATTAATTCACCGATCGCATATGTCCAGAAAATAATCAGGCAATTTAATATGGACAAAGCGCATCCGGTTAGCACTCCCATGAGCGGTCGAAGTGTCGGATATAAGGAAAGATCCATTTCGTCTAAAGGATGATGACGAAAAATGTTGGAAGTTAGAATTCCTTATCTAAGTACAATATGCGCATTATCGTACTTAACATAATACACTTGACCATATATTGTATTTCTTAGTGAACTTGTTAGCTAGATTTAGCTCAACGCCAACGCAAAGTCATTGGAATGATATCAAATTAATTTTTTGGAACCATTGACATGGTTTTATACTTTCCCTATAGAAAGAAAAATAGGATTGATGATGGAACTTCAATACCTACTTAGAATGTAAGCAACAAAAGTACTAACTCTTATAGAAAAACACCAAACAATGTCTTGGTATGTGTTTGCTGATATTAGGTATCTGTCTGACCCATACAAAGGTTGTTCCCAAACTGGATAAAGAACTACCACAAGGAACACGTCGATTGCTTGGAAGTAAACTAAGCAATCCTTTGTAACTACCTCATTGAACTAATCCAAGAATATTACTCTCCATGAGATAATAAAGTAATGTATATGATTAAGGACTATAATTACATATATTATAGGAGTTAGTAATTTTGGGTTCAACCAGTATCCTACTTGCATATATGGAAATAATGCATCATGTATCGAAGAAATGAACATAAGATACATCAGGGGTAATAACACAAAGCATATTCTGCTTAAGTTTCTATACAATCAACAATAAAAGACTCTCCTTTAGATTCAAGTGAATCAAGTAAGGTGTCAAAAGAATGTAACATATTTTACCGAGTCATTACCTAAAACCATATATTGGGAAATGTAACACCCGTATTTTGTTAAGCCTTGCCTTACCCTTCTTTTATAGTTTCTAATAGAAAACCCTTCATTATAAATCCTTGTGAAGTTAGAACTTTGGATCGGGAGCGCTTCATGTCGAAAGGTCAACAATTTGACCTCGGTACAGTGTGGGCGATTGTGCCCGCGATTGTGACAGGGTGTCACTCTCGCGGGGCACTCTCGCGGCCCTTGTACCGAGAGTGGGTAGGAGCGGGCGATTATGCCCGCGATTGTGACAGAGTGTCACTCTCGCGGTGCACTCTCGCCGTCGGGGTCCAGACTCTATTAAATCCCTTTTTCCCACTTTTCTCATTTATTCCCTTAACCCACTCCCTCCTAAACTCTCTCTCAACCGAACCCCACCCCCCTCAAACGAACCCTAATCCATTTTGGGGGTTTTCCTCTACAACCTTGTACTCCCTCACCATCTATACTTGTAACCTCAACCTCTTGAGCAAGATTCAAGTGTTCATCACCACTTCTTGAGGATTCATAAGTTTTGGGGTTTTGCTCAAAAACCTAAGTGTAAGTTCGTCCCCTCAATTTCTAAGCTTCTTTATTAGTTATAATCACACCATGGATGATTTCCTAGTATTATGTTTCTCTAATTTCGTTTTGGTTGACTTTGGGAAGGTTAGGTCAAAATCAGGGTTTGGCCAGATTTGGGGATTTTGATACAAATGTTTGGGGAGCAATCATTTATGGTTGGATATGTTTATTTATGGTCGGAAATGTGTGGATCTAGGTTTTGGAAGCTTGAGTTGAAGAGTTGGAGCGGGTGTCTTCGGAAAGCTTTGGGTGGGATCTGTGCTTTTGGAGGCCAATGGTTGTGGATTGAAACCTGGGTTTAACTTAACCTAGCGAGGTGAGTTCAAGTTGATTTGTGAAAACGATGTGCATGCCAAAATGTTTATTTTAAAGTGTTTGCGTTTTACACGAAATTGTTAACTGCTGATAAGTTTTAGTTATTTGGAAATGTCTAACTTTATAAACTTATGTAACTCATATCTTTGGGATTTTTGGAAAGTTGATAAATAAATCATTTTGACATGTTTCTTTGATGATTTAGTATATAAATGGAAGTCATTTTATATAATTGTCCATTTGGTGTATACGATTTTATAAACCATGGGAAAATGAATATCATTGTGTTAAGAGTTATTTTGGAAACATGAAGGGGATGGGTCCATTTGGAAAACGCTTTGTTTCAACTAATGAGAAGTTTTGGGTTAATTACTCTTGGGTTGTAGTGTTTACATAATCGTTGGTCAAATGCGTTTCGATGTTTATATTGGGGTCCATTAGAGATTTGCGTAAATTGTCGGGTCTTGTGTTTAGATGTCTAATCCTTGTGCACGAGTGTTAGTCATCATGGGTTATCAAGTAAGGAGTTGAGACTCCTACCTTGAATGCTAGTGAGTAGACACTAAAGGTCGAGTGGGAACCTTGAGGTTGGAACTCTACTAGAGAGCGAATGGGCACTAAGATCGGGTATCCTTGAGGTGATGCCTGCCAAGTGGTGTGCACTAAAGGTACCATGTTCTTGAGGTGACACCTGTTAAAGGGTGTGCACTAAAGGCGTTGGGTCCTTGAGGTGACGCCTGTTAAAGGGTGTGCACTAAAGGCGTTGGGGACTTGAGGTGACGCTTAAGTTAGTGTGCACTAAAGTCAATGATCTGAGGTGCAGTTCGATAACATAGATACGTGGCTTGTCTTTTTGTGCCGCCACATTCGATGGAATCGGGTCTTCCCCGTCACCGAAAGGTGTTATTTTGGGTATTGTATTTTGGTATCCATGTTTTCGGTGACATTTTATATATGGGTTTTATCCATGATTTATGAGTGGGGTAATATGTTCCACCCGTGTTTGGGTGTTTTTGGGAAACTAAGTTTCATCTACGTTTTTATAAATGTGGAGTTCAATTTCTATTAAATGCTTTGAGTGAGTTTTGGGTTGAATTTACTCTATGAAAGAATATTTTATGTTGGGGTATTCGTCTTTAAAATGTGCAGATTTGGAAAATGAGTCATCTCATATTAAAGCATATTATTTTAAAAGATTATGATTTTACTTGCATTCTTTTTTTTAAACGATTACTTCATATATGTTGAAAACTCTTGGGCTCACTAGGCGTTAAGCCTAACCTTTTTATTTGTCGGCATGTGCATCAGGTTCCTGTCGGGGTTTGGTTCTAGCAGCTATGAAAAGTTGAGCCTTAGCCTTGTGCAAGTGTAAGTAGTTGGTGATGTCTTCCGCAGTTTGGACTTTGGAGATAACATCTATTATTGAGTTTTAGTCGAAACCGTCCTTGTTATAGACTGTATGTAGATAATGAATTATGTGTGTTGAGGTTAAAACCCTATTTTGTGATTGTAGATGAATCAATTTTCGACGTATTTAGAAAATTTTAAATGAGTTGTTATTTCCAGAATTGAGGGTGTTACAGGAAACGTGTAGAAAGTAAATGGAAATGTTTTCCAAACTCCTTTGATTAATGCACGAATCAGGGGGAGTAGTAGACAAAAGGGGGAGTCTACTATATTTGTGATATTGGTATGTTGTGCTCTTTCCTTCAACCAATGTTTTATTTTTCACATTGGGTTTTGTTCCTTGGTGTAAGGTTTTAGTGAGGCAACTGTTTATATATCATCATGCTTTCCTAACTCTTATGATTAAAGTACGAATCTAAGAGAAAACTAGACTGAAGGAAAAGTCTATGTATTGCAAAGAAAACGGGTGCGTTGTACTCTTTCCTTCGTCATATTTTTATTTTTTTCCACTGGGTTTTATTTTAGCGTATGGTTTTAACGAGACAATAACTGTGCACCACCACTCCTTTAACTCGACACAAGGGGGAGTGTTGTAGGATAAGTGTGTCATCGTTTAAAGGATATGACGATAGAGATAGAGATAAATATATCAGAGTTAGATTATAACTGAAATGTCTCCTAACTATCTACTTGTAACTCCTCTCTATTTAAATGGCTTATGATTAATGAGGATTATAGACTTCTTCTCTCAGTCTTATTGTTATTCTCTCCATATTGTTGTTCAATTTGTTTTTCCCTTTAACATAATTTAAATTTTTAACAAAAATATATCGAATAATAAGTAAAATATAAAAGAGTAAATTACAAATTTAGTCCCTATGGTTGTTGAAAATTTTGGATTGGGTCCCACAAAAAAATTAATTACAGCCATGGTCATTGTAGTTTCACTTTTATTTTGAATTGGGTCCCTTGTCTTAATTATAGTAACTAATAATTTATAAAGTCAAGGTTATTATCGTCCTTATACAATTTATTATCTTTTTTAAAATTACTAATATTATATTTAATAGTAATTATCTTTTTTAAAATATGCAAATCTCCCAATGACATATCTGCATACGATGTGGCACATGATGATTTCAAGAACCATTCTTTCCGTTTTCTCTCTAGAACCTTCTGCTTAATCCTTCTTTATCTCTCCTTCCCCTATTAATACTCGTTAAACACAAATTCGAAACGTTAAACGACACAATTTCTTTCTCTCGTTGATCATCAGCAAGACCATGATCGAAGAATTTGTAAATTAGTGGAGTTCCATACGGAATTGCAAGGAGGAGCAAGTGTGAAAGAGAAATAAGTTACATTTGTGTCGTCTACAAACACTAGTGCAACTGATGGTTCGGCGTCTTCGTCTTCTTCATCACGACCGAGGGAAGGGTTGCATGAGGTTGGTCCACCGCCGTTTTTGACGAAAACATTTGATATGGTGGAAGACCCAAAAAACGGATTCAGTGGTTTCATTTGAATTGGTGGAAGAACCATCGAAGACCCTACCTTTGGTTTCCCCACTGACATATATCGAAAACGGAGGCAATGGTTCTTCTAGGATGACCTCCCCGACCCACTACAACGATCAGTCGTCATCTTCCAGCCTCACGCCTGCCTCAGTTTCCGGCAAACTATACTACACCCATTGAACCCTCTCTTTCTCCCACAACACCTATCAAACCCTCTTTTAACCACACCCATCGAACCCTCTTTCAAACTAAACAAATATCTCGATTCTATCGTTAAAGGAATAAAAAGAAAGAAAAGGGCTTAGTTTTGTTTCTTAAAATGAAACTCCAGCTCAGCTGAAACCTAAAATAAAAATGTTTATTAAAGGGATTAGATTCAGTCAGGTTTCAATGCTATTTTGACAAAGACATATCAGGGCTTGTTGAATCACATATGAGTAATATCTGGTTTTGCAGTTTTCAAGTGGCAACTATTCATATGCAGAACATTAAAAAATTGTTCTACATTAAAAGATTGATGCTCTAAAAGCTTTTAGTTGAATCAAATTAGCATATTTCAAATGTTCTTCATCAAGTTACACACACAAACGCTCAATTTTTATCTATAAAATTTACCTAATATAATTTATTTATATGTTTAGTGACAAAATGAACTTCAATTCCAACTAGTTTACGATTCAAAGGTAAGGTGATCAGAAAATGGTGATTTGTATTATCAATAAGTTATCTTAGAATTTGTTTGTGGGAAGTCAATATTGGAGTTATGATCTCTCTGTTTAAACTTTCACCTACTAGGCATTGGGATGAAATTTGACCCTTTTTGGGTGTTTGAAATCTAACTTCAAATGAATTTAGTTGATAATATTTCCTATTGTGCTTTTGCTGCACAAGCATCATGTTTTCTTTAGTACTTTTACATCATTATTTATGGCCGATCTTCATATCCCATCATTTATGACAAGCTCCCAAGATATGACAAGGAGTTTGAGAGGAGGAGGAGAAGAAGCAGAACCGTTGAATATGAATATAATAATAGTAATATTAAAAAAGAAAATAAAATAAAGTTGTATAAAGACGATAATAACCTTGACTTAATAAATTATTAGTTACTATAATTAAGATAAGGGACCCAATCCAAAATAAAAATGAAACCACAATGACCATGACTGTAATTAATTCTTTTGAGGGATCCAATCCAAAATTTTCACTAACCGTAGGGACGAAATTTGTAATTTACTCAATATAAAAATATAAATGGTTTTGACCACCAACATGAAAGTGGAAAGCAGACGGCAGTTGATGTTAACCTTTGTCTTTTTTCATTTGTCAAACGTGATTTACGGTGTAATCTAATCAACCCCTTGATATTTAATATATATCTATCTATACTATATTATAAAGATGACATAAAAAACTCTTAATTACAATTCACTAAGCTTTATGTACTATTATATATATATATATAGAGGAAGGATCATGCGAGAAGTTAAACATTTTACAACTCACTAAGCCTGTGGGTGTGCTTAATCATATATGATTAAACACTTCTCGCCTTCTCGCAAAATGTTTAGCTTCTCGTTTGAACCTCCCCTATATATATATATATATATATTTTTTTTTTTTCTATTTATAAAACCAAATATTTAAATTCATGTGAGAAAATATTTGATAAATATTGTTTAATTTATTAAAAATAAAATAATATTGCACGATTTTGTTGATTTATTTTCACATTTTTTTAAAAAATAAATGATATTTGACCGAATATTCAAAATTTTATTGTAAATCACGTCAATTATTTATTAGGCGAAGAATCGTGTGATAAGTTGAGTTAACGATGAGAATAGTGAGAATTTAATCTGAATCGTTGATCTCTTTTAATCTTAATTGCGACTTAGAAGGGAATTGATTTAATGTTTATCGGTGCATCTTCTTTCAGTGCATCTCATTCTAATGTGTGTCAATTTTTCATCCAACTGGTTGATAACTAGGGGTGTTCATCGGTTGACATCCAATGGATGTGAGGGGAACCAAACCGATCCAATCATTCATTGAATGTTGGATTTTGACAATCTATTTGATGATTGGATCGGTTCTGTTCCATCCATTGGATGTTCTTATTGGATATCCATTGGATCATATTGGATATCCATATTGGATATCGATATTGGATATCCATTCAACATCCAATGGATGATCAGATCGGATCCATCCAACATGTTAATCTAATACAATGTTCTAATTAATTACGTTTAATTTGAGTTAAAACCAACATAAGTGAGACTAAGAATTCAAAAATCAACACAAAACAAATTTAGATTTAAGCAAATTGCAAAAAAAAAAAAAAGGATGATAGTTGGATGGAAAATTGGATGGTAATCGGAGGGTTAATTGGATGTTGGTCGATTCGGTTTGGTCGGTTCTGGACTGCCATCCAAGAACCGACCGATCCAAATTGGATGTTGAGATTTTCAATCCGATCCGATCCAATTACAATTGGATATCCAATTATGGTCAGTCGGTTATAAATGGATCGGTTGAATTTCTGCACACCCCTATTGATAATCACTTATCACACTTCTCACTGGAACCCAACCCTTATTTATAAAACATATCTTTATCATGTTCGAGCATTTACGTTGATGAGTACGAGAGTTCTATATTTAACCAAACACTATGATTTACCGCCCCCCCCCCTCCCCCCCCCCCCCCCACACACACACACAAAAAAAACTACGATTTTCGTTAATGTTGTACTATCATGTTTCTATTAAACACGAATCTCATCTAAAAAAGCTTATCTATCGTCATCGTAAAGTCTACGTCGAAAAAGAATTTGCCCCGAAGACTCGAAGAGTCAATGGTCTCCTGGTGGGACCCATTATACCAAAATCAAAAATAATTGGTTCCTCTTTTTTTTTATGACGTATAAATGTTAATAACATCTTTAGTTGATTTTTTAATAATTTTTTTAAAATAGAAAAATCAAAAGTTAAAATCTCTAAAAAGCTATATTTAACTCAAACAAATTATTTATTTTAAAATTTTCAACCTTGTTATATTATTAAAATTTTCTATAAATTTATGATCTCAAATTCTCAATATATTTTTTAATTTTTTTGAATTAAACAATAATAATTCAATCTAATTGTTGGAAAAAAATAAAAATAAAAATAATTTATTCCTCATCAAACTCATATTTAGAAAGTTTTCTAAACTTAAAGTTCTATTGTTTCTCTAATTTAGAGAACTAGAAAATATTTTGGAGCAAAATAAATAGAGCACAAAATCTTCGTTTTTCTTATTTCATATAATGTTGAAAATGTTCTAATTATATATCTTTAATGTAATATAAATTATTATTGGTTGTTAAAATAATTAATATAATTTTTTGGTGAAATCGTTTTTCTCTTTCAAACTAATAATTTTGTTATATAGGTAACATTACTAAAAAAAATTGTAAAAACAGTGGCAGAACCATAAATTTCTTTGAACGGGTATATCAAATGGTCCGTAAAATCGTGGATTGACCATGAGAGAATGTCAACGTGATTTGACCTAGGGAAAAGTCGATTTATAGATTTGGAGAATAAAATACATTTTTTCCAATTGAATCAACCTTGATTCTTTATGTTGCCTTGCAACTGAGATAAAAAAGGGCAATTTTTAAGATGAATCGACGACGGGAATAAAAATAATAAAATCAAGATGGGAGAAAATTGACAAAAAAGTTGCCTTGCCACAGTTGTAGACTGGTATATGATAGTAATAATGCTTATAATTTTATTTGATGTTGTGAGTTTGATTATCTTAACTATATTTTTATTGTTAATATTTTCAGAAATAACATTATAGGGACTGAGTAGATTGCCTTTGGCCAGCCCTGGAGTTTATAAAATTCAATGATAGAAAATTAAACTCACTTAAAAGATTAAAACCTATGACTTCCTGCATGTTGGGTGGTAATCCAGTCATCCAACTCTTGTTTAATTTATGTTATAAATTTGGTTTCAGAGTATTTATACATAGAACACACCTCAAAATCAAACGGATGTACTTTTTAGAATGCTAAAAAAATTTCTCTTACAATAATCAAGTGAATAAGTGTACGGAAGTACGCTCAACTTTTAATAGGTCCACCCATGTGTAACAATATAAATATGTAGTTAATAAATAATTTTTATAAACAAATATTTAAAAACTAATACTCTTTTATCTAATAAATATATGTTGTTATATTACAAGACGCGTAACTTGCACTCAGGGTGGAAATATTGAAAAAAGAGAATATGAATAAAGTGAAAATAAAGAGTAAATTACGGATTTGGTCCCTCAGGTTTGGCGTTTGTTACAGAATGGATTTTTAACTTAAAAAATTACATGATGACCCTCTCACTATGCATTTTGTTATGGATTTGATCCCTCAAGCCAACGGACGTCTATTCCTCCGTTAACCACGAGGGTATTATGGTCATTTTTTATTTTTTATTTCTTTTAACATTTTTTAAACAAGAAAGACCAAATCTGTAAAATGAAACTTATGTTTTTGTTGAATGTTTATCTTCTACATGATGAACATCATGAACACCAAGAACAAACCCAAATCAAGCTCATTGAAAAAACCAAAAACTTAAATATTATTATTATTCAAACACCAAAATCAAAACCAAATTTAAAAAACCTAAATAAAACCTAGATTTAAAAATCAAAAACCTAAATAAATCTGAGATTTAAACATAATCAAACCCACTTAAAAGAGGATAGAGAAATCTTGAATATCCATCTTCTACATGATGAATACCAAGAACACCAAGTTTAAAAACCCAAATCAAACTTTTATTAAAAAACTAAAAACCCAAATCAAACTCATATTAAAAACTAAAAACTTAAATCAAACACATATTAAAAAACCAAAAACATAAATCAAACCTTAATTTAAAAAACCTAAATCAAACCTAGATTTATAAATCAAAAACCTAAATCAAACCCATATCCAATAACCAAAATTAAACCCACTTAAAAGAGAAGAGAGATGAAAAGAGAGATAGAGTTCCGCAGACCGGGGCTTCACCGGAGAATACCGACTCGCCGGAGAAGTTTTCGAATAGCGATAAAGATAGATCGATCTCTTCTCTCTTTGTATCTCTCTCTCTCTATCTCAGATATGTTTTTAATTTGGGTTTTGGATTTTGTAATCTAGATTTGATCTAGGTTTTTAGACTTGGTATGATTTGGGTTTGATTTAAGATTTTGGTCTTTGGATATGGGTTTGATTTAGAATTTTTGATTGTTAACATGAGTTTGATTTGGTTTTTTTGAATCTTGATGTTCTTGAGGTAGATGATGAGTATTCAAGTAAAGTAATAAAAAAATGGAAAAATAAATAAAATAAGTAAAATGACCATAATACCCCTCCTGCTTAACGGAAGAAATAGACGGTCGTTGGCTCGAGGGACCAAATCCATATCAAAATTATACCTGGAGGGACCAAATCCATAACAAGATATATAGTGGGAGGGTCATCATGTAACTTTTGAAGTTAAAGGACCCATTCCGTAACAAACGTCAAACCTAAGGGACCAAATCCGTAATTTACTCTGAAAATAAATAAAAGTACAAGGACTAAAAGTGAAAATATCTGAGACATCAAATCGTCCATGTCTGAATTTTTCACATCCATGATCCAAATTATTCACGTACATAAAATAAAATAAATAATTAATTATTTATGTATTTTTTATTTCAATACTCATCTATTCCTCATTTTTAAGATAGAAAAGTTCGTAAAAATTCACCAAACTATTTAATTTTAAATGATTAAGTATTTAAATTATTTTTTTGAATGAAACAAATTTTAAACTTTCTTATTTTAAATGATTAAGTTCCTGAACTATTTTATTGAATTAAAAACCATTAAATTTTGTGAATATTCAAAGTAAAGGGGTTGAATTGAAACAAAGGCACAATACGTCGAAAACAAACGTATCCAAGGGAGTTGCAAGTTGCGACAATGAAGGAAGGGAACGATTGTGGAGGCCATACGAGTCAGTTGAAATGGCGGATAAGAAACCTCGGCCCAATTATTTGTTATCGTCAGATAAAATCAAGAGAGAAAAAAGCAGTGAAAGAGATAACGAGAAGTGAGTTCAAGAATAAGGGGAAGCATTCCAAGTGTTCACAGGTCTCATTGGAGGTAGAGATACACAAAAAGTTCAAACTCGAGGCTCAACCTAAAAAAGCCCAGGCCTAGTGAGCCTCAAGCCCGGTCCAGGGCAGGTCTCAAAGCCCGACCATGCCGGAATTTTGGGGGCAGACTCGGCCAAAATATAAAAAAAAAACCGATCAAGCCTTTTACAACCCCAACTCCCATACCTTTTTTTGCTCATTAAAAACGAGTTTGGAATGCCTTGCTTCAAACATGAAAAAGTCTGGACCTTGTGTATCTCTAATGGGAGGTAATAATTATGTCATTTTCGATATAATTTTTTATGTCATTTTCATAAATGATTTGTACGGCTATAACCGGCATTTAAGATGTTATTTGTTATGTTGTTTTAAGTCTTCCATTATGATGTAATTGATGGATGTGAAGAGGGGGTGTGACACTATCTTATAAAGTAGGTACAACTCTAATATATTAGGTGCACAACAACCATTATATATCCATATATCATGAAACATCAAATATAAATCATTAATACTGTCTTATAAAGTAGGTATACTTCTTAAATTATAAACATAGATGAAAATATATCGGTGTTTAAAAAGGCACACCATGACGTAAGAAGCATAACTGCCGTTACGATAAGGCATGTAGTTTTTTGTGTAAGACGTGACTCCGTTTTTTACAATACGTTACTTTTTCTAAATTTTTTGATTTTTTTTAATTTGAATTTTTCTTATTTTTTTAACTTACACTTTTACAAACTTACCTAATCACATTACTCATGATTTCATGGATTCACACACGTCAAAATCTCACGGTTAAAACGAAGTGGTAAACCCTCCAATTTATATTTGAATATTTGATCACGAACTCTTTGTAACACCCTAAAATCAGAGTAAATTAAAACCTGCAAAACTTGGCAACATGACATTCGTATTGCTAACAAACTCCCATGAAGGGGATCAGTCCTTAAGACTTTACAAAAACCTGTATCGATATGGAGTTCGTCAACAAACTAATCTAGACACCTATATCAAGATTACATCAGTTGACGATCCATAATGTACCAAAAGAATGGGACTTAACAAATGCCCTGAAACAATACTAGTCATCTCAAAATGCCCCGAGACCAAACCCGTCTCTCAAAACCCCGGCAACCCACCGCTAAGGGAAACCTGTTATACACATCATTTGAGAAAAAGTGTCAGACTTAAAGCCTGGTGAGAACATACAGTTATAAAGCTCAAAAGATATAAACATCAGTATCATAAGGAAATCTTTTCATAAAGGTTTAGTTTATAAAGATAACATTTCGCCACAACCGGGCCTTTGCGGTCCAAAACTCATTAAACGATGACAAAAGGACCATTTTACCAAGGATTGTGGTGCAACACAAAGTAGACCACCAAATCCGAGTTATGAGCTAAATACATGGAACCATGGCCACGAACTCTTCAGTCCGTACTACGATGTGAGGGAGGGCCCCCAAGGAACCATGTCATACTCGTTCATTAGACTACATCTGAACCATGGCTAGGATCGGGTCTCACATAACCGTACCTAAGTTGCCCCCGAGGATCAAATGTAGCTAACTACAACGGAAGGGGGATATCCTTCCCAGCCACTACAACGAAAGGGGCATATCCTTCCCAGCCATAAATCGACTCGATACCTAGGGATCCACTAGTACAGTTAGAACTTGTCACAATATTTCATGTGACCAATAAAGCTAGATATATAGCTATCAACACATTTATATTTCAAAATGATATTTTCCAGACCAACTGCTGGTAAGAAAGATAATCATAAAACCAGTTTATATACATTCTTTCAATAAGCCACAAACATGGGCGAGTAAAACATCATTTTACTTCTGATAAGGCGAGACCCGTCATTTTAGTCAAAACTGATCGGGAACCCCGAAAATCACCAAAAACTTCATTTATATCAAAATGTAGAGAACATGAAATCATACCGTAGAAATACTTCGGATTTCGCAAATAAGAGTTTTGACATGTATAAAGTTTGTAAAATGGTAGTAGGAACTCACCGGTAGGTTTTCAGAATAAAACCCGGAAAACCAGATAACGATCACGACGTAGAGGTGAAGCTTAAAACACCGACCCCTTGCTAGAAACACCGAAAACTAGCAACCAAACAAGACCTTGAAGATCGAAAGAGAAAAGAGATTTAGAGATTTGAGAGAATGAGATATTTTTTTTTTGAAACTGAACCTAAGTCGTCCAGGCAACTACGCGGGTTATGCCGCGACTTCAACTCGCGACATAACTCGCCCGTGTCCAAAACCCTAAATCATCCAGTGGGTTTCGCGGGTTGTGCCGCGACCTTTAGTCGCGGTGCAACTCACGTAGTTCCAAAATCTCATATCCAACAGAGGGTTACGCGGGTTGTGCCGCGACCTTTAGTCGCGGTGTAACTCGCGTAGTTCACTGTTTCTCCCCCAAAATTCTCAAAACTTCAGTTCAACCTCAAACCGAACACGGTGCTAACGACAACCGCTAAACACAAGATTACAACGATATGTAGAATGAAAATCCAGGGTGTTACACTCTTTATACAGTACTAGTTAATATATTTGTTTTTTTCTTCTAATATAAATGTAAACATTTTAATATTATTATATTGTTGAAATAATAAATAGAAAACGTATATGTATGTATATATATATATATATATATATATATATATATGTTGTCAGTTATTATATGCCCACGACACGTGTTACACAGAGATACTGCTGAGGAGTATGTAAACCTATAGGGTTGCACACAAAAAATGCGTTTGTTTCCATCTTTAGAAACCCGGATTAAATCAAGTTGATTAAGAAAATAATTAATCTTAAAGGATAATTATGAAAATATGTGTTAAACTGTAATTATGATAATTACAAGATGAAAACGTAATTATGTTAATTACGGGGAATTATCTGTAATTATATATATATATAATTATATTTAAAGTTTAAAAGATAATTATATATATATATATGAATTTGAATATAAATTTTAATTTGAATATTACAGATAATTACTAAACCTTATTTAATCCTTAGTTGAATTATAGTCTAACTATAATTCTTCTGGTATAAATAAGGGGTTAGGCTAAACCATTTGATATACGATTGAATGGAATAGCCTATAAGAGAAATACAGAAAATGAACATTTTTCTTTTCTGTAAAACACATATAGATCTAGGGTTATTGGGCTAGCACCCGGTGGAGGCAGGAAACGTGTTCGTGTGTGGACTTCCAATAGAGGAAACCTACTTTGGTTTCTTGGTGCTTCAATTGTAACCCCGACAGATCTACAAAAGGTACTTATTCTAAAACCCCTATGGTGTTGTTTGTTTTTATTAAATGCATCATTGGATCCGATTGGGTTTTAAGTTTATTCAGAAAAAGTTTTTCTCTATAATTTTGTAACCAAAATCCTTAATAATTTCCGCTGCGTTTTATCGGTTACAAATTAGATACAAACCCTCAAGTGGTATCAGAGCCTCTTTGAGCATTTAATTAAACGAAAGAAATGTGGAACGAATACTATATGACAAATTAAATTAAGTTGACCTATTATTTTTAGACCCTAAAACTGTTTCAATAAAAAGAAAAGTTTTTTTTGTTAGCTGGAAAATAAAATAAAAAGAAAATAACTTTTCTTTATATATATTTTTTAAGTGATTGAGTGGTACATCATCCCTCAAGTCAAACCCTAATCATCCCTCTCACTTCTCTTTTTCTCTTCACAAAGCCGTAAGAGGACTTATATCTGGCGTTTTTTCCCCAATTATTCCATCGTAGGGTTTCGTCGGCCATCGACACCTATTGTTTTCGTCGTAGTTGAACCTCGGCCCCTGCGCCAAGGGTTTTTCATCGTCAATCTACCCCGTCGCCCTGAACCACGGCCAAGACCGGTGGGGGATGGTTTTGTCGCCGACTGATTGAAGTAGTCCAGCCACACCATCGTTTAGGGCTGTTGATGATGAATTTGAGTCTCAAAATCGACCCATGGTCGGATTCCTCACCGTTGGCCACCTCTGTGGTTGCCGCCGTTGCCATTGTTCTTCGTCGCCTAGATTGTCGTCCGCTACCACCGATGTTATGTGGTTGTTGCCACTAATCCTCGCCGTTGGTTTCGTCCTCCTTGCGAGGTGCGACTTCTTATGTTGGCTATCGTTTCCCGTGAGTTGTTACCCTAAGGGTTTTTAAAACCTTAGGGGGCGTTTGGTTCACAGATTCTGATGGAATTGGAATGTCCAATTCCTTTGACCAAATTCAATTCCCTTGTTTGGTTCATTCTTTTCTATGGAAGGAATGTGTGAATTCCACCAAATTCCACAAATGAAGGATTTGAACATTCCATCCTAAAACCCAAGGATTTCAATGGAATGAAATCTTATATTTTGATAATTCCAAATTTATCCTTTACTCCAAACTAAACCCTACTAATATTGATTATCAGCAAACACAAACTATCTCTCTCATCTCTATCTCCCTCTCTCTCCTCTCTATGCTCTCACTATCTCTCTCTCCTCCCTCTCTCTTTATCTCTCCTCCCTCTCTCTTCTCTCTCTCTCCTCTCTATTTCTCTCCTCTCTTTATATCTCCTCTCTCTATCTCTCTCTCCTCTATCTCTCCTCTCTCTCACCTCCACTCTCTCCTCCCTCTCTTCCCTCTCTCTTTATCTCTCCTCTCTTCCCTCTCTCTCCTCTCTCCTCCACTCTATCCTCTCTCTCTCTCTCTCTCCTCTCTCTCTTCCCTCTCTCTCCTCTCTCTATCTCTCTCTCCTCCTCTCCCTCCTCTCTCTCCCTCTCTCTCTCCTCTCTCTCTCTCCGCTCTCTCCTCCTCTCTCTCCTCTCCTCTCTCTCTCCCTCTCTCTTGGCATCATTCATGTGCTAAAATAATAAAAACAATTTTTGTTTAAAATTAAACTATTTAATGACTATTTTATTAAAGTAATTTTTGTTTAAAAAATTAAAATAATCAAAAGGGTATTTTGGTCATTTACCAAAATTCCATTCCAATTCCGAAGCTACAATCTGTGAACCAAACAGAAAAATTCCAATTCATTTAACAGATTCCATTTCAATTCTGTCAACCAAACAGGTGGTCAAACCTGACAACATTCCATTCCAATTCCATCAAAGTCAAATTCCTTTGACAGATTCCATTCCATCCAAAAACATTCTGCGAACCAAACGCCCCCTTAGTTGTTCAGTCTCCTACGATCACCACTGGACCACGGTCCTTGCGCTGTGTGGTCGGCGACATGGCCTCTTGGTATGTCTTCGTTCTAAATATCGATCACCAAGTAATGGCTTCGTACCACACGATATGTTTGATCTTGTGTCAACAATAGGTTTCTAAGACCACTATTTCAGGCTTGATTGTTTCACGTTTTTACTATTGTCCACAACGGAAACCATCACTGGCAGAAACCGACTTGTAGCCGGATTTCTTTTTGGTCACGATTTGACCACTGCTTCTTCTTTTGCAAAGACCGCCGATGTTTCGGTTAGTGGGTGATAGTCCAAGATCAATGAATCTGTAGAGAGAGAAAGTAGAGAGAGAGAAAGCAAGGATGCGCAAATAGTAAATGTATTGAATGTGTGCGATAGATTCTTACACGGAACAAAGACCAAAGGGACTTAAATACCCTTGGTCAGATACAACACAAATAGACTCTAAACACAGTATTTGACCAAGCCCTATAAATACAATGATTACTATAAAATCAGACCTAACAATCTCCCCCTTAGTAATCATTGGCGCTTTGGTCTTCAAAAATCATCTTCTAAAACAGCACAGACCATTAAAGCGACTTTGTGAAGCTTTCTGACTTTTAAGAAAAAATTTCTTCTCAGCATCTTTCAGATTAAGTTGTCTTTGCTGCCTTGAGCTCTAGACGACACACCTTTTTGAATGATCTTGAATGAACGATGATGATCGGAGCAGAAACAACAAAAGAATTAGTTGTAGCTGAGAGAATAGAATCTTTGAGCGAATCTTGATCAGCAGATAAACGTTTGTGCTCTTTGTCTCTTTATCATCTCCTTAACATCTCTTAATTCTCCCCCTCATGACCTTGATGATCAGGATCAACTTGGTCATGCAAATGTTGGAGATGAGACAACTTAAGATCTGCAAAATCAAAGAAACAGAGAAAACAGGGAAGGTTTGCGCATCACGTTGATTGCGCAAAGTGAGGTTTGCGCGTCACGCTGGATGCGCAAAGTGAGGTTTGCATGACCAACTGATTGCGCAAATCTGACTTGGAGTCCGAAATTTTTTTACCTGATTAGCTCTTTGTCTCCCCTACACAAATGCACTAAATTTGACAATTCAAGTTAGCATTCATATAAAGAATCAGATACTCCCCCTCAAAAACAAATATAAACTTTGAAAAATATTCTCTTTGTTCACTCCCCCTTGAATAATACATAAACCCATTAAAATATATTTATGAGAACACAATGATCAAATATTAATGTACAAAGAAAAAATATACTGAATATAAATTTTAAAACAACTAAACATATAAAACTTTAAACACTAAACAAATTGAATTCTACTGAGTGAAATATGACAAATTTATCAATCAGTTGAAATCAAATATATGTTGTTGGATAAAGAAACAAGTTTTATTGCATATCAAGTTAAAACATGTTCAGTTTCAAAAACTTCCAGCAATCTATTCAGTGTGCTCACATGTGAATCTTCGATTAGTTTCAAGAAAATGCAATTCTAAAAATATAATAGAGAACTTTGCATGTACTCACACTAATTTATCAAAAATTAAGATTTTCACAAATTATAGGTTTATCGCAACTGAAATATATCACCAAGTATCATGAGATGTGTGCTCATTGGCATCTTTTAGCAATGTGCTCATTGGCATCTTAACATGAGTGTGCTCTTTGGCATCTTTTTAATCAAGAAGTTTATTAAGTAAAGAACATGCCGTAAACGTAACTTTCTATCTGACCCTATTGCAGGATTTGGGTCAGACGCTCCCAGACCAGTTGGCCTTAGGGGACTAGGTGTCAAGCACCCCTTGGAACTTATTCTCCCAGATCAGAAAGGCTACATCGACATATCCTAAACCCATTCATACCAGTAGACCATGACTTTCGATTTGGTTCTATTGAAGGATTTGGGTTCGATCACTCCCAGACCAAATGACCTTAGGGGACCAGATGACAAGCATCCCGAAGAACTTACTTTCCCAAACCAGAAAGGCCACAGGTACAAACTTTTAAACTTAGAGATTTCTGAATTTTAAGAATTTAATATTCATCTCAATCACTCAGTTTTACATAAAAGTACTTAGCCCATATTTTCATTACAATCAAAATTTTGACTTTTTAGAATTTTCCAAGCATTGTAAACTATAAATATTCCGAATCACACAACTTTAAAGCAGTAATAAAAGTTTCAAACATGTTGCTGACTTTTCGACTTTTGTAAGACTTGAAATTTGATCATATAAAAACTTTAATATAAACAAAAGAACTTGAAAATTTATCCTAGACACATATTTTATTCAAAAGAAAGAAAAAATGTAAAACTTTACTTTATAGAATAAAATTTGTAAAGATTTAAACTTTTAAACTCAATATGCCGATGTTAAAAATTTTCATTAAAGACAAAATGTAAAGAATTCGGCAAATTGATATTTAGTTGGAACAAAATAAAATTCAGTTATTTCATCTTTCACATTATAAAAATAATTTGTGTCTCAAATTAAAAAAATTGGGTTATACAAAATTAAGAAATAGTTGAACAAGCTCAGATTCTTGAAAAATAATGAGAAAAACTGGAACACATCATAATCAGAGATAAAATGCAGCGGAAATAAAATTGATGTACTCACAATATCTCATTTAGTCAGAAACTTAAATCATTGAAGAACGAGTTCTAAACTGATTTGTTTAGAAGTCGTAGTCTATGAAGTACGGGTCCTGAGCTGAAGTACGCATAAACCAATTTCCCTTACTCCCCCTTAACATGTGATGCCTGCAACTTTAAATCAGACAAAGATTCGGGTACCCACTTAAATTTGGTCCCATGTTTGTTAGTTGCAGTTCTTATGGGGAAATAATTGAAAGAATTGAAACTAGAAGCACGAGAAAGATAATCAGAATAATATGCACAATCATCAGAAGATAAAGCATAATCATCTGAACTAGAATCAGAAGACGAATATGAGACATTTTTGGAAATCTGAATCATTTGCTTAATAGAGTATTTAGAAATCTTATTACAAGAAGCAAATGAATCACTTTTATAATATTTGTCTACATATAAATCCTCATCAATTATAGAATCAGTAGATGTCCGCTTCATTTTCCAGATCTGCTTCTTTGACCGGCTCAAAGTCCTATCTGTAAGAATTGAATCGGAATAATTAGAACAGTCAGAAATAACTTTATCTTGTTTCTTCGACTTCTTTGACCGTCTTCTTTTACGCTTAGGTTTATAATATTGATCATTGAGCGTAAAAGAATCATCAAGAATTTTAGACTTGATATTTAAATTAGAAGAAATAAATTTATCTAAGCAACCAATCTGATCAACTAATAAATCTGAATGAGCCTCGGAGTCTGAATTATTTTGAGAAAAGATTTTAAAATTAGAAATTTCCTTTTTGTTTTCCTTAGAATCAGAAGAAAGGCTGGAAATAGAATCTGATTTTTGAGAAAATAATTTTTCTTCAAGACTAGATGTCATGAAAGAAAGAATAATATCAGATTCAATTTTCTTCAAAATATTTTGATCTTCTATCTTATCTTCAAGATCGATGATTTTGCCTTCTAAAACTAATGGAGGAGTATATTTCTTCGAATCATAAATGATTGGAGAAATATTTTCCTTATCAGAATCAGGGGCATAAGAAGGAACAAAATCATCAGATATTGAAAATTTGACGGGAGATATATCATTTAAAACTCTTCTTCCTCTCCTTGATTTTTCAGGAAAATATTTGGCATTTTCATACGTATAAACAAAAGGAATTTCATTTTTCTTGTTATTTATCTTTTTCTCATTTTCAACTTCTAAAATTTGCTTTTCACTAGTCCAAAAGAATTTAAACTGAGGAGCGTAGTGTGCAAGAGTTAGATAGTCGTATTTATATAAAGTAGGAACTTCGTTTATCACTTTGTTTAAACAATGAGGATTGTCAAAACCAAGTCCCTACATTTGTTTTAAAGCTTCTTCACTCCTTGGCTTGTTCATAAAAATTGTTTGTTCAGATTGGTTTCTTCGATAAAGCTTTTCTTCTAATTTATTTATTTTATCTGAAAATTCATCTTTTAAAGAAGTCATTTTAGTCAAAGACTCAAGATAAGTCTTATTTCAATTTTCCAAATCATCCAATTTCTTTTGAAAGATGTCTTTAGTATTTTCTAAAATTGATTTTTCATCTTTCAAAGAAATTTTCAGTTTGTCAATCAAATCTGACTTTTCTGAATTTAAATTCTTTTTAGATAAGAGTTTTGCACGAAGATCAGATAAAGCAGAAATAATAATATTCATTTGAGAGGTAATGAAATTGTAGTCAAACTCAGAATATACCTCATCAGGATCAGTTTCAGAATCATCTGACTAGTCATCTCCAACCAAGCACATCTGAGCGATCTCTACGTTTGCAGCTTCATCGTTAGAGTGATCCAGCCAGAATTCTTCTTCTGCCAGCAAAGCTGTTCCATTCGCTCTTTTCTCAGCCAGCTCCAATTTCTTTCTGTAATAAGCTGAGTCCTTAACCTTCTTTGCTCTACACTCCTTTGAGATGTGACCCAGCTTTCCACAGTTGTAGCAAGCAGCAGTCTTTAGCTCGGGTACTTTGGCTTTAAACCCAGAAGTGAAGCAAGAAGAGTTAG
Source organism: Arctium minus (assembly GCA_954870635.1). Lineage (NCBI taxonomy): Eukaryota > Viridiplantae > Streptophyta > Magnoliopsida > Asterales > Asteraceae > Arctium > Arctium minus. The sequence continues at coordinate 63,655,629 of OX941096.1, forward strand.
AACTCGATCGAGGTTGGAACTTTTTCTGGTAATGCTGAGAGAGAAGGATCATAGCTTTATGTAAAGCCTCACCATCATCTGCAGTTGACCCGTTGTAAGCGTTATCAGATAACGCTTGTTCAGATAATTGCTTTGTGAGGAGTGCAACCGGGTCTACTGATTTCTTCTTTTTCTCAAGTTTTGCCTTCTTCTCTATCACTAAGCTCTCATCAGTCATCAGAATCTCGAATAGTTCTTGGATTTGCATAGTGGAGATTCTGACATCGTTCCTCAATCTGTGGCATGTTTTATTCCATTCTGGTTGCAATGCGTTGAGGAACTTCAGATTTAATTCAAGCTCAGTCTTTTCAACCTTTATCTTCCTAAGATCATTGAGCACAACACATAAACGGTCAAACACAACTTTCAATGGCTCCCCATCCTTGGCTTTGAATTCTTCAAAATTATTCATGTAGCGCGTATGCCTGAGTTGAGTTGCGACTGAAGAACCAAGCATAATCTTCTCAAGCTGTTGCCACATCAGATTAGGCTGAGTTTTGAAACAATCAATCCTGTTGTATATAGAGTTTGGCAATGCTAGCATCAGATTTGCTTTAATATCACGATCAGCTTGATATGCAGACAACTCTTCATGTGTATAATCTTTCGTAGGCTTATAAAATCCAGAAGCCAATTTTGGTCTTTCAAACGGTCCTTCAGATAAAATGGTCATCATGTCATTTCCATTCTTTTGACGTTCAATGAAGTTCAAGAACCGATCTTGCCACTGTGTAAATTCATTTTCGTCAATCAGCATCGGAGGACGATTTTCAGTACCCAATGAAAATTCCAGACTTTTTTTTAAGACTTGCGCAAACTTGAGGTTTGCGTAAGCTGAGCGATACGAGAACCAAACTTTTCGGAACAAGAAGGTTGCGCAAACTGGGCTTTGCGTACGAAGAAGGATACGCAAACTAAGCTTTGCGTATGTAGAAGGATACGCAAACTAAGGTTTTCGTATGCTGAGTGATGCGAAAGCTGTACTTTGTGGAACCTTGATGATTCGAGAACTAAGCTTTTCGGATGCTTGATGATACGCGAACTGAACTTTTCGGATTGTACTTGATACGCACAATGAACTTTGCGTATGAGGCTTGATGCGAAAACCTTCTTTCTCGGATAACACTTGATACGCAAACTATGCTTTGCGTAATCAGCCCAATGCGAGAACCTGAAACACTGTTAACAAGAATTAGAACAACAAGAACTTGCGCAAAGTGATATGAACTTGTGCAAAGTGATATGAACTTGCGCAAAGTGATATGAACATGCGCAAACCTACATGAACTTGCGTAAAGCGTAAAAATCAAGAAATTTTCGCAAGATCGATTTAAACTATGAAATAATACCAAGAAAAATACTCACTGATTATCGAAATCACCTTTTTAACACATTTCAAACAACAATTTCGATTAAAAATCTCTAAAACATGAATTTTGATGATGGACCAGTACAAGAACTCGTGTTTTCCAGAAAATCATAAAATCATAAAATCGAAGATCAAATCATGGTTTTTATACAAAATGATATGAAACAAATATGATCGATTAACAAAAACGCATCTAATGAAATCAAAATCAACACAATTCGATCATAAACACATCCAAATTTGATGAGAAATCAAGAAAACGAGATTTTCTTGAAAAAATTCAAGAAAATCGATCAAATTTTCGATTTCAATCACAAATTCAGATAACACAAATCAATCTCTCAATCCTCTCAAGATTCAGATGGCTCTGATACCAATTGATAGTCCAAGATCAATGAATCTGTAGAGAGAGAAAGTAGAGAGAGAGAAAGCAAGGATGCGTAAATAGTAAACGTATTGAATGTGTGCGATAGATTCTTACACGGAACAAAGACCAAAGGGACTTAAATACCCTTGGTCAGATACAACACAAATAGACTCTAAACACAGTATTTGACCAAGCCCTATAAATACAATGATTACTATAAAATCAGACCTAACAGTGGGTATGGTGTAATGGACCTGCCATAGCTCTCTTACAAACCCTGCTGCTTTTGTGTTTTGTCACGTTTCAAGTGACCTCTACATCAACCAAGTGCGTTCTTGGTCTAATAAATGTCGGTGTCCTTTTGAACCGTAGTTGAGCTTTTCTTCTTATGTAAACTCGGTTGGGTGATGTTCTGATAATCGCCACCGCCGGTGGCCATGATAGAAAACGGAAAATCATATTTCGAAATAGTAAATTTGGTTTTGCCCTAAAATGTTTTTGGGCCTATTATATTATTTCAAAAGGAAAACAATTGTTTTATACGGCTGCTGCCGATCGAGATTTTAATCTTATCGGTCGTGTTTAAATGTCTCGGTACACCGGTTGCCAATCGCTTTGAGTTTCAGTTACAATGGGTTTGTTCCCTATTTGGTTGGCTCGTGGGCTTAACCAAATAAGTCCATAGATTGGTTTTTGGTTTGGATCAAGAGTTGATGTCATGTTCTTTTCGGTCGGTGAAGTCTTGGGTCGTTTTGTCCAAAACAATTCGGGATTTTGGGTGTTAGGCCCAGGCTAGTAAGCCCAAGTATTCTTTTGGGATGTTTTCCTAAATAGTCTGTTTTTGGGTTGTTACCCTAGTTTTTCGTTTTGGGCTTAGGTCCAAAAAGGGTTTCGGGTCATGGTTTGTTAACCGACAATTAAATTAGGTCAATTAATTTTAATTTTGCCATATGAAAATTTGTTCCATCAATCGGCCTTTTAATTATGTTAGTTATTTTGGCCGAATGTTTTATTTTATGTTTAAAATAATAATTGTGTAATATATGGTTTGTCCCAAAGACCTGTGGTTGTGATTGATTTATTTTATTTTGGAAAATTAAAATGTATTAATTGCAAGGGTTGTAATTTTAAATTTTCCTAGATAGGGACCATTGTAAAATAAGATTAGGACATGCTATCTTTCTATTTTAAATTATAAATCAAACAAAGACGGAGTTCCAAGAGGTCGAGACGGAGTCCCTGGAGTTCACCAAGATGGCGAAGGTAGTGGGAGCTTGAAGACGTCCTTAGAATTGACCGTGACATGTTGGCTCACAATACCACATTAGGGGACAAATCCATATATTATTGTGATTGTTTATTTTTTGTTTGATTTTATTTTTCGCTTTATTATTGTTATAATAACTGCAAACGTTTTAAAATAAAATCAAACGCAAAACAAATTTTAAATCGGTAAATAAAATATGATATTTCGAAATTGATATGTTTATCAAAATCAAACCGATTTAATAAGATAAACTTTTAAAACAATATTTTAGAAATAAAATCAAACGTTTTAAAAGGAATTAGAATGTTTTCTAAAATTAAACATTTTACAAAACATAAACTTAACGCCACACATTTAAGGTACTTGTCGAGCATACAAGATTCCGATGTGGTCAGTGCTCGACCAATCATATCGGTTGAATATAGTGTAAGACAAGGAGCCAAAATAACGAGATTTAAGTGGACAGTTGTTTGGCCATTCACTTAAATAGTCGTATTTTGGACGACTGATCCCAGTAAACCCTAAGTGTAGTATTTAGGTGAGATCACGATACCTTAGTATGGTTTGTTTACTTGAGAATATCATAGACAGTTGCTTGGCCATTTATGAGCATTTTCAAGGCATTGAAGTGGGATTAAACGTGCTAATTTCAATATATATGATATATTGAATAGGATCCCACGATATCTAAGAGTTATGTTGAACATAATTGGATGATACCTACCTAAATAGCTTAATTCCATAAACAGTTGCTTGGCCATTTATGGAAGTAGGTGAAATATGGATCTTAGCTCAAATCAAATGATTTTGAAAGGTTAATTTGTAACACCCTCAAATCTGGAAATAACAGCTAATTTAAAATTTACTAAATACACCAATAAATGATTCATTTACAATCACAATCTAAGATTTAACCTCAATACACACATTCATTCTATACATACAATCTATAATAAGAATGAGTGCTACTAAGATCCAATATAAGCCACTATCCCCAAACTGCGGAAGACTTCACCAAATACTTACACTCGTGAGAAAACTAAGCCAATCTCTTCATAGAACTGCTAGAACCAAACCCCCATCTGGAACCTGATGCACATGCCGACAAGTAAAAAGGTTAGGCTTAACGCCTAGTGAGTCCAAGAGTTTTACATAAGTAATTGCAATTAAAATGATGAATTTCACTTAAAATCATGACCTTTCAAATGATGTCCTTTAAAACGTGGAAACAACTCTTTCCAATATTATGCACTTTAAAAGATGGACACCTCATTTCAAATATGATTTATAAATTGAATTAGTGTAGACTAGCTCGAAACATGAATATGAAATGACTTCCATTTAAGATATGCAGATAAAACGTTATGTCCCAAAACACGCTAGCACGGGTGGGGCAATTATTCGACCCATGAATCGTTATCAAAACCACATATACCGTACGTCCGAAAACATGGACACTAGGTCCAATACTCACGCGACCGTAAAGAACCAACGACAATAAAATAAGACGTCCTTACTTTAAAATACTGATAGTCGACAACGGGGGAGACCCGTATCCGTTGAGAGTGGAGGAAACACAAAAATATGCCACCCAAACAACGTTAATCGCATGACACCTCTCGACATCCCAGCCCGGTGTCCCTACGACTTCTTTATCAAGCGTCACCCCAAGTCAGTTGACCTTGATGGATCATTCCGAAGAACTCCATCCCGAAGTCCTGGAACACTTAAAGACTACCTCCCAGGAATTACTTCAAGCGGCGGAGGTCCTAGCGCCTACTCCCCCGGCAGCACTAACAGACTCAACCCTCCTAGCGATCACTTGTAAAGTTTTCGATCATAAAACATGGGTATCGGAGTTCAACCTCGCAATACCCAATTGACCATCCCGACAGACTGACTGACGTGCCTATGGATCCAATGCAACACAGTCTAACCTTACCGGACTACACATGAATGACCAAAGCATTCGAGTCCGTAACCAACCTCAATACGCAACACAACGCATTAGTATGTACGTCATAACTTGACTCTACAATGAGCCATATAAAACCGGACAAGCGTCCTCAAGACCCTTTTAAAACGACATTGAGCCGAAATACTCAAACCTCTTTTGCCCAATGGTAAATGCTTTTCAATTAATAAACGTACTCAACCCATGCCGTGCAATCACACGCTCCAAAATACTTGAATGGACTCCAACACAGTTTAAGTTGGGACAAAAGGTTTTCCAAATAGATTTATGCTCTTTATCCTTTCAAAACGTCCCATAACACAAAATTGAACCTTTTACCCAAACCACACTAAAAATGCCATTTAACCAAATAATTCCATTTATGCAATAAGTTGCCTAGCACGCCCATTTATGACTCATTTATCAAAATGCTCAAAAATCACAAGAATGTGTGCTATACAAGTTTATAAAGTTAAATACTTTCAAAATAATCAACTGATCAGCAGTTAACAATTTCATGCAAGATGTAAAACACTTTAAAATAACCATTTTGGCATGTACACCATTTTCACAAATCAACTTGAACTCACCTCGCTAGATTTAGGCTAAATCTAGATTTTACCCCACTTTGAGCTCCTTTGAAGAAACTTGAATCTTCAAGGTTGAAACCTCCATAAACCTAGATACACAAATTTCACCCATAAATGATCACATTCAACCATTTAGAATCAATCCCCAAACACATGACATCAAATCTCCATTTTGGTCAAAACCCTAATTTGACCCAAAACTCCCAAAATTATCCAAACCGAAACTTAGAGAAATCAAACACTAGGAAACCGTCAATGGAACATTTATAACTTATTTCATGGTTTAAAAATGGAAGGGATACACTTACCACTTAGGTTTTGATGAAAACCTAGAAAACCCAAAAATAAGCTTGAGGTTGAAGATGAAGGTGGAGATGGTGAATCCTTGACCATAGCTTTCAATCCTACCACTTGATGATGTTTCACCTCCACAAAATCAAAGTATTTGAGCCAAAATAAGTTAGGGTTTGAAGGGGAAAGAAGGAAAACGGTTTGGGAGAGAGTAGAAGAAGTTTGGGTGAGAAGAAATGAGGAAAATGGCTTAATTTCGCGACTTAACAGCAGTCTGCCCACTTTGGGCGACTTTGCCATGCGACAATGCCCAGGGCATTGTCGCTGGTTCTCCCAGCTTTCTTCTCGTTCAATGTTTTGGCCGTAACTTCTTCGTTATAGCTCCGATTTTGCTCCGGAAAGAACCGTTGGACTCGTAATTGAATCCTTCATCTATCTAGACTATAAAATCCAGGATTTTCAAGTCCAAAATCTTTTATATTATTTTTCCCTAATATATTTGTTTCGATTTTAACTCGAAATGATACCTTTCGAAAATCGGGGTGTTACATAATCTATTTATTCGAGACATTAAAAGTTACTAAAATTAATCATGTTTTTGTAGATGTCCACCTCAGATTCAAACTCAAGCAACTTATCCCAATTTACACTACGGTCAATCCTGGATAAGGAAAAATTGGACGGAACGAACTTCATCGAATGGTTTCGATTCCTAAGGGCAGTCCTTAGGCATGAAAATAAGTTCTACGTTCTTGAAACCCCCCCTCAAAATGCTCCTGTCAGAAATGCTCCAACTGAAGTTAGAACTGCTTATGATAAGTACCAATATGACTCTTTGATTGTTGGTTGCCTAATTTTAGCCACCATGACTCCCGAATTATTACGGGATCATGAAAACATGACTGCTTGGGATATGATATCTTCACTAAAGTATATGTTTTGGTTAAAAATAAAACAGGAGAGATTTGATACAATTAAAGCATTGTGTGCTTGCAAAATGACTGAGCGTTCGTCAGTTAGTACCCACATTTTGAAAATGAAAGGGTACTTTGACCAACTGACCCGTCTTGGTTTCCCACTGGGTCATGAGTTGGAAATCGATATGGTTCTCAACTCTCTACCCAAAACATATAAGCAGTTCATTAAGGGCTATAATATGAAAGGTTTGAATAGAACTCTCACAGAGCTTTACAACTTACTTAAAACTACTGAGAGGGATATGAAATCCAAGTTGGGTTTAACCAAACCAAAAGAGGCTTTGATGATCAAACGTAACAATGGGATAATCAAGAAAAGGGGGGAGATAACCAAGGGTAAAATATATGTTGGAAGATCCAGCATAGATAAGGGCAAAGGAGAAATTCCTGAGGTTGCAGTATGGTATAATTGTTTGCACCATGGGCACCAATTGAGAACTTGTCCAGCCCGATTGGCAGAAATCAAGAAGTAAAAGGCTACCAGAGCCGGACCTTCAGGTATGTTTACCATTTGATTTAATTCACTTCTGACTAAGTGTTACATATTGAGTATGATACTTATATTAGTACTACTTTTCAGGAAATAAGAAGTGAAGAGAAAATGAAACCAGACCAAATGAAGCTAAGCTAGCTGTTACTCAAAGGGACATATGATATGAAATTTCCAGATGGTCTTACATTAACACATAGCAAGTGTCATCATGTACCTAATGCTACTAGGAATTTAGTTTCATTTTCTCAATTACAATGAACCGAATTTATGTTTTAGAAATAAATTTTCGTTTTAATAATTGTTTTATGAAATTAATAGTTGTAATTATAAATCATTATAACGAATTAAGCGGGGATTAAAACTGATCTATTTGTGACATTTAGGTGTCGTTTGTTTTTTAAGAGGTTTAAAGTCTTATTTTAGTTATGATTAATAAGAGGTGGTATGTAAAAAGGTCTGAACAATTCAGACTTAAGAGACATTAAGAAGTTTTTAAAAAAAAACAAACAACCCCTTAAACAAGAAACACAGAGCCAAACTCCAGGCGGACAGAGAGTTGGAATCATATGATGATTCATATGATACATGTGTATCTTGTTAGTCAAGATGACAAAAGATTCTTCAAAGGGTAAACCTTTAGGGGTCACAAGAACTATTAGGGGTTAACCATACTGATGTATGTGAAACTTATAGTTATGTCACAAGATACGGTCATCACTACTTCATTACATCCTACTAATGACTTCAGTAGACATAGGTATGTTTACCTAATAGAACAAATATAAAAGCTTTGAAATTTTCAAAGAGTTTTAGAAAGAAGTAGTGAGTATACTTGGCAAAGGATAAAGATGCTTCGGTTAGATCGAGGTCATGAATATCTAAGCCAATAGATCATCCTAGAGATTTTTGGGATTGTATCCCAGTTAATGTAACACTCCGAGTTTCGTTTGACCAGTTGGAAGAAGAAGCAAAGGTAGTGGCCAGCGCGAGTTGCCACGCGGCTTAGCCCGCGCCACAACCCGCGCGGTGCACTGCTTGTTTGGGGTTTGTCCAGTGAGCGACGCGAGTCACGACGCGAGTGTACCCGCACCATAACCCGCGTGGTGCACTGATTGGTTACGAGTTCCAGAGGGTGGCGCGAGTCACGGTGCGACTTAGCCCGCGCCATAACCCGCGCGGTGGCCTGAGTGGTTTAAAGTGATTTTCTGGGAAATATCTCACTTTCTAAAAATATCTCAAATCTCAAGTCTCTCTTTTCTCTCTCTCTCTTTCTTCATTTGTTTGTTTGGTTAGCTTCAAGCTACCATTTATTTCTAGTATTAAGTGTATCTAGCAAGGGTTCGGTATAGAAAGCTTCGTCTTCTCTCGGTGGTCAATATCTGGTTTTTCGGGTTTTTGTCTAAAACCTATTTGGTGAGTTCCTACTACCTTTTTATAAACTTTATACATGTCAAAAGTTACATTTTGAACTCCTATATATCTCCATGGTTTTGGATCTAAGTTTACTACATTTTTGACATGACTTGAGTTTTGGGAGATTTTAGGGTTCCCGATCATTTTCGACTAAAATGATGGGTTCCATCTTATTTGAAGTAAAAGGAGGTTTTACTTGCACATTTATGTGGATTATTTGAAAGAATGTATATAAACTCATTTTATGATTTTTATTCTTACCAACAGTTAAACTTGAAGGAAAGCATTTTGTTTATAAAATGTTTTTATACCATATGACTATCTATGGTGGGTCACATATGTTATTGTGGCAAGTCTGTACCATTACTAGTGGATCCCTAGGTATTGAGTCGACTTATATTTGGGATGTTTTTTCCCCTCTTTGTAAAAATGGATGTATATGATCCTCGGGGGCCATTTGGTACGGTTATGCAAGACCGGTTACTAGCCATGGATCATATTTTCCCTTATTTGTAGCTATGGATGCCTATGATCCTCGGGGGTCATTTGGTACGGTTATGTGAGACCGGTTACTAGCCATGGGTCATAGAGGAGTCCTAGTGAACGAGTTTTGAATTGGTTTCCTCGGGGGCCCTCCCTCATATCGTAGTACGGACCTTTGTAGTTCGTGGCCATGGATTCCAAGTGATTCGACTCATAACTCGGATTTGTGGCCTACTTTGTGTTACGCTACAATCCTTGGTAAAATTGGTTATCTTTTGTCATCACATGATGAGTTTACATCGGAAAAGCCCGGTTGGGGCAAAAGCTTCAATTGAAAACTAAACCTTATTGAAAAGATTTCCGTATGATGCATTTGTTTATATCTCTTGTAATTTATAAACTGTATGTTCTCACTAGGCTTTAAGTCTAACACTTTTTCTCAAATGATATGTATAACAGGTTCCCATTAGCGGTGGGTTGCCAAGGGCTTAAGTGACGAGCTTGGTCACGGGGGCTTTTGAGATGACTAGTATTTGATGTTGGGCAATTGTTTAAGTCCCATTCTTTTGGTGATATTGGATTAACAACCGATGTAATCTAGATAGTTTATGTTTAGATTAGTTTGTTGTTGAATTCCATATCCGTATACAGATTTTGTAAAGGTTAAGTACATTCCCCTTTTTGGGAGATTTATACCAAGTGATGATGTCTAATTGTCCAGTTTTCGCATTTTTAAATTCACTCTGGTTTTTAGGGTGTTACAGTTAACTCCTCATGAAACACCGCATCACACCGGTGTATCCAAGAAGATAAATAGAACCCTGTTGAACATGGTTCACTCTATGATGAGTCTCACCACTCTGCCTAAATGTTTCTGGGGTTATGCCCTAGAAACAGTTGCCCAAATACTTGTTTATGTAGCAACCAACAAGGACCAATAAAACTCACTCTCTTAAATGAGATGGGAAGATCCAAAGTTACCATATTTGAGAATATGGGGTTATAATGCTTAATCTAAGCATAAAGCTTTTGGAAAGCATGATTCAAAGGTCTAAAAAGTACATCTTTATGTGATATCCAATTGGATATTGTTTCTATAGGTCTAGCGAGAACAAAAGTTTTGTTAACGCACCCTGGTGAGTTCTTAAGAAAAGATTTTCTGTCAAGAATCACAAATGGGGACACAGTAGATCTTGAAGAAATTCAAGAACCATAAAGATGGGACGATGGTTGACACTGACATTCAACAAGATGTTGAGCTTCAACAAGCTGTTGAAAATAATAAACGAGATACAAAATAATCCGAAGATCGGATTACTGATAAATGGCAAGATGCCATGAAGACTGATGTCAAAAGCCACATTCCCGAAAAGGAATTTTTAGCGAGGACGTATACAAGGCTTTAAAACATCAAACCTAAAAATGCAAGTTGCAAAAGTCCATTTATGGACTAGAACAACCATCTCGTAATTGAAATCTTGTATATACAAGAAGGTCAGTGGGAGCATAACAATATTCTAGATCCTATATGACATCCCAATGCTTGAAGGTGTAAAATCATGGATTAGAACAGTACTTCGCGATGAAGGATCTAGAAGAGACAAAGTCCTTGGTATAAAGATCTATCGTGGTAGATCAAAGTGCTTAATTAGATTAAGCAAAAGTACATACAAGATCTTGAAACACTTCAAGATGAAGGGTTCCAAGAAAGGAAACTTGCCAACAGTACATAGTGTACATCTGTGTGAAACTCAGAGTCCTAACACTAAAGAGGACATGAACCGTATGAAGGGTGTTCCCTGTGTTTTCGGCCAACTGTTCAAATCATGTACACCATGTTAATGTACTAAGACCGGACGTTTCGTATACCCTGAGCATGACGAGCAGATATTAGTCAGACCCAAGTGATGCTCACTGTATAACAGTGAAGAATATTTCGAAGTATCTGAGAATAACTAAAGATATGTTCTTACTGTACAACGGTTATGAAAGAGACCAGTGTGTTTAAGGATACACAGATGCTAGTTTCCAAACCGCCTGTAATGACTTGAATTGTAATAGGGATATATGTATTGAACGAAGGTACTATGAGCTGTAAGAGCTTACATACAAATCTACTTGTCAAGCCTATGTCTCAAAACAAACATGATGTTCATGTTATAGGCTTGAGGGTTTTTATATAGAATAATAATTTTAGTAAACTTTAAACTTTATGGAACATTAAAACAGTTATGTTTTTATCTGATATGGCATAATGGGTATGAGTATATACATTAAACATTTATGTGTTCTTTATTAGCATGTTTAAGTATCCTTAAATAAATATGATGATCATATTATTTAGAATTGTCCTTGATCGATTATTACTAGGGGACTAGTAATAAATCAAGATCATTGTGAAGTCTGGTCATAGTCCAAGTTGGAAGTGCACTAGGTGCAACCAGAGTCACATGCGTTTTTCGGTGCACAAGGCGTTGGACAAGACCCACGGCCAGGACTACCTCATAGATTGGCGTCATAAGGTGAGTCCTGAAATAGTAAACACTCTTTATCCTCATACCTGAGATGTGCATTGGGATCTAATGCACAAGGAGTGTTATGCTTTGATATAGTCTAACGTTACCCTTAACCGGGTAATCATAAGGGCTATGTTGGGTATAACATGAATTGTGTAGTTAGTCGTGTACATGCAATATGTGATTTGATACTCTCAAGATGAGAGAGATATTTCTGGGCCCCTCGATTACATAGTTTGATTTACATGCATGAACAAATGGATTAGTTGGACTAATGACACTTGTATGATCAAATATGTTGGGATCGAGAAACATATTCTTGAACTATAAAGGATGAGATAGATCTATGCCTTAAGTTCAAAACAAAATATCGTGAAGCAAAAGGATAATGAATGATTCTACTATATGATTGATTGGATCAATCAAATTGCTCGAAGGTAAAAGCACATTTACATAGCCTTGGGGGCGGTGACGTGTTGCTAAACGCTTACCATCGTCTATGTTACTGTGTATCGTGTGCAAGTGGGATAATGTAAGTTATTATATGCCCACGACATGTGTCACACAGAGATACTGCTGAGGAGTATGTAAACCTATAGGGTCGCACACAAAGGATGCGTTTGTTTCCATCTTTAGAAACCCGGATTAAATCAAGTTGATTAAGAAAATAATTAATCTTAAAGGATAATTATGAAAATATGTGTTAAATTGTAATTATGATAATTACAGGATGAAAACGTAATTATGTTAATTACGGGGAATTATCTGTAATTATATATATATATATATATAATTATATTTAAAGTTTAAAAGATAATTATATATATATATATATATATATATGAATTTGAATTTGAATTTGAATTTGAATTTGAATTTGAATTTGAATATTACAGATAATTACTAAACCTTATTTAATCCTTAGTTGAATTATAGTCTAACTATAATTCTTCTGGTATAAATAAGGGGTTAGGCTAAACCATTTGATATACGATTGAATGGAATAGCATATCAAAGAAATACAGAAAAGGAACATTTTTCTTTTCTGTAAAACACATATAGATCTAGGGTTATTGGGCTAGCACCCGGTGGAGGCGGGAAACGTGTTCGTGTGTGGACTTCCAATAGAGGAAACCTACTTTGGTTTCTTGGTGCTTCAATTGTAACCCCGACAGATCTACAAAAGGTACATATTCTAAAACCCCTATGGTGTTGTTTGTTTTTATTAAATGCATCATTGGATCCGATTGGGTTTTAAGTTTATTCAGAAAAAGTTTTTCTCTATAATTTTGTAACCAAAATCCTTAATAATTTCCGCTGCGTTTTATCGGTTACAAATTAGATACAAACCCTCAGATGTAATTATGTGTATCACATACAAATTTGCCGTCTTATGTCATACCTTGAAAATTTTCACATCCTCACTATGGCATGTAAGGCTTATGGCTCGAGCTTCCTGCCACTCTAAGTCTCACACCACATTAAACCTTGAATAATATCTTAAGGTAAAAGTTATCACAATTCTCACATTATACATGGGATTCTCATTTAACTATGCCCATACAGGCGAAGGATTGTGTAAGAAGTCGAGGTTAACGTGAGAAGTGGATCTGAATCATTAATCACTTTTAATCTCATTCCCTTCCATGAATTGCGCCTTAAAAGGGAATTGATCTGGTACATTTCAGTGCATCTTATCTCGGTGCATCACATCCTAATGTGCAACAATTTCTCATCTGACGGTTAATAACTACTTCTCACGTTAACCTCAACTTCTCACCAGAACCCAACCCTGTCCATATATATATATATATATGTGTGTGTGTGTGTGTGTATGTTGGGGGGGTTCCGATGAGAAGTTGAGTTAACGGTGAGAAGCGTGAGAAGTGGTTATCAACCGTTGGATGAGAAATGAACGCATATGAGGATGAGATGCACCAAGATGCACTAGATCAATTCCCTTCTAAGCCACAATTCATGGGAGGGCTTGAGATTAAAAGAGATCAACGGTTCAGATCTACTTCTCACCGTTAACTCAACTTCTCACACGATCCTTCGCCTATGTGTGTGTGTATATATATATATATATATAGATAGATAGAGAGAGAGAGAGAGAAAAGATCGTGTGAGAAAATGAGTTCAAGTAAGAAGGTAAGAAGGGATTTGAACCCTTGATCAATTTTAATCTCATCCCAACCCATGAATCAGACTTGATACGAGAATTGATCCGATGCATCTTGGTGCATCCTTTCTTATTATGCATCCAAGGGTGGAGATCTCTTTTTTACCCTTCTCATCATAACTTTTAGGGGTGTTCATTGGTTGACATCCAATGGATGTGAGGGGAACCGAACCGATCCAATCATCCATTAGATGTTGGATTTTCCCAATCCAATGGATGTTCTTATTGGATATCCATTGGATCAAATTGGATATCAATTGGATACTCTTATCATATATCCATTGGATCGGATTGGATCCATCCGACATCCAATGGATGGTCGGAGCGGATCAGGTCTATCTAATGTGTTAATTTAATGCATTTTTCTAACAATAAAACAAATTGGTTAATCACTTTTAATTTGTGTTAAAACCAACACAAGTGAGACTAAGAATTCAAAAACCAATACAAAACAAATTTATATTTAAGCAAATTGCAAAAAAATAATTGGATGATAGTTTGATGGAAAACTGGATGGTAATCGGATGGGTAATTTGATGTTGGTCGGTTCGGTCGGTTCAGGACTGCCATCCAAGAACCGACTGATCCAAACGGGATGTTGAGATTTTCAATCCGATCCAATCCAATTATGGTTGGTCGGTTGTAATTGGATCGATCGGTTACTATTGGATCAGTTAACTTTCCGCACATCCTTAATAACTTTCATTCTCATTGGAACATAACCATACACACACACACATTCTTTTATTCTAAATTTCACATTATTTAAGCATAATAACAAACAATGTAAACCACAATGGTTGTAACATACTGGTTAAGACCCTGAGAGATATGGTGGAATATCCCATCTGCCCAAAAAAACAATGTAAGAAATATTCAATAAACGGTTGCAATTTTCAAACTAACTTGAAAAAATAAGGCGCATAACACCCTTTTGCCTAACTCTTGAGAAAGATGATAGCATTTAGCCCTTGACTAGTGTAATAGACAATAGTTTCAACATACAATATTTTAAAAAGAAGTCATTCTATATGTTGTCCATATAGTTACATAAATATTTGTGCTTTTATGACTTCTTAAAAAGGAAATCACCAATCTCAAGACGGGTGGTGAGAAAAACTGTATATAGATATACATGTATCTACAGGTATATTGGAGCCCATCAACAAGTATCTTTACATATAAATTATGTATCTTTACGTATAAAGTTAATTGTTATACAACAAAGATACAATATCTTATTACTTTCTGTTTAAGTCTTCTAAAGTCGGCTTGTAGGTATATTGGAGCCATCGACAATGGAAGGTCAAATATCATACACCATTAAAGGAATAATGGTCGACATCATTTGTTGATTTTTGCAAAATAAAAATAATATTTGAAATCAGTATCAAAAGTCATAAAATTATAAAAGAAGTGGTGCAAAACTTACTAAATAATCATTTAATCTTTTAATAAATATATATATTTTTATTTAATTAAGTATGAATCAAATTATAATAAAACTAATTGTCGGAGGATAAAATAAAATTTCATATTTACCAACCTTATTTGAGACAACATATTTATAAAAAAACACGAGTATAATTTTTTGTTATTTTATTTTTTGTTTGTTAAATAATTAGAAGTTATCCGACTATAAAATAAGTAATTATAAGATTATTATGATTTTAATATAGTTAAAATAATTCAAAAACTGTCTTAATTCATACTTACTATAATGATGTTTTCTAAATTAATGTAACATTATTATTATTTCGTATAAAAATATAATACAGAATATTGTAGGATGATGCAATGTATGATGATTTTTCTCGGATATTTTCGTATTTTTTATGGTAAATTTTGGTATGCAAGTTTTTATAGAATTAATCCCTAGACTTTATTTATTGTGTAGATCATCTGATAGTATACAAATTTTTTATGGATTTTGTAACACCCCGATTTTCGAAAGGTATCATTTCAAGTTAATACCGAAAACGATATATTAGGGAACTAAGTCCAGGATACGTGGTGAAATCCAATAACATCAAGGGTGGCTCCATTCACGTGTTCTCGCCACCCAAGATGGAAACGTTTAGATGACACGCGAGGAAGTTGTATGGGCGGCCTACTTGCATGTTCCTCTATTCTCAATGTATACGGGTCTCTCCGTCGTGGATCCGTGGTATTTTAAATGTTAATGTCGTATTTTACCAACTTTGGTTTGTGTGGTCGACGATAAATGATGACCTTAATATTGGGTTTTTCCCACGTATATTAAGGTCTGAATGAAATACGTCACTCCCACGTTTCGGTATTTGGTTTCGTCCATTTTTGGTCGGGTGAGTTTTGGGTCTAATGTCCGTGTCACGACGATATTTCGTTATATAGATTTTCATATATGGTTTATACAATTTGGTTTGGTTAACGAGTAACACGGTGTCTTTTTCGTTAAAATGCATGATTATTGGTAAACGAGCCATTTTCATAAGTGAATTATATCTTTTCGAAAGATGATGATTTTGATTGCATTCATTCTTTTTAAACGACTAATTTATATATGTTGAAAACTTTTGAGCTCACTAGGCGTTAAGCCTAACCTTTTTATTTGTCGACATGTGCATCAGGTTTCAGCTGGGGGGTTTGGTTCTAGCAGCTATGAAGAGTTGAGCCTTAGCTTTGTGCAAGTGTAAGTATTTGGTGAAGTCTTCCGCAGCTTGGAGATAGTGACTATTATTGGGTTTTAGTAGCACCCGTCCTTGTTATAGATTGAATGTAGGGAATAAATTGTGTGTGATGAGGTTAAACCTTAGAATTGTAATTGTGTATGAAACTTTTTTGTTGTATTTAGAAAATTTTAAATTAGTTGCTATTTTCATAATTGAGGGTGTTACAAGTTGGTAACAGAGCTTAAGTTTGAGAGAATTATGTATTGATTTTTGGATGCCTAAACTCAAACTAGCGTTCTTATAAAGTGATTGTAAGTGGAGTTGCACGTTAGGTACATTGAGATAAGATATTTTGGGGTTGATCGAGTTGCTAGAAACGAGAAACTTGTCGAGGGTCACAAGAATAATCATGTACGGTACGTTCATAATGGCACTTGACCAGTGATATGGTGAACCTACATGCTACATGTGTGTACTTGAACTACCTTGGTATGATGACCGTTGGGGTAGTGAGAAAGTTTCTAAGCGAGTGATCTAAGGAAGGGTTGATGTTTATAGCAATGTCACTTTGGAGTGATAGTTAAATGCAATGAATGCATTAAGTTGATCATCTTGAGTCAAAATTATTGGTTGGATTAGAACTATAAGGTTGTTAGACCGATTATATTTCGAGGATAAATCGTAAGTTAACCAAATTAGTGGGATTGTTGCTCTAAGATGTTTGATGCATCCGGATGACAATTGTGTGTCAGGAAAATGGAGGAGTGTAGTCCTAAGATGCTGAGTGTCGGCCAAATTCATACACTAAATTTATTTTTAAAAATAAGTTTGCATAAATTTTTTCTCATGTTCTCAAAACATAACGTGAGTTGTATTATAAAGTATCGATAAAACATTTAGTGTTCATCAAATTTTAAACCGTGAGCTTAAACATGCATGATTGTAGCACGTGGTTGCAAATATTTGATTGAAAATCTCTTTATCCCTGTTTTGTGTCTAACACTATTTACGGATCTTGTAATATTCGTGTTTTAATATTATTTGGAGTATTGGGCAAGTAACTGTGGAATTTTTGACCTTGACATTGGATCTCCTCCACGTATGTTAAGGTTTTAAAGGAAGAGTTGTTCCCACGTTTTTGAGTCGGAAAATTTTGGGAATTTTAGTCTGTACGAGTCGTGTTGAATTTTATGGAATATTGTTTTACGACGTTTTGGGGGCGTGAGTGTACTTAGAAATGCATGGGTTTTAAATTTTTTTTTGCGTGTAAATTTACGAGCTTTTGGGCGTCGTGCCTCATGTTAGTGTTGTTGAAAAGAGTCACTTTATCGTACGTCGTGGTTTTAGAATTTTAGCATTTTTAGACTTATTGTCGTTTTATGCTTTTTATATTGGGAAATGAAAATTTTGACACCGCTTGATTTTAGCGTTAATGGGTTTTATGAAAATTCGATGGGGTTTTATGGTGTCTTACAATACGACTTTTTGCGTCGCATAGATAAATTCTGGAGCGTGTGTACATGCATTACCGTGTGCGTTAATTTTTGGGTTTTGTTATTAGATGTCATCCCATATGTTATTTTGGGGAAGTTTCAATATCATGTTATTTATCGTTGGGCCTTATACACGTGTTAATAGTTCTATACTTTTCGTATGTGTTTTAAATTATACTGTTGGTGTGAGTAATCGTATAAAAGATTTATGTTGTTTCAGATAGAACTTTTGCCCAGAACATATTTCAGTTATTGATTTTACTGTTAGGAGTTTTCCGCAATGCATGAAATGAATTTCCGGTTTGCATGTCGTTGTAGTTACCGCTTTGGGTAAGTACGTTTTATCTGTGCGACCCAAAATTTGAACTCGAATAAAAATTTATTTACGTTCCTATTGTGTTGCTAAATTTGGGGAAATAAACGGACGTATATGAGCCTTGTTGGGAATTTTATCTTCCGACGTTTTGTGTTTTAAAGTAAAAGATTTTAAAGTTGAAGTTGTGAAATCCTTTCTTGGGAATTGTACAAACTTTTATTGCACATGTTATAGTGCGGAAAGTTATTTTTCATATGCATAGTATAAATTGATGCATACTAGGACCATGGTAGTCCGCTTGAAAATTTTGTTGTGCATCTTTTGTTACCGTTTTTAGTAACGTAATTACTGATTAAATGAGTTTTGGAAATGATTTTATATGCGTAGTATTGATGATCAATTTCGAAACCTATCGAATGCACGACAGTGTATTTTTACCGCACGTTTAATTGTTATAAAACTTATGTATTTGAGAGTTTTATAAATTTCAAATTGGCATACTGGTTGAAAAATATTGAACTCATTAAGGTTGTAGATTTAAAACCCCTATCGTGAGAGGAGTTGCAATTAAGGAACTAACGAGTCCTTGGGATCTGAAGCGTCAGATGATCCGACTTGTGGTCAACCTTGAATTTGGGTTTCAGATTTTGAATCGGGTCATGCATGAATAATTGAGGTATTATATTTATGCTTTCTCCCAGTTAAGTAAGAGGTGATCCTTCTGTTTCGGTAAATCCTCGGGATAAAACTTTGGGTGGTTGCTTGCCTATGGTTAGATTTGAATTGATGGGCCGTTGGTTAACATCAAGTATGTGTCGGTGGTGTGTCTTATTGGGAAATCTTCAGAAATAAAGAAGATATTGTGATTCGTTTGTTAGAAATGTAAGATTCGGATTTAGTGACATGTTAAGTGTAATATATGGAAGGAAATTTATGGTGGTATATCCACGGTTGAGGGGTAAAAGTTTTGAACATAGGTGTCGACATTCGATTTGAGGATAATAACTGTTGGGATGCTTCATCGTACCTCCGATGAAACCGGCACGTTAGCAATTTAAGTGGTAACCTTAAGAAGATTAGATGATGGAAATTAGGAATCGATCATTGGTAATTCTGTAATCAGCAAGGTTTCACTAATTCGTCAACCGATGCTTGACTGCACCCTGGGATTTGAGTAACCGTGGAGATGGGGTAATCCGTTGTCTACCGATGATGTGTCGTGCCAGTTGAGGATTGGATCGAACCTAACTGTTGTTAGGAAATGTCGTCAAGGAAAGGACGATGAATCTTTTATAGTATGGATTGTTGAGGGATTGGGTCCGAATGTCAAGGTAAACCTTAAGTAGAAATCGATTATTGAGGAGACCTTGATGTGTCGGAATTAGAAGTATCTAAGGGATAAGTTCACTTTGGAGTATTCTTGAGGTGATATGTGCAACCTAAGGTTGGGAGACCGCCGAGATTTTAAGGATAGGAAAGAGGTTGATAAGGACTCGATGTTCATTCAGTCAGTGGTAAGACACATCGAACCTTAGAATTGAGTTGTGACGGTTTGTTATGAGAAATATAGTGACAACCTTAAATGGGATGTGATCGGTTTCGTACATGGGGCAAGGTATTGCAGAGGCATTCCTTTTTGGGTAGAGAACCGATTGACCTCACTAAGGGCAACTTTGGGTGTTTGATCGGTGCCAGATTTCAAGGACGAAATTTCTTTCAGGGTTGGGAGGATTGTAACACCCCGATTTTCGAAAGGTATCATTTCAAGTTAATACCGAAACCGATATATTAGGGAAAAATAAGATTAAGGATTTTGGACTTGAATCCTAGATTTTATAGTCTAGATAGATGAATGATTCAATTACGAGTCCAACGGTTCTTTCCGGAGCAAAATCGGAGCTAAAACGAAGAAGTTATGACCAAAACGGTGCTCGGGCGAAAATTTTGGGCGGCAGTGCTCCGCATGGCTGGAGGGGCGCAGCCACCCGCGCGGAGCCGTTATGTGCACAAAAACGAGAAAATTCGGCCCCAAACCCCATTTTTCACCCTAACCTCAAATCTTTCCCCCATTTCTCTCCCAAACTGATCCCCAAACCCCAAAATCAAACCCTAACTCATTTTTGGGTGTCCTTCTCCTAAAATCAAGTGATCCTTCTTCATCTAGAAATCTTGGAGGTTAGAACCATAATCTCTCATCTTCATCTTCTTCATCAAGATACCTAGGGTTTCATCCACCCTTGTTCTCCCTTTTGTAGATTTGGAGTTTGTGGTGTATTTTGGGTAACCTAGAAGTGTGTTGGTGGAGGATTCAAGCTATTGTTTAAGGTAAACTTCTAATTCTTCATCTTTGGAAATTAGGGTTTTGGGTACATATGAGATCTTCATGTAAAGTGTTGGGGAACGATTCTATTCAGTTAAATATCTATGTTTATGGTTGGAATCTTGTGAATCTAGGTTTTTGGAGGTTTTGGCTTTGAGGATTCAAGTTTCTTCAAGGGAGCTCTACGTGGGTAAAATCTAGATTTAGCCTAAATCTAGCAAGGTGAGTTCAAGTTGATTTGCGAAAACGGTGTACATGCCAAAATGTTATTTTAAAGTGTTTTGTGTTTTACATGAAATTGTTAACTGCTGATCACCTGATAAGTTTTGGTTATTTTGAAACATTTAGTTTTATATACATGGTGAAACACCCATTTTGGGATTTTTGGGAATTTTGATAACTAAATTGTAATAACCAGGCTTAAAGCAAGCAATATAAAAGTTGGGTAAGAAAGTAGAAAAGTCTCATTAAGGAGGGGTCTATTGTGTAAAGTTGGGAAAAGGGGTTTTAACCCTAGTAAATTAGTGTGGTGTGTGTGTGGCAGCTGATTCTTGAGAAGGAGCTCTTGGGCTATTTTAGAGAGAGAGACCGAGGAAGAAGGGATTCTGCAAGAATTTCCAGATTTGGATCGATTTCGTTGAAGGTAAATCTTCTTGTGATTAAAACTCTTCAATTTATAAATGATTTAATCATAATAGTTGTGTTTGGGGGTGGTGTTTTGAATCTGAAGTTGGGTTTTCCCGGGTTTGAAATAATTGGAAATCGTTATAAGATTATCTATATGGTTAATGGAAATTTTGTTGAAATTAAGTTTCTGCATCTGATTATGGATTATGGGTTGAGTTGCATTGATTTTAAGAAATAAGATGGGAGCTGCAGTTTTGAGTTATCGATTTCTGGGTTTGTTCGTTCGATTGGGCACCGGTCGACTTGGTGGTCCGATCCTCGAGTTGGGCACCGGTCGACACCGGTCTTTGTTTGGCATCGGTCACCGAAGGGGGAGGCCCCGGTCGGTGCAAGGGGGAGGCCCCGGTCGAGACCAAGGGGGGAGACCCCTGTCGAGACCAAAGGGGGGGAGACCCCGGTCGGCCAAAGGGGGGGAGACCCCGGTCGTGGCTACACCCCGGGCGACCACATAGGTCCGGTCCCCGACTTCAACATATGGGCCGAAGCCCAGTTTCCTTTTATTGAATTTAAGCTAATTGTTGGGCCATATTTATTAGAAGTCAGGCCCATTTCATTTTATGTGAAGGACTTGGTACCTTGTTTCAAGTAGAGAGTTTGGTAGGCCAAATTGCGTATAGAGGATAGATATCGTTTGGATTATGGGTTAAGGTCATTATAAAATAGATTGAATTGGGAGTTCGTCGGTCAATGTTTCCTTTATAGGTTTCGGACCGAATTATAGGAGTAGACGCGAGGTTCGGGCTAAGGACGCCAGGTGAGTTTTTCTGAACTAAACCTTTTTGTAACGAAAGCATGTGAAAGTTTAATTTTTAAACTTTGATTTATTTATGATGGCATGGGTATTATGAAATTATTTAAGTGTGTTATAAATTGTTGACATTTAAATGTATGCATACATTATATTTGGAGATTGTGACCTAAGTCGGGGAGTGTGGCCCGCCTACTCGTGCCGGGGAGTGTGGCCCGTTTATGCCATTGGGGGTGTGTCCCAAAATTAAGGCTCGCGAGTTAGACACATCGTCTTTGACGGTCATGTGGTCAGTAGCGTGTTTTATCCTTGTGAATTTATTAAATGTTGATTTAATTATGGAAAGTTATTTTATTGCTCATCTGTTAGAGGGGACTCACTAGACCTTCGGTCTAACCTTCGCTCTTTCAAAACTAAAAATCTTTTCAGGCAGACGTGTTATAGGAAGGGCAGATAAAGGGAAAGAGAAGGTGTAGCGGACTCAGATAGAAGACCGTCATTTTTGTTTCTTTTATTAATTTCTCAGTTGTGAATAGGTTGCCTTTGCAAACCTTAAAATTTTATTGTACGCTTGGGGCCGTTTTGGCATGGATTATTATTATTAATATTAAGATTTAAATTGTTATCTTGCTATTTTCTGGTTGGGTTGTTATATAAATCATGTTGAAAGGTTTCATTGATGATTTTACATATATATTTGGGGTCCATTTGATGTAAGTGTCATTTGGTGTATTTGGGTCTTATAAGCCTTTCCAGAAAATGCATATTATTGTATTATGAGGCATTTTGAAAATATAACGGTATGAGTTCATTTGGAGAACGTTTTGTTTCAACCAATGAAAAGTTTTGGGTTAATTATACTTTTGGTTGTGGTGTCTAGATCACCGTCGGTTAAACGTGTTTTAATGTTTACAAATGCTTTCGTTGGAGATTTACGTAAATTGTTGGGCCTTTGGCTCGGGTTTGACTAAATTGGGTCTTGAGGACAATGTCCGGATTAATAACCGTTGTGGGGTTTTGAGTATGATGGCGCATTTTCATGGCATTTAAGAGTTACATGTTTTGGGAGCTTTGATCTTTCATTTGGAGTCATGTAACGTTAGACAGTGTTGTAATGGATCCATAGGCACGTAAGTCTGTCTGTTTTAGGAAAACGGGTAAGGTTGGTTGTGACTGTTGACCGCTTGGGTTCGCTAGCGAGTAGACAATAGGTGGCACGAGCCTCCGAGTTGAAACTCGTCTAGATTGGATAGGCACCCGTGTCCGTAAGTCCTTGGGGTGGAACTCGACGGGGTATGGCTAGAGGCAGTAAACGGATTGAGGTTGTGATGTCTGGTATGACATGAGAACTAAGTCCGGGATACGTGGTGAAATCCAATAACATCAAGGGTGGCCCCATTCACGTGTTCTCGCCACCCAAGATGGAAACGTTTAGATGACACGCGAGGAAGTTGTATGGGCGGCCTACTTGCGTGTTCCTCTATTCTCAATGTATACGGGTCTCTCCGTCGTGGATCCGTGGTATTTTAAATGTTAATGTCGTATTTTACCAACTTTGGTTTGTGTGGTCGACGATAAATGATGGCCTTAATATTGGGTTTTTCCCACGTATATTAAGGTCTGAATGAAATACGTCACTCCCACGTTTCGGTATTTGGTTTCGTCCATTTTTGGTCGGGTGAGTTTTGGGTCTAATGTCCGTGTCACGACGATATTTCGTTATATAGATTTTCATATATGGTATATACAGTTTGGTTTGGTTAACGAGTAACTCGGTGTCTCTTTCGTTAAAATGCATGATTATTGGTAAACGAGTCATTTTCATAAGTGAAGTATATCTTTTCGAAAGATAATGATTTTGATGGCATTCATTCTTTTTAAACGACTAATTTATATATGTTGAAAACTTTTGAGCTCACTAGGCGTTAAGCCTAACCTTTTTATTTGTCGGCATGTGGATCAGGTTTCAGCTGGGGGGTTTGGTTCTAGCAGCTATGAAGAGTTGAGCCTTAGCTTTGTGCAAGTGTAAGTATTTGGTGAAGTCTTCCGCAGCTTGGAGATAGTGACTATTATTGGGTTTTAGTAGCACCCGTTCTTGTTATAGATTGAATGTAGGGAATAAATTGTGTGTGTTGAGGTTAAACCTTAGAATTGTAATTGTGTATGAAACTTTTATTGTTGTATTTAGAAAATTTTAAATTAGTTGCTATTTCCAGAATTGAGGGTGTTACAGATTTGGTCTTTGAACCAAACAGACATCACATAGTCCGTTAACTACAACTCTACAAGGGCATTTTGGTCAATTTAGTACTTTCCTCCTTTTTATATTTATTTGTTTGGATCACCGGCTTTTTCACAATAAACAAGAAGACTATGAACAAATACTCATGAACGTTGTAGAACAACAATTTTTTTTAAATCTTTTGAATCTTCATGTTTTCGCTAAAAGGCCCAAATCTAAATGAACAAACCCTAGATCTAAATCAAAAAACCACAAAACAAAATTCAACTCTAAATCTAATTAAGAAATCATCTGAATTGACATGTTAAAACAAAACCCAATTACAAATAATCACTAATCGAAAAATAATCGGTTGCTAGAGCAAAACTTTGATGTGATTAAACAAATTGGTTGATTAATCTAGACCAAATCTGTGACTTCCCATCCCTCTATTTTACTATCGTCGTGATTTCACTCATCCCCTCTATCCGATAGCCGTAGTCGAGAAGGTAGGAGGTTTGCCGACAACCCTAGTCGATTTCCAGCGGTGTTATACAACGGGGAACACAAATGGGAGGCATTTCCAAGGTCATTTAGGGATATGAACTTAAATGAGTTTTTAATTAAATTCATGACATTCTGACTTATTAATAAAAAAATGGTTTTATACTCGTGAGAAAGTCATGAGTTTAATTAAAATCTCATTTAAGTTTAAGTTTATATACCTAAAAATCCCATATTCCAGCGAGATCTGTGATGGGGATCACGAGGAGGTGGTTTCCAACGAGACATGTGACGCGGGACATCGGGAAGGGGTTTCAACAACGATTTATGATGAATGAATATTTAATGTTTGATTCAGGGCTTTCAGTTTTGAATTTAGGGTTTGCTTATTATTGGTAGATATGACGAAAAATATGAACACTAAAATAAAAATATAAAATAAAGAAAAAAACCATTAAAATGGAGAAAATAAATAAAATGGTGGAAATATCCTCAAGATTAACAGAGAAAATGAATGGCCGTTTGGTCAGGGACCAAATCCGTGAAGAAGAATATATCACTAGGTAATGCTAATGCACTAATGTACGTAATAAATAAAGTTTAGGGACTAAAATTGTAAAAACGTATATACCAAAGGGACCAAATCCGTAACTTAGTCAAATATTTCCGATTAGCGTTTTCAACAAGAATCAGAGAAGATTCCGGTGGAATCGCAGATTGAATCGGACGATGAGAAGGCTTTCAACGAGTAGAATCTCTCCACCGGCTGCCATGATCAGTTACAGGTTTTGTCTTCAAACTGATTTATCTTCAGTTTCTAAAGCTACCTACGTAATGTACACTACTTTAGGGATTTTGAATCGAAGCAATGGATATATGCGTTTTTCGTCTGTTGCAAAGTTTCACTGCTTGATATACGGATTTCATTTTCTAGCATCGACCTGATATTAATAGTTTGAAGAGTGGATCGTGATATAAGTTTCCAATTTTGGCTATATTAATCCTGTTTTGACGAGGTATCATGATATCTAATCTGATCATGAGATAAATTCAGATACGCTTATGTTAGGATTCACACATGCTCATTGTAGTAGTTGCTAGAAATGAAAAATAACACGCTAATTAGGGTTTAATTTTAACAATTTGTATGAATCCATCATCATTGTTGTATCTTGATAATCTAGATCCATATATGTATAGAACAACTAATATGCTATTTTACTTGTTACTGATATTTATCTTTAGATAATTTGGTGTGTTGCGATTGTGCTTCACATCATGTTGGATGCTTCAAAATGCATAAAAACACCATCTGTTACCTTTGTGTTGGGTAAGCAAGTTTTGATGTTTTATGTTGCTATGGGCATAATGAGCAGAATAGCACATCCTTGCATGGAAGGGACTATTTTCTTTGGATTTGTGAGGCTTGTATGATGTCATTTGTTAAAAAGAAAAGAAAAGAAATGGTATGCACAGTTCTGAAATGTTACGTGTTTTACGAAATGAAGTTGAAGATGGTTGGACCCGAAAATTTCTATAAGATTTACTGTTGACATCATTACAGTTCATTTACTGTTTTCCAATGCTTTCTGTGATATCCAATATGGTTGTTTTTTTAGATTATTTCTACCTTTTGACAAACTAAAGAAAAGTGAAACCCCTCCTACATGCCAGATACTAGGGGCACATAGAATGTTTAATAGTGAGATTGATGTACAACATTTAATTGAACCATTTTTTACTTGATAAATGTCCATAAGCTGTGAAGATCTTTATTCAATGTCGGCTAAGAATCAAATTGTACGGAATTGGGATATTGGCAAGAGGAGTTTGGTTGGGATTAAATCGAAGAAGTGTGTGGTGATGGGGGTTAGGAAGAGTAAGATTAATAAGACAATAATGGGAATGAAGCAGGAGGCTGAGAACATGAGGGGACATCTATACAGTTGAAGGACAGGTATTTGAAAAAGTCGGATAAGAACGAAATGCAAACTTAGTCCCATAAAAATTGATATGGGTGTGGTTGACTAGGTAATGCAGCGGACGATAACTAACTGAACTGAAGGTTAAACCTGTTGATTCAATGAATATCCAGGAATCACCTCTCTAAAGCTTGCTGATTCGATCGAATGCCAAGCTTTAGGCTCAAACTTGAATCCAGAGAAAACTCGAAACTTGGATGAAAAAAATGAACTTTCTATTATTCAACCGGTGACCATCCATTAACATCTAAATAAGGAGTCCAAAAGGAAATGGGCTTGAAAAGAGATGATAGGCCAACCATAAAAGCCCAAACAAAAAATGGAAAATAGCAAAAAAGGAACACCAAAGAGTCCCAAAACATGTTTAACTACATTTTTAGGCCTACAAATCCCATAGGCCCGAAGCAAAAGTTAAGCGCGACACCCCCTGTTGGCCTTGTCATGGGTTCCAGGAACACTAAGGCCCGGTCCTCCGCATCACTAGGTCACAAAGAAGGTAGCCTTTTCGGTAGCAGGGATACCCAAGGAGAAGAAAGGATATGGTTCTTGCCTTTGTCAGGTGGATGTTTGTGATAATAGGTTTGGCACCCTGTGATTCTTTGGTAATCCAGGTTTAAAGGGGTGTCATACAAGTGGTTATATGAAATTTTTTGTCATCGATGAACTTTGACAGAGGTTATCTGATGCGATACCCCAGAAATGAATGTGAAAATGAGCTTAAACTTGAGATGGCTATGTTTACGATCAGCTTTCCCATTTTTGTTAAGATGTATAGGGACGGAAGTTTGGCAAACAATACCATGGGGTTGACAGAACTCACCCGTTTAGCTGATCAGACATTAATTGCCATTATCTCTTCTTATAGTTCCGATGATAGTGTGAAACCGAATTCGAACATAGGAATTGAAAGCTTTGATATTAGATGTAACATGATGTTTGCTTGGTATCAATTAAATCCAGGTACCCCTTGGAAGTCATCAGCAATTGTCAGAAATCATTATTTGCAATTTTGCATTCATCAATAGTAGGTGTGATTGGTCTATTTACCTACTTAGATTAGATTGTAAGAAAAAGTGGAAATTTACAACACATTTAGGAGGATAAAACTTGGAATTATTGGTGACAGAGCCGTTAACTTGTGTGTTGTTAACATCAAGTAATAGTGTAATACTTTCACGAGCATTGCTTTGGTACCAACTGAAACAACCCACTAATTTAGACAACTGTTCACGACCATATAATTTTGTAACTACTTAAGAAACATCATTTCTTATTAAAAATCTTTCATATATCATCAGGCAGAAGTTAATTAAACTCTAGGCTTCCAGACTGTTAGACAATAAGTGTGATATACGTACATATTTATATTAGAGGGTTTAGAGTGTAAATGTTTCTCTTATATATACCCTTATTGTAATCGTGTTTCACACAATAATACAATACACAATTACCCAGTTTATCTTGGTATCAGAGTCACCGCTCCTAAAACCCTAATAGCCGCCCGCCGCTTCAAATCCCTAATAGCCGCCGCTCCCAAAACCCTAATAGCAGCCGTCCCAATTTCTGCCAGCCACCGTCGTGAACAGTGTTTTCGGTGTGAATAGTGTTCCTGGCGTGAATAGTGTTTTCCGGCGTGAATAGTGTTTTTGGCGTGAATAGTGTTTTCCGGCGTGAATAGTACCTTCCGACTCTAAACAACAATGACAAACATGACATTCTTCACTCCAATCTCATCTACTCCTCAACCAGATCAGTTTACTCTTCTGTCTACTCCAATCTCGTCTACTCTTCAAGCGATTCAACAACTTCTGTCACAATTTGGTCTTCAACTTAAGCCTGTTAGGCAACAACCTGCACAGGCCTTTTACACCAACAGATCTGGGAATAACCGTGGCCATGGACGTGATTTTAGACGTGAACGCGGAAACTACAACAACATAAGTCAAGGAGGAGGTAATCGTAATCAATTTAGTTATCAAAACACTGTTTTTGGCACATGCAACAGGTGTGGGATTGGTCATATCCCGTCTCTTTGCCCTAATCGCGACCCTGCCATTATAAGGACGAGACAACCACCTTCTGCCAACTTTACAGAGTACCGGTCACAAGCTTGGCTTCCGGACACTGGCTCTAGCCATTATGTTGCACCGGACCTATCTAGCTTCAATAACTCTGAGGCCTACTACGGTGAGGACAACCTTCACGTTGGCAATGGTAAAGGTTTACCCATCCTACATTGGTTCCTCACATCTTTCTTCACCAAACAAAACCTTTTCCCTTACAAACATACTACACGTACCTGACATAAAACAAAACCTACTTTCTGTCCAAAAATTATGTCTTGATAATCATGTATATTTTGAATTTCATTCTACTTTCTTTGCCGTAAAGGACAAGTTTACACACACTCTCCTCTTCACGGGTCCAAGTAATGATGGTCTCTACTCCTTTCGTCTTCCTCAGACTCAAAATGTTCAAAAAATGTCCTTTTCCACCACTCGTGCTTCTTTCACTACATGGCACCAAAGACTTGGACATCCACATCCACAGCTTTTGAAGTCCATGTTGTCTAAATACAGTTTACCTTTACAAAATAAATGTGCTAGTGTTTTTTGTGACTCATGTTCTGTTGGCAAATCGTCCAAACTTCATTTGTTACCATCTACTTATAAAAGTTCGCACATTTTGGATTTAGTTTTCTGTGATGTATGGGACCCCGCTCCTGTTCCTTCTTTTGATGGTCACAATTATTTTCTGCTGTGTGTTGATCATTACTCCAGATTTATGTGGATTTTTCCATTAAAATCAAAGTCTGATGTTTATGCCACTTTCAAACAGTTTCTTGCGATGGCTTAAAGGCATTTTCAAACCAAACTAAAATCTGTCCAAACCGACTGGGGAGGCGAGTTTCGGAATCTCTCCCGGTTCTTCTCTCCTCTCGGCATTACCCATCGCCTTTCATGTCCACATACAAGCGAGCAAAATGGGTTTGTTGAACGACGACATCGACATGTTGTTGAAACCGGCCTTACTTTGCTCGCTCAATCTCATGTTCCACAACGGTTTTGGCATTTTGCTTTCGACACCGCAATCTATCTTATTAATCGAATGCCATCAAGAACCAACTCAAACACCTCACCCTTTGAACATGTGTTCAAGCACAAACCTGGTTTTTCCTTTCTTCGGGTTTTTGGATGTCAATGCTACCCTCATCTCCGTCCATACAATAAACACAAAATGGACTTTCGTTCTACACCTTGTGTGTTCCTTGGTTACAGCACCACTCATCATGGCTATCGGTGTTACGACCCACAGTCTGATCGTATTTACGTGGCCCGTCATGTTCGATTCAATGAACAATCATTTCCTTTCCAAACATCTCCTACACCCACCCCTACTCCAACCACCCCAAATCCCTACGTCTCCACCTATCCCAATCCTGACCTACCACCCACCGATCCACCCTCCACTGAACCTAATACACATCCTACTCCACCAGAACCAACACCCTCAACAATACCCACCGTGCAATCTGTCCCACACGAAACACCACCTACCACCACCCTTCCCAATGCCTTTCCCACGGCCCAACCACCCATCATTCAGACCTATCACCGCCGTTCCAAAGTCACCGAACCACCACCACCTCAGCCTATCCCTACCCCCTCCCTCCTCTACCACTGAACAACCCATCCGTACTCGACCATCCAACCTACGCCCAAATCCCAAACCGACCAAACCCTACAATGCCTCCTCATACCATACCCAACTTCCTTCACCTGATACCGAACCGACCACCTTTACTATTGCTAACAGGTATCCTCAGTGGCGTAGTGCCATGGCTGATGAGTATTCGGCACTGATGCGGAATGGTACATGGACACTAGTGCCACGTGTTCCGAATTCCAACGTTGTTGATTGCAAGTGGGTATACAAATTGGAAAGGGACCAAACAGGGGCAATAAAACGTTACAAGGCACGACTAGTTGCCAAAGGGTTTCGGCAACAACCAGGCATTGATTATCAGGAGACATTCAATCCCGTGGTCAAATCGACCACCATCCGTGTTGTTCTATCTCTGGCCGTAACTCAGAAATGGTCCCTAAGGCAACTTGATGTGCAAAATGCCTTCCTACATGGTGATCTCAACGAGACAGTTTATCTGCAACAAACACCAGGGTTCGTTGACCCGACCAAACCCGACCATGTTTGCCTACTTCACAAATCCTTATATAGATTAAAGTAGGCCCCTAGAGCGTGGTTTCATCGCCTTTCTATGGTCCTTCATTCTCTTGGCTTTCAAGGCTCTAAGACGGACCCTTCCTTGTTTATTTACTCCCACAGGGGCACCATTTTGTACATGCTAGTCTATGTTGATGACATCCTTTTGACATGAAACAATCCGGGGGCTATTGACAAAGTGGTACAACGTCTTAGCCAATCCTTTGCTGTTTAGGATATGGGTCGCTTGTCTTATTTTCTCGGTATTGAAGTAACCAGTCAGGGTCATGATATGCTTCTATCACAAAGGAAATACATCCTTGAACTCTTGCAACGTGTAGGCCTGTCTAATGCTAAACCGGTTTCATCTCCTATGACCACTACTGCTAATCTTGCTCTTGGTGATAGTGCTACGTTTGCTGATCCGGTCAAATACCACCAAATTGTGGGTACCCTTCAGTATGTCACATTGTCTCGTCCGGATATCACTTTTGCGGTCAACAAAGTCTGCCAATTTATGCACTCCCCCACTGAGAATCATTGGACTGCAGTCAAACGGATTCTTCGCTACTTGCAGGGCACTGCTGACTATGGTTTACGAATCATGCATGATTCCGGCACAATCCTTCATGCTTACACTGATTCTGCTTACAACTCTCTGACTGGATTCTCAGATGCAGACTGGGCTGGTTGCCCCGACGACCATCGATCCACTGGGGGATATGCTATCTATCTTGGTTCAAACCTAGTATCATGGTCCGCACGAAAACAACGGACTGTCTCTCGGTCGTTAACAGAGTCTGAATACAAGGCTCTAGCCAATACTGTTGCTGAGCTCACATGGCTACAAACACTGCTGCGCGAACTTCGGGTTCCTGTGAAATCGGTTCCTACCTTATGGTGTGATAATCTTGGAGCTACGTATCTTTCAGCTAATCCTGTATTTCATGCCCGTACCAAGCATGTAGAAGTGGACTTTCACTTTGTTCGAGAAATGGTTGCCCAACGGAAGCTCTCAGTTCAGTTTATATCTACAGATGATCAGATTGCAGACGTGTTCACTAAGCTGCTACCTTCACAACGGTTTCTCCTATTACGGTCCAAGCTACAGGTCGCTCCCCGACCTTAGCTTGCGGGGGAATGTTAGACAATAAGTGTGATATACGTACATATTTATATTAGAGGGTTTAGAGTGTAAATGTTTCTCTTATATATACCCTTGATTGTAATCGTGTTTCACACAATAATACAATACACAATTACCCAGTTTATCTCAGACTATAATATATCAATACCTGCATACTTTGTCCTGATGCTGGAGACTATATGTGACACCAGGAGGTATCTCCTACACGACCTTCAACTTGAGTAAAGTGTTATCTGTTAATGGTTTTCTCCCACTTTCGACCTTGGAGATGATATATATTATCTCTAATGCTAAATCTGCTCCTGAAAGTCTATGTTATTAATAGCGGCGCAATAGCGGATATCGGACTAAAGCAGAATAGCAGTGGTCAAATATCGGCGAAAATTACGGTTCCCATAATAGCGGCGCAATTGATCGCTATTTGACCGATATTTGAGGGGAAATTGCGGACCGCGATACCGATATTCTAGCTTGGGCCTCTTTTGAACTATGTTGTTATTTTTTCCATTTTTTGGGCTTTCATTTTGACTTGGGATTCTAATTAGATTTGGGCCCTTATTTAGATTTTAATCCATTAACATTATCACTTTATCAACATCGGTTTAGAAACTTAGAATTAGCTTGTTTATGAACACTTTTCCTATTTTGTTTTGTGAAACTTGTTTAAGTTGATGTTTTGATGTTGCAAATATCGGTCCTGACCGCTATTTTGTATTTTGACCACTGTAACAACATAGCTGAAAATGTTAAAAGAGGATTGGTGTGAGCTACAAATCCAGTGAGTTCATTCATCAAGGGCAGGTATAAAAGATACAACATTATGGTTCAGGGCCAACATGCATGTATAAAAATTGGTTTGCATAGAAGGATGGGTTGTCCAAACACCAAGTCACCAATGGTACAATATCAAGTGGAATACCTTTGAAAGATTTAAATCATGGTAAATGTCAACAATATTTTCATAGTGTATATGTAGTATGTACTTCACTTGATTAATTCACTATTCTGGGATATTACAATCTTAGAGCCCTCACCCTTGTGGGCGCTATGTCTATACATAACTTTATGCTCGAATTACATATGAGTCTTATCATTAAACTTGTTACATAACCCAAATT
Source organism: Arctium minus (assembly GCA_954870635.1). Taxonomy (NCBI): domain Eukaryota; kingdom Viridiplantae; phylum Streptophyta; class Magnoliopsida; order Asterales; family Asteraceae; genus Arctium; species Arctium minus. The sequence goes on from OX941096.1 coordinate 63,688,978, forward strand.
GTAAAGTTGATCAAGTTTATAAATCTTCCTTAGGAATGGGGGATGTAATGAACTTGTTGCAGTCAAACTCATGTTCAACCTCCACTTGGATCACATGCCGATTGCCTAACTTCAGAGAATGAAGTTAACTCTCATGTTGAGACAGTGAATGCTAGCAGTGAGTAGGAAATATATGATGTCTGTACAAAGAGGAGAGTAAATAACTGTTAACTACTAGACGACTGTCACATCAAGATAACTAACTATAACAACTTGACTATCAATCTGTTGCAAGTCTGTTAAGGCTACTTGTTTTTGTTAGCGCTGAAATATCTTGGACTTGATTGTGTGCATTACACTTCACATCATGTACCATGTGCATAGTAATGTTAGATGTCTCCTTAGTAGCACAACGCCATATTTATTTCTTGTTACAGTTGTTGGGGATGGCATAATATCATGCATCGCAATGACGGCTGGTACCTTCTGTAATGCTGGTTTTATCCCCTTTCCGCTTTCATATCGTGGGATAAAAATCGAGTTTTTGTAGCATTAACTGTTGTTCCCCACCTCTACTGCCTCCATCAATCATTCTGCACTTCTTTTCTAGTCATCTGACCCAAGATTACTTGTCATTTTTTAGCATCACTTCGCAAGACGTTCGGGCTTTGGTACAACACTTGCTTTCACCTGTTCGTACTGAAGTCCTTGCTCGAGAAAAAGACAAGTAAATATTTATACCATCCAAAATGTTGTTTCCCTTTTTGTTCTTTTAGATAAGGCAAGACCGTACTTTGTTCTTATTCTGATGCTTACAAGAATTAATAGGAACAAACATTTTATGATGTGTTTGGTGAAATTTTTTAATATTTTGTTGTGCCTAGCATGCAAATAACATTTTTCTACTAGAAGGGTATCCCTCTGTTGCATTTTTGTTATTTTTTTTTCTTTTTCCTTTCGGTGGTTAGCATGCATTCACTACAACAAAATTGGGTTTACAGGACGCCAAAAATGTCTAAGCGTCCTAATAGACTGTCTTACAAGACTTAATTTATAAAACCAAACAATAAAGCGTCCCATCTAAAGGCGTTGTAATAAGTTTATAGGACGTTTTTGAGCGTTGTAATAAGTTTTTTGGGACATTTTTATAAATAAATAAAAACGTCCTATTAGCTATTTTATAGGACACTATTTGAAAAAGTGTCTTATATAGACAAGTGTCCTATAAAAAGATTTGTTCATAGGACACTTCTCAAAAATGTCCTATAAAATAGCTAATACGACCTTTCGTATTAAAAGTGTCCTAAAAAACTTTTTAAGACGCTCAAAAGCATCCTATAAACTTATTACTACACCTATATATATAGGACATTTTATTGTTTGGCCTTATAAACATAAATTCTATAAAGTGGTCTATTAGGACACCTAGAAGTTGTTGGCATCCTGCAAACTCAATTTTGTTGTAGCGAGATTTTTCAGGCAATCTTCTTCGATTTTATTTAAAAATTAAAGTTGAACAAACTTTGTATATATAATAGGCGCTCAAATGCACGGAGATTTGTTCGTCCAAACGAGTGTTCTTTTCTCAACTATCCTCCACCAAGAAGACTTGTGTACTCTATCCATAATTGGCCATATCTTCAGACTGCATCTCCTTTTTGCTTGAATCAAGTGCATTTCTATTCGACTTCATTCAACATGCACACTACACTTCATGAGTTTCAGGAAATCGTTTCAGTTCAAGAAAAGCAAAATCTTCACTGAAACCAAAAGCAGTATTGATCAAAACAGGCTTTATTCTACACGTTCGAAACACATTTTAACGTGCTTTATTATCTTGTTGCAGGCATTCAAGGATGTAACAGATCGAATTTTGAATGGGCCAAAATGCATAAGTGGAATAGGACATCTATTGACACCGACGTCTTTAAAGAAAAAAAAATTGGTCCCTCCAGTGGTCTCAAGATGCAAATCAATACCCTACATGTGAGTCCACACAGTAGTCTAGATTTAGTTTCATATCATCTCCATTCACTTCTTGTACTTTTGACTGCTTAGATTCTTCTCTCTTTGTGCAACTCATGATTGCTGATGCATTGGAATTGCATTATATTCTACTATAAGGCTGGGGTTCTGTTTTACATATCAAAAGATAGTGAAGTAGGGTTGGGTTCACAGGAAAACCACAAAAATTGGAAAATTGAGGAACACCCTAATAACCATTCATCTGATGATGCATTGGAATTGCATCATAATCAAAAGATACAGTTGTTCCTAATTTGGAAGTTATTTGATTTAATCACACATAGACACAAGTAATTCCAAGAGTAGATGGTTTCATAGAAAACGGCCCTTGATTGAAATTTTCAACTCCAAGAAGACATGGTGGCTTGACAAGTAAACCAAACCAAACGAGCCAAGTGTATCCCACCCGGAGGTGGGGTTTGGGGGTATGACGTACGCAAACCTGACCTTTATCCCAAAGAGTAGAACAGTTGTTTCTGTGAAGATACTAACTTGTGAAGTGGCTTGACAAGTGGTATAATGGATCTTTAACTGTGTACTTTGATGATCTGAATGGATCATGATTTGATCCATGATTCAACCAGAACTTGTAAAGATAAACACATTTTTACCAAATACCTTACAAGTATAATGCACTTATGCTTGCACTTGATAAGTTGTTAAATATAGCAACAAAACTTATACGACGAACCATAAATTTGTACGTAACTAAAGATTTGTACTCTCCTTGGGTAGAGGTCATGTCTGCATACATCCAACCCCCTGACCTAGGGGCAGACTTACATTGTGAGAAGTCTTCCCCCGGTCAAACCCAGAAAAATTTAGTTGTACATATAATCCTAATTATTAAGGGCCTTCCTAAATTGTGGTTTCTTGGTTTTCTTTTTTTCAAAATTTATAATTTGAAATGGGTTTTCTTGTTCTTTTTTAAATTTCTAATTTGCTTTTCTTATTTCTGCCATCAATCTGCTATATACTTCTGTTAATTGGTTAAACCAAAATAGTAAAAAAAGAAACGTACCAAATAAGGTATTTGATTTCGGATTCTTTGACACTCTTATTTGTACCCCTGGTCACCTATATTTCTGGATCCACCACTATCCAGAACCCACCCCTGAGTGGGAGATACTGGTTTCGTTTGGTTTGGTTTAACTATAGATTTGCACTATGCCATAATGTAACACGGGCTATTCTAATTAAGTACGCATGTTCTTAATTGTTTCATATTTGTTAATCTCAATACGCGATGACTTGAAAATACGAAGTAGGACACATTTCCTCTCACTGCACTTGGCCACGGGTCATTTTCCCCTCTTTTATGGTGGGTCATCTTGTGTTATATTCCTCTTTAACTTTTCTTTTCACAACTACCTCTCTGTGTAGTCAGCCTTTTGGAATATACAGTAAATAATAACTCAAAAATCAAGTCCTTAAAGTTGTCTGTTTGGTCATGAAGAATGAAGTGCAAGTTTTTTTTACATAAAGAAAGAAAGAAAGAGAGAGAGAGAGAGAGAGAATAGAAGAGTACTTGGCCTTTTGGTTTGTCTGGTTGAAATACAGTCTTTTCTTATAGGCAAATAGTATGTAATGTACCTTAACATGCATAACTTTCTAAAAGCTTTGAATGTGTCCCATGAAACCCACCTCTCTTCATTTCTTTAACTTCTCTTAGGACCACAATTCCACCCTCAATATGCATATCTCTTTCACCAATTTCCTCTCTTTCTTGTCAAATATGGATCTTGATTCGGACTGTAGACCGGTCCACTTGTGCGTGTAGAGCCCAAGTCTTGTAAGAGGACGATTACGAGTTCTGATAGGCAGGATGAAACTTTTCCTATTTTATGTTTGATAGAATCTTTACCATGGAGTAGATGGCACGTCTGCATACATCCCACTTTGATTCTACTGTTTAGTGGGATATACCGGGTCGGGTTGGTAAGAATCCTCTGACTGTAGATATACTCCCTCCGTCCCAAATAAGTGTCCACATTTGTATTTTAGTTTGTTCTAAAATAAGTGTCCATATTTCTATTTTAGTTTGTTCTAAAATAAGTGTCCACGTAAGCTGCGATGACTCACTCCAGGCTTTCGTGGCTAAAGCCCTCGTGGCCAACCTGCAATGACTCGAGGCCATTCATGGTAATCCGGGGGATTATTCAGTGTGTATGCAGGCCCGGAAACCAACTGTTACCCAAAGAAAAAGCGTCATTGTGTCTATTTTAGTTTGTTCCAAAATAAGTGTTCATTTTTAAAAGTATCTTACTTTCAAATTCTACCCTTAATTATGAGATAGGAAAAAAAATCATTAGTCTCTTTATTATAGGGGTGAAATGATCTTTTAGTTAATTAAAAAGTCTAATAATTACATATTTATAAAACCGTGTGCCATTTTCTTTATGAACATTCGTTTTGGGACGGAGTGAGTAAGTAAATTGCTGAACCATGTAAATATTGTTTGTTTTGAGCAATTATTAGTAAGGCAAATTGTATGACAATGCAACCTATTTTGGTCTAATTCTTATTTAAACCCTTCTTTTCGTACATGACATCTCAAATATTTAGGTACCTAGTTTATATATAAGAAATCCATGAAAATGCAACATACTATGGTTCGATTCATATTTTGTGGTCAAAGTATTTGAGATTTGTCACATTTGAGATACCAAAATGAAGGTTTTAAGAGCAAGTTACACAAAATATAAATCTGTATTGTGTCGTCATCAATCCTAACATCTTCCTTTCACTCGCATTCATGTATCGACTATAGTTCATTAATTTGGTAATATTCTAATTCTTTTTGTTAACTTTAACCTTCATCAGGAACTCTCGTTTCTGAGCGGAGTACAACTACGTCTAGCTATGGTACAACACATTAATGCATGGAGGAAGCCGAAAACGACACTTTGATGACTGATGTCCTTGCACCAGGTAAACTTTCGTTCTGTATTCTATTTACGTCGATTAGCATTGGGACGTACACTTTGTAGGTCATACCGCTGAGCACTCCGACTGCACGGAATTTAAGAAAGAATTATTCCAAGGAAATTTTTGTTGTCAAAAAAATTTGATTTTTTTTAATAGTAGCCGTTGACATTTTTGTTTAAATTCTCATCTTTTTTCCCCTTTAATTCCCTTCTTTCCTTTTCTTGTGTTCCCTTTTGATCTTGTTACCACTACTCTATCTTGCCGGACCACCACTTAAGTTCCTTTACATATTCACGCTTACCCCAGTTTTTTACCTTACCTTAGCCTTTAGAAAAGGCTATCTATCTTACTTTGAATTTATCCCCATTTTCAATTTTCATTTTATCTTTGTTTGACTCGTAGATTTTGCGGTTGTATCTGTACGTGGAACATGACAGAACAAAAACTTGTTGTCTCACTTTTTGGTGGGTATTTAGATTGGGACAAGATAGGATTGAGTGGGATAACCACCAAAATAGGTGGAACAAAGATGGGTGGGAGATGAGACAAGATTGGTAAATTACTAAACTACCTGTATAAATTCTTTCATTTGGCTACCTCACTCTTGTCCGTCCGGTTATTTTATTTCTAGTCCCGTATGTGTACCAAATGCATCCTGTATGTTTAGTTGTTTGTATAGTAAATATTTTAGTTACCCATGAACAACCTATTTTGTGAGTTTTCATTAAAATATTTGGATATTCATCGTAAATATTTTATCACATATTCATCATGAATATATACAAAAAGGGTGGTTATTGGGTTCCTAAAATATTTAAGGTTCTTAAATGACCTCTCTTTGTATGTATAAGCATATACGGGTCGGGAGTCGAGGTTCGTTTTCAGCGACCTGTGTGACCTAAAAAACGAGAGTTAATATATAGAGAGTTCATCTATTGGTCATGGAGGCTGGTTTAGATCGTATTAGTTATGTCAGAAAGCGGTTGTTTTGATAGTTAGGAAAGTAGTTTATTTGGATTCTCGTTCTGTTTGAGTTTTTTCTTGTATGCTTATCGATTGTAAGTGTTTAAATTTGTAAATTTCTGACCATATGTGGGATCGTGTTATGGAACAATTGGTTTTCGGATTGGTTTATGGAACACTTCCTTTATTGAGATATTTATTTCATATATCGGAGTTTGTCATCTCTAATTTCTTTTACTATTTGAAAAAAAATCTAGAACGTTTTTATCATAATTAAAGAAAATTGATATGATTATGAGCAGATAAATATTTATATATAGTCTATTTTTACAAGACGAAAGATCAGGTGAGAAGGTAAGGTAAGAAAGAATCTGGACCCCTGAAACTCATCCATGACTTGCGAGATTCATCTGGTGCATCTCATCCTAATGTGCATCTAAAGGTGAAGATCTTTCTTACCCTTCTCACCATAACTTTTATTCTCACAATAGTTTTATTTTTACCTGTACCCAATCCCTTTTACAAACTCAATAATTCGTACAAACTTACAAAAATGCAGTGGTTATACAGTGTATATAGTTTCATATGTGAGACGTTTATGGCTATTTTTTTTCCACACACAACACGGATATAAACATTTTACATATGAAACAACACTATATAAATATTGTATTTTTACACGTGTTGTTTCACATGTAAAACAAACATGCAAATTGATTAGGTTCCTTTTTTTTAATCCTTTGTTACTACACCTATATAAGACATGATTTTAGTTAAAAATTCTCAAGAAATAGATAACTTTTAATAAATTAATGATTAATATTTAATATTTTATGGATGTTGCAGTCTTTATCTAAATGTTTTATAAAAATTGAAATTATGAACTCACAAATTAAACATTGAAGTTTAAATTCAAGAAAATTCCCAACAAAAAGCAAATAATGAGCATGAAAAATATGTGAAATTCCGAAAGGACTAAAAGTGGGCACTTGTAAACTCCATGGGCTCAAAAGGGTATTCTTCGGTTTCCAAGGGGTAATTTGGTCATTTAAAGTGCTTTTGATAATATTACCATTCTACCCTTTCGGACCAAAACCAAGCTAAGATCACTTGTACTTTAAGCTTTAACAGTTTCCCCATGCTTCCGAAGCAGTTGTAGGCTCGACAAAACCGAACCCATGGGTTGGGATCTCTACACCCCCAGTGTACGTTAGCATATTCCTCACGCTAACGTCAACGCTACCTCCATGACGATGGTCATCATCCTCTTGATCACCGGTCAACCCAAGAAAATCCCTGGTTAAACGGTCCGTCTTCTGCCACGTGGCGATATTCCCAGAAGTCAGACCCATGTGTTGGTACTCCGGTGAGATCACGGCGGCTGTCGTCACCTGAACCAACTCCCCCATATCCAACTGACTCATCGTGGACCCCATGTGATCACCCACAGCACCCAGCGTAGCAGCCTTCTGGAGGAGAGCGGTGGCGGAAAGGTGGGCCGCCGGAACATGATCTCGACCGGTGCTAACGTGGAGGCCATGGAACGTCGTCGCCGACGGTGAAGTTATCATCATCAGCTCCTTACTGGGTTCTTGATAAAATGGCGGCGTAATCGTCGGAAGGAGGTGCTGGTGGTGGTGGATGGTTTCAGGTTTGATTCGAGTCGGGTTAGGGTTTTGGGTGGGGATCCAAGTAGGGTTTAGGGTGGGAGAGAAAGGAAAAAGAGATGGCGAGGGGTTTTGTGAATTTTGTTGAATGTTGAAGGGGGTTTGTGTAACATTGTTGATAATTGAAGGGTGGTGGTTGTTAGTTATTGATACTGCAGCCGCTGCAGCTGCAGCTGAGAGTCTAGCTGTTTCTTCAGCCAAGGCGTCACAGAAGGCTCTATGAGTAATGAAGCTATCTTTCCTATATAAACCACAAATGTATATAAATAAGTTGTACATCATGCAATAAAAATCGTATATTTTATAAAGTTTAATCTTTTTATTTTAGGAAACAAAAACCCAATCTGAATTAAACGATTTAAGTATATCCCATCTGGGAATTGATCTGCAAGATTAACTTAACTATGTATGCAAATCTGACTTCTACTTTAAAGATGTACGCCTAAACAATGAATGACAACGCTTTTTCGATGAACAAAAACCAGTAACATATGAAATATAAATTCCCTAAAAGCTTGATAATTACAAAACAGTTTTCTATGTTTAATTGTTTATCAACTATCACCATTTTATGTATTTAATAAAATAAACTATATATTAAGAAGTGTATTTTTGTGATACAATTATTTTGATGGATTTGTTGAAGCTTATACATTTTGTAAGGCAAAAAAGAGGGAAACTTCATGATTGTAATGTAGAGACTATTGGTACTCACTTCTATAAAATCATAAAAAGTACCAACCAAATGTTTGTCCATTTTTATGATTTTTAGGACAATAATTAATAACCCATATTTTTTTTATATTGTTAGGGTAATTTTTCCATTATATGAGCCTACAATGTACTCCAAGTGACACAAAAATTATTGACAATATGGTAGGCGTTTAAATGCAACCCTTTTACTCATGTAACCCATCTATCCATCATTTATTTTATTTTCACTTTTGTAATTAAAAAAAGAAAATAAAACTGAAAATAAAATGAGTGATAGATATAGGGGTTGCATGAGTTTCACCATGTAAAGGGGTTGCATAATAACCTACCCCTCTCTCTCTCTCTCTCTCTATATATATATATATATATATATATATAATTTTCTTCTTTTACAAAATCCAATAATTTTTACACATCCACAAACCAATTTTCATATGTATATATATCAGACAACATGTGTGAGCAATGTTTATACAATGTTGTTTCATACGGGAACGTTCAAGCTGGTTTTTTTCCACACACAAAATGGTCATTGAACGTTTCACATATGAAACAATACCGGATAAACACTGTTTTTTTACGTGTTGTACATGAAAACTGACTTGTAAGCTTGTATGATTTGTTAGGTTTATAAATGATTATTGTATAATGATTTATTGAGTATGTAAATGATTATGCATATATATATATATACATATAGGGTCAAGTTCAAAGGAAAACCTCAAAAAAAATGGAAAACTGAGGAACACCCTGGTAGCCTTTAATCTGGACGGTATGTACTTCTGTATACAAGTAATTTAGAACATGCACACGTACATATGCACAATAAAAACCAAAAAACAAATTAATTACTTGTGTATATGTACGTGTGCATTTTTTAGAGGTTTTCCCTTGAACCTCCATCTCTCTCTCTATATATATATATGTATATGTGTATTTAATAGTTTTATATATACTCGTAGTTTTGTAATTAATTACTCACAATGACACACATCAGTACTTTTTATCTCTCTATATATATATTCTATCAAGTGCAATAATTACTTTGTTACAAAACTACAAACTGCTTGCATGTACAATTATATATCTTACTAAACGGGTTTGTTTACTTCTAGATATATTTTTAAAAGGTTCTGTCAAATTTGAACAATTTTTTTTTACATTCTCTCATTAGAAAATACACAGAGTGAACTTTAAACTCACGATCTTTAGTTAATTATATTCAGTATATATACACACTATTCTTTTCAGAAGACCATTAGTTTAAACTACATTTAAAAGGGTCAACAATTTTGTAATTTTTTATTGAAACAACTTTCTATTACTATACATAATTAGGATCAAAATCATGATCTTTAAGTTATATATATTCTAACCGTACATGTTTAAACAGGTTCAGATGAGCATACTGTGCGTTTATATGTGTACAAACATTGAATGATGAAGTTTGCATGTGACAAATAATTCAAATATATAACATATATATATATATATAGCTTTCAATTCAATATATATATACACAAATATATTATATATTTATATGTATATATAATGCGATGAAAAGCAACAAGAATAAACAGTGGGAGTAATAATCAGTACTGTGTCAATTTCAGTTCTGCCAATCTGTCTTAATTAAATGCATTTATAAGCCTTCTGTGTATCAATATATTCCATGCATGAGGTTTGCCATTTTAGGTGCAGATGAGAAAGACTCGTAAAAATACATGAAAATGATGATTACTCAAACGAATTAATTAATTAATTATGGACCATTTTGTAATTATATACACTCCATGCACCCCCATTCAATTTCAATATATATATATATAGAGAGAGAGAGGGGACGTTTCGGAAAACCTTAAAAAAAGAATACCTGATAACAATTCATATGTGGATACAAATAATTGAAACTGTTTTTTGGTTTTTATGAATGTGTGCACATGTGCATGTTACAAATTAGTTGTATTTAGGGGTGTAAATGATGCGAGTCGAGCTCGAGTATCAGTAAACTCGACTCGAACTCGAAAAAAAATTCTCAAGCTCGAATTCGACTCGAAAGCTCGCGAGTATTGAAAATCCAAGCTCGAACTCGACTCGATAACCAATTTCCATGCTCGAGCTCGAACTCATTTCAAGCTCGCTCAAGCTTGAACTCATTTCAAGCTCAAACTCAAACTAGTGTCCGTATTCAATTATTTAAAAATTCAATGTGTTCTTATTTGTTTATGTTTGTTTGATTAAAATTGTAAACAAACATAACAAACTAGTTGCACCCACTTCCATAGATACCAACAAATTTTTTTTGCCTAACTTCAAGCCAAAGGGCTCAAGCCACTAGGCATAATAGAAATGCTATGCCACAAAGGCTATGGAATGACAAAGAAATGGAAGGGGGTGAGTCCTATTTATAGTTGAATGCAAAAGCCTTGGATGGATTGTCCCACCAATGTGGGATGAGTTTTTAAGCAAAAGGAGGACAATCCTTATTTAAATAATGGTACCCACAAGTCATATAGGTGTTATTACTTTTTTTTAAAGAAAATGCTAGTAATTCTATAATAATAATTATAATTATATAATTATAAAAAATATATATATATATATAATAATAATTATATTATTATTTTAATGTTTATTTCTTTAATATATGTTCTTTAGATTCTTTATATTACTATTATAAGTAAACGAACATTAATGAACGTGTATATATATATATATATATATATAATATTCGAGTATCTCACGAGCTTATCGAGTCGAGTATCAGGTCGCTCGACTCGACTCGTTAGTATGTCGAGTCGAGTATCAGGTCGCTCGACTCGACTCGTTAGTATGTCGAGTCGAGCCTATTCGAGTCGAGTGTTGACCGAGTTTTGACCGAGTCGATCTCGAGTAGCTCGCGAGTTGTCTCGTCTCATTTACACCCCTAGTTGTATTCACATGTACATACCAGTTCAGATGAGAGTGTTACTCTGTTTTCTATTTTTTTTTACGATTTTCTCTCGAACCTGACCCTATTTATATATATATATATATATATATATATATATATATATATATATTACATGTGTGTGAATGCATTCACCTCAATTGACTACTAAAACTTTGAACACATTGATGAATCATGAAGAGAAGACTTTTGATCAATCTTGTGAATAAAAGCACAAATTTTAGTAAGAATATTGATGTTTACACAATTTGTGGAGACTTAATTACACCTAAAACCGTCAACATGATCATATATTTTGTACATTTAATTAAAACCGTTCATATTTGCAAAGCTTTTTCCATGCATATATATATATAGTTGTTTGTCTATAGAAATTATGTGTGTTCAATTAAGTTTTTATGTTATATTTAATATATTTAACTTAATAATTAACCATATAGAGTCGGGTTCAAACAAAAACAACACATATTTAAAAGAATACGAAAACGGCATCATATGTGATTTTATACTAACATCACGTACAAAATCACATGTGATTCACGCAACTTTCACCGCGACCTGAAGCCTCGGCCAAAGTTGCCCTCACACCTTTTTTTTGGCCGTTAATCTAAAATCACATGTGATTTTACATACGATTCGACCGTTTTCGTATTCTCTTAAATAATTAGCATTCTCGTTTGATCATCCCTCTATATATACATATGTGTAGTTCGTCTACAAGAAGCTAACAAATATGGTGGTGCAATCTGATATTATATATATATATATATATATATATATACATAGTTGTTTGTAAGTTTTCATCTTATTTTTCATATATTTAACTTAATAATTACTATATATATAGAGAGAGAGAGGGGGTTGGGTTCACATGAGACCATCCTGTTTCCATGAGACCACGATTTTACACTTGAAAAATCCGAACGTTCATAGTGTTTTGCTGTGAAGTTTCAAGTGTAAAAACGTGGTCTCACGAAAACATGCTGGTCTCCCAAGTCTATATATGTTTATCTAAATGTTAAGTGAATCATGCATGTTTAAAATTAAAGAATTGAAGCAAATTAATTATTAATTTACCTGGAGAAAAGGGTTCCACAATCACATCTATACTCTCTAGTTCCACAAGTTTTAGCATGAGCTTTCCAGTCAGATTGAACAGCATAGATCTTAGCACACTTGTCACACTTCCACTTCTTTTCACCATGTTTTCTACAAAAGTGTTTCTTGATCCCAGTTAGATCCCCAAGTGCCCTTGATGGGTGGTGGTGCACACAACTTGGTTCAGGGCACACATATGCCCTTTTCTTTATTATCTGATCATCTTTGTTGTTTCTTTGCTTCAACTTCCATGGCAAGTTGTGACCTCTTCTGTGAAGTTGTAGATTCTGATCTCTTTGAAACCCTTTGTTGCAGATCTCACACACAAATCTGTTTGTTGCCATTAGTGTTTTGGGTGATAATGCTATCACTTCTGCATCTGGGTCTTTTTTTTTCACCCATTAAAGATGATTAGACAACAAGAAGTTAATTAATTAGTTATATCATCATCATGAATTCATGATAAAAAAATACTAACTTTTTTTTCTTCTTTTCTTTTTGGGTATTTATATAAATCATCAAGAACATGAGCAATATATATATATATATAGAGAGAGTATATATAGTAGGGATCAAATGCAAACCAAACCATTTGTACAAACTGTTGATTTTTCATTGTTTAATATGATGAAATTGTTTCATATATTTTTTGTTTCATGTACAAATGAGAAATACATGAAACAATTTCATTTTTACATAGAAACAAAAATATGTATTAAAAAAAAGAATTATATATGAAACAATTTCATCATATTAAACACTTTCATGACAAAATTTCATAAAATTAAACAATTAAATCGACAGTTTGTGCAGTTTATACAACTGACTTGGTTAATTTGCAAAGTAAAGCACCCCTATATGTGTGTGTGTGTGTATATGTACCTGGATTTCCTGGGAGGTTTCTCTTTTTCTTGATCTTTTGATGATTAGGGTAGAGATGATGTTGTTGAGCATGATTTGAGATTGAAGAAAGTGTCATTGATGGAGTATTGAAGTGATCATGATGAGGAATCTTGCTTGAAGAAACAGTAGTGCTGGTTGCAGCTTCTTCAGATAAAGAGGTTGATGAGTTTTTTTTATTACTAGTAGTGGAATAAACTGAGGCTGAAAACATCATTTTTTTAGGGTTTGGTTTTTCTTGAGAATTCAAGAAAGGGAACGAGGAAGAAGAAGCCAAGAGATGAGGAATCAAAACAAAACAAAAGAAACAAAACCCACTACTTGCTTTTAAAGAAGTAGCCTTCTTTTCACTCTCTTGATGAGCTTATATATATATATGTGTGTATATATATATAATTAAGAAGTGATTAAATTTTGTTGGGAAAAAAGAAAAAGATCTTGAGGAAATTATTCTTAAATGAGAGGAGTCACTATCTATGCTCTTATTACCCCTTCTATTAGCTACCTCATGTAGTGTCTTGTTTATTCTCTTTGTGTCTGTCTCTAAATCAAATGCATAGACCATTCAAAAAAACCTAAATTATATATATATATATATAGAGGGGTGTTCAAATGCAACCCATTTACATGGTGCAACCTCTCTATCCACCACATATTTTATATAATTAAAAAAAAGAAAAAAAGGTAAAAGTAAAATGTGTGGTGGATAAAGGGGTTGCTGGGGTTGCATCATGTAAAAGGTTGCATAATAACTCACCTATATATATATATATATATATAGTCCCATTCATTTGCTAACCAATACATTGGTGCTAACCGTGCTAACTAATCTTGACCGTTAATTATTTAGATCAATGGTTTATAATTAATTAGAATTTTAATTTCAGCAATAATGAATTAAAACGTTTGGAATTGAATATGCATAAGAGCACAGGGGTAAAAGCGTAAAAAGGCAATACCTTTCCATATGATATTAAACGGGTTACCAAAACAAAAGGGGCGACAAAATAGGGAATCACTCTGTTTAGGGTTCTTCTAATCGATAAACACGATTTCAACACCAGATTTCTTCGTTTTTTTTTTTCTAAATCGATAAACACGAACAACCGATTGCTTCGCAATTGCTAATTCCGGCAAAAAAGAGGGAATGAAGGTTGCGAAGAAGGTGCAAACGTGAATCCCACACCAAATTTTGAGATATTATCGACCAAATCGGAAACCTTTATCGAAATCGTGGTTGGAAAAAGGCGCGATATGGCTGAAATTGAAGGCGGGAATCAACCAAGCAGAGGTAAAAATCAAAATATTTAGGGTTTATAAAAGGTGTATATGCACAAATAACATTGGTGCTAACATTGTTTCAGTCCGTAAACCGAGTGAGAGAATCTTCAAGAAGTGTGGTCTTTCAAGATTCAAGAATACAATGGATACTGCAGTTGAGGTTGATCAAGAAAAAACCTGTGCTAACATTGTTTCAGTCCTTTGTTGATTATATATGTGTGCATATGTGCATTGTGTTGTAGTGGTGCATATGTGCATATGGTTAGTAGTGATCATTTAGAGTTGTGCATATGAGCATATAGTAAGTAGTAATCAATAGTTGTTGTGCATATGAGCTTATGGTAATAGGTGTTCATTTGGTTTTGTGCAAAACATAATATGGTAAGTAGTTATCATTAGGTATTTAAGTTAATGTTCAAAGTTTTTGCTATTTCTGTGCATATGTACATTGTTCTAAGAGTATCCAATCTACAAAATGCATATATGCATTTGTGCATGTTTTTAAGAGTAGACGATGCATTTGTGTATCCTGTAGGAGTAGAAAGTGCATATATGCATTTGTGCATCTTGAAAGATTGCATATGTGCATATGGTTATATGTTAAGTTTCAAACTTAAATGTTTAAAATGTTTTTTGTTTTATGTGCATGTGTGCATTGTTCAATTTATTAAGCTTTCATGTATATATTTGCAATTTCAATATGCATTTGTGCAGATTCTTCAACAAAGGTTATGTAAAACAAAAAGAAAAACCAAATTGGTAAAATTGGCTATGACGTGAGAAATATATCCAATGCTAAAACTAAGAAAAAAGATAACTTCCAATCAAACTTTAATTTTAAATTAATACATTTATTGTTTAGATAAATACCAAATTTAAAACCTCCTTAAAATATGGTATGCATTTAAATGGGCGAAAATGAAGATTTCCAATTATGCCCTTGGATATTTAATAGCCTTGATCGATTAACATAAACAAATGAAAGCTTCTGATTGGTCGAAATTTGGTTAGCACGGTTAACACCAATGCGTTGGTTAGCAAATGAAGGGGACCCTATATATATATATATATATATATATATATATATATATATATATATATATATATATATATATACATGGAGAAAAGTTCAAACGAGAATACTAACTATCTAAGAAAACAAAAAAATGCAAATCATGTGCAAAATCACATATGATTCGGCATTAACAACCAAAGTATAGACCTGCCCGCGATTTTAAGTTGCGACAAAGTCGTGTGAAGCATATATATATATATATGATTTTGTACTTGAATCATATATGATTTTGTATGTAGTCAGCCGGTCTCGTGTTTTCTTAAATTGATATTGTTCTCATATAATGAACCTAGCTACCTCTCTTTCTCTCTCCCTTTCTCTCTCTCTCTCTCTATATATATATATATGTGTGTGTATATGTATGTGTATATATATAGAGAGAGAAAAAAAAGTTCAATTGAAAACCAATTTTGGAGAGCGCGACACGTGTCCCTGAGTGTTTACATTCAGTACAAATAATTAAGGAAGTTGAACGTTCATGCACCATTTATGATGAATAATACAAAATTTATGATGAATAATACACGAATATATGAATAATATATTATTACATGAATATATGAATCATGTATTATTCATCATAAATGTTGTATTATTCGTATAATACATGAATGACCCGTGAAGGTGTGGACAAATGACACACTCTCCTTTGTCCCCCTGTTCACAACCGGTTTTCATTTGAACTCGTCGCTATATATATATATATATATATATATATATATATATATAATTGCACATGTATATATATAGGGTGTTGTTATCCCTACCCCCTCTTCACTCACAAAAACTTCCATACCCCCTATCTCCCTCACATACACCCCCTCCTACTTCACTCACATATCCTCTATAGGGGGGGGGTATGGATATAATTCACCTATATATATATATATATATCAATGTATGTGTGTAGGCATGCATGTAGAAAGTTTGATTTATTGAAAATCTTCCCACCTTATCTTATATGCATGTAACAATTATAACCCTCTTTTTTAGCCATGAGTGTATCTACATGAATCTAGAGAGATAAAAGTAGTAGAGATAGAGACATATATCTATATGTATACACTAAGAGAGAGAGATGGCAGAGAAGGTGATGATTGTCTTACAGACTAAACATATATATACCAGAGGTTAGCAAAAAAGAGTACACAAAATAAGACAGAGACCAACAAAAAATTCTAAAACCAGCAACTCTACTGTTATTACCCAAGGTTTGTCTAGCAATCAATTTTTTTTGAAACATTGTGTTTAATTCATCCGATAATCGAAGTTTTATGTTCGATTCCGATCCTCTAGTTAATTGCCCTTAATTCGTATTGTAATATCATGTTTATTGATCGAAAGACCTATAGTTGATATCGTTTATACAAGATATATAGCAGTATGCGCATCAACTTCCATACGTGTGTGTATATATATATATATATATATATATATATATATATATATATATATATATATGGGGTCAGGGTCAGGGTCAGGTTCAGGGAAAAACCTAAAAAAAAATGAAAAACTGAGGAACACCTTTTCCTTGGTAGCCAATTATCTGGACAATATGCATTTTGTGCATATAAGTAATTTGTAACATGAATACGTGCATAAAAACAAAAAACAACTTAATTTACTTGTATGCACAAGTGTATACCGTCCAGATGAAAGACTATACAAAAGTGTTTCTTAGTTTTCCAATTTTTTAAGATTTTTCAATAAATCTCTCTCTCTATATATATATGGTAATTAGAGGAAAGATTATGTTCTAAATACTATGATTACAAACACAAAAGGCAACCCTACGTACTAACTGATCTCCTATATCAACTTTCTTTGTTGGTATTTAACAGAATTTATTTAATTTGTTTAGGTTTTCAAGAAAATAAATTAAAAGAGAGACAAATTAATTAATTGATGAGATGTAATAATATATTGAGAAGACTTTAGGAACTTTTTGGATAAAATCCTTTTAATTCTTCCTCTATTATAAAACACCCAAATCTCTAAAAGGAGCTAGGGTTTGATTTGAATCATTCCAAAAGGAGAGAGGATATTAGTTAACAAAGTATTTATGAATCAAAAGAAACTACTGAATGCTAGGGTAAAAAGCATAAAAGCTAAAGTGTCACCCCAAAAAAAAAAAATTATTTGATTGGGGATGTGAAGACCCCCTTTAAACCTTTAATTTCTTTAATTCTTACCCCCACAAAACCAACTTAAATTTCTTTTGATCAACTCTAAATCATGCATTTTATTGACAAAAACTCATGATTTGGATATATATGTTTATTTACAGTGTATTTACTGTTTTCATTTCATATATGAAAAATTATATATATGTTTGCTAATGTGACCGATCCGAATCCGATGTAATAACCGGGTTTAAATTTGGTATATTTTAAAAGTTGGGTGTGAGTTGGTCAAGATTCAAAGATGAAAGGGGGTAAGATGTAACATTGGAAATAAAAGGGATTTTAACCCTAAGGACTCCATTTTCATAGCAAACGGCGGCTGAGAAGAGAAGGCAGGGGCTAGGGCGATTGTGGCGATCGAAGTAAGGGAGGGGACAATTTGGTTGAGAAATTCAAGTTCCATTGATTCTTCGTTAAGGTAAACCTCCCTCTCATCAATATTCTTATTGTTAGATAATGTGGTGTTAATTGTGGGGTTTAGTCGACCTGGCTATTAAAAATTGAAGTTGGAATTATCTTTAATGCATAATGTAATTAAGCATTGAATTAAGTATCCAGTTTGTGGTTGAGTTTGGGTTTTGAAATCGATCATTGATCGATTTTGATGATGGAATCGCCGGTTCACGTCGAGAAGTCTGCGGATAGATCGACCGAACTGGAGTTGGGGATGGGGAGCATTGACACCGGTCGAGAGAAGAGACACCGGGCGACCCTTTGGTCAGGCCCCGGTCGAGAGAAGGAGATACCGGGCGACCTTTGGTTAGGCCCCGGTCGAGAGCAGGGCACCGGGTGAGACCTTGGTCCTCGGGTTTGGTTTTGTGGGACGAAGCCCATACTTTAAAGTAGGGATTATTTCTTTGTTGGGCTTTGTTTATTGGAAGACCGACCCATTTTTATTTTATTGCAAGGACTCAAGGTACCTTGTCTCAAGGTACCTGCGTTTACTCTTATGGTTCTAGTGGGCCAAGTTACTTTTAGAGAATAGGTGACGTTGGGATTATGGTGTTAAGGTCAATCTTGTTATAAAATAGAAAGAATTGGGAGTTCACCGGTCAATGTTTCCTTTATAGGTTCTGGATCGAACCATAAGAGTAAACGCAGGAATTAAGTTAAGGACGCCAGGTGAGTTTTTCTGAACTAAAGCCTCTCATGTTGATTAAGTTATGTTTTATGTATGGGAATTTATATGCAAGCTTCGAAATGATTTTACTTTAATATTTACTTGCGAGATTAATTTAAATGTGAAAGATGTTTTATTATTGTTGTCAAAGCGGAAATGTATGTATACATGGTTCTAAGTGTGTAGGCTCAAAGTCGGGGGGTGTAGCCCGCCTATGCTCATACCGTGGGGTGTGTTCCGTTTATGCCGTTGGGGGTGTGTCCTAACAAAGGCAGTGTGAGTCACAAACACGCTGTCACCTTAGGGTGGCGGTAGTGTGAGCTGAGAAGTTTGCTGAAAGTTAAAGGTTTTCCTTGAAGCTGAAAATGGTTTATTTTATGATAAATCCTTGAATGTTTGTTGAATTAAAAAACTGTTGCAAGAGGGGACTCACTAGACCGTTGGTCATCGAGAGACGTGATAACGATAGTGAGTACTCTCATGTAAGGTAAATTCAGAATTGCATCTGGCCAATGCCATTATGAATTTACAGGTGCATGGGCATACTCGATTTTTATTGTTGAGTGTAGTTTTGGGTAGAGAGTCCTATCTATGAATTGATGGTGCTAGTCTAGCATGTTGTGTAGGTTCGCTTGTGGGTGTAAGGTTAATACCTTTGGAGATGATTATCATGCGGGATGTAGATATTTCGTTGAGAGAGGACCTCATGGGTCCATAAGGAAGAGAATAATGATTAGAGTTGAGCTTTCACTTCAAGGGAGTTTTCGGTTTGGGAGATTGTTGTGTCAATTAGTGGGAATCATGAGGGTGTTAATCCAAGAATCGAAGGATAGAAATGAGGCTATTAGATCTGTAGTTAATTGAAGGGTGGTTGAGAGACGACATCAATGTTGACTGATAAATTGTAGTGAGGATCAGATGGATTGGAGCTATGGTTGATAAGCTTGTTTGAGGTCAAAGTGGGGACGCGCGATTTGCAAAATTTTAGTCGCGATGGTAACCGGTACTCGGACATCCAAGGATGTTGGGAAACGTGGTGCCGGAGGTGGTGACATAGGAGAGGACCCCTACTGATTGGTCGGAAGTAAAGGGTCTGGGATAAAATATAACGAGTGCAAACAGTTGACCTTGTTAGAGTAAATAGCCTTTAATGTCATTGAGTCCCATGCATTGTGTTTCAAACAAATTGCTGAAGCTTCTCATATCGTTTATATAGGATATTTTGGCGTGTGTGTGTGTCTTACGAGGTATTCATTTTGAAAACGTATCGACGTGTGCAAATGTGTGTCTGGGTTGAAAAGACAAGTTTATGGCGTTGGGTGATAATTTCGATTTTTGATGTGGGGGAAGCTATTTTATATCTTTTTGTAAATGAGTTAACTTTTGTTATGAAAATCATAACAACATTTGATCGCATGATTTTATAAGTGAGTTTGGGATAGAAATGTGTTGTCATATCAATGAGGGTGAGAGTCGTCTGACACAATCAGTGTAAGCAACTTTGTAGTATTTTCATAAATAGTGTGGGTGAAATTCGTCGAAAATAATTTCAATTGTGTCAACACCGATATTGGGGTGTGGTGAAGAGTAATTTGTCGTGGAGATTGAGGTTGAACGATCCTTGAAATCATTGTACATGGCTAAGTCGGTGTTGTGTCGTGTACACTCAAGTTTTTTTTTCATAATGTGGTACATACTAAAATTTTCAAATGTGTCAAAAGTTTAAAATTGTGGTGTGTCATGCATGAAGGCTATGAACCCTCTAGGTCGTAAGGAAGCATTGCGGTTAAGGATGAGAGAAGGTGTGGAGAGTGAAAGGGTGGTGTTCGAGCCGATGTTGGTCAGTTCATGACCTTAACATTCCCACTAGGGAAAGGCAGGGATTAGCGGGAGCCTTAATTTTGATGTTGGGAATGATTCTTTTTGTGGTAGCAAGCATTTCTGTCGGTAACTAAAGATATGGTAGTTGACGAGTGGGTTGTCGAGGTGGAATTCGAAGCCGTTAACATATCTCGGTTAGCAGCATGTTGATAAGTAGCGTTGTGGTTTTGGATGAAAAGTCATTGACGCTGAGCCGGAGTTTGAGGTAAACTAGTAATCAGATTATACCCAGTAAGTCGTGTGTCTTTATCAGGAGAAGTCAGTGGGGCATCGAGATGGTTATGATGTGTTGGAAGGATTAGGTTTCTTGGGAATGCTTATGGGTCGGAAGAACTGTTGAAGTCAGCGGTCAATTGTTGAAGTCATATTCGTGGAAAATGAGGAAGTACCCATGGTTAGTTTTGTTGAGTGTTTGTGAGAAAACAAGGAGTATACGGGAAAGGTGTGTACGTGGCATGGAGTCGGACCACCTCGTGTGGGTATAACACAAATGGAAAACGCTGGTTTGGTCAGGTAAAGTCCTATGAGATGTTGCTGGCTTGTGGAAGAGCGAAGTATTTATAACACAACTGAAGTAGTTGTGCTTCGAGCATCTAGGTCTGCGAGGTTGTATGCTTAACCTTATAGACTACTTGAATTTGTTCCCGGCAGATTGTGATGAGCAGATCAGGAATGAGATCATGTCGAGTGGTTTAAATGATCATGAATTTGGGGGTCATCCAAATTCGAGCAAGACAAAGTCATGAAGATTTTGATTGTTCTATGATGAGGTGGTAGGGTGATGGTTGTATCTTCGAGTTGGTGATTATTTTTATGCCTTATCTAGACGTGCAAGTCATTAAAATAGTAAGGAGCTTCTTTGGGTATATGTAGAAGGCTGGTGTTATTGATATAGGATGAGCATCCTCGTTCGGAGATTTCTGGGGAATGATTTGTAAGTGGCAAGTATGTTGATAGAATGGGTGGATGTGGGATGGTATCGGAGCATTCTAAGTTAGGGATACTCTTCGATTGAAAGTTAGCGGCTATCTAAAAGGGGAATCTTGTGTTCTGGGTTGCGGCGAGTTTTGGACAGGTTTATCTTATACCATAGAATGATGATGGAAATGTCGATTTGTTTAGTTCAGGATGTTGTGTAGTAGATAGGAAATTCGTGAGCATGTCGAAGTATTATTTGGGGTGAAGGGATTCTAGCAGTTTGGGTAATCCTGTTTGGAGAGCGAGAATGGTGCGGTGCTTTCGAGTAGTGAGTAATGTTTTGGAAGAGTTGGGTTGACTATCTTGCGTAAGAATTATGGATAATCGGTTGATCAAGCAAAGTAATGAAAATGTGTTCTGACACATTTGGGAATTATCGAGGAATAGAGTAAGCATTGTTGGATGAGCAGTGTTTCATGCTTCGAGAAGAGAGTGAAGATATTATGTCGGAGAAGTGGGGATATGTGAGTAAGAAGTTTGGCAAGTGATACAAGATGTGGAATTATGTTTTCAAATTCTGCCGTTAGTAAGTTCATGAATCCCTAGTGTGGGTGTGAGAAGAGAATGTGGCATTCGGTGCGGTGTGAGTGTTGAATAATCTAAATAGTGTAGCTGGCCAAAAGTGTACACCACTAATCAGTGAGTCGGACGAGGTGGTTGGATATAGTGCTCAGAGTGAAGGACCATAGCGTCAGTTTGGGTAATGTGCGGAAAGGATTCCGAGTGTGTTAGTTGTCCAGTGTTAAACTATTTGGAATAGTTTGGGTGAGCATGGTCACTCCGTGTTGAACGAGGGAAGCTTGGTTTCATTGCGCATTTGGTCGGACGATGGTGGTTGCAATGAGAAATGGGAGTATGCGTCGCATTATTTGGCCAGTTGGAACTGGTGGATCACGAGGGTTTTTGTAACACCCCGAATTTTCGTCATGTAAATCTAGTGTTAAGACTTCTAGTCTTGTGTACCGTTAAATTCTGTATTCTTATGTTTAACTGTTATCGTTAGCATTGTGCTTTAATCTAGTTTGAGTACTTAGATTTTTGGTGATTTTGGGCATATCACAGGGGCTTACGCGAGTTACACGTGGCTTGCAAGTCGCGGCATAACCCGCGTAACTCACTTTTGGATTTCGGTTTCAGGCACACGGGCGACTTGTGCCGCGACTTAAAGTCGCGGCATAACCCGCGGGAGTCCCCTGGTCACTTGTATACGACTTTCTCTCGCATTTCACCTCATTACTCCTCTCATCTACCTATTTTCTCCTCTCTCCTCTCTCCTCTCTCAACCCTCATAACTCCTTTCATCCGAAATCAACCACCACCACTCACCTCATTTATTGCTAGAGATTTGGGATTAGCATTTAAGGATTCAAGTTGGGCTTTGAAGTCATCACCTCCATTGTCATCTTCTCTAAGGTTATACCCTAGGGTTTGGGTTTTCCCCAAAAGACCCACTTAGTGAGTTACTCTTCCTTAAATGCTTTTGTACTTGTTTATTTCCATGGTTTTATCCTACATTACTCCTATGTGTTACTTGTTTGTAGCCTTATAACCTAACTTATGGGATTCTTAACTTTATGAACCCAATAGGGGTGAGTATGTTTAGTAGACTTTAATAACCTCTTTATTGGTAACTATGTGGATTATATGTTCTAGATTTCATGCTTATATGTTGAGCTCATGAGGAAACTACTATTGTCATGATTTAATCCAACTGCTGATAACTTTATGAAGGAATTATGTAAGGATAATATGTGGATGTATTTACATGTATGAAATTATGAAGAGCATGATATTATGAGGAATAAGGAAGTATTTGTTCTATTTGTAGAATAGAGGTGCATATAATGTTATAATTATCTAACAAATGTTGATCGTCTGATAAGAATGTGGTTACTACTCCTTGTGCACGAGGAGGTAGTAGCTTAATGTATGAATTTTGCATTAATCACGGCGTGTTACTAGCGAGTAGGCAATAAGGGATCTTGTATCCTTGAGGTGTAACTCGTCTAGATATGGATAGACAATAATGTCCGTAAGACCTTGAGGTGTAACTCGACGGAGTAGGCAATAAGGGCAGTAAATACGGTCTGAGGTTGTGATGTCGTTATGGCATGGGAACTAAGATCGGGGCATGAGGTGTAATCCATTACCATCGCGGGCGATCCCACTTACGAGTAAACATCGCCCCGATGGAAGCGGGTCTCCCCCGTAAATCAAGAGGTATTTCTTGTATGTTTATATTCAGGTTTAAGAAACTGATGGCGGAGAATTGTTCCGCGTGAGGCAAAGGAGTTCGGTAACATGATTATTGTTTTATCATGTCATGTTTATTATTTTCATATTTATGGGATCTCAATAGGCTTCGTCCTAACACTTGTTGTGGTTGTTGTTTCCTCACAGATCTTACCCATGGAGGAATTTAGGATGTTGGCTTGTCTACCGGGCACGTAGGGGGATTTTTGAAGTGCCGGACTTTTGGGGAATTTTGAGAAGAGAGCTTTTAGTGACTTGCAACGCCCAGTTTAATCTAGATTGGAATTCATCTTAGATTAAGTAAGTCGTTGTATTAATGACGTCCCATTTACTGTTGCAAACCTTGTGATGCAAACTAACCCGAATATTTGGGGTTTTAAGTTGTGTTAAAATATTGGGTTGTTATTCTTCTGAAACATTAATTACAGGACGTTTGGATCTTTGAATTTTAGATGTCATGTTGCCAATTTTACGAATTTTTTTAGATGAAATGGTTAGAGTGTTACAATTTTGAATTATGGAAGTTTCCACAAATATGTAAGAAGTTGGGTTGATGACGTTGGGGCGATGTAAATATTTAGCATGTAAGATTTGGATAATGCCTTGGAGTTGAGATCCATGTGGTTCGACGCATTATATTTTAGTGCTTCTAAGTTAGACGTATGTCGTACTAATAGAGGTTGCTTTGCAATGGCAAGTGGCAGGATGGAGAAACTCGTGACTGTGAGTTGATGATGTCTAAGGTTGACGATGTGTTACGTTGGCGAATTGTGTGATAAAGTTCTCATATAACAACAATTACCACACCAGTATTCAGGCAACACCATTTGAGGCGTTGTACGGACGTAAGTGCAGAACGCCCTTGTGTTGGAATGAGGTGGGGGAAACGACAACTGGCGGGTCCAAAGATAGTATAAGTGACAGCCGACAAGGTGAATTAGATTCGAGAAAAGCTAAAAACGGCGCAAGAACGTCAGAAGATGTACGCGAATAAGCGAAGGAAACCATTAGAGTTTCAAGTGGGAGACAAAATGATGTTAAAGGCCTCACCATGGAAAGGCGTTGTACGGTTCGGAAAGAAAGGAAAGCTGAAACCAAGGTTTGTAGGGTCCATTGTGATCAGTGAACGTGTTGGAAGGGTGGATACAAGCTCGAATTACCCGATGAATTGCGAGTAGTGCACCCTACATTTCACGTGTCTAATTTAAAGAAGTGTTTAGCGGAAGCAGATGTGGCGGTACCGTTGGAGGACATTCGAGTGTATGAGAAATTAAGTTATGTTGAGAAACCGGTGGCCATTTTGGATCGTACAGTGAAGAAACTAATGAGTAAGGAAATTCGATTGGTGAAAGTGCAATGGAGATTTCACAAAGGACGAGAAGCGACTTGGGAATTAGAGTCGGATATGAGAGCCCAATACCCCGGGTTATTCAACGAGGGAATTCTGGGGACGAAATTCTTTGAGGGGAGGATATTGTAATAACCGGGTTTAAATTTGGTATATTTTAAAAGTTGGGTGTGAGTTGGTCAAGATTCAAAGATGAAAGGGGGTAAGATGTAACATTGGAAATAAAAGGGATTTTAACCCTAAGGACTCCATTTTCATAGCAAACGGCGGCTGAGAAGAGAAGGCAGGGGATAGGGCGATTGTGGCGATCGAAGTAAGGGAGGGGACGATTTGGTTGAGAAATTCAAGTTCCATTGATTCTTCGTTAAGGTAAACCTCCCTCTCATCAATATTCTTATTGTTAGATAATGTGGTGTTAGTTGTGGGGTTTAGTCGACCTGGCTATTAAAAATTGAAGTTGGAATTATCTTTAATGCGAAATGTAATTAAGCATTGAATTAAGTATCCAGTTTGTGGTTGAGTTTGGGTTTTAAAATCGATCCTTAATCGATTTTGATGATGGAATCGCCGGTTCACGTCGAGAAGTCTGCGGATAGATCGACTGAACTGGAGTTGGGGGATCGGGAGCATTGACACCGGTCGAGAGAAGAGACATCGGGCGACCCTTTGGTCAGGCCCCGGTCGAGAGCAGGGCACCGGGCGAGACCTCGGTCCCCGGGTTTGGTTTTGTGGGACGAAGCCCATACTTTAAAGTAGGGATTATTTCTTTGTTGGGCTTTGTTTATTGGAAGACCGACCCATTTTTATTTTATTGCAAGGACTCAAGGTACCTTGTCTCGAGTTGATGTTCTAGTGGGCCAAGTTACTTTTAGAGAATAGGTGACGTTGGGATTATGGTGTTAAGGTCAATCTTGTTATAAAATAGAAAGAATTGGGAGTTCACCGGTCAATGTTTCCTTTATAGGTTCCGGATCGAACCATAAGAGTAAACGCAGGAATTAAGCTAAGGACGTCGGGTGAGTTTTTCTGAACTAAAGCCTCTCATGTTGATTAAGTTATGTTTTATGTATGGGAATTTATATGCAAGCTTCGAAATGATTTTACTTTAATATTTACTTGCGAGATTAATTTAAATGTGAAAGATGTTTTATTATTGTTGTCAAAGTGGAAATGTATGCATACATGATTCTAAGTGTGTAGGCTCAAAGTCGGGGGGTGTGGCCCGCCTGTGCTCATACCGAGGTGTGTGTTCCGTTTATGTCGTTGGGGGTGTGTGCCAACAAAGGCAGTGTGAGTCACAGACACGCTGTCACCTTAGGGTGACGGTAGTCAGGGCCGGTCCTGAGTTTTCGGATGCCCACGGCGGAGGACCAAAAAAATGCCCCTTGCAAATGAAAAACAATTTAAAGCGGTTTAAAACTTAGTGAAGCTATGCGGCGAATTCCCACGCCGGATTTTTATTACTAAATTAATGTCTTGTGCGTTTTTGAAGCAAAAATATCAATCAATTTATCGTAGTTAATATTAGCCAAAAACTTACTCTCAATACTCAAAATTGCTAACCCATTCAATTTTGAGCACCCGAGGTTGTGATCAATGATACATATCTTAAACAATGATAGGATATAGAGTATAAAAAGATAACACCTGATTTAACCGTGATTCATGGAAATGCCAAAGCGATTGAAACTTCAAAGTTGAATCCTTAATCTGAAATCTGGAAAATAAATAGGATTAAGAGACTAAAAAGATAAACCAAATGGCTTCATCTGAAAAAAACTAAAAGGTCTATTGAAAAATGGAGCTGATTTTGAAAACAAGAGAAACCAGGTTACAAACCAGCAACTTTTCAATAGCAACGATTAATAGCAATTCAAACAAAAAAAAAAGAAAAACAGAGATTTGCAATTAGAGCATCAAAATTCAGACTTTGAAAAAAGGAGACAAACACAAGGGGCAACCAACAAACAAGCAGGCCGACATCTAAGCGCTAAAAGACCTCCTCAATCGAACAACTACTTAAGTTGCCAACGGAAGATAGGAGAGAAATTGAGAATAGAAGCATAACAACAATGGTGCTCAACTCCTGCAAAACAACGTGAACGTGGATCTCTCCTCCTTCTCCCTCTCTTTCTCTCTCTCTCCGAATAAAAAAACAATATGAAAACTGAAAACCTAAAAACGATTAAATCATCTGTTTTTTTTCTCTGTAATCACCTTTGCTCTTCCATTATTCGTCGGAGGAAGAAGATGGTTGAACAATGGAACGAGATTACGGATTACCAGAGAGAGCCGAGAATGAGAGGAGACATGAGAGCATCGATTGAGAGAGATGAGAGCGTGATTCAGTGATTGCGTGAGCCGTGAGCGTCTTTACCGTTTAGCGAGCGAGAGGCCGATTGAGAGAGGAGAGCATCGGTTAATTGATATCAGCAGCCTTTGGGCTTAATTTTATAACTGATACTTTTTTTTGGCCCAAAATGAACCTACCTATGCAAAATTGGGCTAAAAAATTGTTACCCTTACATTTTTTGATGCCCTGGGTCGTCGCCCCACTGACTTAGGCCCAGGGCCGGCCCTGGCGGTAGTGTGAGCTGAGAAGTTTGCTGAAAGTTAAAGGTTTTTCCTTGAAGCTGAAAATGGTTTATTTTATGATAAATCCTTGAATCTTTGTTGAATTAAAAAACTGTTGCAAGAGGGGACTCACTAGACTGTTGGTCTAACCCTCGCTCTCTCAAATTTTAAAAACCTTTTCAGGCAAGCATGATCTAGGTAGAGCTGATAAAGGCAAGGAGAAGGCAGGGCCGTTCCTAAGGTTTTTGATGCCCTGTGCGAAAATGCTAAAAAATGCCCCTGTGCCTATTTTTTTAAGAAAATGAAACGACGAAACATACGATTTTTTAAAAGGTTTGGAACTTAGTTAAGCTAGATGACTCATCCTCACACTGATTTTTATTAATTATAATTAAAAAAATTCAAACAGGGGACATAAAAACCAAAACCCTAAATTACAAAATATAGAATGATAAAAGGATAAAGCCTGAATTAAGATTATGCTTCATTCTTTTTTAATTTTCACGTTTCCAAATTGAAATTAGCACAATAGAACCTTTACTTCAATATATGAAACTTAAAACTAAAAGATAAGGAAAACTATAATTAAGAAAACTATAACCTAGTGGCCAACTCCCTTCCGCAAACGCTCCTTCCAGGGGTTCCCATTCAGGGTTCGAATCCTGGGGGAGACAGGATGTCTTTTCCGGTGCAGATTAATGGAGCTAGGGTCTGTAGGGTCCCCAAAAGGGGTCCACGGGGCCATGGGTCCCCGCCATTAAACCTTAAATAGTAAAGTAAATTGAAGTTAATATTATAGTAAGCAAAGACCAAAACTCAGAAAGTTACATGTCTAAAATCTAAAGTCTAAGGTGTCGTTTGTTTTTTAAGACGTCTAAAATCTGAAGTCTTATTTTAGTTATGATTAATAAGAGGTAGTGTGTTAAAAGGTCTGAACGATTCAGACTTAAGAGTCATTAAGAGTTTTTTTTTTAAAACAAACAACCCCTAAATCTAATGCGGTAATGTCAAACCTTAAATTAGACAAAAGTCAAAAGAACAATGAGAAATTATAAAATTCGTAATCTATGCTATTGTGCATTGCAAAAAACAAGTGCCCAATGAGGCAATACCATAATATGTTGTTATTGTTGTGCAATGTGCTCCAACTGTGCTGATATAGTGATGTGTTCATGTGCATTAATTGCTAATTTCAATATGTAAAACGAACCGAACGAACACAAAAGAGGCTTGTTTGTTCGTTTAACTTAACCGAACAAACGAACGAACAATAAACAAATGAGATTTTATGTATTCTTATTCATTCGTAAATAAAATGTGTTCGTTAATGTTCGTTCATTAAGATGTAACGAACGAACGTAAAAGAGAATGAAAGTTTTTGTGATCATATTCGTTCATTAAGAAAACTTGTTTGTTCATGTTTGTTCGTTAAGATGCTAAATAAAAATCAGCTTGAGTTGTTGGGCTTTTATCGGTTCACGATGCGCATTCAGTATCCAAAACTACCAGGCCTTGGTCTGTTTTTATAATTAAAGCCCAGTTGTCCAATTCCCAAATTATTAAACCAAAACTAGTAATAGATGACAACTTGATGCCCCCTCGGGCTTTGATGCCCTGTGCGGTGGCACGGGCTGCACGTGGCCAGGGCCGGCCCTGGGAGAAGGTGTAGCGGGAATGCGTAGAAGACCGTCACCTTAGTTTAGCTTTTACTTTATCTCAGTTGTGTATAGGTTGCCGTTGCAAACCTTGAAATGAAATTGTACGCTTAGGGCCGCTTTGGCATGAGTTATTATTAAGATATAAGTGTTATCTTGTTGTTTTTGGTTGGGTTGCTACATCTGATCCACATACAGAAAATTTAAAAAGATTAATTGTATAAACAAATTATACCCTGTTCGTTTATGGTGAACTACAAATACCCTTTTCTTGAAAGACAAATGGGAAATTAAAGAAACCAGAACTCATAATTCATGTAAAGCATAATCATAGTGTAAATATTATATATATATATATATATATATATATATATATATATAGAGAGAGAGAGAGAGAGAGAGAGAGAGAGAGAGAGAGAGGGGAAGGATCAAATGAGAAGATAAACATTTTACAGAGAAGACGAGAAGTGTGATATCATATATGATTACACGGCCTGTGGGTATGTTTAATCATATATGATTAAAGTCTATGTATGGCCAATATATATTGTAACGTGTGTTTAATCATATGATTAAACTTGTGTATCATATGTGATATCATACTTCTCGTCTTCTCGTAAAATGTTTAGTTTTGTATCATTTAAGTTGATTAAGTATCGACACAGAAGAAGATCAGACTGGTCTATATATGTACTCTTATATGAGGCATGTGATCAAGATATATATGAATCATAATCATTATAATTTTTAAACCAAACAAACATTGATTGATAGATGTTATAATAAGGAATCTAAATTGCTTTCCAATTGACAATAATTTTCATATAGATTTTATCTCAATTCATCTCTCTCTTCTTCCCTTTTTCAATTATTCTCATATCCTCCATTATACAGTAAAAAGTTGATCTATACTCATATACATATATCCCCCAATCCCCACCACACTAGAACTTTATTTTGGAAGCTGTCTTCTTTGCCTCAGCTTTTCCTTATATTCCAAACCAAAACTTAAAGCCAAACAGTGACCAAAAGTCACATCTTTTTCCTAATCCAAAATGATCAACACATTATGTGTTCACTTTTACACCATAATATAACTATAGCCTTTTACTCGTATATATAACCAACGCGATATTGAAAGTTTCAACTATGTTGTTGCATCAATAATCATATCGAATTATATGGGTCTAAACTAAGAAAGTCAAAAAGGTTGAGAATGTAAGAATGTACATGTGAATCATTGGTAAAAGGAAACGTGCGTTCACAACATCATATATGCATCTTCATATGTGAATATATATTTGGTTAAAAAATATAGGTAACAAAATGAATATGGGTTCACATATGCATATTCATATGTGAATAATTGGTGAAAAGGATTTGTAAGTGAAAATGAATTCACATGTACATCTTTAAATGCACATTCTTTTTGGGCTTACCAATGATTCACATATGAATAATTTAATTATAAACACTAATTATAAGGTTTATATGAAAGTATGATAATATTGTAGGTCACATTTACCTTGCGACATATTCAACATCTATATATTTATCCATATAGATGTGTATTTAGGGATATCCAAGTTTGTTAATGGGAATCCAATGTGGGTTTTTTTTTTCTCTTTTTTTTTTCTCTTTTTCTTTAGGGTATAGTAGCTTTGGGTTGGATTCAGTTTCTTTTTCTTTTTTGGATAAGGTTGGTTTTATGTTTTAGTGATTCAACTTTAGGTTCAAATAAAAGCATATATATATATATATATATATATTGGAAGGATATTTTGCAACCCTTAAAAAAGTTGTAACCTTTGCAACCCACATCTTAACCGTTGGATTCATGATCGACGGTTATTTTATTTTTATTTTTCTGTTTTTTTTAATTAAAAATATTCGGTCCCATATCTATTGTAACCGTCGATCATGAATCCGACGGTTAAGACGTGGGTTGCAAGGGTTGCAATCTTTTTAAGGGTTGCAAAATATCCTTCCCCTATATATAGGGGAGGGATCAAATGGAAACCAGTATTACATTGGAAAATATGGAAACCGAAATCAACCAATCACTGAATTTCTTTTTTTTATTGATAATGTTATTTTAGTCTTTTACATAATTTCATAATATATATATGGTAATTGTTATTATTCTTATATTAATAATTATTTATTTTTAATTTATTTTATATATGGTAATGTTAGTCATTTATTAATGTGAAAATGAGATATTTAATTTAGGAAAACAAATTTTAATCATACGGATCCTCTATTTTTTATTCTGATGAATCATTGATTGATTAAAATATTAATATAAAAAATAAATATTTAATTTTTCAAGTATTCATTTGAAATTATCTTCAGGCACAAAATATTAATATAGTGAAACATAATGGATTTGATATAGTGAAACAAAATATTAATATAGTGAAATCTGATGAAACATAAAATGTTAATATAGTGAAACCTGATGAAACATATTTGATATAGTGAAACATAATGAAAAGTTAATGAAACAAAATATTAATATAGTGAAACCCGATATAGTGAAACAAAATATTAATATAGTGAAATCTGATGAAACAGATTTGATATAGTGAAACATAATGAAAAGGTAACGAAACAATAATGGTAATGAAACTTAATTGGGTTTTTACATACTGCATATTGATGAATAGGTAATAAAAAGGTAGTCTTGATATATTGTTATTATCTTTTATTAATAAATTAATTAATTTATTACCATATATAATTATTATATTTTATTAATAAATTAATTAATTTAATATCATATTTCATCTTTGTTGCCAAATTTGAAACACAAAAGAAAAAGACACATTTACTCTTTTGACATATTATTATTATCTTTTATTAATAAATTAATTAATTTATTACCATATATAATTCAAATGAATCTTAACCATTGATTAAAAAGATCAATGGTTGAAATTTGGTTTTCAAAGTTTCCAATGAAATTTAGTTTCTAATTGAAACTACCCCTATATATATATATATATATATATATATATATATATATATATATATATATATAGGACGATAATCAAATGAGAACCAAAAATAGGTTGAGAACCGTGAAAACCGATCTAAGCCATAATTTGGTTTTGATCCTACGGTTTTAATTAAAAGTTATTTCACTTCTAACTTATTTCAAACTTGCATTGCCTTTAATGACCATGGATTAAAATTAATCAATGGTTTAGATTGGTTCTCACGGTTTTCAATCTTTTTTGGTTCTTACATGATTTAACCCCTATATATATATATATATATATATATATATATATATATATATATATTTCTTCACACTTGAAAGATACTATCTCTACATATATATCATCCTTTTTTATATGTTAATTTTTATTCATTGGTTTAACTCATTTTCACCATTTAATATTTTTATGATACAAGTTGTATCTATAGAGAAAAGATCGTAATATATTATTGATTTAATTTTTGCAACTGAATTAAGATATATATAAGGTCATAATATACAACACGTAATACGTTTTTTTTTTTTGCACAATGGTACGGGGAGCATGCTGGAGGAACGTAACCATTGAATATGAGAATTAAGAGTAAGTATAAAAAACAAATGATTTCGAAGTATTTTTTTGTAGTATAAAATAATTACGTTATCTAGGTCCAAGCACAACAAGTTTGATTGACCATCGAATCTATACAGAATATGGTAACGGTGATATTTAAGTCCAATATAAAAGTCAGTTTGAAATAGTGGCACCTATGTCGATAATTCACCTATTAGAATTATACAATTCTAAAAGACATACAGATTCATACAGAATGGATTAATACCTTATGTCTTTCCCACAAACTAAAACGTCAAAATAAATCAAAAATCTAACGTATTTCCTTTTTCCATAAATATTTAAGTTTCTTGTAATGATGGTTCACGACATGTCTGACATTCTTAGTCATAAAGATTTGTCATTTGAAATAAAGACGAGCAATGCCAAATGTCATGGTCTACCAAAAGATTTCATTCGTCAGAGGAATCATAACGAATTAAGTATTACACAAGATTGTTGTCCAAATTCAACTAAAAAAACATATCACTATTTACTTCACATTTCATCAAATAAATTTACCAAAAATATGCATAGATGTTGGCCACTATGTAACATGATACAAATCTTCCCTATTTCTATTTTGGGTATTTATCGTTTTAGTCCCTTTTCCTAAAAATAAAAAACCAGTAAGATATAAATCATTATAATAACTAATATCTTTTTCGATTTCTATAAACATAATGATTGCAAAATTTGCGTGTGAAGAGTGACAAGAGAGGTCCATACATGAGTTATTAGATTCATTATTGCAGAACTTTTTACGGTAAACATGTTTTTATTTTTACGTTTATAATTTTTTTTTCACAATACCGGTTAAAAAAGATATATTGAAGTTTTAGACCCAATAAACACAATTCCTATTCAATGTAAAAAACTATTGTTTTGTAACACCCCAATTTTCGAAAGGTATCATTTCAAGTTAATACATAAATCGGTATTTTACGGAAAAATAAGATATAGGGTTTTGGACTTGAATCCTAGATTTTATAGTCTTGGTAGATGAATGATTCAATTACGAGTCCAACGGTTCTTTCCGGAGCAAAATCGGAGCTAAAACGAAGAAGTTATGACCAAAACAGTGTTCGGGCAAGAATTTCGGGCAACAGTGCTCCGCACGGGTGGACCCGCGCGGAGCCGCTGTGTGCACAAAAAGGGGGAAATCCGGCCCTAAACCCCATTTTTCACCATAACCTCAAATATTTCCCCCATTTCTCTCCCAAATCGACCCTCCAACCTCCAAATCGAACCCTAACTCATTTTTGAGAGTTTCCTCCTAAATCTAAGTGTTTCTTCTCTATCTAACAAGTTGGGAACTAGAACCTTCATCCCTCCATCTTCATCTTCCCCACCAAGCTTCTTAGGGTTTCACCCAATCTTTTTATCTATTTTGAAGATGGAAAGTTGTGGCTCATTTTGGTGACATAGAAGTACATTGTTGATGGATTCAAGTTGTGGGTAAGGTAACCTTCTCTTTTCTTCATCTATGGAATTTAGGATTTTGACATAAGTTGAGATATTCATGTATAAAGTTTGGGGAACAATTCTTTGTGGTTGAATATGATTATTTATGGTTGAAAATGTATGGATTTAGGTTTTTAGAAGTTTTTGGCTTGAGGATCCAAGTGTTCTTCTAAGGAGCTCGAGTTGGGGTAAAATCTAGATTTAGCCTAAATCTAGCAAGGTGAGTTCAAGTTGATTTGTGAAAACGTTGTACATGCCAAAATGTTTATTTTAAAAGTATTGATGTGTTTTACATGAAACTATTATTTATTGAGTCATTTGGTGGGTTTTGATCATCTGAATGCTTGGCTTCATAAACTTTGTAAAACCTCCATATTTGGGATTTTTGGTACCTTAGACAATGAGTCATTTTAAAGTGTTCCTAATGAATTATTGCTTAAATGAATTTTATTTGGTTAAAAAGCATTCTTAGTGTTTGTTTGGGTAAAATGTTTAATTTTGTGTTATGGAACGTTTTGAAAGGATAAAGAGTATAAATCCATTTGGAAAACCTTTTGTCCCGACTTAAACTGTGTTGGAGTCCATTCAAGTATTTTGGAGTGTGTGATTGTTTGGTATGGGTCGAGTGCGTTTATTATTTGAAAAGCGTTAATCATTGGTCAAGAAGAGGTTTTGAGTATTTTGGCTCGATGTCGTTTTAAAGGAGTCTTGAGGACACTTGTCCGGTTTTATATGACTCAATGTAGAGTCCAATTATGACGTACGTACCAATGCGCTGTGTTGCGTATTGAGGTTGGTTACGGGCTCGAGTGCTTTGGTCATTCATGTGTAGTCCGGTAAGGTTAGACTGTGTTGCATTGGATCCATAGACACGTAAGTCAGTCTGTTTTGGATGGTCAATTGGGTATTACGGGGTTGAACTCCGGTACCCATGTTTTACGACCGAAAACTTTACAAGTAAGCACTAGGAGGGCTGAGTTTGGTGATGCTACCGAGGAGGTAGGCACTAGGACCTCCGCCGCTTGAAGTAATGCCTGGGAGGTAGTCTTTAAGTGTGTCAGGCCTTCGAGATGGAGTTCTTCGGAATGTTCATCAAGGTCAACTGACTTGAGGTGAAGCTTGTTAAAGAAATCGTAGGGACACTTGGGCTGTGATGTCGTGAGGTGTCATGCGATTAACGTTGTATGAGTGACATACTTTTGTGTTCCTCCACTCTCAATGGATACGGATCTCCCCCGTTGTCGACTATCAATATTTTAAATATAAGAATGTTTTACTTTATTGTCATTGGTTCTATATGGTCGACAGTGAACGCGGGCCTTAATATTGGATCTTCCTCATCGTATATTAAGGTTTGAATGAATTATGTTATCCCCATGTTTTGGTAATTAGATTCCTTTCTTTTATGGTCGCGTGAGTATTGGACCTAGTGTCCATGTTTTCGGACGTACGGGATATGTGGTTTTAATGATAATTCATGGGTCGAGTATTTTGCCCCACCCGTGTTTGGGTGTTTTGGGATATAACGTTTTATCCACGTTTCTTAAATGGGATTCGATTCATATTCATGCTTCGAGTTAGTTTTAAGTTGCATCAATTTATAAAACATGTTTGAAATGAGATGTCCATCTTTGAAAGTGCATGATATTGGAAAATAGTTGCTTCCACGTTTTAAAATACATTAATTGAAAGGTCGTGATTTCCAGTGAGGTTCATTCTTTTAAACATATATTTACTCATGTAAAACTCTTGAACTCACTAGACGTTAGCCTAACCCTTTTTATTTGTCGGCATGTGCAACAGGTTCCGGTTGGGAATAATTTTAGTATAGCAGTGAAGAGAGGAGTGCCCTTTGTACGCCCCAGGAGTGAATAACTTGATGAAGTCTTCCGCACTAGGTTAATGAGAGCAGCTTGTATTTGGGTTAAGTAACACCCGACTTCAAATTTAGTCTGCATGTTATTGGAGCTTAATATATGTCAAGGTTAATTATATAATCCATATTTGAGGCACATAGGGTTTTGGATCGTAAGAGAAAGTTTTGTTCCTTATTTTGATGCTATGTTAAAAAATTTTAATTAGTTGCTCTTACCAAATTCGAGGGTGTTACACGTCTCGTGTTTTTTTTTTTTTTGAAAAAGAAAAAAATGTGTTTTCGTTTCTTTGTCAAACAAAAGTCAGGATGGTACTAACATTATAAAATATCTTTAAAAAATGTAATTATTATACCCTTTAAGCAAAGCAAGGAATAATGAGTGAAAGGGTTCCGATCGATCAGATACCCTTGTTCGTCTTATTGTTTTACTAATTGGAATAGGTGCATTCCATTCGTATTCTTGACCAACCATTTTGTTTAATGCTAAGATCGAATATTACCAAAAAAATTACTACTTATAATTCATATCTTGTTATTTTTTTCTTTTCAATTTTTATGGATTTTACTCATACATAAGAGAATTATGATGAAAATTGCCCCTTTTTGGTTATTGTTTCATGGTCAACCAATCAGTACGAAGTCAACGATATCACATAATTAGCCTGACAAAAATCAATCAATCAATATTCCGTAACTAATTTAAATCAACTTACAACATAACTATCTGGATGAAATACGGGTGATTTTCGACAAAGACCACAATGGTACATGTATTATTTATGTCTTTTTATACTTGTAATTTGAACAAAATCATTTGTTTTTAAACATTACAATATTCTTTTAATATTTTTCTCAAGAATGATGATTTGATCGAGAAATAAATACAATTCAAGATTTGGGCCCAAACATTGGGCTTAAAAGACCTTTGATGGGCCATAGAATCTCGAATAAATGGGCCTTCCAATATTCGGCCCAAGTAGCTTTCTCAAATCGCAAATTTTTGTTCGACAATATTATAATTTATTTAGAGTGTAGTGTAGTGGATATGACAAAAATTCACTATTCTGAGCGGATGCATTTTTCAGGTGGATCAAAGACTCGTAAAGTCGTCAGATGTGTTTTAACTAAATTCCACTCTTTCGAGAGATTTTTTAATTTGTTTTTGGTTGATATCGAGAGATTTTTTGTCCGTTTTTCGGTTGATTTCGAGAGATTTTATTCGTTTTTTTGGTTAATATTTCTTGTATTTTCTTCTAATATCTCGTAAAAATCTTCAAAATTTAGCGAGTGCACCTTTCATACCGCAACAAAAATTCTACTTAAGCGAATAAATTGAGCAGATGCATGGGACCCGCTTGGGGCTTAATAAGTATGTTCTTGTCTGGTGGGATATCACATGACAAGACTGATAGAGACAATATTGCACATTTTTTGTCCCTCCAAAATAAGAGAAAAATAAGGTGGTATTTGCTTCACGTAATGAAATCTTTTATATTGGAATAGAATTTAACGTCGTTTTGACCATGCGTTTTGCGTTGAACCTTGCTTTTTGTTGGCAAGAATTTGATTGAAATCTGTAAAAGAAATTTGAATGCCTGTTTAGATTATTGAATATAATAACGATGGTGGAGTGGAGGTGGTAATGGTGGTAGTACTGGGGTGGCGGTGATGACTGTGGTGATAGTGGCAGTGACGGTGACAACGGTGGTGGTGCTGGTGGGGGTGAAGGGGAAGTGGCGATGTTGCCAGCGATAGTGGTGACAACCATTATCGTAGTATGGAACTGAATAGATTAAATATATGAACATAATAGTTTTCCGGATTCCTTACTAAAAAATGAAATATGGTCAATGAAATTGACCATTTAATTCCACTGAATTTCAATAAACCAAACTAGGCATGGAAATAGGACCCGACCCGTCGGGGAACCCGGTCCACCCGCCCCGATCGGGGATGGGGATTCCCCGCTAAACCGGGGATGGGGATGGGGACGGGGATCCCCGTTTGTCTCAAACCGGGGATGGGGACGGGGACGGGTATCGCACTCCCCGCCCCGCCCCGTCCCCGTTTTATATTTTAATTAATATTTGATATATATTTATTTAAACTAAATTGGTAATTCATAA
The DNA here is from genome assembly GCA_954870635.1 of Arctium minus. NCBI lineage: Eukaryota > Viridiplantae > Streptophyta > Magnoliopsida > Asterales > Asteraceae > Arctium > Arctium minus. The sequence goes on from OX941096.1 coordinate 63,727,612, forward strand.
TTTCCTATTTCCTAACTAGGTTTATAATATAAAATTGTTATTTTTTAGATGTTAGTATGTATTTTGGATGTCAATCAAAATACAATTACTCGATATGGTTTTGAATCTTACTCGATATCTTTTGGTACGTTTGAAGTTAAGTTTTTTTTTTTCCGAATTCGGTTGAATTTATTTTGGTTTTAAGTTATTAATTATTATATGATGTTGTGATTTTTATACTAAATTAAATTTCTTTCGATTTTAGGTTTATTGGAAATATGTGATATTTAAACATGTGTGGTGTCTCATATATTTGATTTAAATAGCTTACATAAACGGAAAAAGAAAATCCCCGTTCCCCGTTGGGGATAGGGATGTGATCATATTCCCCGATGGGGACGGGGATGAAGATGAGGGATTGGGGACGGGGATGGGGATTGAGGTCCCCGCCCCATTTCCATGCCTAAACCAAACGCCACCTAAATGAAATAGAACAAAAATCAAACAGATGAGAAAAAATAGTAAATTATTAAACTATTAATGTCAAATTAAAAACCCTAAAATGTTTCACAATTTTTTCACCATCCCATCTCATTCTCGCCCCTCAAGCCCTATCTAGTCCCACAACCTATAGTAGCAAAATTTGACGTATGATGCTATTTTGCACGTGACGACAAATATACGTTACTTGATATTTTATACATCTAACCTTTCTCAGATATAACAAAACAACGTATATTTTGAGTCGGGGTCCAAAACAACTCTCGAGTACTCGTGAACCGAATCATTGGAGCTTGCTTCAACTCATCAAAAAGTTGGCGAAAACAAGGACTCGGAAAACGAAACCCACAACAGTATAAATAAAACCCGTAAAATAAAACTATTGAACAAGTAAAAACACATGTACTTTTTGTTGACAAAAACATCACAAGACCAAGACACAAAAACGGCCCCGTTACGAAATGCAAAGGAAAATCTACGCACACAAACCGACAAATCTTGGTGACCGGCAGCCACCGAGTTACAACAAACTCACCGCTAACAAAAGCAACAGTCAAAAACCATCAATAACAATCTAAAACTATCGAAAATCCCAGTAGCCCACGTGAGTTACTGAGATTTTCATAAAAATAGGAAAAAAGTAAGTGTATATATCGGAAAATAGCCATCAACGGGCTAGCTGCGTTCCGATATTGCAGCAAAAGAATCTCCGGTTCAATATCTTCGGATCGGGCCGATCTACATTATAAAGCAAGAAGAAAAGAAAAGAAGTTCACCATGAAAGATTTAGCTACATTCATTAATGAATATGCTATGAAAATTTAACAATAACCTTCACAAGAGCTTCATTTCAGCCATGAAAATGCTTCCAATCTGACGATCAAGAAAGAGTCATATGAGAGAATCAAATCGCCCGAACGATTATACTTAACAAACCCGGGAAGAAAAAAAAACAAGAAACGTTAACGAATCCCAGTTAGATCTCCGATCACCCGTGAGGAAATCGGAAATCTTCACCTGTGAATAACAAGAAAATCTGAAAGATTAAGGGGCTGTTTGGCAGTTACTGAATGATTTAGTGCAGAATTATTAAGAGGCTCTTATGATATACTGTAAAATGAAATATGGTTGTTTGATAATTGTTCAGAATGAAATTAGGGCGCTAAATGGTTAAGAAAGGCCCAAGATACAAAATCATTCAGAGGGTTTTGGAACCAATTTTGGAACCATTAAGAGGCATACTTTTTTTTTTGTTGCCAAACAAGATTCGCCTCTTAACGGAACTATTAATAGGTAAACGGTTTATACAGAATTTTAGATAGAAAACAACAAACCAAACCAGCTTCCTAAATCTGTCTCAAGATCATCATCATCATCATCTTCATATCTTCAATCATCATCTGGATGTACCTAACTACAAAGATCAAGAACCAACATCAATGGAAGATCAAGAAAATGGTTATTTTTCGTGTGTTTAAGAACCGTTAAGAAGCGGAGAAAAACCCGCTTCTTATTTCGTGTTTGAACCCAAGAAATCCAACTTTTCGGCCAAGAAATCCACATCTTCGACTCCGGTGATCATACCACCTTGTTCGTCCGATCTTTCGCTAAATAACTCTTCCCAGAATTCGTCATCGAGTTCCCGCTCCCCGCTCTCGAACTCGTCACGTTCTTCCTCCTCTTGATTCCTTCTCGATCTTCCAAACCCTTGGATTTCTAAAGCAAGCGCATCGAGTTCGGAAACTTGAAATCCGGAAGGATCCCCGAATTCTTCCGGTTCGGATTTAATTAGCTTCCACCCGTCACAAGTTCGGCTCGATTCTCCGTTGTTAACTTCACCAAGCTCTCGACTTTCCTTCATGAAAGCTTCTTCAAGTTCTTTTCTTTTACCAATCTGGACTAATTTCTGGATGAAATCCGGATTCTGCATCGCTTTCGCCAAGAAACTCATCATCTTTTGCTGTTTTTTCTCCGTTCCTTGAAGCCTAACCTCCATGGCCCGTAGTTGCGCCCTCGTGTTTTGCTGCTGCTGTCTGAGCTTCGTTAACTCCATCGTTAGAACCCGCTTTTCGTGTTTCAAACGCCCGACTTCATCTAATCCAAACGTCGACCCAACCTCGTTACCTGAACCAACGGCTTGTTGTGGAAACAAAGCCTGCGAATTCGGTGCACGTCTTCTCTTGATGTTCTTCAAAACGTGCCTTCTCCCCCTCATGAACGCTTCATTCGCAAACTCCCATATATCGGGATCTATCTTTCTAAAACCCTGCGTTCAGAAACCGAAAGCCCTGAAGCTAACAATTTCTGAGAAAATAGAAAAATACATACGAATAGGTTTTCTATCATCTTATCACCTATCTTATCAGCTAACAGCTAACTTATCAGCTAATATTACAAATGAACAAGAGTTCATTTTTTTCTTTATACTATTTTTCCTCTTTTTCTTCATTCATCATATTATTGAGTCTCATCTTTCGCGGTAAATAGGGCCCACAATCGCATCTTCTTCTTCTACGTGTAAACGAATCACATAAAATGAAAACGTTAAACGGACAAAAGATACATGTTCATAGTTTTCAATAAATCAAATATGAACAAACAAGAGTTATGGGTATTATATCATTGATAATATGTAAGCAAATTTGCAACCTTGTTTGACTACTTCCCTCATTGTAATCTTTTTCTTCTGAACAAATAGATATCATATAATCAGAATTCAGAAATAAATTTCTTCTATAATCAACTAAATGTAAGATTAGAAAGTGGGGTTAATAAAAGTAAAAGTTGTAAACCCTAAACCCTAAGTTAAGAACATTGGATAAGTGGATATAAACCCTTTTGCTTGATTCTGCAAAGATGCTTTGTATGACCAAAAACTTACTAAGGATAGGAAATTGGGATTATGCAAAGGTGATAATTCTAACATATATGGATCAAAATCTAAGGGGTTGTTCGGTTGGTTTTCTATTAAGGGACTGTTTGGTTGGTTTTCTATTATGTCATTTATGGTTAAAGTTGTCTGTGTGATTAAAATGTCTGTACAAATTGGGAAAGTTTTTGTCTAGGAGAGTTTTTTCATAGATGAATGAATAGTTTTTTAATTGGGGTGGACAAGTTTGGAAACAATTGGCTTTCTGTTTAAAGCTCCCCTATAAGCTTACTGAATAACCCACTTTCTATATCATTAAGCCACTACCAAACAGTCATATGTTATTAGCTCACTGAATAAGTTACGAGTCCCATCAAGCATATTAAGTTGCTAATGCCCTAAGTGTTACATGAATAAAGTGTGGATTAATTTGTCTTATAGATAAGAAAGGATTTTCATAGATGGAAGAAACGTGTCTTTTAATTGGAAGGGTGTTTTTTTAATTGGAAGGGTCAGGTTTGATTAAAACTTGGCTTTCTACATAAAGCTCCCCTAGAAACTTACCAAATAAGCCACTTTCTGTGTCATTAAGCCAACACCAAACAGTCATGATGAACCTCATTCCCTAAAATAAGTTTTTATCCACTCAACATCATGAGAACTAAATACATAGAACCTCGAATTCAGGACCTACCAAAACCTTGTGGCTATAGAGGTTCAACTGTGATGACCCCAAACCAAACCGTTCATGGTCACACGAGCCTAAGCTAGCCCAACTACCCACGGTTTTAAAAAAAAAAGAGACCTAAAGAATCACACCCATTACTCACTATCCTAGATATATGTCACCTACTTCATAATGGAAAGATTCAAGATTTGCCCCATTTCAAGAAAACTCTACCCAATAACTTCAACTAAAAACCATAAACAAGATGTAAGGACTTACATAAGTATTCAGCTGTCTGACAAAGCTAGAGAAATTGCTGTGCTTGAAGTATCTAGGAAGAAGATTAGTAGAGAAAGCATGTGGATCCAATACAACAAAGCTTTGACCACCTCTACTCCAACAAACAATGTGGTCAATACTTTGGTCCTCCACCATATCATAGATTTTTGTCAAGAAAGGTGGAGGCCCAGCATCATGAAGACCCTCCATTGGTTGAGGAATTTGAACCATCATTGGCTGATTATTATTACTACTACTACCACCATCAGTTGATGGGTACTCTTCTTTAACAACTGGGTAGAAAGGATTCATGATGAATTTATATAAATCAAGAATCTTTTTGTAATGGGTTTGTGTTAAGATAGTAAAAAGAAGAGTTGTTTTACAGCAAGGTGAATCACAAATGACAAATCCACAATCTTTTTGTTGAAAACTCAGATGGGGTTCATGAAAAGTTGGAGAAAAAAACAGAGGAAATAAGATGAATAGTTAACAAATCACAGCAAGATGAATCAGAAATCCATAATCTTTTTCCTTGAAAACTCAGATGGGTTCATCAAAATTTGCAGAAAAACACAAGAAATCAAACAACTCACAGCAAGATGAAATGATGAATCAGAAATCCACAATCTTTTTTTTTTTTTGAAAACTAAGATGGGTTCATCAAAGTTTGAAGCAAAACACAGAAAAAAAGAAGATAAAAATTTGCATCAAGACAATAAAAACCAAACAATTCACATCAAGACAGAATCACAAATCCACAAATTGTCATTATAGACGGGTTTCATCAAGATTTGCAGCAAAACCAAGGATTAAAAAAAAAGTTCATTGGGACAAAAGATCGAACAGATGGTGGACACAAACACTAAATCCAACTTAGATCAAGGATTTCGAGAAGAATTTCAGTTAGAAACAGATGACATAAATGGAATCTAAAGAAAGATAAGAAGATATGACATTTGAAGAAAGCTTTTGACAACTGCCAGAATCATTGTTGGCTCTTGGCTATCCCCTTTGGGAAAGTTTTCTTTTACTAAATTTGTGGGACTTTTTTTTTTTTTTTTTTTTAATTTCACATACAAAAGCAAGAAAATTTGCAGTGTTTTGAGGGTTAGGAAGGAAAGAAGAAGAAGGTTCTAGACATAGAGAGACTCCCTTATGAGAACCTTCTCTTACTCATTATTAATTTATTTTGTTTAGAAATATTTTTATTGGTTTCTTCTAATTATTGAATAAAAACAAAGTGTGGGGCTTTTATTTTTATTCCTATCAATGGAGATGTGACTTTTTATTTTATTTTTCTAAACCACCAAATACATTTGTAGATTACACTATTTGTAGATTAGGGATTTTAGCTGTATTTTTTGTTCTAACATATTTTTTAAAATATTTTTTTTTAAAATAAAGAAAGTATGAAACAGTATAGAAAATTCTCCAATTTGAAAAACTCTTCAAAATTGATTACAACGAGAGAGTTGTTTTTTTTCATTTTTAATATATTCTCATGAAAATTAAAATTTTAAAATAATAAATAAGATTTTATTAGATAAATGAAATATTTTAATAATATAATCAGTGTTTTAACCTCCAAAATGGAGAACGTGTAGGAGTTGAATGTATTTTTGTTTTTAGAGATTTTGAAGTTTCATTCTTCTTTTTGAAAAGTTTAGCGAATCTGTTGGAGATGCTCTTAATACCATATGTTTTCTTTGTTTTTTTTATAATTTTAATAAGAGTAATTATGTTTTTTTGTCCAAATGATTTGTTAAAAATTTCAGTTTTTCGTCCTGGTGGTATTGAAATTACGGTTTTAGTTTTTATAGTTTATAATTCATTGTTATTTTCGTTTTCGAATGAAAATAACAAAGAATTGTAAACTATAGGGACTAAAACAACAATAAATTACCTATACTACTTATAAAGCAGATTTGAGAATCTCTTAAAAGTTAAAAACAACTCCTAATGCATTAAGTACTACTGTTTTATGCGCAATCTCTTAAAATCTCTTAATTACAACTTTTGATGCATGATGTACTACCAATTTATGCATTAAACTTTAAATCTCTTAATTACACCGTTAAAAGCATGATGTACAATTGAACGATGCCAAACCCTTTATTTATATTTCCAAAACCTTCACGCCTCACCCTCAGATCTTCTACCCCCCTCCCAATGCGTCGATTCACAGTCCCAATGCGGCGATTCACACTCCTTCCTCCTCTTCACCGCCACGCTCTCTCAATACCTGCTTCTACATTCTCCATACCGTTGTTCCTCATCTCGATCTTTTCTTCTCTTTCTTCCCTGCTTCTGGATTGAACTAAGGTTTTCGTCGATATGACCGACTACCTAATGCTTTTTTGATTTAATGGTTATTGTTGGTTAAATTTCAATGGATAGTTGTTTTCTTTGATGAATTATTCATAGATTGTTGCTTTTTTTTTTGGTGTTTGATGCCTGAATCAGATTTTCTCTGTTACATATTTGTGTTTTACCTTTGCTCTCCAGGTTTGACCTCTCTCTTCTAACGAAATTTTCTTTAATGGTATTTGATGTTTGCCTCTCCTATTTATGGTTTTATTCAATGATTTTCTTACACATTTAGGTTTCTCCATTTATAAATTGTACCGGATGCTAAAACAGGGGCTTAGATTGTGGCAGTAGAGTTTGAGGTATGTATGGATGTAGCATATAATATATGGATTTACTATATCTTTTTATCATATACTGGTGTTCGTTTTAGCATTTTACAACTAGATTCACCAAAGTTTTGTAATAGTACATGTACACTATAACACTAATGTATTTCACTAATTGCTTTGCCATTAGTATGCTTAGTTTTTGCATCAACTTGATTTGAGCCTAAGAGTTTCTATTTGCTTTGGCAGTTCTATATTTGCACTATGTGAATCATCCCACTTTCCCAAGATCGATAGTACCCCTTTTCCATCCACAAGGTAACAATTTGCTCTCAATTCCACCTCAAACTGCCAAAAATGGTAAGGTTTCCAACCTGCACCCAAATTTTTTGTTTAAATAGTTGATTGTTTACTAGAATTGGTTATTATTTTGCATTCCTTCTTGTTTTCGTCGTCTTTTGCCTACTAATGCGTTTGATTTGAAAATTGAGATCATCTTACGTGTTTTCAAGCTTACTTTTTTGTAGGTGGTCGTGTTTTTCCACCCTATATCTAGGCCTGCAGATGGATGCTTAGTGCGATTTTAAATTAGTTTCAGACCGATTATATGCAGTGTATAGGTTTATTTTGTTTTTTGGGAAAGCGGGATGTGGTTATAGGTTTTTATTGTTTACTGGGTTCATAAAATGGACTTTTTAATCAAGAAAAATAAGAGTTATACTCTACTATTTAGATGGGTTGAGGCAAAAATCCAATAACTTGATATGGCTTCTTTTGCATTAGTTTACTTGTATGTTGTAATTCCATAAAAGTTTTTTTTGTATGGCTTTGATCGGTCCTACAAACTGAAAGGAAAAAAGTGGGATGAGTGAGAGAGGAAGTAGACCATTTGTTGTTGTATTCTTTTTTGTCAAACCAACCATATTCCAAAGATTTTCTATCAAAAATCTATAAAATTTAAGCATTTTTTTCATTTGGTTTTTCAAATTTATGGATTGAGAGATATTCTAGAGTTTCTTCAAGATATTACGACCTTCTTCTTGATTCCGGCCTGTTAGGAGAAGGGCGTGTTTCTTGAGGTTTGTTAAGAGATTGTTATGGAAGATGTTTAGGATTTCCATAGTGGCCATGGCTTTCTATTCATATCCGAGTTTGCATATATATGGCATGCATTTTAAAGGTTGCAATTGGACTCCCCTTCTGGTTAAGATGAGCCCCGTTATAGATCTTGTTTGAGTACCTGCACTAGGAATTAGGCAGAGCTAATGAGACCACCATGTTGGTGTCTGGACAGGTCCCAAGAATTTTTAGTTGTACAAGTGACGAGCTAACAGAGATATTAGACTTAAAATCATACATATATTAAGTGTGATTTACATTTCAATTATAAAGGTTTAAAAGGATTGTGTTAGGCCAAGATAAGTTTAGGAGTGGTTGTGCTTTGGATTGGCCATTTCTTTCTTGAGCATAATTCAACCTGTCTTTTGATCAGGGCCTAAGTGGGACCGGCCTTGGGTTATTTGTGCATCACATATGGAGGACCTTGATCTGAATAGGTGTAAGAAAAAAGTAATGGAAGAAGGAAGTCAGTTGTATGACAACCCTCTTTCCCTTTTGTATTTTTTGTTTAATTTAGCATTGTCTCTATTTTCTGGTTAGAATGCAATGATGGGGTATGATAATGGTAGTTTACTAGCAATTTGAAGTCCACAAACAGGTTTTTGGGTTGAATCCTACAAAAGATATTTAAAATTGATAAAGGTAATTTGAATGCCTTATTTGTTGCATTCCATTTTCTTTAGTTGGATTTCAATAATCCAGTAATTAGCTTCTACATTATGCTAAATCCCCTTTACAATTATTGAACTTTCAATCAATTTTGGATTTTTAAACACCCAAAAAGTCAAGTCTCTTTTGCTTTCTGATTGATGAATTCTTACATTTTCAAGTACTTGGTTCTTGGTCAAACATGTTGCCATCTAGGCCTAATGGAGGACTCCATGACCCTTCCGACTAGAAAGCGCCTTGCGTCTGCTGCATTTTGCAATAAAGCATCTGCTGGTCGGCACACCATAAGAAATGATGATGGGTTTCATTGCATCTGGCTGTAATATTTGTAATCCGCTTTATAAAGGTAATTTTCTATATGTGCTTGGCAATGCCAATAATGTGTTTGATGAAATGGTTCTCACAACGCTGCTTTGTATTTTACCCTGCCTTGGTAAGTGTTTACCGGTTCCATTACTTTACCAGGTAGACATAACAAAAGCTGAAAATCTTACCCGGTAAGAGGGAAATCAAGAATTGAGAGTCTTACCTGGTAAGTTAGGATTACCATAAGGTAAATGAGGGTGGTGACTTTACCAGGTAGACATAACAAAAGCTGAAAATCTTAACCGGTACGAGGGAAAGCAAGAATTGAGGGTCTTACCTGGTAAGTTAGGATTACCACAAGGTAAATAAGGGTGATGACTTTTTTCGGTAAGCGCTTATGCGGTAAGCGTTTGGTAAATGGCCCGTATGTTAGCACTTAATACAATTTGTGTTGTTAAACTTTGTATTTTTGTTGTGTAGGTCATCTCATCCTTGACTGCATCGATGGTACCTTGAATGTGTGGATGGGAGTGAACCCCAGACTAGACCAACTTGGTTTCATGAGTAAGGATTTGCAAGTTCTTGAGGAGGATTATGAGGAGGTTGGTGATGTGCAAAAGATGAGGTTGTAGCTTTTGAGTGATTGAATGATATGTTTGTTTATGGACGCTTGTGTGTTTTGTGACAAATAACTACTCTTTATTGTTTTATCTTTTCACTTTGTATTGTCTAACCGACTGAATAATCTAGATGAAAAATATTTTGGTGCATAATTTTTTTGTAAGAGTAACGTCATTAGTTATTCATAGTTAACTAATTCATTTTTATTTTGAAAAAATTACATTGTAACACACATAACCACTAATGAAATTGTTTTTTTTTTCACATAAATTAGTACATCACCAATTAATTTCGTACGGTGATATTTGTTATCCATGGTTTGATTATATTGAGCATGAAGTTATTGGAATTGATAATTATCTATTATCTTCAATGGCCACTTTGTCTTATGTTATGTAACTTTTTAAATCAATTTAGAACATAAAAGTAAAACTTTACATCCCGCCGCATTGCACGGGTACATAACTAGTAAATATAAAGATGAAAACAAAAGTGACTTATGAACCACATAATGAAAACAGTATTTTTAAAAGTACAAGAACGAAAATAACAATTCAACAAATTATAATAACGAAAAACATAATTTAATTTTTCAATAAAAATGATTAATAATCAATTTATTATTATTTTAAAAGTAATTACTTTATTCTTTTATTAATAATTTTGAAAGAGTACTCAATCAGTCAAAATCATTATAAAAAATGTCAACCATTATAAAAAATGTCAACATATATTTTGGTTTGTGGTCTTTGTTTATATCATCGACTCATTCGACACTATGCATACAAACATTTCTTAAATACTATTTGTATTTATGTTTTGCAAAATTTCATATGGATGACATATATAATTGCTATAAAACAAAACTTTTATGCAAACCATAACGAGATAAATAAACATTATATCCAATACCATTGTCATACATCAAGATTTATTGATCAAACATATCAATATCATGTTTTATATGATAAAAGACAAAAACTGATCAAAAATAATTTCAACCCCATTTTTAAAAAAACACCCAACTAATATCACCGAACGATGTATTACTTGCACTTACATAAAATCCAATTGGTCGTACGTGTTGGTGATTTATAGCAAAGCACACATATAAAACATATATATAAACGCAACGGAAATAAATCACCAAAAGGAATCAACGTATTGCCAATATGATTAAACGAAAAATACAAATAACGGTATACCTTTGTAGCGTGATTTGTAGACAAAATAGATCCGCTTGTGTGTTCCTTTGGAACCAAGTATTCAATGGTGAATACCTCTAAAGTAGTCCATACTACACTTCCTTGATCACCACCGGATGCTAGTCCTCCTTAGTAACGATCTTAGAGCCTCGATTAACCAAGAACCGAGCTAGAAGATCAAATGAAAAAACTTAAAGAGAGAGAAGGGGGGGGGGCGATTTTGGGAGAGAGGAGGAGAGATTAGGGTGAGCCCTAATTGGTTTATTTGATATCCTTATATAAATAAACCCTAAAGCTTCCTTGGGCTTTTAATCGTTCTCTCTTCTAAATCTTTATGGGTCCATCATTAAATACTAGACATGGATCATATGTCATTCTAATTGTTCAACGATTCTGTTTCTCGATCTGTTTGTTGAATTAGATTACCAAATTAATCAAGCATCATCTTAATTACATTTGGGTACGACCGTACAAACATCTATTCAATTCATCGAGGGGCCCAGTAGTATCTAACTCTATTAACTGTAGAGGAACAAATCCCATTTTGACTGCACGTGTCTGTCATGTGCTTCATATCACTCCTGAAGATAATTTTTATAACAGCCTTATTCAGGACAACGTTTAACCATTTCAAAGACCGACATTCCACCCACACAAAACCTGCTTGCATCTCAAATCTAAGGATGAGTGACATAACCATCTGCGAGATTAACTGGTGATGCCGATCCATGTAGTGAACTCTCGTAGGTTGGGTCAGTCCAATGTTCATCACCAATGAATAATATGTGAGTTTGGTAGCATCATCACCAATACGCTCACATTTGCCTTAACTCGATGATACTCCCGTATCATCAACTGACAATGGACAATTTAGAACAAATAATTTATTCATGGATTAAACATGCAAATATAGAACACAGTTGATATAAGTGAAAACGGTCCTACCTAGTACATCAATTCATTGTGAAATAAAAATTGTTCAATGTTCCAATTATTCAAATACTAAAACAGATCTACATGAGACTACTAGCCGGTCGAAGTCCAATGTTCCTAGCATGTTCGATATGTTTGGTACAAGACATTGGTTTCGTAAAAGGATCAGCTAAGTTGTCATCTGTATGAACTTTGAGAAGACGAATTTCACCCATTTCGATAACCTCTCGAATGTAGTGAGTCTTCCTGCGAAAGTGTCTGGCGCCCTTTTGAACTCCAGGTTCGTTGGCTATGATAATGGCACCAGAATTATCGCAGTACATATCCATGGGTCTTTCATTACTGGGGACAACCCCAAGCCCATAAATGAATTTCCGTATCCAAACAACCTCCATTGCAGCTTCGGAAGCAGCTATGTATTCAACTTCTGTAGAAGACATCGCAGTAGTGCTTTGCTTAACACTCTTCCAGTCAACAACGCCTCCGTTCATGACGAAAACGAATCCAGTCTGAGATCGAGTGTCATCTCGATCTGTTTCGAAACCAGCATCATTGTAGCAAGTAACACTGAGCTCTCTTTCTGTATCACCACCATAAACAAGGAATATATCTCTAGTATTTCGAAGATACTTCAATATGTTCTTAACAGCAGTCCAATGACTCTCTCCTGGATTTTGTTGATATCTACTCGTAAGGTTATGAGAGAACTCTACATCAGGTCTAGTGCACCTCACTGCATACATGATGGATCCCACAGCCAAAGCATAGGGGATTCCCTTCATCCGCTTCACCTCATCAGGTGTGGAGGGTCCCTGAGTCTTACTCAAGTTTACATTGTGTTGCATTAGAGGTTTTCCACGTTTAGAAACATCCATTCTAAACCGTTTTAGAATTTAATCAATGCATGCACTTTGACTTAAACCAATTAACCGCTTCGATCTATACTTATAGATCTTGATTCCTAGGATGTACGCCACTTCACCTAAATCTTTCATGGCAAAGCATTTTCCAAGCCAGAATTTGACATCTTGTAGCATTGGAATGTTGTTCCCCATGAGTAATATGTCATCAACATATAAGATTAGAAAAACGACGATACTCCCACTAGCTCTCATATATATACACATGGCTCATCAAGGTTTTGAGTTAAACCATACGTTTTGATTTCCTCATCGAACCTTTTATTCCAGCTTCTGGATGCTTGCTTCAGTCCATAAATGGATCTTTGAAGCTTGCATACTTTATTGGGATGTTTCGGACTCACAAAACCCTCAGGTTGCACCATATAAACATCTTCATTAAGGTGACCGTTCAAGAAAGCGGTTTTGACATCCATTTGCCAAATCTCATAGTCATAGTACGCTGCTATGGCTATAAGAATCCTAATAGCTTTAACGTCAACAACAGGCGAGAAGGTTTCTTCATAGTCAACCCCGTAGGTTTGAGTGTAACCTTTTGCTACCAGATGAGCTTTATAGGTGTGTACATTGCCATCCATGTCGGTCTTCTTCTTAAAGATCCACTTGCTCCCGACAGTCTTGCCGTTCTGAGGAAGATCAACCAAGTTCCAGACTTGATTGTATTTCATGGATTGCATTTCAGCATTCATAGCTTCAAGCCATTTATCGGATTCTGGATCCAACAATGTTGCTTGATAGTTAGAGGGTTCACCATGATCCCCCAAATTCTGCTCCTCAACATCGACATAAAAACCATATCGTTTAGGTGCTCGAGGTGTCCTTGCAGATCTACGAATGAGAATTACATCATTCTGTGGTTCATCATCTGTATGTTTAGCCTCAGCGTGATGTTCGCTAGTGTTACCAGGAGGTTGTGCATCTTCGCTTTGAATCTCATCAAGGTGTACAGTGCTCCCACTTGCTTCTTGTAAAATGAGACTGTTCTCAAGAAACTCAGCATACCGAGCAACAAATATTTTGTTTTCGGGTGGGTAGTAGAAATAGTAACCCATCGTTCTCTTTGGGGTACCCTACGAAGATACACTTGATAGATCTAGGCTCAAGTTTGTTCGGTGTGTCTCGTTTCACGAGAGCCTCACAACCCCAGACCTTCATGTAAGACAGATTAGGGACTTTCCCGTGCCATATTTCATATGGTGTCTTATCAACCTTCTTGGTCGGAACCATATTGAGTATGCGAGCAGCAGACTCTAGAGCACAACCCCAAAAGGATAGTGGAAAAGTAGTTAGACTCATCATGGATTGAACCATGTCTAGCAAAGTTCAATTTCTCCTTTCAGACACACCATTATGTTGTGGAGTGTATGGAGGAGTGAATTGTGAGACAATCCCACACTTAGTTAGATGGTCTATGTAACACCCTCAAATTTGGTAAGAGTAACTAATTAAAATTTCGATATTACATCAAGCAAAAGATCAATCTTCAAAATAAAATTCTCTATTTGACCACAACAAATATAAACCCTAGTCTTATACAAGGACTAGACCAAGTCGGGTGTTACTTAATCCCAACTACAAGTTGCTTTTCCCGAAACAAATGCGGAAGACTTTACTAAAGTAACCACTTCTCGAGCACAATACTAGCACTCCTCTCTGCACAGTGCCACTAGAGCTATTTTCAACTGGAACCTGTTGCACATGTCGACAAATAAAAAGGTTAGGCTAATGCCTAGTGAGTTCAAGAGTTTTCCACATGAGTAAAGATATATTTGAAAAGAGGTAATGCAGTTTAAATCATAATCCTTCAAATGATATGCTTTGAATATGAAAACGACTCGTTTTCCAATAATATGCATTTTGGGCAAAACACCAATATAAACGTTTTCAAATCCAAACTACTTCAAGGATAAGATCCCAATATAAAACGTTCTTTCGTAAATTAATTTCAACCCAAAACTCACTCAAAACGTGAATAGAAATCGAACTCTCTATTTATGAAAATGCGATCAAAAATTTATATTTCAAAACACCCAAAAAGCTGATGGGGCATAATACTCAACCTGTAAATCATGGATAAGATCCATTTATACAAAACATCACCGAAACTTGGATAATAAAACTCAATACCCAAAAACAACACCTTTCGGTGACGGGGGATACCCGAATTCCATCGAAAGTGGCAGGCACACAAAGTTAAGCCACTTATCAATGTTCTCGAGCTTCACATAGAGCCATGGATCCCCGTATACGGCGCCCAACAGAGCTACCACCGCAAGATACCCAAATGACCCTAGTGTCTACTCAACCTCTAAATGAGTCTCACCACAAAGTCACAAGTCCTCGTATCCGGCTCTCCAAGAGCACCACCGCAAGACTTAGCTCCGTATACGACTCTGCAGAGCACCACCACAAGCTTACATAAAACATGACTTGGGGACCACTCACTAGACTTCAAACGCGGACACTAAATTCCATGATGAGTAACCAGACTGGATTACAAACGGGCATCGAGTTCAACCACCCACGATATATACCTCGAGCCCTTCAATAAAGGTTACGCGGTCATCGAGTTCAACCACCCACGATATATACCTCGAGCCCTCCCGCTAGCCATAATAATGGCCAGTCCTAAAACGGGGATAAAGTCCCCACTAAACCAACTAACTGACTCATATGCCTATGTGATAGCGGAATATCGTATAGGTCCACAAAGTGGCCACTATGTTGCCACAGTGGCGGTACAAGTGCACACCGGACACTATGATCTCTATAAGTAATAAAGTGGTAAAAATACCAAGATCGTATCCACAAGGATCAGACTTCAAAGTTTCGAGTAGTAGGTCGAGAATACAATGGTTTCAATTAGAGAAGAAGAAAATATCTTTGAGCGAGATTGGTGCTTTTAACAATTAACAAATACTTTAAAGAAAAGGGAGGATGTGGGTACAAGCATTAACTAAGACTGATGTAGTAACAACTTGGTCAGAAACAAAATGACACATGACAGCCTTAAAACCTTTTTCTCTCGAAAATAAGTTTCCTCGGAACGTGGCCACGTTTCACCCACTTTGTCACCACGTTGGCCAACTCAAGACTTGCCGACTTAACTAAGTAAACCTCTAAGGATTTCAGTTCCACCAGTATAGATATAGACGCCCAAATCTCTTTGTGACACCCATATCGACCGACATTTGAACCTTAGTTAAAATCATGCAAAAACCCGTATCTCTACGTGGTTATAAAAGACTTTCTCAAATCTTCTTTGCATCACTTAAGCCGTATTTCGGATCTGCCCCTCTCGAGGTCTAAGATCTAATATTAACACTAACAAGTGATCGGCTTGTCCGCGTTGAGTTAAAGTCCCGACTCGAGCGACCAAGTCTAAGAGTTAGCAAAGATGGCAACACCCAAGTGTTGCCTACTAGTCTTAGATTTGGCACACACCCACACCCAAAGGGGTGTTTAGTTCATAATAACAGTAGAAGACATGAAAGAAGAAGGATAGAACATAAATTTAAATTGCATAAATGAAACTTAAAAGTTGTTGCCAACGTGGCCACTTTGAGCTGGAAATTAAATACTAGAAAATAAATTACAACTACAACTATCTAAGAGAAAAAAAAAAGAACAATAGCTGAATTATGCTACATGTTGGAGCTCCCTTTCAAATGACATCCATGGCTTCAATTTATAGTGGAAGATGAAAAAGGTGGTGGAGGATTTTACTCACAAAACCTTTCAATGAGTTCAAGCCTTCTTTGACCCAAAGGCTCCTTGCCTTTTTCATCTATTTTCTCATGAAAGCTCATCTTTTGCTTTATCTCATTTAGGCTTTTAGGTAGGCATTTTTGGCATTGATATCTTTCCACCAACTTTTTGCTTTTATCCTTTGTCTTCTCTTCATCCCCTTGGTTTCTAAAGCTTAGCCTTTAAGAAAGCCTTTATGCAGCTGAAATGGACATAAAAATACATGCAAAATATGATGTTTTTCAGCTGTCCTCGGATTTACATCGTTTACTAACGTGGCGACAAAGTGGCCACTTTCTGCAGTCCAACATTTAGCCCAAAAATGATGCTTTCAACCATCAAAATACAAACTTTTATACTCAACACCTCCAAATGAAAAAAAAAAAAAAAAAAAAAGAGAAACATGAACATGTAAAGGGAAAACACACACTAAAATTAAAGAAAAATACACACAAACAATGTGTAAATAACACTCAAAATGAGAGTTATCACTATGGATCCAATGCATTACAGTCTAAAACGTTACATGACTCAAAAGAATGAACTAACACATTCAAAACATGTAACTCTCAAATAAGATGCAACTAAGTACACCATACGTCCAAGGCTCCTTAACGAGCTACCAAAACTGAACAAATGTTCCAAAGACTCATTTGAGTGTAAACCAAGCCCCAAAAGGCATAATGAACGGTTGGCTAAAATACGTGAGACGACAGGGTTACATAAACCAAAATACATCTTTTCCCAAAACTTTGTTTCTCAAATCGCATTTGGACTTCGACCCAAAACCCAAAAAGAATTATCATTTTCTAAAGTGTTCCCAAAATCGGGAATGACCCAAAACCAAAGGACTCACACTTTCATACCTTTCAAAACATCCATTTTCATAAATGATGCATAAAGCCCGACAAACATTTAAAAGTGCGTTTTTGACCAAATAACCATTTATGCAATAAATCGTCAAAACCGTTTCATTTATGACACATTTATCGAAATGCCCAAAAATCCCAAATGTGGTGTTTTACAAAGTTAAATAAGCTAAACACTTCAAATAATCAAAAGTTACCAATTAACTCAACAGTTGATAATTTCATGCAAAACACCTAAACGCTTTTAAAATAGACATTTTGGCATGTACAACGTTTTCACAAATCAACTTGAACTCACATTGCTAGGTTAGGTTAAACCTAGGTTCCAAATCCAACCATTAGCCTTCAATAGTGTAGATCCACCCTTTCCAAGCTATTACCAACAAAAGTTAAGGTTTCCAAACAACCCATTCCTTCAAGTCTAGCATAAACATCAACAAGTAAACCTTCAGATCTATAAATATCCTTATACCAAAAGCTTAGATTACTCAAGGAAACTTACCATATTGGATGTTGAGACTTTCCACCCAAAGCCATCCAAACAACCTATCAAACCTTCAACCCGAGCTTCCAAATACCGAACCCTTGAGTTTTGTTTGGACCAATCCACCATAGTTGCTCCCAAAATCAGCCCTTGGGCTCTCAAAATCGTCCCAAGGAAGAGAGAAGTAGAAAGTGGGAGTAGAATGGGAGAAAACCCTATAAAGTGGGTTTTAATCGACCAGATGGTCTCCCGCAGCCTTGGCCGCGACCTTGAAGTCGCGGGCCAAGCCGCGCGTGCTACACAGCTGCGCACAACACACGTGTCCCTGGTACACTTCTCACCTTTCGTGTTAAACCGCTCCCTGATCGCTTCTCTTGGTCGACCGCTGACTGTTCTCCTTAACTGACCATAAGTTGTTCTTTAGGAAATTACGGGTGTTACAATCCTCCCAACCTTAAAAGAGATTTCGTCCTCGAAATCTGGAACCAACCAAGTACCCAAAGATCGCACTTGACAAGATCGATTGATTTCCTATCCAAACGGAATGCCTTCACGAACCCTTACCTCATATACGAACCCGATTACATCCCAGTTGAGATTATCGTTGCATTTCTCATAACGAGCCATCGCAAACTCAACCCCAACGTTCGATATACCTCATCCATGTCGAGATGAACGTTGAGTCCTTGCTTAATCATTTTCTTAATCATTACATCTCGGTTGCCTCCCAACCTTATGTTGCCCATATTACCTCAAGAGTAACTTACGACCTTATTCAGTCATTTCCACCAAGAATACCCCAAAGCAAACTTTTCCCTTAGGTACCTCTAATTACGACGCATCAAGGTCTCCTCAATAATCGTTTTGTACTTAAAGTATACCTCGACATTCTCACCAAATGCCTCCAATAAACATTACTACCAAAGAGTTATCGTCCTTCGACGAAATTTTCTAACGACTAGTTTGGTCTGAACCAACACCACCTTAAATCCGATCTTCAAAGCTTACACAGACACGATGTATGCAAGGGCTCGCAACTTCCATAGATCCCAGCATTGGATGGAAGTTGTTAGCCCTAGCCGTAACTCGTAAGGCTTAAGGCTTGACCTCGCCGCCACGCCGCGCCGCATGCCATTTAGAACCTTGATTAAAACCCACTTTCTAGGGTTTTCTCCCATTCTACTCCCACTTTCTACTTCTCTCTTCCTTGTGATTAGAAAAAAAAAAAGATTAAATATACCACACAACTCATTAAATAATGCATTAATTAATTTTTTTCAAAAATGAACAAATAAAGGCATAAAAATCATTTAATTATATAAGAGTTATATAAGGAATTTATTTTAAGATATTTTTTCTTTTACCATTTTTATGATTTTTATTGTGATTTAATTTCTTATTTGAAATATTTAGTTTCTATTTAATGTATTTAAAATAACTGTAATTTAATTTTCACTTAAATAATTTAATTTTTATTTTAATAGTGTTTTGACTTTTTGTGATTTTAATGTGATTTTTATTAAAATCATGTGTTTCACAACTAACTGACTTTTAAAAAATTTCTAATCATGTTTGATCTAAAGCGTGAAAAACAATTATTCAGATTAAATAGTGGGAAAAAATAACAGAAGCAGAAGTACATGTGAATATGTGATGTATAACATAACACATTTAATATCTACGTATAAGATCACATGTGATTTAAAACGTAATTCATAATTTACAAATATCACATGTGATGTTGTGGATAACTCACATTTTTTTTCTACTTACATTAATATGATCTATATCACATATGATATGTTGACGAAAAAATAACGTAAAAAGTCGATTAATTATGAACATTACATGTGATTTTTGATGAAAATCGTAAAAAAATTCTAAATAAATTCTTTCAATAAAAAATAAATATTTTAAATGAAAAACGAAATCATAGTTATTTAAAATGCCAAAACAAAAACAAAAAAATGAAATGAAAAATTAATCATGCTTAAATCATGAAAATTGTAAAAGATAATCTTAAATAAATATCTTAATTAAAGGCAGTTAATAATTTTCATAGAAATAAAAAAAATCCATATATAATTCAAATGCAACAAATGATACATATACCCTTTTGGGCGACTTTTAAAAAAGTTTTTACTTACAACATGATTCCAATAAATGATTGATTGAAATTCATTCTCTTATTTTCTTATTTAGACATCATTCTCATTTGAACCTCCCTCTCTCTATATATGTGTGTGTGCATGCCTCCATCAGTACTCAAATTACACACAAAAATCGGAATTATGAAGAAACCCTTCATAATACATTACTTGTTCATTTTTGCCATCCTAACATGTTCATGTGCTTTCTTAACTTATGCGTGTTTCCCTGACCATAAATGGCGTGTTCACGTTATGAGTGACATATCAGATAACATCGTTGCCCATATCAAATCTGGAGATGATGATCTTGGAAGCCATACCCTTCCGTTTAATGGAGAATACGAATGGTCATTTTGTAATAGGGTTGATGGTAAGACTCTTTTTTATGGCTACTTTTGGTGGGGTTCGAGATATCAAACATTGGCTCTGTTTGATAACAATATTCTAGATATATGTGCGGTACCCGCATTTACTAATTCTGATTGCTACTGGTCAATACGACCCGATGGATTTTATGCAAGTCCAAGTAATAGCCCATTAGGTGATGATAGTTGGCAGTTTATAAAAAGTTGGGGCTGAAATTATATTTGATGAATGATGTATTTTGTTTATCATATCAAAGATGATATAACATTTTATTAGAGCTTGATGCATGACAATGGTATTGAATGTGATGTTTATTTATCTGATGAGAAATAGATGGTTTTACAACAATTATTGATGTTATCTACTGGAATTTGCAAAGCATAAATAACCAATGTATGTAAGAAACGTTTATATGGATATGTGACTGAATGAGTCTATTATATAGATAAAGACCGCAGACCAAACTATATTGACATTTTAAAGTATATTATTGGATTTATATATGACATAAATACATAATCGTTCTTTTGAAAAAAATACTTGATATAAATTATGTGACGTTTAAATTTTTACATATAAATAATGTTGTGTTTAGACGTTTATTATGGGTTCTTTAGCTTGTGCTTTTTAGGTGGAATGAACAAACTCATATTGGACTAGAAAATGTATTATTAGTTGTTTGGTAAAACTGATATAATAATGTACATATTTGGTACAACTAGACTAGTTATATGCTTGTTTTTAGTAAACTAGCATATGACTGGAAAAAGAAAATTTGACCAAAATAGTCAATCTTCCCAATCAAATTCACTCTTTAACCATTTTTTCAATTGAATTACCATCACTTGGTTCTCGTGAAGGCCAAGTATATCAGGTACAAAATTTCAAATCTACAGAATAAACCTAAACTAAAAACGAATTCAAAGCATATGTTTTCTTCCGATGAATGTCCGACGACGGGTCTCTGCCCCTGCAAAGATGGAACGACAGAAGTTTTGAGAATTCAAGCTATACATTTGCGTAAACTCATTTTTAGCTTTAAAAAAGTTTTTTTTAAAAAAAATATTTGCGTAGGGATTTGAATGAAAATCCCAATTTGCCTGAAAATAAATACATTTTTTTATTCTGAAAATATATTTGCGTAAACGCTGGCTAAAATTAAAAATTTGGTTCCAAAAGTGACTAAAAAGTAAAGTTAGGGGTTGTTTGATAGTTGTTGAATGTTTGGTTTATGATGATTAAGTGATCAGAATGATTAAAAGATCAGAATAATTAAGAGACTCTTATGATATAGTGCAAAATGATATATGGTTGTTTGATGATTGTTTTGAATGAAATTATGACGCTGAATGATTAAAGGAGACCTAAGATATAAAATCATTCAGAAGATTTTAAAGTCAATCAAATGGTTGAGAGAGATGGTCAAATTAATGTGTTTTTTCTTACCAAAAAAAATTCTTAAACTTAATTGTTTAGCTTGGAGAAATAATATGTTATTATATTTATTGAATATTTTGATAATATAGTTAACGTAATCTACAAAATGGAGAAGTTGTTGGATTAGAATGTAATTTTTTAAGATATTTTAATTTTTAATTCTTTATTTGAGAAAATTTGGGAGATGCTTTTAAATTTTTTTAAACTCTATAAAAATAACTAATATGAACATATTTAAATACAAGATAATCATTGAGTCAACAAAATATTTGATCGTTATTTTTATCCAAAATAATACTTCATCATTGTAACTAAAATAAATCACATCTTTATTTTTAAATCTAAAATATTTAAATTATAATAAAAATTTTAATTCACCTAGTTACACTAATCATCGATCTACATAAATTTTGAATTTTATTTTTCATAGAAGTTACATTAGTTTTTCAATCGGTTTAATCTGACATCGATATCAAAATATTCTTTGTATTTTTTACGAGATCTTTAAATTAATAAAACATGTTCATCTATAATTTTTATTTTATTCAAACGTATATTTCAAATTTTATATTCCATTAAAATTACATTAATTTTCCAATTATTGATTTACAATAAAATTTGCATCACGTTATGTTGCAGAATAAAAATCTATTATTATATTATAATATATAAATTAAAAAAAATAAACAATTAACGTGTAAAATTAAAAACATAGTTCATAAGGAAAACACAAAATATTTTGGTTTTTGTAACAATGTAGAATAATGTTAAACTACCTTTCAATTGTTTGCACACTTTTTATACTAAAATGGTGTACAAATTTATATATAAAATAATTCATTTTCAACTAACATTAAATAAAATATTTTAAGTATATTTTTTATTCTCAGTTTATAACACTTTCAATAATATTTTTATATTTATTAGTTTTTTACAAATTCGACCCATAAGTTTTTATTACGTTAATAATATATAACTGTAACTAAAATAAATTATTCGTACATAATTAAATTTGAATTTTTATTATTATATTAAAAAAATTATATTATAAGACATATTTAAACAAATAATTCAAATGCATTTAAATTTATACTATACATTATTAGATTTATACGACATGTTATTTAAATTTACTTATCAGTTATGTATCTTCTTATATTTTCTGAATCGTAATATATATATATGTCAATTGTTTGTGGTTTATTATATATCATAAATTACTAATAAAAAATCTTATAACCAAAATACCATTTCAATCAAATAAATTATATATATATATATATATATCTCAAAATTGAGGGACATTTTATATAAAAATAGTTTAACATCGAATTTGATGCTATACTATTCACCAACACCAACATCGTGTAAGAACTAATGTTGGGTTGCAGTTAAATTGAGTGAAATTGATATAGAAAATGAAGTTTGGTGTTGGGATGGAGATGTCTTACCTAGCTACAAATCCATACCCATTGTGCACTTGGGATAACATAGAGTTAACTTATCAGTTTTCTTCATAAACATGTTTGACAAAATCACTCACGGAGCAAAAATGATAAGTTTTTCAAGTATTATCATAAGGGTCTTTCAAAAGAAAAACCTATACAAAGTATTAATTGTTTGATGTGATTGATTTTGTTTTATATAATATGTATTGATATGAAAACGAGACAAAAAAACAAAGTTTTCAAGATCAATCGAAAAAAGAAAAGAAAAAAACAAACAAGAAAGAAACTAATAAAAACGAAATAGGATAAAAATAATAATAATCAAAATTGTTAATGACACATTGGTAAAGGTTTCTTTGCTATGCTTGAAAGACCAGGTTCGAGTCTTAGGGTATGTTTGGTTCATAGAATGAAATTTGATAGAGTTGGAATCAATCGAAGGAATTTGACTTTGAAATAATTGAAATGAAATTTGATGGAATTTGACCACGTATTTGGTTGGCAGGAATTCAATTCATTCCCTTAAGCCAAGGAATGATGAATCACTTAAATTGTGGAATTCAATGGAATTAGAATGATTCGATCGCTTTCATTCCGTGAACCAAACATGGGTTTGGAATTTGGTCAATGTCCCCAAGACCCAACAAAATCCAAACTAAGCCATAAGCTCAACAAATCCAAAGACCCAACGTTGAAAATCATACAAGGAAATCAAACGTAAACGACCCGTAATAATACAACCCATGTTTCAACACACCCAAATAACTTCAACATGATTTAGATCGGGACAAAACATTTTCCAAAGTGTGTTTATACCTTTTATCCTTTCAAACCATCCCATGACACCCAATAGAATGCATTTATACTAAAAAATATGCTCCATACAATAAATCATTTAAATACCCAAAATATATGGTTTATTTATCAAAATGCCAAAATCCCAAATGTGGGTGTTTTATAAGTTTATAAAGCTGAATACTTCCAAATAACCAAAATTTATCAGATGATTAGCAGTTAGCAATTCCACGTAAAACATGTAAACACTTTAAAATAGACATTTTGGCATGTACACCGTTTTCACAAATCACTTGAACTCACCTTGCTAGGTTAAGTTAAACCTAGTTTTCAATCCCCAACCATTGGCCTTCCAAGCATAGCTCCCACCCAATGCTTTCCGAAGACATCCATTCCAACCCTTCAACTCAAGCATCCAAAACCTAGATCCACACATTTCCGACCATAAATACCCATATTTAACTGATATGCATTGAGAAATCAATGCATGTTCACTCTTTTTCTCTCTGTTAGGATAGTTGTTTTATTTTCAAATCCCTAATTTGAGTCTTTTTTATATGTTATTTTCCATATTTCTTTATAAGGCTTAATGTGGTAGTGAAACTCATCTTTTGGTTAAATAGTAGCTTATTTTATGTTTATTGTTTAAATCTTGCAGCAGTTAGTCACAACATTCCCACAACATTGGATGGCAGCAGACTTTTGGATGAGCTTCATGGATCCAACTGTCATGGTTATTGGGCCAGACTTTTGTTGAAGATGTGGGCTGCTGATTTTTGAAGAAACCATCAGATTTGCTTTTTGCTTTTAGGAAAATGTCAAAAACACTTTATTAATTCTAGCTTTGTCTTTTGTGATATCTTGGGCCCCAAGTTGGTCTTTGCCCAATGGTTATTACCCAACTTCTTTTGTATAAATAGATGGGTTTAGGTATTTGTTGAGGAGGCAAGTAAGTAATTTCAAGTAGTGATTATTCTCTCAAACTTCAAAGTAGCAAGTACTCTAAAGTTCCAAGTAGCTAAAAGCTTTTGGTTCTCAAGACCCAATCGGTTTCATAAACCGATTGTTACATTTTCGTAATCATTTTAATATAAGTCTCGTATTTACTTTATTTCTTGCTTTCTTGTAATTATTTATTTATTTACGCTTATCGCATTTACATTTCGTAATTTATTATTGTCATCTACTTTACGCAATTTACTTTATGTCTTTAATTTCCGCTCTTTATATTTCTTGCAATTTAATTTCCGTCATGAGTAGCTAATTTCATTAGCTTGGGTGTGAGGCAAATGATGAGTTTTTAAATCAAAAGAAAGTGGACGTCGTTTCTCAATAACGATGTTCCACCATTTCATTCTAAATTTTATAAATCCAAACGCACTTCTTGACGAATTGATCGCTTTGAAAGTGGTAAAGTGTAGTGGACTCAGAGATGGACCACATTAATACACGTCAATTTGAATGACATAGGAAGTATACTTGGAAAAGTTGCTTACCAAGAAATTTGGCAACTATGTTTTTCTAATCGATATATTCTCGACGGGTTGATCACGAGTCAAAGTGTTAAAGTGTAGTGGACTCAGAGATGAGCCACTTGGAACATGTCAACTTGGATGATATGGGAATTAACTCGAGAGAGTGATTTTTAATAAACTTGTTTATTTATCCATATACTTTAAGAGCACCGTTCAACACTATCACTGGTTCTGATACTGCACAGAGATGTGCCTGGTTGAAGCTAAATCCAAGTGTTACGGCTGAATCCGAGAGAATCGTTCTTAAAGTAGGTGGTGGAAATAGTTGCTGAGAGACGCAATGCTATAGCATCCCTACAACATTGGTCCACAGAAACTTGTATTTGATACTCACCACAAGTCTTACACCCTTGCTATCTTTATTCTCTGTTATCTTATTTTAACTGTCAACAAAACCAAACAAAGTCTTCAAATTCGCCATCTGAAATCATATCTTTCATTACACTTTTATTGCACTTTTACAACAATCTCTGTGGGACGATATTCGGTATTTTACCACTTTATTACTTGAAAGACGATATTGGGTCTCATTGTATACTTGCTTTGAGATTCAATTAGCACACGTCTATAGGTGTATTCCATGCACTATCAAGTTTTTGGTGCCGTTGCCGGGGATTGGCTCGCTAAAAGTCTATAAAAGTTTTCTAAAAGATTTGATTTTTCTAACACCGTTTGAATCACCTTCTCTTGGTGTATGCCAAGAATACCGCGTGGGGAGTTATTTGAGTTCGACCGGGACATATAACGAACATTCCGTAATAGAAGTAGGACTCAAAGAATTGCATTGATCATAGAACCTCCAATCATGGAACCACCCCCGCCAGGTTTTGAGAATAGGATGCCTAGACTAGAAAATCCACCAAGACAACAACCGATTTTTCATGATGCACCACCCATTTTCGGAAATCCACCCGAAATCCCTTTTCAACAAATGCCAAATCAAGGGAACAATAATCATAACCATAACCAAAATCAACATCCTAATGATGACGATACAGAATCCAATGGTCACAATGACAATAGGGATGATGCTCCGAACATAATTAATCTTGCGAATTCCAAAGAGGGAAAGATTATGGACTATGCTATTCCCGATTTTGAGCAATTAAATTCGGGGATAATTAGGCCCCATATTCAAGCCCTCCATTTTGAGCTAAAACCTATCATGTTCCACATGTTACAAACCAATGGACAATTTGCCGGAATGCCATCGGAGGATCCTCACTCTCATTTGAAATCTTTTATGGAGATCACCGATGCATTCTTGATGCCTGGGGTATCTAACGATGCCTTGAGACTCACTCTTTTTCCATTCTCTCTAAGGGATCGGGCAAAGTCATGGTTCAATTCATTGGCACCTGGTTCTGTACCATCTTGGAGCAATATGGCTGAAAAGTTTTTGCGAAAGTATTTTCCACCTACCCGTAATGCTAAGTCCAGAAACGAAATTTGCATGTTTAAACAAATGGACGATGAAGCAATTCCCGATGCATGGGAAAGGTTTAAGGAGTTGTTGAAGAAATGCCCTCACCATGGCATTCCCTGCTGTATTCAACTCGAGACGTTTTACAATGGGTTGACCCCCATGGCGAAACAAATTGTTAGACCACAGTCTCATTGGATTCAAGATCATCCAAACTGAAGATTGCAATCTGAAGCTAAAGCCGAAACGTCGACTCTCGATATTAAAGTCTATGTCGTTTGTAATAAATGTCAATGTAATTGTATTAGTTTACTTAGATTTAATATCTAAGTTATAACATTGTAATAGTTAGATAAAGCTAACTTGGTTAGTTTCTAGTATTTAGTTAGTTTACATAATATCTAAGTTTAGATATTATGTATATTATTAGATTAGATATTAGGTAGGCTTATAGTTTTATATTGCAAGTTGTAGGAAGTGTTTCTAACACACTTGGTTAGATTAAGTGTATCTCTAACATCTCTCAAAAAAATCAGATCATTATTCACACATACAAACACACACTTGAAGGTGTAAAAGAGAGAAAACATAGAGAACACATTTCATGCTTAATCGATCAACCTTGTAACTCGTTTGTTATAATCAATACAGGTTGGTAATCATATTGTGTTGTTGTTTCTATAAACTTGATAAGTATTGTTGGACCGACAATTGGTATCAGAGCCTGATTAAGATCAAAACAAGTTTTCAGAAAAACGACTCTGTGTTCTTCAAGAAAAATTGATTTTGTGATTGAAACTGTTTTAGGTGTTAGAATCGATCAGGTTGTGATCGTACTACATGCTAGATCGAGTTGTTGATATTTGATTTCACTTTTAAGCTTAAATCGAGTTCCAATTTGTGGATTTTATGTGAAAAAGTCGAAGTGGGTAAGTTCACTGTGCCATCGATTTTATTTCGAAAAAGTGTGTTTTAGAGAGATCAAGTGCTTAAATTCTATACTAAAAGTGTTTCTAGACATATTGGTAGGGTTTGGTATTGCTAAATCGTTTCAGGATAAAATTTTAGACGATTTTCAGAAGTTCTGGACGAACACCCGCACAACAGAGGAAGAATAGCCCGCAAAATTCAACTTTGCGGCTCCCACATCAAACGCATAGTTCTACTGTGCGTGTCCCAAAGGAAACGCACATCTTACTGTGCGGCTCCAACTACAAACGCATACCATACTTCTCGGTTCTCAAGTGACCCGCATACCTCAATTGTGCGCTCCTCACTAGACCCGCACACCTCAATTGTGCGCTCCTCACTAGACCCGCACACCTCAGTGTGCGCTCCTCACTAGACCCGCAAACCTCTCTGCTCCAATCCATACTTAGAATTTTTTTTTCTGAGAATTTTTCGAAACTACAAAAGGGTCTTTAATTGTCATAATTTTTTTCTCTAGGGGCGCTGCCCCCATACCCCCGCAAGGGCGTTGCCCCTTGACCCCACCCGCTAACCGGGTAGTGGGACCCTCGTGCTAAGTCTGCCTAGGGGGACAAAATTTCTTGTGTGATCAAATTTTATTTGGATTAACGATCATATCTGTCAAGTTTTCTCTTAATCAATATAGGATGACATCCAGAGAAGCTCTTGCAATAGGAACTGACACCAAACCACCAGTTCTCTTTAGAGGTGAATATGAACAGTGGAAGGATAAGTTCCTAAACTTCATCGAAAGACAGGATTTGGATGATTTCATCAAACAATCCTTAGAAGAAGGCCCCATGGAAACAAAATATAGGGAACCAGCAGAAGGAACTGAAGAAGTAAGACATGCACTGACTTATGAAGAACTAACCGGTGATAATAAGTTAAGAGCAAAAGCAGACAGATTGGCCAAGTCAACATTCTACAAGGGATTCCGAATGAAATCTACCTAAAGATTGACAGTTATAAGGCCTCCGACAAACAAATGTGGGATCAACTCGAGAAGATGATGCTGGGTTCAAAGATAGGGAATCAACTTAAAATCTCTAACTGCCTGCACAGTTTTGAAGAATTTAAAGGCAGAACTGGAGAAAATCTAGAAGGAACATATGATAGATTCGTGACCTTGCTAAACGAATTGAGCAAGAACAAGGTCAACAAATCTCAAATCGAACTGAATATCAAATTCCTGAGTATTCTACAACCAGAATGGAAAAGTTTTGCCAGACAGATGCCGCAGATAAAAGATTTGAATGAGATTCCACTTCATGAGGTGTATGAAACCCTCCGTCAAAATGAAGAAGAGGTGGATGAAATTCTAGCTGAGAAAAGACAGAAAGGAAAGACAATTGGAGATACAGTCGCTCTTGTCGTCAAGAAGAAGAACAAGACGATTGTATATGAATCAGAAGAAGATGAAGCTTATGCAAACTCTGACATGGATGAAAATGAAAAAATGAAGAAAGCAATGTTGTTTCTGACAAATGCGTTTCAGAAAAAGTTCTACAGGAATCCAACATCAAACAGTCAGAGGTACTCTTCTGGACCCAACAACTACGCTCATAAGGAAAGGGTTGAAGGTAGTAGGTTTGAAGGGAAAAAGTTTGAAGGAAAGAGATTAGATGAGAAGAAAATGGAAGAGAAAAGATACCAGTCTGAAGGAAAGAGGATAGAGGAGAAGAAACCCGAAGAAAGAAAGTACAAGGATGAAGGATCAAGTCAGCCAGGTCCACCGATGTGCTACAACTGTGGCAAAACAGGTCACTTTGCCAAGGATTGCCGAAGATCAAAGGTCAGAAACTTCGATTACTACAAGAACAAGATGCTTCTTGCAAAGCAACAGGAGGCAGGCAAGGCACTGATGGCTGAGGATGAATACTGGCTTGATCACTCAGATGAAGAAGAAGAAGATGAAGATAAAGATGAAGCCGTCAATATGTGCTTGATGGGCAAGATGGAATCAGATGCTAAAGCTGATTCAGAAAATGAAGAAGAGGAGGTCTGTGATTTATCGTATAAAGATTTCATGAATAAAATGCATACCATGAGTTTAAAACAAGAAGAGTTAGAATCTAATCTTAAGCGAGAAAATGGTGTTATTATTAACAAAAACCAATTGATACAAAAACTTAGCAATGAAATTGCTGAGAAGAAAGTATTAATTGAGGTTTTACATACAAACATTGACACCAATGCAAAAGAACAGACTATAATTCTAAAAGAGAATTCTGAACTCAAGTCAAAACTGAGAAATAGTGAGCTTGACTTATATAAGCTGACTAAAATGCATTCTTCATGTACTAAAGAAAACAAGTCTTTAATTGCAAAACTAGATGCTTTGGAAAAGAAGTTGTACTCATTAGGTCAAAGTGAGCAAACCATTTATCTTAACAAACCGAAAAAGAATAAAGAAAATTGGGGAATCGGTTATGTGAAACCTCATTGCCTTAAAAAGGGTATAAGAGAAGTGCCTGCACTTTATGATTATACCTCTATGCTAGTTTCTCACCGAATCTCTTCACTTAAAGTTTTTAATACTAAACTATCAAAGGAGGATGAAGCAAATGAAATTGAAAAACGGAAAAAGTCATCTAAAGTTCACCTTCCATTTTATTATGCGAAGTTGAATAATAGTTATGACTATCCAAATAATGAAAAGAAATCTCTTTCAACTGACTACTTTCAAAGTTATTCTGTAAAAGAGATGGAGGCAAAGCCTGTTATAGGTAAAATATATGTCCCTTCTCTCGTGTTAGAAAGTAAAATTTCTGAACTCGAGAACTCTTTATCAGATGAAAGACTTTTGATTGAGATTCAACAAAAAGTTTTTTCAACCGTTATGAAAAATGTTGTTTTTACAAAAGCTTCTAAATCTGATGACATGTTTGGTTCATCAAACGAAGGGTTTGATTTTCTTAATTCTGACGGTGGTTTGGATGGTTGTTTTGAACAATTTGATTTTAATGCTAAACTTTCAAACCATTCATCTTTTGTTGTGAAATCTTTGGGAAAAACCAGTATGCCTGTTAACAGTGTAAAATCAACGAAAGTTGATAAGTCAGTCTCTGTGAAAGCCAAAAATGCTAAAGGTAAGAAAATATCTCAGCATTCACAGAAATCGATCACTACTGGTAAACCAAAGAAGGTGCATTCATTTGTTGCTCAGAAGTCTAACTCACCAGTTACACATGTTTCAGATCTGTGCAAGCAAATGCCAGAAGTAAATTCCCAATGGCAACCCAAACGGAAGCTTGACAAGACCGTTTTATCGCTTAGTAGTGTTAATTGTAATAAGAATTCGCTTAGTAAAGATGTCCTAATTGCTGATATTGCTCTTTTGAACTCAAAACTTGCTGTTTCTCGTAAACAATATTCAATGAAGCAATTATTTCAGTTATCTTTATCTGCTGGAAAGTCCTTTATCTATGATAAACATGTTTCTATCACTTGTCAAGATTCTGGAGATTGGTTTGGAAATTACCATGTGCATTCATCTCATATTAATTCTTCTCATACATTTAAAAAGAAAAGAGGAACCAATTTGAAATGGTTACCAAAATCTTGTGCTAACACAGCAGGACCCAAATTCCAATGGGTACCTAAGGCTAAATCTGTGTTGCAGGCACACAAAGCTTAAAGAGAAAGCGACTTCTGATTATGTACAGATCAGGACTCGTTCTTCAATGTCAAAATAGGTTTTTGGATAATGCAGTTCAAAACCCGAACATCAAAGTCAAAATAGGCTTTTGAACAAATCAGCTCAAGACCCGCACTTCGATAATCAAAGTGAAAATTCCAATGTTGTCGTATGAATATCTAAATTTGTAATTTCTCTTATGCAGACTAGTCATACATGGTTCTTGGACAGCGGATGTTCCAAGCACATGACAGGGCAAAAAGAGATACTGTCCAATTTTAAAGACAAATATTGCGGAACAGTAAGATTTGGCAACAACCAGTTTTCTCCAATCATGGGATACGGTGATGTACAACAGAACAATGTCACTATCAAGAAGGTGAGCTATGTTGAAGGCTTACGACACAACTTGTTCAGTATAGGCCAGTTCTGTGACAAAGAGTTAGAGGTCAACTTCAAAGCCAAGAGATGTTCAGTTCGCAATGAAGAAGGCGAAGAACTCTTGGTCGGTACTCGAGAATCAGACCTCTACACAATCAATCTGTCAAATGTCCAGGCTGACAAGCAAGTGTGTCTACTATCGAAAACTTCGATGCAACAAAGTTGGTTATGGCATCGACGTCTTTCTCACCTCAACTTTCGGTACATCAACAATCTGGTCAGTGGAAAGCTCGTCAAAGGACTTCCAGAGCTGAAATATGAAAAAGAACATCTTTGTGCAGCCTGTGAAAAGGGCAAGATGAAGAGGGCACCTCATAAACCGAAGCCTGAACCAAGTACCAATGCTCCGTTAGAGTTATTGCATATAGACTTATGCGGTCCGATGCGAACTCAAAGTCTAGGCGGCAAGAAGTACATACTCGTGATCGTGGACGATTACTCGCGATATACATGGGTCAAGTTTCTACGTTCAAAGGATGAGACACCTGATGTTCTCATTACATTCCTAAAGACGACCCAGGTGAATCTGCAGAAACCGGTCTAGTTTCTAAGAACAGACAACGGCACAGAGTTCAAGAACAACAAAGTTGAAGAATATCTCGAATCTGTCGGGATTTCACATCAATACTCTGCTGCTCGAACGCCTCAACAAAATGGAGTGGTTGAAAGAAGAAATCGAACGCTAGTCGAGGCTGCTCGTACTATGCTAAATCATTCGGACATACCTCTATTTTTGTGGGCAGAAGCTGTTTCGACCGCGTGCTACACACAGAATCGATCCATGGTACATCGAAGGTTCAAGAAGACTCCTTATGCGTTAATCAACAACCGAACACCGACAATCAAATATTTCCATATATTTGGATGTAAGTGTTTCGTGCTAAACGATAGGGAGAATCTCAATAAGTTCAGTGCTAAGGCGGATGAAGGAATCTTTATTGGTTATTCCTCGACATCAACTGCATATCGTGTCTATCTGAAGAAGTCAAAGACGGTGATTGAAAGCATCAATGTCACCTTTGATGAAGAAATGGCTTCCGAACAACAACGTTCAGAAACCGTTATAACCGGAGTACTAGCTTCTGGGCAACTCAGTCCAGAACCTGCGTCTCAACAGAATAAATCAGACGAAGCTTCAACTTCAACTAACCATTTATCTGATTTAGACTTATTATTTGAATTGTTTTATGATGAATTTCTTGGATCAAATGTAAAGAAATCTGTTATGGTTGACAGGATGGAAGACTCAATAACTACTCATCCAACCAGTTCAGATGTTCCTATTGAATCAAACGCCCCGATTCAACAAGAAATTACAATTCAAATGCCGACTCCAACAGTTGAAGAAGTGACAAATGATAAAGAGACAGAAGTAGCTGAAACAGTAGGAGATTCTGTACAGATCAATCTACATCCAGAACAAGTTGTACCTGCTGAGCCTTCTGAACCTGCCACTTCAACTGAAATCATCAATCCTCCTGCACAAACAAAAGAAGGTACAAGTGGATTCGTAGATGACACAACAGACATACAATCATCTAATCCACTGCCTCATGAACATAAATAGACCAAAGAGCACCCGCTAAACCAGATTATTGGTGATCCATCAAAACCAGTGCAAACTAGGTCAGCATCATTGAATATGTGCATGCATGACTCCTTTCTGAGCAAGTTCGAGCCAACACGCGTATCAGAAGCACTTGCTGATCCAGAATGGGTGATCTCTATGCAAGAAGAGCTAAATCAGTTCGATGCACTTCAAGTCTGGAGACTCGTACCAAAGCCTAAAGGTAAAACCATTATAGGTACGAAATGGGTTTTCAAGATAAAGAAAGACGAAGATGGTACCGTTATCCGAAACAAGGCAAGACTAGTAGCCAAAGGATACAGACAAGAGGAAGGAATAGACTATGACGAAACATATGCTCCTGTGGCGCGATTAGAGGCAATCAGAATGTTTCTAGCCTACGCAGCCCACAAGAACTTCACAGTCTTTCAAATGGACGTGAAGACAGCATTCCTCAATGGAATTCTGAAGGAGGAAGTCTACGTCTCTCAGCCAGAAGGTTTTGTCAATAAAGAGAAGCCGAATCATGTTTACATTCTCGACAAAGCACTCTACGGTCTGAAACAAGCACCTCGAGCCTGGTATGATGTTCTTTCCACTTTTCTAGTCAAGTCTGGGTTTTCAAAAGGTACGGTGGATACCACTTTGTTTATCAAAAAGGAAAAAGGCGATATCATCTTAATTCAAATCTATGTAGATGATATTATTTT
This sequence comes from Arctium minus, assembly GCA_954870635.1. Lineage (NCBI taxonomy): Eukaryota > Viridiplantae > Streptophyta > Magnoliopsida > Asterales > Asteraceae > Arctium > Arctium minus. Next base: position 63,761,900 of record OX941096.1, read on the forward strand.
TGGTTCTACAAATCCGAAGTACTGTAAGAATTTTGCAAACCTTATGGTGTCTAGATTTCAGATGAATTTGATGGGAGAGATGAATTTCTTTCTCAGTTTACAAGTAAAACAATTTTCATCGGGTATTTTTATCAATCAATCAAAATACATTAGGGATATTCTTCGGAAGTTCCAAATGGAAAATTCAAAACCGATTGGTACCCCAATGGCACCAGGTACTAAGATTGGCACCGATCATTCGGGAAAGGCTGTTGATGTTAGGACTTATCGAGGGATGATAGGTTCTTTAATGTATCTTACATCGAGTAGGCCAGATATAATGTTTTCAACATGCTTATGTGCAAGATATCAGGCCAATCCTAAAGAAATCCACTTGTCTGCTGTGAAGCGCATTTTTAGGTATCTAAAGGGCACTGCAGATCTTGGTCTGTGGTATCCTAAAGATACTAGTTTTGAACTAACAGCCTACACAGATGCAGATCATGAAGGTTGTATGTTAGACAGGAGGAGCACGTCGGGACATGTACAGTTCCTCGGTGACAAACTAGTAAGTTGGGCATCGAAGAAGCAACTTTGTGTTTCAACGTCCACGGCCGAAGCAGAATATGTAGCTGCTGCTAGCTGCTGTTCTCAGGTCTTATGGATGCGAACTCAATTACGCGACTACGGTTTCCACTTCAACAAGATCCCGATATACTGTGACTCCAAGAGCGCCATCGCAATTACAGCGAATCCTGTTCAACACACCAAGACAAAGCACATAGATGTCAGGTATCACTTTATTAAAGATCATGTTGAAAAAGGAACAATTGAACTTTTCTTTGTAAAAACTGATTATCAACTTGCCGATTTGTTCACCAAACCCTTAGACGAAAAGAGGTTTAACTTTCTTATCTCTAAGCTTGGTATGCTAAATCTTAAGATATAATCAGTAGTTACCTATCAAAGTTTTCTAAATTGTATACTTTTTCATCATTTCTTCATTCTTAACTCTAATTGATATCTGCACTTCTATCAAATGTTCATGATCCAAGGGGGAGAATGAGAAGAAATTGACATCTGGTCAATATTACTTCAAGGGGGAGCTCATAAAATTTGTGCATGTATTTTTTAATGTCAAATTTCTTTTGTAATGCAAGAATTTAGGGGGAGCTCTTCAAGATAAAAAGGGAGTACGGATATGACTTCTGATTACTTCTGATCAGAACTCGTACTTTAAAAAGTTTTACTGCTTTTTGTCTTTTCAATTTAAGTGAATAAATTTTACTTTGACTTGACATAAGACTTTTGCAGAATTTTTGAGAGATGCTTACAAGTTCATATCTTTATGACTTTAAGCTTAGCTTCATGAGATGAAAGATCATACGTTAAGGTATAATCCTTTATCTTAATCTCATATATGGTTGAAAGAAGGACAACTTTCAATCATAGAAAACATTGTTTTTAATGTTCAAACCACTTCCTGATTTTTCAACAGATTTTATATTTTGGGAGTGTATTTTAAATGTTTTCATAATCAATATTGTGCTTTAACTGAAATAGTTAAACCAATCTGAGCATCACGTGCATCATAGGAAAACAAAGAATCATTGTGCTAGGAATTAACACAACTTCAATGGAATCACCTTAACCAGTGATTTCTACCCAAGAAGTTAATCCTTAGTGATTGAGTGTGAAAATAGAAAAAGAAATGAGTATGATTAGAGAAAGCTTAATGTTTAAAAGAAAGAGCGTGTGAGAACAGAGTTAAAAGAATATCACAACTCTGCACCAACTTTTTCTGAGCCGGGTAGCCACATTACTAGTGTTTCACAATTCTTTGGTGAACATTATTGAAACAGGCAACTAACCCATGCCAACTCTTGATCAAACCTCACTATCTACTCATTTTCTTCTTCACAAGAAAGTGTTTCACATTTTCAAAGGGGATGCAACACATTTGCTATCTGATTTTCGTTTGGAAAATCTGGATATTGAAAAGAAGGAAGTCTGCCCCACCTTCGCACTTCAATCATGCACATTGAGTCTGTGTTTAACTTGCTGTTGTCTCAGTGGTTTACACAATTTTGAGCCTAATAAGCAATCATCAAGTGCTTAATTCTTTCAAACACAAGCACGAACACACAAGGAATTAGTTTCTTTGTCATAACGTTTATAGAAATAACCTTTGTGGTGTTTCGATGATTAAATGGAAGCCCTGGGGGAGTCAACATCAAACAGCTCCTTTCCATATGTGTATTTGTTACACACAGTGACTTAGTGTTACTGACAGGCATGTTAACTGATTCATTAGTTGATTCAGGTGTTACACGATTACTTTGTCTAGATTTGCAAAGATCTGGATGAATCTCTTATGAATTGACGAATCAGGGGCTCTAACCGCAAGATAGACATTTCTTACAAATAATTTTGATGAAGTCCTTGCACTTAACATCAAAAAGGGGGAGAATGACTACAAAAGAAATGGCAAAGATCACATGTTTCAAGAATCACGTCAAAGACTGAATTCTTCTACAGAAAGTAGATTAAAGACATGCTAATTTCAGAGCTAAAGAAAGAGATTGCATCTTCTGAGCTGAACAAGAAGACTGAATTGCTAAAATCATTTTCGTAATGATCTTGATCCAAAGGGGGAGATTGTTAGACCACAGTCTCATTGGATTCAAGATTATCCAAACTGAAGATCGCAATCTGAAGCTAAAGCCGAAACGTCGACTCTCGATATTAAAGTCTATGTCGTTTGTAATAAATGTCAATGTAATTGTATTAGTTTACTTAGATTTAATATCTAAGTTATAACATTGTAATAGTTAGATAAAGCTAACTTGGTTAGTTTCTAGTATTTAGTTAGTTTACATAATATCTAAGTTTAGATATTATGTATATTATTAGATTAGATATTAGGTAGGTTTATAGTTTTATATTGCAAGTTGTAGGAAGTGTTTCTAACACACTTGGTTAGATTAAGTGTATCTCTAACATCTCTCAAAAAAATCAGATCATTATTCACACATACAAACACACACTTGAAGGTGTAAAAGAGAGAAAACATAGAGAACACATTTCATGCTTAATCGATCAACCTTGTAACTCATTTGTTATAATCAATACAGGTTGGTAATCATATTGTGTTGTTGTTTCTATAAACTTGATAAGTATTGTTGGACCGACACAAATGCTCGACGCGACATCAGGAGGGGCCTTTACAGCCAATACCTATAATGACGGGTATGAAATTCTTGAAAAGATTTTAACAAACAATAGACATTGGGCTGATCCACGTGCTCAACCTCAAAAGAAAACTGTTGGGATTCATGATGTCGATGCATATACTGCATTAACAGCACAACTTGCTTCCATGGCCACAATGCTTAAAAACTTATCTTCAAACCAAGGAATGCAACCAATTGCTGCTACATCTACTCAGTCAGTCCTTTCTGTACAATGTGTTTGTTGTGGTGGGGAACACTCTTATGAACATTGCCCTCAAAATTCTGAATCAGTGAATTATGTTCAAAATAGATCTGCTCCCTACGGCAACACTTACAATGCAAGTTGGAGACAACACCCAAACTTTTCTTGGAACAGTCCATGTTTAAATCCGCCTGCACAAAAACCACAGGGAACTTCTAATTTTCAAACACAACATCACGCTAGTAGTTCTCAGCATCATCAACACCAAGGTTCACAACATCATCAGAACCAAAGTTCACAACATCATCAGAATCACAATTTTCAAAATAACCAACCACCTTTTCAAAACAAACAACATGCACAAGCTGAATCATCATCTTCCCTGGAAGCTATGATGAGGGGTTTCATGACCCAAACTCAGACTGCACTCCGGAACCTAGAAACTCAAGTCAGTCAAATTGCTCAGAACCAGAACAATAGGGTTGTAGGCACTTTACCCAGTAACACAGAGGTCCCAAAAGCCAAAAGAACATGTGAAGGCTGTGACCCTTAGAAGTGGTAAAGAACTGACAAAAACAGTGCTGGAAGAATTTGGACCAATGACCAAATCAGATTTTGAAAAAACCATAAGGTCAGAATCCAAAGCCACGTCATTACCCCCTGTTGATGAAATACCAACCAAGCCTCTAGGAGACCAAGAGTCTAAGGAAACCAACCCTATCCCTCAAAGGTTTGACTACCTATTCCCAGAAGAAACTCTTAAGAAAAAGACAGAAGACAGTAATGTTCCAACCACAACACAAGAGAGTGTACCAAAAGGCATAAATGACCCATCTTGCTCAACACATTCAAACAAAGATGTCATAAAACCAGTTCCTCCCTATGTACCTTTTACCCAAAGGTTAAGGAATCAAAAGGAAGAGTTGCAATTTAAAAAATTCTTGGATGTGTTTAAAGAGTTGCATATCAACATACCTCTTGTTGAAGCAATTGAGCAGATGCCCAGTTATGCCAAATTTCTCAAAGACATCCTAAATAAGAAAAAGAAGTTAACTGAATATGAGACTGTTGCCCTTACTGAAGAATGTAGTGCCCTCTTGACCAATAGAATACCCCCAAAGCTAAAAGACCCAGGGAGTTTCACCATTCCCTGTTCAATAGGTGGGAAGGAAGTTGGAAAAGCCTTGTGTGATTTAGGAGCCAGTATCAATCTCATGCCATTGTCTGTCTTTAACAATTTAGGAATAGGAGAAGCCAGACCCATCACAGTCACTCTCGAGTTGGCTGATAAAACTATTGCCTACCCTAAGGGCAAAATTGAGGACGTCTTAGTTCAAGTTGACAAGTTCATCTTTCCGGCAGATTTTATTATCTTTGATTTTGAGGCTGATAAAGATATTCCCATTCTTTTGGGAAGACCCTTTCTAGCCACCGGAAGAACTTTGATAGACGTCCAAAAGGGAGAGTTGACCATGAGACTCCAAGACCAAAAAGTCACATTTAATGTTTTTAATTCCTTGAAATACCCTGATGATGTAGAGGATTGTTCAACATTAAGTGTGATTGAATCAATGTGTCATAATGAGGGAGTGAGAAAAGCCTGTGAGTTAGAGGTAGAAAATGATGAAGACTTAGCCGTAGATGAAGAGATTGAGGTTGTGGAGTTTGACATAGAAAAAGAGGAAGTTGTCCCCGTGAAAGCTGTAACATTTGAACCATTGGAAATTAATGAGCAAAAACCTTTCACACCATCCACTGTTTCACCACCTGACCTTGAGTTAAAACAACTCCCATCTCATCTTAAATATGCTTTTCTAGGAGAAGTAGGCAAATTGCCTGTCATAATCTCATCTACCCTATAATTGCATCAAGAAAAGAAACTTGTGGATATGTTGAAGTTGCATACTAAATCCATAGGATGGACCATTGCTGACCTTAAAGGGATTAGTCCCTCTATTTGTCAGCATAAAATCATTTTAGAAGACAAGGACTTCACATCCATAGAACCACAAAGAAGGTTGAACCCTGTCATAAAAGATGTAGTTAAGAAGGAAATTTTGAAATGGTTAGATGCGGGAATCATTTTCCCGATTGCTAGTAGTTCTTGGGTTAGTCCAGTCCAGTGTGTCCCAAAAAAGGGAGGGTTTACTGTAGTTGCAAATGATAAAAATGAACTCATCCCTACTAGAGTAGTCTCCGGATGGAGAATTTGCATGGACTATCGTAGACTAAACAAGGCTACTCAAAAGGACCACTTCCCATTACCTTTTGTTGATCAAATGTTGGATAGGTTAGCCGGTAAGGAGTACTATTGCTTCTTGGATGGCTACTCAGGATATAATCAAATAGCCATCTCTCCCGAGGACCAAGAAAAGACAACATTCACATGTCCCTATGGCACTTTTGCTTTTAAGAGAATGCCATTTGGATTGTGTAATGCTCCCGCCACCTTTCAGAGATGCATGATGACCATATTCTCTGATATGCTTGAAAAATCCATAGAAATCTTTATGGATGATTTTTCAGTATATGGTTCATCTTTTGATAATTGTTTGCAAAATCTAAAAATGAGTCTTGAAAGGTGTGAAGAAACTGATTTGGTTCTTAACTGGGAGAAATGTCATTTCATGGTTAAAGAAGGAATTGTTCTTGGGCACTTAATTTCAAAAAGAGGAGTTGAGGTAGACAAAGCTAAACTTGAAATAATTGAAAAGCTACCCGAACCAATCACTGTTAAAGGAATCAGAAGCTTTCTTGGTCATGCTGGATTTTATAGGAGATTCATTAAAGACTTTTCAAAAATCTCAAAACCTTTGTGTATATTATTGCAGCATGACCAAAAATTTGATTTCAATGAAGAATGTAGAAATGCATTTCTCACCTTGAAGAAAGCTTTGGTGACTGCACCGGTGATTGTAGCTCCAGACTGGAACAAACCTTTTGAAATCATGTGTGACGCCAGTGATTGAGCTGTAGGAGCAGTCTTGGGTCAAACAAAAGAAAAGATATTTCATTCAATTTATTACGCAAGTAAGACATTGAATGAAGCACAAATCAACTACACAAGAATAGAGAAAGAATTGTTAGCCGTGGTTTTTGCCTTTGAGAGATTTAGATCATATTTGATGGGGACAAAAGTCATTGTACATACGGACCATGCCGCCATTAAATACTTGATCTCAAAAAAGGATGCTAAACCTAGATTGATTAGATGGGTCCTGTTGTTGCAAGAGTTTGACCTAGAGATTGTGGATAGAAAAGGAGTAGACAACCAAGTAGCGGATCATTTGTCTAGACTTGAGAGGTCTAGTGAGGATAAAAATAGAGGAGACATCAATGAGACCTTTCCTGACGAAAGAATTCTTATGGTACAATCTGACCAGCCATGGTTTGCTGACATAGCAAATTATCTGGCATGTGGTATAAAACCCCCCGATTACTCTGGCCAAATGTTCAAGAAATTTCTCCATGACACTAAATCTTATTTTTGAGATGATCCTTTTCTGTTTAAACTTGGTGCAGATCAAATCATAAGGAGATGCATTCCTGAAACTGAGGTGGCAGCAGTCCTGCAACACTGCCATCAAGCAGCATATGGAGGACATTTTGGAGGCCAAAGAACAGCAACAAAGCTTTACAATCTGGTTTTTATTGTCCTACTCTCTTCAAAGATTCCCATAACTTTGCACAAAGATGCAATGAATGCCAAAGAAGTGGTTCCATTTCCCAAAGGAATGAAATGCCACTAAATGGGATCCTTGAAGTAGAGTTGTTTGATGTGTGGGGAATTGACTTTATGGGTCCCTTTCCACCATCAAACCAATGCCAATACATTCTTGTTGCTGTTGACTATGTGTCAAAATGGGTTGAGGCAGTGGCTTGTGTGTCTAATGATGCTAAAACTGTGATTAAGTTTCTCCAAAAACAAATTTTTACAAGGTTTGGTACCCCCCGTGCACTAATCAGTGATGAGGGTACCCACTTTGTGAATAATATGTTGCATGGAGTTCTTGAAAAATATAACGTTAAACACAGAATTGCCACCGTATATCACCCACAAACCAATGGACTGGCCGAACTCTCTAATAGAGAAATTAAAGGAATTTTGGAAAAGGTTGTAAAACCTAACAGAAAAGATTGGGCTTTCAAACTAGACGATGCTTTATGGGCTAAAACTGTGATTAAGTTTCTCCAAAAACAAATTTTTACAAGGTTTGGTACCCCCCGTGCACTAATCAGTGATGAGGGTACCCACTTTGTGAATAATATGTTGCATGGAGTTCTTGAAAAATATAACGTTAAACACAGAATTGCCACCGTATATCACCCACAAACCAATGGACTGGCCGAACTCTCTAATAGAGAAATTAAAGGAATTTTGGAAAAGGTTGTAAAACCTAACAGAAAAGATTGGGCTTTCAAACTAGACGATGCTTTATGGGCATACAGAACTGCTTTTAAAACACCAATTGGTATGTCCCCATATAAGCTAGTCTTTGGAAAAAATTGCCACCTCCCTTTGGAATTGGAACATAGAGCATATTGGGCCATTAAAAAGTTGAACATGTCTTTGGACCTTGCTGGAAATAAAAGAAAATTGCAACTCTGTGAGATGGAAGAGCACAGAAACATGTCTTATGAAAATGCTAAGCTCTATAAAGAGAAAACAAAGAAATGGCATGACAAAAGAATCCATCACAGAGAGATTAGAGAAGGCCAACATGTTCTACTGTTTAATTCCAGGTTAAGACTGTTCCCAGGAAAGTTAAAATCCCGTTGGTCCGGACCTTTCCTAGTTCATAAAGTTCATCCATATGGAGCAGTCGATTTAATTAACCCGGAAGATGGCAGTAGTTTCAAAGTTAATGGTCAACGTGTGAAAGTGTACCATGAGCCTGTAGCATTGCCAGAGCAATGCTTGGCAGAATCTGCCACCCCTTGAGAAAGTTTCCATGTTTGAGTTTTTGTAAATATTAATATTTTATTTTATTTTTATTCACCTTATTTTAAATTTTTTTTAGGAGGTCTAACATTTATTTTATTTTCATCTTTTTGGAGGAAGCTTCTTGAGAAAAACAAAAGTTTTGTTTCATCCATGAAAATGGCGGCAGTTTTAAAAAGAAAAAGGACAAGGGAGATGATGTCATTTGATGACCTCATGCTAATAAGTACATCAGGGGCACAAGGCTCAATTTTTTTATCATCATTTCATGCCCAAGACATCTTGTCTCCCCAATTTCCAACGGGTATTACCTACCAGACCAAGATAACCTCCATTTTTTTTATCCCTTTAACTTCCTGATTTCTTCCACAAACCTTTCATTATCTCTCAAGAAACCTTTCAATAATCTGCTCTGAAGAAACCTTTCTCTCAGAAATCAAGCCCTAATCTATGGCTCGTATGAAACAAATCGCTAGGAGACCTCCGATGAGAAGAAGTGGCCGACGGCAGGCCACTGCGGTCGACTCCGCTGCCTCCGCTGAACCCTCCGCCGCAGAGCCCTCATCTGTCGCCGAGGCCCCTTCGGTCATCGACATCACCATCGCCACCACCTCGACCGAAAACCCATCACCACCACCCAACAAAACCTCGACCACCACTACCACCGAGAAAACCCACCCATCTACCTCCAACGTTCCCCCTCCGCTAACCCCCGAAATCCAAAAACCCCCTGTCGAAAAACCCTTTTCTGAACCCCATGGAGTCACCCAAACCACAACAACCACCACCGAAGCCGTCACTGTGGAAACCCCAATCGACCCCCCTGTAAACACCACTGCAACAACCTCTCTTGGGCTGAACTTGAATGAGCCGGCGGTTGATACTGACGAGGAGCAGACCACCACCCCCGTTGTAACTCAGGTAACTCCTCCTAGCCCTAGAACCACTCTCGAGGGCCATATCACCTCCGAATCAGAAGAGGAGGAGGTTGATATGGCTGAAAGAAATACTGAAGTACTTGAGGTTGTGACTGTCGAAACCCAAAAGGGCGCCAGGTCTGAAAAAAATAAAAGGGTTGTGGGTGATGAGTCTTCTTCCAAAAACCCCGATGTTGAGGTTATTGGTAATTTGATGGACGACCTAGGCATACCAAGGACTTTAGAGTTTGGGGAGGGTGGTGATGTCGGTCCTAAGAAACCCTCTAAGGGTGGAAAATCCAAGTCCACCCTTCGTTCATCCCCTAGAAAAAAATCAAGTTTGGGGAAGAGGGCTGCATCTACAGACTCCCCCACTGAAGGGTCGTCCAAAAAGAAGGCTAAAAAAGCCTCCAAGGGTAAAGGGAAGGCCAAGGATGTTCCTACTAGGGTTTCCAAACGAACCAATTTGCAGGAGCCTTCTGCTGTTGCCACAGCATCCTAGGGCAGAAACTTCAAAGCCCTCCAGCGTACCGAGACCAAAGATCCCGAACGATGGTTTTAGCTCTCTTAAAGCTAAATAGGAATTTTCCAGGCAGAAGGATAAGACGGCCTTACCTGAAAGGGGATTTGATGAGCAAAGCATAGAGGATTACGGTTTCATTAAAACCATTGTGGAAGCAAATTGATGGGAAAACTTCTGTAAGGTACAACAATCCTACAACCTTACCCTTGTTAAAGAATTTTATGCAGAAGTGAGTGTATGCACAGGCACCTCACTCACTGTACGAGGTGTCGAGTTCAATTTTCACTCGACCAAAATAAACGAGTTGCTTGGATTTTCACCCCCCGATACACTGATTTTGATAAACTTTTTCACCGATTCACTGAAGAAAAATTGAATGAGATTGTGCACCTTCTTGGCAAATCTAACACAACTTGGGAGCCTCATGGAAATTTTAGGCTCCGGAATTTCAAAGCCTCAAATCTCACAGCAAATGCCAATGTGTGGATGCATTTTATTAAGCACTCTTTGTCTCCTACCACACACGATGGCACGATAGGAGTAGAAAGAATGGTGGTCCTGTATTGTGTAATGGAGGGTTTGACCATTGATGTGGGAGAAATGATCTTGAAGTGGATCAAGTATTGCTCCACAAGGAAGCAAGGGAAGTTGTTTTTCCCTATTTTGATAACTAATCTGTGTCGTTTGGTTGAAGTCCCCACTTATGATAAGGATGTGATAGTGAAGGAGGAAGACGAGAATTGGGTCATTGATACTAAATTGGTGCATAGGCTGAAAGAAACCGCACCAAAGCCCAGGAATTCTTCTGAAATGATGACCATGATTCATGAACTGATAACCCAAAATAGTTCACTAATGGATGCCTTATTACAACAAAGGCACAAATATTTTGATAGAATTGACAGGTTGCAAACAGAGCTGGCGGAAAGAATCAAAGAAAGCAGTGGCATGTCTACAGTGGCAGCCAACAAGTACAAGGAATTCCAAGAAGCCAACACCCGCAGCAAGGTACGGGTTCTGGGAGGGAAGCTGAAGAAGCTCAAGGAGGAAAACTCGAGGTTGGCTGCGGAGAACACGCGATTGAGGGAAAAACACCGCAAGATCAAGGCTGGTGCTGCAGTTGCGAAGGCTGCAGCATCTGATGACAGTTCTGAGGAGGCAGCGCCTACTCCTTCGGAGTAGGGCAGGTTTCTTCTACTACTTTGAGCATTATTTTTTTTTAATTTTATTGAGTCAAGGGATAGTTTTTATAACTTTTAGGTTTGTTTTTATTCAAGATTGCATGTGTTAGAATGTTATCAATTTTTGTGTCCATAGCCCAAATAATTCTTTGGTTTAATCACAGACTCACCTGGTAGTTGTTCTTGCTAGAACTAGCTGCATATTTTTGGGACACATATGATCACACTTCAACACAGATTCTAAGGAATGAAATAGGCCATGACTTCCATTCTCATTTGTTGCCACTTGACACCTTTATACACTACACCCTTAGAAATACATCCAATGAGGACATTTGACATTCCAAGTTTGGGGATGTGAGGATTACCCCTCCTTTACAAAAAAGCAGAAACAAAAAGATCAAAACAAAAGAGCAAAGCTCTAATATGATACTTTGTTGAGAATATGTCAAGATGCACCAAAAATGTCCCATAGGGGCAAGGTGCACACTTTCAATTAAAAGAGCACAAAAGTGCCAAAATTTTTGAACAAAGTACAAAGTAATAGCTATGTTGAGAGGAAAAGGCAAAGTGAGGAAAAGATGTGCCAAAAAGAGTGAACCCAAATGTTAAAGTCCTATTGACCTTAGAAGTGGTATGTGTTTGAGCAAACAAAGATAATGTGTAGCTAGCTTATGGTTCATACACTTCTAGGAAATAAGTTTGTCACTAAAGATTTATGAAAGGCTATGGATTACAATTGTTGGTTGCTTCTTCATGTGTGTGCACTTAATGCCACAATCTTGAAAATTTTCAAAATTGAGTCGTTTTAGTTATTTCTTTTAGTTGCTTGGGGACAAGCAACATTTTAAGTTTGAGGATGTGATATGCATTGAGAAATCAATGCATGTTCACTCTTTTTCTCTCTGTTAGGATAGTTGTTTTATTTTCAAATCCCTAATTTGAGTCTTTTTTATATGTTATTTTCCATATTTCTTTATAAGGCTTAATGTGGTAGTGAAACTCATCTTTTGGTTAAATAGTAGCTTATTTTATGTTTATTGTTTAAATCTTGCAGCAGTTAGTCACAACATTCCCACAACATTGGATGGCAGCAGACTTTTGGATGGGCTTCATGGATCCAGCTGTCATGGTTATTGGGCCAGGCTTTTGTTGAAGATGTGGGCTGCTGATTTTTGAAGAAACCATTAGATTTGCTTTTTGCTTTTAGGAAAATGTCAAAAACACTTTATTAATTCTAGCTTTGTCTTTTGTGATATCTTGGGCCCCAAGTTGGTCTTTGCCCAATGGTTATTACCCAACTTCTTTTGTATAAATAGGTAGGTTTAGGTGTTTGTTGAGGAGGCAAGTAAGTAATTTCAAGTAGTGATTATTCTCTCAAACTTCAAAGTAGCAAGTACTCTAAAGTTCCAAGTAGCTAAAAGCTTTTGGTTCTCAAGACCCAATCGGTTTCATAAACCGATTGTTACATTTTCGTAATCATTTTAATATAAGTCTCGTATTTACTTTATTTCTTGCTTTCTTGTAATTATTTATTTATTTACGCTTATCGCATTTACATTTCGTAATTTATTATTGTCATTTACTTTACGCAATTTACTTTATGTCTTTAATTTCCGCTATTTATATTTCTTGCAATTTAATTTCCGTCATGAGTAGCTAATTTCATTAGCTTGGGTGTGAGGCAAATGGTGAGTTTTTAAATCAAAAGAAAGTGGACGTCGTTTCTCAATAACGATGTTCCACCATTTCATTCTAAATTTTATAAATCCAAACGCACTTCTTGACGAATTGATCGCTTTGAAAGTGGTAAAGTGTAGTAGACTCAGAGATGGGCCACATTAATACACGTCAATTTGAATGACATAGGAAGTATACTTGGAAAAGTTGCTTACCAAGAAATTTGGCAACTATGTTTTTCTAATCGATATATTCTCGACGGGTTGATCACGAGTCAAAGTGTTAAAGTGTAGTGGACTCAGAGATGAGCCACTTGGAACACGTCAACTTGGATGATATGGGAATTAACTCGAGAGAGTGATTTTTAATAAACTTGTTTATTTATCCATATACTTTAAGAGCACCGTTCAACACTATCACTGGTTCTGATACTGCACAGAGATGTGCCTGGTTGAAGCTAAATCCAAGTGTTACGGCTGAATCCGAGAGGATCGTTCTTAAAGTAGGTGGTGGAAATAGTTGCTGAGAGACGCAATGCTATAGCATCCCTACAACATTGGTCCACAGAAACTTGTATTTGATACTCACCACAAGTCTTACACCCTTGCTATCTTTATTCTCTGTTATCTTATTTTAACTGTCAACAAAACCAAACAAAGTCTTCAAATTCGCCATCTGAAATCATCTCTTTCATTACACTTTTATTGCACTTTTACAACAATCTCTGTGGGACGATATTCGGTATTTTACCACTTTATTACTTGAAAGACGATATTGGGTCTCATTGTATACTTGCTTTGAGATTCAATTAGCACACGTCTATAGGTGTATTCCACGCACTATCATTAACCATAAGAGGTCATTCCCTAAACATTATACTTGAAGATCTCAATTTATACCAAAAACCTAATTTCCATAGTTGAAGAGAAGAGAAGATTACCTTTACCAAAGCTTGAACCCATCAACAATACTCTTCTAGATCTCCCAAAATAAACCTCAAACCTCTAATCTTCAAGATGGTGAAAAAGTTGGATGAAACCCTAGAAACAATGGTGGAGAAGATGAAGATGGGAGATTATGGTTCCAACCTCCAAGCTTGCTAGATGAAGAAGGACTACTTGATTTTAGGAGGAGGACAACTAAAAATGAGTTAGGGTTTGATTTTGGGGTTTGGGGGGTTTTGGGAGAGAAGAAATGGGAGATATAAATGAGAAGTAAATGAATTTTGGGGAAAAATCTCATTTAACCCGTGATGTTCCTTCTGATGCCAAGCACGACCCGTGCCACTTTTGTGAAGAAAAGGGCACGATCCGTGCCAATGATTTTGTGTCTAGGCACGACCCGTGCCAAATTACTGAGGAACGGCGCACGGGTCGTGTGCCCTGCAGACCAGAATATAAGCCCTTTTCTTCCTTTCTTTCTTCTTCTTCAACGACTTCTCTCAAAGAAACCCTAAAAAGAATATAGAAAGATACTAGGGTTTTTCATAAGATTGAAAATTCAAGGTGTTACAATCCTCTCAACCTTAAAGGAGATTTCATCCTCGAAATCTGGCACCAACCAAGCACCCAACATCGCACTTGGCGAGACCAATTGATCATTAACCAAAAGGGATGCCTTCACGAACCTTTCCTCATGTACGAACCCGATTACATCCCGGTTGAGGTTGTTCGTTGGATTCTTCATAGCGATTCGCCACACCCCAGACTCAAAGCTCGACTTACTTACTGGTGACGGGGTGTGTATCGAGTCCTTATTAAACCACTTTCATAACCCTCAGATCTCGGTTGCCTCCTAACCTTAGATTGCCCATATCACCTTAAGAGATGGTTACAAATTTGACTAATCACGGCTACCCAGGTCACCTCAAGGCAGACATTACCCTTAACTACTTCTAACTCCACATATCACGGTCTCTTCAATAATCGATTTCTACTTAAGGTTTACCTCGACATTCTGACCGAACTCCTTAAGAATCCATTCTATAAAAGATTCATCGTCCTTTCCTTGACGACATTTCCTAACACCAGTTAGGTTCGATCCAATCACAACCTTCAATTCGTTCCTCAACTGGCATGGTACAACATCGGTAGACAACGGATTACTTCAACTCCATGGTTACTCAAATCCCAGGGTGCAGTCAAGCATCGGTTGACGAATCAGTGAAACCTTGAGGATTGTAGAATTACCAATGATCGATAACGGTTTTATTAATACTTTTACGGATTATGGTATTTCGGTTTCTAAAGATAATATATTTTATTTTAATGCTATTCCTCGTGATGGTATTTGTGAAATTGACATGCATAATCTTATTTCAAACGATAGTTCTATATATACATGAACACTAAAATATCCAAATGTAATTTGGATTCAACTTACCTATGACACTGCCGTCTTTACCACATAAGCAAGAAGCGCATTATAAAGCTGCAACACGATGGGCTTCTAAAGTCAACCGACGATGAGTCATTTGAAAAGTGCCTTTCTTTCATATCTGGGAAGATGACAAGAAAACCTTTCTCCCATATAGGTGAAAGAGCCAAAGATCTACTTGGACTCATACATACTGATGTATGTGGCCAATTTATAACTGTGTCTAGGGAAGGTGCTAGCTACTTCATCACTTTCACTGATGATTTCAGTCTCTATGGTTATGTTTACTTGATTAAACATAAACATGAAGCCTTTGAAACGTTCAAAGCCTTTCAAAATGAAGTAGAAAATAAACTCGGCAAGACTATTAAGGCTCTTCGATCTGATCGAGGAGGAGAGTACATAAGTCAAGGCTTAGTATAATTCGCCGAAGATAAACTCCATTTAACGAGCGTGCCCGTTCCACCTTGGGTGACGAGAACACATGAGTGGAGTCACCCGCGACGTTAAATTAGATTTCACCACATATCCCAAACCTAGTTCCCATGCCACGCCGGACATCACGATCCTCGGACCGTTTATGCCTCTAACGCTTACTCCGTCGAGTTATGCTCCAAGGACTTATGGACACGGGTGCCTATCCAAAGTAGACGAGTTACAACCCGGAGACTTGCGTCACCTATTGCCTCCTCGCTAAAGACCCAATGGTCAAAATTATTGCATGTTATAAAAGAACCGTCTAATTCCTCGTGCATAACGGGTGGCGCGACATTGCCCATGCGAGAGTGCCAGTGGCACAATCGCGGGGCATAGTTGCGACGGATGTACCACGGGTGGTACACCCCACCCGACATTGCCCTGGCGACAGTGCCTTTGGCACAGTCGTGGGGCATAGTCGCCGGACTCTCTCTGGCTGCTGCCCGAACCCGAAACGATGCGAGATACTTGATCCAAACAATACTAAAATTACCAAAATAGATTTAGAGCCTTTAATTACAAACTTATAACTAATATTTATCAACGAGGCCCAAAATTCGGGGTGTTACAATCCTCCACCCCTTAGAATGGATTTCGCCCTCGAAATCCCAACTAGCCAAACAAATGAGGGTATCGCCACCTCATGTCTTCTTCCGACTCCCAAGTTACATTGATACCACGGTGGTGCTTCGACTGCACCTTCACCATGACCACTTCTTTATGCCATAGCTTCTTCGTCTTTCTTTCAAGGATAGATTCGGGTTCCTCCACGCATCGATTGTTATCCACTCTAATTTTCGATAGAGGAATGACACTCTCTTCTTCGGCTAGACATTTCCGCAAGTAGCATACATGAAAGGTGGGGTGAATTCCGTCCATCTCGGGCGGAAGATCTAATTTGTCGGCTTGTATCCCAATACGCTCCAAGATGGTGAAGGGTCCAAGGAAACGGGGACTGAGCTTCCCACGCCTTCCGAACCTTATCAATCCCTTCCATGGTGATACTTTCAGCATCACCCGCTCCCCCACTTGGAACTCGACCGGTCTCCTCTTCTTGTCCGCGTAGCTCTTTTGCCGATCTTGTGCCGTTTTCAAGCGCTCTCTGATGACTCTCACTTTGTCGGCCGTCTCCTGTACGATCTCCGGTTTGGCAAACTGTTTCTCTCCCGCTTCCAACCAACATACGGGTGTCCTACACTTTCTTCCGTACAATGCCTCGAAGGGTGCCATGCCAATACTTGAGTGATAACTGGTGTTGTAGGCGAATTCCACTAGTGGAAGGTGTGCATCCCAACTTCCCCCAAAGTCAATGACGCACGACCTCAACATGTCCTCGAGGGTCTGGATGGTCCTCTCACTCTGTCCGTCTGTCTGCGGGTGATAGGCGGTACTCAACTTAACTCTTGTGCCCAACTCTTTTTGTAAACTATCCCAAAAATGAGATGTGAAACGGCTATCTCGGTCGGATACGATAGAAAGTGGCACTCCATGCCTTGAGACTACTTCATCTATATATAACTTGGCTAATTTGTCCATCAGTAGAGTCTCTCGCATGGCCAAGAAGTGCGCGCTTTTGGTCAAGCGATCCACTATTACCCAAATGGTATCGTGGTTTCTCAAAGTCTTCGGTAGCTTGGTCACAAAGTCCATGGTGATGTGTTCCCACTTACACTCCGGTATTTCCAAAGATTGAAGACTACCGTATGGTCGTTGGTGCTCCGCCTTCACTTGTAGGCAAGTTATGCATTGCTCCACATAATTAGCCACATCTAGTTTCATCACCGACCACCAATAGTTGAGCTTCAAATCTCGATACATCTTAGTGCTTCCCGGATGAATTGAGTACATGGATTTGTGCGCGTCCTCCAATAACAAATCCCGACATCCCCCAATCTTTGGCACCCAGACTCGACCTTGGTATAACTTCAAGCCCCTTCCATCTTCCGTCAATTGGAGATGTTGCTCCACCATAATTTCACTTTTGAGGTTTGCTTCAAGAAGCGCTTCCGACTGTGACACTTTGATTCTGTCGATTAAACTTGAGACCACATCCACCCTTGCGAAGGTGGATTGAACACCACTACTATACTCCTTCCGGCTCAAGGCGTTTGCGACCACATTTGATTTTCCGGGATGATATTGAAGCTCACAGTCATAATCCTTGAGTAGCTCAAGCCATCTCCTTTGCCGCATATTCAATTCTTTCTGATTGAAGACATACTTCAGGATTTTATGGTCGGTAAAGAGGGTGCACTTCGTACCATATAAGTAGTGTCGCCACAACTTCAAAGCGAACACCACCGCAGATGCGTCGCTATAGACCACAAAGTCTTCTGTCCCTTCGGGTAGGGACAATA
Source organism: Arctium minus (assembly GCA_954870635.1). Lineage (NCBI taxonomy): Eukaryota > Viridiplantae > Streptophyta > Magnoliopsida > Asterales > Asteraceae > Arctium > Arctium minus. The sequence goes on from OX941096.1 coordinate 63,779,767, forward strand.
TTAGTGCCTCGCACAATTTCCTTTGTAGGGTCCGAAAGGCTTGTTCTTGCTTCTCGGTCCAAAGGAACTTCACATTCTTCTTTGTTAAAGACGTCAAAGGTGTGGCGACCTTGGAGAAATCTTGGATGAATCTTCTATAGTAACCGGCTAGACCCAAGAAGCTCCGAATTTCCGTGGGACTCTTTGGCGGTTCCCAGTTCATCATGGCCTCAATTTTCGATGGATCCACCTTTACCCCTTCACTTGACACCACGTGACCTAAGAATTGAACCTCTTTTAGCCAAAATTCACACTTGGAAAATTTGGCGTAGAGCTTCTCACCTCTCAACACCTCCAAAACTTCCTTGAGGTGACGCTCGTGCTCTGCTTCGTCCTTTGAGTACACTAAAATATCATCGATGAACACTATGGCCGACTTGTCCAAGAAAGGTCGGCAAACTCGGTTAATCAAATCCATGAATACCGCCGGCGCGTTAGTTAGCCCAAAAGGCATAACCAAAAACTCGTAATGACCATAACGGGTTCTAAAGGCGGTCTTGGAAATGTTTTCTTCTCTAACCTTCACTTGATGATAGCCCGACCGAAGGTCGATCTTGGAGAAACATCCGACTCCTTGTAGTTGGTCGAAGAGATCATCAATTCGAGGTAGCGGATATTTGTTCTTCACGGTTACCTTATTCAACTCTCGGTAGTCGATGCACATCCGCATTGACCCGTACTTCTTTTTGACGAACAGTACCGGAGCTCCCCAAGGCGAGGAACTCAGTCTCACGAATCCCTTCTCCAACAACTCTTGTAATTGTGACATCATTTCTTGCATTTTGGTCGGAGCGAGCCGGTAAGGTGCACGGGCAATCAGGGCTGCTCCCGGGACCAGTTCGATTCGAAATTCCACTTGGCGGTCGGGCGGCAAGCCTGGGAGATCGTCAGGAAAAACGTTCGAATACTCGCTAACGACCCGAACATCTTCAATCTTTTTCTTCTCCGCCTTGGCATCTAACACGTAAGCAAGGAACGATGGGCAATTCTTCGCAAGACACTTACTTGCTTTGATGGAAGAAATAAGAGCCACCTCACCCTTACGCTTCTCCCCGTAGACAAAGACAAAACCCCCGCTCGCGGTCGGTAATCGGATCAGCTTCTTTGAACATAAGATCTCTGCCTTGTGTCGTGACAACCAGTCCATTCCGATCACCATATCGAAACTCCCAATCGCCATGGGAAGTAGGTCCACTTCAAAGAGCTCCCCACTAATATCTAGATGGCACTTTTCCAATACCTCACACAAGATCACTTGCTTCCCATTCACTATTTCTACTACCAAAGCATCGCTAAGAGTACTAGTGGGTACATTTAAGTCTTTGCAAAAATCAAGCGACACAAAAGAGAAATTTGCACCGGAATCAAATATCACCTTAGCAGCAAGGGAGTTGAGTAAGAACGTACCCGACACCACGTCGGTGGTGTTAGAGCATAAATCTGTTGGATACAAGATCAAGAAGACTGAAGGTCAAAGTACAAGAAGTCAAAGCTGAGAAAGTCAAATCTCATCAAAGTCAAAGTCTTTTGTAATAAAAGTCAATGTATATTATTTGTATTTGTTTTTCCTTGTATTAGTTGTAGGTATAAATAGGTTTCCTTTATTTGTATTTTGTAGAACGCTCATTGTAAGAATTGAGATTTGAGAGAGAATATGGTTTTTAGAGAGAGAAAGTATAATCTTGTGAATTTCAAAGTAATCAAACAGGTAATTCATTGTGTTTAATCTTGTTTGTTTGATTGTTATTGATTAGAAACTAGAATCTGGAACACACAATTGGTATCAGAGCAAATCCAAATCGAAAAATCAAGAAATACGAATGTTCGTACAGTGTTCTTCAAGTCCAGATCTATTTTTTAGTTTTAGTGAGTTTTTGGAGTTGTAATCGATTAAGTGTTGTTAGGAAAGTGAATTCGATTGAGTTTGTATAGAAATATTTGTCAATTGCACTGTAATCAATTCGAATTTTCAAATTTTTGTGGTTTTCGTGTTCACGAGTTCTTGATACTGTATCTGATTCAAATTTGTTATTTTTGTGTATTTGATTGAAAATTAGTGATATTTTTGTGTTCGAGTTGTATAGAAGATCAAATTGTTGAAGTTTATAGTTAGATTTCTAGGCTTAAATGAGTTGTTGGTGCGATTTAGTTCGATTTTAGAGGTTTGCGGGTTGTTCTTCAGGTTTGTGTTTGATTCATAGAGGTTTGCGGGTCATTCATCAATATATGTACAAGTTCTTCAGAGGTTTGCGGGTCATTCAAAGTCTGCGGATGTATTCAAAGTGAGATTTGCGTTTCTTTTAAGAAACGAGAAGCTATGGTTTGCGGGCTTAATGACAAACGCGAAGTAAAAGGATTTTTCAGAAGACAAAATCGTGGTTTGCGGGTGTAACTAGACACGCAAAGCTTATCTTGCGGGTGTAACTAGACACGCAAAGCTTATCTTGCGGGTGTAACTTGACACGCAAAGTGTGTCTTGCGTTTGTAATTTGAAACGCAAAGTTGACAAAAGCAAAAGATTTCTAGAAACGCAAAGTTGAGTTCAGAGATATTGTGGTTTGCGTTTCCTTCTTGAACCGCAAAGTGGTGGTTTGCGTTTCTTTCTTGAACCGCAAAGTGGTGGTTTGCGTTTCCCATATGAACCGCAAAGTATAGGTTTGCGATCCCCGTATGACACGCAAAGTCAAGATTTGCGTTTCCCACTTGAAGCGCAAAGTGTGGAGGACTTAGACAAATTTTTTTTAAACTATAATATGCCCTTTAATAGTGAATTTTTTTTCTCTAAGGGCGCTGCCCTTGACCCCGCAAGGGCGTTGCCCCTTGACCCCACCCGCTAACCGGGTAGCGGGACCCCCGTGCTAAGTCTGCGAAGGGGGACATAGTTCTTTTTGTGATTAAAATTTCTGATTTTATATTTCAAGTTTTCTGTATTTTCTTGATTGTTTCATTTGGACTAACGATCAGTTCTAGTTTCTTATTGATATATTTTTCAAACAGGTTATACAAGATGACTTCCAAAGATGCACTTTCGATTGGTACTGATGTTAAGCCTCCAATTCTATTCAAAGGTGAGTATGAACAATGGAAGGACAGATTCTTGGATTTCATAGATCGGCATTCAAATGGAGAGAATATTCTTCTGTCTATCACTGAAGGTCCAATGGCTCCAATAACAGTTCAAGTACCTGATGTTGATTCTTCTGATAGTGAAGATGGGACTGAGGAAAGAGAGCAAAAGATGAAAACAGTGACAGTGGATATTTCTCAATATTCTGAAGATCAGAAAAGTAGATACAAAGCAGATAAACAAGTGATATCATTACTTCTTCAAAGCATTCCAAACGAGATCTACATCAAGATTGATAGCTATAAAACCAATGCTAAGAAGATGTGGGATCAGTTGCAAAAGATGATGATGGGATCCAAGGTTGGAAATCAAATGAAAGTGGCAAACTGCATCAATAGTTATGAGGAATTCAAAGCTAAGGAGAATGAGAGTCTGGAAGATACATATGAGAGGTTTGTATTGCTTCTGAATGAGCTGACAAAGAATAAAGTCAAAAAGAAGCAGTTGGAAAACAATGTCAAATTTCTGAGTATCCTACGTCCGGAATGGAAAAAGCATACAAGAAGGATGAAACAGATGAAGGATTTGAATGAAATACCACTACATGAGGTATTTGAGACCTTGAGGCAGAATGAGGAAGAGGTTGAAGAGAAAAGAGCTGAGAAGAAGAAGGCAGCACAAGTTCCTGATCCTATTGCCTTAGTAGCTGGAGAGAAGAAGAAAGAAAAGAAAGAAAAGAAAGAGAAGAAAAAGAAGATAGTTCTTACCAGTTCTGAGTCAGATTCAGTTACAGATAGTGATGATGGCGAAAGTCTGAAACAAGCCATGATATTGTTGACCCGTGCATTCCAGAAGAAATTTTACAAGAAGTCGGGATCAAATTCTCAAAGGTATTCTTCATCTAGTTCAAAGAATCATGAGCATCGACAAAAAGTGGAAGGAAAGAGGTATGAAGAGGATAAATATGTGGAGAAGAAACCGGATGAGAAGAAGAAGTTCATGAATGACTACACAGTTGCCGAGAAGCCAGCAACAGATTCCATCAAATGCTACAATTGCGGCAAGATGGGTCATTTTGCAAAAGATTGTCGAAAGCCGAAAGTTCGTAACTCTCAGTACTATCAAAACAAGTTGCTTTTGGCAAGACAGCAAGAAGCGGGTGTCGCTCTAATGGCTGAAGATGAGTTTTGGCTGGATTACTCAGAAGGAGAAGAAGAAATGAAAGAAGAAACAACTCATATCTGTCTCATGGGCAAAGAAGTACAGGATGACGAGTCAGATGATGAGGCAGTTAATGAGGTATTAAACTTATCTGAAAAAGATTTTATTACCAAAATGGAAACCATGGTGGTTGAGCTACAAAATTTACAAAATAATCTGAAAAAGGAAAAAGAAAAAGTTGCTAAAAAGAACAAGAAGATCTTTGAGCTTAATACGTCTGTTATTTCAAACAAAGATCTGATTGATTCTTTACGCAAGTTTGATTTTGATTCTAAATCTAAAGTAGATTGTTTTGAAAAGAGGATTTCTGAGTTTGAAGGAAAAGTGTCTAAATATGAGTTTGAGAAAAATGAATCAGCACTAACTGTTTATAAATTGCAGGTTGAAAATAAGAATTTGAATAAAAAGGTAAATGGTCTGGAAGCAAAACTTTATGCGAGAGGTCAAACAGATCAAACCATTTTTCTCAATGCACCTAATGAAGAGGCTGATGTCAAAGAGAAATGGGGACTTGGTTTTGAAAACCCCCATTATCTTAAGAAAGCTATCAGAAAACAGCCGACACTTTATAACTATGATTTTCTTGCTTGTGCTGATAAACATACTCATTTAAAACCCAAATTTGTTACCAAATTACCAGAAGAAGTTGAGGACCAATAAACTGAAAATAGAAAGAATAAAAAGAAAATGCAACTACCGTTTAACTATGTAAAGTTAAATGATAGTTATCTTTTCAAAACACCAAAAGTTCTTTCAACTGATTATTTTGTTAGTTATTCTACTTCTGAGATGAATGAAAACCCTGCAATTGCAAAGGTTTATGTTCCTACATCTATTCTTGAGAACAAAATAGTTGAGCTTGAAAATGTTTTATCTGATGAAAAACTTTTGGGTGATATACAACAAAGTGTACTTTCTACAGTTTTAAAGAACACGATTTTTCAATCTACATTTACAAAGTGTTCTAAAGTTTCTAAGGCACCTCATACTTCGTCTGATAATTCTGATGACTTATTTGAGTCTGCAAATGAATTTTTAAATCCTGATGATGGGTGCATGGAAGAATTTGATATGTTTGACGTCAATTCTACACTTCCTGATCATTCTACTTGTCTTAAAAATAAAAGAGTGTTACCAAGTGATGTTCATATTGTTGAATCATCAACTAAGGTTGATGAATCAGTTTCTGTAACTACTGATTACTATGCTCAAGGTAAGAAACATAAGAAACAGCGATTACAGAAACAGAAATACACTGGTACACGAAAGTATACTCAGTCTCGGAAATCTGCTTTTCCTAATAAATCTATATCTTATGTTTCAGATTTAAGGAAGAAAAAGTTGAAAGCTCAATCCGAATGGAGACCAAAACGGAAGGAGGATGAGATAGCTGGATCAGTTTCTAATAATTCTTTTACTAGTCAAGTTAGTAGTGATGATGATGTAATTGATCAATTTGCTTCAAATAAACAAAATCTTGTAACTTCTTACAAGAAATATTCAATAAAGAAATTGATTCAATTATCTCTTATTTCTACTACATTTTATTCTAATTATCGGAGAACTGATTTTGCTTATTCTCATAATTCTTCTGATTGGTATGGATCTTATCATGTTAATTCTTCAAGATCAAATGTTTTTCAAAGTTTTCAAAAGAACAGAGGGTCCATTTTTAAGTGGATACCAAAATCTTGTGCTAATCTGTTAGGGCCCGTTTTTAAATGGGTACCTAAATCTATTGTTGCCTGATTTCTCTTGCAAACCCGACATATGTGGTACTTGGATAGTGGATGTTCCAAGCATATGACTGGGCAAAAAGCTTTATTGTCTAACTATACAGAGAAATTCAGTGGAAATGTCAGATTTGGAAACGATCAGCTTTCACCTATCTTAGGATATGGTGACATTATTCAAGACAACATAACGATCAGTAAAGTGAGTTATGTCGAAGGATTGGGGCACAACTTGTTTAGCATTGGTCAATTCTGCGATAAAGGGTTAGAGGTCAACTTCAAGTCTAAGAGTTGCTCAGTTTGTACTGAAGACGGCACAAAACTCTTAGGTGGACATCGAAAGACAAACCTCTATACCATCAATCTTTCTAAAGTACAGATTGACAATCAAGTATGCTTGATGATAAAAGCTTCAACGCAACAAAGTTGGCTCTGGCACAGACGTTTATCTCATTTGAACTTTCGTTATATCAACAAGCTGGTTCGTGGGAAATTGGTCAAAGGACTTCTTGAGCTGAAATATGAACGAGAACACTTATGCGCAGGATGTGAAAAGGGTAAGATGAAGAGAGCTGCACATAAACCAAAGCCTGAACCAAGCACTAGTTCTCCGTTAGAATTGTTACATATGGATTTGTGTGGTCCAATGAGAACTCAGAGTTTGGGTGGAAAGAAATACGTGTTGGTTATTGTGGACGATTACTCAAGATACACGTGGGTCAAATTTCTTCGATCAAAAGATGAGACGCCGGAAGTTCTCATTACTTTCTTAAAGACGACCCAGGTGAAAATGCAGCGACAAGTCAAGTTTCTTCGAACTGACAACGGCACAGAGTTAAAAAACAAGATAGTTGAAGAATATCTCGAATCGGTCGGGATATCACATCAGTACTCTGCTGCACGTACACCTGAACAGAATGGAGTAGTCGAAAGGCGAAATCGGACGCTAGTCGAGGCCGCTCGGACTATGCTTAGCCAATCGGACTTACCTCTATTCTTGTGGGCAGAAGCTGTGTCAACTGCATGCCATACTCAAAATCGATCCATGATACATCGCCGTTTTCAGAAGACTCCATATGAGCTGATCAACAACAGAACACCGACTATCAAATATTTTCACATATTTGGGTGTAAATGTTTTGTGCTTAATGACAGAGAGAGTCTGAATAAATTCAGTGCTAAGGCGGACGAAGGCATATTTATCGATTATTCTTCAACATCAACAACATATCGTGTTTATCTGAAGAAGTCAAAGAAAGTTGTCGAGAGCGTCAATGTCACATTTGATGAAAATATGGCTTCTGATCAACTCAGTTCAGAACCCGTTATCACTGGAGTATTAGCTTCTGGGAAGATCAGTCCAGAACCTGTTTCTACAGCGACAAATTCGAATAATGCTTCTACTTCACATTTAACTGATTTAGATTTGTTATTTGAATTCTTTTATGATGAGTTTCTAGGTTCTAATGTATCTAAATCTGTTGTGACTGACAGGTCTGAAGACACAACTTGCAATTATCCAGTCACTTCAGATGTCATAACTGAACAAGCATCCCCCGTTCAGTCTGAAACTCACATTCCTATTGTTGCTCCTACAGTTGAAGATGCACAAGCAAATGCTGAGCCAGAAGTAACTGTTTCAGTTGGTTGTGATATATTGTCTACTCAACAGCCTGATTCTGCTGTTCCAACTGATACTTCTGCACCTGAGTCTTCAACTGCAAAACTCCCTCCTGTTATTCAAGCTGAAGATTCTGAAAGTGGATTTCTAGATGATGATCATATTCAAACTTCATCTACTCCACTCCCTCATGAGCATCGCTGGACCAAAGACCATCCATTACATCAAGTAATTAGAGATCTTGACAAGCCTATCCAAACAAGGTCAGTGACTCTTAATCAGTGTATGCATGATTCCTTCCTCAGCAAGATTGAGCCAACGCGAGTATCAGAGGCTCTTGCTGATTCGGACTGGGTATCTGCTATGCAAGAAGAGATCAATCAGTTTGAAGCCCTAAAGGTTTGGAGATTAGTTCAAAAACCAGAAGGTAAAATCGTGATAGGAACTAAATGGGTATTCAAGAATAAGAAGGATGAAGATGGTATCGTCATAAGAAACAAAGCTAGACTTGTTGCCAAAGGTTACCGGCAAGAGGAAGGCATAGATTATGATGAGACGTATGCTCCAGTAGCGCGTATAGAAGCAATCCACATGTTTCTAGCCTACGCAGCTCATAAGAATTTCACAGTCTTTCAGATGGATGTGAAAACAGCCTTTCTGAATGGCATTCTTAAAGAGGAAGTGTACGTGTCTCAACCAGAAGGGTTCGTCAATCCAAATAAGCCAGATCATGTCTACATCTTGGACAAATCCCTCTATGGTTTAAAACAAGCCCCTCGAGCATGGTATGACGTTTTATCTAAATTCTTGGTCAAGTCCGGTTTTTCTAAAGGTAAGGTTGATACTACTTTATTCATAAAGAAGGAAAAAGCTGATATTATTCTTATTCAGATTTATGTTGATGATATAATATTTGGTTCTACTAATCCAAAATATTGCAAAAACTTTTCTAACCTCATGGTGTCACGTTTTCAAATGAGTATGATGGGAGAGATGAATTTCTTTCTTGGATTACAAGTTAAACAGTTTTCTACGGGGATTTTCATTAACCAATCTAAGTACATTTTGGATATTCTTCGGAAATACAAAATGGAAAATTGTAAACCAATTGGAACCCCGATGGCACCAGGTACTAAAATTAGCACTGATCCTTCGGGTAAAAGTGTTGATGTTAGGACTTATAGAGGTATGATAGGTTCATTAATGTATCTTACATCCAGTAGACCAGATATTATGTTTTCAACATGTTTATGTTCTAGATATCAGGCTGCTCCTAAAGAATCCCATTTGGCTGCTGTCAAACGGATTTTTAGATATCTGAAGGGGACTGCAGACCTTGGTCTGTGGTATCCTAAGGATACAAGGTTTCAACTGACTGCATATTCAGATGCAGATCATGCAGGTTGCATGTTGGACAGAAAGAGTACTTCTGGTCACGTTCAATTTCTTGGAGACAAGCTCGTTAGCTAGGCTTCAAAGAAACAGTTATGCGTTTCCACTTCGACTGCTGAAGCAGAGTATGTAGCTGCTGCAAGTTGCTGCTCTCAAGTCTTGTGGATGCGAACACAGCTACGAGACTATGGATTCAAATTTGATAAAATTCCAATATACTGTGACTCGAAGAGTGCGATTGCCATATCTGCTAATCCTGTCCAGCATACGAAAACCAAACATATTGATGTAAGGTATCATTTTATAAAAGATAATGTAGAAAAAGGAACAATTGAACTTTATTTTGTAAAAACAGATTATCAACTTGCAGATTTATTTACCAAACCCTTAGATGAAAAGAGATTTAATTTTCTTGTCTCTAAGCTTGGTATGTTAAATCTTAAGACGTAATCGGTTGTTACTTACTAAAGTTACGTATTGTTATTTTTCATCATTTTCTTTATCTTTATGTCTGAAGGATATCTGCACTTTAATTGTTTGCTCATGATCTCAAGGGGAGTTAAAGAAGATTTTAGATGATCTACATTCATTTGATGGGGAGCAAAACTAATTTCTGCATTATACATTTTAACTGACAAAATTTTTGTGATGCATGATTTTAGGGGGAGCCTATAAGTCAAAAGGAGTAAGACTATGATTTCTGATTACTTCAAATCAGAACTCGTACATTAATTGTTTTATAGCTTTATGTCATTTTTCTTTTAGAATAAATTTTGTGAATAAATTTTTGACTAGACTTTGAGACTTGCAGGATGAGAGAAGCTGACAAGATCATATCTAAATGACTACAGCTTGATTTTCTGAGAATTAAGATTGCGCGAAAAGGTAAATTTCTTATCTTAATCTCAAATATATCTGAAAGAAGGACAACTTTCAGGTATAGAAAACATATTTTTAAATGTTCAAACTACTTCTCGATTCTTTAAAAAGATTTCATGAATTGGAAGTGTGATTTTAAATGTTTTCATTTTATTTTTGTGCTTAATTGATAAATAAACCGTGTGTATCCAAAGATAAATACTTGTGTATTGTCTTTTCTATATACTTTCAAGTATTCACACACACCGGTTTGAATCTTTGTTCAACATGTTCTTACCATGTCTCAAAATTGAAACAATTGTTCTTCGATGGTAAGACACTCCGCTTGTATTTAAAGAATTTTGAGTGATATTTCATTTCGAAACGGTCATTTCAAGAATGTCTATATTTTGTTTCGTATAGACAAATATCAATTATTCTTGACCATAAGCTTTAATTGCTTTATCATTCATTTCTGATCATTTTCATACAATGTCAGATTTTCAAACAAGTTTTTTGCATTCATGTGCATTCATTCATTCATTCAGTATACTTGTTTGAAAATACTTCAATGTCTAAAAATGCTCAAATTTTCATGATTATATTTTATGAGCATACATTCGTCTGACATTTGTATATGAGCTTTAACTGTTATAGTTAAATCATTTGAGCAACATTATGCTTTCTAGGAAAAATATGGGTTCTTTGTGCTAGGAATTAACTGAACTTCTATGAAATCACGTTAACCAGTGATTTCTACCCAATAAGTTAATCCCTTAGTGATTGAGTGTGAGGAGTCAAAAAGAAAGTAATTGTGGGTGTGATGAGGTAAAATGGAAAAGAGAGTTTGGTTAGTAGTGAGCTTAATGATTAAAAAGAAAGAGGGTGTGAGATCAGAGTAAAAGAATATCAAACTCTGCACCAAATACTTTCTGAGTCGGGCAACCACATTACTAGCATTTCACAATTCTTTGGTGAATGTTATTGAAATAGGCAAATAGCCCATGCCAACTCTTGCTTAAACCCCACCAACCACTCATTTTTCTTCTTAAAAAGAAAAATTTTCATATTTTTCTGGGGACGCAGCACATAATCTATCTGTTTTTCATTTGGAAAATCTGGATATTGAAAAAGAAGGAAGTCTGCCCCACCTTCGCACTTTAATCATGCACGTTGAGTCTGTGTTTATCTACTGTTGTCTCAGTGGTTTACACAACTTTGAGCCTTATTGAAAAGCAATCATCATGCTTAATTCTTTCTACACATGCACGAACACACAAGGAATTTGTTTCTTTGTCATAACATTCATAGAAATTGCCTTTGTCGTGTTTCGATGATTGGATGGAAGACCTGGGGGAGTGAACATCAAAAAGCTCCTTTATATTGTGTATTCGTTACACACAGTGACTTTGTGTTACTGACAGGCATTTTAACTGATTCATCTGTTGATTCAGGAGTTACCTATTCTTATTTTGTCTGGATTTGCAAAGATCTAGATGAATATTTGGTTATGGATCACCGAATCAGAGGCACAGTATGACAGATCAAAATGGTCAAAGACATTTCTTGGACGAAAAGTTTTGATGATATAGATGTTCAAATCATCAAAAAGGGGGAGATGATATGAAGAAATGTTAAAGTTTTGAAGTTTGGAAGAGATGATATCAAGATCTGATAAAGTTTTTGTGAAGATTGATTTTCTGAAATATTCAAGTCAGAAAGTTCAAAGGGAATATTTGAGGACAATCAAAGAATTTCTGAAGTTTTGAGGAAATTTTCTTTGAAGATTTTTTTGTTAAAGCAAGGTGAGCTGAATCTGAAGATAATTTCTTTCCAAAGTCTGAAAGTGTTGTGTGAAAGTTTTGGGGAGATTGTTACTCGTTTGAAGATAGTTTTGGAAAGAAGATTGTTAAAGAAAAAGAGGAGATAATTTTGACAGAGCTTAAAGTGAAGACTGAATTGTTAGATCTTTTTACAGTGATCTTGAATCCAAAGGGGGAGATTGTTAGAGCATAAATCTGTTGGATACAAGATCAAGAAGACTGAAGGTCAAAGTACAAGAAGTCAAAGCTGAGAAAGTCAAATCTCATCAAAGTCAAAGTCTTTTGTAATAAAAGTCAATGTATACTATTTGTATTTGTTTTTCCTTGTATTAGTTGTAGGTATAAATAGGTTTCCTTTCTTCGTATTTTGTAGAACGCTCATTGTAAGAATTGAGATTTGAGAGAGAATATGGTTTTTAGAGAGAGAAAGAGTTCTAGAGAGAGAAAGTATAATCTTGTGAATTTCAAAGTAATCAAACAGGTAATTCATTGTGTTTAATCTTGTTTGTTTGATTGTTATTGATTAGAAACTAGAATCTGGAACACACAGGTGGTCTCTTTTGCTTCTTCTCTCGACATTTGTAAGGCCCTCCCTTGAGCCTTAGGGACAACTTCCTTCTTCGGTAGGATCGGCGGGTTTCCTCCTCTAGCCCCATCCCTTAGCTTGGGGCAATATCTTTTGACATGGCCCACCTCCCAGCACTCAAAGCATACCGTCCCTTGGAAAGAGCAACTCTGACTAGTGTGACCCGACTTGCCACACTTGAAACATGAAAGAGGGTTGGAGTGGGAGTTGCAAGAACCGAAGTGCTTGCGCTTACACTCAGAACACCAGTTCGCCTCTCAGCGATTGTCAACGCTTCTCACGTTGGGTTGATATTTCGGTTTCTTGAATGGAGTGGATGAATTCTCTACCTTCCTCTTTTCCGCGGCCTTAGACTTTTCTTCCTTGTCCTTTGCGTAGACTCTTTCCATTATCTTAGCCGCCTCGATGATCTCTCAGAGGCTTGTAGCTTTAGAGTTGCGGACTCTATTTCCCATGTCCGCGGGTAGACCCTTCAAGTAGGCCTTCATTTTCTCCTTTTCGGTTGGGGCCACGTGCCCCACGAGATTTAGCTTCTCCATGAAGAGACGGGTATACTCTTTCACTGTCAATTCTCCTTTCGTTAAGGCTCGAAACTCGTCTTCAATCAAATCCATTTCCTGTTCGTTGCAGTATTCCTCCATAACCTTCTCCTTGAAAGCAGCCCATGACATCTTTGCCAAAACAGTTTCCCCTATGGTCGCGGTGTGGACATCCCATCAGATTAGGGCCGCACCCCGAAGCATTTGAGAACCAAATTTCACTTTCTGACTCTCATCGCAGCCACAAGCCCGGAAGGCTTGCTCAATTTCCCTCAACCATCTCATGCAAGCCATGGGATCGTCGACCCCGACAAACTCTGGCAGCTTGCAACCCATGAAGTGTAACACCTTGAATTTTCAATCTTATGAAAAACCCTCGTATCTCTCTATATTCTTTTTAGGGTTTCTTTGAGAGAAGTCGTTGAAGAAAAAGAAAGAAAGGAAGAAAAGGGCTTATATTCTGGTCTGCAGGGTGCACGACCCGTGCATCGTTCCTCAGTAATTTGGCACGGGTCGTGCCTAGACACAGAATCATTGGCAGGGGTCGTGCCCTTTTCTTCACAAAAGTGGCACGAGTCGTGCTTGGCATCAGAAGGAACACCACGGGTTAAATGAGATTTTCCCCCAAAATTCATTTACTTCTCATTTCTATCTCCCATTTCTTCTCTCCCAAAACCCCCCAAACCCCAAAATCAAACCCTAACTCATTTTTGGGTATCCTACTCCTAAAATCAAGTAATCCTTCTTCATCTAGCAAGCTTGGAGGTTGGAACCATAAACTCCCATCTTCATCTTCTCCACCTTTGTTTCTAGGGTTTCATTCAACTTTTTCACCATCTTGAAGATTAGAGGTTTGAGGTTTATTTTGGAAGATCTAGAAGAGTATTGTTGATGGGTTCAAGCTTTGGTAAAGGTAATCTTCTCTTCTCTTCAACTATGGAAATTAGGTTTTTGGTATATATTGAGATCTTCAAGTATAATGTTTAGGGAATGACCTCTTATGGTTAAATATGGGTATTTATGGTCGGAAATGTGTGGATCTAGGTTTTGGATGCTTGAGTTGAAGGGTTGGAATGGATGTCTTCGGAAAGCTTTGGGTGGGAGCTAGGCTTGGAAGGCCAATGGTTGGGGATTGAAAACTAGGTTTAACTTAACCTAGCAAGGTGAGTTCAAGTGATTTGTGAAAACGGTGTACATGCCGAAATGTTTATTTTAAAGTGTTTACATGTTTTACGTGGAATTTCTAACTGCTAATCATCTGATAAGTTTTGGTTATTTGGAAGTATTCAACTTTATAAACTTATAAAACACTCACATTTGGGATTTTGGCATTTTAATAAATAAATCATATATTTTGGGTATTTAAATGATTTATTGTATGGAGCATATTTTTGAGTATAAATGCATTCTATTGGGTGTCATGGGATGGTTTGAAAGGATAAAAGGTATAAACCCACTTTGGAAAATGTTTTGTCCCGATCTAAATCATGTTGAAGTTATTTGGGTGTGTTGAAGCATGAGTTGTATTATTACGGGTCGTTTACGTTTGATTTCCTTGTATGATTTTCAACGTTGGGTCTTTGGATTTGTTGAGCTTATGGCTTAGTTTGGATTTTGTTAGGTCTTGGGGACACTTGTTCGATTTTGATAGCTCAATGTAGAGCGTTTGGTTCTGATTTGCATTTATTGCATCTTATTTGGGAATTACATGTTTTGAATGCTTTAGTTCATTCGTTTTGAGTCATGTAATGTTTTAGCCCCATCTGCTATGGATCCATTAGCACTTTTTGTTATTTTGGACGATGTTGGGACGACTAGCCTCCTGCATCGTGGCACGTTAGGCATCGGATTGGGTTATAAGTCCTTCGTGCGGCATGTTAGGCATCGGTTTGGGTTATAAGTCCTTCGTGCAGTATCTATGGGTGTATGCTGAAAGATACTGAGCTCGATACTTTTATTATTTGTCCAATGGTGGAACGCTAGTTAACCCCCATTGCGGCGCGGTTTGGCTTCTTCGGTATGGTGTAAGTCCTCCGTGCAAGTATCTATGGGTGTATTCTGGAAGATGTTGAGCCCGATACTTAATAGCAGTTTAACGTAATGTGTGGCTTACTCTGTACATGCCACATTATGCGGAATCGGGTTTCCCCCGTCACCGAAAGGTGTTGTCCTTGGGATGAGTCTTTTATATATTTTTTTTCGGTGACATTTTGCATACACTAATTTATTCCATGTTTTATGGGTTGAATATTAATCCCGCCCGTGTTTTGGGGTGTTTTGGAATATGAAGCGTTATTTACATTATTATAAATTGAGAGTCGATTTATATTCTCACCTTGAGCAAGTTTTGGGTTAAATCTAAGTTCACGAAAGAACGATTTATATTGGGATCTCAGTCTTTGAAAACAGTTTGGTTTGGTTAACGATTAACTCGGTGTCTCTTTTTTTTAAAATGCATAATTATTGATAAACGAATCATTTTCATAAGTGAAGCACATCATTTTGAGCGATTATGATTTTAATTGCATCATTTCTTTTTAAACAATTAAGTTACATATGTCGAAAACTCTTGAGCTCACTAGGCGTTAAGCCTAACCTTTTTATTTTGTCGGCATGTGCATCAGGTACCGTTTTGGGTTAGTGCTAGCGACACTTTGAAGAGACGAGTGTTGGTTGTAAGCTCGAGAAGCGTTTTGCTTGGTGAGGTCTTCCGTGTTGGTTTAGGAAAGAGCAACTTACTTTTGGGTTAAGTGACACCCGACCTCGATTTAGTCCCTGTATATAAGACTGTAGTTTTATAATTGTTGTGGTTAATTATAGAATTTTAAATTGAGGCACATGGAGATTGATGTATAAGTGGAAGTTTTGTCCTTTAGTTGATATTATATCGAGATTTTTTTTTAGTTGCTCTTATCAAATTTGAGGGTGTTAGAAGTTGGTATCAGAGCTTAAGTTTGAGAGAATTAGGTGTTGATTTTGAATGCCTAGACTCAAACTAGCGTAATTTTAAGTAATTGAATGTGAGATTGCACAATTAGGCACTTTAAGACTTGATGATTCGAGGTTAGTGGAGCCGCTAGGAATGGGAATCACGCCGAAAATGGCAAGGATGATCATGTACAGTATGTTCATAATAGCACCTGGCCAGTGTTATGGTGAACCTACAAGTTACGTGTGTATGCTTGGACTGCCTTGGTATGATAACCGTTGGGGCAGTGAAACAGTTTCTATATGGGTAGCCATTAGAAGAAGTTGATGATTTTAGTATTCGTCACTTGGAGTGACGGTAAGCATGGTGATTGCATTAAGTGAACCGTCTTGGGTCAGAATTATTGGTTGGATTAGAACTATAAGGTTGTTAGACCAATTCTATTCCGAGGAGAAATCGTAAGTTAACCAAATTAATGGGATTGTTGCCCTAAGATGTTTGATGTATCCGGATGACAATGGTGTGTCGGGAAATTGGAGGAGTGTAGTCCTAAGATGCTGAGTGCCGACCAAATTCAAGCACTAAATTTATTTCTAAAAATAAGTTTGCATAAATTGTTTCTCATGTTCTCAAAACATAAGGTGAGTTGTATTATAAAGTCTCGATAAAGCATTTAAGTGCTCATCAAATTTTAAACCGTGAGCTCAAGCATGCATGATATTAGCATTTGATTGCAAATATTTTATTGAAAATCTCCTGATCCCCGTTTCATGTCAAACTCTATTTACGGATCTTGTAATATTCGTGTTTTAATGTATTTGGAGTATTGGGTAAGTGACTGTGGAATTTTTGACATTGACATTGGATCTCCTCCACGTATATTAAGGTTTTAAAGGAAGAGTTGTTCCTGTGTTTTTGAGTTGGAAATTTTTGGGAATTTTAGTCTGTACGAGTCGTGTTGAATTTTATAGAATATTGTTTTACGAGCTTTTGGGCGTCGTGCCTCATGTTAGTGTTGTTGAAAAGGGTCACTTTACCGTACATTGTGGTTTTAGAATTTTAACAATTTTAGACTTATTGTCGTTTTATGCTATTTATGTTGGGAAATGAAAATTTTGACACCGCTTGATTTTAGCGTTAATGGGTTTTATGAAAATTCGGTTGGGTTTTATGGTGTCTTATAGTACGACTTTTTGCGTCATGTAGATAAATTCTGGAGCGTGTGTACATGCATTGTCGTGTGCGTTAAATTATGGGTCTTGATTATAAATGTCATCCCATATGTTATTTTGGGAAGTTTCAATATCATGTGATTTATCATTGGGCCTTATACAAGTGTTAATCGTTGTATGCTTTTCGTAATTGGTTTAAATCATACTGTTGGTGTGAGTAAATGTACAAAAACTTTATGTTGTTTCAGATAGAACTTTTGCCCATAACATACTTCAGTTATTGATTTTACTGTTAGGAGTTGTACAAACTTTTATTGCATATGTTATAGTGCGGGAAGTTATTTTTCATATGTGTAGTATAAACTGATGCTGTTATCCCAGTTTAATCTAGTTGGTAAATAATCAATCAAGTAATCAAGTAATCAAGCAACACAATAATAATCAAGAGATATATATAAATCAGAGTAACATACCAATCCCTTGAATAAACAATGAAACCCTTGAGTGTTCTTGATACCCTTGAATACAGAGAATACAATATGGCTACCTTTCTCTCTAAACAATGATTATGAAATTATGAAAGGTTAACCTAAAAACTAATTAACTAAAACTATTTATACTTAGGCTTTTAAGGCCTAATGGGCTTGGGCCCAATAGCTAATAAACTATTAACTTATTACACAATAAAACCTCTAACTTTAACTATCAAACAAATACGGTTTAGACCCTCTAATTTAACTTTAATCTTGAATATAATTTATTTGATCCAACAATCTCCCCCTTTGGATTCAAGATTAAAAAAAATTTGCAATTGTCTTCAGGGTCTTCACTTTCTTCAGATATGACGTTGATAGCTTCAAAACTTCAAAACTTGATATTTTTAACTTCAAATCTTTAAATCTTTGATATCTTTGAAAATCTACAGCAGTCTTCAGATTATATTCTCCCCCTTAATATATTCTCCCCCTTTTTGATGAGTGGTGAGAAGCATCATCATCAAAACTTGTCAAAACAATCTCCCCCTTTATGGAAAAATCTCCCCCTTTGTCTTTATAGACTTCAATGTAGCACCGTCTTCATGTAACGAGCCCTGTATGGAAATAAGAGCAGTCTTCCCAGATGGAAAGAGTGATTATTTCAATCTTTTCAGATTAAAATAGTCAATTGTAACCGTTTAAATCTTTGCAAATTCAAACAGTTTAAGAGTTGTAACCCTGAATCAACAAATGACTCAGTTAGAATGCCTGTCAGTAACACAAAGTTACTATATAAGGAGCTGGTTTTGATGTTAGCTCCCCAGGTATTCCATTTAATCATCGAATAACACATGGTTATCTATGAACGTTCTGACAGAAAACAAATTTCTGTGTGCTCATGTATGTGTATGAAAAAATTTAAGCATAGATGATTGTTTTTCAATATAGGCTCAAAATATGTAAACTTGTTGAGACAACAACAAATTATACAAATACTCAATGTGCATGAGAAAGGGTTCGAAGGTGGGGCAACTTTCCTTCTTTTTCAATATTAGTATCTTCCAAATGAAGAACCAATAGCGTATGTGCTGCGTCCCCATAAAATGTGAAACATTCTCTTTTTGAGAAAAGAATGAATAGCTGGTGGGGTTGTATGCAAGAGATGGCATGGGCTAGTTGCCTATTTCAATGATGGCCACCAAAGAATGTGAACCAATCAGATTATGTGGTTGCCCGACTCAGAAAGAGTTTGGTGCAGAGTTTAATATTCTTTTACTCTGATCTCTCACCCTCTTTCTTTTAATCCTCACTTCTAACCAATCTCTCATTTACATTTTACCTCTTCACACACCATCACTCAATTCTTTTTATCCCTCTCCCCTCAATCACTCAGGGTATACTTCCTGGGTAGGAAACACTGGTTATCGTGAATCCATGGAAGTTCTGTTAAGTTCTCACACTGAATCCCATGTAATTTCCTAAAAAGAACTTGTTGTTCAACAGGCTATTGTACATGAAAGCACAAATACCACTTGTTACATGAAAAATAAGACTTTCGGAGATGTCAAAACAGTTATGTTTGACGATGCAATTCTCCCCCTCAAACTAAAAGAGTTTGACAATTTAAGCTCTTAAGGAGTTTTCAATTAAGCTTATAGACGATTTGTCATGAAGAATAATATGCTGGAGAATCAAAAACGAATTTTGTTTATATGAATAATATATAAACATATTTTCAATGAAAGCACATGAAATGACGTTTGATTCAATCAACAGTGAATACAAATAACGTGAGTATTACCATAGAAAGATTTAACTTTTGATACATGGTAATAACAAAGTCAAATAGAATGTTCTGAACCATTATGTGTATGAATACTTGACAAAGTATATTGACAAGATAAAACGCAAGTATTTATCTTTAAGAACGCATGGTCAGATAAGTATTTAAGTATCCAAAAATCTGTTAAAATCACAGATATTCTCCCCCTTAACTGAAAGATTTTTTTTTTAATAATAAAGCAGAAAAAGTAAATAAAGCACTTAAGTGCGGGTTCTAATCTGATGTTATTAGAAACCATTGTCACTTGATCAAACCTGCATAAATAAAAGAAATAAGGGTAATCATTTATGAAAATGATTCCTCTCTCGTTAGCAACAGTTTAAAAATAACACACAAGATAAAAACATAGAATACTCCCCCTAGAATCATGAGTAAGGTCTAAGACATGTTCAACATACCAAGTTTGCTGATGAGAAATTGAAATCGCTTTTCATCCAATGGCTTGGTGAAAAGATCAGCTAACTGGAAGTCAGTTTGAACAAAGTGCATTTCAATATTACCTTTTTCTACATGATCCTTAATGAAGTGATAGCGTACATCGATATGCTTTGTCTTCGAATGCTGTATCGGGTTAGCAGTTATAGATATTGCGCTCTTGGAATCACAATAAATAGGAACACGCTTGTAGTTGTATCCAAAGTCCCTTAACTGTGTCGTCATCCAGAGGACTTGAGAACAGCAGCTAGCAGCAACTACATACTCAGCCTCGGCAGTGGATGTTGAAACACAATTTTGTTTCTTTGAAGTCCAACTTACAAGTTTGTCACCTATAAATTGACATGATCCAGAGGTGCTCTTCCGGTCTAGCTTACATCCTGCCTGATCAGCATCTGTAAAGGCAATTAGTTCAAAACGAGAATCCTTTGGATACCAAAGGCCTAGATTAGGAGAACCTTTGAGATATCTAAGGATTCGCTTAACAACATTTAAGTGCGACTCTTTAGGATTAGACTGATATCTCGCACAAAAACATGTGGCAAACATTATATCCGGGCGACTGGCAGTTAGATAAAGTAAAGAACCAATCATGCTGCGATACACCTTTTGATCAACAGATTTCCCGGAGGGATCCGCGTCTAAGAGTGTACCAGTAGCCATTGGTGTTTTCATGACTGAAATGTCTGACATATTGAACTTTTTCAAAATATCTTTTATATATTTAGCTTGATTAATAAATATGTCGTCGGGTAATTGCTTTACTTGTAAACCAAGAAAGAAATTCAATTCACCCATTATCGACATTTCAAACTTTGTTTCCATTATCTTTGAAAAGTTCTTACAAAATTTCGGATTTGTCGACCCAAATATTATGTCGTCAACATAAATCTGAATGAGAATCAAGTCCTCACCTTGCCTTTTAAGAAATAAGGTAGTATCAACAGTACCTTTCTTGAAACCAGAAGCTAAGAGGAATTTAGTGAGAGTTTCATACCAGGCTCGTGGTGCTTGTTTAAGACCATAAAGCGCTTTGTCTAAAACATAGACATGATCAGGGTGATGAGGATCAACGAAACCTTCAGGTTGAGCCACGTAGACCTCCTCATGAAGAACGCCATTCAGGAAAGCCGACTTTACATCCATTTGATAGACTGTAAAGTTTTTGTGCGCTGCATAGGCTAGGAAGATTCTGATGGCTTCGATCCTTGCAACTGGGGCGAATGTTTCATCATAGTCAATGCCCTCTTGTTGACAATACCCTTTTGCGACCAATCGAGCTTTGTTTCTCACGACTACTCCAACTTCGTCTTTCTTATTTCTGAACACCCACTTTGTTCCAATAACGGATTTACCTTTAGGTAGTGGGATCAAGCGCCATAACTTGTTCCTTTCGAATTGGAGAAGCTCATCTTGCATAGCAGAAATCCAGAAGGGATCACGTAGAGCTTCAGACGCTTTCTTCGGTTCTAGGGAACTAAGGAAGCTTGAAAACATGCAAAAGTTGGCTGTTGCAGATCTTGTTGTGACACCAGATTGTACGTCACCTATCACGTTTTCCAGGGGATGATCCTTAGTCCAACGATGTGTGTTTGGTAAGGCTTCAACTGTTTTTTGCGTATTTGACGCATCGTTGTCATCTTGTACGGCAGGTTGCTCCATAGATGTACTCGGGACATCTGGTACTGGTGTTTCTGATACTGAAGCTTCTGGACTAACAGTTGAAGTACTCGGGACTTCGTTTCCAGAAGAACTATCTGTAGAGACAGATTCAGCATTAGTAGAGTAAGAAACTAATGGTTGAGTTGTACCTGATGGAGATGAAGTTTCAGTGACTTCTTCGGAAGGTCCTGACATGTCTTCAGATATAGTAGGGACCTCCGAGCCTGTACCACTTGTTATTGATGTTGATATGCCTTTTTCAAAATCTGCACATATATCATCAAAGGCATCAATAAACAATAAATCTAACTCAGATGAAGTAGAGTTAGAGTGTGTAGAAGTGGATCCTTTGGTAGCTGGTTCTATTCGGGATTGAATAGAAGCTTTGTCCTTAAGTACGAGTTCTGGACTGTTGTGTCCAGAAGTCCTTGTAGAATTCTCATCAAAGGAGACATTCATGCTCTCAACAACCATTTTGGTTCGAATAATGTAAATTCTATAAGCTTTGGATGTCAGAGAGTATCCAACGAGATATCCTTCATCCGCTTTCTTATCAAATTTTGATAATCCTTGACGCTCTTTAAGAATGTAGCACCTGCAACCGAAAACACGAAGGAATTTGATGTTAGGTGTACGATTGTTGATTAACTCATATGCAGTTTTATTAAAGTGCTTGACCACAATGGTACGGTTCTGAGTAAAACATGCTGTAGCGACTGCCTCGGCCCAAAGGTACATGGGTAGATCCGAGTAAGCAAGCATAGTACGAGCTGCTTCAACCAGAGTGCGGTTCTTCCGTTCAACAATGCCGTTTTGCTGTGGAGTATAGGCTACGGAGAAATTATGTGAAATACCCACGGAATTAAGATAACTCTTCAGGGTGTCATTCTTGAACTCCGTGCCATTGTCACTGTGAATGGTTCTGACTGGCAGTTGAAGACGTACTTGAATACGCTTGATGAAAGCGATAATCAACTCTGGCGCATCTGACTTGTTGCGAAGAAACTCGAGCCATGTATACCTTGAGTAGTCATCTATCATTACCAACACATATTTCTTTCCGTTGATAGATGTTATGCGCATTGGGCCACAAAGATCCATATGAAGAAGTTCCAGTGCAGAGGAGGTCAATGATTCAGCTTTGGACTTGAAGGAGCTTCGCTTCATTTTGCCCAACTCACATGCAGAACACAGTGAGTCTTTTTCGAACCTCATTTCTGGTAGACCTTTGACCAGACCTTGTCTCTGTAGCTTCGCTATAGATCGGAAATTCTGATGAGACAAGCGTCGATGCCACGTCCACGATTGTGCTTTAGAAGCTTTGGCTAGTAGACATACTGGACGTGTGGCAGACAGTGTAGGAAAATCTACATAGTATAGATTTCCATGGCGCTCAACTTTGAAAACTTCGTAACCATCGGGATCCTCTAGATAGCAATGAGTGGTTGTGAAGCGGACTTGATATTTCATGTCACAGAAGTGACTGGTACTAAACAGATTGTGATCAAGCCCTTCTACATATAATACTCTTTGAATCTTCACAACACCATTATCGAGCATTCCATATCCCCTGACGTGGCCTTCGGCTTCAGAATTGGCAAATCTAACTGCTCCGACAGGCTCCTCCACATAGTTATGCAAGAGGTGCTTGAATCCTGTCATGTAGCGTGAACATCCGGAATCTATTACCCACAATCGACAGGCCTGCAAAAGAGACAATTAGTTTTGCTTAGGCACCCATATCAGGATGGGTCCTTCGCGGTTAGCATCAAGCAAATCAGGAATATCATCTGGTTTGACTTTCACTCTCCATTCATAACGCGGCTTTGGAACCCATTTCCAAACCATCGTAACATTTAATTCCTGAAAGTGCTTTTTAGAAGTAGGATTGGCAACCTTAGCTCGATACACTTTGGGTTGTGCGGAAGAATTAGAATTAGACTTAAAGTTCAGTTTAGCGTTTCTCTTATTCTGTTTGGACTTTGGAGGGGAGTAGTATGTGAATGAGTTATCCCAACAGTGTTTGCAATATAGATTCTTTCGAGCAAAATTCATAAACTTAGATTTATCAGAACAAACCTTACATCCATGTTTATCAAAAGAATTACTTTTCAAAATAACATTGTCAGAAGTACAACTGTTTGAAGCAAAAGTTTTACTAGATAACCTATCATTCTTATTCAAACTACTATCTTTATTCTTCTTACTCCTCCCAACTCCATTTTCTTTTATATCTGAAACAAAAACAGGAACCTTGTTAGTCTCTAACTTAGAAGGTGGTTCTTTTCTAGTGCTCTTTGAAGTCTCACCCTTTTCAAAAATACTCGGTGGATATCCAGGACAATCAGAGTAAACAACTGAAGGT
Source organism: Arctium minus (assembly GCA_954870635.1). Classification (NCBI taxonomy): domain Eukaryota; kingdom Viridiplantae; phylum Streptophyta; class Magnoliopsida; order Asterales; family Asteraceae; genus Arctium; species Arctium minus. The sequence continues at coordinate 63,803,528 of OX941096.1, forward strand.
TTTGTAGGAGCATCAAATTCTGGATTGGTTCTTACCTTCCAACTTGGATCATTGAACATCTGTTTATCATTTGAAGCATTTTTAAACAAAGTAATTTTCAAATCATTGATCTCAGTGCAAAGCTCTTGATTTACTTTTAAAGACTTTTCAAGTTTATGTTTGAGATCAAAGTTTTCATCTTCAACCTCATCAAGAGACTATTGCAACATATCAATTTGCTTCATCAATTCAGATGTATTATCATTCACAGAGTTTGACTCCTTTGGAATAGAAACAGGATCAGAGTCTGAAGCATTCATCATTTCAGAAAATAATTCTTCTGTCATGGACTCAATAAACTCCGTTTTATCATTTTGAACACAAGATTCATTCGTGATAGCAGTTTCTTTTTCCACCTCTTCAACAAGTAAACGTTTAGAAGCAATGGGATTTGAGACTGATGGTATAGTAGATGGATCAACATCCGATTCATACTCATCATATTTGCATGCAGTCTCAGGTGGTACTGTGTTGGTGCTTACTGATTCTTTGGAAGGTGTGGTAAATAGTGATTCAAATTCAGTAAATTCGATCTTTCGAGTCTCATAGCTTTTATTCAAATCACCATATGTAAAACCAACTGATTTAAAAAGATTTTGAGAATCAATATCACCAGACTTGTTCTTTCCCATTTCTTCTCGACCTTTGGTCTCTTTAGAAGGTTTAGAAGTACTTGCTTCAACAAAAGTTGCACGAATGTCAGGAATGGGTCTGATTGCGGAGCCGAATTTATCAAAATTATATAGATGCTCCGGTGCCTTTTTCAAAATTTCATTAGTTGGCACACCCAAACCTGGTTTAAGTTTGTAAAACCTTTCGTCTTGGAGTTTATTGGTCAACAGATTTAATGTCTGTTCAGTCTGATCTCGTTTCATATTAATGTCCTCCAGTTGCTTGATTTTGGTGTAAGCTTCATTTCTTTCTTTATAACAAACTTCAAATTTGATTTGAAACTCACCCTTTTCAGCATTAAGATTCACAAGATCTGTTTCTAAACCAGATATTTTTTCTTTTAACGACGCTTTTTCAGCTTTTAAATCGTCTTTTTCCTTTTCTTTTTCTTCCACAACAACTTTTAAAATAGCATTTTCATCACGAAAGCTTAATGCAGATTGATGTGCAGAGCTAAGTTTGCCTTTCAGTAAAGCAAATTCATCTTTCATACCATGTATTTGGGCCATTAAAGATTCAATAAGTTCATAATTGTCACTTACCTCAGAGTTTGCATCTTCGGATTGTGTCTCAGAGTCTTCATCGTCACCTTCCAGCTTTGCCATATAAGATACTTGGGTGAAGTGAGTTTGCTCCTCGTCATCGGAACTTTGATACAGCCAGTTTTTTTTCCAGCCATTAGCACTTTTCCTTCTTCAACTTTCTTGGCAATAAGTGACTTTCTTGCATAGTACTTTGAGTTCTTTACCTTATTGAACTTGCAGTCCCTCGAGAAATGCCCAAATTTGCCACAGTTGTAGCATCTTCCTGGATCATCCTTTCGTTCTTCTCGCTTCTCCTCTCTCTTTCCTTCTCTTCTATCTTCCTTCCTGTCTTCTCATCCTTCCTCTCTCTTTCCATGCCTCGGATTGTATCGCATCTCAGACTTCTCTTTCTTGTATCCATCAAACTTTGGCTTTGAGTAGAATATTTTCTTGCCAAAGCTCTTCTTGAATCATCGCGTAATAAGAGTCAAGTCCTCGGAGAACTTTTGAATATCTGGATCTGAATCAACTTCCAGTTCTTCATCGCTCGAATCAGAGTCAGAGTCAGTAACTTCGGTTACTAGAGCTTTAGACACCTTTTTCTTCGGCCTTGTAGAGGGTACAAAACCTTTGCCGGCTATGAGAGCCACATAATCCTTCAGATGATTAGACTCATTATTAATAGATCTCACCTCATCCTCATGTTGAGCAAGAGTAGAGAAGATATCAGTGACATTTTCTCGATCCATATTCTTGGACATCTGGAGGTTGATAGCAAAGTTCTTCCATTCTGGATTCAGATTCTTGATGAACTTGTAATTTATCTCAGAAGCAGATTTAGAGATATTGTTCCTCCGCAAGTCATTGAGGATGATGTTATATCTGTTGTAGGTATCTAATAGCAACTCTCCTTCTTTTGCATGAAATCCCTCGCATGCATTTATGCATAGATTCTGCTTAGATTGTATGGAGGCTTCACTTCCTTCAAACTGCCTTGCTAGTTCATCCCAGATGCCTTTAGCAGTGCTCTGACTGTCGACACGATTGTAGATGTCGTTTGGAATTGCCATTGTCAGATAGATTAGAGCCTCTTCTTCTGTCTTATACTGTTCTTTCTGCTTTTCATTGAAGAACTGATAAGGTTTAGGAATCTCTCTGTCAGGGATTTCTGGAGAGGAATCTATAGCAGGTTGACCCTTTACTGTGATCATTGGAGTTTGTGGACCTTCAATGATTGCTTTCATGAAGTCTCTGTTCTTGTGATTCAGAAACTAGATCATTCTGATCTTCCATTGCTGATACTCGTTAGCCATTAGGACAGGAGGTTTGACTTGAGAACCCATTGAGAGAAGTTGATTGGACATCTTAGCTGTACGGTTAGTAAACAGACTTTTCTGTACCAAGACAACCAACTAGTTGAGATCGTTAGAATCAAAATGAAAACCACACTAAAAAATTTTCAGAAAAATAAATTCCCGAAAATAATTAAATGTAGTGCTTTCAATCAGTATAAAGCTTCAAATAATACTGAACAAAAAGAAAATGTTGATCTCGAACAGAACTTTGTCCCCCTTCGCAGACTTAGCACGGGGGTATGGGGGCAGCGCCCTTGAGAGGATATGGGGGCAACGCCCTTGCGGGGGGTATGGGGGCAGCGCCCCTAGAGAATTTTTTTTTTACATTTAGATGCCCTATTACAGTTTGCAAAAATCGACTGGGGATGTGCTTCGACCGGTATTGAGTCGATCGGAGACTTGTAAAGACTGGTAGAGAGTTCGACCGGGAACTTGTAAAGACCGGTAGAGAGTTCGACCGGGAACTTGTAAAGACCGGTATACTACACGACCGATAGAGTGCTTTGACCGGTATTGGTCTTCGACCGATACAAGGTGTTTGACCGATATGATTCGGTCGATCGATATTGAGAATGGACCGATATGGTGAATTCGACCGGTATAGTGATAGACCGATACTGCTAAGGATCGGTAAAGGGTATTCGATCTGTAATGGACTAGAACGATATAGGCTTTGACCGATACAAAGGTATGGACCGATAGTGTCTTAGACCGATATATTGTTCGACCGGTAATGTGCCTTTGACCGGTAAACTTGTTTCGACCGGTATGTTCTTATTAAACAGCCCAGAACGTCGATGAACAGCAACAATACTCAACACAAAATCACTTTAACCCAGAAATTGAATGCAGAAATTACACCTTTGTGCCCAAAAACAAGTATCGATCAGTATTCAATCAAAATCAAAGATTAATTTCAACTTTCATGTATCGATTATGAAGAACACAGTGTCAACTCTCTTTGAACCCAGAAAACTCAAAATCACAAAATTCAATCACTTGATACTTTCTAATGCAGTTAATCAATCAGATAGTGTTCAGTAACGCAAAACACACCTAATCAGATCAATCTTAAACATAAACGCACATAGATTCATGAAATCAGATGAAAAAAAATTTCGATGAACAGTAACTTCGATGAATAGTAACTTCAAAAAAAAATTTGATTCTTTTAGGCTCTGATACCAATTGTTATCCCAGTTTAATCTAGTTGGTAAATAATCAATCAAGTAATCAAGCAACACAATAATAATCAAGAGATATATATAAATCAGAGTAACATACCAATCCCTTGAATAAACAATGAAACCCTTGAGTGTTATTGATACCCTTGAATACAGAGAATACAATATGGCTACCTTTCTCTCTAAACAATGATTATGAAATTATGAAAGGTTAACCTAAAAACTAATTAACTAAAACTATTTATACTTAGGCTTTTAAGGCCTAATGGGCTTGGGCCCAATAGCTAATAAACTATTAACTTATTACACAATAAACCCTCTAACTTTAACTATCAAACAAATACGGTTTAGACCCTCTAATTTAACTTTAATCTTGAATACAATTTATTTGATCCAACAGATGCATACTAGGACCATGGTAGTCCGTTTAAAAATTTTGTTGTGCATCTTTTGCTGCCGTTTTATCAACGTAAGTACTTATCAAACGAGTTTTGGAAATGGTTTTATATGCGTAGTATTGGTGATCAATTTCGAAACCTATCGAATGCACGGTAGTGTATTTTACTGCACGTTTAATTGTTATAAAACTTATGTATTTGAGAGTTTTATAAATTTCAAATTGGCATACTGGTTGAAAAACCTTGAACTCATTAAGGATGTAGATTTAAAACCCCTATAGTTAGAAGAGTTGCAATTAAGGGACTAGAGGAGTTGTAACATCCGTATTTTTCGGGTAAGTATATGTTGGGAATTTAAAATTTGTTCATGTATGGTTAATGTTGCTAATATATCATGATTACTACTGCTAGTAGATTTAATACTGCTTGAAAAGTTAGTACTGCTACTTCAATAGTTAGTACTGCTTGGAGAGTTAGTACTACTAGTAGTTAGTACTGCTAAGGGATTACTACTGCCAACATGATTAATACTGCTGAGGTGTTTAATGCTGCTAAACATGGTTAATACTTCTGAAGAAGGTTAGTGCTGCTTATAAGATGAAGACTCAGTATGGAAGGAAGACAGTTGTATAGAAGACTTGCTAAAGTAAAGGAGATAATTATGGATTGAAGATCAATTGTATTTTGATAATTATCTTGTAATGTGTATTGTATAAATAGCATAGAAGTCTTTGATAGAATTAACTTTTCATTGATACGTTTTAAAGAGAGAATTAACCTCAAGGTTTATAATCCAAATTCTAGAGAAGTAGAATTCGTCTTGGTGAGCCTGTTCATCAAGATTGAGGTTTTGTGTGAAAGCTTGTAACTTTAATCATTCAATAAAGTTTACAAGTTGTGATTTCTGATTCATTGTTACATTGATATTTGAATATTAAAGTGTTATTCCGCAACTTCTTTAATATTGTTTCTGAGTGTTATTATTCTTGTTAAAATTAGATCCTGACAAGTGGTATCAGAGCAAGTTTTCTCAGAAACATTCATTCATCATGGACAACACAGGTGAATCAAACAGTACTTTTGTCTCAAAGGTTCCCATGCTCAAACCTAATGAGTTTGACATGTGGAAAATTCGAATCAAGCAGTACATCCTTCTTACAGACTGTTCTATGTGGGACATTGTTGAGAATGGTCCCTCTGCTGAAGGTAAAATTGGTCAAGATGGAAGAAGACCACCTCCAAAAACTGATGGTGAAAAGAAAGTCAGATAGTTGGAGATGAAAGCCTTAAGCACCCTGCTTTTGGCCATTCCTAATGAGTATCAACATCAGTTTCAACACTGCACTGATGCTCAGATTCTATGGAATGCCTTAGAGAAGAGATTTGCTGGCACCAAGAGTACTAAGAGGAATCAAAGGGATATTCTCAAGCAGCAATATAAGAATTTTACATCTTCAAAGAATGAGTCTATGACTCAAACTTTTGACAGATTCAATAAGCTAATTGGTGAGTTGGCTACTGTTGGAGTTCATATGGAAAAAGATGATGTCAACCGCAAGTTTCTCAGATCTCTTGGAGATGAATGGACCATGTACACTGTTTCATTCAGACAGAATGACTTATTGGAAGAAAAGGAACTGGATGATCTGTACAATGATCTAAGAGTGTTTGAATCTGAGGTGGAAGCAAAGAAGAAGCCTACTGGATATGTTCATAATGCTGCACTCCTATCAGCATCAATTGATTCTACTGCTAACCCTGAATCAGTTAATGCTGCATGTGGAGTAAATCAAGAAAAAGGCAATGAATCTGTTTTTGAAGCCTTTCTTTCCAGCCATGGTAACTCTTCTTTAATAAATGATGACTTGGAGCAGCTTCATCCTGATGATCTTGAAGAGATGGATATCAAATGGCAGATGGCCATGCTTTCTATGAGGGTGAAGAAATTCATCAAGAGGACTGGGAGGAACAACTTATCCCAAAGAAGACAAGATGGAGCAGGCTTTGATAAGTTAAAGGTGGAGTGCTACAAGTGTCACATGAAGGGACACTTTGCCAGGGAATGCAGAAGTGGTGTGTCTCACAACAACCACCAACAAGCACAGACTGGAAGCTTCAATCAGAACAGAAACTCTGCTCAAGCTCTTGTTTCTCAACAAGGAATGGGGTTTGACTGGAGTGATCAAGCTGAAGAGGCCATTCAAAATCAAGCTCTCATGGCAGAAGTATCAGATCTCCCAACTGAGGTACTTTCTAATCTCTGTTCTCAAATTTGCATAGACACTATTAAAAGGTACAGGGATCACAACCAGAGTATGTGTGATGACCTTAAGAGGTTAGAAAAAGATAGAAAAGACTATGTGAGAATTGTTGAGAGGTTTGAGGAACAGATTAAAGGTTTCCAAGCCAATGAACTTCAACACACATATGATACCAATTACTGGAAGTGGGAAAAGAATGATCTAGAAATCCAACTGACAAAGTCCAAGGAGGAGAATGAAAAGTTGAGAGGAGAACTAGACAAGGTTAAGCTAGATGTGGAAAAGTTTTCATATGCTTCTAAAGCAATGGATTCAATCCTAAAGGTTCAAATCCATGATAAGCTTAAACCAGAAATTGGGTACAATACCACACCACCACCATACAACAACAACTACATCCCTCCTAAATCAGATCTGCTAGAGACCAAGGATAGGAAGGACTTACCTGAGGGATCCACTAAGATAGATCCTTTAGATGAAGTAGTTGTTGAGGACAAGACTGAGAAAGAAGCTGGAAAGGATAAGGATAATACTGTGAGTGGTGAGATTCCCTTAGAAAATAATATTATCACCAATGAGGATTGTGGAAGGAATTGGGTCAAATCTAAGGACATAGAGAAGACTGAGGGAAAGTCGAAAAAGGTTCATTACAAGCAGACTACAGTTGTGAATCCTGTTCCTTGCAAACAATGTGCATGTAATAAGTCTGACCCCCTAAAACAGGATAAAAGGAGGGGAAATCAAAGAAATTGGAATAATTAGTGGGCTCAGAAACAAGGAGTTGATCTGAGTAGAATCATCAGACCAAAACCTTGTTTCATATGTGGCAAAGTAAACCATCTTGCCAAGCACTGTTACTTTAATCCCATTAATCAAAGGATAAATTTTCAAAGATCTATGCAAAAACCCTTTGGTTATAGGAAGGATGAAAGGAACCATGTGGCTAAGAAACCTGCTAAATCTAAAAGCCACATGAAGAAAAAGACTGTGAAAGAAAGTGTCAAGATGTGGATTCCTAAAAGCACTAAAACTGTTAGTACTACTACTACAAATAGTGTTGCTGACAGAGTTAGTGCTGCTAGAAGCAATACTACTGCTACCAATGTTAGTGCTGCTGAGAGTATTAGTACTTCTAAAACTAACATTGTTAGTACTTCTTCAAATGTTAATACTGATAACTCTGTTAGTACTTCTAAAATTAGTACTGCTTCTAGTGTTTGTGCTGCTAGACCTATCATCTTGACAAAGTACTCCAGTAAAGAGTGCTCTGATTTTAAAAATCTCATCAAAAAGGAGTGTAAATACTTTGATGAGAAAGGGAGACCCAAGACCACTTTGGCTTGGGTTCCCAGTCAATACTAATTGATTTATCTTATGTGCAGGGCAATCAACAGCTCAAGGGAAAGAGCATCTGACATGTTGATAGTGGTTGCTCTAGGCACATGACAGGAAACATGGCTTGCCTCAAGAATTTCAAGAAAATTGATGGAGGACATGTTGCCTTTGGTAATACTCCAAATGGAGGTAAGATTAGTGCTAAGGGTGATGTAACAAAAGGTAAGATGACCTTTGAGGATGTTTTCTATGTTGAGCAGTTAAGGTACAACTTGTTAAGTGTATCACAGGTTTGTGACAAAAAGCATAGTATATTATTCACTGATTCATAATGCATTATCCTTGCTCCTTGATTCAAGGTAGTTGATGAAAAGATGATACTACTAAGAACTCCCAGAAAGGATAATGTCTATTGTTTGGATATGGAAAATGTGTCAACTGATTCATCCCTAAAATGTCTTGTTTCAAAAGCATCTTTGGATGAATCATCACTTTGGCACAGAAGGATGTGTCACATGAACTTTAAAACAATGAATAAACTTGTTAAAAACAACCTTGTAAGAGGTTTGCCTTCAAAAGTCTTTTCATGTGATGATCATTGTGTTGCTTGTCTCAAAGGCAAACAACACAAAACCTCTCATAAGTCCAAAGAAGTGAACACAATTTCTTCTTCTCTTCAGTTGTTGCATATGGATCTGTTTGGTCCTACAAATTTTATGAGTATAGGTAAGAAATCATACTGCTTAGTTATTGTTGATGATTACTCTAGATTTACTTGGGTATATTTTCTAAGGACTAAGGATGAGACAAGTGGACTGATCAAATCCTTTATTCTAAGAATTGAAAACCAAACAAATCAAAAAGTAAAAGTCATTAGGTCAGACAATGGTACCGAATTTAAAAATCTTGACCTAAACACCTTTTGTGAGGAAAAAGAAATTGAGAGGCAATACAGTGCTCCTAGGACTCCACAACAAAATGGTGTTGCTGAGAGAAGGAATAGGACACTGATTGAAGCTGCTAGATCTCTGTTAGCTGATTCAAAACTTCCAATTACTTTCTGGGTTGAAGCAGTTAATACTGCTTGGTATGTCCAAAACAGAGTTCTAGTAGTCAAGCCTAAAAACAAGACACCATATGATCTTTTAAATAAAAGAAAACCATTTATTGGATTTTTCAAACCTTTTGGGTGTCCTTGTACCATTCTCAATACCAAAACTCACTTAGGAAAGTTTGACAACAAAGTAGATGATGGATTTCTTGTTGGTAACTCATCTCAGAGTAAGGCCTACAGAGTATTTAATTCTTCTTCTACAATAATTGAGGAAAGTGACAATGTCAAATGCAATGAGAACACACCAAATCCTATTGGTTCAGGTCCTCAATGGATATTTGACATTGATTCACTAACTAACTCTTTGGGTTTCAGTAGTGATGATCATGCAGGTTCAGGAAGTAGAGGATCAGGGGAAGAACAAGTACATAATATTATTCCTCAGTCTGTGATATTTCCATTACCTACAATGGACCATGTTGAATTCTGTGAAAAGGAAACTGTCACTGAACCAATTCAGAGTGAAGAAGAAAGAAGAGATGAGGAGAATCCAGAGCATGAAGAGCCAGAAGTAGCTGATGAGATCCCCTCAGCTGACTTAAATGATTCCAATTTAGATGTGGGAATTAATGAAGAACCTAGTCTTCAGACAAGAACTCAGAAGAATCATCCTCCTGAGCTGGTAAGAGGAGACAACTCTTCTCCTATGATGACTAGGAAATAAAGCAGACTTCAAGACATGCAGGATCAACATAATACAATACTCTCTTGCTTTCTATCTCAGATTGAGCCTAAGAAGGCTTATGATGCATTGAAAGATTCAAGTTGGATAGAATCCATGCAAGAAGAGTTACTACAGTTCAAATTGCAAGATGTTTGGGACTTGGTGGACCTTCCAAAAGGTCATAGAGCTATTGGCACCAAGTGGATTTTCAGAAATAAAAAGGATGAGAGAGGAATAGTAATCAGGAACAAAGCAAGGCTAGTGGCACAAGGGTACACTCAGGAAGAAGGCATAGACTATGAGGAAGTTGTTGCTCCAGTTGCAAGGGTAGAGGCAATTAGGTTGTGTTTAGCCTATGCTTCATTTATGCAGTTCAAGGTATATCAAATGGATGTGAAGAGTGCCTTTCTATATGGAACAATTGATGAAGAAGTATATGTCTGTCAGCCCCCTGGATTTGAAAATCCATCATATCCTGACAAAGTGTACAAACTTAATAAAACTCTCTATGGTCTACATCAAGCCCCAAGAGCATGGTATGATACTCTGTCTACCTATCTCTTGGAAAATGGGTTTGAAAGAGGAATAATTGACAAAACCCTTTTCATCAAAAGAAGAAAGAAGGACATCCTACTTGTTCAGATCTATGTGGATGACATCATCTTTGGGTCCACAAAAGATCAGATGTGTAGAGACTTTGAAGAGTTGATGCACAAGAGCTTTAAAATGAGTTCAATGGGTGAACTTACTTTCTTTCTTGGGCTTTAAGTGAAACAGCAGAAAGATGGGATCTTCATAAGTCAATCAAAGTATGTGAAAGACATCCTGGACAAATATGGTTTATCAGACTCAAAGCCAGCAAGCACACCTATGGAAACACACAAACAGATCACTGTTGATCTTGAGGGGGAGGATGTTGATGTCCATCTTTATAGATCAATGATTGGATCTCTCATGTATCTCACAGCCTCAAGACCAGATATCATATTTCCAGTGTGTGTTTGTGCCAGATTCCAAGTTAAAAGGATTTTCAGATACTTAAGAGTGCAACCTAGATTAGGTCTTTGGTATCCTTATGAATCCAACTTTGACTTGATTGCTTATTCAGACAGTGACTTGGAAGGTGCTAATATGGATAGAAAGTCTACTTCAGGGGGATGTCAGCTTTTGGGTGCAAGACTAGTCTCTTGGCAGTGTAAGAAGCAAACCATAGTGTCCTTATCAACAACAGAAGCTGAGTACATTGCTGCTGCAAGTTGCTGCTCTCAGGTTCTATGGATTCATAATCAAATGCTGGACTATGGGGTAACCTTTCTTCACACTCCAATCTTCATTGACAATAGCAGTGCTATCAGCATTGTTAACAATCCAGTCAAGCACTCCAAAACAAAGCACATTGAGATCAGGTATCACTTTATTAGAGACTGTAATGAAAAGAAGCAAATTCAAGTTGTTAAAGTTCATACTGACAACCAGTTTGTTGATCTATTCACCAAAGCTTTTGATGTGGGTAGATTCACCTTCTTGGTCTCAAGTGTGGGCATGATCAACTCTGAATGAGCTCATGTTTAAAAAGTGCTTGTATACCTGTTATTTGGTTATTTTTGGTGCTACTAATCATCTTTCTCAGGAAGTGTATTGCCTTGCTCAGACTAACACAAGCTTCAAAAAGTGTAAGTATAGTTACTACTGCCAGTGCAGTTTTAATGCTGCCAGTGCAAAGTTACTACTTCAGGTAGTTGTTAATATTGCTCTCAGTTAATAATGCTAGTTAGTTAATACTGCTAGTGGTTAATACTGCTCTCAGTTAATACTGCTAGTTAGTTAATACTGCTAGTTGTTAATACTGCTCTCAGTTAATACTGCTAGTTAGTTAATACTGCTAGTGGTTAATACTGCTCTCAGTTAATACTGCTAGTTAGTTAATACTGCTAGTGGTTAATGCTGCTCTGAGTTAATACTGCTTCTTTCCCGAATCATATAAATACCCTCTTTTCCCGCCTAAAAGCTTAACGACTCTTTGAATACTATTCATCTTCTCTCTAACTCTTTTCTCTCAGCACCTAGTGACTTTCAGTCAAGACTACTCAAGCTCGATGGCATCAATGGCGTTTATTGATGAACACAACGAGATTGCAATGCTTCAAAAGCCTAAGCAGGCTGCTGGATTTCATCAAATAGTCGATTTTCTCAAGTCCAGCCATATCGCTCATGCTCTTACAATGTCACCATCAATCTACATCGAGCACCAGAAGCAATTTTGGGCCAATGCCACCACTATTACTGAAAATGGTGTGCAGGTTATCAAGACAAGGGTGTATGACAAACCCTTGACAGTTTCTGAAGAGGCAATTCGCATCAGTCTACGACTAGACGATGCCTAAGGTATCTCATCTATCTCTAATGATGATATGTTTTCCACTCTCACTAGAATGGGGTATGGAGGCCCATTGGGTGTTTTCAAGTTCTCCAAAGATAAATTTTCTCCCCAATGGCGTTTCTTTGTCCATACCCTTATGCATTGCATTTCTAGAAAAACTACTGGATGGAGTGAGTTCAGTAGTACCATTGCTTATGCTTTGGTATGCTTGGCCACTGCCAGAAAGTATAGTTTCTCAAAAATGATTTTCAATGACCTTGTGACAAACTTGGGGAATAAAAAGAGTTTCTTTATGTATCCAAGGTTTGTCCAGGCAGTTATAACCACTGAATTGACGGATATGCCTCAATTTGATGAGGTATATGTACCTAAAATCCCCAAGGGCAAGGTCTTTTCAAATATGAAGAGATCTTCCTTGGACTCGGAAGGAGTTGACACCCCATTGTTCTCTACAATGATGGTGGTGTCCCACAATCAAGAAGGTATGGCTTCAGGGTCAAGGCCCTCATTAGACCATCCCACTGAGAGCCAATCCCAACCTTTAATCACTATATCAATCCCTCAGTCCCTTCTTCAAAAACCAACTTCACCCATCACCAATACTTACATAAGGAAAAAGGTAAAGAAGGCTCCTTCCCTTCTTGTACCTTCACCCACAAAGCCTTTAAGCCTCTCTAATGGAGAATTCTCCATTAGAGAATATCTATAGGGAAACCACAGGGGTGTCTCCCAACCCCAAGGAGGTGCTCACTGAGGAGATGCATGAGCATATGGGTGAGAAGGCTGCCACTACTCCTGCTAGCACAGAGGAGAACAGTGGTAACATCAATAAGACCTCCCCCATGGCAACTTTGAATGAGCAATCATTCAAACGTCCCAGGTGCCAAGAAACCAAGGGGGTGGAGGGTGCTTCTGCTAGGCAGAAGACTTCCACTACTAAATGTTCAAATGATCCTTCAAAAGGGGGTAACACTCCTGGAGAAGGTGAGGCAAGAATTGATGGATACAATGGGTAACATTAATCTAGATGTCATCAAACATGGAGCTGATATAGAAGAGATGAAATTGGTAATTCTGTCTCAACTAGTGCAGATTACCAAACTGAAGAAGCTAGTGAAGAAGTTGGTACAGAAAAGAAAAAGAAAACAGTTTGTCTTGAAGAAGAGGGTAGATGCTTTCAAAAAGGGGGAGACACAGGATGAAAAGGAGAATCTCAGTCCCAGTGGTATGGAAGCTCAGGTTGAGGGGGAGCTGAATAGGGAAGCAGAACTAGTCAAGCAGCAGAAACTGTTAAACAAGCAGCAGTAACAGAAAAAGAACAAGCAGCAGTAACTGAAAAAGATCAAGCAGCTGTGACAGGGCTATCTGTTGAAGAATTAGAGATTGCAGAAACATTGGTCAAAGCCAGGAATGACAACACTCCTAAGGCTACTCAAAAGGCCAAGGGAGTGGTCATTAAAGAAGGAGCTATTGAGCAGAAAAGAACAGAAATCAGTGAGGCAGAATTAAAGAGGAAAGGAAAGGAAAAGGTGGATGAATCTGCAAAGCCACCAAAGAAACTGAAATAGATTGAACAAGATGAGGAATTGGCTAAGAAGCTGCAGGCTGAGCTACAACAAGAAGAAGAGACTCAACAGGCCAAAGATAGACAGATTGCTCTAGATCTGTCTACTAAGTTGAATGAGGAGTATCAAAAGAACCTGAAAATAGCAGATGAAGCCAAGAAAAGTATAGTAAAAGCAACAAAGCACAGACTGCCTTCAAAGATCCAGAAAAGACAACCCTCTAAGACCTTTTTGGCCAATCAAGAAAGAAGAAAAATGATAAACTTTCTGAGAGGCTCAATTGGTGTAAAAGGATAGATGTTTGCTAACATGGCATACAGCAAAGTTGAGGAGCTATATAACAAGGAAATGGCAAAGATTCAAGGGGATTCCTTTCAAAGGGAAGAAGCAGAAAGGAGGATGAAAGAGAGGTATGATCTCAATATCCAACAACCCTTTCCTGAGGAAACCACTCCTTCAACCACTCCTTCAAATGAGAAAGCAGAAGAAAAGAAGGAAGAGCAAGTTGATGTAGAAGCCAAATCTGCAAAGAGAGTAAAGACTATAGCTTCCAAGAAACAGTTCAAAAAGCCAAGGATTGAAGAAGCAGAAAAAGAGGCAGAACCATCTGTTGCAGATCATACAGAGCAAACAAGTCAAAATTCACAACAATCAAATCAATCTGATGAGCATGTTGGTCTCTACATGACTTTAATAGAACCAGTACAGGTTGTTCCCATTTCTGTGAAGGCACCAGAAGTCATATTTTGGGATATTCTGAGGGACAATAGAAAGGAATACTTCAGACTCAAAAGAGTTGGTGATATATTTGAAGTATATGCAACTTGGGGGAAAGTGATCAGAAGTTGTTCAAGGGCTGACTTGGAGGAGATGCACAAGGTGGGAATCAAGCTATATGAGTCTGTTATGAAAGGAACTGAAGAAAGTATACTCAAGGTTGCAATGGAATACTTATGTATGATGTTTGAACCAGAAAAAGTGGTGTACAGGATAAAGGATCTACATCATGAGTATGGGTTTAAGAAGATTGATAAGTGGATGTTATTTGAAAACTGTGGTGTCTACATGATCACAATAGATAACTGCTATCATGAGTACTTTCTAGTGGACAAAGTGTATGATCATAGCAAGGAGAAGCTAGAAGGAATGTTGAAAGCCAAGCTAGTGTGTGCAAAAGGATCTGAAATGGCCAGAATTGTGATAAGAAGGACAATCAATCAAATTCTGGGACTGGATCCGAATTTGGGCAACTAAGCTGAAGTTTTGAAAGCATCTTGAAGACCATATCTGAAGAACTTGACTTCTCTTCCTAAAAGTCAAGTTAGGGGGAGATTGTTGGGAATTTAAAATTTGTTCAAGTATGGTTAATGCTGCTAATATATCATGATTACTACTGCTAGTAGATTTAATATTGCTTGAAAAGTTAGTACTGCTACTTCAATAGTTAGTACTGATTAGAGAGTTAGTACTGCTAGTAGTTAGTACTGCTAAGGGATTACTACTGCCAACATGATTAATACTGCTGAGGTGTTTAATGCTGCTGAACATGGTTAATACTTCTGAAGAAGGTTAGTGATGCTTATAAGATGAAGACTCAGTATGGAAGGAAGACAGTTGTATAGAAGACTTGCTAAAGTAAAGGAGATAATTATGAATTGAAGATCAATTGTATTTTGATAATTATCTTGTAATGTGTATTGTATAAATAACATAGAAGTCTTTGATAGAATTAACTTTTGATTGATACGTTTTAAAGAGAGAATTAACCTCAAGGTTTATAATCCTAATTCTAGAGAAGTAGAATTCGTCTTGGTGAGCCTGTTCATCAAGATTGAGGTTTTGTGTGAAAGCTTGTAACTTTAATCATTCAATAAAGTTTACAAGTTGTGATTTCTGATTCATTGTTACATTGATAGTTGAATATTAAAGTGTTATTCCGCAACTTCTTTAATATTGTTTCTGAGTGTTATTATTCTTGTTAAGAATTAGACCCTGACAGTATAAGGTTCTATTAATCTTATGTTTTTGTGTCTTTTAAAGTAGAACTTATATGCTTGAGTGATATTGTGTTTATGTATGATTATTTGGTTCTGTTGGTTTGGAAGCTTTAGAAATCACCCTTGGAAGACAGTGACTCATGCGACTTACGCCGCAGGTTGGAGTCGTGGCATAAGCCGCGTAAGCCACTGGAGTTCATTTTGTTTAAGTAAGCGAGCGACTTATGCCGCGGGTGAAAGTCGTGGCACAAGTCGCGGGGTGACCTGCAGTCCCCAAAACCCCCAATTTGCCCGTTTTTCTCTCATTGTTATCACAAAAATCAGTTCTAAACCGAGAGGAGCTAGGGTTTGGGCGATTTTCTTCCCCTCTAAACCCTCTTGTCATTTATTGCAAAGCTTGGTAGGTGAAATCATTATTTGGGCTTCCATCTACCTCAAGTTCTCAAGACTTCAAGTCTTCATCACCTTCATCCAACTTCTAGGGTTTTCATCTTTTCTAGGTTTTGGTCAAAAACCTAGATTGTAAGTTTACTAAATCTTTGTCAAAACTAGATACACATCATATGCTTCTACTTATGGTTATTTATCTCTATATGTTCAAATACTTGGGATTTTCTTATGAAGGAATGTTGGAAAATATGGTTATATGTGAAATACCATGGCCTACTCTAAATGTGCAAGTATTGGTACTTTTTCTCTTGGATTCATAATATGTACATGTTGATGTGATGAATGTATACATGTCTCGATATGACGATGGTTTCTAGTTGGAATACCTTTTTGGTAATATATAATATGCATGATGAACATGATTGTTATTTGGGTCTCATGATGGACTTATGTGATAGGATGGTAACATAGTACCCATGGTTGGTATCGAAATGTATTGGTTGAAATATACCTCAAGACCTCCTATATGATATGTTGGACGAACCAAGTCAGTAGACACTAGGAGGATGTAGTCTTGGGCGCCACCGTGATGGTATGTGCCTAGACCTTCGCCATTCGGGGTAATGCCATGGTTGTAGTCCTCGGATGTGTCGGGCCTTTCAGGTGTCTCTTGTTAGAGGGTATCAAGGTATATCGACTCTTTGGGTGGAACTTGATTGGTGCTATGGGTCTCCCCTATTGACTCCACATTTGTTGATCTATGGTTAACTGCTGATAAGAATTGTAATTGTTCATGCATGCTTATTATTGTTCAACTCATGCATTCTATATACCGCGTGTCCGTTTTTCGGATTTTGTTATCCTTATTTTTAGGGTGTTACAAGTTGGTATCAGAGCTTTAGTTTAAGTTAACTAGGTATTGTTTTAGCATATCTAGACTTAAGCTTTAGACTTTATAGATTCACTGTCCACTTGGGGTAGGAATCCTAGGTGGGGAGAGCGTTAAGATTACGGAATTACTTTAATTGAAAGTTGTGATGATGGTGACAAGAATTCTTGTGTATGGTTTGTTCATAATTTTACTTAGCTAATGCTATTATGAATGCATTGTTACGTGAGCATACTTGGTTTACTATTATTATGATAATTGATGAAGGTATTAGTACGTACAATGAGTTCAACTCGTTTAGTATTTTCTCAATCTATTTCTCGTATATGAATGGCAGATTGAAATGCTAAACACTCGGAGTAGGATGTCGGGTACACCAGAGGGCCACGTGGAGGTGGAATCAGCCGTAGACCGACCTCCTTTAGGCGTAACCTCCGAGGGACCTCCCAGGCCCAATCTCTTGGGAGGAGGACCTGAACAGATTCCGCGCCGGAACCTCAACGCGGATAATGCCATCATGGAGGAAGTGACCATGGAGACCCGGATTCGGGATAGCATGATGTTGGCCATGAACTCCGCCATGGCCCAACAACAAGAGTTCTTCATGAAACTCTTAGAAGATCGAGACGCCAGTATTCGACAATCGGAAACAATGGCGGAAAACATTGTTATGGGGTCAGGTGGACCAGTTGTCGTATCTGTTGAGGATCCAACAGATAATGTGATTAAGACGAAGACTAAGGGGTGCACCTACAAGGCATTTCTGGGGTGCCACCCTAAAGAGTTTGCGGGTTCAGATAACCCGGTGGCTTGTATGTATTGACTCAAGGAGGTAGAGATGGCCTTCGAGTCAAGTGAGTGTGATCCCTCTCAACGGGTCAAGTTTGCTTCCCAGTTACTTCGGGGAGAGGCTCTGATTTGGTGGAATCTTACCCGATCCGCCCTCACCCCAGAAGTTCTGGCTAAGTTAACTTGGCCGGTGTTCAAATAGAAGATCAAGAATAAATATTGTAGTGAGCGTTCGTTGGACAAGCTGGAGCGGGAGTTCCGAGATTTGAAGAAGGGGACCCTGTCCATTGTCGAGTACTCCAGACTCTTTTTAGAGAAACTGAATTTGGTGGGACATCTGGTCCCCGATGAAAGGTCGAAGATTAAGGCCTATCAACAAGGTTTACCGACCGAGATGCGAACGGCGGTAAGAAATGCTAGGGGCTCGACCTTGCAAGAGGTCATTGAAGAGTCTTTGCTCATTGAGGATGACATCAATGCGGGGAAGGAAGAAAGAAGCCAGGCCGGTGAGAAACGAAAGTGGGAAGGGCCATCTGGGCCCGTTCTCCAATCAAGACCATTTGTAAGCGGGAGATCGAGTGATCATCGTCGTGAGGATCGGTGGTGCCACAAGTGCAAGTCAAAGTACTCGAGGCCATGTGCTCCAAGAACTTACTCCGGTCCAGCAGGGTGTGCCAAGTGTGGTAAGAAGAACCACACAATGAGAGAGTGTCCCATCCGGGGGCCGGTGTGCTTTGAATGCAGAGAACCGGGGCACATGAAGAGGGATTGCCCAAGGCTAGTAGGAGGAATTGGTGGAAATTCTGTGGGTTCGACGGCTAGAGTCGAGCAACCACCAAGGGCGCCAAGTCGAGCTTTCAGAATGACTACCGAGGAGGCGAAGGAGACCGCTGATGTTGTTTCGGGTACGTTCCTAGTAAACTCCTTGCCTGCTCGCGTTTTGTTTGATTCGGGTGCTACATGTTCATTTGTATCGGATGTTTTCTGTAAGCACTTCACCACTCCGGTTAGTGTCCTTCCCGATGCACTAGTAGTAGAAATAGCTAATGGTGATCAAGTAGTTATTCGAGACTGTTTTTGTAATTACACTCTAGAGATCGATGGGAATTCTTTCGGAGTAGATTTACTACCTATGGCTATAGGAGGGTTCGATGTGGTCATAGGTATGGATTGGTTAGTGAGGCATAAGGCGGACATCTTTTGCTCCAAAAAGATGATCCAAGTGCCATTGCCGGAAAATGGTTTGGCTACCATTTATGGGGAGAAAGGAAAGAGGAATAATCCCATTATTTCATCTCTTAAGGCTCGCAAGTTTCTAGCGAAGGGCTACCCTTCGTATTTAGCCTATGTGGTGGACACGAAGAAAGAGAAGAAGTCATTAGAAGATGCAGAAGTGGTACAAGAATTTCCGGACATCTTTCCGGAAGACTAACCCGGGTTGCCGCCGGAACGACAAGTGGAGTTTCAGATCGACCTCACTCCGGGAGCAGCTCCGATAGCCTGTGCTCCATATCGTTTGGCACCGACGGAAATGAAAGAGATGATGACGCAACTACAAGAGTTGTTGGAGAAGGGATTCATCCGACCGAGTTCTTCACCTTGGGGAGCACCGATTTTGTTCGTAAAGAAGAAGGATGGATCCATACGGATGTGTATCGACTACCGAGAGCTAAACAAAGTCACGGTGAAGAATAAGTATCCTTTACCTCGCATCAATGATCTTTTTGATCAACTACAAGGCGTGAGGTGTTTATCGAAGATTGATCTTCGATCCGGGTACCATCAAGTGAGAGTGAAGAAAGAAGATATTCTGAAGACGACTTTCCGAACGAGATACGGTCATTATGAAATCTTGGGGATGCCTTTCGGCTTAACCAACGTTGCGGCCGTATTCATGGATTTGATGAACCGTGTGTGTCGCCCATTCTTAGATAAATCCGTGATCGTCTTCATCGACGATATTTTAATATATTCAAGGGATGAGTCTGAGCATGGGAAACACTTGCGGGAAGTATTAGAAGTTCTACGAAGAGAGAAATTGTTTGCGAAATTCTCGAAGTGCGAATTCTGGCTCCAAGAGGTGCAATTCTTGGGGCATGTGGTATCAAAATACGGAGTAAAGGTGGGCCCGACAAAGATCGAGGCGATGATGAGTTGGGAGCCTCCAACAAGTCCGACGGAGGTTCGAAGTTTCTTAGGTTTGGAGGGCTACTACCGTCGTTTCATTCAAGATTTTTCCAAGATAGCTACACCGCTCACTTCTCTTACAAGGAAGAACGTCAAGTTTGTTTGGACCGATGCACAAGAGCAAGCCTTTCAAACTCTCAAGAGGAAATTGTGCGAAGCTCCGATTTTGTCCTTACCCGAGGGATCGGAAGACTTCGTTGTGTATAGCAACGCTTCCAAGATGGGTCTTGGGTGTGTCCTAATGCAAAGGGGAAAAGTAATAGCCTACGCGTCGCGACAATTAAAGGATCATGAGAAGAATTATCCGTGGTTTTCGCGTTAAAGTTGTGGCGACATTACTTGTATGGGACGAAGTGTACTCTTTTCACGGATCACAAGAGTCTCAAGTACATCTTCGATCAAAAGGAACTCAACATGCGTCAAACAAGATGGCTCGAGCTTTTGAAGGATTACGATTGTGACCTACTCTGTCATCCCGTTAAGGCCAATGTGGTGGCGGATGCATTGAGCTGGAGGAGTTATGATGGTGGTGTCAAAATGTCCCTTACAAGGATCGATGTGGTATCGAGTTTGTTGGAAAGTATAAAGACGAGTCAAGTGGAAGCACTTAGAGAAGAGAACCTCAAAGCCGAAGTCATGTCAAAGCAAAAGGAACTCTTAACGGAAGACGGTCGTGGACTCAAGCTCTTCTAAGGACGGATTTGGGTGCCAAAGTTGGGAGGAAACCGTGAATTACTTCTCGAGGAGGCGCATAAGTCAAAATATTCTATACATCCAGGTAGCACCAAGATGTATAGAGACTTAAAGTTGAATTATTGGTGGCCGGTGATGAAGCTAGATGTGGCTAGTTATGTGGAGAGGTGTGTCACGTGCCTTCAAGTCAAAGCGGAGCATCAAAGACCGTATGGAAGCTTGCAACCGTTGTCCATTCCCGAGTGGAAGTGGGACAACATCACTATGGATTTTGTAACCAAGCTACCTAAGATCTTGCACGGTCACGATACCATTTGGGTGATCGTGGATCAGATAACCAAGAGTGCGCATTTTCTTGCGATGCGGGAGACTTTGCCAATGGAGAAATTGGCTAAACCGTACATAGACGAGGTGGTGTCGAGACACGGAGTTCCGCAATCTATAGTATCGGATCGGGATAGTCGCTTCACTTCAAACTTTTGGGCTAGCTTGCAAAAGGAGTTGGGTACTAGGCTGAATTTGAGCACGGCGTATCATCCTCAAACGGATGGCCAAAGCGAGAGGACAATCCAGACTCTAGAAGATATGTTAAGGTCGTGTGTTATAGACTTCGGGGGAAGTTGGGATTCACATCTACCTTTGGAGGAGTTTGCGTATAACAATAGTTACCATTCTAGCATCGGAATGGCACCGTTTGAGGCACTGTATGGACGGAAGTGCAGAACCCCGGTTTGTTGGCTAGAGGCGGGCGAAAAGCAATTCGCCGGGCCGGAAATTGTACAGGAGACGGCCGACAAGGTGAAAGAGATTCGTGAGAGACTAAAGGCGGCGCAGGACAGACAAAAAAGCTATGCGGACAAGAAAAGAAGACCGGTCGAGTTTCAAGTAGGCGACTGGGTCATGTTGAAAGTGTCTCCGTGGAAGGGGATCATACGTTTCGGGAAACGTGGGAAGCTTAGCCCTCGTTTCCTTGGACCCTTCGTTATTTTGGAAAAAGTTGGGTTACAAGCCTACCGGTTGGACTTACCACCAGAAATGGATGGAATACATCCTACGTTTCACGTGTGTTACCTTCGAAAGTGTCTAGCCGAGGAGGAAAGCGTTATTCCTTTGACGGAAATTCGGGTGGACAATGGAAACCGTTGTGTGAAAGAACCGGAAGCGATTTTGGAATCGAAAGTGAAGAAGTTGCGGCGTAAGGACGTAGTCTTGATCAAGGTCCAATGGAAGCACCATCGTGGTGCTAATGTCACGTGGGAGTCAGAAGAGGATTTGAAGAAGCGCTATCCTCATTTGTTCGTATAAATGTGATTTCGGGGACGAAATCCTATTTAGGTGGGGAGGATTGTAACATCCGTATTTTTCGGGTAAGTATAAGGTTCTATTAATCTTATGTTTTTGTGTCTTTTAAAGTAGAACTTATATGCTTGAGTGATATTGTGTTTATATATGATTATTTGGTTCTGTTGGTTTGGAAGCTTTAGAAATCACCCTTGGAAGACAGTGACTCACGCGACTTATGTCGCGGGTTGGAGTCGTGGCATAAGCCACATAAGCCACTGGAGTTCATTTTGTTTAAGTAAGCGAGCGACTTATGCCGCGGGTGAAAGTCGTGGCACAAGTCGCGGGGTGACCTGCAGTCCCCAAAACCCCCAATTTGCCCGTTTTTCTCTCATTGTTATCACAAAAATCAGTTCTAAACCGAGAGGAGCTAGGGTTTGGGCGATTTTCTTCCCCTCTAAACCCTCTTGTCATTTATTGCAAAGTTTGGTAGGTGAAATCATTATTTGGGCTTCCATCTACCTCAAGTTCTCAAGACTTCAAGTCTTCATCACCTTCATCCAACTTCTAGGGTTTTCATCTTTTCTAGGTTTTGGTCAAAAACCTAGATTGTGAGTTTACTAAATCTTTGTCAAAACTAGATACACATCATATGCTTCTACTTATGGTTATTTAACTCTATATGTTCAAATACTTGGGATTTTCTTATGAAGGAATGTTGGAAAATATGGTTATATGAGAAATACCATGGCCTACTCTAAATGTGCAAGTATTGGTACTTTTTCTCTTGGATTCATAATATGTACATGTTGATGTGATGAATGTATACATGTCTTGATATGACGGTGGTATCTAGTTGGAATACCTTTTTGGTAATATATAATATGCATGATGAACATGATTGTTATTTGGGTCTCATGATGGACTTATGTGATAGGATGGTAACATAGTACCCATGGTTGGTATCGAAATGTATTGGTTGAAATATACCTCAAGACCTCCTATATGATATGTTGGACGAACCAAGTCAGTAGACACTAGGAGGATGTAGTCTTGGGCGCCACCGTGATGGTATGTGCCTAGACCTCCGCCATTTGGGGTAATGCCATGGTTGTAGTCCTTGGATGTGTCGGGCCTTTCAGGTGTGTCTTGTTAGAGGGCATTAAGGTATATCGACTCTTTGGGTGGAACTTGATTGGTGCTATGGGTCTCCCCTATTAACTCCACATTTGTTGATCTAAGGTTAACCGCTGATAAGAATTGTAATTGTTCATGCATGCTTATTATTGTTCAACTCACTGGGCTTTTTGGCCTAACACTTGTTTGGTGTCGATGTGTATCTCAGGTTCTAGCGGCGCCGGTTCTAAGCTGGCATAGTTGCTTGGGTGAGAGTTTGGGGAACGCTTGCAAATTAGCATTCTTTGGATAGAAGAACTTTTGGAACTATAGATGACAACCCTTTTGTAATCTCCTTTCTAGTTGTAGAAATTAGATTAGTTGGTTGTTAATTTATTGTCCGTTGAACTTACAACTGTGATTAAACAGGTTTGTATTATTTCCCCATTTTTGGGAGGCTCTTGCTTTGGCAATTCTATATACCGCGTGTCCGTTTTTCGGATTTTGTTATCCCTATTTTTAGGGCGTTACAGGAGTCCTTGGGATCTGAAAAGTCGGACGATCCGACTTGTGGTCAACCTTAAATTTGGGTTTCAGATTTTGAATCGGGTAATGCATGAATGATTGAGGTATTAGATTTATGTTTTCTCCCAGTTAAGAAAGAGGTGATCTTTCTGTTTCGGTAAATCCTCGGGATAAAACTTTGGGTGGTTGCTTGCATATGACTAGATTTGAATGGATGGGTCGCAGGTTAACACCAAGTATGTGTCGGTAGTGTGTCTTCTTGGAGAATTTTCAAAAACAAAGAAGATATTGTAATTCATTTATTAGAAATGTAAATTCAGATTTAGTGGCATGATAAGTGTTAACTTTGAATCACCAGTGTAAAATATGGAAGGAAATTATGGCGGTATATTCACAGTTGTGGTGTAACAGTTTTGAACATAGGTGTCGACATTCGATTTGAGGATAATAACCGTTGGGATGCTTCATCGTACTTCCGATGAAACCAGTGCGTTAGCCATTTAAGTGGCAACCTTAAGAAGATTAGATGATGGAAATTAGGAATCGATCATTGGTAATTCTGCAATCCGCAAGGTTTCACTGATTCGTCAACCGATGCTTGACTGCACCCTGGGATTTGAGTAACCGTGGAGTTGAAGTAATACGTTGTCTACCGATGTTGTACCATGCCAGTTGAGGAACGAATTGAAGGTTGTGATTGGATCGAACCTAACTGGTGTTAGGAAATGTCGTCAAGGAAAGGACGATAAATCTTTTATAGAATGGATTCTTGAGGAATTGGGTCAGAATGTTGAGGTAAACCTTAAGTAGAAATCGATTATTGAGGAGACCATGATATATGGAGTTAGAAGTAGTTAAAGGTAATGTCTTCCTTGAGGTGACCTGGGTATCCGTGATTAGTCAAATTTGTAACCATCTCTTAAGGTGATATGCGCAATCTAAGGTTGGGAGGCAACCGAGATCTGAGGGTTATGAAAGTGGTTTGATAAGGACTCGATGCACACCCCGTCACCAGTAAGTATGTCGAGCTTTGAGTCTGGGGGTGTGGCGAATCGCTATGAAGAATCCAGCGAACAACCTCAAACGGGATGTAATCGGGTTCGTATATGAGGAAAGGTTCGTGAAGGCATCCCTTTTGGTTAGTGATCAATTGGTCTCGCCAAGTGCGATGTTGGGTGCTTGGTTGGTGCCAGATTTCGAGGACGAAATCTCCTTTAAGGTTGAGAGGATTGTAACACCTTGAATTTTCAATCTTATGAAAAACCCTCGTATCTCTCTATATTCTTTTTAGGGTTTCTTTGAGAGAAGTCGTTGAAGAAGAAGAAAGAAAGAAAGAAAAGGGCTTATATTCTGGTCTGCAAGGCGCACGACCCGTGCGCCGTTCCTCAGTAATTTGGCACGGGTCGTGCCTAGACACAAAATCATTGGCACGGATCGTGCCCTTTTCTTCACAAAAGTGGCACGGGTCGTGCTTGGCATCAGAAGGAACATCACGGGTTAAATGAGATTTTTCCCCAAAATTCATTTACTTCTCATTTCTATCTCCCATTTCTTCTCTCCCAAAACCCCCCAAACCCCAAAATCAAACCCTAACTCATTTTTAGATGTCCTCCTCCTAAAATCAAGTAGTCCTTCTTCATCTAGCAAGCTTGGAGGTTGGAACCATAATCTCCCATCTTCATCTTCTCCACCTTTGTTTCTAGGGTTTCATCCAACTTTTTCACCATCTTGAAGATTAGAGGTTTGAGGTTTATTTTGGAAGATCTAGAAGAGTATTGTTGATGGGTTCAAGCTTTGGTAAAGGTAATCTTCTCTTCTCTTCAACTATGGAAATTAGGTTTTTGGTATATATTGAGATCTTCAAGTATAATGTTTAGGGAATGACCTCTTATGGTTAAATATGGGTATTTATGGTCGGAAATGTGTGGATCTAGGTTTTGGATGCTTGAGTTGAAGGGTTGGAATGGATGTCTTCGGAAAGCTTTGGGTGGGAGCTATGCTTGGAAGGCCAATGGTTGGGGATTGAAAACTAGGTTTAACTTAACCTAGCAAGGTGAGTTCAAGTGATTTGTGAAAACGGTGTACATGCCAAAATATCTATCTTAAAGTGTTTACATGTTTTACGTGGAATTTCTAACTGCTAATCATCTGATAAATTTTGGTTATTTGGAAGTATTCAGCTTTATAAACTTATAAAACACCCACATTTGGGATTTTGGCATTTTGATAAATAAACCATATATTTTGGGTATTTAAATGATTTATTGTATAGAGCATATTTTTGAGTATAAATACATTCTATTGGGTGTCATGGGATGGTTTGAAAGGATAAAAGGTACAAACACACTTTGGAAAATGTTTTGTCCCGATCTAAATCATGTTGAAGTTATTTGGGTGTGTTGAAACATGGGTTGTATTATTACGGGTCGTTTACGTTTGATTTCCTTGTATGATTTTCAACGTTGAGTCTTTGGATTTGTTGAGCTTATGGCTTAGTTTGGATTTTGTTGGGTCTTGGGGACACTTGTCCGGTTTTGATAGCTCAATGTAGAGCGTTTGGTTCTGATTTGCATTTATTGCATCTTATTTGGGAATTTCATGTTTTGAATGATTTAGTTCATTCATTTTAAGTCATGTAATGTTTCAGCCCCGTCTGCTATGGATCCATTAGCACTTTTGTTATTTTGGACGATGTTAGGACGACTAGCCTCCTGCATCGTGGCACGTTAGGCATCGGATTGGGTTATAAGTCCTTCGTGCGGCACGTTAGGCATCAGTTTGGGTTATAAGTCCTTCGTGCAGTATCTATGGGTGTATGCTAAAAGATGTTGAGCTCGATACTTTTATTATTTGTCTAATGGTGGAACGCTAGTTAACCCCCATTGCGGCGCGGTTTGGCTTCTTCGGTATGGTGTAAGTCCTCTGTGCAAGTATCTATGGGTGCATTCTGAAAGATGTTGAGCCCGATACTTAATACCAGTTTAACGTAATGTGTGGCTTACTCTGTGCACGTCACATTATGCGGAATCGGGTTTCCCCCATCACCGAAAGGTGTTGTATTTGGGCTGAGTCTTTTATATATTTGTTTTCGGTGACATTTTGCATACATTAATTTATTCCATGTTTTATGGGTTGAATATTAATCCCCGCCCGTGTTTTGGGGTATTTTGGAATATGAAGCGTTATTTACATTATTATAAATTGAGAGTCGATTTATATTTTCATCTTGAGCAAGTTTTGGGTTAAATCTAAGTTCACGAAAGAACGATTTATATTGGGATCTCAGTCTTTGAAAACAGTTTGGTTTGGTTAACGATTAACTCGGTGTCTCTTTCGTTTAAAATGCATAATTATTGATAAACGAGTCGTTTTCATAAGTGAAACACATCATTTTGAGAGATTATGATTTTAATTGCATTCTTTCTTTTTAAAAAATTAAGTTACATATGTTGAAAACTCTTGAGCTCACTAGGCGTTAAGTCTAACCTTTTTATTTTATCGGCATGTGCATCAGGTACCGTTTTGGGTTAGTGCTAACGACACTTTGAAGAGACGAGTGTTGGTTATAAGCTCGAGAAGCGTTTTGCTTGGTGAAGTCTTCCGCGTTGGTTTAGGAAAGAGCAACTTACTTTTGGGTTAAGTGACACCCGACCTCGATTTAGTCCCTGTATATAAGACTGTAGTTTTATAATTGTTGTGGTTAATTATAAAATTTTAAATTGAGGCACATGGAGATTGATGTATAAGTGGAAGTTTTGTCCTTTAGTTGATATTATATCGAGATTTTTTTTATTAGTTGATCCTACCAAATTTGAGGGTGTTACATGAAGGATTTATACGAACAACCCTTTCCTGCTTGTCTCGTCTCTAAGACTACCACTCCATCAGTACGGTTCTCGCCTCCGGTACCGCCCGAACCGGCTATCGCGTTATCCGCAACCACTTCCGGCCTCCGGAGACTGGCATCTCTGTCCTCTAACATTTTCAGAAATGCTTCTTGTTGTTTTTCCATGGCCGATGTTACCATCTGCATAACACTAGCCATCATATCGGCATGCGGGTTTGCCTCTTGTAAGACCGGATTTGTGGATGCCAACTCCACTCTAGGTATGTGTTCCACTGGTCCGGTAAATATTGGCGGCATGTTGGGAGGAACTACAGTTGCCACCCGGACTACAGGATTCGGGTTAGACGAACTATCCTCATGCATTTCTCCTTCGACTAGAGGTCGGCTCCGAGTATTTACCATTTCGGATCTGCCACACAATTTAGGGAAAGGGGATAAGCAACAAAAGAAATACACAAGAAACATACTCTTACCGCTCATTGATTATCATAATCATAGTAATTCAAGTACATTCACGTAATCATATATTCATAATAACAGTAGCTAATTGAAATTATGAACATACATTACATAAAAATCCTCGCTACCACTTTTACAATTCTCAACAACGGAATTTCTGTTGACTCTAAGGTCGTCCCATCTTAGAAATCCTACCCAACGCTCACCATCTATAGCTTAATAGTCTCAGCTTAAGTCTAGGCATTGAGTTTACCTACCTAGTTCACTTAAATTAAAGCTCTAATACCAACTTGTAACACCCTAAAAATTGGGGTAAAATAAAACTTAAAATTTCGGCAACACGACGGCTAAAAGTAAGGATTTAAAACCTGTAATTACGAACAACTAAAACCCCAAGGCGTGGGTTAGTTTGTACAAGAAAGTATAGCGGTAAAGATGAAACATAATACACAACAACCTAATTAATCTAGAACATTTCAATAAACTAGATTAAACACGGGTGTTGCTATGTCTCCAAAAATCGCTCTTCTCTCAAAACCCCAAAAATGATGCCCGAACCATGGTGCTCCTAGGTGTGCTTTTGTCGGATCAAGGTGCCCTAGACGCACTGCTAACTGAACCTGTGAGTCAAGGTACACACCTACAAGTGTTAGGTTGAATTCGAGAAGGATATCTAAGAAGTTCACATTTATCAACAATTGCAAATAAAGCAAGTAAATGTTACAGATACGCCTTTATATTTAAAATCATGCCATTATCCTGTTTTGGGATAATCAAGTTCAACCTGTATAATTCACCGGAGATAAACTCCATTTAACGGGCGTGCCCCTTCCACCTTGGGTGACGAGAACACATGAGTGGAGTCACCCGCGATGTTAAATTGGATTTCACCACATATCCCGGACCTAGTTCCCATGCCACGCCGGACATCACAATCCTCGGACCGTTTATGCCTCTAACGCTTACTCCGTCGAGTTACGCTTCAAATACTTACGGACACGGGTGCCTATCCAAAGTAGACGAGTTACAACCCGGAGACTTGCGTCACCTATTGCCTCCTCGCTAAAGACCCAATGGTCAAAATAATTGCATGTTATAAAAGAACCGTCTAATTCCTCATGCACAAGAAATTAGGCATAACCTCCGTAATTAACTCTTGCACATTACATATGAATAACACCTTTAATGGAATGCACATGTATCATTTACAAGCATAATAAAGCACATTCACGAATAAAAGTTGCTTGACTACTAGAGTAATATGGTAAGGACCCCATTTGATAAACATTAATCCAACTGCTGATAAGAATAGTTCTACACATTTTCTCAAACCCAACATAGATCATCTTCATAGCATTTATTGATATATCACAATTTACACATAACATTCCTCTCCACATTAAATGATTTCACCAACTACAAATCCCCAAACATGGAAAATACATAAACCCTAATTTTAGCTTACTTGAACATTTTGCAATAAACATTTAGCACATAATAACAAAAGTAATAATAGTTAGGGTTTAGGAGACTCACTAATGAGAATAAAATGACAAACCCTAAAAATGAGGAGTGAATGGAATGAGACTTGGACCCTTGAAATCTTTGAGGAGTAACACTTCTACAATCTTAGAACCCTAATAAACATCAAACTTTAATGATCCAACCACCAAACATTAAATGAAGAGAGAGGGGGAGGAAGTGTGTGAAAGTCGCACCTTTTAGTGTGTGAAATTGGCCTCTAGACTTGAAATCCTGAAATGGTACTCAAAACTCCCAAAAATGGCATTAAAAGAAGTTTTCCCCGTCTGGACCCCCCTCTCGCGTGACATTGCCCATGCGAGAGTGCCAGTGGCACAATCGCGGGGCATAGTCGCGGCGGATGTACCGCGGGTGATACACCCCGCGCGACATTGCTCTGGCGACAGTACCCTTGGCACAGTCGCGGGGCATAGTCGTCGGACTCTCTCTGGCTGCTGCCCGAACCCGAAACGATGTGAGAGACTTGATCCAAACAATACTAAAATTACCAAAATAGATTTAGAGCCTTTAGTTACAAACTTATAACTAATATTTATCAACGAGGCCCAAAATTCGGGGTGTTACATTAACTGACCATAAGTTGTTCTTTAGGAAATTATGGGTGTTACAGTCTAATAAGTCTTGACTTATGTACTCTCCTCCTCGATCAGATCGAAGAGCCTTAATAGTCTTGCCGAGTTGATTTTCTACTTCATTTTGAAAGGCTTTGAACGTTTCAAAGGCTTCATGTTTATGTTTAATCAAGTAAACATAACCATAGCGACTGAAATCATCAGTGAAAGTGATGAAGTAGCTAGCACCTTCCCTAGACACAGTTCTAAATGGGCCACATACATCAGTATGTATGAGTCCAATATATGCAAGAGAGGCACTTTTCAAACGACTCATCGTCGGTTGACTTTAGAAGCCCATCGTGTTGAAACTTTATAATGCGCTTCTTGCTTATGTGGTAAAGACGGCAGTGCCATAGGTAAGTTGAATCCAAATTACGTTTGGATATTTTAGTGTTACATGTATATATAGAACTATCGTTTAAAATAAGATTATGCATGTCAATTTCACAAATACCATCACGAGGAATAGCATTAAAATAAAATATATTATCTTTAGAAACCGAAATACCATAATCCGTAAAAGTATTAATAAAACCGTTATCCTTCAAACGAAAAAACGAAACAATACCCCTAGTAATAGTGGGTGCATAATGACAATTGGCTAAAACAATGATCAATCCATTAGGGAGGATAAGATCATAACTCCCTATAGCTTCAACAGCTGCACGCATTCCATTGCCTACGTACAGGTCCAAAGCTCCTTTGTTTAGCTTTCTACTTCTCCTTAGTCCCTGCACATTATTGCAAATGTGAGTTCCACAACCGGTGTCATAAACCCAGGATTTATTAGGAAAAGCATAGAGTTCTATAGTGAAGATAACTGATGTGATAGTCGGGGTAGCCTTATTCTTCTTCAACTCTTCCAGGTAGGTAGGACAGTTCCTCCTCCAGTGGCCTATCACTCCACAGTGATGGCAGGTGGCGTCCTTTGCAGGGTGCTCCATTTTAGCAGGTGGGGGGATCTTAGGTTTGGGTTTGTAAACATGTTTACCCTTGCCACGACCCTTGCCCAGTGCTTGCGGTTTGGGTTTCTGGATTTTACCTGCCCTGATTGCTAGAACAGTAGGAACTTTCTTGGGCATCCCTTACTCTGCAAGTTTCAGCATAGCATGTAGTTCAAAGATAGTCTTCCCCATGCTATGCATGTTATAGTTTATAACAGACTGATTATTGTCCTTGGAGAGTGAGGTAAGAATCAAGCTCACTCCAAGAACTTGTGGCATGTGGTAACCAAGACGCTCCATTTGGTCAAGATAGCCTTTCATCTTCAAGACGTAAGCGCTGACTGACTGGCCATCCTCCTGTTTACAAGCATGGAATGCTTTGACTGTTTCAAACAGTTCCTGTTCTGCTTGTTGTTGAAACATGGTTTTCAACTCTCGTAGCATCTCAAAAGCTGTGAGTTCCTCCAAGTTCTTTTGGATCTCGGGTGTCATGATCACCAGCATAAGAGCAGCTACTTCTTGTTGCTCGTTAAACCTACGGGTGTAGGTTGTACGAACTGCAGTAGAACAGTGGCAGGAGGTGCCTCAGGTAAGGCCTCTTATAGATGGATCAACTTATTTTCAGCCCTGAGGACGATCTTCTAATTTCGATACCAGTCGATGAAGTTGATACCTATCAGTTTCACTTTTTCTAGAACTGACCTGATTGTTGAGTTGCTTAGGGTTTGATTGTTGTTGGTTGTTGTCATCTACAAACATACAAAGTTCAAGATTTAGTATTTTCAATAATTAATCCTTTTTCTTTAAATTAACTACCCAATTAATTTTACGAAAAAGGCTAAGATCCTCATTGAGGTTCTATCATTACATCAGTTGATCTGCTAGCAATGATAGATTCAATAGGTAGGTGATGTTCACCAATTGCATTACTAGTGCAATTCTTATATCCTTATGGGACCCATGGCATCTAGTGACCGAACAACTAGTGTCAAGCTGACATGTTTAGTCCCATCCTTGCCTCGGGTCAAGGTCTCACCTGCTTAACTCGATTAAGTCATCCAATTTGAAATCATGTGAAAATAGATCTAGGTCTCACGCATAGATAATATTCACCTCGGGATTACAATTCAACCTAGGTCTCACGCATAGGCAAAAGGTAATGGCGAGTGATTTCAATCCGATTGGACGACATGACTTAAAATTGTGACAGGTATGATATTTTGATACGCAAAAAAAGATGTACGAAAGAAGCATGCATTCTTCATTCGTAGCATAAGTTAAAAACATTTCTTAACTTATAGTCTAATTTGTTTTATTTTATGTGTGTCGAGATGTCCATTAATTAGCTTGGACATTACATAAATTAAATAACCGATAAAACCCTTTTATACGTTATTTATATAAAACAATAGTTTTAAGTTTCAAATCCAATTCAAACTTATGTATTACCAAAACTAACGATTTAGTTTCTAAAGTGGTATGTGTTTAATTTTAGGTTTGAAAAACCCATTTGCAAGTTATAACATCCGAGACATACATAACAATGCAATATAAAACAAAAACACACAACCAATATGTGCAAAACCTCAACCGATGAAAAACCTATGCTTGATCTCGTGAGCCATCACAACGGACCAAGAGGGCAACTAAGGACGGTCCAACATAAACCCTTAATGGGCTCCCACTTTCTCCAAGACCATCAAGAGCTAGTAAAACCCACATGAAAATCCGAACATCAAAACTGTCCGAAAAAATGTAGCAGCTTCGGGGCCCAAAACGACATGCAAGGATTCTTCCCCAATCGAAACATCCTTCTGCAAAGTTGTACTCCTATGAGATATGCAACTTCATCAACAAGAATCAGCACATTCCGAGGTGCGAAACTCCGGGAAATCCATTTTTCGTGTCGGCTGTCCAACAGCTACGAAAATGTCTTTTCGTCTTTTAACTTTGTCGACATTCCATTCCGAGCAATGGTTACAATTTATTGACTAAATACATTTATTCTAATACTAAACTAAGTGAAAATACATGAAATAACAATCTAAATTATTACAATCCAAAACCCCGACAAACAAAGAAACAAGGCACACAAACGGTCACAGTTTTCATCGGTTTTGCACATCAACATAATAATATACATATCATTAAAAGTGTAGGCTTGGTCCATGGTAAAAATGCATGTTTTTACCATGGATCTAAAACACTTACAATAAGAAAAAAGCAAGCCAACAAATCGAAGAAAAACTACAATAATTAACCTCTGATTAGTATATGTAATTTGTGGCAAAAAAAAACATTATCCAAACCTCATGTGGGTCGAAAAAAAAATTTATTAAAAAAAACGAACCACAAGGAGAAAGAAAAAGAAGTTTTTAGCCACTTTTACATATATGCGCTAATCATATGGCACATACGATGGCTCTGATACCACTGTTGGTGATTTATAGCAAAACACACATATAAAACATATATATAAACGCAGCGGAAAGAAATCACCAAAAGGAATCAACGTATTGCCAATATGATTAAACGAAAAATACAAATAACGGTATACCTTTGTAGCGTGATTTGTAGACAAAATAGATCCGCTTGTGTGTTCCTTTGAAACCAAGTATTCAATGGTGAGTACCTCTAAAGTAGTCCACACTACACTTCCTTGATCACCACCGGATGCTAGTCCTCCTTAGTAACGATCTTAGAGCCTCGATTAACCAAAAACTGAGCTAGAAGATCAAAGGAAAAACCTTAAAGAGAGAGAGCAAAGGGGTCACCGATTTTGGGAGAAAGGAGGAGAGATTAGGGTGAACCCTAATTGGTTTATTTGATATCCTTATATAAATAAACCCTAAAGCTTCCTTGGGCTTTTAATCGTTCTCTCTTCTAAATCTTTATGGGCCCAGTATTAAATTAAGTATAATAGGCTTGCTATTAACTTAAATCTAATACAAACCCAATAAGCCTAATTAAATGTTAGTAACCATTTAATTACCCCACGTTACTTAGGTTATATATATAATGTAAATACAATAATTACATTATATATTAAATTGTATCTCAGTGTATATGTGTGTGACCCTATAGGCCCCACGTGTGTCTAGCCATATAATTATCTATTATGACACGAGCATATTCCAACAGTACGGACCAATAACAAACAAAATTAGTAAATGCGGGTACCGCGCATATGTCTCTAATCTTCCCATCAAACGAAGTCAATTCTTGATATCTCGAATCCCACCAGAAGTAGGCATAGAAAAGAGTCTTACCATCAAACCTATTACAAAATTCTCATTCGCATTCTCCATGAAACGGAATGGTATGATTTCCAAGATCATCGTCTCCAGATTTGATATGAGCAATGTTGTTATCTGATATGTCACTCATAACGTGAACATGCCATTTATTGGTCAGGGAAACACACATAAGTTATCGAAGCACATGAGTATGTTAGGATGACAAAGATGAACAAATGAGGCACCTCCATCTTTCCAATTAGTGTGTGTATGAATCCTTATGGAGGGCATACATACATATAGACATATATATATATATACACACACACACACACATATAATTTAAAGTTCTTAAGATCATTTAAGAGCATTTAACAAAATAATATGTTGAAACTCTGTTTCTACGGTTTCGAATGCTTTCAATAATGATTTGTTACGTTTCATACTAAAACTCATTTGCTTTGGAGTTTTGAAAGCGTTAATTATTTGTAAATGTAAGCAATAATGCAAAGTATAAATACATTTTTACAGAATATAACAAAGAGTTGTGTAGCAAAGCGGTGTTATGACTTTGAAAAACATATTTCCTTATTTTGTGTCAATGCTTGTTAGACGAATGACTGTTTCGAGTTTTTCAACATAGTATTATAGTAAAGAAAATATCATCACAAGTATAGTGTGAGATATATTTAGAATGATGATTGACAAACTCACAAACACATATATTAACACCTAAAAATTCTATAATACCCATTTCAATATGCTATCCAAAAGTTATATCACCAAGTCATGATTTTTCTCAGATATTTTTATTTACAAGAGTATATGTTCTTAAAGATAAACCAATTCAGTTCAATAAACCCATATTTTTATAGGACACTTTTTCAAGTAGTGTCGTATAAAACAACTCATATGACAATTTATTTTAAAAGCGTCTTAAAAAACTTGTTAAAACGCTTGAAAACGTCTTATAAACCTATTGTAACACATTTAGATAGGACACTTTATAGTTTGGTCATATAAACTAAAGTCCTATAATATATGCTAGTAGGGTATGCTTAAACATTTTAAGCGTCCTATAAACCCTGTTTTGTTGTAGTGATAACAAAATAGTAATATCTTATAAATTGAAGTCCCATAAAATCAATTTTGATCCTATAAAACTTAAGTCCTATTCGACCAGTTTATAGCCTCTTCTGGAGCATATAAAACATTATGCTACTGTTTTGATGAGATGTTTTTACTTCCATAGTTTTACTTGTATAGTTGCATGTATGTTTTATAAGACAACTTATACCTTAAGCTATTTGCATTACTAATGGATTAAATTATTGAGAATAATTTAATTTGATGCACACCCTCATTGAGAAACTAGCTAACATGTGAAAGAAAACAAAATTTCAAAAATAATGTAATCACATAATAAAATAAAGGGTTTTTGATTTAGCAGTATTCGATTACAGTAAGATCATAGTCAGGGTCGACCCTAGTAGTGGTTGTCCCGGTCTTCAACTAGTCCATGATTACTTATTTATTTGTTACTATTACTAAAAAATTAAAAGCATTGTAACAACTAAGGGGCTGTTTGGATCATGGAATTGAAAGGAATTTGAAAGAATTGGAATGGTCAATTATATTGACCAAATTCCAAACCCATGTTTGGTTCACGGAATGAAAGCGATCGAATCATTCTAATTCCATTGAATTCCACAATTTAAGTGATTCATCATTCTTTGGCTTAAGGGAATTAATTGAATTCCTACCAACCAAATACGTGGTCAAATTCCATCAAATTTCATTTCAATTCTTTCAAAGTCAAATTCCTTCAATTGATTCCAACTCTATCAAATTTCATTCTATGAACCAAACATACCCTAAGACTCGAACCTGGTCTTTCAAGCATAGCAAAGAAACCTTTACCAATGTGTTATTGACAATTTTGATTATTATTTTTTTTTATCCCATTTCGTTTTTATTAGTTTCTTTCTTGTTTGTCTTTTTCTTTTCTTTTTTTGATTGATCTTGAAAACTTGTTTTTTTGTCTCGTTTTCATATCAATTACATATTATATAAAACAAAATCAATCACATCAAACAATTAATACTTTGTATAGGTTTTTCTTTTGAAAGACCCTTATGATAATACTTGAAAAACTTATCATTTTTGCTCCGTGAGTGATTTTGTCAAACATGTTTATGAAGAAAACTGATAAGTTAACTCTATGTTATCCCAAGTGCACAATGGGTATGGATTTGTAGCTAGGTAAGAGATCTCCATCCCAACACCAAACTTCATTTTCTATATCAATTTCACTCAATTTAACTGCAACCCAACATTAGTTCTTACACGATGTTGGTGTTGGTGAATAGTATAACACCAAATTCGATGTTAAACTATTTTTATTATAAAATTTCCCTCAATTTTGAGATATATATATATATATATAGGGTCCCCTTCATTTGCTAACCAACGCATTGGTGCTAACCGTGCTAACCAAATTTCGACCAATCAGAAGCTTTCATTTGTTTATGTTAATCGATCAAGGCTATTAAATGTCGAAGGGCATAATTGAAATTCTATATAATCGCCCAATTTAATGCATATCATATTTTAAGGAGGTTTTAAATTTGGTATTTATCTAAACAATAAATGTATTAATTCAAAATTAAAGTTGGATTTGCATGTGTTTATGAATGGAAGTTATCTTTTTCCTTATTTTTAGCATTTGATATATTTCTCACGCGATAGCCAATTTCACCAATTTGGTTTTTCTTTTTGTTTTACTAAGATTCAAAATGAACAACTGTAGACAATATACAGAAACACTGTGCACATGTATGCACATATGCATATGTGCACTATGCCAATAAAAAGTGTATACATGCATTATGCACATCCCAAAAATTCGAGATGCACATCCATAGCCAATATACATAAATCCTATGTGCAAGTATGCACATATATGCATATAATATTTTTCTACAACCCACATGCACATATGCATATATGCATTTGTGCATGTATGCATTTGTGAATATATATATGCATTTAGAGTAGAGGGACGATTCATCTCATCTAGGAAGAAAAGTTTGAAAGTAGAGGGACGATTCATGTAAATATTTCCAATTCATCGGGTAAGCCGAATCCCTATCTTTCCAACTCCCAATCACAACACTATCCAACGCGTTGTTGTTATTATTACCACCATTGTTCATCATGTTGTGATGATTGTTGTCGTTTCCGGCGCCGTCTTTATCTTCGCCAACATCTATGGTTCCTTGATATTCTTCGGTGATTGGGACACCGCCGCCGACGGCAGCGGCGGCGGTTGTTGTGAGGTTAACGAGGGGACGAGTTTTGGATGATTTGGGATCTTTGGAGTTAAACTTCCATTGTTGATGTTGTTTGGTTCTTCGTTGAGGATTATCGAAAGTGTGTTGATCTCCGATATCACCTAATCGAACGCTTGGTCTACGCCATCGTTTTGGTGGAGCTATTACGACGATGTCTGCCGGAATACTGACCGGAGCTCCGCTTCCACCTCCGTTCATTTGATAAACCCATTTGGTTTCATAAACCCATTTGGAAAATGATATGTCCCAACCCGTGTCGAGTTTTGGGTAAATCACATCTTTTAAGTATATGTCTGCATAAACTCCATTTAGATGCGTTTCATCATTTGGGAAAACGTTAATTGTTGGTCAAATGGATTTTGAGCATTTTAGCTCGGTGTTCGCTTAAAAGAGTCTTGGGGACATTTGTCCGGTTTTAATGACTCGACGTAGAGTCCCATTTATGATTTACATATTAATGCACCTTGTTGCATACCGTTGTTGATTACATGCTCGAGTGCGTGAGTCATTCACGTGTAGTCATGTAATCTTAGACTGTGTTGCATTGGATCCATAGGCACATAAGTCAGTCTTATTTGATGGTCAATTGGGTGGTACGGGGTTGGACTCTAGGACTCATGTTTTATGACCTTGTCCTTTCAAGTGTACACTAGGAGGGCTGAGTCCGGGTTGTGCTATCATGACGATGGGTAGTCCGCTGATGGGCGTTTTTGGGGCCTTCGCCTTGTTGGGGCAATGCCATAGTTGTATCCCCCTTGTGCCGAGCCTTTGACGTATTCTCGTAATATTTGCTAAGGTCAGTTGTCTCTTTTGGCGTAGCTTGAAGGGAGTCGTAGGGGCACTTGGGCTTGCGTGTTGTGAAGTGTCATACGATTAACGTTGTTTGAGTGGCATACTTTTGTGTTCCTCCACTCTCAACGGATACGGGTATCCCCCGTTGTCGGCCCGTAGTATTTTGGATATTTAATTGTCCATGCTTTAATATTTGGATTTCATTCTATTTTATGGTCGCGTGAGTATTAATTCGAGTTACATGTTTTCGATGACGTACCATATCTTTATGGATTGTTTTTCGCTATTTAAGGGTCGAGTATTATGCCCCACCCGTGTTTGGGTGTTTTGGGATATGAAGTGTTATCCACGTCTTCACAAATTGGGTGTCGAATTATAATCCCGTTTTGGGTGAGTTATGGGTTGCATCGTTTTATAAAGAATGTGTGTTTGGGAGCATTGTCTTTAAAAATGTATATTATGGCGAAAATGTGTCGTTTCCATTTTTTTTAAAGTAAACTATTTCGAAAGATCTTGATTTGAACTGAATTCCTTTCTTTTAAAAGATATAATCATTCATGTTAAAACTCTTGAGCTCACTAGGCGTTAAATCTAACTTTTTTATTTGTCGGCATGTGCATCAGGTTCCTGTCGGGGGTTCGGTTCTAGCAGTGCTTTGAGGAGTTGAGCCTTAGCTTATTGCAAGAGTAAGTAGTTGGTGAAGTATTCCGCAGGTTGGAGATAGTAACTGTTATTGGGTTTAGTAGCACCGTCCTTATCATAGATTGTATGTATAGAATGAATGTGTGTGTATTGAGGTTAATCCTTAAATTGTGTTTGTAGACGAAGCAATTATTGATGTATTTAGAAAATTTTAAATTAGTTGCTATTTCTAAGAATTGAGGGTGTTACATTTAGGTAAGTGGGTCGGCCCAGTGCCGTGACCCAAGTGTTATTAGTTTTCTTGCCTTGTATCGTGGGTTTGTGAGTCGTAAGGTGTTGCGAGGTGGATAAAACCCTTATCAGTTTTTATCGTTTTTATCGGTAGGTTGTAGGCCAATTGTAAGGAGCGCGTAAGAGGTCTCTAGCGGGAGACAGCAGGTGAGTTCTTCTAACCCAATTATCGGCGATGTTTACGTGTTACTTTATATAAATGCCAGATTTTGTTAAAAGCGAGTTATATTTATTATTCAATGTGAGTTATGTTTTATCGTGCTTGATATGTGGAAATGTATACATACATTGTTGTTAGCGAGATGATCAAGTCGGGGGGGGGGGGGGGGTGTCTCGCGTGTGATCAAGTCGGGGGGTGTCCCGCATGTGATTAAGTCGGGGGGGGGGGGGGGTGTCCCACGTGTGATCAAGTCGGGGGGGGGGGGTGTTCCTCCTGTGCTCATACCGGGGGGGTGTCCCGTATATGCCATTGGGGGGTGTATCCCAAATAAGGCAGTATGAGCCAGACACGTTGTTATTCATGCGTGACAGTAGCGTGTGCCAGAAGCGTGTTTGCATGTATGATGTTTATTATGTTAAAAGTTGAATTGGTTTATATATTTCGATAAATCTTTTATATGGTTTGGCGTGAACTGTATTAGAGGGAACTCACTAGACCATTCGGTCTAACCCTCGCTCTTTCAAAACTAAAAATCTTTTTAGGAGATCGAGAAATAGGAGGATTCGGTAGGAAGAATGAGAAGTTGTGATACCAGGGCGTGCTATTGAAGATTGCAAATTTTAGGTCTCTAGTTTTAGTCGTTTTATTTTCTAAATTCTCAGTTGTGTAATAGGTTGTTTCCGCGAACTATGTTATTTTGAATTGTTGAATTGGGGTTGTTTGGCATTGATTTATAATAAAGTCAAGTAAGCTTTATTTCTGCGAGTTTTGGGGCGTTACAGCGGTTATATGCCTAGTTTTTAAATTAAAAAAACCTCACCCCCTTATTTTTTATTCGAAAAAGCTATAAAATAAACAAAATTCGAGCGAAATAAATTATACCAAAAAATAACATACTTTTCTCGTTAATTTGACATTCACATTGATATTCTTTGTCATCCGTTTTCTCATGGTTTTTCGGTTTTTCATTAACCTTAAGTATATATCTCCTTTGCTCTCTCCTGTAATATACACACATTCACAATTAAATATGTAAGCAGGGTGAACAAATTGTGAACATAATGAAAACAACCTTAAAATTTCGTAGTAGGGTGTTCACAATGTGTTCATAAGTGATAGGTTTAGATTTTTGCTTTGTTGTTTTAGTTGATGTTCACAATTTATCCACAAACTATACCAAATCTCATATATTTAGAGTGTTTTCACAATGTGTTTTACAAAT
This sequence comes from Arctium minus, assembly GCA_954870635.1. Classification (NCBI taxonomy): domain Eukaryota; kingdom Viridiplantae; phylum Streptophyta; class Magnoliopsida; order Asterales; family Asteraceae; genus Arctium; species Arctium minus. The sequence goes on from OX941096.1 coordinate 63,843,988, forward strand.
TATAATAATATTTATAAAAAAGCGTTCACAACGTGTATACCTTTTATGCACATTTAATTATGTGTGTGTGTGTGTAAGTTATGGAGAGAGGAAAGAGAAGAAAGTAGAGTGAATAGATGAAAGAAAAGAACAGGGGTGTGTAGAAAGTCAACCGATTCAATTATAACCGACCGGTTCAATTAGTAAGAACCGACCATAATTGGATATCCAATTATAATTGTATCGGATCATATTGAAATTTTCAACATCCAATATGGATTGATCGGTTATTGGATGACAATCTAGAACCGACCGAACTGAACCTACCAACATTCAATTAATTAACCATCCGATGACCATCTAAAATTATCCATTCAACCAATATCCAAATATCATCCAATTAAAAAATATTGTATAAAATAATATATTAATATTTGTAAATATAGTTATTTAAATATTTAGTCGATCTGCATAATTTATAACTATTATATAAGAAAAAAAATTCTTAAATATTATTTAGATGACGATCTCGTCATTTTAAAATTTTGTTTTCTTTTTACAAGCCTACCAAGACTATACATACAACTTGTCTAGTCATATGCTAGTTTACTAAACACAAGATGTAATAACCATGTAGAAGGGTTTAGCAAGTGAAACAAAGTTGGAGGGCCAAAGGGGTAAAGTTGGGTAAATAGGGGTTTAACCCTAGAGACCTCTCTCATTTCCTTGTTGGCGGTTGAACTTAGAGAGAGAGGGAGAACTTTTGGGCGATTTCGGGTAGAGGAAGAGAAAGATCGACGCTTTTGGATTTCAAGCATCTTCTTCAAGGTAAATCATCCTCAATCTTATTCTAGTATTGGGTTGTAAGATTATGTTGTTTATTTACCTCTTAAGTACTGGGATTAGATTGGGATTATAAAACCTCTTGGGGTTTTGTTCTCTGATTTTGTTTGGGGAGAATGGGGCAATCAGATGTTCTTCCACTTAAGCATTAGGGGATTTAATCTTAGGTTCTTGTTGTTGGTTGTAATCGCTGGGCATTTTGGAGGTTGTGAGGCCTTGATTGGACTGTCATGCGTGTGGCGTTTCCATCGCCGGAAATCACCGCCGCCGTGGGGGTAGGTGGGTTGCGCATGCGGCGCTGCCTATTCCATCTCGGTTCGGGCCGGGAATTCCCCTTACCGGCGACCCTGAGAACTTTTAACCAGGGAAGTTGTGGTATTGGGGTGTTAATCGGGAAAGCTCGACCCCGAGGCTTGGTGACCGGGGGACCCCAGGACGCAGTGGTCGGACGACCCAGGGGGGGAGTGACCTCAGGGGACGGGGGAAGCCCGGGGGGAGTTAGGCGTAACCCGGGCCGTGACCCCGGAGGCGGGGGATCCTGGGGATGTGTAGACCCCGGGCGGGGGAAGTGAACCCTGGGAGACGGGGCGCCCGGGGAAGTGTAATCCGGGAGGTCAGGAACCCGGGAGCGAACCCCGGGAGTTGGGGCGCTGGGGGGGGGGGTTTATAACCAGGGGTCGAGTGTCCCGGGGACTGGGACTCAAGTGACCATTTCAGTTAGTTTATTCTGTGAGGTCTAAAACCTGTATCTTTTAGGTAGGCAGTTTGAGAGTGGGAAGCAACATTCGTCAACCAGGTGAGTTTTCTAAAACGAAATTCTTTTATTGTTAAGCGGTTAAAGATGCATTAAAGTTATTTAAAGCTGATAGGACGGGTTTACACCCTTCCCTAACGGACTGCAAGTGTACGGTGTCGTATCAAGTAATACGTACGAAAGTATGAGTATCGAACCGTAGGAACTTGGTATTAAGTACCACAAGACTATGTCGATTATTAACTAGACTTTAAGAAAAATGGTTTGTTTGATGTTGGTAACAGAGCGAGAAAATAGTAAGGCAGACAGATAAATACTGGAAATTGGACTGGTTAACTGTTGATAAGAAAAGTTGGGGGTTGGAATCATATTCAGATTATTCCTCCTTAAACTGTCAATGGTTATAGATTTTAACAAATGATTCAATGAAATTAATCTCAAAAGAAACCATTATACTTTCTCAAGCTATAACGGTAATAGCAAATAACAGTGAAATTTTCATCTTTCGATCTCAAGTTCATGTTAAATTACTTATGAAAAACAGGATGAACACATCTATGGTGGAATCGGTATATCTCTATCCAATTCACACCGTAGGCATATGATAAACGCATCTAATTATCCTACACTTCTCTCGAATATACAAGACAATCAAGGAATATCCAAATAGCTGATCAGACCAATTGAATTACATAAAAACTCATCATATGCTTCATTGATAAACATTCATCAAAACCCAAAAACCAAATCATAAGTTTAACGAAAACATCACCAAATAATCATCCAACCCCCAACATGAGAAGATTAGCTCATCTTGGGGTTAACAAAAATGAAAGACGGAAATGAACCAAAAGTAGATCTGAACATTGTTCCTGAAAATAACAAATGATTAGAAATACAAACACTCCCTGAGATCTTGAATCTTGCCGCAAAAGATTGTAACAAGATTGAGGATCTGTTCCACTAGGTCTCCCCACCTTTTTGTATCCTTTCGTTCTTGATCTAGCTCCTCAAAAATCGTCCCTTGCTACCGTCGTCTGCCCGAAAAACAGTGTAACCCTAAAAACCTTCTCCAAAATCGATTAAGAGTGTGCAGGACTCGAAACAGTTAGTCTCACGGTAGGTCTCGCGTGTCCTGAAAATGTCGCGGGTTGGAAGTCGCGGCTTATGTCTCTTAAGTCTCTGTTTGGTCATCAAGGGGACTTCCACATCACTGAAAAACTTGCTAAAATCGTCCCAAATTGCTACTTCTTCACTGCTATGTTTCTCCTCACAAGATTTTGTAATAATTCTTAGAAACGGTCATAAGGTTACGCTAGTTTGCTCGAAACAAGCCACGTTTACTCACCTAGTGGTATTAAAATAACACCAAAAATTGGTGTTATCAAAAGCACTTATTTATTTATGTTGCTTTATACTCGTGAGATTTATTTGGTGGGTTTTCATTGATATTGTTATTCCAAACTGTTGGGAACTGAAGATTTGTTTAAGTATGATTACTGCTGCCAGTACAACATGGTTACTAATGCTGAGCCAAATTAATATTGCTTGAAGAAATTAATACTGCTAAGCATAGTTACTACTGCTAGTGAAGATTAATACTGCTCAGAGTGTTAATGTTGCTATGACTTAATACTGCTTAAGTGATAATCTTGGTAAGTCGCGCAGATCAAGGTTTGAAGATAATCATGGAAGGTTGAAGATAATCATGGAAGAATATACTGAAGATCTTTTATGTTTTGTAATTATCTTTTATTTTCAGTATATGTATAGAATTATTCAGAATAGTTTGTTAGACGAGTATTCTGAGTTTTTGTTTTGAGAGAGAATTAACCTCAAGGTTTACAACCCTAGTTCTAGAGAAGTAGAATCCGTCTTGGTGAGCATGTTCATCAAGATTGAGGTTTTGTGCGAAAGCTTGTAACTTTAATCATTCAATAAAGTTTACAAGTTGTGATTTCTACTTTACTGTTACATCGATATTTGAATATTAAAGTGTTTTTCCGCAACTTCTTTAATATTGTTTCTGAGTTTCATTATTCTTGTTAAGAATCAGATCCTGACAAGTGGTATCAGAGCTTAGTATTCTCAGAAACCTTCATTCATCATGGACAACACAGTTGAATCAAACAGTACTCTTGTTTCAAAGGTTCTCATGCTCAAACCTAATGAGTTTGACATGTGGAAAATTAGGATCAAGCAGTACATCCTCCTTACAGACTTTTCTATGTGGGACATTGTTGAGAATGGTCCCTCTGCTGAAGGTAAAATTGGACAAGATGGAAGAAGACCACCTCCAAAAACTGATGCTGAGAAGAAAGTGAGACAATAGGAGATGAAAGCCTTAAGCACCCTGCTTTTGGCCATTCCTAATGAGTATCAACATCAGTTTCACCACTGCACTGATGCTCAGATTCTATGGAATGCTTTAGAGAAGAGATTTGCTGGCACCAAGAGCACTAAGAGGAATCAAAGGGATATTCTCAAGCAGCAATATGAGAATTTTACATCTTCAAAGAATGAGTCTATGACTCAAACTTTTGATAGATTCAATAAGTTAATTGGTGAGTTGGCTACTGTTGGAGTCCAGATGGAACAAGATGATGTCAACAGAAAGTTCCTCAGATCTCTTGGAGATGAATGGACCATGTACACTGTTTCGTTCAGACATAATGACAAATTGGAATAAAAGGAACTGGATGTTCTGTACAATGATCTGAGAATGTTTGAATCTGAGGTGGAAGCAAAGAAGAAGCCTACTGGATATGTTCATAATGTTGCACTCCTATCAGCATCAACTGATTCTACTGCTAACCCTGAATCAGTTAATGCTGCTAATGGAGTAAATCAAGAAAAAGGCAATGAATCTGTTTTTGAAACCTTTCTTTCCAGCCATGGTAACTCCTCTTTAATCAATGATGACTTGGAACAGCTTCATCCTGATGATCTTGAAGAGATGGATATAAAATGGCAGATGGCCATGCTTTCTATGAGGGTGAAGAAGTTCATCAAGAGGACTGGGAGGAACAACTTCTCCCAAAGAAGAGAAGATGGAGCAGGCTTTGATAAGTCAAAGGTGGAGTGTTACAAGTGTCATATGAAGGGACACTTTGCCAGGGAATGCAGAAGTGGAGTGTCTTACAACAATCACCAACAAGCTCAGACTGGAAGCTTCAACCAGAACAGAAACTCTGCTCAAGCTCTTGTTTCTCAAAAAGGAATGGGGTTTGACTGGAGTGATCAAGCAGAAGAGGTCATTCAAAATCAATCTCTCATGGCAGAGGTATCTGATCTTCCAACTGAGGTACTCTCTAATCTCTGTTCTCAAACTTGTATAGACACTGTTAAAAGGTACAGGGATCACAACCAGAGTATGAGTGATGACCTTAAGAGGTTATAAAAGGATAGAAAATACTATATGAAAATTGTTGAGAGGTTTGAGGAACAAATTAAAGGGTTCCAAGCCAATGAACTTCAACACACATATGATACAAATTACTGGAAGTGGGAGAAAAATGAGCTAGAAATCCAACTGACAAAGTCTAGAAAGGAGAATGAAAAGTTGAGAGGAGAGCTAGCCAAGGTTAAGCTAGATGTGGAAAAGTTTTCATATGCTTCTAAAGCCATGGATTCAATTCTAAAGGTCCAAATCCATGATAAGCTTAAACCAGGAATTGGGTACAATACCACACCACCACCATACAACAACAACTACATCCCTCCTAATACAGACTTGCTAGAGACCAAGGATAGGAAGGACTTGCATGAGGGAGCCACTAAGATAGATCCGTTAGATGAAGTAGTTGTTGAGGACAAGACTGAGAAAGAAGCTGGTAAGAGTAAGGATAATACTTTGAGTGGTGAGATTCCCTTAGAAAATAACATTCCTACCAATGAGGGTGGTGGAAGGGATTGGGTCAAATCTGATGACGTAGAGAAGACTGAGGGAAAGTCTAAAAAGGTCCATTGCAAGCAGACTACAGTTGTGAATCCTGTTCTTTGCAAACAGTGTGCGGGTAATAAGTCTGAGCCCCTAAAACATGATAAAAGGAGGGGCAATCAAAGAAATTGGAATAATCAGTGGGCTCAGAAACAAGGAGTTGATCTGAGTAGAATCATCAGACCAAAACCTTGTTTCATATGTGGCAAAATGAACCATCTTGCCAAGCACTATTATTTTAATCCTATTAACCAAAGGATAAATTTTCTAAGATCTGTGCAAAAACCCTTTAGTTATAGGAAGGATGAAAGGAACCATGTGGCTAAGAAACCTGTTAAATATAAAAGCCACATGAAGAAAAAGACTATAAAAGAGAGTGTCAAGTTGTGGGTTCCCAAAAGAACTAAAACTGTTAGTACTGCTACCACAAATAGTGTTGCTGACAAAGATAGTGTTGTTATCAAGGTTAGTGCTGCTGAGAGTATTAGTACTTCTAAAACTAACATTGTTAGTACTTCATCAGATGTTAATACTGCTAACTCTGTTAGTGCTTCTAACAAGGTTAGTACTGCTAAACCTGTTAGTGCTGCTAACTCTGTTAGTACTTCTAAAATTAGTACTTCTTCTAGTGTTTGTGCTTCTAGACCAATCATCTTGACAAAGTACTCCAGTAAAGAGTATTCTAAATTTAAAAATCTCAACAAAAAGGAGTGTAAGTACTTTGATGAGTAAGGGAGGCCCAAGACCACTTTGGCTTGGGTTCCCAGTCAATACTAATTGATTTATCTTATGTGCAGGGCAACCAGCAGCTCAAGGGAAAGAGCATTTGGCATGTTGATAGTGGTTGCTCTAGGCACATGACAGGGAACAGGCTTGCCTCAAGAATTTCAAGAAAATTGATGGAGGGCATGTTGCCTTTGGTAATACTCCAGATGGAGGTAAGATTAGTGGTAAGGGAGATGTAACAAAAGGTAAGATGACCTTTGAAGATGTTTACTATGTTGAGCAGTTAAGGTACAACCTGTTAAGTGTATCACAGGTTTGTGACAAAAAGCATAGTATATTATTCACTGATTCATAATGCATTATCCTTGCTCCTGGATTTAAGGTAGTTGATCAAAAGATGATACTACTAAGAACTCCTAGAAAGGATAATGTCTATTGTTTGGATATGGAAAATGTTTCAAATGATTCATCCCTAAACTGTCTTGTTTCAAAAGCCTCTTTGGATGAATCATCACTTTGGCACAGAAGGATGTGTCACATGAACTTTAAAACAATGAATAAACTTGTTAAAAACAACCTTGTAAGAGGTCTGCCTTCAAAAGTCTTTTCATGTGATGCTCATTGTGTTGCTTATCTCAAAGGCAAACAACACAAAACTTCTCATAAGTCCAAAGAGTTGAACACAATTTATTCTTCTCTTCAGTTGTTGCATTTGGATCTGTTTGGTCCTACAAATGTCATGAGTATAGGTAAGAAATCATACTGCTTAGTTATTGTTGATGATTACTCTAGATTACTTGGGTGTATTTTCTAAGGAGTAAGGATGAGACAAGTGGACTGATCAAATCCTTTATTCTAAGAATTGAAAACCAAACAAATCAAAAGGTAAAAGTCATTAGGTCAAATAATGGTACTGAATTTAAAAATCTTGACCTAAACACCTTTTGTGAGGAAAAAGGAATTGAGAGGCAATACAGTGCTCCTAGGACTCCACAACAAAATGGTGTTGCTGAGAGAAGGAATAGGACACAGATTGAGGCTGCTAGATCTCTGTTAGCTGATTCAAAACTTCCAATTACTTTCTGGGCTGAAGCAGTTAATACTGCTTGCTATGTCCAAAACAGAGTTCTAGTAGTCAAGCCTAAGAACAAGACACCGTATGAGCTTTTAAATAAAAGAAAACCATTTATTGGTTTTTTCAAACCTTTTGGGTGTCCTTGTACCATTCTCAATACCAAAACTCACTTAGGAAAGTTTGATAGCAAAGCAGATGATGGTTTTATTGTTGGTTACTCATCTCGGAGTAAGGCCTACAGAGTATTTAATTCTTCTTCTACAATAATTGAGGAAAGTGACAATGTCAAATGCAATGAGAACTCACCAAATCATATTGGTTCTGGTCCTCAGTGGTTATTTGACATTGATTCACTAACTAACTCTTTGGGTTTCAGTAGTGATGATCATGAAGGATCAGGAAGTAGAGGATCAGGGGATGAACAAGTACAAAATATTATTCCTCAGTCTATGATCTTTCCCATACCTAAAATGGACCCTGTTGAAATCTGTGAAAAGGAGACTGTTACTGAACCAATTCAGAGTGAAGAAGAAAGAAGAGATGAGGAGAATTCAGAGCATGAAGAGCCAGATGTAGCTGATGAGATCCCTTCAGCTGACTTAAATGACTCCAATCTAGATGTGGGAATTAATGAAGAACCTAGTCATCAGACAACAACTCAGAAGAATCATCCTCCTAAGCTGGTAATAGGAGACATCACTTCTCCTATGATGACTAGGAATCAAAGCAGACTTCAAGATTTGCAGGATCAGCAGCATACAGTACTCTCTTGCTTTCTATCTCAGATTGAGCCTAAGAAGACTTATGATGCAATGAAAGATTCAAGTTGGATAGAAGCCATGCAAGAAGAGTTGCTACAGTTTAAATTGCAAGATGTTTGGGACTTGGTGGACCTTCCAAAAGGTCATAGAGCAATTGGCACCAAGTGGATTTTCAGAAATAAAAAGGATGAGAGAGGAATAGTAATCAGGAACAAAGCAAGGCTAGTGGCACAAGGGTACACTCAGGAAGAAGGCATAGACTATGAGGAAATCTTTGCTCCAGTTTCACGGGTAGAGGCAATTAGGTTGTTTCTAGCCTATGCTTCATATATGAAGTTCAAGGTATATCAGATGGATGTGAAGAGTGCCTTTCTATATGGAACAATTGATGATGAAGTATACGTCTGTCAGCCCCCTGTATTTGAAAATCCATCATATCCTGACAGAGTATACAAACTTAAGAAAGCCCTCTATGGTCTACATCAAGCCCCAAGAGCATGGTATGATACTCTGTCTACCTATCTCTTGGAAAATGGGTTTGAAAGGGGAATCATTGACAAGACCCTTTTTATTAAAAGAAGTAAGAAGGACACCCTACTTGTTCAGATCTATGTGGATGACATCATATTTGGATCCACAAAAGATCAGATGTGTAGAGACTTTGAAGAGTTGATGCACAAGAGCTTCAAAATGAGTTCAATGGGTGAACTTACTTTCTTCCTTGGGCTTCAAGTGAAACAACAGAAAGATGGGATTTTCATAAGTCAATCAAAGTATGTGAAAGACATCCTAGTTAAGTATGGTTTATCAGACTCAAAGCCAGCAAGCACACCAATGGAAACACACAAACAGATCACTGCTGATCTCGAGGGGGAGGATGTTGATGTCCATCTTTATAGATCAATGATTGGATCTCTCATGTATCTCACAGCCTCAAGACCAGATATCATGTTTCCAGTGTGTGTGTGTGCCAGATTCCAAGTCAAGCCAAAGCAGTCACATCTTCAAGCAGTTAAGAGGATTTTCAGATACTTAAGAGGGCAACCTAGATTAGGTCTTTGGTATCCTTATGAATCTACTTTTGACTTGATTGCATATTCAGATAGTGACTTGGGTGGTTCTAATATGGATAGAAAGTCTACTTTAGGAGGATGTCAGCTTTTGGGTGCAAGACTAGTATCTTGGCAGTGTAAGAAGCAAACCACAGTGTCCTTATCCACAACAGAAGCTGAGTACATTGCTGCTGCAAGTTGCTGCTCTCAGGTTCTATGGATTCAGAATCAAATGCTGGACTATGGGGTAACCTTTATTCACACTCCAATCTTCATTGACAATAGCAGTGCTATTAGCATTGTTAACAATCCAGTCAAGCACTCCAAAACAAAGCACATTGAAATCAGGTATCACTTTATTAGAGACTGCAATGAAAAGAAGCTTATTCAAGTTGCTAAAGTTCATACTGATAACCAGTTTGCTTATCTATTTACTAAAGCTTTTGATGTGGGTAGATTCACTTTCTTGGTCACAAGTGTGGGCATGATCAACTCTGAATGAACTCATGTTTAAAAAGTGTTTGTATACCTGTTATTTGTTTATTTTTTTTGGTGCTACTAATCATCTTTCTCAGGAAGTTTATTGCCTTGCTCAGACTAACACAAGCTTCAACAGTGTAAGTATCGTTAATGCTGCCAGTGTAGTTTTAATGCTGCCAGTGCAAAGTTACTACTGCAGGTCCATTATTACTACTGCTAGTCTGAGTTACTACTTCAGGTATGTGTTACTACTGCTAGTTAGTTACTGCTAGTTGGCTACTACTGCTCTCAGTTAATACTGCGAGTGGGTTAGTACTGCTTTCACTGAAATTAGGGTTAATACTGCTTCTTTCCTGAATTCTATAAATACCCTATTTTCCCGCCTAAAAGCTCACAACGACTCTTTGAATACTGTTCGTCTTTTCTCTAACTCTTTTCTCTCAAGCAACCAGTGTGTTTCAGTCAAGAATCCTCAAGCCCGATGGCATCCATGGCGTTTATTGATGAACACAATGAGATCGCAATGCTTCAAAAGCCTAAGAAGGCTGCTGGATTCCATCAAATAGTTGATTTTCTCAAGTCCAGTCATATAGCTTAAGCTCTTACAGTGTCACCACCAATTTACATCGAGCACCAGAAGCAATTTTGGGCCAATGCCACCGCTGTTACTGAAATCGGTGTGCAGTGTATCAAGACAAGGGTGTGTGACAAACCCTTGACAGTCTCTGAAGAGGTCATTCGCATCAGTCTACGACTAGACGATGCCTCAGGTATTACCTCTATCTCTAATGAGGATTTGTTTTCCAATCTCACAAGAATGGTGTATGAAGGCCAACTGGGTGTTTTCAAATTTTACAAAGCTAACTTTTCTCCCCAATGGCGTTTCTTTGTTCATACTCTTATGCACTGTATTTCTCAAAAAACTACTGGATGGAGTCAATTCAGTAGTACCATTGCTTATGCTTTGGTCTGCTTGTCCACTGCCAGAAAGTATAATTTCTCACAAATGATTTTCAATGACCTTGTGTCAAACTTGGATAATAAAAAGATTTTCTATATGTATCCAAGATTTGTCCAGGCAGTTATCACATCTGAATTGACGGATATACCTCAGTTTAATGCGGTATATGTACCTAAAATCCCCAAGGGCAAAGTTTTTTCAAATATGAAAAGATCTGCCAAGGACTCGGAAGGAGTTGACACCCCATTGTTCTCTACAATGATGGTGGTGTCCCACAACCAAGAAGGTATGGCATCAGGGTCAAGGCCCTCACTAGACCATCCCACTGATAGCCAAACCCAACCTTCAACCTCTATATCACTCTCTCAGTCCCTTGTTTTTAAGCCAACCCCAGTTATATCCAAAACTTATACTAAGAGAAAGGTACACAAGGCTCCTTCCCTTGTTGTACCTCCTACAAACCCATAACCTCAAAGCCCTCTAATGGAGCTTTCTCCATTAGAGAATATCCATAGGGAAACCAGCGGGGTGTCTCCCAACCCCAAGGAGGTGCTCACTAAGGAGATGAATGAGCATGTGGGTTAGAAGGTTGCCACTACTCCTGCTAGCACGGAGGAGGCTAGTGGTAACATCACTAAGACCTTCCCCACGGCAACTTTGAATGAGCAATCATTCAAAGGTCCCAGGTGCCCAGAAACCAAGGGAATAGGTGGTGCTTCATTCTGGCTGGAGATCCCTATTAAACATTCCAATGATCCCTCAAAAGGGGGTAACACTCTTGGAGAAGGTGAGGATAGATATGACTACCAGGAATTGATTTCTGCCATGTCCAACATGGAAACTGAATTGGATTCTCACAAGAAGGTTGTAAATGAACTCAAGAAAGTCATCATCAACCAGCAAGAAGAAATTAGCACCTTAAAGAAGTTAGTTAAGAAGGTGGTTCAAAGATGGTCAAAGCAAAGATTTGAGCTCAGAAGAAGAAACCCAGTGGATGATGCTCCCAAAAAGGGGGAGTCAGAAGCTGAGGTAAACATGGAGAATGCTAAGAATAAGGGGGAGAAACATGGAGATGAGGGGGAGTTTGCTGGTGGTAGTGGGGATAAGGTACAAACAGTAGAAACAGAAACAGTGTTTGAGAAAGCAGCAGAAACAGTTAATGCTGCTGAAGCAAGCAAAGCAGCAAAAACAATTAATTCTGCTGAAATAAATGAAGCAGCAGAAATTGTTCAAGAGATAATAACCGACATCCTTAGCAGCAATTTGGAAGAAATTGAGATAGCTAAAGCATTAATCAAGGCTAAACATGACACTCCTAAGGTCACTTCAAAGACCAAAGGAGTTGTCATCAAAGACAATGCTGAGGTTATCAAGAAAGCTAGTGCTGATAAGGTAGCAAGCAAGGACAAAGGCAAAACCAAGATAGTGGAATCTGACCAACCACTTAAAAAGCTAAAGTTGGTTGAGTCAGATGAAGCTTTGGCTAAGAAAATTCAGGCAGAACTTGAGCAAGCAGAAAAAAATCAAGTGGAAAAAGATAGGGAGATGGCAAGAGTTCTAGCTGCAGAGCTTAATGAAGCATATCAAAAGAGTTTGGCAACAGAGATGGCACAGAAGAAATCTGCAATTCTAAAGAAGCCTGTGATGATTAAAATGGGTGCAAAGAAGAGGCAACCTTCACAGACCTACCTTGGCACTCAAGAGAGAAAGAAGATGATCACTTTCCTCAAAGGTGCTGTGGGAGTCAAAAAGGAAATGTTCACAAAAATGTCATTTGATCAAATCAAAGGTTTATATGAGGCAGAGATGACTAAGTTACAAGGAAATGACAAAGCAAGAGTTGAAGTGGAAAAGAAGATGAAAGAGAGGCATGACCTTCAAATACAAAAACCCTTTCCTGATGATCAAGAAACACCAAGGAAGGAAGCTACTCTAGGTGAAAGTTTGAGGACTTTGAAAAGAACAAAAATGATGGCAAGAAGAAAACCAGCTAAGAAACCTAGAGTGGATGAGGAAGAAGCTGAGAAAGAACAGAAGGTAGCTGAAGAAGAAGGGGCGCCTAAGTCTGATGAACAGGAAGCTCAATCTCAGGAAGAACCATCCAGTACTTCTAATGTGAATATGTACATAGTGGTGATGGAAAAAGTGCCTGAGCCTATAACAGCTGAACTAGTTGCTGTCAAGCCTCCTGAGATTATTCACTGGGATACCATGGAAGTAGATAGAACGGAGTATATCAGGCTTAAGAGGAAAGATGACAAGTTTGAAGTGTATCCTACTTGGGCCAAGATTGTAAGAGTATGCTCCAGATCTGATTTAGAGGAAATGTTTGAGGTGGGGATGAAATTATATGCTGATAAACTGAAAACTCCATGGATACCAGTTACAAAACTTGTGATGGAATATCTATGCATGTTATTCAAGCCAGAGGAAGTTCAGCATGTTATCAGAAATGTTTTCAAAACCATTAACAACTGGACTCTGTATGAAAAAATTGGAGTATATGCAATGGCTATGGATACAAATCAAATCGAATACTTCTTAGTGGATAGAGTTTACAACCATAGCAGGCTAAAGCTGCATGCTATGTTGAAGAAAAAGCTTGGTTGTGCACCAGATTCTGAAATGGCAAGATACTTGATCCAGAGAACTCTTAATCAAAGTTTGGGGCTGAATCCTGATACAGGATTATGAGCAATGGAGTTTTGGGAGCATCTGAAGAACTTGACTTCTCTTCTCTAAAAGTCAAGTTAGGGGGAGATTGTTGGGAACTGAAGATTTGTTTAAGTATGATTACTGCTGCCAGTACAACATGGTTACTACTGCTGAGCCAAATTAATATTGCTTGAAGAAATTAATACTGCTAAGCATAGTTACTACTGCTGGTGAAGATTAATACTGCTCAGAGTGTTAATGCTGCTATGACTTAATACTGCTTAAGTGATACTCTTGGTAAGTCGCGCAGATCAAGGTTTGAAGATAATCATGGAAGGTTGAAGATAATCATGGAAGAATATACTGAAGATCTTTTATGTTTTGTAATTATCTTTTATTTTCAGTATATGTATAGAATTATTCAGAATAGTTTGTTAGACGAGTATTCTGAGTTTTTGTTTTGAGAGAGAATTAACCTCAAGGTTTACAACCCTAGTTCTAGAGAAGTAGAATTCGTCTTGGTGAGCCTGTTCATCAAGATTGAGGTTTTGTACGAAAGCTTGTAACTTTAATCATTCAATAAAGTTTACAAGTTGTGATTTCTACTTTACTGTTACATCGATATTTGAATATTAAAGTGTTTTTCCGCAACTTCTTTAATATTGTTTCTAAGTTTCATTATTCTTGTTAAGAATCAGATCCTGACACAAACGTATGCATACATTATTGGTTGCGATTTGCGCTCAAGTCGGGGGAGGTGTCCCGCCTGCGCTCATACCGGGGGGTGTGTTCCGTATATGCCAGTGGGGTGTGTCCACTTAAGGCAGTGTGAGCCAAACACGCCGTCACCTTATAATGTCGGTAGTGTGAGCCAAAAGTGTGATTGTAGTTGTGGTGCTTTTCATTAACCTGTTGGGTTTATTTAATTTCATAAATCCATTCATTCATCGGTCGGTTGATCGGATGCCAGAGGGAACTCACTAGATCTTCGGTCTAACCCTCGCTCTTTCAAAAGCTAAAACCCTTTCAGGTAGACGCGACGTAGAAGGATCTTGGAAAGGAAAAAAGAAGGCGTGAGCGGGTTCCTGATTCTAGAAGACTACCTTTTAGTTATTTCCTTATTTCTCAGTTATGTAATAGGTTGCCTTATCGCAAACCTTGAAATATTTTTGTCTTCCTTTTGTGGGCCGTTTGGCATGAATTTTATAATATTTAGTTATGTTATCTTGGCAGAAGTTTTGGGTTGTTATAATTGGTATCAGAGCCATTGTTTAAGGGATCTAGGTGACCGGACGAGCCTAGACTTAAACTAGGAGGGTAGAAACATAACTGAGAAAAAGAATGACCATAGGAAGTTGAGTTATAGGGTAGTGAGGACTAGCATGTAAGGTAAATTTAGAATTACATCTGGCTAGTGTAATTGTGAATTTATAGGTACATGTGTGTACTTAACTTGTCTTATTGTGTTGCACCTAGCGAACTGAATGATGTATGTTTATGCCTTATCAGTAGCTATGACGGATCGCGTAACAAGGAGTAGATCTGTGTCGGTAGATGAGGCAGTGCCGGTGAATGAAGTTGTTGTGAATGAACCAATAGTCCCTCCTCGGTCGACCGCCACTCGAGGAAAGGGATGTGGCCGACCTAAAGGGAAAGGGAAGACGACCCGAAAGGCGGCTACTCAAGTGGATGAGCCTGGAACGAGGGTTCAAGGGAGGAAGACGGTATGTGTTGCTCGTCGAACAAGAAGTGTGGAAGTAATGGCTGAACAAGAATCCTCTCTCCAGGAGAGTTCAGCTGTTGTGAGAGGTAGGGGACCGGCGAAGAGCCGGGGTGGAGGTCGGACCCAAGCCTTCGTAACGGAAGAGACCTTCGCCACTGAGATGGGAAAACTTCAGAAAACTCTGCAAGCCTTATTGGCTCATCATACTGAGGAAGCATCGGCAAGTAAGGAAAGGAGCGAGGAGAAAAAGATGATCGAGATGACTAACTCACCAATGACTGTGGTGGGCAGTCACTCACAGTCAACTCCGGGTTTGGCAGTCAAAGCGGTTACGGAGAATGGATGAAGCTACAAAGCTTTTACCACTTGCAATCCTCCTACCTTCAAAAAGGAATGCGATCCGATAGTGGTGATCAAGTGGATCGGGAATATGGAACTGGCTTTTGACACCTGTAAGTGTGTTGAAGAAGATAAGGTCGTGTTTGCATTGTCCATGCTGAGGGACGATGTTGTGTTTTGGTGGGAGGCAGAGGAGTAATTAATGAAAATTATTTATGTGTTTCATTTAATTCCGATATGTCGGCATGGTAACAATTTTTAATGTTATTTGCTTGCGAAATGAGTACCGTTTTAATCTGTGGGTATCTCACTAGATTTTATAGTCTAATCCTCGTTTTTCAAAATAAAAACTCATTTTCAGGGAAAAATGCTTGCGGTGCTTCCTCTGAGGGAAAGGAAAAGGCTTAGAAGTTTGAGAGCGGATTCGAGTAGATGGCACTTTGATCCTGCACTTAGAAGGCTGTTAGCTTTAGACAATCTCGGTTGTGGTTGAAACTTCCGCTGTTTGATCTCGTTATTTTTTTTATCTTGAACCGTTTGTATTGGGACCCATTTTGGGAAATCTTTATATATGTTCTTGCTTAAATTTTGGGTTGTTACAAACAATGTCATATGATATATCACTCATAACGTGAACATGTCATTTACCGTCAAGGAAACATGCATAAGTTATCGAAGCACATGAGCATGTTAGGATGACAAAGATGAACAAGTGATGTATTATGAAACGTTTCTCCATATTTTCGATTTATGTGTATAATTTGAGTCCTGATGGAGGCCTATATATAGGGGGCCTTCTTTTGAGAACTCTCTAACTCGTGAGATATGTGAGATCCAATTTACACCACAAAAATTAGTTAAAAAATTAAATTGAGTATAATTTAAAATTATCTCTCTTCTCTAGCCTCTTTTCTCTCTCATGTCTGCTCTCTCTTCTCTCCTCTTTTTGTAATACATGTATATGCACACATAATTGAATGTGGACACAAGGTGATCACAGTGTGAATACTTTTTAAAAAGATAATATTATAGTTTATGAACACACTCTCTGAATCTACGAGATCTTGTATAGTTTGTGAATATATTGTGAACACCAACTAAAACAACAAAAGTAAATCTAAAGTCACCATAACACCATGTGAACACATGGTGAACACCCCGCTAAGAAATATCTTAAGGTTGTTTAAATTATGTTCGCAATATGTTTACTTTGTGTCCACATCGTATTTTTGCCAAACAATGCCTTTAACAAAGGCTTGTGAAGCTGTGATTTTCCTTTAATCCCATTTTAACCCCAACTTGATTTGATTCAAAATTAGCCTTCATTCAATATTCAATTTAAAGACAAAAATGTCACTACAGTTTTGAAAATTGTTGATGAAGAGTGATCAATGCATGGTTAGGATTGGTTCCAGAATTTCTAAAATATATATAGTATTTATTTGAACAAACTTATAAAATTAATTGATAATCAATCAATAAACATGTTCAAATTTATTACAAAGTTGATGATTCTTATTAATTTACTTGAAATTTTGAAAATAGGTTAGTTGAAGTTGTCGCAATCTAAAAGTAAACATTTGTTTTAAATTAAATTATATAACAATGTAAATTATATTTCCATTTAAATTAAATTATATAACAATGTAAAAATAGATTAAATTAAATTATATAAAAGTATAATTATATTTCCATTATCATATATCGAATCTGAAAAAAACTTTATTTAAATCTAAAAATGAGTTTACACAAATGTATAACTTGAATTCTCAAAACTTCTGTTGTTCCATCCTTGCAGGGGTAGAGACCCGTCGTCGGACATTCATCAGAAGAAAACATATGCTTTGAATTCGTTTTTAGTTTAGGTTTATTCTGTAGATTTGAAATTTTGGACCTAATATACTTGGCCTTCACGAGAACCACGTGATGGTAATTCAAATGAAAAAATGGTTAAAAAGTGAATTTGATTGGGAAGATTGACTATTTTGGTCAATTTTTCCTTTTCCAGTCATATGCTAGTTTACTAAAAACAAGCATATAACTAGTCTAGTTGTACTGAACATGTACATTATTATATCAGTTTTACCAAACAACTAATAATACATTGTCTAGTCCAATTTGAGTTTGTTCATTCCACCTAAAAAGCACAAGCTAAAGAACCCATGATAAAGGTCTAAACACAACATTATTTACATGTAAAAATTTAAACCTCACATAATTTATATCAATTATTTTTTTCAAAAGAGCGATTATGTATTTATGTCATATATAAATCCAATAATATACTTTAAAATGTCAATATAGTTTGGTTTGCGGTCTTTATCTATATAATAGACTCATTCAGTCACATGTACATACAAACGTTTCTTATATACGTTGGTTATTTATGCTTTGCAAATTCCATTAGATAACATCAATAATTGTTGTAAAACCAAACTTTTATGTAAAACCATCTATTTCTCACCAGATAAATAAACATCACATTCAATACCATTGTCATACATCAAGCTCTAATAAGATGTTACATCATCTTTGATATGATAAAGAAAATACATCATTCATCAAATATAATTTCAGCCCCAACTTTTTATAAACTGCCAATTATCATCACCATATGGGCTATTACTTGGACTTGCATAAAATCCGTCGGGTCGTATTGACCAGTAACAATCATAATTAGTAAATGTGGGTAACACACATATATCTAGAATATGGATATCAAACAAAGCCAATGTTTGATATCTCGAACCCCACCAAAAGTAGCCATAGAAAAAAGTCTTACCATCAACCCTATTACAAAATGACCATTCGTATTCTCCATTAAATGGAAGGGTATGGCTTCCAAGATCATCGTCTCCAGATTTGATATGGGCAACGATGTTATCTGATATGTCACTCATAACGTGAACACGCCATTTATGTTCAGGGAAACACGCATAAGTTAAGGAAGCACATGAACAGGTTAGGATGGCAAAAATGAACAAGTAATGTATTATGAAGGGTTTCTCCATAATTTCGATTTTTGTGTGTAATTTGAGTCCTGATGGAGGCAAGCACAGACACATATATATAGAGGGGCGTTCAAATGAGAATGATATATAAATAAGAAAATAAGAGAATGAATTTCAATCAATCATTTATTTGAATCATGCTTTAAATAAAACTTTTTTAAAAGTCGCCTAAAAGGGTATATGCATCATTTGTTGCACATGAATTATATATGGAATTTTTTTATTATTATTTCTATTAGTATTATTAAATGCATTTCCTTAAGGTATTTATTTAAATTTATTTTTTAATTTATTTTTTTGGCATTTTAAATAAGTGTGATTTCGTTTTTTTATTGAAAATATTTATTTTTTATTGAAAATATTTATTTTTTATTGAAGTAATTTAGGTAAGATTTTTTTACAATTTTCATCAAAAATCACATGTAATGTTCATAATTAATCGACTCTTTTTTCCAAAAAAAATCGTTATTTTTTCGTCAAAATATCATATGTGATATTGATCATAGTAAATTTAAGTAGAAAAAAATGTAAGTTATCCACAACTAGGGCGGTAAACGAACCGAACGAACACGAAGGAAGACTTGTTCGTGTTCGTTCGTTTAACTTAACCGAACAAACGAACGAACGGTAAACGAACGAAATTTTTTGTGTTCATGTTCGTTCGTTAAAAAAATATGTTTGTTTGTGTTCGTTTATGTTCGTTCACTAAGAGCTAAACGAACGTAAACAAACGAACGTAAATGAACATGTACGAACGTAAACGAACGAACATAAATGAACATATACGAACGTAAACGAACGAACATAAACGAACACAAATGAATAAAAAATAACATAACAAAATAAATAAAAAAAGGGATAATCATGGGAGGTATAAAAAAGGACTTTTAAAAAATTAATTTAATTAATGCTTTGACACATTAATGTCATAATATATATAAATATATTTACATATATAAACGAACGTAAACGAACATAAATGAACGAACATAAACGAACGTAAACGAACATAAATGAACGGACATTAACGAACATAAATGAATGAACGTTCACGAACGTAAATGAACGAACGAGACCATTGTTCATGTTCGTTCATTTAACTAAACGAACAAAAAAATGTGTTCATGTTCGTTCATTTATTAAATAAACGAACATAAACAAACTTCCCGCCGAACATGTCACGAACGATTCGCTGAACGTTTGGTTCGTTTACAGCCCTATCCACAACATCACATGTGATATTTGTAAATTATGAATTACGTTTTAAATCACATGTGATCTTATACGTAGATATTAAATGTATTATGTTCTACATCACATTACTTCTGTTGCCATTATTTTTTCCCACTGTTTAAAATAGAATAATTATTTCTCACGCTTTAAATCAAACATGATTAGAATTTTTTTAAAAGTCAGTTAGTTGTGAAACACATATAATTTTGACGAAAATCACATTAAAATCACAAAAAGTCAAAACACTATTAAAATAAAAATTAAATTACACTTATTCTAAATACATTAAATAGAAAATAAATATTTTAAATAAAAAATTAAATCACATTAAAAATCATAAAAATGGTAAAAGAAAAAATATCTTAAAAATATCTATGTGTTGTAGGATTATGTGTCATCATCAAAAGGAAGTAATTGACATAATATTTTTCTAGTATTAGAATTTACCATAATGAATGTTTCATTTTCTTTGTAAACTCCTCCCTATTTAAAGGGCTTATGATTAATGAGAATTATAGATTTCATTGTCTCTCTATTCTATTGTTATTTTGTTTGGATTTTCCTTTAACACGTTATCACCACGTACGTTCCTTACAACAAAGAAATCACGAAATCAAGCTAAAATTCGGCATTTGAGGTAAATTTTATATGTCTAAGTTTTAAAACTTCAGCATATCATGTTTTATGCTATGAACAAATATGATAATTTTTAAGAATATGGTTTTTCTCTATATGTTTAAATATATTATCATTCTACTGTACTTTATGTTATAGACGTAAATTATGATTTGCCAATCTCATGAAATCCTAATTCACATAATGTTTTTTTATGCTTATAAAAATTGCATAATATGTGATATCATGATGCATTCAATTTAAAATAAAATACATGGAATTGTTCATATATATATATATATGTTTTTTTTTGGAGAATACTAAATTGTTATCAGCAATTTTCGTTTTTCTTCTTTATCACTTATTGGTAGATAGATTGGTTAATATGATATTTCTTTATTACTGCTAAAATAAATAAATAAATAAAACTTAGTCTTTAATATGTTTGTTTTACGAGTAATTTGTATTGATGGATTAATTTATTTTTATTTAACATTATGTTTATTAATTGCATATTTCATTATTCGTAAAAAAAAATCTAATTATATATATGAGTAATCATTTTATATTTTTCTTGTAAATCTACCTTTTAATATAAACAATAATGATATATTTGTTATAAATTTATTTCTTAATTGATAACGAGTTTATAGTTTATTCTTTATATTAAACTGATTTTCTTTCCATAACAAATAATACTATAATATGGTTATGTTTTAAAATCATTAGATCTCCTCGATAACGTACACATTATATTTACTTTGTTGGTTAATTTGATTGGTTAAAATTATTTAGGCGAATATTACATTATTTATTTAGGCTCACTGCCATAAATTATTTTAGATGTTTAAGTTTATTCAAATCTATGTTTAATTTTATTTATTTATTTGTTTAGTCATAAATCATAATTAATTGGAAGTTACACTCCCACCCCTATACTGTCTTGTTTTGCTCTTTTGCCCAAGCTATTAAAATCTTAGAATGTATGATATTAAGTCGTTCTTAAATACATAAGTATGTTTGTCTTGATCATAAATCGTAATATTCTTTTGGTTTCTTGCCAAAAGCTCCTAAAATACCAATATGATCTTAATTTCGTTTGAATTTGATCTCCCACACAATATATTCAATGAATACCTTAATTATAAGTTCATACTTATAATTCCAATCATATAATTAAGTTTTTAGAAGTTACACTTCCAACCTTCATATATTTTGGTCTTTTCCAAAAGTTCCAAAAATATTATTAATATGTTAAAAGTTTGATATCGACTTTATGTCAAAAACAATATTTATTGTCTCACGACAGAATCTCTCAAAATACCATTAAGGTATTAAAACATTGAGATTGGCCTAATATGCCAAACTCATGTCAATTTTTGGTCTCATGCCAAATGCTCTATAATTAACAATGTTATATTTAAATTAAATAAATCACAAGATATCAACTGGGTTTTGTCAAACGGGTGTAAACAGCCCTAAGGTTTGTAGGGACTTAAGAAATCCATGTGATTCCCCTATTACCTGGAAATCCAATAGATTGAGTGATTTATTTTTCGCAAATTGAATTATTGATGAAGTATTATCAACAAAATATTAAAGCATACAAAAATCCAATATTATTATGATAATGAAATTTCATTTCCTTATCAAAAAGAAAATCATATATTATCCTTTATATATGTAAATGGTTGAAACAACTCATCCCAAAATCAACGTCGTAAACTCAAAAGAATCTGAGTATCATAAATGAGTACATAAACCTCCTTTTGAAAAGGTACAAGAAAATGCCTAAAGCCCATCAACTCTTCATTGACTCTAAAACCAACCTCTTGAAAAGGTACAAACAAATACCCTCATGTTCTGAGACGACATATAAATCCTAAGTTTCATAGGATACCTTTTACTAGAAACCCCCCAAAGAAATGTGGGATGTTCCCAAAGGGATAATCGGGAGTACTTATGAATATGTACTTCCTGAACTAATCGTACAGTGGAATGAAACTCACTTACTCGATTACAAAAAGGTAACTGATTTCAACAAAGAAATGTTATATCCAAAACGCGTCTCAATCTCTGTGGCAAGGAACTCACAGAAGATGACATGATTCCTAATATTATTTCCACTTTTCATATATAAGTAAATATTAATGAACCAATATAAGTTGGAATGTAACATTTAGACAAACTCATCAACCTACTGCAAGTGGTAGAGAGACATAACAAGGTTCTTTCGAATAACACCACATATGTCGGGATAAAGAAAATTCTCGATATCAATTTCACACATGTGACATTTCTGCACCATATGGACGAGACCCTAGAAAGGGTCAGGGTCTTGGTAAGAGTCAGGAAGGAATGGACAATCAAATAAGAAATGCACTAAAAAGTGCTTCTATAAAAAAAAGGAAACGCGTTGAAAATGAACTATAACATATTGATTTAATATTTAATATTGATTAAGCATATGTTTATTTGAAATTAATTTTAAGTACCAAAATTAATTTCTTTGCTAAAGTAAAATCGAATATGTAATCATTATAGATGTAAAGAAATACATCAAAACAAATACAAAAAAAAATCAATATTCTCCGTTCCGTGTAGGAATGTATCGAGGAGAATTGATTTTTTTTGACCTATCACACAATCGAAAAAAAGATAGACTAATACTTGTTTTATAATACATCCAACCAAATTACTTAGACGATGGATTGTCACTCTCTTGTTGGTACAAGATTAATAGGAACCTTGTAAAGATATTCGTATCAAATGGAAATGGAAATGAGCATATATATATAAGTTCTAATGAATATGAAAGTAAACATATATCATGGAAACTAATGTGTCAAACTAGTAGATTATTGGGTCATGGAAGCTCGACAAAGAGGTATGAGTTTCACTCGGGCAAGACTCCGGATCATATTTTGTCACTAATAAAGAACTTTTGGGGGCAATAACACTTATATGTATCGGCATGACCATGTGGGACACCTTAGTTATGACATAGTGATATGTGTATTGTCAAATACACAGACACATTCTCTTTCGAGTGAAAGGCAAAATGAGGCAAATTGCAACTGTTGACTTCTACAGCATATGAAACAACATTGCCATCATAATATGCCCTCTCGAATACCTAAAACTTTTGTATAAACCCTAATCCTTAGCCAAGACAAAAATGAGATCATCCTAAATCTAAGGACATAATACAAAAAAATATTCCATTGTTACAATGAATACAAGGTGATATTTATGGACATAAACATCCAGAATGCGGGCCATTAAAGTACTTTATGGTTCTGGTTTCGACACGATGAACACATGTCGTATTATTGTCCACATGAAATACTGCACTCCTAGCACTAGCTATACGTTTAAGGTCTCACCACCCTGATTATTTCATCAAGTCTACATGACTTTGAATGTTGGAGAATTTACATCATAAGGATTTGATGTTAATTGCATATGTATTAGGATCAATGTAGAGTTTCCTATACCCCATGTGTATATATAAAATGGTCTCATAGAAAAATGATAGGAAAAATGATTTTCCATGGGAACGACATGAAGTGTCATTGAATATTCCCACTCTGTCTCATTTTGATCCCCAAATACTTCACTACGTAATGTTGAATTCAAACGAATCAGACTCGATACCTGATACGTTTTATGTTATTCCAAAAGTGACAAGATCACATATACGAGCTGCAAATATACTCGTAAGGTTAAAAAGTCCCCAACAAGGGCACAACGTCGTTGGAAAGTGCGTTGCAATCACACATAGTGGAGGTGTGGTTGAGGTCGTAGCTACCAAATGGAAGTGGTGGAAGCTACTTGGTTCGATAGATACTATTCTAAAGGAAGAGAATAGTGAGGCACATCCATTTATCATCAATACACAAAACTCTCATGAGATTGTCTCTAATTATAATTATGTCCATGAATCATCACTGGAGGACGCTCCGAAGTTAATATTGATTCTAGATATGAATATTAATCTCAAATGAACTATGAGAGTACATATGAGTCGATGGACAGATCATATATAATCATTGATGATTTATTCGCATATATAATGGCTCATAAAATGATCGAGCACGACGACATCGAACCAGGCTCAGTTGAATAATATCAACAAAGAGCATATTGGCCTAAATGTAAAGAAACAATCCAAAAAGAATTATATTCTTTGACAAAGGATCGGGTATTTGGTCTGGTAGTGCTAACCCACCAAGTGTAAAGCCCGTAGGACATAACTAAGTCTTTGTCATACAGCGTAATGAGAATAATAAAGTCCTAATGTTTAAGGCTCTCCTTTGGCGCAAGGTTTCTCATAACGCCCTGGATTGACCATGATGAGACTTACTCTCTCATGATGGATGTTATAACATCCGAATAATTTATTAGTCTAGTAGTTTTCGAAGGACTGGAAATGCAACTCATGGATGTGGTTACTGCATGTCTCTATGGGGATCTAGATTTAGAGATATATAAAAGCATTCGATGATATTACATTATCAAAATCAAGTAACTCTAAACCACAAAATGCTCTTGCAATAAAAGTAAAACGCTCATTTTATATAGTGAAGCAATCTATATAAATGTTCTATAACCACCTAGGTAGATACTTGATTGGGAAAGTATATAATAACGATGAATTGTGCCCTTGCGTATTTATTTAGGAAAACAAGTTCTAAATTTTTTGTGTAGCTCTATATATCGATGTTATGAACATAATAGGCACTCTTGATGAAATAAGAGAAACAATAAGCTACTTGAAATCTGAAATTGAGATGAAAGATCTTGGAAAAACTTGGTTTTGTCTAGCTATTTGAGCTAGAACATCAAGTTTGTGAAATATTAATTCACCGATCGCATATGTCCATAAAATAATCAGGCAATTTAATATGGACAAAGCGCATCCGGTTAGCACTCCCATGATCGGTCGAAATGTCGGATATAAGGAAAGATCCATTTCGTCTAAAAGGACGATGACGAAAAATGTTGGGAGTTGGAATTCCCTATCTAAGTACAATATGCGCATTATTGTACTTAGCACAATACACTTGACCGAATATTGTATTTCTCAGTGAATTTGTTAGCTAGATTTAGCTCAGCGCCAACGCAACGTCATTGGAATGATATCAAATGAATCTTTTGAAATAATTGACATAGGCTTATACTTTCCCTATAGAAAGAAAAATGGGATTGATAATGAAACTTCAATACCTACTTAGAATATAAGCAGCAAAAGTACTAGCTCTTATAGAAAAACACCAAACAATGTCTTGGTATGTCTTTGCTGATATTAGGTATCTGTCTGACTCATACAAAGGTTGTTCCCAAACTGGATAAAGAATTACCACAAGGAACACGCCGATTGCTTGGAAGTGAATTAAGCAATCCTTTGTAACTACCCCTTGAACTAATCTAAGAATATTACTCCCCATGATAATTAAATAATGTATATGATTAAGGACTATCATTGCATATATTAGAGGAGCTAGTAATTATGGGTTCAACCAATATCCTACTTGCATATATGGAAATAATGCATCATGTATCGAAGAAATGAACATAAGATACATCAAATATTCTACTTAAATCTTATACAATCAGCAATAAGAAAACTCTCATCGAGATTCAATTGAATCAAGTAAGATGTCAGGAGAACATGACACATTTTACCAAATCATTACCTAAAACCATATATTGGGAAACATGTAGAAAGCAAGTGCAAATGTTTTCCAAACCCCCTTGATTAATGCACGAATCGGGGGGAGTAATAGACAAAAGGGGGAGTCTACTATATTTGTGATATTGGTATGTTGTGCTATTTCCTTCAACCAAGGTTTTATTTTTCCCATTGGGTTTTGTTCCTTGGTGTAAGGTTTTAGTGAGGCAACTGTTTATATACCATCATGCTTTCCTATCTCTCATGATTAATGTACGAATCTAAGAGAAAACTAGACTGAAGGAAAAGTCTATGTATTGCAAAGAAACTGGTGCGTTGTACTCTTTCCTTCGTCCTATTTTTTATCCCACTGGGTTTTTAATTTGGCGTAAGGTTTTAACGAGGCAACAATTGTGCACCTCCCTTTGACTCGGCACAAGGGGGAGTGTTGTAGGATTATGTGTCATCATCAAAAGGAAGTGATTGACATAATATTTTCCTAGTATTAGAATTTACCATAATGAATGTTTCCTTTTCTTTGTAAACTCCTCCCTATTTAAAGGGCTTATGATTAATGAGAATTATAGATTTCATTGTCTCTCTATTCTATTGTTATTTTGTTTGGATATTCCTTTAACACTATGCCTTTATTTATTCATTTTTGAAAAACAATAATTAATGCATTATTTAATGAGTTGTGTGGTATATTCAAATTTTTTTTCTTTTCCGGTCACTCTTCTCGTTGGACACAACTCAATCTCTCTCTCTCTCTATATATATATATATATATATTACTAGAAGCGTACTCGCACAATGCAGCGAGATACATCACGATTTTAATGTTTCGTTTTATTTTTTGTTTTTTTGTCGATTTACAGTACGATTTTGGATGGTTTTGAGAAAATGATAATTTTTTTTATTTATAAATTTGTTTAATTTAGGCTTAATAATATAATGTTTTTTATATAAAAAAAATAAGTATTTTGTTAGAATTTAATTATTATCTTATATATTTTAATGACAGCTATAAAAAATAACCAATTACATATTTAATAATATAATTAAAACAAATTTATAGTAATATAATATATTAATTAATAGTGATACATGGAAATGTCTGCATAAAAGGAAAGCTCTGCACATACCAAATTGGTGGGTGTTAGAAGCTTACAGTAGTAATATGTATCTTGTGCTTTGATACTTGTAAATTAAGAGATTTTTAAAATCTTGCATAAAATGATGGTACCTTATGCCTAATAATTTGTATTTAAGAGTTTTTTATCCGTGCTTTATAATATAGTATAGATAACAACCCAACTTGCGACATAAAACAAAACTAACTTTAATTACTAACAACGCCAAATGGCCCGAAACCACATCTACATTTTTCTTCATTTGCTGAAATGACAACATAATACACAACTGAGAGCACGAGAAAATTTAAAACTAAAATGACGGTCTTCTAGTCCAAAACCAACTCACACGTTCTCCTTGCCTTTAACTGTTCTTCCTACTTCGCGTCTGCCTGAAAAGGTTTTAAGTTTTGAAAGGGCGAGGGTTAGACCATCGGTCTAGTGAGTCCCCTCTAGTAACAATTTGAGCTTAAGCAACATACGAAAGATTTATAATAAAATAAACCAATTCAGCTTTATGAAAACATTCACACTTTCAAATAAAACGTCTCTGCTCACACTACTGTCACCCGAAGGTGACAGCGTGTCTGACTCACACTGCCTTACTTGGGACACACCCCCCAATGGCATAAACGAAACACTCCCCCCGGTATGAGCACAGGCGGGGCACCCCCCCCCCCCCCGACTTTGAGCATAACACACTTATAACAATGTATGCATACATTTCCATTAAAATAACAGCAATAGAAATATCTTTAGCATTTGAACGAAACCTCGCATGCAATAAATAAGGCATCATCATTTTAAAGCTTGTAGTTAAAAACTCACATACATAAAACATAACTTCTTCATCATAAGATATTTTAGTTCAGAAAACTCACCTGGATCACACAGGACTTTACATGTTAACTTCCTCTTTAAAAGAACCTACCAAGGCAATAACAGATAGAGGAAATAAGTGCCACAAAACTCTCTCTCGAATCTAAAAATTAAAAGCCCACTCCACCACCCTGGGCTGCCGACTCCCGGTGCTGCCCGGCTTGTCGTCTCCCGGCTCGTCACCCTCACTCACCCGGGTTGTCGACGCCCGGCCCCGCCCGGGTCGTTGCCTCCCGGTTCCTCCTCTACTCACCTCGGGCTTCCCCCGACTCCCTGGACTAAGACTCCTTCGGGCTCCCCCGTCTCCCTGGGTCATGGCCCAGGTCCCCCTCAACCCCGTCTCCCGGGTTCCTTCTCCACTTCCCCGGGTCGCCCCGGGTACTCCCGGTCACTACGACAGATAAAGGGGTAAACCCATATCACCATCGCAAACCCGGTTGTCGAGACCGGCGACTTGGTTTCCCAACTAACTCAGATGGGCGACGACCCCTCTTAACGAGATGCACGCCGATTCCAAGAACCAAAGTCCTTAAATCGGTAGAGGCTAAATTTCTTGGGGTTTTACAAATCCAACTCAAATTAAGGGGTTAGGGCAATTTTCAAGAAATCACCCTTGCCTAACATAAAATCGCCCAATAATTTTTCCAAAGAAATCTCTCCACAAATAAGATTCATAACCACTAAATGTTATCCTCAAAACTTCCCAAAACTAAAAGATGATTTTAATAAGAAGATTACCTTGAAAGATTGAAGTCGATTGATCCCTTCAAGGAATTCTCTCTTCACTTTATTTTTCTTCAAATCGCCAAGAGCCTCCCTCTCTTAGCCGTCACTGCTAAAAATGAGGTAGAGAATAGGGCTTTAGGGTTTAAATCTGTAACACCCTCGAAATTGGAAAGAGCAACTAGTTTAAAATTTTCAATTAAACAACAAAAAGGATAAAATCTATCCTACAAATCAACACTTGAGTCGCCTCAATAAGGATACTAGATTTAACTTCAACAAATAAAACTTAACACTTAACACTTCATCAAAACGCTAGAACCTCTTCCCCCAACCGGAACCTGATGCACATGTCGACAAATAAAAGGTTAGACTAACGCCTAGTGAGTTCAAGAGTTTACATCATGAAATAAATACGTTTGCTAAAGGGAGAGAAAGTAGTTTAAATCACAGACCTTCAGAAAGATATACTTTAAATATTCAAACGACACCATTTTTCCAAAAGTACACCTTTAAAACATGGAACCCACATGAACCTTCTTTCGTAAAACCACTTTAATCCCAAACTCACCCAAAACGTGAATAGTAAGCAAAACTCCCAATTTATAATAATGCGAAATAAAACTTTACTTCTCGAAAAATCCCAAACGTGGGCAGGGCATAATACACAACCCATAAATATTGAGTAAACGATTCCCCACAAGAAAAACGTCACCGAAAGCATGGATGATAACAATGATACAATTAAATACCCAATTAACACCTTCTAGTGACGGGGGAGACCCGATTCCATTGTACGTGGTGGAACACAAAGTTAAGCCACATAACCATGTTGTCGAACTACACCTCATATCGTGACTCTATTGCCTGCTCTGCCGAGCTACACCTCCAGTCGTGACTGTATTGCCTGCTCCGCCGAGCTACACCTCCAGTCGGACTTTATTTCAAGTCTCAAACACCGTATCCCTTATTGCCTGCTCTGCCGAGCTACACCTCAAGGGATACACGATCTTATTGCCTGTTCGGTCTCTAGCGGAGTTTCATCCTCAGGGTACCCACTCGACCCCTAGTGCCTACTCCCTAGCATTCAAGATAGGAGCCTTAGATCCTTACTTGATAACTCTCGATGTCTAACCTCGTGCACAAGAATTAGACATCCAAACACAAGATCCATGGTCCCAAAGTACAACCCATAAAGGTTCCTCTTGGCCAAACAACCGGGACGACATCAACGCCAACACGGCATTATTTCCCAAAGTGAGAATCCCAAGAGTCCTCACCATTAAACACGACTGACTTACATGCCTATGGATCCAATGCATTACAATCTAAAATACATGACTCCAAATGAATGACACACGCACTCAAGACACGTATTCTCCAAATAAAGTGCAATAAATGCAACTCACACCCAAAGCTCCACTTTAAGCTCAACCAATCAAACGACCATATGCTAAAATCCACAAAATGCAATAAAATGCAATGACCACATTTATGCAAACATGTGCTTCAACTACATGAATAAACTCCATCATAAATCATTTTCCAAACAAGTTTATAATCTCATTTATTCTTTCCAAAACGTCCCCTGAAACACATTTAAATGACAATTACTCAAGAGATTTATACCCATACGATAAATCATTTAAATATCAATATCACCGGTTTACTCAATAAAATACTTGAGTTACCTCTTTTCCCAAAACCAAAGGTTTAATAAGTTCAGAAACGTTTGCAAGGTTGGGAATGACCAAGCGCCCATGACTCACACTGTGGTATTTTTAAAACATTTCACGATACAAAATGCACGTAATACCAACAATCATAAAAATGCATTCTTACCCAATACTTTCCATTTAGGTAAATAAGTCATCAAATCATTTACATTTCGATGCATTTGACAACATACTCAAAAATCCCCAATATGAGTGTTTTATAAGTTTACAAAGTTAAACACTTCCAAATAACCAAACTTATCAGCAATTAACATTTTAGTGTAAAACACAAACACTTTAAAATAAACATTTTGGCATGCACACCGTTTTCACAAATCAACTTGAACTCACCTTGCTAGATTTAAGTTAAATCTAGATTTTACCCCAACTTGAGCTCCTTTGGAAAACACTTGCATCTTCAAGGTCAAAACCTCCATAAACCTAGATGTACAAATTCCACCCATAAATAATCACATTCAACCATTTAGAATCGATCCCCAAACACATTACATTAAAATATCCATTTTGGTCAAAACCCTAATTTTGACCTAATTTCTCCAAACCCATCAAATCCGAAATTTTAGAAACCAAATGCTAGGAAATCATCAAGAAGACATTTATAACTTATATTAAGGTTTAGAAATGGAGAGGATAAACTTACCACTTAGGTTTTGGTGAAAACCTAGAAAACCCTAAAATGAAGCTTGAGGTTGAAGATGAAGATGGAGATGGAGAGTTCTTGGTCTAGGCTTTCAATCTACCACATGATGATGGTTTACCCCCACAATACCAAAGGATTTGAGCCAAAGATGCTCCAAAATCACCATAGATGAAGGTAGGTGTTCTTGGGAGAGTTTAGAGATGTAACACTCTAAAAATCAGAGTAAATTAAAACCTGGAAATATGGCAACATGACATTCGCATTGGTATAAACTTCCCATAAAGGGGTCAGTCCTTAAGACTTTACAAAAAAACTGCACGGAAATAGAATTCATCAACAAACTAATCTAAACATAACTATTTAGATTACATCAGTTGACAATCCCTAATTCACCAAAAGAATGGGACTTTAACAAATGCCCAACTACAATACTCGTTATCTCAAAATGCCTCGAGACCAAGCTCGTCTCTCAAAACCCATGGCAACCCACCGCTAAGGGAAACCTGATATACACATCAGTTTGAGAAAAAGTGTTAGGCTTAAAGCCTAGTGAGAACATACAGTTTATAAATTTCAAGAGATATGAACATTTGTATTAAAAAGGAAATCTTCTCAAATAAGCATTCCCAAGTCACATGTTGATAAGAACGCTATATCATACAACAAGACTTATAAACATTCTTTCCAGAACCTCACGATTCAACGTGCATGTAGTTCTCCATTTTACTGTACTTCCATTCAGAACCTCACAATTTAATGCGCATGTAGTTCTACATTTCATTTTACCATCAGAACCTCACAATTCATGTGCATGTAGTTCTACAATTTACCTTCCATTCAGAACCTCACAAATTAATGTGCATGTAGTTCTATATTTCACTTTACATTTAGAACCTCACAAATTAATGTGCATGTAGTTCTATATATAATAAATGTTACCTTCAAGTAACTTACATAAAAGTGCAAGTAAAACATCCGTTTACTTCAAATAAGATGGAACCCATTATTTTAGTCAAAACTGACCAGGAACCCCAAAATCTCCCAAAACTCAAGTTATGTCAAAATGTAGTGGACTTAAATCCATACCGTAGAAATACTTCAGATTTCAAAGATATAAGTTTTGACATGTATAAAGTTTGTAAAATGATAGTAGGAACTCACCAGTAGGTTTCAGAATAAAACCCGGAAAACCAGATATCGATCACGACGAAGAGGTGAAGCTTTTAACACCGACCCCTTGCTAGAAACACCGAAAACTAGCAACCAAACGATACCTCGAAGATCGAAAGAAGAAAAGGAAAAAGAAAGAGAGAGAGACTGAGATATTGAGATATTCTGGAAATATCTCTCAAATTAGATATTTAAATTGGCCTCGAAAAACCAAACTGACAGGACGCACGACCCGTGCGCTTTCAAAGAAGGAAAGGCGCACGACCCGTGCGAAAACCCACTGCCGAGGCCCTGACCTTGCGCACGACCCGTGCGAAATTTCTGAAGGAGGGCGCACGGGTAGACCAGCACAGAAAGTCCCCTTTTCTCTATTCTTCTTTGCAAAAGACCAAACGAAATTCAGGGTGTTACAATCCTCCCCAACTTGGGAATGATTTCGTCCCCGAAATCCCAACTACTCAAAAAGGTGAGGATATCTTCGCTTCATATCCTCTTCTGCTTCTCACGTCACATTTGCTCCCCGGTGATGCTTCCACTGCACCTTGACCAAAGTGACTTCTTTGTGACGCAACTTCTTAGACTTTCTATCTAAGATAGCGTCGGGTTCTTCCACACAACGGTTACCTTCGTCCACTCTTAACTCTGAGAGGGAAATGACGCTGTCTTCTACCGCTAGACACTTCCGAAGGTAACAAACATGAAACGTGTTGTGGATTCTGCTCAACTCTTGTGGCAGTTCCAATTGGTAGGCTTGCAAACCCACCCGTTTAAGCACTTTGAAGGGTCCGAGGAAACGGGGACTCAGCTTCCCATGCTTTCCGAATCGGATAATACCCTTCCATAGCGACACCTTAAGCATCACGCGGTCGCCCACTTGGAACTCTATCGGTCGCCTCTTCTTATCGGCATAGCTTTTCTGCCGATCCTGAGCCGCTTTCATTCTTTCACGAATGCATTTGACCTTATCGGACGTCTCTTGCACGATTTCAGGCCCAGAGAACTGCTTCTCCCCCGCTTCAAGCCAGCACACGGGAGTTCGGCACTTTCGCCCGTACAATGCCTCAAAAGGTGCCATTCCAATACTCGAGTGGTAGATGTTGTTGTAAACAAACTCCACCAAAGGCAGGTGAGAGTCCCAACTACCCCCGAAATCGATGACACAAGACCTCAACAGTTCTTCTAAAGTTTGGATCGTTCTCTCGCTTTGCCCGTCGGTTTGCGGATGGTAAGTCGTACTCAACTTAACTCGTGTACCAAGCTCTTTCTGAAACCCATACCAAAAGTTCGAAGTGAACCGACTGTCGCGATCCGAAACGATCGACAATGGTATTCCATGCCTCGAGACCACATCATCGATATAAAGTTTTGCTAACTTATCCATCGGTAGAGTCTCGCGCATAGCCAAGAAGTGAGCGCTCTTTGTCAATCTATCAACTATCACCCAAATGGTATCGTGACCTCGAAGAGTTTTAGGCAACTTCGTCACGAAGTCCATGGTGATATGCTCCCACTTCCACTCGGGAATCTCTAAAGATTGAAGACTCCCATACGATCGTTGATGTTCGGCCTTAACTTGCGAACATGTCACACAACGCTCCACGTAACGCGCCACATCAAGTTTCATTACTGGCCACCAATAGTGCAACTTCAAGTCCCTATACATCTTTGTACTCCCCGGATGAATGGAATACTTGGACTTGTGAGCATCCTCAAGCAACAGATCACGATTACCCCCAAACTTGGGTACCCACACACGCCCGCTGAACAGTTTCACTCCACGACTATTTTCCGTTAAGAGAAAACGTTGTTTTGCCATGACTTCCTCTTTGAGATTCTCTTCTAACAATGCTTCAGCCTGCGATGCCTTGATCTTTTCAACAAGGCTAGACACTAGCTCGATTCTCGAATAGGTAGCCCGTATACTTCCGCTATAGTCTTTCCGACTTAACGCATCGGCCACCACGTTTGCCTTACCGGGATGGTAAAGCAACTCACAATCGTAATCTTTAAGCAATTCGAGTCACCGCCTTTGCCTCATATTCAACTCTTTTTGGTCAAAGACATACTTCAGACTCTTATGATCTGTGTATAGAGTACATTTCATGCCGTAGAGGTAGTGTCGCCAAAGCTTTATGGCAAACACCACCGCTGCCACCTCCAGATCATGGGTAGGATAATTCTTCTCGTGTATCTTAAGTTTCCTCGAGGCGTAAGCGATTACCTTGCCTCTTTGCATCAACACACAACCCAGCCCTATTTTTGAAGCGTCGCTATAGACCACGAAATCTTCTGACCCTTCAGGTAACGACAAGATCGGAGCTTCACACAACTTCTTTTGAAGGATTCGGAACGCCTTCTCTTGTGTTTCGGTCCATTCAAACTTCACATTCTTCCGAGTCAAAGTCTTCAAGGAAGAAGCGATTTTCGAAAAGTCTTGGATGAATCTCCGATAGTATCCCGCCAGACCCAATAAACTTCGGATCTCGGATGGATTCTTGGGAGGATCTCAATTCATCATGGCTTCGATCTTGGAGGGGTCCACTTTCACTCCGTCTCGAGTGACAACGTGACCCAGAAATTGTACCTCATCAAGCCAAAAGTCACACATGGAAAGCTTGGCGTACAACCTTTCTTTTCTCAACACTTCAAGCACTTCACGTAGATGTTGTTCGTGTTCTGACTCACTCTTGGAGTACACGAGTATGTCATCAATGAATACAATGACCGATTTGTCGAGAAATGGTCGGCATACTCTATTCATCAAGTCCATAAATATCGTCGGTGCGTTCGTTAGGCCAAAAGGCATCACGAGAAACTCGTAATGGCCATAACGAGTTCTGAAAGCCGTCTTCGGAACGTCTTCTTCTCTAACCTTCACCTGGTGATAGCCCGAACGTAAGTCGATTTTGGAAAAACGACCCGCTCCTTAAAGTTGATCGAACAAGTCGTCTATTCTCGGAAGCGGATACCTGTTCTTCAATGTAGCTTTGTTCAACTCACGATAGTCGATGCACATTCTCAGCGTGCCATCTTTCTTCTTGACAAACAAGACCGGAGCTCCCCATGGTGACGAACTCGGTCTTATAAAGCCTTTCTCCAATAGCTCTTGAAGTTGTGCCATCATCTCTTGCATCTCTGATGGCGCTAAACGGTAAGAAGCTTTAGTAATTGGTGCTGCTCCAGGCACAAGGTCAATCCGAAACTCCACTTGCCGATCGGGTGGTAACCCGGGCAAGTCGTCAGGAAAGACATCTGGAAACTCACGCACAATCTTCACATCAACAAGCTTTGATTTCTCTAACTTGGCATCGATCACATAGGCTAGGAAAGACGAACATCCTTTTATCAGACACTTGCGTGCCCTCGCCATTGTGATTATCGCCACTTCGCCTTTTCTCTTCTCACCATAGATCACAACGACTTCACCATAGGGATCGGGAAGTCGAATCAATTTCTTGGAACAGACGATCTCGGCATGATTGTTTGACAACCAATCCATGCCAACTACAACATCAAAACCTCCGATAAACATCGGCAGTAAATCGATCGAGAATTCTCTCCCCTCGATCCCAAGAGTACACTTCTTCAGAACATCACTGATGTAACACCCCAAAAATGGGATTAACAAAAAATTCCGCTAACATGGAAATGTGGTAAATAAGTCGCCCAGAACGATGAGCTCATACACAAGGGAACCATAAATGCCAGTTAATTACAAATTGTAACGAGAAACAATAATAGATGACAACACTCTAATCTAGGCCTCACTAGACATAAGATTACAAAAGGTTGTCAACTATGTCCAAAAGTATAGTCTTCAATATTGGCATCCCAAAAATGCTCCCGAGCTCACCACTACGGTCGATTAAACATCCTTGGCGCTCGCGCCACTAGAACCTGAGATACATACCAACAATCAAGTGTTAGACCAAACGGGTCTAGTGAGTTACATAAAAACATGGCATATTAATGTAAGCATAATATGAACATTCATGACACTTCAATCACCAAAGTCCTTACGGTTCAATCATGGGGGAGACCCATCACTCCAATGAGTTTTACCTCGAGTCAATATACCTTGATATTCACTCGCATGAGCAACATCCCGAAGGCCCGGCACACTTGAAGACTACCTCCCAGGCATTACTCCAAATGGCGGAGGTCTAGGCGCATACCCTTACGGTGGCACCTAAGACTACATCCTCCTAGCACTTACTCATGGTTCGTTCTGTGTACTTACAATCTCCGTCTCTATACATCATTTCATACTCATAAGATACATGTATAAGACCACAACAATCCCAAACATACTTAGGTACAAACTCTAAAATATGCAAATACTCCATATAATCGATGACTCGCCAAAACGAGTATGTACACATGCTCAAAACATCAAGTATGATAACTTCATCCATGTCCCTCACTTTATTCAAGTCTAGATACCAAGACTACCAAGTTTAGCAGTTAGGTCAAACTTATCAGGTGATCAGGTCTTCTCATAAAATAACACATTAGACATGAAAGCATATTAAGTAAGTATCTCATTTGAAAATAATGTAAGAAACTCACTATCTAGGGTTTGGTACAAAACCCTAGAAAACTTGGTTTGGATGGTGAGAAGGTGGAGACTTGAATGGGACTTGAATGCTTCTCTTGAGTGATCTTCTATCTCCTTTAAACACCAATGAATGTCCTCAACTAATCTAAGGTTTCAATAAATGTTTGGTAGGTTTAGAAATAGAAGAAAATCGCCTAAACTAGTTCCAAGCCGGCCCCAAAACGATTCAAGATGAGAAGTGAAGTCAAAATGGTCAAAGTGGGATTTTTATACTCTCAGACCCCGCCGGCGATAGTGCCTGGCGATTGTGCCAATGGCACTATCGCGGGGGCACTATCGCGCCACTCCACGACTCTCGGTACAACCCAGGCGATAGTGCCTGGCGATTGTGCCAAGGGCACTATCGCGGTGACACAATCACGACCACCACCGAACCTACGGTACCACTCCAGCGATAGTGACCAGCGATTGTGCCCAGGGCACTATCGCGCCACACCCCTTCGGCACCAAAACTTGACTTTTCTAAGATTCATGAAGTGGAACTAGATCTGCAGATGAACATACTATTAACAGATTGGTATATCACATATTAGGCACACAAAGGGATTCTCAAGTTAACCAAAAGTCAAGGAACGAGGGAAATACTTACCTTAGATTTTCGGGTGTTACAATCCTCCCCACCTAATGGGGATTTCGCCCCCGAAATCTTATCTACGAAAAATAGATGCGGATATCTTTTCTTCATGTCCTCCTCCGATTCCCAGGTCACGTTAGTGCCCCGATGGTGTTTCCATTGAACCTTCACCATCGTTACTTCTTTATGCCGCAGTTGTTTCGTCTTTGACTCTAGAATAGCTTCCGGTTCTTCTACACATCGGTTTCCGTTGTCCACCCGGATTTCCGTCAACGGAATAACACTTTCCTCTTCGGCCAAACACTTGCGAAGATAGCAAACATGGAAGGTAGGATGGTTTCCGTCCATCTCCGGCGGTAGATCCAACCGATAAGCTTGGAGTCCGATCTTCTCTAAAATCGTGAAGGGTCCAAGGAAACGGGGGCTAAGCTTCCCGTGCTTCCCGAAACGGATGATCCCCTTCCACGGTGATACCTTCAACATAACCCGGTCTCCAACTTGGAAGTCCACCGGTCTTCGCTTTTTGTCCGCGTAACTCTTTTTTCGGTCTTGGGCCGCCTTTAATCGCTCTCGAATGCCTTTTACTTTATCCGACGTTGCTTGCACAATCTCCGGTCCTGCAAATTGTTTTTCTCCCGCCTCGAGCCAACATACCGGGGTCCTACATTTCCGTCCGTAGAGCGCCTCGAACGGAGCCATTCCGATACTCGAATGGTAACTGTTATTGTAAGCGAACTCTACTAACGGTAGGTGTGAGTCCCAAGTTCCCCCAAAATCTATGACACACGATCGAAGCATGTCCTCGAGCGTTTGGATTGTCCTATCACTTTGCCCGTCCGTTTGAGGGTGATACGTCGTGCTCAACTTAACCTTCGTGCCCAACTCCCTTTGAAATCCCTCCCAAAACTTGGAAGTAAACCTACTATCTCTATCCAAGACTATGGATAACGGAACGTCGTGCCGAGACACCACTTCGTCAATGTATAGCTTTGCGAGTCTGTCCATTGGTAGCGTTTCCCTCATTGCCAAGAAATGAGCACTCTTGGTAAGTCTATCCACTACCACCCAAATGGTATCATGTCCTCTTAGGGTCTTCGGCAATTTCGTGACGAAATCCGTCGTGATGTGCTCCCATTTCCACTCCGGAATTGTTAACGGTTGCAAACTCCCGTAAGGTCTTTGATGCTCCGCTTTAACTTGAAGGCATGTGACGCACCTTTCCACATAATTCGCCACGTCGAGCTTCATTACCGGCCACCAATAATGAAGTCTCAAATCTCTATACATCTTGGTGCTACCAGGATGTATGGAGTACTTTGACTTGTGTGCTTCCGTCAAGAGCAACTCGCGGTTTCCCCCGATTTTCGGCCCCCAAATCCTCCCTTGGAATAACTTGAGACCGCGGCTATCCTCCGATAATAAACCCTTGCGCTTCACCATGATCTCGTCCTTGAGATTTTCCTCGCGAAGTGCTTCGGCTTGACTCTTCTTGATGTCTTCCATAAGACTTGATATTACTTCAATTTTAGCAAACGTCACTTTACTTTCCCCTCCGTAGCTCTTTCGGCTCAAGGCATCCGCTACCACATTGGCTTTACCGGGGTGGTAAAGCAATTCACAATCGTAGTCCTTCAAAAGCTCCAACCATCTCCTTTGCCGCATGTTGAGCTCCTTTTGGTCAAAGATGTACTTCAAACTTTTATGGTCGGTGAACAATGTACACTTCGTCCCATAAAGGTAGTGCCGCCATAGCTTTAAGGCAAAAACCACCGCCGCTAACTCTAGGTCATGCGTAGGGTAATTCTTCTCGGGATCCTTGAGTTGTCGCGATGCATACGCGATCACTTTTCCCCTTTGCATCAAAACACATCCGAGCCCAAGCTTGGAGGCGTCGCTATAAACCACAAAATCTTCGGATCCTTCGGGCAAGGATAGAACCGGTGCTTCACATAATCTCTTCTGGAGGGTTCGGAAAGCTTGCTCTTGTGCCTCGGTCCATGAGAACTCCACATTCTTCCTTGTCAGAGACGTGAGTGGAGACGCAATCTTTGAAAAATCTTGGATGAACCGTCGGTAGTAACCGGCTAGACCCAAGAAGCTCCTTATCTCCGTTGGACTCGTCGGTGATTCCCAATTCATCATTGCCTCGATCTTAGCCGGGTCCACCTTTACTCCATCCTTTGACACCACGTGACCCAAGAATTGCACTTCTTGTAACCAGAATTCGCACTTTGAGAATTTGGCGAATAACTTTTCTCGTCTAAGGATCTCTAAAACTTCCCGCAAATGTTGTCGATGCTCTTCCTCATCTCGCGAGTAGATCAAGATGTCGTCGATAAAGACTATGACCGACTTATCTAGGAAGGGTCGGCATACTCGATTCATTAGGTCCATGAACACGGCCGGAGCATTAGTCAACCCGAATAGCATGACTAAAAACTCGTAGTGACCGTACCTTGTCCGAAACGCCGTCTTCGGTATATCGCTCCCTTTCACGCGCACTTGATGGTAGCCGGATCGCAAGTCTATCTTGGAGAAACACCCCGCGCCTTGAAGTTGATCGAAGAGATCGTCGATCCGGGGTAGCGGATATTTATTCTTTATGGTGGCTTTGTTGAGTTCACGATAGTCTATACACATACGCATAGACCCATCCTTCTTCTTCACGAATAACACCGGCGCTCCCCAAGGCGACGAGCTCGGTCGTATGAATCCTTTCTCCAATAACTCTTGAAGTTGCGTCATCAATTCTCGCATTTCTGTCGGGGCTAAGCGGTAAGGAGCACGAGCGATTGGGGCAGCCCCCCGGGGTAAGGTCGATGTGGAACTCTACTTGTCGTTCCGGTGGAAGTTCGGGTAGGTCGTCCGGGAAGACATCCGGGTAGTCGCACACCACTTCCACTTCTTCCAACATCTTCTTTTCCAGTTTCGCGTCGATCACGTAGGCTAAGTATGGCTCACATCCTTTGGCTAGTTTCTTACGTGCTTTGAGTGACGATATAATTGTATTGGTTCTTCGGCTCTTTTCTCCGTACACCAACACTTCACCCCCTTTAGGCAAGGGTACCCGAATCAACTTTTTAGAACAAAATATGTCGGCGTCGTGCTTAGCTAACCAATCCATTCCCACTATTACATCAAATCCTCCAATATCGGTCGATAACAAATCTATAGCAAAGAGCTCCCCACCTAACTCTAGGGTACACCCTACATAACAACTCCGAACAACCAAATGGTCCCCATTTGCTACTTCTACCACTAGAGCATCATTCAACAAACTACAAGGAGTAGGGAGGTTCTTGCAAAAAGAGGTAGACACAAAAGATCGGTCCGCACCAGAATCGAATAAAACACGGGTAGGTAGAGAGTTCACTAGAAACGTACCCGACACTACGTCCGCCGCTTCTCTTGCCTCGTTAGCCGACATTTGAAAGGCCCGACTTGGCGCCTTCGGTGGAACTTCTTTCCTTGACGGAATCCCACTTGATGCCCCTTGGTTACCCCTTGCTAGCTTAGGGCAATCGCGTTTGATGTGCCCCGGCTCCCGACATTCATAACAAACTCCCCGCGAGGGGCAATCCCGACTCATGTGGTCCTTTTGTCCACACTTAAAGCATCCCGAGGCTCCCGAAAACGGCCTCGGATTACATGGCCCGTAGTGCTTACTTCTACACTTGGGGCACCACCTCGCCTCTCGTCGCTGGTCAGTGTTCCTCCCCCCGTTAAAGGGTTTGGAAGGTCGCGCGGGCCCGGTTGGCCCCTCCCATTTACGCTTCTCGCCTTGAACTTTCTTCTCCTCTTTCTCTTGAATCAGGTCATCTTCCACCAGTTGAGACTCCTCTATCACTTCTTGTAACGTAGCCTTATGAGCGTTTCGCACGCCCGTCTTCATATCTGTCGGTAGTCCCCTCACAAAGGCTTTTATTTTGGACTTCTCATCTGTTGCCAAGTGTTCGACGATGCTGAGCTTGTCCAAGAATTGTTTAGCATAATCCGCGACCGACAGATTTCCCTTCTTCAGATTCTTGAACTCTTCCTCTATTTTGTCGAGGGCTCTCTCGTTGCAGTATTTCTCCATGATCTTCTTCTTGAATGCCGGCCAAGGAAGCTTGGCCAAGATCTCCGGTGTGAGCGCCCGTCGGGTGATGTTCCACCAGCTCAGAGCATTCCCTCTAAGCAGTTGAGAGGCAAATTTGACTCGCTGAGCGTCTGCGCACTCACTTGACTCGAAAGCCATCTCTACATCTTGGATCCATTTGATGCAGGCCAGCGGATCAGTTGTTCCCGAGAATTCTGGAGCTCGACTACACAGAAAGGTCTTGAAAGAACAACCCCTTTCCTTCCCTCTATCAGCTCTGACTGTATGATCTTCGGTACCCACGGCATTATCCGCACCGCCCGATCCCAAAACCGCATTGTCCTCCACCGTCTCGTGCCTACGGTTACTTGTGTCTCGGTCTTCTAGAATCTTCAAGAGTTTCTCGTCCCGCTTGTCCATTGCGGAGTTCATCATTTGCATTATGCTGGCTAGTAGGACCGACTGGGGGTCCGCTTCTTGAACAACTGGATCCTCGGTTTCCAAGTTCACTTGGGGGTTCGCGTCTATGATACCCTCTAGCATTGGAGGTATCGGTGGAATGATTTGGTTTATCGGCGTGTTCATCGGTTGGTTAATCTCCGGAGCGGTTACACTTGCTTCATTAGCTTCGTCGGTCGCCCCGACCCGACTTCTCGTGTTCACCATAACGAACTGTCACACATGACCAGAGCGGTACCGGTTAATTCTTTAAAAGATAACCGATTAAATACGTACTACTACAAGGATTAATCATCATAATAATAACTTCAAACATGCTCACGTAATCATAGATTCAGAACAACAATGGCCAAGTGAGATTGTGAACATATTTTACACAAGAATCCTCGTTATCATCATCATAATTCTCAATCAATGTAATTCCGAATTCCTAATACTCTCCCCTCCTAATACTGCTCTACCCAAGTGGACAGTGATCTTATAAGCTTTGCCAGTCTAAGTCTAGGTATGCTAAGGTCAACACCTAGTTCACTTAAACTAGAGCTCTGATACCAACTTGTAACACCCCAAAAATGGGATTAACAAAAATTTCCGCTAACATGGAAATGTGGTAAATAAGTCGCCCAGAACAATGAGCTCATACACAAGGGAACCATAAATGCCAGTTAATTACAAATTGTAACGAGAAACAATAATAGATGACAACACTCTAATCTAGGCCTCACTAGACATAAGATTACAAAAGGTTGTCAACTATGTCCAAAAGTATAGTCTTCAATATTGGCATCCCAAAAATGCTCCCGAGCTCACCACTACGGTCGATTAAACATCCTTGGCGCTCGCGCCACTAGAACCTGAGATACATACCAACAATCAAGTGTTAGACCAAACGGGTCTAGTGAGTTACATAAAAACATGGCATATTAATGTAAGCATAATATGAACATTCATGACACTTCAATCACCAAAGTCCTTACGGTTCAATCATGGGGGAGACCCATCACTCTAATGAGTTTTACCTCGAGTCAATGTACCTTGATATTCACTCGCATGAGCAACATCCCGAAGGCCCGGCACACTTGAAGACTACCTCCCAGGCATTACTCCAAATGGCGGAGGTCTAGGCGCATACCCTTACGGTGGCACCTAAGACTACATCCTCCTAGCACTTACTCATGGTTCGTTCTGTGTACTTACAATCTCCGTCTCTATACATCATTTCATACTCATAAGATACATGTATAAGACCACAACAATCCCAAACATACTTAGGTACAAACTCTAAAATATGAAAATACTCCATATAATCGATGACTCGCCAAAACGAGTATGTACACATGCTCAAAACATCAAGTATGATAACTTCATCCATGTCCCTCACTTTATTCAAGTCTAGATACCAAGACTACCAAGTTTAGCAGTTAGGTCAAACTTATCAGGTGATCAGGTCTTCTCATAAAATAACACATTAGACATGAAAGCATATTAAGTAAGTATCTCATTTGAAAATAATGTAAGAAACTCACTATCTAGGGTTTGGTACAAAACCCTAGAAAACTTGGTTTGGATGGTGAGAAGGTGGAGACTTGAATGGGACTTGAATGCTTCTCTTGAGTGATCTTCTAGCTCCTTTAAACACCAATGAATGTCCTCAACTAATCTAAGGTTTCAATAAATGTTTGGTAGGTTTAGAAATAGAAGAAAATCGCCTAAACTAGTTCCAAGCCGGCCCCAAAACGATTCAAGATGAGAAGTGAAGTCAAAATGGTCAAAGTGGGATTTTTATACTCTCAGACCCCGCCGGCGATAGTGCCTGGCGATTGTGCCAATGGCACTATCGCGGGGGCACTATCGCGCCACTCCACGACTCTCGGTACAACCCAGGCGATAGTGCCTGGCGATTGTGCCAAGGGCACTATCGCGGTGACACAATCGCGACCACCACCGAACCTACGGTACCACTCCAGCGATAGTGACCAGCGATTGTGCCCAGGGCACTATCGCGCCACACCCCTTCGGCACCAAAACTTGACTTTTCTAAGATTCATGAAGTGGAACTAGATCTGCAGATGAACATACTATTAACAGATTGGTATATCACATATTAGGCACACAAAGGGATTCTCAAGTTAACCAAAAGTCAAGGAACGAGGGAAATACTTACCTTAGATTTTCGGGTGTTACAACTGATCATAACTTGACTACCATCAGCTATCTCTACCACTAACGCATCCTCAAGACTAGTAGTGGGCATAGCAATCTTTTAACGGAACAA
Organism: Arctium minus; assembly: GCA_954870635.1. Classification (NCBI taxonomy): domain Eukaryota; kingdom Viridiplantae; phylum Streptophyta; class Magnoliopsida; order Asterales; family Asteraceae; genus Arctium; species Arctium minus. Next base: position 63,888,094 of record OX941096.1, read on the forward strand.
CTCAGATACGAAAGAGAAACTGGCACCCGTATCGAATAAAATACGAGCAGGTACAGAGTTTATAAGAAATGTACCCGATACAACATCAGCGGATGCCTTGGCCTCATCAACCGTCATCTGAAATGCTCGACCCGGAACCCTAGGAGGGTTCTCCTTCTTTGCCGCCACGCTACCTGATGCAAGCTTCGGGCAATCTCTCCTCAAGTGCCCCGGTGTCTTGCACTCGAAGCAGATAAGCCATCTGATCGGACAGTCACGGGTGACATGGTCAGACTTCCCACACTTGATGCAGGGTTGAGGAGTGGTATTACAGTTACCGTGGTGCTTGGTCCGAAACTTCGGACACCATCTAGCTTCTTGATAACCGCAGAAGCTGCGGTTTCCGACAAAAGGTCGGGTTCGCTTGGGAGGTACAGAACTGCTCTCCCACTTTCTCTTATCAGTAACCACCACAGCTTTCTCAGCTTTGTTTCTCGCGAACATCTCTTCCATGTACTGGGCTTCCTCAACCATCTCGCGGAGGTTAGAAGCTTTAGAATTGTGGACCATGGATTGCATGTCCGCGGGTAGACCATTCAGATAGGCATTCATCTTATCCTTCTCTGTTGGGGCAGCGTGCCCCACCAGATCAAGCTTCTCCATGAACTGACGGGTGTATTCCCTCACCGTCAGGCTTCCCTTTACCAAAGACCGGAACTCACTCTCGATTCGGTCCATAGTCCTTTCACTGCAGAACTCTTCCAACCACTTCTTCTTAAACTGGGCCCAAGACAACTGGGCCAACACTTCAGGAGACAAGGTGGATTGAGTGACATTCCACCATGTGAGGGTCGTATCCCTGAACAACTGGGTACCGAACCGCATCCTTTGATCATCTCCACATTCGGAAGAGCTAAAAGCTTGCTCGACCGCTCGAATCCACTTCACACACATGACTGGGTCGTTGGAACCAGAGAATTCTGGCGGTCCGCAACCCAGAAAAGATTTGTAGGAACAACTCTTCCCACTTCCCGGGACATTAACAACCACACGCTCCTCGGTCCTGATCCCAGGGCCAGCGCCTCCAGAACCAATCACAATGTTTCCCACAACCGTTTCACTCCTCCGATTGTTTACATCGCGATCTTCAATTACTTTCAGCAGAAACTCTTGCTGCTTTGCCATCTCTTCCCTCATTGCCAACATCATGCTAGCCATCATTTCAGACTAGGAACTAGCATCCCTGATGACTGGGTGGGACGAAGCCAGGTCTACTCGCGGAATGACCTCTGGCCCTCCACCTAGCCTTTGCTGAACAGGTGGTCGCACAACAACCTCAACTCCCTCCGGCTGACCAGCGGTGGAGGCTGTCGCCTCCAGACCATCAACACGCGTATGCGGTCTACCACGCATACCTACCATACTGAACTGCTACACAGAGTAGAGAAAGAGATAAGAGAGAGGTAGGATAAACATAAAGGAAAACGTACTACCACATTACCAATTGTCATATTAACAGCAAATCAAGAACTCTTACGTACAATATCCTCATAATAACATTAGCTAAGTGAGATTATGAACATATAACACATAAAAGTTCTTGTCACCATCGCTACAACGCCTGATAAACGTACTTTCCGTCGACTCTATGACTAACCCATCTTAGAAGTTTTACCCAACTCACGAATCAATACTTAGCATACTCAGTCTAAGTCTAGACATCTTACATTCATGCCTAGTTCGCTTAAACTAGAGCTCTGATACCAACTTGTAACACTCTAAAAATCAGAGTAAATTAAAACCTGGAAATATGGCAACATGACATTCGCATTGGTATAAACTTCCCATAAAGGGGTCGGTCCTTAAGACTTTACAAAAAAAACTGCACGGAAATAGAATTCATCAACAAACTAATCTAAACATAACTATTTAGATTACATCAGTTGACAATCCCTAATTCACCAAAAGAATGGGACTTTAACAAATGCCCAACTACAATACTCGTCATCTCAAAATGCCTCGAGACCAAGCTCGTCTCTCAAAACCCATAGCAACCCACCGCTAAGGGAAACCTGATATAGACATCAGTTTGAGAAAAAGTGTTAAGCTTAAAGCCTAGTGAGAACATACAGTTTATAAATTTCAAGAGATATGAACATTTGTATTAAAAAGGAAATCTTCTCAAATAAGCATTCCCAAGTCACATGTTGATAAGAATGATAAATCATACAACAAGACTTATAAACATTCTTTCCAGAACCTCACGATTCAACTTGCATGTAGTTCTCCATTTGACATGTATAAAGTTTGTAAAATGATAGTAGGAACTCACCAGTAGGTTTCAGAATAAAACCCGGAAAACCAGATATCGATCACGACGAAGAGGTGAAGCTTTTAACACCGACCCCTTGCTAGAAACACCGAAAACTAGCAACCAAATGATACCTCGAAGATCAAAAGAAGAAAAGGAAAAAGAAAGAGAGAGAGACTGAGATATTGAGATATTTTGGAAATATCTCTCAAATTAGATATTTAAGTTGGCCTCGAAAAACCAAACTGACAGGACGCACGACCCGTGCGCTTTCAAAGAAGGAAAGACGCACGACCCGTCCGAAAACCCACTGCCGAGGCCCTGACCTTGCGCACGACCCGTGCGAAATTTCTGAAGGAGGGCGCACGACCCGTGCACCCTATAGACCAGCACAGAAAGTCCCCTTTTCTCTATTCTTCTTTGCAAGAGACCAAACGAAATTCGGGGTGTTACAAGAGAGAGTTGGGAGTGAAAAAGAGAAGTGAGAAATGAATAATGAGCAAAATCCCGAATTTATCAGCCCTTTAGCCCCCTGGTGCGACATTGACCAGCGACAATGCCCATGGTCGCATGGCAATGTCGCCAACCTCCCCATGACAGTTGCGACTATGATACTGTCATAGTCGTCGGGCATTGTAGTCGTGCCCGTACCAAGCCCCGAAACTCGACTTTTTCAGCGCCAATGCCCCCGATACTCTAAGGGACTATAAATAATGATTTCCCACCAAGAATCTCGCCATCTATAAATTATAAAAACGTCCTGGTGGCCTATACTTACCGAAAATTACGGGTGTTACAAAATCCCTCTTTAGCTATTTTACAACCTAGCCCCTTCTTTTTCCCCTTTTTCACAAATACTCACCCAACTTCCATTTATTACTTTGGTTAAGGTTATTACATATATATAGGCAAAGGTTAATTTGCAACCCATGTAAATCTTGCAACCCATGCAACCCACATCTTAACTGTTGGATCAATGATAAGCGGTTATTTTATTTTTATTTTTTTGTTTTTTTAATTGAAAATATTGGGCCCACATCTATTATAATCGTCGAGCATGAATCAAACGGTTAAAATGTGAGTTGCATGAGTTGTAAGATTTACATGGATTGCAAATTAAACCAACCCTATATATATATATAGATATAGATATATAGATATAGATAGATAGATAACATCTAAAAAGAATCTTGAAAAAAACCCCGAAAAAGGATGAAAAATATATCAAAATGAATGTCAAATTAAAGATAAAAAATCGATCTTTTTTGTGTAATTTGTTTTACTTTTTTTTTTTGTATTTCCTAATATTCGATTTAAAAATTAAGAGGAAATATTTGTATTTTTAAGAAAGGTGGTTATAACCACCTTCTTAATCATATTTGTTGGATCATCTAAATATAGCGTTTTGGATAGGTTATTCGGGTTTTTTTTCATGATTCTTTCTATAAAATTAATTATTTGAAAATCTCACAATTTTTATGAGATCTGTGAGATTCATCAAAAGTCACTACTTTAAGATCATTAATGTTACAATTAATAAGATAATTAATGTATTTTTTAGGAAGTTAAAGGGTGTTGCTATCTCTACCCCCTCCTCACTCACAAAATCCCCTATACCCCCTCTATCTCACTCACATACCCCTCCTACCTCACTCACATACCCCCTATAGGAGGGGGTATGGATAAAATTCACCTTTAAGAAAACACAAAATAAATGAAAAACTAAAAAACATTTTATCAACCGTCAGATTAATTGATATAATTGATGTGATTAGATTGACGGTTACAACAATATTTTTAAATTAAAAAAACCTCACCCCTTTATTTTTTATTCGAAAAAGCTATAAAATAAACAAAATTCGAGCGAAATAAATTATACCAAAAAAATAACATACTTTTCTCATTAATTTAACATTCACATTGATATTCTTTGTCATCCGTTTTCTCATGGTTTTTCGGTTTTTCATTAACCTTAAGCATATATCTCCTTTGCTCTCTCCTATAACATACACACATTCACAATTAAATATGTACACATGGTGAACACATTGTGAACATAATGAAAACAACCTTAAATTTTCGTAGTAGGGTGTTCACAATGTGTTCATAAGTGATAGGTTTAGATTTTTGTTTTGTTGTTTTAGTTGATGTTCACAATTTATTCACAAATTATACCAAATCTCATATATTTAGAGTGTGTTCACAATGTGTTTTACAAATTATAATAATATTTATAAAAAAGTGTTCACAACGTGTATACCTTTTATGCACATTTAATTATGTCTCTGTGTGTGTATGTTATGGAGAGAAAAAAGAGAGGAAAGCAGAGTGAATAGATGAAAGAAAAGAATAGGGGTGTACAGAAAGTCAACCGATTCAATTGGAATCGACCGATCCAATTAGAAAGGACCGACCATAATTGGATATCCAATTGTAATTGGATCGGATCATATTGAAATGTTCAACATCCAATATGGATCGATCGGTTATTGGATGACAATCCAGAACCGACCGAACCAAACCTACCAACATCCAATTAACCATCCGATTACTATCCAATTATCCATTCAACCATTATCCAAATATCATCCAATTAAAAATATAGTATAAAATAATATATTAATATTTGTAAATGAAGTTATTTAAATATTTAGTCACATAATTTATAACTATTATAAAATATAAAATTTTATTAAATATTATTTATATGACGATCTGGTCATTTTAAACTTTTGTTTTCTTTTTACAAGCCTACCAAGACTATACATATAACTTGTCTAGTCATATGCTAGTTTCCTAAGCACGAGACATACAACTAGTTTAATTGTACCAAAGGGAAATTGACCTAAATGGCCATTTTATCCAAGCAAATTAGTCTTCTGTGTAACATCCTCAATTTGGAAAGAGCGACAAATTTAAAAATTTTATCCAAGCAAATTAGTCTTCTGTGTAACATCCCAAATAACATCTTCCGGTGACGGGGGAGACCCGATTCCATTGTACGTGGCGGAACACAAAGTTAAGCCACATAACTATGTTGTCGAACTACACCTCAGATCGTGATTGTATTGCCTGCTCTACCGAGCTACACCTCTAGTCGTGACTGTATTGCCTGCTCCGTCGAGCTACACCTCCAGTCGGACTTTATTTCAAGTCCCAAACACCGTATCCCCCATTTCCTACTCTGCCGAGCTACACCTCAAGGATACACGATCTTATTGCATGTTCGGTTTTAGCGGAGTTTCATCCTCAGGGTACTCATTCGACCCCTAGTGCCTACTCCCTAACATTCAAGATAGAAGCCTTAGCTCTTTACTTGATAAGTCCCGATGTCTAACCTCGTGCACAAGAATTAGACATCCAACACAAGACCCATGGTCCCGAAGTACAACCCATAAAGGTTCCTCTTCGCCAAACAACCGGGATGACACCAATGCCAACACGACATATTTTCCCAAAGTGAGAATCCCAAGAGTCCTCACCATTAACACGACTGACTTACATGTCTATGGATCCAATGCATTACAGTCTAAAATATATGATTCCAAATGAATGACACACGCACTCAAACATGTATTCTCCGAAATATAGTGCGATAAATGCAACTCACACCCAAAGCTCCACTTTAAGTTATTAAAACCGGACAAAAGTCCCCAATACCCGACAAAGCCGAAAACTGAGCCTTAAGCTCAACCAATCAAACGACCATATGCGAAAATCTACAAAATGCAACGACCACATTTATGCAAACACATGTTTCAACTACATGAATAAACTCCAACATAAATCATTTTCCAAACAAGTTTATAATCTCATTTACTCTTTCCAAAACGTCCCATGACACACATTTAAATGACAATTACTCAAGAGATTTATACCTATACGATAAATTATTTAAATACCAATATCACCGGTTTACTCAATAAAATACTTGAGTTACACCTTTTCCCAAAACCAAAGGTTCATAAGTTCATAAACGTTTGCAAGGATGGGAATGACCATGCGCTCATGACTCACACGGTGGTATTTTAAAACATTTCACGATACAAAATGCACGTAATACCAACAATCATAAAAATGCATTCTTACCCAATACTTTCCATTTAGGTAAATAAGTCATCAAATCATTTTCATTTCGATGCATTTAACAACATACTCAAAATCCCCAAGATGGGTGTTTTATAAGTTTACAAAGTTAAACGCTTCCAAATAACCAAGCTTATCAGCAATTAACATTTTAATGTAAAACACAAACACTTTAAAATAAACATTTTGGCATGCACATCGTTTTCACAAATCAACTTGAACTCACCTCGCTAGATTTAGGTTAAATCTAGATTTTACCCCACTTTGAGCTCCTTTGAGAAAACTTGAATCTTCAAGGTCAAAACCTCCATATACCTAGATACACAAATTCCATCCATAAATAATCACATTCAACCATTTAGAATCGATCCCCAAACACATTACATCAAAATCCTAATCTTGACAAAAACCCTAATTTTGACCTAATTTCTCCTAAACCATCACAAACCGAAATTTAAGAAACCAAAAGCTATGAAACCATCAAGAAGGCATTTATAACTTATATTAAGGTTTAGAAATAGAGAGAATAAACTTACCACTTAGGTTTTTGGTGAAAACCTAGAAAACCCCCAAAATCTCTAGTGTTGGAGGTGGGAACATAATCTTGTATCAAGGAATGAAGCCATTAACAAAATATGGAGAGGGAACACCTTGATCTTCATGGGAAAACTCCAAAAATTGGCTAGGGTTCATGGAGAAGAGAGGGAAACCGATTTGGGAGAGTATGGGAGAGGTTAGAAGTGAGGAATGAGAAGAATGGGTGAAAATCGAACTTAAATTAGCCTCTCAGTCCCCGTAGGCGACATTGCCCATGCGACAATGACAGTGTCAAAGTCGCAGGGCATAGTCGCTTGGACTGTACCGCAGGTACTCTCCCTTCTGCAACATTGCCAGGCGACAGTGACACTGTCATAGTCGCTTGGCATAGTCGTCGGGCTTGTACCGATCCCCGAAACTCGACTCTTTCCACACCAAGGCCCTCGATACTCTTAGGGACCTTAAGTAATGATTTCCCAACAAAATCCCACTGTTTACAAGATATAAAAACGTCTGGGTGGCATTTACTTACCAAAAATTACGGGTGTTACATTCTGGTCATTTCTTTCCCATTTTTACCAAAATGACATTACATCCGCAATATACAAGTCCGTAATTGTAGACCTAGCTCAAAAATACAAAAAATAAATACAAATTTGGTCGGTTTTTCTTATTAAAAAAATTGTGGACCTGAGGTCCATAATTACGGATCTGGGTTTTTAAGGAAATCGATCAGATTTGTAATTTTTTGGGGTTTTTGAGCTAGGTCCGCAATTACGGACTTGTATATTGCGAAAGTAGTAACATTTATGCAAAACCAGAAGAGAAATAATTAAGAGACCAATTTTATTATATAAAATAGCTATTTGGGTCAATTTCCCTTACCAAACAATTAGTCATTGTCTACCGCAATTTTGGTTTGTTCATTCCACCTAAAAATCACGAAAAACCTTTGGGGGATGTAGTGGGAGATCTCATCTACCCATGGTTCAAATCCAAGCGCTGCCAAAGCCCTTGTGGCCATGGAGGTTCACTTGCGATGACTCCAGGCCATTCGTGGTCGCCCGGGGATTAGTCGGTGCACGTAAGCTGGTCCGGAAACCCACGGTTACCAAAAAAAAAAGTAAAGGTTTAAACACAACATTAATTAAATGTAAAAATTTAAACGCTACATAAATTCTACATATCATGTATTTTTTTTTCTAAAGAGCGATTATGTATTTATGTCATATATAAACCCATTAAAAGTACTTGAAAACGTCAATGTATTTTGGTTTGGCGGCTTTATTTATATCATAGACTCATTGAGGCACATATGCATACAAATATTTCTTACATACGTTTTTATATATGTTTTCCAAAATACCTATCGATGGCATCAATAATTGCTCTAAAACCAAACTTTTATGTAAAATCATTTATTTCTCACCGGATAAATAAACATTATATTCAATGCCATTATCATACATTAAGCTCTATTAAAATGTTAATATATTTCATATTTTATATGATGTAGAAAATACATTCATCAAATATAATTTCAGCTCCAACTTTTTATAAACTGCCAACTATCATCACCTAACGCGGTATTACTTGGACTTACATAAAATCCGTCAGGTCGTACTAACCAATAACAATCAGAACTATTAAATAAGGGTGTCGCACATATAACTAGAAGATCTGTGTCAAACAAAGTCAACGTTTGATATCTCGAATCCCACCAGAAGTAGCCATAGAAAAGAGTCCTACCGTCAACCCTCAAACAAAATGACCATTCGTATTCTCCATTAAACGGAAGGGTATGGCTTCCAAGATCATCGTCTCCTGATTTGATATGAACACTAATGTTATCTGATATATCACTTATAACGTGAACACGCCATTTAGGGCTAAGGAAGCACGCATGAGTTATCGAAGCACATGAGTATGTTAGGATGACAAAGATGATCAACAAGTGATGCATTATGAAGGGTTTCTACTAATTTTCAAAATATGGGTATAATTTAAGGCTTTATGGGCATATATAGATGATATTTTGTGAGATTCGTTAGATCAAAACTCAACTATAAATCAAATTAAATCTAAGGTAAAAATTAATTTTTTAATTTAAAAGCAACTAAATAAAAATGACCGAATATGAAATTATATATGTAATAAGGATTATATTTCTCTAAATATATAATCGAATAATAAAATTATATGATTAATATACACATTATATGATTATATTTTGTGTGAGGATTATATTTCACATTATATATTCTTACTCAATTTAATGATATAATTTTATTATTCGATTATATATTTTTACTCAATTTAATGAAATCCTATCAAATAATAATATTTAAATGAACCGAAAAACTGAAAACTGAATAACCCGAACCATTTAACTCAAACTTCATTATGTTGAAGGAGCTATTCTGTTTTGGATTTAATTTGTCCCATTAACTAATGGTTTAAGAAATATTTATTTATTTTAATTATCCATCAACCAGTTAAAAAAATGCTTTTTCTTAATTTTTTAGCGACCCTATAATTTGACTTTTTGTAAAATTATTTTGATAGATAAGAAATTTGAAATCAAAATGTTACGTTTATACAATTGACTTGGGAGTATGTTTGACACACTAGTTTTTCGTAAAACCTATAGAACATACTGCTATAATTTGGATGAGTTTTTTTTTTTAACGTTCATCATATGTGCCAAGCAAAACACCATATTCAATATCATCATCATACATTAAATTCTCTTGAATATTGTATCATGTTTACTCGATAACAAGAAAATACATCGATAAAATATAAATATCAGCCCCAATGTTTTATAAACTGCCAACAACCATCATCAAACGATTTATTGCTAGGATTTACATAAAATCCATCGGATCGTACCGACCAAAAACAATCAAAAGTTTTAGTCCCAATTTTGTCTCGAAGAGGCTTATCAAACAAAGCCAATGTTTGATATCTCGAACACTCGAACCCTACCAAAAGTAGGCATAGAAAAGAGTCCCTACCATAAAACCTCTCACAAAACGACCATTCATACTCTCTTTTGAACGGAATGGTATGTTTTCCAAGATCATCGTCTCGTAATTTAACATGAGTAACGATGTCAGTTGATAATTCACTCATAACATAAACATGCCATTTAGGGTTAAGGACGCACGTATGAGTTATCGATGACAAAGATGAACAAGTGATGTATTATGAAGGGTTTCTCTATATTTTCAAAATATGTGTGTAATTTGAGTCTATAACAAATTGTACATATGTTGTAATTATTTGAAAACTTGAAACTCAAGTGATTATCATCACTAATTTTTTTACATATTGTTTAATAAATTATTTTAAGATTTTTATCTAAATAGTTCATATAAACATATGAAAGTTTTGACTTTTGTTTATTCAAATATATTAATTAAATAGTAATTATTTACATTAAATAAACAACGAATCTAAAAAATTTGTTGAAGATTCTTGATTGTTTCCGAGCTATTTCAGGTTTGAAAATTAACTTGAAGAAAAGCAAGATTTTTAGAATGGGGATTCGAGAGACGGAAATTCAAGATTGGACGAGAGGGGTTGGTTGTGAATGGGGGGCGCTACCTTTTGTGTATCTAGGCCTTCCGGTTGGTGCACAGATGTCAAAGTTAAACAATTGGAAGCCGGTAATCGATAAGGTAAAATCTATCAAGGATATCCGATAATCAAGTCCATGATTAGCTCCATCTTGCACATTTACAGGGTTAAATCCATTCCATGTATAGCTCCTTAATTTATGCCCTTTTCTGTTGTATCAAGTCCTATATATAGCTCTGTATTTGTGAATAATAACATATCAATTTCATTTGACTTTATATGGTATCATAGCTTTTTCTGCTCTAGCGAGTCTCGATACTTCTTCTTCCTCTCGTAACCCTAATCCAGTCGTCTTCATGGCACCCTCTGAAACTATCATCCAACTCACAGCCACAAGCCACTTCCCGATCAAACTCACAGCCACAAACTTCCCAGTGTGGCGCAAACAAGTTCAATCAGCCCTCATCGGACTTGCCCTAGATGGTTTCATCAATGGTCCTAGCACACCACCATCAACAACCATCACCAAAGACAACGTCACCAAGACGAACCCTGAATACACAATCTGGTACCGTCAAGACCAGATTATATTTAGCGCCATACTCGGAAGCTTCTCCGACGCCATTCAACTGATCATCACCTCAGCCTCAACTGCAAAAGAAGTCTGGGATCGGATAGGTACAAGTTATGCAAGTCAATCTCGTTCCAGAATTATCTCCCTCAAGTCCAAACTTGCAAAGAACCCTAAAAGAAATCGTCCCATTGCAGACTTTCTCAATGACATGAGAATGATTGCCGATGAATTCGTAATTGCTCAAAGCCCCATCGATGCGGAGGATCTCCTGGTTCACATAGTAAGCCAACTTGGAGATGAATATGGAACAATCACTGCTGCCATCAAAATCCGGGAAAACCCGATCTCCTTCTCTGAACTCTTTGATAAACTGGTTGACTTCGAACGCTCCCTGAAGGAAACCGAATATGCTACTGCTCCGCTCATCGTTACTGCCAACTTTTCTCAACGCCAAACAGGCCGGACCAACAATCGGTCGTCATCTGATTCTCAGTTCCGGTCACAAAATATTTGTCGCTTCAACTCCGAAAACCAACCACGCACCAATCGCTCGAATAACAACACCCAATACCGGAACAACCGCTCCTCGTCATTCTGCTACTTCTGTCAGATTTCGGGCCATGAGACTCGTGACTGCAGAAAGCTTGTTCGCTTTCTCAAAGACCACAACATCACCGGTATCCACAGCTCCTACAACCCAGTGGCTAACGCTACTGCCTTAAGCTCCAGCTCAACCCCAGCGAACGCACCTTGGTTGTTTGATACTGGAGCTTCACACCATCTAACATCATATCGCTCCTCTCTTCACCACGTCTCAGAATATGGTGGACCGGACGAAATTCTCCTTGGTGATGGTACAACTCTTTCTATTTCCCATACTGGCCACACAAACCTTCCCACCTCACCTCGTCCGTTACATTTGCCTAATGTTCTTTGTGTTCCTTCTCTTCGTAAAAACCTTATATCTGTTGCTAAACTTTGTCGTGCTAATCAAGTCTCTGTTGAATTCTTTCCCTTGCATTTTCTTGTCAAGGATCTCTACACGGAGGCGCCTCTCATGGGGGGGGGGGGGGGAGAACCAAAATGGTTTCTACTATGCAAATCAACTCTCGTCTCTCCAAATAAACAACACCACGAAAGCATCACCTCTCGACCTTCATCATGTTCTTGGCCATCCGTCTGCTCGTGTTTTTAAGTATCTTGTTAAAGACTTAGGTCTTCATTTTCGTTCATTGTCTGATTTGAATTTTCATTGCTCTTCATGTTCTGTTAATAAAAGTCACAAACTCCCTTTTGGCCATAACTCTTTTACTGCAACTCAACCTTTGCAACTTATTTACTCTGATGTTTGGGGACCTGTTCAGCAATATTTTGATTGTTTTGCCTATTATGTAGTGTTTGTCGATTACTATTCGAAATACATTTGGCTTTAAACTCCTGGTGGAATTTTTCCCACAGTTTAAATACAAATCGGATGTCTCAAAAATTTTCCCACAGTTTAAACTCCTGGTGGAATTTTTTTTAACACCTCCATCATATTCATGTTCACTGATAATGGTGGTGAATACCAAGCCCTCATTCCTTTGTTTCAATCCATGGGAATCTCTCACTACACTACACCCCTACACACTCCCAAGCAAAATGGCATCGCCGAACGTCGCCACCGCCACATTGTCGAAACGGGCCTCGCCCTACTACACTTTGCGGGTCTCTTTTTCTCTTTCTGGTCGCATGCGTTCCAAACGGCTGTCCATCTCATAAATCGCTTACCAACTCCCATCCTAAACTCCAAAAGTCCGTTTAATGTCTTATATAGTCGCTCTCCTAACTACACAAAACTCAAGCTGTTTGGATGTCTCTGTTATCCGTGGCTTAGCCCCTACTCTCAGTCAAAGCTCCATCCACGCTCCGCCTCTTGCCTGTTCTTGGGTTATTCCGCCGCCAAATCTGCCTACAAATACTATCACATTTCCACTCGCCGTCTCTATCATTCTCGACATGTCGAGTTCATCAGCAACTGATTCCCTTACAAAGAGTCTCCCACCTCATCTCTCTCTCAAAGATTCCCATACAAAGAGCTAATCATGGACTTGATTATCGGATATCCTTGATAAAATCAAAACTCGCGTCTTGGAAGGAAAAAATTATCTCTTTTGGTGGTCGATTAACGTTGGTTAAATCGGTCCTTGGTAGCATGTCTTTGTACTTTTTGTCCATGTTTCGATCCCCGAGAGGAGTGGTAAGTGAGTTGGAGAGAGTTCACAATAGATTTTTTTAGGGACGGGGGACGGGGGAGAGTGGAAAAAAGTGTATGTCGTGGGTCAAACGGGATAGAGCTTTGGGGAGTTTTAAAAAAGGGGTCTAAATATTGGTAGGTTACACGTGGTGAATCGGGCTTTATTGGGAAAATGGTGGTGGCGTTTTCTCTCGGAAGAGGATGCCCTTTGGGTGAGTGTCATTAAAAGCATATATGGGGACGGTGGAGGGATTATAGGAGGGGAATTGTGTAACGCCTGTGTTTTCGGGTAGACTTTCTCCATTTTCAGTTCCATTTTAGTATTTAAATATTCGTTCGTTATGTCTCATCGTTAGAGTATGGAATACGAAACATGTTTAACCTTCCCCTCGTCGGAAACGGGTCAGTTCGGGTCGAAGACGCGTGGGGCGACTATGCCACCAGGGCATAGTCGCGTGTCAAGGTCGCCGGTGTCTCATAGCTCGTTGGACAAAACTTAGAATACGCAGCCTGGGGTTTTGCTAGGCTCGTTTTTCTCCCAAGAAATTTGTACTCTTAGATGGTTGAGGTGCTAGTTAAAGTCTCCTCAAAGATCATTCTCATCTCCTTAAGTTCTTGGTATTTTAGGGTTTTGAAATACAACCCTACAAGGTGAGTTCATCCTCTTTTAAAAACTTTATACATGTTAAAATTATGGATTTTAACCTACTAGATACCTCCATTTGAATTTCTTTGATTTAGGTGAATTTTCACCCAAACCCTAATTTTTGGAGATTCTAAGGTTTATATGATTTAGTACATTTTCAAGGAAATAAACTTATATCTTGGATTTACATGTGATTATTCTATTGGTATCTTATTTCCTCTACTTTCAAGTTTTATGATTTGAGTTAAATGGGGTTGTTGAGATATGATAAATTACTTGATGATGATTTGAATGAAATAAACTTACCGGTTAAAATGTTACCCATGGAATACTATGGGAATCCCTTCGAAAATACATAAAAAGTTACATGGACTCTTGGTTACATATCTTGATGGTGATCGAATTGTTAGATAATATTAGTTGATTTCCTACGTATTATATGCATAATTGGTTGCATTTGGGCGTCATGACCCCACGCTTGTTTATATCATTTTGTCCAATGATGGAACGCTAGTTTTCCACATTGAGGCACGTTTAGGCATCGGTTTGGGCTGTAAGTCCTACGTGCTAGTACACGATATTGGATGAGGATCTCAACGTAAGGACCCTATGTGGTTGAAGTTGACTTTCCGCGGGTGTACGTTTAAAGCTACCGAGCCTAACATCCCTTGCGTGTGCTTTATTATGTGTATTGGTTTTACTAACTTGTCAAGTGGCTTACTTTTGTGTTCCGTCACTTGTGTTAATAAGTGGGTCTCCCCCGTTAACCCAAGAGGTGTTATATTATGGTAAAAGTTTATATACATTTACTTCTCCGACTTTAATTACTTATCACTGTTAACATTTACTATTAATCCTTTATATAACTGTTTGATCTCACTATGATTTAGCCTAACATTTTTTTCTTAAAATGACATGTATAACAAGTCATTCTAGCGGTGGGACTCCTCGGGCTTGAGTGGAGAGAGTTCGAAGAATAGTAACATTTTTGGAGGATATAGAGACGCACACCCGACTTCTTGGTATACTTTTGGGAAGAAGAGTGCCAACACCCGATTTTAATCTAGATTTATTTATGTCAAGATTAGTAGGTTGTTGAGTTAAACTTTAATTATTTCTTTGGATTGTAAATGTCGTACTTTGTTCCCCGTTTTCGGGATGGTATATTTTTGGTTAAAATGTCATTAACAGGTTATACAGGTTTACTCCATTTATAGCCGTCATATTGCCGGACTTTCGATTTTTTTTTAAATTCCTCTAAAATTTAAGGTGTTACAAATTGGGGGATCGAAGGGGGTCCTCGACTTGGCATAATATTATTAGGGTGGGAAAAGAGTTGGATTTAGAGGGTGTTAATTTCTCGGGTTCTTTTAGAAAACTAGTAGGTGACCGATCGGAGACGGGTTTTTGGGCAGAAAATTGGTTGGGAGGCTTGCAAGGTTGGAGGTTGACAAAAAGGCAAGGATAGTGGAGAGGGGAGATTAGGTAGACGATAGATGGGTGTGGAGGTGGAATTGGAGAAGGTCTCTGAGAGGTAGAGAGTGTGGCAAGTTGGAGGAGCTTTTGAGGAAGGTACAAGGGTGAGAGCCTACGAGAGGAGGAAGAAGAGACAAATGGGAATGGGTGACCGATAAAGCAAATGGCTTCAACGTCAAAAAACTTCGGGAAGTAATAGAAGAGGGTAGGGGTTGGGTTGGAGAGTATGGAAGAAACATCGTGGTGTCCATTGGTTCCTAAGAAAGATTGTGTCGGTCGGTGCTTAGTGAGATGGGTTTTGATCTCGATTCCATTTTATGTCCACGATGCGGGAAAGTGTCGGAAAGTAGTGATCATGCTCTAGTAGGGTGCGATGAGGTGAAAAGAATGTGGGTGCGAGTAAGGAGATGGTGGAATAAACCTATAGAGGGGATCGATTCTATTCAAGAGTTGTTGCAAGAGGAAGCGGTCGGGGGTAGTAGTCTAAACGGAGCATGGTTTGGATGGGGGTGAAGTGGTCGTTTTTATACTTAATTTGGAATCACAGGAACAAAATCATTTTTAAAGCGGAGAAGAGTCGGCTTGACGAATTATTTTTCGAGTGGCAAAGGATCGCGTTTGAATGGACAAGTAGAAGAACGAAGAAACAGAGTATGGACTGGGTCACTTGGTTGTCGGGCAACGTAAACTTCGGCAACGATTAAATCGTTGGTTAATGAGAAAGAGGGTAGAAAACAAGTGGTCAGAGGCGCGTTCTCGTGTGTAACACCCTAAAATTTAGGGGTAATTTTAAAAATTTCGGCAATAGGACATCTATAATTTTAATGGAACATAAACCTGGAAAGTGAAGCAACGACCTTAAAGATAAGGGTAATTTTAAAAAAAAACTTGAACCTACACAACAACATGATTGAAATAGACGGATATCACCCAAGAATTGGGGAAATAATTAATGCGTTTACAACATCTAAAATTGGAAATTATAAATGACAACTAGCTAATCTAGGCCACAATCATCTAGAGTAAACCATTGTCACCAAATCTCCCAAAAGTACTCTATTTCATTTTGTACGCCAAACCCTCAAAATGTTTACTTCCAAAAAGTCTCCGCTACTCGCTCAATCCATGGTGCTCAATCCTTACGAGCCCCACCACTAATTGAACCTATAAATACATGACATTCAAGGAAACAAGTGTTAGGCTTTCACCTAGTGAGTTCAAACAAGAATAAAATATCAATTAAAGACATTTGTTACCAATACAAGTTTTAGCCAAGTTTTATGATGGTTTCAAGCCTTAAGTTTCCTTGGGAGGAAGTAAGGTTTTACCAAATAACGGGGGAGAGTCGGGTTACCATTGAGGTGACGGAACACGAAAGTAGGTCACGAATCAATGTTATGGAGATTATATTATAGCACCAAAGGTTATCGAGTTCAACCACTCACGATCTATAGTTTGAGCTCCCAAATGGTCTAAGAATGACTCACCCGCTATAATATAGATATTATGGAGCACAAGGTTATCATATTCAACCACCCACGGTCTATAGCACGAGCTCCCAAGTATTTCCCACATCTAGCCAAATAAAATGTCATCATGTAATACACATAATACCACTAGTGCCTATGGATCCATTACACTATAGTTTATCCCAAATAGAGTACCAAACATCTCATAGTATATTCTCCCATGTATCATTTACAAGATGTAACTTTCAATGGAAAGGGAAACCCTTACTTGCCAATAATACATAAAATGACCAATTTGTTTTGTTTACCAAAATTCTTCAAAATCACCAAGAGATCATTATTCAAGAGTATAAAACCACCCTTCATAATCGTTTCACCAAAACATCAAGTTTGACCAAAACCCTAGATTTTGACCTAATTTTCCAAAATCATCAAATGTATAAAAATGAAGTATTATCTTGACATAAACCTTTATTAACAATAAATGCACGTATTTAATGAAGGGAGTTTGTAGTTTGACTCACTATACTAGGTTTGTTATGAAAAACCTATAAATCTTGACACTTGGAGATAAGCAAAATGGTGAGATGAAGATTTCTTGTTCCTAGCTTGATGATCCACTCTTATAGCTCCAAATCTAGCTTTAGATGGCCTCCAAAATGAAATAAATGCTAAGAACCCGATTTTGAGAGAAAATGGAGAAGGTAGGTCAAGACATAAATGAGGAGGGAGTCAAAATCGGAGTTTTATAGACCTGGACCTCGTGCGCGAGAGTGACACGACGACTATGCCACGAGCATAGTCGCGGAGCACAATGGCCCGCTTCGCACCCTCCGCGGTACCATCCGCGCGATATTTTCAAACGACAGTGACCCTTGTCATAATCGTCGGGAACTGTCGCCGAGTATGTATCGTAGGTACCCCGGCCCTTGCGACTTTGCCCCATGCGATAATGACATATGTCACAGTCGTTGGGCATTGTCGCCCCGGTGGTTCCATGCCTCGAAATTCGACTTTTGATCCCGACATTCGCAAGGGTAAGAGTACGGCGTTCATAGCAATCAGACTACATTTCCAAATCCAACAACGTACAAAAGGTAAAAAGACTTACCGAAAATTTGGGTGTTACAATCCTCCCCAACTTGGAAATGATTTTGTCCTCGAAATCTTGATTCATGCAAAAAGATTCGGATACCTCCTCTTCATATCGTCCTCCGCATCCCACGGTGAGGTACTGGGACGAATAAAACCCTTATCGAGCAGCTCTTGCAGTTGAGTCATCATTTCCTTCATTTCGGTCGGCGCCAAACGATAGGGTGCCCTTGCAATAGGTATTGCCCCGGGTACCAGGTATATCTGGAATTCCACTTGCCAATCTGGGGGCAAAGTGGTTAGGCCGTCCGGAAACACCTCAGGGTACTCGCTTACTACTGGAACCGACTCTAACCCCTTCTTCTTCTTCTTAACGTCTAACACGTACGCTAAGAATCCCACACACCTCTTCACTAAACACTGCCTAGCTTTGATCATCGAGATCAAACACTACTTCCTATCCCGACAATCGTCGTAAACCACTATCTCTTCCTTACCGGGTAAAACTATACGGATCAACTTCTTATTGCTTACTATATTGGCATCATTAGACGCCAACTAGTCAATCCCCACAATGACGTCAAATTCCCCCATACCCATCGGGTATAAACGCAATGGGAATAAATGACTGTTGATATCAATTCTACACCCTTCATATACTTCCCCCACCAAGACTCGACTATCATCCGTTATCTCTACTTCAAACCCCCAGTTAAACTTCTTGGGTTTCACATGCAAGTTATGAACAAAGTTCGATGAGACAAACGAAAGGTTTGCGCCCGAGCCAAACAACACTTTAGCATAACTCGAGTCTATAGGGAAAGTACTTGTCACCACATCTGGTATTTCCACCACCTCCTCCACTGTCATATTGAATGCTCTGGGCCTCGCCCGAGCTGGCTCCGGCTTCCTCTCTCCTCCCTTTCCTCCAAATCCCCCGACTGCTCCCTTCTTCAGTTGCGGACAGTCGGTCTTGATGTGGTCTGGGGAACCACATTGATAGCAAGACCTTGGTCCTTGACAATCCCGAGCCATATGCCCTGCCTTTCCACACTTAAAACAGCCGTCACGACCCATAGCACATTCCCTTTTATGCATCCTGTTACACTTACCGCACGACTTGCTCTCAAACCTTGGTATCGCCCGCTGATCAGATCTGCCACCCTTGAACCTCTTTGGGTCACGAACCGACCCTTCCCATTTTCTCTTCTCACCGCCTTTCTCTGACGTTTGGCGTGCTTTATCCCTCTCAATCATCTCGGCTGCGTTAACGGCCTCTTGAAAAGTAGTAGGTTCGCGGGCGGCCGCCAGTTCTCGGATATTGCTTCTTAGCCCAAACAAATATCTATCCACTCGACGTTCTTCGTTCGGCACATAAATTTCAGCAAAACGGTCCCTCTCGAGGAATTTCGTTGTATACTCTCGAACCGTCATTTCCCCTTGCTCTAAGTTCAGAAATTCCTCTTCCAGTTTCTTAACCGCTGATAATGAACAGAACGTCCGTTTGAATTTTGTAACGAAAGTCTCCCAATCCATCCCTCTTGCCACCTTCGAACCCTTACCCCCGGTTTTCGCCTCCCACCAAAACACAACATCGTCCCTCAGCATGGACAATGCAAACACAACCTTATCTTCTTCAGCACACTTACAAGTATCAAAGGCTAGTTCCATATTCCCAATCCACTTAATCACCACTATCGGATCGCATTCCCCTTTAAAGGTAGGAGGATTGCAAGTGGTAAATGCTTTGTAGCTACATCCTTTTTCCGCAACCGCTTTGACTGCCAAATCCGGAGTCGACTGTGAGTGACTTCCCATCACAGTCATAGGTGAGTTATTCATCGCGGTCATCTCTCTCTCCTCACTCCTTTCCTTACTTCCTGATGCTTCCTTAATCTGATGAGCCAACAAGGCTTGCAGAGTTTCCTGGAGCTTCCCCATCTCAGCGGTGAAGGTCTCTTGTGTTACGTAGGCTTGGGTCCAACCTCCACCACGGTTCTTCGTCGGTCCCCTTCCTCTCACAGCAACTGAACTCTCCTGAAGAAAGGATTCTTGCTAAGCCATTACTTCCACACTTCTTATTTGATGGGCCACACGTACCGCCTTCCTCCCTTGAACCCTCGCTTCAGGCTCGTTCACTTGTGTTGTCGCCTTTCGGGTCGTCTTCCCTTTCCCTATAGGTCGGCCACGACCCTTTCCTCGAGTGGCGGTCGGTCAAGGAGGGGCTATTGGTTCCTCCACAACAACTTCGTTCACCGGCACCGCCTCAGCTACTGGCATAGATCTACTCCAGGTTACGCGATCTGACATGGCTACTGGTAAGACATAAGCATACAACATTCAGTTCGCTAGGTGTAACTCAATAAGGCAAGTTAAGTACGCACATGTACCTGTAAATTCACAATTACACTGGTCAGATGTAATTCTAAATTTACCTTACATGCTAGTCCTCACTACCCTATCACTCGTCCTCCTATGATCATTTTATTTTCTCAGTTATGCTTCTACCCTCCTAGTTTAAATCTAGACTCGTCCGGTCACCCAGATCCCTTAAACTATGTCTCTGATACCAATTGAAACAACCCAAAACTTCAACCAGGATAACATAACAAAATATGATAAAATTCATGCCAAACGGCCCGCAAAAGAAATCAACCAGAAATTCAAGGTTTGCTATAAGGCAACCTATTACATAGTTGAGAAGATGAGGAAATACTATAAGGTAGTCTTCTAGAATTAGGAACCCACTCAAGCTTTCTCCTTGCCTTTCCCCGAACCTCCTACATCGCGCCTACCTGAAAAGGGTTTTAGTTTTTGAAAAGTGAGGGTTAGACCGAAGGTCTAGTGAGTTCCCTCTGGCATCCGGTCAACCAGTCGAGAAATGAAAGAATTCAAGAAATTAAATAAATTTAACAATTTAACGATAAACACCACAACTACAAACATACTTCTGGCTCACGCTACCGTCATTGAAAAATGACGACGCATCTGGCTCACACTGCCTTAAGTGGGCACACCCCCACTGGCATATACGGGATACACACCCCGGTATGAGCGCAGGCGGGACACCCCCCCCCCCCGACTGGAACTCATGCGGGACACACACCCCGACTTATGTGCATCTATCAATCAATAATGTATGCATACATATAATTATAACAACATCAATAAAGAATCCACCAAATAAATCTCACAATTATAAAACAACGTAAGTAGATAATTGCTTTAATAACTTTCGTGCAACTTTAACCACTTAACAATGAAAGCATTTAGTTTAGGAAACTCACCTGGTGCCCACCGATTAACGTTCTCTCACTTACTCTTTAAGATCAGTCACAAGGCCTACTGCACAAAGATGACAAGACTGGTAAGTCCCGACCTACCTAACTATACTGAAGACCCAAAGGAAATATACCCAGCCCAACAGATTAGGAGTTGGATCGCAGCATTGGGCCAGAGCCCGATATCGCATCGCCCAGGGCTTGTCCGCCTGGGATCCCCCACACCAAGATCGCCCGACCTCCCACGGCCCGGGTCTCTTGGTTCCCGGTGCAAAGCCGCCCGGGGCCGCCCGGTGCAAGGCTTCCCGGGGTCGCCCGATACGAGGCCGCCCGACTCCTTCAATCCTCGGTCCACAGCAGGTATCGATATCCATAAAGGTGAACGTTCTTAATCGTTTCTCGACTAATAAGGATTCAATTCTAACCCAAAAACCAAATATTCCCAAGTTAAGCAACAATAAACAACTAATCTCTATCTACAGCACCCGACACGAAAATAAGAACCCTGGAATGGGATTTTCATAAGCAGACTCAATATGACCTTCAATATTCCTAAACTAACATCACCCTTACTCAAGAAGATTAGAAACAAGAATAGGACTTAACTCAATGCAGATATGCACGTTAGAAATCAAGGAGATGGTTCCCCCTTCCTTCTTCTCTATAAATCGCCTTTCCTGCTCTCTCTCTTTTTCCCCAAACTTGCCAGCCGCCACCAAAAATGAGGAGAGAATGAAAAATTTAGGGTAAAAACCCCTTTTTCATCAAATTTCACTCTAGACCCTCCAACCTTCAATTTGTGCTACATTTCTACCCAAACTTCAATTTATTACCTAAACCTTACTAGTTCCTACTAGAACAAGGTTATTACAATATATATATATATATATATATATATATATATATATATATATATATATTACTCCCTCCGTCCCAAAATAAGGGGTTGTTTGTTTTTTGGGTTCCAGCTCTTAATGAGCTCTTTTCATTGAATCGGTCAGACAAAACCAAATTCAGTGTGTTTGTTTTTTCTCTTCTTCCAGAGCCACTTAAATCTAAAAACCCTCTGATAAAAAAAGTGGTAACCAAGCCACTTAATTCCTCTTATTTCCTTGTGTCCCGCCTCCAAGAATCCCAAACTTCACAGCTTCTTCTCTTCAAAATCGATCTCCAAATCCTTCTTGACCCAAATCAAGATCAGTGTTGGTCCATCCAGATCCCGACCCAAATCCTTCTCCAAATCGATTTCCAGATCGATTTCCTTCTCGACCCAAATCGATCTCCAAATCCTTCTCCAGATCGATTTCCTTCTCGTTTTCCAAATCGATTTCCACATCGATTTCCTTCTCGTTTTCCAGATCGATTTCCAAATCGATTTCCAGATCGATTTCCTTCTCGTAGGGACTGCAAGACGGGAAGCTTCGGGTACGTCTAGGACAGTTCGTCCCTGTTGTTTGTCCCTGATTTTGAGGATTCAATGTAAATGGTGAGATTCAATGGTGAGGATTCAATGTAAATGGGTTTGCAGCTATAGTTTGTCCCTGATTTTGAGTAATAAAGATAATTTTCTGTTAAATTTTTTTTTCATTTATGTCAATCATATGTATGTATGTATGTAAATATATATTTGTTCTTGTGATTTTCTAGAACAGTGATATATATGTATTTGTTTATGTGGTTTTCTGAAATTTATATATATATATATATATATGTGTGTGTGTGTGTGTGTGTGTGTGTGTGTGTGTGAAGGGATAAAGTTGGACAAAGATAATTCAAATTCAGATGTTTGTCTGTTTATAAAAACAAACAGTCTTATTAATCCAGATTTCAGACTTCAGCACCATCTCTTAAAAATCAGAAGTGAAATCAGACTTCAGACTTCAGCACCTCTTAAAGAACAAACGCCACCTAAATGTCCACAATGAAAAAGGCACACGGTTTTAGGAGTATGTAATTATTACACTATTTAATTAACAAAAGTACAATTTTACCCTTAATTATAGAGAGAGAATTTTTTTGCATCACATAATTAAGGGTAAAATAGAAAAGTGAAAATTTATTTTAAAAAGTGGACACTTCTTTTAAGACAAACAAAAATAGTAATCTAGACAATTGTTTTGGAAGGGAGGAAGTACTATTATTACTATTAACAAATATCTAAAATAAAATGGGTAGGTGATGGTGGGGCCAGAGATATAAGTGGTAGCCTTGTAGGAGCATTCCCATTGGATACAAGATTGACAATTTCTGATTGGTGGACTTACAGTATTGGGAAACATTTTGCTTTTCCAAATATTCCATTTATTTCTTTTAGAAATAAAATAAACAAAGAATATTTTATTTATATTTTAATTTAACTTTCTTAGATATTTTTATTATTTTATTATAAATTGGTCAAGTGGGACATGTCAATATGTCATGTGCTTACCACATTTAATTAAATCCCTAATTATTTAAAAACATGATAATATTTTATTTTCAAATTATAATATTTTTCATCTGAGAGCATATTCAACAGTTTTTATAAAATAGGTAAAGTAAGAGTCATAAAACAAATTTTTATGGGGATTTGTTCAAATCCTCCATTTTGATGTAGCATCTCCAGATTCCTTAAAATAAAGAAATTGAGATTTTTGTTTTCTATTTTACTCCAACAAACTTTTTATATTCTTTTACAAAGAGAAATTGGCTGAAATAGCTATATTACAAAGACAATTGAATCTCCTAGTCATTTCTCTCCCCGATTGACCAAAATAGACCTAGGTCCGCAATGGCGGACCTGCAGGTCCGCTACCATGCAGAAAAATATATAAAAAAAGGTAGGTGGGTCTTAAATAAAGCAATTAATAAACTGAATAAACAGCAGGTCCGCAATGGCGGACCTGCAGGGCAATGGCGGAGCTGTCGTCGAGTGAGATCGTGACACGTGTCGACCTGTTGCGGACCTGTTTTGAACCGACAATTTTTTTTTGTCTTTTTCTGCATAGTAGCGGACCTGCAGGTCCGCCATTGCGGACGTAGGTCTATTTTGGTCAATCAGGGAGAGAAATGACTAGAAGATGCAATTGTCTTTGTAATATGGCTATTTCAGCCAATTTCCCTTTTATAAAATAGATAAAACTAAAAAAATGTCCAAGCTTAAAAATATATAGAGAGAAAAATTGAATATTTAATAATTCTTATCAATGAGATTGAATTATTATTAATTTATATAAATTATTTTTAAAAATAATACTAAGATGATAAATTGATATAGTAATGTTTTAATAAATTAATGGATGTTGAATTCTTGAAATAGAGAATCTATTGGAGTTAACTGTAAATTTTGTTCAAGAATTTAAGTATTTTAGAGAAATTGTAGAGAAACTGTTGGAGATGCTATTACAACTAAACTCCATCAGATTCTATATTTTAGAGATTTAAACATCAACTATATTATTAAAATATTTTATAATTTTATCATCTAAATACATTTTTAAACAAGAAAAACTTTATATAAAAAACTAATAAATAAATCCCATGAGCGATAAATATTAAAGTAACATTTCTCTCTCCTCAATGGAGAGTTTTACAAAATCTTTATGTTTGGGGTTTTCTTTGGATTTTCCTAATTCTATTGGAGCAAATATGTAAAGAACAAAATTCTATTTTTTTCAATTTTAAAGAATTTGTTGTAGATGTTCTAACAAACAATAAAATAAATGCAAATATCTAACAAACAATGAATAAATGCAAAATGTAGAAAATAACTTTTATTATATCATTAAATAGTTTCTAATAAAATTAATGTTGAAATCTCAAAAATGAAGAAATTATTGGAGTTAGATGTATTTTTTTAAAGGATTTTTTAATTTTTTTTATTTTGAAGAACTTGTGAATAAGTCGTTGGAGATGCTACTATGATATAAAATATACTAGGCATATACCCGTGCACGATATGGCGCGAAGCATTTCGAAACCGAGAACTTAAAACGACAATCATCTTCTTATTCTATTTCCTTCCTTCTTGAAATGCTAAAACAGAAGAGATAAATTCATTTAATTTGCAAATTATTTGCCTTCAAGCTACATAAACTACTAATTGATTACCTTCATATAATATGCCAACTATTTGAAGATTCACACAAGGTATCATAAAGTTTGACCTACTTTCTTTCCCAAAAACAGGAGTTGTATTGACAGGATCACAATCAAAGCTTCAAGTGTCTTAAAAGGCTTGAAGAAAGGCAAGTTGCCTTAATTACATTTAAATTATTACTACCTTGCCTAATTTGAATAATCAACCAACTGAGCTCCACAAAATTGGAAAAAAAAAAAAAAAAACTTGACTTCTAAGGGGAGTTCCATGTACTGAATTTCCACAAGTTAAACAGAAGACGAACAAACAAGGATCATGAAGTGAGACCAGCGAGAGGTTGGTCATAACTTGCCAAACGAAATTGCATTCACAGAATCTGGAAGAACCAACATAGTTGAAGACTTTGGGAGTATGCATCTGTTCTGGGAGAGGATTGCATGATGCAAAACCTGTGGATAAAATAAGTTCCAGAAAAGTAAACATGCAAACAAATAGTCTATGCCCTAAAATTGAACCCAGGATCCAGAGCAGAACATGCATTCTGATCTACCAATTGAAACACGAAACCACGCAGAAAACTGAAAACACCAAATGAAATGAATAGGCAATTCACTGCAGAAATTGAATTGAAATGAAAAACCTAAATTGATTCTTCAGTCTAGAACGGATGGACAGAAAGCCAAATATAAAATCCAATGGTGCTGAACCTAAGTAACTAAGCAAAGCACTGGTCATGCCAAATTCCTTCAATTAACTATTGATGGGATAGTGAATTGACAAAAAGGTGAAGCAGTCATACAAAGACATTGTAGGAGCCCAAAAGGTCAAATGAAGACTTTGGATTTTAGTGAGTGAGATATTAGGTTTCGTTGGAAAGGGTTGTCTGAAACTGTGAGGGTGGTTGGGCAGAACATACATTAGTTTATTGATTGAAAGATAGTGACGAACCTCCATTGCATATGGATCTGGAGAGGGCAAGTGTTAACAATGATGTTGCTGGTGGCTGAAACAACAACGATAAACTGCAATATGAATGACCAAGAGTTTACAAAATCAAAGATTGGGTGGGTTTGAGTGAACGGTTAAGAAAGATTGAGCTTCTCTTGAATGTTGGATGAGATAGGTTGAGGAACCAATGCCACTACACTTGGTGAAATTGAGACTCAAATGAGTGAGTTAGAATCACCGAATAGAAGTGAATCAATATAGCAATCTTAATGGGATTTGAAGGGCAGAGTGATTAAAGCAATGAATAAGAAAAGATGGCAGGAGAACCTCGAGACTGCCTGGGACCAGAGGTGTGGGATTTGAGGGTCCACACAATTTTCAAGTTGAATATACATGTCGTATATATACATACACTCTGTTACCTCATACTTCCTTTTTAGTTTTGACTAATGAAGATAATAAGTTACCTTGGTCATCATCTCAGCAAGTTGTCTGACTGTAACTTTGTTGTTTAGGTTACCTACATTGAAGATATGACCATTAGCTCTACCAAGATTTTCCTAATAAAATAAGCATCATCAATATTTAGGAATCAGGAATGAATTACATACAAGAAACAGAGACTATCTGCTAGATTAGACATAAAAAGAAACAACCAGAAACAGTAAATCAAAACCAATGCAAAACAAAATTCTTATTCAGCAAATATTTGTTCATTAGAGGTACATCCTCTGCAAAACACTGAGCTAAAAGATTAGATAAAGCAATGAGTATTTAAAGATTTGTTCTCAGATAATGTTATCAGTTAACAATTACAATACATCGTTATAGAAGCAAATATACCAGAATGTGTTTGAACTTATGCCAGAATGTGTTTAAACTTATATAATTATCTGCATCTCTTCCACATAAACTCGCTATTTTTGTGATAAGGAGAGTCATATTGTTAACTTCTATATGTAACTGGGGAATTGCTACCCGCATATAGTATACCTAGTTGATGCATCATCCTTGCTTGAATTTCATTCTTACTCATATACATCATATTAGCACACTCTCTCACTTATTTCATCAGACTTGTAACAGAAAAGAACCAGTGAGGTGCCTGCTATGGATCAGGCTAAGTCGGGATCTACGAGTGACTGATTTTTTTTAGGGATTGGAGAAGGATAGTCGTATCAACTACCTATCCACAAGAATTATAAAGCTTTGTGTTGTTGAAATATATTGTACACATACAGCAACATGTATCTTTTACTACCTGCCAACCAAGGAAGGTTATACATGGATAGGGAATTTGAAGATGGGCGACTACAATTACTCGCAATTTAGAGAAATAGACTTGTGGACACGCTACATAACTTCACTATATTTTGCTATTGTGACCATGGCAACAGTTGGTGAGTGCCTTTTTTTTGGGTAACTATGGGTTTCCGGGCCAGCTTACGCGCACCGACTAATCCTCGGGCGACCACGAATGACCTTGAGTCATCGCAAGTGAACCTCCATGGCCACAAGGGCTTTTGCAGCGCCTGATTTGAACCCTGGTAGATGCCTTCTTTATTATCATTTCCATTGTTTCACGAACATGAGCTAGTTAGATCATACCTGATGGTTGTCTTTAATTGAATGACTTTAATCCACCACTATTTAGGGAGGATTTTGACATTCCAATGCTTAATTTTTGATATTGGACAACTCATAGTGGAATGTTTGAGCCTCTACTCCACTTCTTGCCTATATATCATAGAAAATAAATGGAGGTTGACTTCTATCCTCTATGCAATAAGCCCTTCTATCTCATTCTTTGTAAATTGTAGGGACGAAAAATAAAGCAACTGAGCTTTACCCAAATATGGTTGAGCTTTCCCTAAGTTCATTTTATCTAAATTCCGGCTAGGCCTACAAAAAATAAAATCAGGAGGATTATGTTGGCTCGATTAACGTTTATATGCAATAATTGAATTATGGCATTATCTTATAGCTAGAATGGCTTATTTGAACCTTAGACACCAGAACAATGAGTTTAATTGCTGCTGAAGTATAGCCTATTTCAAAGGACCATCTCAAATATAGTGGTGTTTGAACCATAATATATTTATATTAAACATGTGAACGTAATCTTGGCTCATTAGTAATTCCTCATGACTTTACATACACCAACAAAAAAAACATTTCCATTCATGTGGCTGTTAATAAGCTTTCGATTAATACAAATCCATGAAAACAACACAAACAAATTTAGAAGTATAACGTTGCCAAACATATTCTAGAAATGCACAAGGGTGATTTGTGAATAAAATGGTGATTAGAGTGGATTCTGATTTCTTAAAAGAATTCATATAATTTGCATCACAAAAATGTATTATTTCAATAACATATCATTTGTATTACTGCGTTTCCACCATATTAGTGGGAATTTTTAGCTATGCCATGCAGTTCAACTACATGAATATACATATTCATGAATAATATTTGAAGTGTATTTTGTTATACTATGACTTTCTTGGTGAAGATGTTGCTTTAAAATATTATATATTCTTTAGAAATGCACATATTTGGTTATAACATCATGATGATTTAGTGCCATTTCTGCAACTTTCTTTATTGGCTTTATGTGAGGATCTTTCGTTCCAGCAATTTGTTGCACATGCTGCAGGTTATGTTATGGAGATATACATGCTATCAACAATAGGGAAATGATATTCATAATAGAACCAGACTTCATCCTAGTTATGCACAACTTTATGTTACCCTGTAAATCGGCATTACCTGATGGTCCTAAATCACCAAGTTAAATTACAACAATCTTTCTACAGTTGATAATAGAGTCTCCAGAAACTTTAAGATGCATATAGTCATATAGCATAAGAATCATATGGCAAATTGGCAAAAAAACAGTAAAAACAAGCATAAAAAGTTTCTATACAGATTAAAACAATTTGACACGTTATAAGGTTCCAATGTATCATTATATACACATTTTTAGTTCCATGGCAGATCAAGAACGAAATGTTTAGCTTCAAGAAACCATCTAACGGTTCAATCTAAGAAAGCTATTAATTATGAACACATGTATAAGCTTGATGTATTATAAATTTCACAACATCAAATATGTCTGTGAAGTATGGTTCAAACTTCTAAAGGTATTTGTTATAATAAGAAAAGAAAAAAAAAACATTTAGGAACTATCGTTAGCAACTTCAGTACCAGTTTATATATATCTATATATCAATAAATTAAATATATAAACTTACAATTTAGTTAGACCAATCCATACGTTGTTTATTGGTGTGTCACCTTATAGGAGAAAAGCAGGAAAAGGAAACATGAGGAAACTAAGCAGATAAAACATCAATATCGAATCAAAAGAATCTACAATCATCTGAAAGAAGTTGAAATCTTATAACCTGATCGATGGTTTAAGGTGTGTAGTCTCTCAGAAACTTGACCCTACCATTTTGATATCTTTTGACGATAAGATTTCACCTTCTCTTGTTCTCTGTTGAAAAAATTAGGAAGGAAAAATGATTAATAATTTTAAGTATGATAATTTACTAAAACCATAAAGATAGTTATGAATGGTGATGCTAAAGTCAAAAGTAGAAAATTTGCTCCACAAAAAAGCAAGATCAATAAATTGAAACCTAAACATGCGATCAAGAAGATGGCAAAAATTTAAGTGATTGAATCATAAGCCTTGATCAGTAGTCCACATAGTTCAAGACATCTCGTTTAGTCATGGAGAATATTGTTCCCTGTTAATCAAAATTGTCAAGGTTAACCTAGAAACGAAATCGAAATCCAAGTACAAAACCAGAAACGAAATCGAAAACCATGTTCAAATCTAAAATCGAAATCAAAACCCAGGTTCAAACCCAAAAACGGAATTGAAACACAGGTTCAAACCCAAAATCGAAATCGAAACATTGGTTCAAACCCAAAATTGAAACCCAGATTCGTACCTTGAAACAAAACCGAAAAAAGATTTAAACCCAAAATCGAAACCCAGATTCGAACCTGGAAAACCAAAGAATGATTAATACCTAAAATCGAAACCCATATTAGAATTGGAAAATAAATCGAGACCAGACGCAATCCCAAATTGAAACCCATGTTCAACTTTAACTTGATTGCAATGGAGGGTTGGGGACGATGCTCTAGTTCTTTTTAGAGTTGTAGCGATTACAAAACTTACCAACGAATTGAGAGATTTAGGGCACCTGATTTTGTGAGTTTTGCTCTCAGAGAGGAACAGAGGATGTCCGGGGAATGGAGGAGAGAATTTGTCTTTGGAGGAAGTGCAGAACGTGGGGAGGAAGGAGACGTGGTGGAAGAAGATAGAGCAAGGGGGTATTCAAAACTGCTTTTCAAGAACGCCTTTTCAAGAACCGTTTAAGCCTTTTAATATATAGTAGAGATGATTTGGTAAAGATAGACGGGTTAGACACATTCAATAACTATTAAAGTCCGTTAACATTAATACGATCGATTTTTAATAAGGACATTAAAATCTATATTATTAAAATAATAATATAACTTTTTTATACAATAAATTATACGATTACATATATTTAAATATGTTGGACGATCTATTTAACCTGTTGTAATTATTAAAATAATAATATAACGTTTAACCAATTGTAATTCAGTTTTATATATATTTTTATTTAACTAATTAAAAATAAGATATAACCTTAATTGATTTATTTAATTGTGATGTCACATGGCAAATAATTCAAATTCATAGAAGTAAAATATTTGAATTTAATTTATTGGTGTTATCTTTTATTTTATTAGTTACGTCAAATTTTTATATTTAACGATAATTTAAGTTTTATAGATTTAGGGTTTATTTATTAGTTGTTTAATGAGACATACTAGTTATTAAGTTAGTTATACATGATCGTTTGCTAGTGGCTTAATGATATAAAAAATTGTTTATTCAGTAGGGGTGTTCATCGCTTGACATTCAAATGGATGTGAGGGGAACCGAACCGATCCAATCATCCATTGGATGTTGGATTTTTCCAACATCCAATGGATTATTGATCGGTTCGGTTCCATCCATTGGATGTTCTTATTGGATATTCATTGGATCGGATTGGATCCATCCGACATCCAATGGATGATCAAATCGGATCCATCCAACGTGTTAATTTAATTCAATATTCTAATTAATTACTTTTAGTTTGTGTTAAAACCAACATAAGTGAGACTAAAAATTCAAAAACCAACACAAAACAAATTTAGATTTAAGCAAATTGCAAAATTAATAATTTGATGATAGTTGGATGGTAATCGGATGGTTAATTGGATGTTGGTCGGTTCTAAACTGTCATCCAAGAACCGACCGACCCAAATTGGATGCTGAGATTTTCAATATGATCCGATCCAATTACAGTTGGATATCCAATTATGGTCGATCAGTTCTAATTGGATCGGTTGAATTTCTGCACACCCCTATTATTCAGTAAGTTTCTAAGAAGAGATGTTATGTATAAAGCGATTTTTTTTAAACCTTGTCCTTTCCAAATAAAAACACATTTATTTCATCTATTAAAAAACTCTCTTAAACAAAAAACTTTCTAAATCTATACACACTGATTAATTAATACACACAATTTTAATCATAATTAAAAGGATAGAAGCTTCAAAACAATTAACAAACAAAAGCACACTTAATTAATTAGAGGAACTTCTAGATTCTTCTAAAGTGTATTTTCAATACCTACTAAATTATAATAAGTCACGATTAATAGTCTTAATTATAATACCGTGAGTCATAAAAAAATAAATATTTATGATGGAAATAAATAAAAAAATCATTTAAAATTCTTTAAATTTGGAGTTTTTCATTTAATAAAAAATATTTAGTTTTTATTACAGTAAAATGTTAAAGTTAGATATAAATTTTTTTTTTAATTTTTAATTTCAATTCTTTATTTTGTTCTAAAAATTATCATTAGTCAAAATTTCGGAAAAATAAAAAGTTTTGTCTGCAACAATTTCTCCATTTTGGTGATAACAATATAAGTTATATTATTAAAATATTTAATATAATTTATAAAATATTATTTCTTTTTTCTAAAATTAAATTTTAAGGATTCTCATTAATAGAAAAAAAAATAAAAATTGTTTTTGTTTTCTAAACAATCATTAATAGAGAGTTCACTAAATTTAAAGAATTTCAATTTATCTCTTCTACTTTCTCTACGTTAGAATTAAAAAAAAACTATTACAAACGAAATCTTTAAAATTTTCATTTCAAAGAATGTGTGAGAGATTAGGGATGCTCGAAAAACCGACCAACCCAATCAACCCAACCCGACCAACCCGGGAAAAAAATCAACCCGGGGTAACCCGACATATAATCGATACAAAATTAGGACAATCCGAAGCTATTGGGTTAGACTCAAAGTAACCCGACCAACCCGATAACCCGATAAACATTTTAGCGACTTCTCTACAATTATTTATATTTTTTTAATATGTATAAGTTACCAAAAACAACTCGAAAATAACGAGCAATGAAACTCATAAAAAGACATTATTGGAAAGTTATAGTTAATACTTAAATACTTGATGCTCGTATATTCTTTTAAATAATGAATCGTATTTCAAAGAAAAATTTCTTATTTTTATGTTTTCAATTTGTTTTTACTTTGTTTAAACACAACCCGACTAAACCGACCAACCCGAACGAGTTGGGTTGGGTTGGGTTGCACTTTCGTTTGGGTTGGGTTAGGTTGAAAATTCTCAAACCGCTAATATTGGGTTGGGTTGTTGAAATGTCTTTAACCCGATCAACCCAACCTGGGAGCACCCTATGAGAGATACTTAAAAAAAAATAAAAACATACAAATTGTTTAAAAGGAAAATGGCCCAAATAACACATTTGGGGAAATGTGTTGACAAAATAGCACAATCTCAAACCAAATTGTCAAAGTAGCACCCATTTACGTCGGTCAATTACGCCCACCGTCGGCTAAATGGTGTAGTGGGCACACACACCAGCCTTTGTCCCCCCATGCGCCGACAACCCTTTTCCCCATCCGTCGTTGGGGTAATTACCCCCCCCCCCTCCCCGTCGGCGTAATATGCAATATTCCCCCTCTTCCCCCAAAATTTCACCACTTCCCAAAAGATTTTAAAATGACAATTCAATGAAAAAAATCAGATATATTTTGACCCGATTTTGATACAAAAATTCTAATTTTTTGTATTAAATACACGTTTTTTTTACCAAATACCCCGTTTTTGTTATTCTATACAACATGACTAGGGGTGTAAATGAGACGAGACAACTCGCGAGCTACTCGAGATCGACTCGGTCAACACTCGACTCGAACTCGAGCTCGACTCGACATACTAACGAGTTAAGTCGAGCGACCTGATACTCGACTCGATAAGCTCGTGAGATACTCGAATATATATTATATATATAATTAATTTATATTGTAATTTATAAAGTATAATGTAAATTTTTTTAATAATTATTATTTTAATACAATACATTAATGTTAAGATAAAAAATCAAAATTGAAAATTGAATTTAAAAAAAAAAACTCTAAAAAAGGAGAAGATGAGAAGTGAGAAGAGAGACTTTCTCCCATCCCACATTGGTACCTTAACTCTTTTTTTACTCTTTACTTTAGTATATATATGGGTAGGCCTCCACCATTTTTTTGCATTCTTCTGTTAGTGGCTTGAGCCTCTTTACTTAAGCTAATGACTTGAGCTTGTAAAAAGGTTTTATAGGAGTATATTATCAAAATAGGTGCACCTTCTTTTTATTTAAGTTTGTATATGTTTGTTTTAAGTTTTAACTTGACGAACAACACGAACATACCTATTTTCTTAACGAATGAATACGAACACTAGTTCGAGTTCGAGCTTGGGAATTGGTTTGAGTTTGAGCTTGATTCAAGTTCGAGCTTTGATTCGAGCTTGATTCGAGTTCGAGAGTTCAAGCTTGCTTCGAGCCTTGAATTGAGCTTTGATTCGAGCTCGAAACGAGTTCGAGCTTGTGAATTGGTTATCGAGTCGAGTTCGAGCTTAGATTTTCACTACTCGTGAGCTTTCGAGTCAGTTCGAGCTTGAGAATTTTATTTCGAGTTCGAGTCGAGTTTACTGATACTCGAACTCGACTCGCATCATTTACACCCCTAAACATGACTCATATAAATATCACCCTTCACACCCAAAAAATCTTCCTCATTCCCCATATATCATGAATTGACAACACACTGAAAAAGAAAAACAGATATATTTGACCCTCAATATTTTAAAGAAATATTTAATGAGTGACATAAATACCAATTTTTTCCCAAAAAATTTTCCTCCTTCCCAATATATCATGATTCATCAAAACACTGAAAAAGTCATCAAAACACTGAAAAAGAAAAACAAATATATTTGACCCTCAATATTTTAAAGAATATTTAATTTTGTTCTATTAAATACCCGATTTTTTACCAAATACCCGGTTTTTTGGTATTTATACAACATGGGTGATATAAATACCAATTTTTTCCCAAAAATCTTCCTCCTTTCCAATATATCATGATTCACCAAAACACTGAAAAAGAAAAACAGATATATTTGACCCTCAATATTTTAAAGAATATTTAATTTTGTTGTATTAAATACCTGATCTTTACCAAATACTCGGTTTTTGGTATCTATACAACATGTGTGACATAAATACAATTTTTCCCAAAAAATCTTCCTTCTTCCTAATATATCACGATTCACTAAAACACTGAAAAAGAAAAAGAGATATAGTGCATCAAATCATGTCAAATCGGCTAAATAGGGGGTGGGAGGTAATTACGCCGACGGCGCGTGGGGGAAGGGAAAAGGGTTGCCGGCGCAAGGGGGACAAGGGCGGGTGTGTGTGGCCACATGTCATGTTCTCATGGGACCAAATTGTGTGGGGCCTACTACACCATTTAGCCGACGGTGGACGTAATTGACCGGCGTATATGGGTGCTATTTTAGCAATTCCCTTCTAAATGTGTTATTTCATCAAATCCATTCCCAGAAAGTGTTATTTGGACCATTTTCCCTTGTTTAAAACGCTACCTACCATCCACCAAATTACATGTGTTTGCACAATAATCTATAAAGATGACACGTGTCTGCACGTCGATTTATGAAGGTGTCACACATACGTTTAGTAAAAAAAAATTCCTACGGGTTAAACTTTTTCCCGGAACAATAATATTTTCATTTTGTTTTAAATATATTCTAAAAAATTATATGCAATTAAACCTCTTAAATATTTCTTTTATTCGAATGCAAATAAACTCTTCAAATAAATTAAATAGTGAATTAAAATTTTCTTTTTTTAACGAGTTGGGTCATGTAAATTGTGGTTGCATTAGGGATCTAGGTCGTTACAAAAATGCAACCACCAAGTACTCAGTTCGTTAATTTTAAATTGGTTGTCATTTACTTACCAGATGAGTATGACAAAGACTGTTGTTTGGCAGTTGTTGAATGGTTTAGTGCAGAATGGTTAAGTGGTCTGTATGATTAAGAGGTTTTTATGATATAGTGTAAAATGAAATATATTGTTTGCTAATTGTTCATAATAAAATCAGGGCGCTTAATGGTTAAGGGAGGGTCAGGATACTAAACCATTAAGAGGATTTTGGAACCATTAAAAGACAACCCTTTTTTTTACCAAACAAGATTCACCTCTTAACGATTCAGAAATTACCTCTTAATGGAACCATTAAGAGGTAAACAAACAACCCCTAAGAATCTTATGTGTAGTTGAGGAAAACAATCTTACTTGATTAGCGTTTTTTGTGTTTACCTTGTAAGAAATACTTTTTAACAATCTATTTTGAATTTTTGATAGTCAAGAATTTCATCTCATAAGGTAATTGAGGATGTTAACTTTTGCTGATAAACCCTTACCCATTAAATATTTGATAAACCTCCAATAAATTATCCAACTTTACATTTTTATACAAATTACCCTTTAAAATAATAATAATTTGTTCTTTAAAGAACTTTTTTAAATTATAGTTGAGTTTATGTACGGTTTCCCCAACCAACCTTAAGTAGGGGTGTTAACGAGTCGAGCTTTTAACCAGTTACCTGACCTTGAGCCCGAGCTCGTTTATCTCGAACTCGAGGTTAATAATTTTCGAGCTCGAGTGGATTTCGAACATAGGCTAAAACTCGTTTAACTTAACAAGTCGAGCTCCATAACACCAATGTTCGGCTCGAATCGTCCGAAAACTTGATCAAGTTTTTCGAGTCAAGTCAAACCGAGCATACACTTTTTCGAGTCAAACATGTTCATATGTGCATAAATCATATAATTATAATTTTAAAGATCATAGAGGTCGAGCCAACAAGCAATCTAATCGATCTCGAGTTCGAGCCGAGTATCTAGCTCGTGCTTAAACATTAAAAAGGTATTCGAGCTCGAGTCGAACTCAAGCCCCGATACCATTTTTCCGAGTCGAGCTCAAATAACCAGCAACTCAACTCGAATCAACTTGTTAACACCCCTACCCAAAAGCATTGTCACAACTCATCCTTGTGCACCTGGTAATCACCATCTCTTTTTGCCAATGGAACCACAATAGCACTCAAATTGTCTGTACTCCCCCTCTCTAATGCAGTCTTCACAACCCAATATGCCAATGAAGACGAGGGTAAAAAAGGAAATCTACAATTTGGGGTTGTATTTTCTTCAACATCTGCATCTTTAATAAGTTGACAAACAGTTTCAGAAGTCAAACTCTCAAAAACCCCATCACTTGCAACCATCAAATACATATCTTTAACAGTAATCCATCTCCAACCCATTATTTCCGGTTCCGCAATCACACCGTACCTAACGAAGAAAAAAAATCTAATTAAAATTTGAAGTGTTAAACGCCACAACGGAAACTTGAAACTAGAATCTAAGCAAAACAAACCAAACGGACCAGTAAATCTCACAAACGGACCAGTAAATCTCACACAGAGGTAGGGTATACTAGGCATATAACCTTAAATGAGGTTTCAATTAAATCAATGTTCTTCTGATGATGAGTATCAAGTCATTTTTTCTTTAATAGGTTAGGATATCAGGGTTATTTAGTTAAACGAGCTCCTAACAAGTGTTGTTTAAATCGGGAAAATAGCACAAATGACCAAAATACAGTGTATTTAAGAAAATGATCAACTTTTCATGTATTTGCTCAAATGGAGTGTACTTTCGCCAAAGCAGTCCTCCAACGTTGGCTAAATGTTGACGTCGAGCCCATCTGTCATAAAAAGTTGGTACCTTTCCATGCATACCTCCAAAATTTCATGCATTCGGTTGTCGGTGAAAATGTTGAAAAATGGGCCTCACCTCTGAAAAAGCTGTAATTTTATTGAAGGTTGTTAGCGTATATTTTCTTATTCGTCCTTCGTATTCAGACGATTTGACCACGTGGGTCCCACCTCCATTCCGCCAACGTTGGAGGAATACTTTGGCGAAAGTACAGTCCATTTGAGCAAATACATGAAAAGTTGGTTATTTTCTTAAATACCATCCAAGTATTTTGGTCATTTGCAATGTTCTAAAAAACTCGCCGCACAGCCGCCATGGCACCAAGGCTTGTGTATCACGCCACGTTAAGCCCATGGCACGCCATGGCCTAATGTGCGGTTATTGTAATGAGATATTTGATTTTCTTTACGTTTTTAATGTCTTATTTGCAAGTTTTTTATATATACAACCTAATTTAACTTCCCTATTACTATTGACTCACTGAGTAACACTACAAAACATACGTTTTTATATATAACATTATATATGAAATAGAAATTTGACGCCATACGCCTTGAAAACGCCATGGCTTCGCCGTGGCTCCTAAGGCTTGAGTCTTGGCCTCGCCACCACGCCACGTCTCACGCCATTTAGAACCTTGGTCATTTGTACTATTTATGGTCTTTTGAGAGGTTTTTAAGCATTCTTTATGTATGGAAGTGGCATTCTTCTGTTAAGCAGTGACATTCTCAAACCAGTGAGAAGGTGATGGATCTAAAAAGACGTGTCACATGTCAGAAGGTCATTTAACCGCAGGACCCGAGGGAGAGAGGTTGTTTTCGTGAAGACAACTAGCGATCAAGCTATATAGGTGAGAGTGTGTGCAAACCAACAACAGGTATAATATAGACTGAAAAAGGTCCACCTTTTCAAGGAAACATCACCAATGGCTCGAGAAACGGCTAGTATGCCATTGACTCGTGGTATATCCCAATCAAGAATGAAACCACCAGCATGTTCTATTCGGGCTCTTTCATCGTCTCTATCGGGATGATGATCACGAGTCAATTCCTCGGCATGTCCTGCAGTTTTTGGGCAACACAAACCAGTTGACTTCTGAAATTGACCATAACTTTTAAGACTTGCATATATGTTAAAATCTTCATTTTGGTCATACGGGAAATCCGCTAGTTAAAACTATGTTCGGCAAAACTAGCTAAAAAGCTAGGCGTTGGCCCAAAAACCAGTTGTTGGCTTATAAGCTACTTGTTAGATGATAAGCTAGTAAGCTAGCTGACAATATAAAATGACCTAAAAGGACATGTTGAAAAATATGAGGGGCATAAATGGAAAAAAAAAATAGAGAAAAGCCCTTGAGCATATTGAAACGCTACTTCAAGTCGCGTTTCGTTTCAAAAAGTTAGATTATAAACTACCTTCTGACTTATCAAAAGGGGCTTTTTCAATAAGCTCAATAAATAAACTAGCTGTATAAGCTACCTTCTGACTTACCAGATAATGCTTTTCAATAACTTTAAAAAATAAGATACCTTATAAGCTACTTTATGACTTACCAAACGAGGTTTTTCAAATAAGCTCAAAAGATAAGCTACCTAATAAGTTACTTTATGACTTACCAAACGAGGTTTTTTCAATAAGCTCGAAAAGTAAGCTCGTTTATAAGCTACTTTATAGCTTACCAAACAGGGCTTTTTCAATAAGGTAGCTTATAAGCTACTTTATGACTAACCAAACAGGGTTTTTTCAATAAGCTGGAAAAATATTTTATCCCAAGTCCAAGAAACGAGCTCCCATGACATTCGACCAAAACTTAGGAGGACCTCGAATGTAATTTACACGAAAGAGAAACGCAAGTCGCAACACGTTAGTCGAATCACCAGGAATCTTGGAGTTGTGAGTGATTCTACCTGAACATAAGATAACTTTCGAATCGCCTACGTTTGCAACCAGTAATTCTTCATCGTTCAACAAAAGAACAACACCGGCCGTTGATCCCGCACTATACCGTTTCTCAACAGCTTCCTGCGTATCGAAAACAAAATCAAAAGACGAGATCACAGATTTCGTTTCAAGAAATCTTGAAGCACACAAAGTTCATCATTACTTGCCGATGAAAATTTCCAATCAATATCACGAATCGCCCCCACCAACGCCTCTTTCAAGATCTCATGTAAAGATTCATCATCAATTTCTAGTAAAGATCCACGAGAACTACACCAAATTCAAAGAACACAAATCGCGTAAATCCATCAGAAATCAAATCCACAATCCATACAAGCCTTACCCTTTTACGGCATCGATTAGATCATGTTGATTATGAAGATTTGAAGCTTTCTTGAAATAACCCGCGATAACTTGCACAAGAAAGTAATCTAGAAAGTATCGTTTAGCCGTTTCGCTAGCTTGTGTTCCTCCATGACCATCGAATACCGCAAGTAAATCGACCTTTGCCTCATTCTTCGCATCTTTTCCTGCCAGTTTCTCTCATCAATCACACCCTTCACAACAGAATCGGTTTTACAGGATGCTAAAGATATCTAAGGACCTGTTTGTTGGCAGCATAATAAGCTTAACGAGACTCACAACTTATTCGGTCAGCTATACATGATTGTTTGGTTGGTAGTGACTTAATGATATAGATAGTGGCTTATTCAGTAAGCTTCTAAGGGGAGCTTTATACAGAAAGCCAAGTCTTTTTTTTTCCAAATCTGCCTCACCCAATTAAAAAAAGCGCTCATTCCATCTATGAAAATACCCTCCCCAACAAAAATCTTCTCAATCTATAGTTCTATAGACATATTAATCCACACAGACAACTTTATCCATACAGGACTTAATGGAAAACCAACCAAACAGCCCTGAAATATCGTAACATTTTGTTTTATAAGACTTCAGTTTACGGGACCAAACAATTGTATTTCCTATAGGTGTTACAATAGATTGTTACGACATATTTGGGCATCCTTGCAAGTTTTTTAGAACACTTTTAAAATAGAGCGACAAATTTACTTTCTATAAGACATTTTTGAGAATAAATACATCTTTTTTCATGGGACACTTTGGATTTTGTAAGACATTACATAACTTAGGTCATTTTCTTGAATCTCGAGAAGTCAAACTGATGACTTTCAAAACTCAAAATTCACATTGAAATTATGTATTTTTTAGCTCAAAATGAATACTATGATATCATTTTCTTTATAGATTCATATAACTTCCAATTTTTTCTCCCAATCCAAACAAATTCTGACCAATTCGAGGTTTAAACACCAAAGGATTTGACTCGTAAAAGTCAAAATTGCAAAAAATTAAGTCAGAAGAGGATGAAATCATTACCAATTAAAGGTATTCGTATATCAAGATTGCAAGTCACGCGATCCTCTTGGTATTTCCTGTGCCCTTGAAGGCTCGCGAATTCACAGTTTTTCGTTGATTTTTTCAGGGATTCGACCATGAAAACCCACTGAGAAGCACACTCCGGTGACCGGAGAACAGCCGGAGCGCCGCCGTCGTTGTAAGCCGTCATACACGAAGAGGAATTCGTCGATGCGACGCCATTAATGGCGCATAAGCTTGCAGAAAGGAATAATATTCCGATTGCTAAAACCCTAATTTTGAATCTTTCCATAATCGTTTTGGGGATAATATTACCCGCATCGCTAAAAAAGGAAATTGGAGCTCCGATTAAAGTAAAAGTTTATAATAGAAGCTGTCAATTAGTGTTGGGAGTCGCAACTTATTCGATTAGCTATACATGATTGATTGTTAGTGGCTTAAGATATAAAAAGTGGTTTATTCGGTAAGGGGAGTTTTATGCAAAAAGTCAACTTTTTTTATCCAAGCGTGCCCCTTTAAATACACTTTTCTTCCATCTATGAAAAACCCTTCCAAACAAAAAAGTTTGATCTATACAGACAAATTAATTCACATATACAACTTTATCTATACATGACTTAGGGGTCGTTTACCCAAATGTTTATCCAGTAAGCGTTTACCAATAAAATTCGACACACTAACTTGCTTTATCGGGTAGATTTTAATCATCACGATCGTATTTGATACAACAATTTACCCGGTAAACGTTTACTCGGGTAAGAGTTGTCACTCTCTCTTATCGGGTAAGACTCTTCATCCTTATCCTTGCTCTTACCAGGTAAGATCATATTGTAACACCCTCAAATTTGGTAAGTGCAACTAATTAAAAATTTCGAAATAATATCAATTAAAGGACGAAACTTCCACTTATACATCAATCTCCAAATACCTCAATTTAAAAATTCTATAAATAACCACAACAATTATAAATCTACAGTCTTATATACAAAGACTAAATCGAAGTCGGGTGTTACTTAACTCAAATGTAAGTTGTTCTTCCCAAAACCAATGCGGAAGACTTCACCAAGCAAAATCGCTTCTCGAGCTTACCATAAACACTCATCTCTTCATAGTGTCGCTAACATTAACCCAAACGGAACTTGATGCACATGCCGACAATTAAAAAGGTTAGGCTAACGCCTAGTGAGTTCAAGAGTTTTAACATGAATAAATATATCCTTAAAAGAGAGGAAACCAGTTCAAATCAAGATATTTCAAACGAAATTACTTTAGAAATAGAAACGACTCATTTTCCCACACTATGCACCTTTAAAGACAACGTTCCCAATACAAACATCCTTTATAAGGCGATGCAACCCAAAACTCTCTCAAACGTGTATATAAATCGACTCCCAAATTGTGAAACCGTGAATAACACTTCACATCCCAAAACACCCAAAACACAGGTGGGGCATAACACTCAACCCATAAATCATGGTTAATAAATCTCATATACAATATGTCACCGAAAACATGGATACAAGACTCGGTACCCAAAACAACACCTTGCGGTGACGGGGGAGACCCGCTTCCATTGAATGTGGCAGGCACACAAAGTTAAGCCACATATCTATGTTATAAGTGTATCCCCGAGGATAAACAACAATGGACATCAACCCTATCCAGGTCTTTAGTCATGTTAGACTCAACTCAAACCGAGTCTTTAGTCATATCGGACATCAACTAAAACCGAGTCTTTAGACATATCGGACATCAACTCAAACCGAGTCTTTAGTCATATCGGACATCAACTCAAACCGAGTCTTTAGTCATATCGGACATCAACTCAAACCGAGTCTTTAGTCATATCAGACATCAACCCTATCCGGGTCCTTAGTCCCATACAATAAAACCGACTTTTATGCCTATAGATCCATTGCATTACGGTCAAAACGTTACATGACTCAAGGAATGACAACGCACTCAAACATATAATTCCCAAATAAGGTGCAACTAAGTACACCATACGACCAAGGCTCCTTAACGAGCTACC
Source organism: Arctium minus (assembly GCA_954870635.1). NCBI lineage: Eukaryota > Viridiplantae > Streptophyta > Magnoliopsida > Asterales > Asteraceae > Arctium > Arctium minus. The sequence goes on from OX941096.1 coordinate 63,931,044, forward strand.
AAGACTGAACAACTGTTCCAAAGACTCATCTGAGGGTAATCTAAGCCCCAAAAAGGCATAATAAACGATTAACTAAAAATACACAAGTCAGTAAGGCTACACGAACCAAATTACATCTTTTCCCAAAATCTTTGACTCTTATATTACAATTGGCCTTCGGCCCAAAACCAAAAAGGTTTACAATTTCCAAAGTATTCCCAAGATCGGGAATGATCAAAACCAAAGGACTCACACATTCGTATTTTCAAACATTCCATTTCATGAATAATGCATAAAACCCAACAACCACTAAAGTGCAATTTTGATCCAATATCTATTCATGCAATAAATCATCAAGACACCTTCATTTATGACACATTTGTCACAATGCCCAAAATCCCAAAGATGTGGGTTATATAAGTTTATAAAGTTAACCACTTTCAAACAACCAAAACTTATCAACAGTTAACCATTTAATGTAAAACACAAACACTTTAAAGTAACATTTTGGCATGTACACCGTTTTCACAATTCAACTTGAACTTACCTTGCTAGATTTAGGCTAAATCTAGATTTTACCCCAACTTGAGCTCCTTTGAAAAAATTTGAACCCACAAGTATATTCTTCCAAAATCCTAGATCCACAAGTTTCCAAACATAACATTCATATTCAACCATTTAGAAATGTTCCCCAAATAAATTATCTCAAAATACCCATTTTGGCCAAAAACCCTAATTTGACCTAACTTCTCCAAAATCATCAAATCCGAAGTTTAAGAAACCAAACACTAGGGGATGACCAATGGGGCATTTACAACTCATAATAAGGTTTAGAAGGGGAGAGGATAAACTTACCACTTAGGTTTTGGTGAAAACCTAGGAAACCCTAAAATGAAGCTTGAGGTTGAAGATGAATATGACGATCCTTGTTATCAAGCTTTCATCCTTGCACTTGAAAGAATATTAATACTTCACAAATTGGGGATTTGAGGATTTAAAACCCTAAAACACCATAGATGAAGAAGGTGGGTCTTGGGAGAGTTTTGGGATAGTTGGGGAGAAAGTGAGAGGTGAAGAATGAGAAAAGAAGTTAAAACCCGCAATTTATAGCAGCCTGGCTCCACCATGCGACATTGCCCAGGGCAATGTCGCTGGTCATAGTCGCTGGTGTGTACCAGCGCACAGTACACTCCATGCGACATTGACCCTGCGACTGTGGCTCGTCATAGTCGCCGGGCATTGTCGCAGGTCCTTTTCGGAGCCCCGAAACTCGACTTTTTCACTGCCAATACTCCCGATACTCCAAGGGACTTTAAACAAAACATTTCCCAACAAAACCTCACTTCTTACAAGTCACAGAAATGTTCGGGTGACAATTACTCACCGAAAATTACGGGTGTTACACATATTCTCTTGTCATGTTCATCCGCTATGGTAAGTTCCCCGGTAAGCACTTACTGGGTAAGCATTTTGTAAACGGACCCTTAATGGAAGATCAACCAAACAGCTCATATGTTTTAAATGTGATTATAACAGAAGGTGTCAATTTGCAAAAATATGATAAAGTTTTAAAATCACATGTGATTATATTGTCGACGACTTGGTCAATGCGAACAAGGGTTGTGGGAAGGGTCGTCCGCTCTATGGCAGGTCAACGTAACATGTTTATATCACATATGATTACGTGTTTTCTATGTAACACCCGTAAATGGGATTTTTCCTTTAGTGACAATTTGGGAACCGTTTGACTATTAGAACGAAAAGGTGCCAAGAAATCAGGTGAGTTTTACTATGGAATCATCGAGGATCGAATCAGGCGCGAAGACGTGAGAAAACAGAGTTGTGGCGCGACTTGGAGTCGCGGCACAAGCCGCGTAACTCACTGGAAGTGAGCTCTGGGGGAAACGGGCAACTTATGCCGCGACTTAAGGTCGCGGCATAACCCGCGTAGCAAACTGTCGAGCTAAAAGCCGATTTTTCAGCCATTAGCCTCATTTATCAAACTCCCAAACCCTAAATCTTCTTCCCTTTTCTCTCCCAAACCGGCCCCCAAACCCCCAAAGTCGAACCTAACCTATTTTGAGGGTTTTCCCTCATTGAACCACATGATCCTTCATCATCTAGCTAGTGGGATCTGGAACCACAAAACCTCCATCTTCATCTTCCTCATCAAGTTCAAAGTGTGGGAGCTCGGGTTGAAGAGTTGGATTGGGTGTCCTCGGAAAGTCTCGTCATCTTTAATGGTAAGCTCCTTGATTTAAGGTTATAAATGTTCTTGGGATGTTTTCCTAGTATTTGGATTATCAGATCTCGGATTTGTTAGTTTTGGAGAAACTAGGGTTTTGATCTCGTTTGGGGATTTTGGTTTATAATGTTGGGGAATGTTTCTATGTGGTTGATTATGGTTATGTATGGTTTGGAATGTTTGGATCTAGGTTTGGAAGTTCTCGGCTTGAGGATTCAAGCAGCCTTCAAAATAGCTCGTTGGGTGAAACCTAGATTTAGCCTAAATCTAGCAAGGTGAGTTCAAGTTGATTTGTGAAAACGGTGTACATGCCAAAATGTTATTTTAAAGTGTTTTACATAAATGGTTAACTGCTGATAAGTTTTGAGTATTTGAAAGTAAAATATGTTTTACCTGGTTATTTGTCAAGTATGAGTATTTTGATAAGTTTTCATATCTGGTGAATTTGGGTTGTTTAATTCCATAAAATGCTCACATTTGGGTTCTTAGCAATTTTGTACAAATAGAGTCCATTTCATGACTTATGCATCTTGGTGATTTTGTACAAACGAGGTCTATTTCATGTCATAAGCATTTTGGGTTATTGTGTTCATAAACCCTTTGGAAAACCTTTGGTCCCAATACATGTCGATTTTGAGTTAATCACATCCTTGAAGTATGTGCCTCCATAAACGTTGTTTAAATACGTTGTGAAAAGTTATTTGTTGGTCAAATGGGATTTTGAGCATTTAAACTCGGTTTTGACTTAAACGAGCATCGTGGACATTTGTCCCAATTTTAATGGTTCTTTGAGGAGCCCAGGTTCGATATACCTCTTAATGCATTTTATTGCATATTTATATTAATTACAGGCTCGAGTGCTTTAGTCATTCATGAGTAGTCGTGTAATTGTAGACTATGTTACATTGGATCCATAGGCACATAATTCAGTCTTATTTGATGGTCAATTGGGTGGTACGGGGTTGGACTCCGAGACTCATGGTTTATGACCTTGTCTTTACGAGTAGGCACTAAGGGTGGTTGAGTTCCGGTTGAGCTATTATGACTATGGGTAGTCCTCTGATGGGCGTTGGGACCTTCGCCATGTGGGGCAATGCCTTCGTTGTATCCCCAGTGTGTCGAGCCTTTGGCGGTAATTCCGGTGTTGTTCGCTAAGGTCAACTATCTCTTTGGGTGAAACTTTTTAAGAGGTCGTAGGGACAATTGGGCTTGCGTGTCGTGAAGTGTCGTACGATCAACGTTGTTGAGTGGCATACTTTTGTGTTCCTCCGCTCTCAACGGATACGGGTATCCCCCGTCGTCGGCCCGCTGTATTTTGGATATTTAATTGTCCATGTTTTACTATTTGGATTTCATTCCATTTTATGGTCGCGTGAGTATGAAGTTTCAGTTCCATGTTTTAATGGCATATTACATTTATATGGATTGTTTTCCGTTATTTAAGGGTCGAGTAATATGTTCCACCCGAGTTTTAGGTGTTTTGGGGCTATGAAGTATTATTTACATTTTAGCACATTTGAGTATCGAACTATGACCCCGTTATGGGTGAGTTACGGGTTGCATCATTTTATAAGAAACGGGTGTTTGGGAGCATTGTCTTTAAAAGTGTATATTATGGGAAAATGTGTCGTTTCCGTTTTGAAGTATAATATTTCGAAGGATCTTGCCTTATACTGAATTCCTTTCTTTTAAAGATATATTTATTCATGTTAAAACTCTTGAGCTCACTAGGCGTTAAGCCTAACCTTTTTATTTGTCGGCATGTACATCAGGTTCCTTTCGGGGGTTCGGTTCTAGCGGTGCTTTGAAGAGTTGAGTCTTAGCCTTACAAGAGTGAGTAGTCGGTGAAGTCTTCCGTCGGTTGGAGTTAGTAACTGTTATTGGGTTTAGTAACACCCGTCCTTTTCATACAGTGTATGTATAGGATGAACGTGAGCGTTGAAGTTAATTCTCAATTTATGTTGTAGTTCGAACTTCGAAGTAGATATTGATGTATTTAGAAAAAATTTATAAGTTGCTATCTTCAGATTTAAGGGTGTTACATTCTATCACAGATTCACAATCATATGTGATATTTGTTGAACTTCTTGCTTTCTTCAAATTGATTATTTTACCGTTTGATCATTAAGGTTATAGGGTTTGGTTCCGGTGAGAAATTGAAGTTAACGTAAGAAGCATGAGAAGTGGTTATTAACTGTTAGATGAGAAATGGATGCACATTAGGATGAGATGCACCGCGATGCATCGGATCAATTCCTATCTAAGCCGCAATTAATGGGAAGGAATTTGATTAAAAGTGATCAACGGTTCAGATTCACTTCTTATGCTTCTCACGATAACCTCAACTTCTCACACGATCCTTCGCCTAAAGTTATATACCGTCTTAGAGAATTTATTTCACATAACGGTCTTTACTGTTATTTTTTTATGCAGAAGTTGCATTTTCAAAATTGTTAGAAGTCATAGATTTAAAATATAAAAAATTGACAGAAAATCATTTTATTGAAAGACCCATTTAGCAAATCGGTTGATAAGTTAGCTATAAACTATTATTTGAAGTAGTATTTCTAAGAGTTTGTTTTTCCTTTTTCATTTTTAACTATGGGTGTCCGGACCAGTTTGTACGTACCTCGATTAATTCCAGAGACCCTAGAAAAGTACCTCGATTAATTCCAGAGACCCTAGAAAACAGACATAAAAATCCACAACGGCTTTGCAAGACTCCTGAAAAGCTTTTTTTAATAAGCTCAAAAAATAAACTACCTTATGTTTATCAGCATGGTCTAACATTTGCATAGTTGATCTTTTTCTCTTTATATTAACAATTTCATTTTTAAAATATATATTTATAGCTATCAGATCACGGCTTGATGTACCAAAAATTTCCATTTCGATGCATCCAAGATTTTTGTCCCGACAATCGTATGAATATTATTTATTATAACCTATGCTTCAGATACCGTTGGACCAATAACCCTCTTGTAATATATCTCCAAATTTTGAGTAAAATTGAGGGGTAAAAAATGGAAAGGAATACAAGACAACACATGTTAATGCACAAGCTTGGATGTTTACAATACTCATGAGGACTTACATTTGCAAGATAACTCAAAAATCTCTCTTTTTTCCTCACCATTTTGTGTAACATTTTTTTTTGCATCTAAATCTTTCTAAGTTCTTCGATCATCGTTACGGTTCTTGGCTGTTTACACGGCTTCGAAGTTCGAGCATTTCTTGATGGTTGGGATCAAACGAGAGGGCGGCTCTACAATCGCGCATCGCACCTGAAACATCCCCGATATGTTCATGGAACGCCGCTCGTAAATGCAACAAGTGTAGGTCCGCTTTGAACGCGATTGCTCTCGATAGCTCACCGATGGCTTCTTTCTCCTTGTGATTGTCCATCAAGACTAGAATTTTAAACATAATCCCGGATTAGATTACGCTCCACAAGAATATAACGCAAAATCTTAAACACTTAAGGCTATGTTCGACAAACTAGATAAGCTAACTGATAGCTGACAAGATAGTTGTTAGACGATAAACTAACCATGTTTGGTAAAAACTAGCCGACACAATAGATGACAATGTAAAATGACATGTTGAAAAAGGAAAAATACAAGGGGTATAATTGGAAGAAAAAAGAAGTGTAGAAAAAGGAGTACGGAGCTTCTTGAAACGCTACTTGAAATAGTTTTTCAGAAAGTTGGTTGTTGATTAACAAGATAGTTGTTAGGACACAAACTAACCATGTTTGTATAAGACGCCAAATATATCTAAACGTCCTAACAGACTCCCAAAGAGAACTAAAGCTTTATAAGACCAAACAATTGTACATCCTGTGAAAGTTACTATACAAGTTTTTAAGGACATTTTTGGAATAAAGATTGTTGTTAGTCTTTTTATACGACATTATTTAAAAAATGTCTTATAAAAAGTGTCCTATAAAAATATGGGTCTATAGGACACTTCCATAAATGTGTATTATATAAAAAGCTAATAAGACACTTTATTCCAAAACTATCATAAAAAACTTGTCAAAATGTCATATCGACTTATTGCAACACTTTTACATAGGAAACACAATTGTTTGGTCCTATAAACTTAATTCCTATAAAATAGTCTATCAAGACATTTACACATATCTGGCGTCCTATAAAGCCGATTTTGTTATGTTTGTGCCTTATTTTTTTTAATTTTTTTTTCCCAAAAAAAAAAAAAAACTAACCTGCTGCTCGATATCTGTAAGGGTACACACGAAGAGGATCTAAGCGAGTGACCATCTCGAGATCGATCTTTGTCTGTTCACGTTCACAATATTCCGATCTCTTCTCGTAAGCGGACGCATTGTTCCGTGCCTTCTCGATCAGTTTCGTCATTTCTTCATACGCAGCAGCCTTGTCGTTTTTCAGGTAATGGACACGAGCAAGTCCTTGGTGGGCCCGAGTGTGTCGGATTTTAAGGGCGTTGATGTAGCAATCGGCTGCGAGGTCTAGTTTTCCAGAATCGACATAAACGCTTCCGAGATTGTTCAGGGCCTGCCACGGTTTAAGCATCGGTGAACAACGCAAATTGCTAGCGTTTGACTGCTCGTCAGTCAAACGTCTCGAATACGTTTGACTAAAGTTTTGAAAGCGTTTCACTACTCCCTCCGTCCCAAAATAAATATCCACAACGTAAAGAAACATGGTTTCAGAAATATGTAATTATTAAACTTTTTAATTAGTGAAATGACGATTATACCATTAGTAACAGTGTGCGTGAGTATTTGCCGTATATAAATATTAAAGTAAACTACAAATTTGGTCCCTGTGGTTTGTCAAAAATAACACTTTTCGTCCCTACAGTTTCGAAATTACAAGATGTCCATCGTGGTTTGCAAAAACGTCCGGATTTGGTCCCTTCCTCTAACGACCATTAAAAATTTCCGTTAAATGAGGGGTATTTTCGTCTTTTTATCGATTTTTTTTTGTCTTTTACCCAATCAAAATCGATTTTATGATTTTGGTCCTTGTTTTTGATTGGGTAAAAGACGAAAATACCCCTCATTAAACGGATTTTTTTAACGGCCGTTAGTGGGAGAGACCAAATCCAAACGTTTTTGCAAACCACAAGATCCCAACTCGGTTACGCAAATAATACTATAACTTGGAGACTTCCCATAAGCTGAAACGTTGTCGTTGTGAGCCGACCCTAAAAAATTTTGTAATAAAAAACGGATTTTAAAAATAAAAATAGTTCAAACCTGGCCTTTACGAAGCCTATCGGAAGGGCATTTGAGGGCATCTTGAAGAAGTGCTACAACCGTAGAAGAACAAGTCGGATCTTGGCTAGAATCGGCCAACGCGTAAGCTTTTAGAAAGAAAGCCTCGAAGGATCTATTTAGGCTAATAGACTCTTCGGCTTTTGTTAACCCCTCGTCACAATGACCCGTATCATATAATATCCAACCCTCGTAAACTAAACGTTCGTGTTCACTTGATGCATGTTGACGAGCCAATTGTAAACTTCGCATCGCCGCTTCCGGACAATTTAACCTGAAATAAGCATTTGATTAGTTGTGATATCGTCGCAATTTCGAGATTTGGTGTTTATAAGGTTTGATAGGTTCAAATAAAAACCGTAAATATTTTGAGAACGTGGTGGCCAACTATTCATTTTTAATTGATGATTCATGATGAATATGCACAACATTTATGAGAAAAATATCATGATTAGGGTCAGGTTTAGAGGAAAACCACAAAAAAATGAAAAACCGAGGAACACCCTGGTAATCGTTCACACGTGCATAAAAACCAAAAAACAGTTTCAGTACTTATATGCACATCTGCATACCGTCCAGATGAACGGTCACCAGGGTGTTCCTTAGTTTTTCATTTTTTTTGAGGTTTTCATGAACGTCTTCATGAATATATTGGTTATTCATCATGAAATAGATATAGTTTCCAAGATCGTATCGTTCTCATATGTTAGAATGTCTAATGAAGCCATATATATACATCAATTAGGGACAGGTTCAAATGAGAATCTTAAATATTTTAAGAACCAACTATTCATTCTTTATTCATGATGAATGTCGTTATAGATATTCATGATCAAAATAATTCATAACGAAAATACATGATATTCATGAAAAAAACGCATGATATCATGAATTATGAACGCTCAAAAATTATGAAAGCATGATATCATGAATTATGAAAGCTTGATATTCATAATGAATAATATTCATGATTGTTCAGGGTATTCATAACGAATAACACATGAAATAGTTGTGATATCATGAATTATGACACATGATATTCATAATGAATAACACATGAAATAGTTGCGATATTCATAATGAATAATATTTCACTACATATTTCCTACGAAGCAATATAAAGCGCAATTATCACGAACAAAAAAACAAAAAATAATCGTAAAATACCTTAAAAGCAGCAAAGACTGTCTGAAATATAGAACTCCTTTAGCCGCTTCGGATTCAAGCATCTGATATATCACTGAAAGCGATCCAATATCGTCAACAGCCGACCACCGATCATATAACTGCAACCAACAATCCGCAGTCGTCCAACTCGGAACGTGCTCACGAACAAGCGTCTGAAACTGCGAAGCCGGCACTCGCCCTTCAAACATCCGATAATCCGGACAAATCGTCAAAATCGCCTGCACATCGCAAATGGCCGATCGATAATCTTCAAGAACCAAAAAGAAACAAAACCGCAGCTCCAAACACTCCACCGCCAGTTTGAAACCGAGAATCTTGTTGATTTCCGTCATCGAATCTTGAACTTCTTGTTTCTTCATCAACGATGCCGCACGATACATATACGGATACGTAAGCGTCGGATCCAAGTCCGTAGCTTTATCGAGATCCTCCCATCTTTTCTCGTTGTTTTCGCAGTATAAAGATCTTTCTTGATACATCCACCCGAGCGGAGTGTAGTTCGAAATTACGGAGCTAAGTTTCTCGAAAGATTCGAGCTTTTGATCTTTAATTTGACCGATTCTAGCCAAACCCACGACCGAATAAACGTGGCCTTCGCTTAAAGCGGCTTCGAAGAATCTTTCGGATTCTTCGTATTCTTTCTTGAAAAACTTCACGCACCCGAGCATATGAAACGCCACCATTTTCTGTCGACTGTTTTCACTAGAATCAACCAATTGTTCTAAAAAAAGAGCGGCTTTATCGGAAGCCGGATCGAGATCCATCGCGACTTGACTCAATAAACAGTATAGCGAAAACGAGCCCGCACCGACCATGATCGATCTATGCAAACCGTTGGCACTGGTTAAAAGTTCGACAACCCTCTCGTCGTTTAACGATTCGGGAAGTTCTTGAAGGAAAACCTGCAAACACGATCCCGCAAGAACCGGGCAATTCTCTTCGAGAGCGTATTCCATAAGCTCGACCGCGTCTTGTCTCGTGGAAACAAGGGTCGCAAGTTTCCGATCACAAGAATCTTTGAGCTTTTCGCAGCAAAATTTACTGGAAAACACCATGATTTCTAGTAAAAGATCGGTCGGGACTTCCATTAACGATCCTGTTAAGCTAAATTCACTGATAACCCGCATACCCATCGGCGAAATATCGTTTTTCGACAAATCCACGTCTTCGGAAACCGATTCTAGAAAACACCCGTTAAGCATGGAACAAAACGGGGGCGAAAGGGCCGCCATTTTCTGCCGATCGCACGTTATTTTTTCGTCCCCTATTCGAAAAGAAACCGTTCCCGATAAATAGTTGCGATTCGTCATCGCGCCATCAGGTAAACTAGCGTCCGCTACAGATGGGAGCTCAGAACCGATATCTATCAATCCAAACTCTTTTGCACATTTACCACACGAAGAAAGCAAATCCGATATAAGCTCTTCACCGCGTTTTTCATACTTTAACCACGCCCCGAAAACAAGCCGTTCGTGAACGGAACTTGCTTTGAGCCAAGCCGATCGAAGGCTTCTCCTCATCAATTTAACGTCACCGAGGCCTTTAAAGACCTGAAACTGCAACAAATAGAGGTTCGGCCGCTCATTCGGAGGGCACGATTCGAGTTCTTTGTGAATTTGCGCTAAAACTTCTACGTAATCAACGGGTTTAAAGAATGGAAGAATCGGTGGATCGGGCACTTTGATTAAAGATTCTCTACAAACAACACACGAAACATAAAAGTATACATAATCAAAAATGATGAAAATCTAGATTATTTAGCTAAACGACCTCTTGACAATAGTGTTTTTTTGAGGGGAAATTGTCCGAAAATAGCCACCTTTCCAACACTTTGACCGAAATAGCAGGAGATTACGCAAGTAGCACTTACACAACTTGCATAACCCACTTTTTCTCATGAAATAATCATAAAAATTAGACATTACGTAAGTTGTGTAAGGGGTTCTTGCGTAATGTCGAGGTGGCATGTCTATAGACAAGCCACGTAGAAGTTAGAACATTACACAAGTAGCACCTACGCAATTTGCATAACCAACTTTTTTCCAATTAAATAATCATAAAAATTAGACATGACGCAAGTTGCATAACACTGTAAGTGCTACTTGCGTAATAACATCTAGGTGGCATGTCCATAGACAAGCCATGTAGAACATTACGAAAGTAGCACTTACGCAACTTGCATAACCAACTTTTTTCCAATAAAATAATCATAAAAATTAGACATTACGCAAGTTGCGTAAGAGTGTAAGTGCTACTTGCGTAATAATGTCTAGGTGGCATGTCCATAGACAAGCCAAGTAGAAACATTACGCAACTTGCTTAATGTCTAATTTTTATGATAGCATTTACAGTCTTACGCAACTTGCTTAATGTCTAATTTTTCTGATACTTTTATTGGGAAAAAAAAGTGGGTTATGTAAGTTGCATAAGCGCTACGGGGAGTTCTAATTGGCCATTTTAGACAATTTCCCTTTTTAGTGAGTATTGCTATATGCATCCCTGTTTATGTCAGAATCAGACATACATAAAAATGTAAAAACTAAGTCTCGATCTTGATGCATTTAGCAATATACAGGGGTGCATTTACACTACCCTTTTTAAATCCACGACCTTTTAACAGATTTCTACCCATTCTTGAGTAAACATATACATTCTCAAAACAGTCAAGAAACCCGTCAGAAGGTCATGAATTTAAAAAAAAAAACGAATGTTTATAACTAAAAAATATCAAATTAACAAAACTTACAAGGAAGAAGGAGAGTGAGGTGAGACTTTTGAAAGCTTTCCTCTTTCAACTTGCAGCCATGATTGAGGATTAAGTGCATTAAGATGTGTTTCTTTACAAGATTCAGATGGAAAAAATGTCCTCATTGGACATAACAAATGAAAAAAATCCCAGATCTCCACAATAAACCCCCAAAATTTAGGGTTCTTATACAACCAATTCTTCAACTTCAATCAACCAACACCACATTCAAAAACCCTAAAAAAATCCCCAAATTTCCAAATGGGTTCCCCTAATTCCACAATAATCTAATAAAGGGTTACAGAATCTTTACCAAAAACTATGTTTTTGCTTCAATTTTTATCCCCTAAAATCCACATATATCATCCACAAAACTATAATCTATTCATAACAAGAACCCTAAATCAACAAGAACCCTAAAAAGATTACACAAGATCTCTGCCAAAAACACAACCAAACCCACAAATTAAAAACCCAACAAATCTACTAAAATTTAACAGAACAAATCAAGAACATAAAAAGAAAGAAAGACCCACTAACCTCGTTTGGATCCACAAGCAAAAAGACAAGATTTTTACACCAAATAAATTAAAGAAAAACCAAACCCACTAATGGATTGGTTCGAATCAACAAAACCCACAATTTTTTCTTTTTTTGAAGGAATCTGAAGAAAAATTGGATCTTTAGCTTCTCTTTTTTTGTTTTTCTGTTTGGTAAAAAGGAAAAGTTTGCCCTTTTGCTTTGTTTTCTAATTTTCCATTTTTTTCCCGTTTGAAAAAAAAGACATAAAGATTGCAGGAGCTCATGGTGTGTTGTTTCGTTGTTGGGTTGTGGGGAATATAAAAAAGGGGGAACAAAGAATTGATTGGTGCCAGCAAAGAGTACAAGTTTTGATGCAGGATGTACAAGTGAAAGATTGGAAAGATTTTGGGTTGTTTAATGTCAAGATTGATTTTTTTTGTTTGGTTTTAAAGAAAGATTTCAAGAATAAAACTACTGTGATAGTGTGAAAAAGATAGTAGTGATTGGTGGGGTATGGATGTTGTAATGCTGGTAAGGAATAGGTAAAGTGGAATTTAACTCATTCAAAATAAAGTTAATGTTTGATTTTAATATGTAATTTTATAGGAAAAAATAAAACTAAAGGTGGGTCAAGTTGTTTGTGATTCGTACGTAAATAATCTTTAAGAATGATATCATTTTTGTTTTTAATCACGAGTGTTCGGACTAGCTACTGCTAGGGGTGTGCATCGGTCATGTCAGGACGTAAAACCATAAACCCGATCGGATATCGATGGAGGATGGTTACCTCGAAATCCGACCGAATTTTAGATAAACCCGAAAAATTCGGATATTCGGATATCCACGGGTCGGATTTTCGAATATCCAAAATTCATCACAATTTTGTTTTGGACCTTTTTTTGCCTGAGTCGTGAGGAGACAACCGTCGCCACATCGTATTAGGTTTAGGACAAATACCGAATTTGAAAAAGGAAGTATCAAAAATAGTATTTATATTTATTGTTAATATTTTTTTACAAAAAATAAATAAATTTTCGGATATTCGGACGGGTCGGGTGGGTGCTATGAATACCCAATCCGATCCGTTATACCTGTATTATTTTCTCAGGTTCGGGTGATTGGGTAGTGAGTTTTCGAGTTGTCGGGTCAGACGGGGTTTTCGGGTCGGTTGGGTTCTGCTAACCGTAGCTAACGTGTATCCCAACTAACCCCATGGGTCTTAGAGAATAGTCAGGGAAATTCTAAGTGGTCGAATAGGCGACATCTAAGGAAAATCCCCAAAAACTCAATGCTTATTGTTAGTTGAGCTAACCCAACAAGTTTAAATGACATCGTTTTTTTTTTGTAACCGTGTGTTTCCGGGCCAGCTTACACGCACCGACTAATCCCCGGGCGACCACGAATGGCCTGAAGTCATCGCAGGTGAACCTCCATGGCCACAAGAGCTTTGGCAGCGCCTGGATTTGAACCATGGGAAGATAAGATCTTCCACTACATTCCCCGAAGGCTTTACCAGTGCACCCCAACCCAAGTAGTCAACATGATGATAACCGATAATCTTACCCAGATACTTATTGGGTAAATGAGTACCGTTAAGAGTTACTATTTTCACTTATCGGGTAAATGTGTATGGTCATCAAAATGGATCGTTTGTAAACGTCTTTTATCTGATAAGTATCTATCACGTAAGATTTTTGTTTCTTGTTATGCTTCTTACTGAGTAAGATTCTCGGTTATCGTCATGTTGACTCAGTAAGATAAGTGACCCCAGATAAATGTTTGATAAATGGCTGTTAAGTTTTGCTATATGTTAAGAAATGGTCGTTTTGTTTTTTCAAAATTTAGTTTTGGAAATAAAGTTTTGGTTATTAATTTGTATTCTTTTAAGATAATACATTATTGTGAATACTATTAACATTTTCAACATTGATTTATGAAAACGCGGAACAGTATAATTGTCAACTAGTATTTGGTTTTAGTACCCAATCTATATATATATATATATATATATATATATATATATATATATATATACTGTATTATATAGCACGGATAAAAAAAACTCTTAAATACAAATTATTAGGCATAAGGTACCATCATTTTATGTAACATTTTAAAAATCTCTTAATTTACAAGTATCAAAGCACAAGATACATATTACTACTGCAGACTTCTAACACCCACCAACTTGGTATGTGCACGACATTCCTTTTATGTAGACATTTTCATGTATCACTATTAATTAATATATTATATTACTATAATTCTGTTTTAATTATATTATTAAATATGTAATTGGTTATTTTTTTTCAAGATGTCATTAAAATATATAAGATAATCATTGAATTCTAACAAAATACTTAATTTTTTTATATAAAAAACATTATATTATTAAGCCTAAATTAAACAACTTTATAAAAAAAACATTATCACTTTCTCAAAACCATCCAAAATCGTACTGTAAATCGATAAAAAATAAAAAATAAAACATTAAAATCGTGATTTATCTCACTGCATTGCGCGAGTATGCTACTAGTTTCAATAAATGATATATTAATAACGACTTCCAATTTCGAATGCTTTTGTAATGTTTTTTGAAAAGTGGATGGTTTTAATAACAATTCTTTTAGATCCAATATAGTTAATTGTACAATAACAATGAATAACATATCAACTCGTATCGTGCACGTTTTTTTTTATGCATCAATTTGGTTGTTCAAACCTGTTATAAAAAATTTAATCAATTTTTAAAATTTAGCAAATAAGCCCTTATGATAGAATTATAACTTGGTTTTAATTAATGATTTTAAATTAGATTAAATGGCATAATAATCAATTTACAATTTTTAATATGATTCTTACTGAATTATTATCTGTTTTTGTAGATTTTATAGTTACTAGTGTTGGGTCCGTGCATTGCACGGGAGGATAAATTTTTTGTTGGAATATTGAATCGAGTTAAAATGAAACGTAATTTCTCTGTTAACAGTTAATGAAATACAATGTGAAAAACGAATGTATTTTCATAAGTGGTTAACTTTCATATATTCTTAATCGTTTGTTGTTATGAGTTTGTGCAATAACATTGGTAATAGTTTTGTATTATATTATTTAAAACTCAAACGACATGTCTTACAACATATCACTATTATTGAAATAATTATAAATATGAACATACGTTTTTACAGATTTTGCAATTTTTCTGAAATCTCTTCGACAACATTTGACAATCACTTTGAACGTATAAATCTGTAGATTAATTAACAACATTCAACCCACATCAAATATAACAAAGAAAATAAATGATTTATATCTTTTGTAACCGGCAACTCAGCTGGTATAGTTCAAATTCACTCAGTACCACTTGAAAATTTATCTGACTATTGACTTCAAGACCTCATAGTATTAGTCGATAAAAATAAAGATATGTATATATATCTTATTCCCCTACTTCGAAAAATATGATTGTGGGTTTTGAAAAATATAAACAAATCCTCAGTAAATAAAATAAAATATAAAAAAGTAGTTTTTTAAAGAAACAAAAATAATAAAATAAAATATAAAAAAGTAGTTTTCAAAGAAACAAAAATATAGTGGAATATCTTTTGTTCAGTTGCAGGTTTCGCCATTGATACCCAACTATTCGTCTTCTTCTTGTACTCGGGTGATACATAGAGAAGCTATATATATTTATAGTGAATGTATAGAATATTTTAAAATCTTTTATTTTCATTTTCGATTTTACGTTTAAATGTAAATATATTAAAAATATGGAAGAATTTTTTATATCTACATTGTTTCTATTTTATTTTCTTTACACTTGGTTAATTTGGAAAGTATTGCGTAATATTTTTATTTTAAAGAATACGATAATTTATTAGTGTATCTCGTTATTTTTTATTTTTAATTCATACCAACCTTCTTTTTTCTTCTTTTAATGCTCGTCAAAAAAATACGCGTAGATTTTATATTAACAAAAAAAATACGTGTAGATTTTATAAAATAAAATAGATTTTATATTAGCAAAAAAAATACGGAAGAAAAAAGAGTTTATATATTACATCTCATTATGTAAAAAGATTTTATAAAATAAAATATGGAAAAAGATTTTATAAAATAAAATATGGAAAAATCATTATGAGATGTAATATAAAAAAATACGGAAGAAAAAAGATTTTATATTACATCTCATTAATATGGATTTAAATGTAAAATCTACATTTAAAATAGATTATGCTAATATAAAATCTATTTTATAAAATCCTCCACAAAAAAACAAATATTTATATTAATAAATGAGTATCCATTTCATAAATAGATGATTATGTGAGATACTGTGCTTGGAAAGGTTGTACCAAAACATTAAGAAATTGTAAATTAAGTAATTGACTTTAATTAGTTGTACCTTGTGCTTAAAATGTTGTAATTAAGAGTTTTTTATGTCGTTTTTATAATATAGTATAGATTATAGATTATAGATATAGATATAGATAGTATAGATATAGATATAGATATAGATATATATAATTCAACTTCAATCCTCCATAAATAATAACCGATTTAAAAAATACATTGATTTTTAGTAGCAATTTTAAAAGTTCAGTAATCAAATTAAATCAAAATTATTAATTTCAAATGATAATTACTGTAAATAAGTAAAAAATTAAAGTGAACTTTTTACAGTCAAAATTAAAAAAATGTGTTTTTTTTTCTTGGGTACAATAGTACTACTTTCAAAAAATAGTGTGGTTTTTAATTATAGCATAAACGATTTTTAATTAATTTTTTTTTCTATTATCCATTTGACATGGATTGAGATTACTTTGCTAAGGCATAAAAAATCACCAATAGAAATAATACAAGTGGCTCATTTAAGGGGAAATAGGATTGATAACCAACATTATTAAAGGTTTCATCATGAAATTGTATGATTGGGGTGACTGAAATTACAAAAATGCCCCCTCTAGAAATTTGTTTGTTTTATTTGGGTTACCGACCATTATACAGAGGGGGTTCAGATAATAGTAAAGTTTTTAAGAAAATACGAAAACATTCGAATCATATTTGATTTTATACTGAAATCACATGATATTACGGAACATGGTCAACCAAGAATGTGTGGGCAACTTAACCTGTGACTTAGGTCGCCGCTATAGTCGCATTGTAATCATACGTGATCTCAGTGTAAAATTATATGTGATTTGTTCGTTATCATCTTCTCTTATTTTGACATTATTCTCATTTTAACTCATCTCTCCCTCCCCCCCCCCCCCCTCTCTTTATATATATATATATATATGTGTGTGTGTGTGTGTGTGTGTGTGAGAGAGAGAGAGAGAGAAGTTAAGTTAACGGTGAGAAGCGTGAGAAGTGGATCTGAACCGTTGATCTCTTTTAATCTCAAGCCCTCCAATGAATTGCGGCTTAGATAATAATTGATATGGTGCATGTCGGTGCATCGTATCTCGATTGCATCTCATCCTAATGTACGTTCATTTTTCATCCAACGGTCGATAACCATTTCTCACGCTTCTCACCATTAACTCAACTTCTCACCGGAACCCAACCCTATATATATATATATATATATATATATATATATATATAGGCAAAGGATCGTACGAGAAGTTGAGATTAATGTGAGAAGCGTGAGGAGTGGATCTAAATCATTGATTACTTTTAATCAAATGTCCTCCCATGAATTACGGCTTAATAGAGAATTGATTTGATGCATCTTATCTCGGTGCATATCATCCTAATATGCATCCATTTATCATCTAACAATTGATAACCACTTCTTACGTTAACCTCAACTTTTCACCAAAACACAACCCTATATATATATATATGACGGAGGTTTAGGGAAAAACCTCAAAAAAAAGGAAAACTGAAGAACACTTCGATAGCTTCTCATCTTGACGGCATGCACTTGTGCATACAGGTAAATTGAGATGTTTTTTTGGTTTTTATACACAAGTGCATTATGCACTTGTGCATATTACAAATTACATGTATGCACAAGTGCATACCGTCCAGATGAAGAGCAACCAGGGTGTTCTTCAGTTTTCTTTCTTTTTTTTTTTTTTTTTTGAGGTTTTCCCCTAAACCTGACTCTCTCTCTCTCTCTCTCTCTCTATATATATATATATATATATATAGGGTCAGGTTTAGGGGAAAACCTCAAAAAAATGGAAAACTAAGGAACACTCTGATAGCCCTTTATTTGGACAGTATGCACTTGTGCATACGAGTAATTTGTAACATGCACACGTGCATATGCACAAATGCATAATGCACAAGTGCATAAAAACCAAAAAACTATCTAATTTACTTGTATGCATAAGTGCATCCCGTCCAGATGAAGGGCTACCAGTGTGTTCCTCAGTTTTCCATTTATTTGAGGTTTTCTTTTGAACCCCTCTCTCTATATATATATATGTATGTATGTATATTAGTTGTGAATTCAATAAAACATATAATTTTACTGTAAATCAAGTATATTATTTTTGTTTAATTTCTCATTAACCAGTAAATGTTGATATGGCTCAATATTTATGATATGTTTGAATGTATTATCAATCGATTATTGGGTTGATTGCAAAATTCAAATGTAATTTATTTTAAAAAAAATTATGATTATTAAACAAATTAAACCTAAATAAATAAATAAGTAAATATGATTGATTGAAAGATAGTTTGTGAATTGTGATGTCACCTTCATGTTTCAAATTCAAACTCTCCGGTTGTTAAGGCATGATCAACCACTCCACGTGGCATTTCAATTTCAACCAATATATCGTAAAATTATATCATGTTTTAATTATTAAATTTATAGAAATAAAACAATTAATTAATCAAATAAAAAAATTAACATTAAAATAGATGAAACAAAAACCAAGGAGGATAAGATTGGTAAATTATTAAAAACCATCTCTAGCATATTGTCTAAAATAAAGAAAATTGTTAAAGGAAGAAATAAATATAACAACAATAAATGGAGAGAATGAATCTGTAATTCTCATTAATCAAATGCCCTTTAAATAGGGATGAGTTACAAGTAGATAACCACGAGATATTTCAGTTCTAATCTAACTCTGATATATTTATCTCTATCTCTATCTTTATCTCTATCGTCATATCCTTTAGACGATGGCACATTTATCCTACAACACTCCCCCTTGTGCCGAGTTAAAGGAGTGGTGGTGCACAGTTGTTGCCTCGTTAAAACCTTACGCCAAAATAAAACCCAGTGGGAAAAAATAAAAATATGACGAAGGAAAGAGTACAACACACCAGCTTCTTTGCAATACATAGACTTTTCCTTCAGTCTAGTTTTCTCTTAGATTCGTACTTTAATCATGAGAGTTAAGAAAATACGATGGTATATAAATTGTTGCCTCACTAAAACCTTACACCAAGGAACAAAACCCAATGGGAAAAATAAAACATTGGTTGAAGGAAATAGCACAACATACCAATATCAAATATATAGTAGACTCCCCCTTTTGTCTACTACTCCCCCTGATTTGTGCATTAATCGAGGGAGTTTGGAAAACATTTCCATTTACTTTCTACACGTTTCCCAATATATGGTTTTATGGTAATGAATTGGTAAAATATGTCACATTCTTCTGACACCTTACTTGATTCACTTGAATCTAAATGAGAGTCTTTTATTGCTGATTGTATAGAAACTTAAGAATAATATGCTTTGTGTTATTACCTTGATGTATCTTATGTTCATTTCTTCAATATATGATGCATCATTTCCATATATGCAAGTAGGATTCTGGTTGAACCCAAAATTACTAACTCCTCTAATAAATGTAATGATAGTCCTTAATCATATACATTATTTTATTATATCATGGAGAGTAATATTCTTGGATTAGTTCAAGGAGATAGTTACAAAGGATTGCTTAGTTTACTTCCAAGCAATCGACGTGTTCCTTGTGGTAATTCTTTATCCAGTTTGGGAACAACCTTTGTATGGGTCAGACAGATACCTAATATCAGCAAACACATACCAAGACATTGTTTGGTGTTTTTCTATAAGAGCTAGTACTTTTGCTGCTTACATTCTAAGTAGGTATTGAAATTCCATTATCAATCCAATTTTTCTTTCTATAGGGAAAGTATAAACCCATGTCAATGGTTCCAAAATATTAATTTGATATCATTCCAATGACTTTGCGTTGGCGCTGAGCTAAATCTAGCTAACAAGTTCATTGAGAAATATAATGTATGGTCAAGTGTATTATGCTAAGTACGATAATGCGCATATTGTACTTAGATAGGGAATTCCAGCTCCCAACATTTTTCGTCATCATCCTTTAGACGAAATGGATTTTTCCTTATATCCGACACTTCAACCGATCATGGGAGTGCTAACCGAATGCGCTTTGTCCATATTAAATTGCCTGATTATTTTATGGACATATGCGATCGGTGAATTAATATTTCACAAACTCGGTGTCCTAACTCAAATATCTAGACAAAACCAAGTCTTCCCAAGATCTTTCCTCTCAAAATCAGATTTTAAGTAGCTTGTGGTTCCTCTCATTTCATCATGAGTGCCTATTATGTTCATAACATTGACATATAGAGCTACTTTGAAAATCTGGAACTTGTTTTCCATAATAAATACGCAAGAGAACAGTTCATCGTTCTTATATATCCTTTCCCAATCAAGTATTCCATTAGGCGGGTATACCACATCCGCTTAGATTGCTTTAATCTATAAAGTGGGCATTTCAATTTTATTGCAAACGCATTTCGTGGTTTAGAGTTACTTGATTTTGGTAATGTAATATCATCAAGTACTTTATATATCTCCAAATCTAGATCCCCATAGAGATACGTAGTAACCACATCCATGAGTTGCATTTCCAGTCCTTCGGAAACTATGCTAATAAATTATTTGGATGTCATAACATCCATCATGAGAGAGTAGTAAGTCTCCTCGTGGTCAATCCAAAGCGTTGTGAGAAACCTTGCGCCAAAGGAGAGCCTTACATATTAGGACTTCATTATTCTCATTACGCTTTATGACAAAGACTGAGTTATGTCCTACGGGCTTTACACTTGGTAGGTTAGCACTACCAGACCAAATACCCGATCCTTTGTCAAATAATATAATTATATCTGGATTGTTTCTTTACATTTAGGTCAATATGCTCTTTGTTGATATAATTCAACCGAGTCTGGTTCGATGTCGTCGTGCTCGATCATTTTATGAGCCATTGTATATGCGAATAAATCATCAATGATTATATATGATCTGTCCATCGACTCATATGTACTCTCATAGTTCATTTGAGATTAATATTCATCTCTAGAATCAATATTAATTTTGGAGCGTCCTCCAGTGATGATTCATGGACATAATTATAATTAGAGACAATCTCATGAGAGTTTTGTATATTGATGATAAATGGATGTGCCTCACTATTCTCTTCCTTTAGAATAGTATCTATCGAACCAAGTAGCTTCCACCACTTCCATTTGGTAGCTACGACCTCAACCACACCTCCACTATGTGTGATTGCAACGCACTTTCCAACGGCGTTGTGCCCCTGTTGGGGACTTTTTAACCTTGCGAGTATATTTGCAGCTCGCATATGTGATCTTGTCACTTTTGTAATATTAAACGTATCAGGTATCGAGTCTGATTCGTTTGACTTCAACATTACGTTGTGAAGTTTTGGGGATCAAAATGAGACAGAGTGGGAATATTCAATGACACTTCCTGTCGTTCCCATGGAAAATCCTTTTTCCTATCTCCCCCTAACGACGGGAAGACTGTCTTATGAAAGTGACAACCCGCAAATCTAGCGGTAAAGAGATCACTAGTCAAATATTATAATTAGCGGATAATTGTTGGGGGTTCATATCCAACATTTACCAAATCGTCTTTAAGGACCCATTTCGATGCGCTGTGGGGGCGCAATTGGCACATATAATCAAACATGCGTAAATGTAAAGTATCAGGCTTATATCCAGTTACCAACTGGTACGCATGAGACTGGTTAGCAAGCAGTGGGTCTAAAAACGAAAAAAAAAACTGCATATAATAATTGCATAATCCCAGGTAGATGTGGGTAAATTGGTGCGCATTACTAATACCCTAGATGTCATCATATTCTTTTGATAACAACTTCTATGAGACCATTTTATATATACACATGGGGTATAGGAAACTCTACATTGATCCTAATACATATGCAATTAACATCAAATCCTTATGATGTAAATTCTCCAGCATTCCAAGTCATGTAGACTTGATGAAATAATAAGGGTGGTGAGCCCTTAAATGTATAACTAGTGCTAGGAGTGCAGTATTTCATGTGGACAATAATACGACATGCGTTCATCGTGTCGAAACCAGAACCATAAAGTACTTTAATGGTCCGCATTCTGGATGTTTATGTCCATAAATATCACCTTGTAACAATGGAATATTTTTGTATAATGTCCTTAGCTTTAGTACGATCTCATTCCTGTATTGGCTAAGGATTAGGGTATATACAAAAGTTTATGTATTCGAGAGGGCATATTATGATAGCAATGTTGTTTCTTATGCTTCAGAAGTCAACAGTTGCAATTTGCCTCATTTTGCCTTTCACTCGAAAGAGAATGTGTCTGTGTATTTTGCAATACACGGATCACTATGTCATAACCACGGTGTCCCACATGGTCATGTCAAAACATATATATGTTATTGCCCCCAAAAGTTCTTTATTGGTGACAAAATATGTTTCGATGACCCAGTAATCTACTAGTTTGACACATTAGTTTCCATGATATATGTTTCCTTTCATATTCATTGGAATTTATGTATATATGCTCATTTTCATTTCCATTTGATACGAATATCTTTACAAGGTTCCTATTAAACTTGTTCCAACAAGAGAGTGACAGTTCATCGTCTAAGTAATTTGGTTGGATGTATTATAAAACAAGTATTAGTCTATCTTTTTTTTCGATTGTGTGATAGGTCAAAAAAAATCAATTCTCCTCGATACATTCCTACACGGAACGGAGAATATTGAAATTTTTTGTATTTGTTTTGATGTATTTTTTTACATCTATAATGGTTACATATTCGATTTTACTTTAGCAAATAAATTAATTTTGGTACTTCAAATTAATTTCAAAGAAACATATGCATAATCAATATTAAATATTAAAACAAATATGTCATATTTCATTTTCAACGTGTTCCCTTTTTGATAGAAGCACTTTTTAGTGCATATCTTATTTGATTGTCCATTATCACCTGGGTAGTAGTTGTATCCTACACTAGGTGTTGAAAAATCCTTCCTGACTCTTACCAATACCCTGACCCTTTATAGGGTCTCGTCCACATGGTGCATAAATGTCACATGTGTGAAATTGTTTTTAACTCACAATCCTTTGGAGTTGTTTCCACCTCTAACACTTTCACTATCGATATCGGGAATTTTCTTTATCCCGACATATGTGGTGTTATTCGAAAGAACCTTGTTATGTCTCTCAACCACTTTCATTAGGTTGATGAGTTTGTCTAAAGGTTGTATTCCAACTTATATTTATATTTACTTATATATGAAAGGTGGAAATAATGTTAAAAATCATGTCATCTTCTGTGAGTTCCTTGCCACAGAGATTGAGATGCGTTTTGGATATATTTCTTTTTTGACATCAGTTACCTTTTTTGTAATCGAGTAAGTGGGTTTCATTCCAATGTACGATTAGTTCGGTAAGTACATATTCATGAGTACTTCCGATTATCCCTTTCGGGACATCCCACGTTTCTTTGGGGTTTCTAGTAAAGGTATTCCTATGAAATTTAGGATTTATATGTCGTCTCAAAACATGAAGGTATTTGCTTGTACCTTTTCAAGAGGTTGGTTTTAGAGTCAATAGGGAGTTGGATTTTAGGTATTTTCTTGTACCTTTTCAAAATGAGGTTTATATACTCATTCAGATTCTTTTGAGTTTACGACGTTGATTTTTGAATGAGTTGTTTCAACCATTTACATATATAAAGGATAATATATATATATATATATTTTATAAGAAAATTGATTATGGTTATGAAATTTCATTATCATAACAATATTGGATTTTGTATGCTTTAATTTTATTGATAATACTTCATCAATATTTCAATTTGCGAAAAAGAAATCACTCAATCTATTGGATTTCCAGGTAGTAGGGGAATCACATGGATTTCTTAAATCCCTACAAACCTTAAGGCTGTTTACACCCGTTTGACAAAATCCAGTCGATATTTTGCGATTTATTTAATTGGTAGATTTTGACATGAGGTCAAAAAAAATGAAATCAGATTCAGAAAAATTATTGTATATCAGCATTATGGGAGCTTTTGACATGATCCAAAAAATATGAGGTTGAAAGTGTAACTTCTAAATATGAATTAAGGTTGAAAATGATGAGTAGGAACCCATAATCAAGATAAGCATTTGAATAATATTTTAACATTTTCATGCTATTTTTTGGAGCGTTTATCAAAACACCAAAAAATTATGAATGTTGAAAGTGTAACTTTCAAGAATTAATTATAAGAATGATAAGTAGGAACTTAAATTAAGATAAACATTTAAATATTACGTGGATAAGGTAATTTCTAAAACTAAATCTATAAAAGAATTAGTAAACATGTTAATATCAAATTAAAGCCATTGACTTAAATCCACAAATAACAATTAACTAGTCTACAAATAACATAGTAAAATAATTATTCATATTAATAATTGGATATGGAAACAATAATAATCAAATAAATAGTTAATGAAACTTAATGATTAAATAAAAACAATTTAACAGTAATGGTTGATGGAAGCTTCCTTACATAATAATTCTTTCTTCTTCTTGTAGATGTGGACAAATTTTACCTAATTATGGTTTTGAAAACTACAATCTTCCTTAATTATGTGATATTTAAGTAGTTATAACATTGTAATAATTTCTTCAAACACTAACTTCTTAGGGATCAAACATATAATTTTTCATAATTTATTCTAAATCCAATGAACACAATTATACAACATGATATAATTAATTATTATAGTAAAAAACATATAATAATAATAATACAATTACGTAATACCTTCAAACACCATATTCTTTTTTTTTTTTTTACGGCCTAATTTTATTTTTCAAATTTTATTCTCGAAGCGATGGATATCAAGCTTAACAACAACAAAAAAACTATTAAAAAAATTTGCAACAAATTAATCACACAATTTCTTAAAGAGAAAGAAAATAAATCCCATATTTAAATTTTCATCGCATAAGCAACCATTTATTACTAATTTTTTTCTTTTCAATATCATATTAGATCGTAAGCGATTGAAACTGGTAGGAAAAAATATATAGTTTAATACGTGATATTAATTCATAATTGACTTTTATCATCATTATCAATTCATCATGCATCAACATAAACTTTTATGAACATTACTATGCATCAACAGAGAAAATAATCATTTATCTAGAAAGGGTATATGGTGGAAGATATTGGCTAATACATGCTGTGTCATCAAACATTAGCTATGCCACATATTCAAAGAGCTTAAAATATAAAGATGTTTACCTGAATTGTAGAGTCGATTGATAAAGTTGCAGATACGCGACGAACATCGTGCTGATAACGTGTTAAAGGAAGAAATAAATATAACAACAATAAATGGAGAGAATGAATCTGTAATTCTCATTAATCAAATGCCCTTTAAATAGGGATGAGTTACAAGTAGATAATCACGAGATATTTCAGTTCTAATCTAACTCTGATATATTTATCTCTATCTCTATCTTTATCTCTATCGTCATATCCTTTAGACGATGACACATTTATCCTACAACAAAAATAAAAATTTTGAGTTAATTTTTTGTTCCAACAGATTCTTTATATTATTATCTAATATATTATAAACTTCAAGTTTAGAAAATTCTCCTAAATCTTAATATTAAGAAGAGAAAATAGTTTTTTTCTACTAATGAAATTGAATATATTATTATTTCATATAAAGTTTTTCCAAATATGTATTGGGATATTTTAATAATATAATTAACGTTTAAATCTTAAAATAGAAAATCTATAGTTTTGTTTATATATTTTAACTTTTAGTTTTCTATTTTAGAAAAATTATAAAAAATTTGTTGAAAATACTCTAAGCTATCCATCAACCTACCTCCATCTTACCCGTTGAGTCCAATCCAATCTCGTCCATATCCCAAAGGCACCCATATAACAATCCTTACAAAATGCTTTCGAAGAATCTTAGGCTATGTTTGGTAAACTAGCTGATGACTGATAAGCTAGTTGGTGACCTATAAACTAGCTGATGAAAAAGTCACATTTGGTATAAAAAAAACTAACTTATAAGCATGTAAAATTACCAAAAAAAATATATAGAAAAAATAATCAATTAAAATAATGGATATTAATGAGGGCATAATTGGAATAATCATAAAAAGCTCCTCATAAGTTACTTCAAGTAGCTCATCAAAAAGTTAGCTTATGTCCATCCAAACATGTACCCATAAAATAAGCTAGCTTATTTTTGCCAAACAATGCCTTATTGTCCTATAACTATCTTAATTATTGTTTATAACTAAAGGGGTTGTTTGATTGGTTTTGCATCAACTTTTGTATGGATAAAGTTATCTATATGGATTAAATCTGTATAGATTGGGAGGTTTTTTCCATAGATGGAAAAACACTTTTTTTTAATTGAGATGAGCATGTTTAGAAAAAACTTTCGCTTTCTACACAACTCCCCTCCCAAAAGTTTACTGAACAAGTCACTTCTCATATCACTAAACCACTATCAAACAATCATTTATAACTAACCGAATAAGTTGTGAGTCTCATTAAGCTCATTAAGTTGCTAACAAACATGTCCTTACACGGAGGAGGTTCTCCTGACCCTAGCGTCCCTCGGGTAGGTCAAACAAACGTTGACCAAAAAAAAAAAGGAAGTTAAATTTGGGCCAAATAATAACTATATAACATGAAATGCTGTAAAGATATTTACCTTAACTCTGAAATGCCTTAAAACAACCACCAACCAACATTTTTACAAAACCATTGCCATACACAAACCCTAACATTTTCAAAAACCATCAAACTCCACTCTCTACTTAACTGCCTACCATTTCTTAACTCCAATATATTTACCTTTAATCAACTTTCTGCCATCCTTCGTCATCTTCGAAGGTATCGGCTTCACTCAATCCGTACCTGCATAGATATCCATGATGAATATAATATCAATAATGAAAATGCATTGATATTCATGATGAACAATAGTGGGAGGTTCGAATAAGAAGGATAAATATCATGGGAAGGTAAGGAGGCATGGGTGGACACAAGCCATCGTTTCATTCCTTCGTCGTAGTATAAAAAATTTAGGGTCGTAAAACTATAATAATAACACAAGTTTCTCTTTGTAGAGTTGAATTGTCTTTTCTCCCCCTTCCGGATGTGGGTTAGAATCTCATTTGCATCATTTCCTTAGGGGGTGTTTGGTTCATGGATTTTAAAGGAATTGGAATGGATAATTCATTTAACCAAATTCCAATTCCTTTGTTTGGTTCACATATTGATCATGATGGAATCCTTTGAATTCCATTGAATTCCATAAATCAAGGAATTCATCATTCCTTAGCTAAAGTGAAAGAATTGAATTCCATCAAATTCCTACCAACCAAACGTATGGTCAAATTCCATTCCAATTCCTTCAAAGTCAAATTCTTTCATTGGATTCCAATTCCATCAAATTCCATTCTGCGAACCAAACGCCCCCTTAGTTTTTAGCTTTTAATTTCAGGTTTATTTTGTTTTTAAAAAAATTGGGATAAAAGACTTGAAACAGGTTCTCACATAGAAAAAAAAACAAGAAACTAATAAACAGACCAATGATGATTTTGTAAAAAATATCCATAGCTTCATTTTTTATAGTCAAATGGTGTCACCACTTTCTAGGTCCGCCTCTATAATAAGGTAAGGTTTATATGTGAATCATTAAAAAATTATATTTGAAGATGCATATGTAAATTGATAGGTAGGTTTGTAATTTACTAAATTGTGCAAGGGTTATAATTTCTTTCACTCCCTTTCTTCCCACATTTGGTGTTAAACATATCATTTATTTTCCCTCCTAAAAAGTTTCAAGAACACGGGTTTTTTTGTTTTCCCCTCCTTTTCCTTTCCTTTCGTTTGTAGAACAGGTTTCGAGAACACAACGATCCAATCATATAACCATAGCCTAAGGTTAGACTAAGGGTATGCAATCTCTTTACTTGATTATGTTTTTTTCCTCAACTTACCTACTATGTTACTGATTACTTGTAACTAGCTTTTCAAGATTTATCTTATATGCATTTCTCTCTTTCACACACTTTTCACTAGACGGGGGGTCTTCACGGAAACAACCGCTCTACTCCTAAGGTACAGGTCAAGTCTGCATACATCTTACCCCCTTTACAGAGACCTCACCTCTCCGGATGGGATATACCGGGCTCGTTTGGTTTGGTTTATATAAAATTTCTCTAGTGGAAATTATAATGAAATACAGGGATGCACATAAAGATAGCGATGTTACCTTTTGTCAGCAAGGATGGCAGAGAGACTTGTACTCTTCAATACATCACTCAAATTTAGCTAAACCGGTTAGGGGTGTTAGGTGGTCTAACTGGAGGTGGAGAGCAAGTGGCGCTCCTACTTGACTGCTCACGTAGGTTATGGTTCCCAATCTGATGGTTTAAGTACACATCGATGGTAGTAGCGCAAGCTGGAGCTCCTGCTTTTCTCTTGCTCTTAAACCTTCACCTAACAGGAACGTTAGAAGCAGGAAAAAGAAAAGGCAAACAAAATGATGACGTTATCAATTGTTTTGCAGGTAGAGCTGAAGATACCTATCTTTCCGCTTCTCCAGATATCTTTGAACTGATGCTTTTCTGCTTGCTGAACCTTCAACTTTAAATATAAGTGGAAAACAAGAGAAATTTTTAAAAGGAGAACACCATCCTAAGCAAATCATACAAAAATCTTGAGTTTTCACAATAAACCCATCATGTTTTGGGATCCACAATATAATCTAAAAAATATCGGTCAAGTTTTCTATTTAGCCACAAGATCATTGACCATCATAACAAGAATACTTAAGTGCTTCTCTTTATCGAAGGAAGCCTACTTGTTGCTGGGAAGATGATAGAATCATACCAAAGGGCCATTGGCCTAGTGGTTCCCAATAAACCAACCTTCTTGGAGGTCAAGGGTTCAAGCCTCATCAAAGATGAGGAGTGTGTGAATTTTGCCATATATAGATATTATATACTTTTAAAAAAAGATGATAGAATCATTTGCATAGAAAGATAAGAGATGGATTACATTTTCCCATGCATTTATATAGGCAAAGCACGACACAATGGTAACCGAGTTAGTGGTAAATCCCAACCTCCTTGGAGGTCAAGGGTTCAAACCTCACCAAAGGTGAGAACTGTGTGTGAGTATTTGCCGTGTATACACACACACACACAAAAAAAATGACAAATGTAGTTAAGAGTAAAGAGCATATCCCAGAATTTGGGAGAAGAGCCAATTGAGTTAGCCTCTCAATTAACATATCAAGAAACCAACCAACAGGGCAAGGATCAAACTATGAGAAGGAAAAACACATAAATGCTACAGATTTGCAAATCCAATTTCCCCCCAAATTTGCAATATGCTACGATTCTGATGCATAAAGGGCAAAGAAAGAAATCTGATAAAAGATTTGCATACTTACTGGAGTTTTCTTCACGCAACATGTTGCTTTCTTCTTTGTGCAGTCGATAGTTGTCTGTCAATCTCACTGTAGAGAATATACATTACACGTCAGTATAGAGTATTCCACACTGACCAATCTCTGTACAATCAATTTAGAATGCCTCAAAACAAATCACCTTCACCAAAACCTCAGAGTGACTACTCAATCAGATAAGCTATATGCCAAAGTGAAATTATGGGATAATGCCATAATGGTCTTGGGTACCATAGGAGAATTAGAATATCTCAAATACGTTGTAGAAGAGTTCAAATTTCAATTACACCCACGTATTTTGTTTCAAACACCCTTTCTGGCCAAAAAGCCCCGGTTCGCCAGTCAACCCCTTGCAAAAAAATATTTTTCCCCTGATCATTTAGATTAACCATTTCCCCTCAATGACCATGATACCCAATTTGATGCGAGTACAAGGAATAATGAATGAGATACAACCCGTAAACACTTCTATTCAATTACTTACAACATCGTTTCATTTTTAATTAGTTTCTAATTAAGAAATAAAATACGTTAGAATTGACCAATAATACAGCCACTAAGCATGTTGTTATATATCTATACTATATTATAAAGCATCTATAAAAAAACTCTTAAAAACAATTGCTAAAGCTTAATGTACCGCTATTTAATGCTAATTACTTAAAACTTAAATAAAGAATGAAAACTTAAAATCTCTTGCTATTTAATCCTTATCTCTAACAAATTTAACTCCCCTAAAATCACTCCTCACTTCAACTTCCCTGAAATCACTCCCTACATAATTAAATACGGGATAAAAATCAAATTTTAAATATAAAAAATATAAAATATAATTAAGAAAATCTAACAAAATATTTAATGTTCATTTTATAAAAAAACATTATTTTATTAAAACTAAAATAAATTACATTATTATTAAACTATCGAAGAAACTCTTAAAAACAAACTTTTGTGCATTAAGTACTGCTTATTGATACACATTACTTAAAATTCAAGATTACAAGTTATGATGCATGAGTACAAATTTCTAAAGCTATATGTTTGAATTCATAACTAACCGATAAACATAATCAAAAAAGGATAAACATTTTAATTTAAATATAAAGAATTTAAAACATATAAGATAATCATACTGTAAATTGATAAAAAATAAAAGAAAAAATTAAAATCGTGATGTATCTCGCTGCATTGCACGAGTACGCTTCAAGTATATATATATATATATATATATATATATATATAGGGAGAGGTTCATTTGAGAAATGGTAAATATATGAGAAATAGAGAAGTAATCTTAGCCATTCATCTGGTCAACATTTGCGGCTTTGACCGCGAAGCACCGGATAATTCCTTGTGTGGTCTATAGAAGGTAGAGGGATAATTTCGTAAAATACACAGGATGAGTTCATATATGAATCAGTTAAACTAACTAACAGATTCATATATGAATCTTTGTGATTCACAAAGGTTCATATATGAATCTTTGTGATTCACAAAGGTTCATATATGAATCTTTGTGATTCACAAAGGTTCATATATGAATCTTTGTGATTCACAAAGGTTCATATATGAATCTTTGTGATGAATCACAAAGATTCATATATGAATCTGTTAGTTAGTTTAACTGATTCAGTTAAAAGAGTTCAGTTGTGAATTGCACTGGTTCATATATGAACATATAGTTCATATGTGAATTATACATGTTCATATATGAACACAGCCCGTGTGTTTTGTAAAATTTACGAAATTCTCCTTCTATTTTTGGGATAGCCGCAACTTTTGACCAGTCAAAGCCGCAACTTTTAACCGGTCAAAGACGCAATATTTGACTAGTCAAATCCGATCTTGACCATATGAATGGCTAGGATTACTTCTCTATTTCTCATATATTTACCATTTCTCAAATGAACCAAACACTGTATATATATATATAGGACGATAATCAAATGAGAACCAGAACCGTGAAAACCGATCTAAGCCATAATTTGGTTTTGATCCTATGGTTTTAATTAAAAGTTATTTCACTTCCAACTTATTTCAAACTTGCATTGCCTTTAATGACCATAGATTAAAATTAATCAATGGTTTAGATTGGTTCTCACGATTCTCAATCTTTTTTTGGTTCTCACATGATTTAACCCCTATATATATATATATATATGAACCGGCCAAATTTTCACAAGTATTTTTTAAAATAAACAAGCAATTGTTTTATCACTCTAATTATATGGACCAGGGTGCTCCATATCAGTACAAGGATTTGGCCTAATTTCTTTTTCTTTGGTAATCAGTCAAACAACTTGATTTTTTTTCAATATGAGGTTTGGATTTGATTTGGTTATTAAAAGCTATGGGAGGAAAGGGGTGGAATATACTTTATGCATTATCTATTGAACTCAAAGTCAAAAAATTAATTATCTATACTATATTATAAAGCATTTAAGGCAAGGTCTTAAAAACTACTTTTTATGCATCAAGTAGACAAGTACCGCTTATCAATGCAAAATTACTTTAAATTCAAGTCTACAAGTTGATAAGATGGGATCATCTCTAGAGTGAGAGCTATGGAGTGCAACTATTTTGAAGATGACCTTGGATAATAATATATAGCTTTCGTTTCTATAAATATTGTATTATAACTATGTAGTAGCTCTGATACCATAACTTGTAACACCCCCGTCCTGTGAGGCCACTGGACGGTGCGCTACGATGGAATTCAAAATAAGTACAACTTATTAAAGCTTCATATTTGAATTCATATACCTAAGTGCAAATGAACATAATAAAATATAGGATAATCACTAAACAACTATTTTTATCCCGCTTGATGGATTTTTGTAGTAGCTCTGATACCATAACTTGTAACACCCCCGTCCTGTGAGGCCGGAGGACTGTGTGCTACGATGGAATTCAAAATAAGTACAACTTATTAAAGCTTCATATTTGAATTTGTATAACTAAGTGCAGATGAACACAATAAAATACAGGATAATCACTACGAGATAAAACACCTATTTTTAATTTTTTATTATAATGTACAACTTGTTAAAACTCCATGCTTGAATTCGTATAACTAACAAATAACAATAATCAAATACAAAATAAACACTTTATTTTAAATCTAAAATATCTAAAAATTCAAAACTCAATGTTTGAATTCATATCATAGTTGTTAAAGGCGCAAGGCGCACTTAGGCGCAAAGGGGTCCTGGGGCCTAGGCGCGAGGCGCGGGCCTCACGAATGCGAGGCGCATTGAATTATAAAATACTATATATATACACACACATAAATGCGTACATACATACACACATAGTAATACACAACTCAAATACCATCATATAAAAAGATATGAATATATTTATAGGGAGAAGAATAGATATGGATTGTATTTATAGGGAGAATTATCTAGTTACTCTTTTTAATAGGAGATAAGAATGGAATAGATCAATATAGACTTATCACTTGCCTCATAACTCCTTTTTGTAGAAGTCTAGGAGGTTAAAACTGATAAGGCATCATTAATATTATAGTTGACTTGATTATTAAGTTTTTTTTGCAGAATTCTAAGAGGCAAAACAAGTAATTTTTTTAAAAAAAGATCAATATTTGTGAAGCGCGCCTAAGCCCAAACTGCGCCTAAGCCCAAGGTGTTGCGCCTTGGTGTGCCTCACCTTGACTTCTAAAAAGCACAGAGTTTTGCGCCTTATGCGCCTCAGCGCGCTTTTCACAACTATGATTCATATAACTAACCAATAAACACAAGCAAATACGAGATAAAACACCTCATTTTATTTTATTAAAACTTATTATCTTTTTTATTTTAAATATAAAAATATCTTAAATATAAATATCATTTAAATTAAATGAACCTTGAGCTCCAACAAAATACTCTATCATTACTTTCATAAAAAAATCATATTAAACTAAAATAAATTACATTTTTATTTAAATCTAAATTACAATTAAACTTTAAATGAAATAAATTAAACCAGAAAATTAGAATTTTATAATTTTCAGTTTGAAACCCACATTAATGTATATTTTTAAGATAAAATAATAATCAACCGATCTCAAACCTTCTCTGGACCATAAAAGAAATTCTTGAGAGTAATAACAGAACAAAATATGAATCATGATTGAGGGTTCAAGTTCAAAACTGCGCTGCATTGCATGGGTACACTTTTACTTTAAGTATTAAACGGAAATGTTGTCAATTTACCTGACCAGGGATGAAAGCTTTCATGGGGTCGTAGGTTACAAACCGGGTTATTTGGTCAGAAACAAAGTCTTTCAAACAGAGCAGGAGTAGACTCCTCTAAATGAAATCGTTATCTCTACTATGGCCTATCTGAACTTAGTAACACTTCCATGGCCTCCAGGACAATCATCCCTTTAATTATTAAAGCCTTATTGTTTAAGTATTATTAATTATAAGTTCACACATTCTGCAATTGAACTATTGCATACAGTTGTTGTTAATTGGCTAATCATGAAGTGAGTTACAGAAGTTCATGGGGAATGAGTCGATCCCTAGAAAAATTCAGGATACAAGGTTTCAAAAATAAGAAAGCATTACACATTTGAAGTGAGAGATCAAAACAACAACAATGGTACCTGTTTGCAAGATCGGAAGCATGGCCGAGAAATCTGTGCCTACATTGATACCTGGAGCTTGCAATATGTTTCCATCAAATGGAGCTTCCTGAGGAAATTGGAGCGGGCTTGCAGCAAGCTGCAATAGTGCCCGTGCCTAAAATTGCTCAGTTAGTGACATCAGTGTGTTAGAGGCTGGAGTTGGAATAAAATATACTGTATACCTTATCAGCTGGGACATCATCATAGACATTCACCTTGCCACTATAAAATATCGTCATCTGTCCTTTTGCCTCTTCTGTCACACCACCAATCCTGGAACATTCAGGTAAAAGTTAGTCTCTGAGACAGAGTAAAGGAAACCAAACTTTCTGAACAAACATTCAACTCTCCTCTCAGACAGTCACAAGATTCTGAACCCCTAAGTCCAACCAATTTCAGTATGAACTCCACTTAAATACGTAAAGTAGTGTCACTCATGGTTTAAAAAAGCGTTCGAGGTGCACGCGCGCCTCGAGGCGAGGCGGTGTAAAAACGCTCCCGAGGCGCCGCCTCTTTGCCCAGATGCGAGGCTTACGCCTTGTTACCATGAGGCGGTGAGGCGTAAATGAGGCGTACACCTCTAAGATTACTAAATTTTCCTGAATTAAGTTTACAGCTGTAAACCACAACCTGAAAAAGCCTATTTACAGCTTACTTTTACAGCCTGGAAATTTACCACATGCCACTTTTACAGCCTAACACTTAACTTATTAATAAGAAGACCAAAAGTTGTCTTCTACATATTTTCTCTACGTTTCCAACAAGCAACAACTTCTCCTCTTTGCATTCAAAGCTCTTTCCCACTGGTCACACTCACAGGAACTGCTCTGTCTTTATTTTTTTTATTTTTTTTGGAGTTTTTTTTAATAAGTACACAGCGTAATGTACACTCAACGTTAAGTGAATATATTGAGTTTTTTTTATTACATACTGTTTGTATGTTACTGTTGTACATTGAATATTTTAAAGTTTTTCTTTACTGTTTTTCTTTAAAGTTTTATCATTTAAAGTTTTTTTTTCTTATAATTAGTAGTAGTATTGAATTATGGATTCTATGGTTTGGATATTTTGGTATGGATATATAAAATTATGTCTTTTTCTTAAGTGTTGTGAATTTATGATTTTTTTTGTTTTATTTTTTTGAGGCTTACGCCTCGAGTACCAATTCAAAAAACGCCTCGAGGCTCGTTTCCGTTTTTTTAAACCTTGGTGTCACTAATGAGAAATTAGTCCCACAAGAAACAAAAATCTGACAGCCTTGGTAATCTGGAACACGTTAATGGTAAAGTCTTAGTTTGACTATTGTTTTGCCCCCTTACATTCAAGTAAGTATCCATCCATCCTGCATATATCCAGCATATGAGTAATGGTAAATGAATGCTGCAATTCATAATTATTAGGTCATGTATTTTTATATGTATCTTGGCAATCCTCCATATCTAGCATTATGTATGTGATGCACACAATGTTACGCTTTTTAAGTGTTACATTCTTCATACATTGTGAATGACAATTGAGCTGAATCTACACCATACACATACATATGGAAGTTGATCCATGGTTATCATTGACAAGAATGTATTTAGTAAACTATTTATCCAACAAATACCATTGGAATACCAATTTAACAGGCACAATTTATCTCACCACCAATTACAAGCGTACGAATACTTGTAGAGGAAACTAATAATTATAAGCATTGAACTATCAGATAGAAGTGGCAGGTGTAATAAATGAAAATGACTACAAACATTGGTAGTGGATCAGGTCCGTGTACACACACAAATACACATAGATTTCAATTAGGTAGACATGCATGTTGCAATTAAAATAGAAGAACGGTCCGGAAACCTACAATAATAAAGGAGGGTGTAGGAACTACTGTACACTGATTTTCATGTCCTTGTTTGTTTCAACAAGCCTTCTCAAAGTAGTTGGGAAGGCCACTGATGAAAGAAAATGAATCGTAAAATAGTGCCCCCTAAGCAAATATAAACAGGTGAACCCCCTAGGGTTCCAGGAAATGAATGGGCATCCTCCCACACATTCCTATCTAAGGCCAAGTCCTTTGATATACACCAGACCACTTATGCAAATCTCTCTTCAGTAACTTTCCGCATGTCAATGTCGGTTGGCCTTTACTTCTAACAAGCTCTTCTCAGTAAAAAAAATCCTCTTCCAACCAGTGAATTGGAAGGTTTACATGGGATAAGTCCATTTTCATTTGTTTACAAAAGAAAAGTTTTTTCCTTGTGCCTACATTCCAGAAGTAATCATTTCTGAAAACTATATCTAAATAATTTTGTGCACATTTTGACTAAAAACGAAGAACCAATTATAGCAAACAAGTTTTGAAACTTGGGTACGCAGTTATGTTATAAATCTTGCAAATCTCTTAATTCAGGAAGGCAGCGGATGATGGTGTGAAGTCAATCCTTTTCATTCATTATTCATTTGTAATTAGTTATACTGAGTGAGTTGCCCATCCACCTAAATGTTCAGATGCAATATCAACCTAAAGAAGTAAGATCCAGCTAGAAATTTAATGTAAATCAATTTCTCATTGTTTGTGTTGTTTTGTTCACTTAATTGATTGAAGGGAACATAAAATCCTGGAATTGGACCATACACTCATTAACTTTAAAAGATCAACGTATTAAAAGCCAAGTGGAAACATGATAAACAAGTTTGACTTCCAAGTCAATAGGGATTTAATTTATTACTAAGACTTGCCTTGTTTGGTTTGTAAGCAGTACACACAATACATAGATACAGGGTGTGTTAATAGGGCTTCTCACGGGTCAATCTTAAGTGAAGATTTATGAAGCCAAGTTTGAGCAGTTGATTATTTAGGCTTTGGTAAAGGTGTAAATTAGTATAGATGTATTTTCCCAAAAATGCTGATGTCTAAGGAACTTTATCCTTCACAAAGTCATGGATATGAAAAACTGAAAAAGGCAACGCTAAAAATATTGAGCCAACTATATCTTTTTCCTTTCAATACTAATGGCTACCACCGAAAATAAGTAACTATCTACTCCGATAATACCAAATATAAGATCTCTTTTCAAGCCCCTGAGTTGTAGAGTTTTGGAGCTTTGAGTCTTAATATGACAAGCTCTAGTATACCCTAATGACACAGGAGAGTGCTCAAGAACTGCTGAATCGCTAGTTCAACGGATAACTGTTCTCTAAGTGAGGTGGAAGGATTTAAATACATTTGGAAAGAGAGAGAAGTGAGGTCAGGCATAGCATAATTCTTTGTGGATCAAAAGAGCGCACTTGGTAAAGACAATCTTAGTATTATAGCACGTTTTCCAACATGGTCCAACAGCTCAAAATATCTGTCAAACCCATGCAAGCTACAAAACGACCACCCATATAAGAAGATGCCTAATAAAATACTTCGGTCCTACTTTATTAACACATACAGAACATTTTCTTGCACTACTTACAAGGGCATAATGCCTATGGGCTTACCATGAAATGGTGGAAGTTCAAAAGCAAAAGCACGGCCTAAGAACAGAGACTGGTGTCTCAAAAAGTCTGTAAAATTCATAGGGAATATCGACCACAAACTATTTTATTGATCAGACAGTAGAACCGAGAGGACATAAGAAAGCTTGGGGTGCAAATGGGATTCATCAATCTACAGTGGCATGATCGGGTACCAAAAACAGTTTTGGTAATGAATAGAGAGAAAAAAGGTTTGTGCGGAATATATAAGAAGTGAGTAAATAATGTATATAGAATTGGAAACATAACTTGCAAACCATCGCGTTGCCATTTTGCCAACAATGATATCAAGGATTTATGTTGAGACCTTCACTTCCGTTACGAATGGCATCATAAAGAACTGACGAAGTATTACCATGTCAACTGATGAGACTGATTGTCAATGCTAAACTGGTGTTGTAGAGGGAATATGAGGCTTATCTATTAAGTCTTAATAACCCATTAGTTACAAAGTTTTAGAGCATAATTTAAAAATGTAAGAAGTGGCTGAACAGTTCTATTGAACCTAATCCCAACTAGTTTGAGATACAATAATTGAGGTGAGAGTGCTTGCAGGAACCATATATGTTCATGTTTAAGGTCAGGAAAAAGCTTGTCGTGTGAAGTTTTGCACTTTCATCACCTACAAGAAGCTAAACGAAAGGAAGCGAATACCCTAACACAAAGTTAATGCCACATTCTTGTAGTCTCTTAAAGATGATAAAGGAGATACAACCTTGGTTAAGCTCAAATTATTCACTTTCTAGAAGATCTTTCTATCATTAACTAGCATTGATGAATGCATAATGCTATAAAACTATGCAAGTTTTACCAAGTTTGTAATAGACCCAAATTCACATGTGCATCATCAACCAAAATGCAATTGCATGAAAGGAGCCAATACAAATCATACAAGCAACCCACTTCTAAGGAGGTAATGATGTTGAGCTTAAGCTAAATTCATTTATAAAGATAATGAACGAAAGAGAAAAGGCCTTGGTTATCAAATTAGGGCATCAGTCATGAAACATCTTATAACCGTTACGTTTTATAACGAAAAAAAATGAATTGAGAAGTTACCCAGTAGGAGCAGAATCATTATCACCCACAAAATCAGACTTCTCCGTATCATTGCGATGACCAGGTACTGATTCTTCCGCTGAAAGAGAGATCTCCGTATCCGCACTTGTTCCTTTCTGGACCTACATTTAATAGTTTTATATAATTAATCAAAGTTAGCAGATCAATTAGTAATATAATATACAAAAGCATAAAAGATAAGCATGTCAGTAACTTTGTTAAACAATATTATATTCAACATTCACTGTTTGATTTTTTTTTTTTTTAAATTAGGGAAACGAGTGGAGATAATGATTTCAAGTGAAACGTACACGAGTGGTTGGGGTTTGTTGTTGCCGTGAAGTAATGTAGGGCCTCCGGCCACCGTCTTCAGAATCCGGCACCGGTTCAAGCAACGCCTTGAGCATAATCACTTGCTGGATCGCCTGCGATTTGTTCCACGACGGCCGTCTCATCCCTGTACGGTCAATCAAATACTCCAAATTCAAATCACGAAATGAACAAAAAATCACCTTCAAAGTTCATAACACACGAAAACAACAACACTCGTTCTCGATTGCAAACCTTTTTGTTTGAGAAACCGCCGGCAATCTTCTCTCGTGAGCTGAGAAATGTCGTCTTCGGTGAGCTGATGAAGTGGTTTATCAAGCGGTGACATGGCGGTGGCGGTGGCGGAGAGCGGTGGCTCCTCCGTCGACATGGTCGGAATTCCACCAAAAACAAGTCAAATTGATCAAACGAACACTTTCAATTTGATGAATTTTGCCCCAATTCCATAATTTTTTACGTATGAGAAATTTGGGGGAAATTTTTGTGTGTGTGTGTGTGTTTGTGTGTGTGTTTGTCGTTTGAGTTTAGGACAATTTAGCCGCCGCGTCGGCTTTTTAAGGGCTTTTTTCTAAGCTCGTTAACCAATGGGAAGGCAGCAACTTGCCACCCCATAATGCCACGTATGCATATTTACCTTCTATTTTAGGTTTTTTTTTTTCGTGAAACTGAATAAACTGATGGAATAACTGGGTTTCGGTTTGAGTAAAGATTACGTAAAAATGTGTTATTGTTTTGATAGTGGAGACTGATATTGATATAAATCTGGGTATACGTATAATTTGCTTTATGATTCAGTTCGGTTGGAGATCTTCTGATTGGAAAATGAAATTGAAAGTCAGGTAGATAAGTTGGTTTTGTTTTGAATTTGAACTGAAAATGGTTTGACTAGAAACTAAGTTCAAGATATGTTATTACTTTCGGGGGAATGGGGATGGGGTTGAGTTTTATAAACTTAGCAGGAACAGAGCTGTAGATGAACATGTTCACCTTTAATCTGACCTGAATGAATACCTTATAGGTTTCCTATATTTGGTGTAAGATTTATTCATTGAACCTGTCAATGATTAGACAAGAGTGGTGTCAGGGGCAAAAGGAAGTGGGGTTTGGGATGGGGAAAGGGGTTGATGCATTTCCCGCCCTAAATCATTTAAATGAGTATGAATCTAACATGGTTTTGATATTGTTAAATAAATGGTAAATTGGTAATTTCGATACGTATAACCAAAAAAGCAATCCACAAAATTACGGTTGTCTATCATTTTGTCATCGACGAGTCTCCTGAATCTACCCCCTTCCAACTCAACTTGGATTAAAATTCTCCATTTCATGCTCGTTTGGGACAAAGTCAACAATAGTTCTTAACAAAATCGGTCTATAAGCATTAAAATTGTTGGTTTATATTTCATTTAACAAGTTTTGGCTACTGATGTTTAAAGTCAAATATTGAATTTAAACATTTTTTATGTTTTCGGGATATATTTTTAAATTTATTGCTAACAAACTGATGCATGTAATTCATAAAATGAGTTTTACGGTTTAATCTATAGTATGGCTGACCTAAATGATACATAGAAGTTGTTCGACCCTGTATAATTGGTAATGTCCAAATTAAACCACTTAGTTATAAAAAGATATCCACCAATGATTGATTGTGAATTATGTGACGTTTTTTCATAAATTAAAAATCAAATTGTTACGTCAACATCGGATTTGTTACTTAATATTTTATTGAATACAACACATTTTATATGGGTTTTATTTGACAACCCATTTTAAAATTTTGTATAATATATCTTGTTGGATATCGTATCTGATTGGTGTGCAAATCTACTGATCCACATGGTGTCAAATAATATTATATGATCCTGTGTGTCTCGAAGTGATCAATATTGTATTCAATAATCAACTCCTTATCTTTTTTTCATCAAAAAAAAAAAATGATTATTCTGGTCATAATATACGTAAAAAGCATAATTATCTTGTAACATATAAAACACTGTTGTATGAGATTCCTTGGTCTTGGTCAAAGGCCCACGCGAAGGTACAAAGACATTATTGGTGTCATTTCATATCAATCCAATTATTCTATATTTCTATTGCAACATTTGTCAAAATATCAGGTTGTTAGGACCATCTTGAAGCGAAGGATCTTGACTTTTTGTGCTTATCACCAGTTATTTTCATGTATCAGTGTCTAAGCTCTAAAATATCCATTTGTACAATATAATCTACAAATGTCATATCTATCTTTATCTAGGACCAAGTACCAACGACTCATGAAATGACAACTCCCTATGTTGATCAAATTCATAACTTTAAACATGCATGTTGCAAGCTATTTTGTCTTTTAAGCTCGATCGCTAGAGTCACTGTAATGTATCACGTATGGAATATGTGAACTAGAAAAACCTCACATGCCTGAAAAAAGGACATTTAATGTCCTTGTGACAATTAAGTTTTTATGCATGCTAAAAAAGTCGATAACTATGTTCGATGTCGGTTTCAGTTTTACCAACTTAAATATGTATGATCATAACATATTTCTTTAATAATACGACTTTTCTTTGGGCATGCATGTTGTGTCCGGATGAATGTATACATTCACCTTATGCTACATAACTTTAGTGTTTTTATAATCATTTTGGAGGATTGTTTTGTTAGAATATTTTATTCGTATTAAATGCTTATTCACAATGTAGCCATCATACCAACTATATTACATGTGCCAAAATGTTGGGCATATACGAAGGCCCATTAATGGAAGATGGGAGTTGCATAAATGAGTCAAGTCTGGCAAGGTCATTGGGGATTTCCTGACTGTTCTCCAGGACCCCTGGGATTAGTCAAGGTGTGCGCAAGTTGGCTCGGACACCCATGACTAACAAAAAAAAGTTGCATAAACGAGGATGCTTATATGGATATGTGGTAAAATTTGGTTTGATAGGGTGTCGAATGAAGTTTTATGGGTAGTATTGGAGTTGCACCTATCACAAATAAGTTAAGGGGTAGGAGATCGTGACGATCTATTCACATCAGGAAACAAATGACAACTATAGTGAGGAATATAGAAAGGGTGACGATTGAGGGAGCAAATATGATGGATAGGTCGAGCAGGAAATGAGATGAACAACGGAGTTTAGACATAGCGAATTCCAATAATTTCCATGAACATGATCGATCATTCGTTTCCAATTCTATCATCATCCTCATGGCGAAACCACATAAACATGCTAAGAAAGCAGACCTTATCCTGACCCCGGTTAATTATGTGAACCGAGTAACTAGTTTAACCGGTCCCACATTCGATCCTTGTACAAAATCCATGTAACCAGTCCCATAACGAGGCGTGAGTTTGAACCATTTAAAAAATATAAAAGATATATAAAAATATTAACTACAAATTTATAAATTTCCGTAACTCAAATACAACAATTCATACTACGTAACCTAAACCTAGCAAACCTGTCGTGTCGTGTCGGGTTCAAAGTTAAACGAGTCGATGATGCATAACCCGAGCACGAGCCGTTCAATAAACGGGTAAGAAAATATCAACATGAACACGATCTGATATAATCCGCATAACACGACCCGACCCGATTAAACCGTTTATCCTCTTAACTCATTAAACTCGTTAACCTGCTCGACCGCTAACCTTTTTAACATTTATAAAATTAAAAATTATGAAAATTCACAAAAAAAATACAAATTCAAAATTTCACTAACCTGTTTAACCTATTTTTGGACAACCAATTTAATGATTTATCTAGCCCAACCGCCCAAAAGGTAATCGTGAATTAGTAACACACACACACATATATATATATATATATATATATATATATATATATATATATATATACGGGTTATTCGGATCATTTTCGAGTTGAAAATTTTGCCCCTGACCTTACCTGTTTAATTTCCATGTCGTGTCGTGTGCACCCGTTTACTTAAACGGATTGAAATGTATTACCCAAACCCGTTTATTTCGTATCGGTTAGCGTGTCTTGTCAGTTTTTACCAGGTCTAACGTACCCAACAACTCTTTTTTCTTATAAACCTCCGACAATCAATCAAACTTTTCTAACTGGTTATCAAAAAAACAGGTGAACCGGTTATAACCCAACCTAACCGATCCTCACAGGTCCCGGTTTCTTTCTTAACGGGTTTTCGGCCCGATTCGAAAACCATAATCTTTCGGGTTTGACCATCCCTAGACCCATATTATATAGCCCATGGTGGGCTGGGCTCAATGCATTTTCAATTGTTTCTTAGTAATGGGCCATAGGCCCAATTGAGACACAAACTCCCCTTTTCGCTTCCCCCTCAATCCCTGATCGACGACGAGCGAACCCGCCGCTCACAGCTCACTCCGACTCAGTTGCTACGAACTGGGGCTCGTTTTTCTGCTCAGGTACGGCTAGGGTTTCCAAATTCCAATTAAAGTTGTCGAATTTTGTTGAGTTTTCATGTTAGAATCGTTTAGGGTTTCAAACTGTTTTCATGTTCATTGAGATTTGTATATTTCTTAATAATTCTTAATAATTCATGCATTTGGTGTGTTCTATTGTTTTATCTTCTGTTTGTTATAGTTTAGTTTGATGAAATTTGAAGAAAGGGGGATGTTTATCGGTTTATGTTTTGTATAATTAGCTCGTTAGCATTTTTGTTTCATATGATTGCGCAGTTTGGATGTGATTTTGTTTCACTGCGAAATTGCATCGTTTGGCTTATTGATTGTGATTTTGGTTAGACTGTTTATTTGTTTTATTTGTTCTACATTTGTTCAACATTTTGTCATGCTTGAAGTTTTAATAATTAAACAAAAGAACCATAAAAATATTAATGAATATGAGCCTT
This sequence comes from Arctium minus, assembly GCA_954870635.1. Taxonomy (NCBI): domain Eukaryota; kingdom Viridiplantae; phylum Streptophyta; class Magnoliopsida; order Asterales; family Asteraceae; genus Arctium; species Arctium minus. Next base: position 63,975,198 of record OX941096.1, read on the forward strand.
GATTCCCCTTGATGTTGCTTGATCCTAAAAACCTGCTTGAGAATCATGATTATTATGCTATTGGGAAAGAACAACCTCACTGCAATGAGAAGGTTACCACTTAGCCACCAAGAAATCGAACCAACTTATTTTAGTTTTTTGCGTTTTTCCTTTTTTTTTTTTTTTGTGTGTTGGGGGGGGGGGGGAGTGCTGGCTTTTTGTTCAAGTGTTGTAAGTCAATTTCAATTTACAGTCCACTTCTCAGTGTGTACTCTTTATTGTTGGACTAATTTTGTTTTGAAAATGAAAAAATAACATGCATTGCAGTCGATACTAGTAACGTGCCGAATTACATAGCATGGTCAACTTCTGGATTTGAGGTTGTGGTTTGTTGAGTTTCGAAGGATTTATTTTTGTTTTCTTGGGGAAATTGTGATTGTTTGATGCAAATCTTGGAAAAGAAAATGTTGGTACTCTTTTACTAAAACATTAAGCATTATGAGTTAGAGAATTAGGCTGAAATCCAGAGTACATATTTGATATTTCTTTATTTAAAGCTATTTGTTAGGATTCTTAAAATTTGTACTTTTGACATATTTACCAAATTTCATAGACATGTATATAAAATGCAATTTGATGTCAATGGTGGGAAGCTGGGAATTAGGAAGGAAGGTCAACAGTAATTGGAAACATTTCATTTCATGTTCCTTGTTTTCTTTTGAAGCATATATATATGTGTGTGTGTGTGTGTGTGTATATATATATAAACACTGCATGCACACTCCTCACCTTTGGTGAGGTACAAACCCTTGACCTCCTGGGAGGCTGGGTTCTACTGGTATCCAGGATATTGTCGGGCCAATATCTATTGGTATATATGTTCGTTGTTAAATGTGAAGGGGGAATTAAATTTTGTTTTCTTAACTTAAATGTGATCTTCCTGAATGTTGTTTACATTTCAGATTGGCACATAATGGGATGGAAAGCAGCTCAAAAACTGATACATCACTGGAAGATTTTGAGGGGAGATAATGTAAAAGAAAATATGCTGTTTTTTTTTTCAGTCAAACTTTACAGGTTCAATAATGCTCTTTTGCTTATGTATAAATCAATATTTTTTATTGCAGGTGATGATTATTAGGGGAAAAGATAGGGGTGCAACTGGCACTATTAAACGAGTCATTCGTTCTCAAAATCGTGTTATTGTTGAGGGGAAGAATTTGGTGAGATTACTCTCCCCATTTCACCGTTTTATCTGTATTTTATAGTTTTATCGCATATAATGGGAATTTCGGCAGGTTTAATTTGTAAACTGGTGTATTTAGAGTTTAAATTAAACCAAACAATCCCAGTATATCCCGCTCGACAGCAGGTTCTGGTGTATCTGAAATGTATAGTTCAGGATAGAGTAGACTAGATTAGATGGACGAGAATGAGGTAGGAGGGTGAAAGAATTGCAGAAGGTTTTAGGGTTTTTTAATTTGACATGGGTAGTTTAGTAATCTACCAATCTTGACCCACCACTTCCCTAATTTTTGTTCCACCTAATCTGGCGGGAGAGAACAAAAATGCAATTTTGTTTCACTCAGGTCCTAACTTGTCCCCGACTAATATCGTGCTAAACGTGGGACAAGTTTTTGTAGTGTCTTGTCCCGGGTACCAAACGCACCCTAGAAGTCGGTTGATGTCCAAATTTTGTTTTACGCATCATCCACCTTCAATATGAATTTGCTATGGTTTCGTATTTACTAATTTTTTATAAAATAATTGCAGGTAAAGAAGCATATAAAACAAGGGCAAGGGCATGAAGGCGGGATTTTTACGGTTGAAGCCCCTCTTCATGTCTCGAATGTTCAAATTGTTGATCCAGTGACAGGGTATGTATTCGGGCTATTCAGCTCAATGACCTTTTCCCAAAGCTGGTTTTGCAAAATGACCCTCTACTCTATTACGGGACCAGGCTTTTTTGAACCAGGATCAAGTTAGATGAAGGACTAGTTTTTTTAGAAGGTCATGTTCCTATTGAAAACTCCCTTAAGGTCATTTATCCAAAAGACCCGTATGTAGAGTTGCACAAAAGAGTCCAAGCCCGAAGCCTGGCCAGGCCGAAGTTTTGGGGGCAGGCCCGGCCTGGAATGAAAGAGCTCGACCTGAAAAAGCCCGTCCGGACCCTTTTTCAACCCCAGATCCCAACCCGGCCCGACCCAGGATTTTTTTTTGCTTACTGAAAACGGGTTTGGAAGGCCTGGGGCCCGAGAAAGTCCGGGCCCTGTGCATCTCTATCCGTATGTATGCTTTAGCAAAAACCAGGCTTCATTCTTCTTTGCATTTGATGCATTCTTCAATAAGATAAACCAAATGACTCGTGAATCTCACATGATGTGGGGTCCGGGGAGCGTAAGATGTAATATGCCTTTCCTCTATCCCGAGGGGTAAAAAGGTTGTTTCCTTGAAGACTCCCGTCTTGCTCATGCTTCAATAAGATGATTTTTGAAATGTTCTTTTTCAGGCAGCCGTGTAAGGTTGGCACTCGGTATCAAGAAGACGGTTCTAAAGTAAGAGTTTCAAGAGGTATAGGAGCATCAGGGTCGATCATTCCTCGTCCTGAGATTTTGAAGATAAGGGTAACTCCACGCCCAACAACCGGTAATGTCCTATATCCGTGTGTGTTAATATTTTGTACTTAATGCTTCATAGACGTACTATTGAAATTTAAGAGTTTCGTCTAAATGCTTTACAAGATTACTAGTTACAAGATTACTGGTTGTGGACTCGTGCAATACGAGACGTAAAATTTTATTATAAACCACGAATAAATAATCTATCGAGTAACACACACAGATTTTACTTGTGTTTCTACACTATAACAAGAGAACAAGAAGAAAAAAAGAATCAAATACTTAAAGTGCATAAGCATTGAACTCCTTTTATAAGCGTGGAGCTCGCTACACATTTTGTTGCTCCCTTGCAGCTAAAAATTATCAACAAACCGTAACTATTAATGTATTAGTGATTTGTATTCAATGCTTCATAGATGTTGTACTTTAGAAGTTTACGAGTTTTACCTGAATGATTAATAAGATAGTGTATATATATATATATATATAGAGAGAGAGAGAGAGCTAGAGAGAGGGGGGGTTCAAATACAAACCTTCTAATTAGTACAAACTATACAAACCAATTAAATGACATATTTATGGAAATGATGGGGATTTATTTATTATGATATGAATATTTATGGAAGATGATCATAGTTTATTCAGTATAATCAACGCTTTAAATTAGGAAATAATCGAAATATTTATGAAACCAAATATTCATTAGCTTTGATGGCTGGTTGATATTGGTCTGTATGGTTTGTACTTAGAGGGCTTGTATTTGAAACACTCTCTCTCTCTCTCTCTCTATATATATATATATATATATATATATATATATATATATATATAGGGGTGGGTTCAAACGAGAATGCTAACTATTTAAGAAAACACGATAACGGCCGATCATGTACAAAATCATACATGATTCACGCGACTTTTCCCAGCTATGTAAGTCGCAGCCAAAGTCACCAGCATCCAATTTTTGCCCTTAATGTAAAATCACATGATTTTGTATATGATTTGCTGTTTTCTTATTTTCTTAAATAGTTAGCATTCTCATTTGAACCTTCCTCTGTATATATATGTATGCATATATAATAGGGTATGTTGATGTTCTTTTACCTGCTTCTATTTGTATGTTATTGTTTTCTCCTAACCCGCTTTTCAAAATTCTATCATTTCTAACTCTCTTTCTCTCTCTTCACTGAAACAACCGCTCTACTCTTTGGGGTAGAGGTCAGGTCTACCTACATCTTACTAGAGATGCACAAAAGGCCCTAGCTTGAAGCCCTGCCCGAAAAAACCGGCCTAGCAAGGCCATGCCCATGCCAGGTGTTAAAGCCCGACGAGGATTTTTTTGCTTTTGTTTTTCCTGAAAAGGCGCAAACAGAAAAGATAACGAGTTAGATTTTTACACTGAACCCGCAGCTTAATACATTGCATAACGCTCATAAACTTTTCATTTCATCTTTTTTGCAACAGCTGGTCCGAAGGATACTCCTATAGAACTGGTGCATGAGAAAACGTACGATGCTAAAACTGGAAAAGGCATGCCGGATCTTTAATCAACTCCGCCCTTCTTCCCCTTTCATCAAATGCTGTTTATGCTTAACCTTCATCGTTTGTCCCTTTCTTAGTCCATTAGCCGTGTTTTTCGTGAGGTCTGGTTCCTCCGGGAACGGATTCTTATCCGCCTTCATTTTTAGACCCATAATCTAATCGTATTCAGTTTAGCTACCGAGGGGGAGTGATGACATAAGCTTTTGAATTTTTGTCAATATTAACGATCCGTTGCAGAAAGCTTTCGATAAAGCGTGTTTGAACATCATCTATTGAAATTCGCAGGAATTTTTAGCCGCGATTGCTTAAATCTTTCACGAAATGTGGTTGTTTTGTGAAAAAGGTTCGATTACGGATGATTGCAGCTGAAAATTTACATTTTAATGAAAGAAAGCATAAAATTCAAGGTTTCGATTCTTCATTATATTGGTTTCTGGGTTTTCGGGCCTGGGTCGGGCCTTCTATACTTATTTTCAGTAAGCAAAAAGAGAGCCATTACTCATTCGGCCCAGGCCAAGCCGAGCTCGGTCTTTGGATGCGAAAATAGGCGGATTGGGCTTTTTTGGGGTGTTTTTGTTCTCGGGCTTTTTTGTGGTTTGAAAAACAACTTGGCCCGATCTGGCTTTTAGGCCATGCCTAGGTCTCGGTTTCGAACTTGTTGGGCCTGAATTTTATTGGGCCAGGTTTGGGCCGAGCTTTTTGGGCTTTTTTGTACGTCTCTAGTTAGAGGCATGTTTATCGCACATTGGATGTCTCCAGAGTACATCTATGCGTGTATGTATATTAATAGAGTATAACAGTTATGCTAATATTTTAGAAATTTTTGGATATTTTGGAAAAAATTGCTTCAACAGCGATGTTAAACTATCCCCTAAGAGGCTAAGAGCATCTCTAATAGGTATGCTAAAATAGAATTTTTGGTGGTTTTAGAGATTTTCTTTTGCTCCAATAGCTATGTTACATTGTATGCTAAAATATAAAAAGAAGAGAGAGAAGATAAAAATTTCCGAATTTGGAGAAATCTCTAAAATGCACTATTTAAGAAAGATAATAACTTTAATATTTCCATCAGTAAGAGGCATTAAAGTAAAATGTTTAGGAGAGATATATGATGTTTTTATTAATGTATTGATTATTTAGTAATTTTTTTAAAGATTTTGACTTTTGAAATACTCTATTTTAAAACAAATATAATATATATGTTGGAAATGCTATAAAATATATAAAAATAGGAGAGAGAAACAAGAAATCTCAAACCTCAAAAGAATAAAGAGAAAATATAACATACCTGTTGTTGGGAATGTTTTTATACCTATGTTTGCACGTGTATGTATGTGTTTGTAGTGCACAATAATTGTATATTTCCAATTTCTTGTAATGGCAAATACTAGGAATGACAATGGGTCGGGTTATGGCCAGTTATTGGTATCCTTGTCCCCGAAACCGATAACCTAAACCGTCTCGATCCCCGTCGGGGATCCCCATCGGGTCCCCGCGGTTTCCTTGATCCCCGTTGGCTAACCCGTTAAGGTTAAAAATCATATATCCCCATTCACCGTTGGTTATACCCAAACCAGAAAATCGGCCCGGATTTTTTTTACAAAATGTTAATTTTCACAACTAAAAATAAATTACAATTTTTATAAACATAAGTCTAAATGTCTCAAACAATGTCTTAAATTACAATATAAAAGTAAATAAAATTCATATATCATCCAACTAACATTACGGTTTCATGATTAGACAAATAAAATAGACTTTTTCGGTAGGCTTATTTGTGGCGTTGAGATAAAATGGATAAAAATGTTTTAAATTTCAATGTAATGTTAGTATTTTTTTAGTGATATTATATATATATATATAGTGGAAGGATATTTTGCAACCCACATCTTAACCGTTGAATTCATGATCGACGGTTATTTTATTTTTATTTTTCTGTTTTTTTAAAATAAAAATATTGTGCCCCATATCTATTGTAACCGTCGATCATGAATCCGACGGTTAAGATGTGGGTTGCAAGGGTTGCAACATTTTTCAGGGTTGCAAATAAAATATATATATATATATATATATATATATAGGGTTGGGTTATTTTATTAACCCAAATTATCGTACTAACTTTATTAACCCAATAACAACTATTGATTTTAAAATGAACGGTTGAGATGATGCACACTTAAAAAATTAATTACAACATGAGATGATGGGTAATAAATGTAATGAACAATGATGCTTAGGGATAATTAAGTAAAACCGATTTCTTTACCTTTTGTAACCCCTCCATATAATAAATGTAATGAACAATGATGTTTATGAGTAAATGGGTAAAACCGATTTTTTTTTAACCTTTTGTAACCCCCGCATAATACTCCCCAAAAAAACATCTCTCATGTATGAACATGAATGTGCACTATGCAATGGGGGGGGGGGGGGGGGTGAACAATACTGGTCAGGGTCAAATGGTTCATAAAGTTTCATAAAAACATTAATGTTCACTAAACATTCTGAAAACATTAATGATTTCATAGTTGTTAATGGTTGACACCTTGAACTGATAAACCCATTCATGAAAAATACACATGATTGGTTTCATATTTGTTCATGGGTAGTTCATTTAACATTTATGAAACAATTTATCACAACCACAATGTACCCAATGTAGTCATTGTGTGAACTGATGAACCCATCCAACCCTAAGAAAAATTAACCCTTTATATTATTGTTCATATGTCTTCGAGTCACACTAGTAATAATAGTTCATATTTGTTCATTACAACAATTTATCACAACGAAATTTGATGAGCAAAAGCAAACTCAAAACACCTAGTATTTTGATAAAAATTAAGAATAGCTAAATCAAATTTGTAACTCTCAATTAATGTTCAATTTTGTAACTCCATTTTAAAAAGTCTACCAAAAAAAACCAATTTTATGAAATACCAAATATATCCTTGGACAATTAATATATATATATATATATATATATATATATATATATATATATATATATATGGAGAGGTTCATTTGAGAAATGGTAAATTTATGAGAAATAGAAAAATAATCCTAACCATTCATCTGGTAATTTATGGCGTTACAAATTTGTGTACTTTCGATTCTTCGAATTTGTGTACTTCAAAATTCGATTGGAATTTACCCATTAGTATCGAGTATAATTTAGAAATTCTTTTGTTTATCGTTTTATATGAATTTAAATTGTTAATAACTTGTTCGTATTGTTCAAGACACTGATAAAAGCACACACATACACATATATACATATAAATTATATACAAATTTGTCGCCTTAAGCCACGCTTTAGAAAACACATAGCCTCGCCATAAATCGTAAGGTTTGAGGCTTGACCTCGCCGCCACTCAACACATCATTTAGAACTGGCTAGGATTACTTCTCTATTTCTCACACACTTAGCATTTCTCATTTGAACTTCTCCACACACACACACACACACACACACACATATATATATATATATATATATATATATGTAGGTAGATAGATAGATATATATATAGAGAGAGAGATTCAAGGGAAAACCTAAAAATTTGGAAAACTGAGGAACACCCTGGTAGCCCTTGATCGGGACGGTATGCACTTGTGCATACAAGTCATTTAAGTTGTTTTTTGGTTTTATGAACGTGTGCATGTTACAAATTACTTGTATGAACAAATGCATACCGTCCAGATGAAAGGTTACTAGAGTGTTATTCAATTTTTTTAAGTTTCCCCTTGAACCTATATATATATATATATATATATATATATATAAGGGTTAAATCATGTGAGGACCAAAAAAAGATTGAGGACCATGAGGACGAATCTCAATCATCCAAGTGTTTTAATAAAGGTTATGGAACACAATGGCAATTTTGTGATATTCTTGAAATCTGGAACTAATTATTAAAGAAATAGAAAGATGAAGGGGTATTTAGGACAATCACATCCTATCCATAGTTAGCGGTGCTCAAATTTCCGACCAACCTAATCAACCCGGCCAACCCAACCCGAAAAAACGCAAAAAACGTAAACCAAGGTAACCCAATACATAATCGATACAAAATTTGCCCAAAGCGCATCTATTGGGTTGAAACAAGTTGAGCCCAAAGTAACCCGATCAATCCGCCAGCCCAAAGTAACCCCATCAACCCGACCAAAACTTATACGTTTTTTATTTATTTATGGTTTTAGACTTTTAGCGGCTCTTCTTTCTATCAATTCTTAAGTATTCCTATCTTAGCCGTAGTTTGGATTTTTCTACGAGACCATGCCGATTAAAATTGTACGAATCTAACCTTCAAGTCTTCAAAAATCTTCAACGTCGATAGAATCAAGAGGCAAGAGATGTTATTATTCTATTTTTCTCTCTTATTAACCTTATTTTTATATTTCAATGATTTTAGTTTTTTAAACGGAATCACTTATTGTAAAATGGTGTCTTAAAGTTTCAACCCGACTAAACCGACCAACCCGCACGAGTTGGGTTGAGTTGGGTTGCACTTTTGATTGGGTTGGGCTGGGTTGAGATTTTTCAAACGGCAAACATTGGGTTGGGTTTTTCAAGTGACTTCAACCCGACCAATCCAACCCGTGAGCACCCCTATCCATAGTCAACAACAAATATAAAAAATCAAACCCTAGTCAACAACAAAAATAAAAAACCAAACCCTATTGAAAGTTCTAGAACTTTTCACCATCGTCGATGACAGTTCCAGATTTGAGAGGTGGATCAGTCTTCTCTCGATCGATGATAACTCCAACCATAGGCGTCGCCCTTGTCGTTGCTATCTGTACACAACGACTAGGATAAACACGACGTTTTGCGGTGATGATGCCCATGCACCATTCTTCTTCTTACTTCAACAACATAATGGTGTTTTTTCGGTATTCCCTCTATCATTCATCGTCGCACTTGAAGAGACCGGATTTGGCGGTGATGAAGCCATAGAATTTCCTGGACGACTGAAGACGGTGGTGTTCTTCAAAGCCAAAATTGAAGCTAGAAATCAAACCCTTAACTCAGATATGGGATTAAGGTGTTCTTCGAAACCATAATCAAACCAAGAAATCGAACCCATAAAGCAGATATGGGATGGAGGTGTTCTTCGAACCTCTAATCGACCCAAGAAATCATACATGGTGAGTTAGGTTTTTTTTATCGTTCTTGAGTTTGGGTTATGATTTTCTTAGATTGCTCTTCGATTTTGAGTTTAGATTTATGGTTGTTCTTGACTTGATTAAGTTTTTATGAAATTTGTGGTTGGTTTAGTTTGTATTTATGTATACTTTGTTTGAATTGATGATATTGGGATTCTATTGTGTATGGCAGTATGGGTACGGATTTTTGTATGGCGATGCTTGTTGGAACATGGTGTTTGATTCTCCCTTATGAAACACATAAGGTGAACATGTTGAATCTATATGTTTCACATGGTGAATTTGCGTGTTTCATCTCGTGAATTTGTGTGTTTCATTTGGTAAATATGTGTGTTTCATCTTGTCAATTCGTGTATTTCATCTGGTGAAATAGCATATAGATGAAATAAAGTCATTATTAAGTTTATAAAAAATAATAATTTTGTTTATGATTCAATTGATGAATATGTGTTTCATTTGGTGAATCTTTGTTACCAAAATGACAATTATGCCCTTTTCATGCGATGAAATAATTTTCGAGTAAAAAACTTTGGATCAAAACCAAATTACGGCGTAGATCGTTCTCACGGTTTTCAACATTTTTGTGGTTCTCATTTGATTATCGTCATATATATATATATATATATATATATATATATAAATTTCTCAATTCTAAATCTAATGATACAAAAGTTATGCCAATTTAAGGATGTCTTTATTAACAACTTAATGAACTTAATGGAATTTGCAACTTATTCGGTCAGCTATATATTAATGTTTGGTAGTAACTTAATTTGTCAATGGATTAGTTTAGGCATAGCCTAAGACACCCTTAAAAAAACTTTATGATATAGAAAATAACTTATTTAGTAAGCTTCAAGGGAAAAATATATGCAAAAAGTCAAGTTTTTTTTTTCCGAACATGTCACTCTCAATTAAAAAAACACATTCGTTCCATCTATGAAAAAAATTATAAACAAAAAACTTCTCAATGTATAAAGACATATTAATCCACACATATAACTTTATCCATACAGAATTTAATGGAAAATCAACCAAACAACCATAAATGACTATGCACACAATTGCAAGATTTAAGTTTTTTTTTATGGGGTGGTTTTCAAACTTCCGGGACAAAAAAATTTTGGAAATTTGAAAAAAATTAGATTTATCATTTTGGAATTTAACCCTTTATTAAACAATGAATGTTGAAAAATATACGATTAGATATCGAAAAATACATAATTTATAAATGTATAATCATTATATTTTTAGTTAATAAAATATCAATTTTATCCTTAATAAAAAATACAGTTTTGTTGTGTAAATCTATAGTTATTCCACTAATTAATTTCTTTATGACATAAATTCTTAAATATTCGTCCACAATAATTAGGGTTATAATTGATAATTAATAGACATATATTTAAATAAAATTATAAAATTATTTCAAATATAAATTACTAAAAAAGGTCTTAGTTTAGATGGGTAATAAATGACAACCCAGGAAAAATATAGGTGGCAGATAAACAAACAACATAAATACAAGGGGGAGTTTAACAACTTTTTCGAACTAAATATGACGTAAGCATATCTTCTCTGAAACTAACGCTAACGTCATCAACGGCCCCACAATAGCCTATAAACAGTAAATGCGTTCACCTTTTTCCACGTCTTCCTGATTTTTGTACCATCCATGGATTTCTGCACCGACCCGTTTTCATTGCCTACTTAAACCCTAGTCGGTTCTTCCAATTTTTCATTCGTCACTTGATTTCCTTTGTCAATAATGCCGATTAAGCGATCACGAACTACTCGATCTTGTGTGCATTTGGAAAAGGAAGTTGTCGGTGCTGATGTTGGGAAACAACCAGTTGACCAGTCATCTTCTGCTATTGGATCTCAGAATAAGGCGGCAAGAACATCAATTATGGTGGATCATGTAGTCAATCCACCAATTCCTTTGGATCGAGAAGAGATTTTTACAATTGGGTCACCACCACCGTCACTGCAACGAGCATTGCCCGTTCAAATCCAGCTCCATGGAGGCGGTTTTTCGGCACACACAAATCCTCTGCTTCCTCTGACATTTCTCGATGTATGTAACTACTGCAAGGAAAGGATCCAACCGAATCAAGATATGTACATGAACGGGTAAATATTTTTTTTTCACTTACCTTACAGATTTTTAAGATTAAACTCTGAATGTTACTAATTTGACGGATTTTTCAAATCAAAATAGATTTCTCGTGATTACAAATATGAATTTAATTTGTTTGATACATCAAATCGTACAGAGGCTTAGAAGCGTACTGTTCTCCTGTATGTCGTGATAACTTCAACAACATGATGCGAGCAACAGGGAATCAATCTCCTGAATCCGAGCCATCAACTAATCACCTTCAATGGAAGAACAAGAAGTGATATGTTTTTCTAACATTTATGTATATACAGGCAAGAATACAGTATCGTAAGTAATGTGTGTATATAGATATATAGAATGACGATAAGTACTGTATAATTCTTCATCATATGAGCCTAATTTCACCTTCATTTTATCATCATTGGTTATGGTTTTAGTTTGATAGTCTCCTTGGATCGGTAGCAGTGGTTGCATGCAGAATGTGTGTGTGTGTATATATATAATAGGTCAATCGACCTTCGTTTTGTGTTAACTTTTAACGAGATTTGTTTTTGTTAATATATATGTTAACACACACACACACATATATGCAAGTCAAATGTTTATATATGTTTTAAGAGAAAAAACATATATAAGAACTCATCACGTTTTATCCTTCAGTTTAATTTAATTGATGTGATCATAACATTTTTGGACCAAAAGGGGAATTTCAGTACATCTTACGATATCAGTATTAACCCAATCAAGGAAACTCAATGATCGTTGATTATGTTACATCTTATCAAATCTTCCAAACAAAAATATATTTACTTTTAGAAATAAGAAAATCAAAACTATTAACAAACCACAAGGACGAAAATAGTAATTTACTAAAAAAAATGGCCCAAAATACATCTATTTTGAGCCAACTACAAGCCCATTTATCCTAACTTTTAAAATGGGATTTAACTACAAACATACCATTTAAAGGGCCCATTTGAGATGAAAATAATTCTTGTATATTATTCTAATCTTGTGGATCTCATTTATATTTGTTAAGATATGATAATAGATTTAAAATAAATAAATGAAAAATACGAATCATTGTAATTATTACAAAACAAAAAGGGTATAATGGTAAAACTGACACAGTTCATTCAATCGGTCTGATACAAGTAGTTCAAAATAACTCGAGTCTTACAGATTATATATCTAAATCTTTTTCGATACCTTTATCTTCAATTTTGTAAATGCTAAACAATCAATAATCTGACCTTTCATAGTTCACATTCTTACAAGAGAAAAAATAATCAAACGAGTTTTTATCTTTTCATAAACCGAAAATTACTGAAATTGAAAATTTTCAGTTTCCGACCCTTTTCTTTTTTGGAAATTGATATGATGATGGAGAATTGACTTCAAAACAAGGACAATATAACCATCAACATCAACTTCCAACCCGACTTTTTTTTTTAATAAAATACTTCCTCCTTCACAAAGTAAATGTCTACAATTAAAAATAGTAAAAAAAATTAAGAACATATGTAACTATTACACTTTTCACTTAGCAAAATTACATTTTTATCCTTAATTATATAGAGAGAGAATTGTTTTCCATCACATAAATAAGGGTAGAATAAGAAGTTGACATTTATTTTTGAAAATAAACATTTATTATAGAACAAACTAAATTAGAAATGTAAACAGTTATTTTAAAACGGTGATAGGTAGTGACAATTATCATATTTTTATAGATTAAATTTATGAATTTATGGGTCTGATTCTATCATCACATATATTTATATCAATCAATAATTTTTTTTATAGATTTAAAAAAAACCTACAATAAAAAATTTAAAACATTTATTTTAATTAAATTTAATGAAAAAAAACATTTTTTATTTAAAAAAAACATGGGTAAATAATAAATATGATTTAAGAAGTGAAGTTGGGGATCTGACAACTTGTTAAAGAAGCCAAAAAGTACATCACATTTTTACTATTTCCCCTCCAACCTCCATTACTCTTGACTCCCACATTTTTTTTATCTGTTTCAATTGAAATTGGATCGGATCTGATCTGATCGAACTAAAATCACGAAACTAAAGAAATATAAATTTAATTGATCCTAAAACAGGTCATTTGGGTTGGATTTGATCCGTAAATACGATTATTTCAAAATAGTAGATGAAATAAGAAGACTAGATATTGTGAGAAGGTAAAAATGAAAAGTTAATATGTTAATTATTAAACAAAATCGGAAAAAAAAAACTATTAAGATGCATATACGAAACAATGTTACATATTATTTATATGGGCTCACATACTCATTTTCAATTTTTTTTTCTAGTTATTCATATATTCATATGGACCTTTTCAATGATTCACATATGATTATGAACCTTTTATTTTTATCTTTTCACGATATTTAGCCTTATTATTGGAACCTTCGACTATGCAACAATTCAACAAATATTGTCGTTATTTGTATGTTTTTATTTATATGGTTCACATATGCATTTTCAAATAGATTTTTTTTTTCTTCCAATTATTCACATATGAACCTTCCCTTAACATACATATGTTAACCAACATCACATAATTCATATGTGCATATTCAAATGTATTCACATGTGATTATTCAAAATGGATTTTCTCTATAAATCGTATATGAACCTTTCATTTTTACCTTTTTTCACGATATTTTGACTTATTATTATAACTTTATACTAATATTGTTGTTATTCATACGTTTTTATGAAACTCTTACATATGTGAAATGACCATTTTGTCCTTTAAGGGGTAAGCCTGCAACACGCATTACATTTGTCTCATGTAAAATTACTACTATTTGTTTTGCATTTAAGGAAAGTTTTTGGAAAAAATCAAGTGTACGAGGATGGGCTCTTTTTTTTCTTCTTTTTATTTCTTCCTTGACGTCACGTGCTCATCACGTGTATGTCTTTCATTCCAGTTATCCAAGTTGTCAGTGTCAGCGTCAGATGTGTCCACTCACTCAATTAGATCTCGCCACGTGTCATCACGAATGATGTCATCTCACTTTTATTTCACTCCAATTTGAGATGTAAAAAATTTTTGAAAATTAAACCTCACTAACAACTTAAAAACCTAGATCTCGCCATGTGTCATCATGAATGATGTCATCTCACTAACAAATTAAACCTCACTCACTTAGTTCGAGCTTTTTTTTCTTACACATTATTGCCACATCAACAACTTAAAAACCTTTATATACCTCCCTATGTGAAAAACCTCACCCAAACTTTTTCATTACTTTTTAAAACTATTCAGGGTCCACTCTTTTAACTTTATATCATTTTTATTTTTATTTATAAAAATAAATACATTAAAATTCATACAAATTAATAAAAATTAGGTTATTAAGAAATATATAAAAGTTGTATAAAAAGTTTGTAAAATAAAAATTAAAAAATGTTAAATTTAAAAGCATGTATAACCGAAAATAAAAAGTGGGTTATTAAGAAATCTGTTAAAATTGTATAAATATGTCAAATTTGAGATATTATTTTAAAAATATAAAATATAATTACTTTCATTATGTATTTATTTATATTATTTATTTAATAATAATATTTAAATAGGATTACTTTAAATATATTAATAAATAAAACTGGTTAATAAATAAAATTGATTATATACGAAACTTTTATAAAATTTTATAAAGTTAAAACTGATTAAATACGAAAAAGTTATGAAAAAGCAAGTCGTGCAGTTACGAGTTATGACGAAAAACCTCGCGAAAAACCTAAAGCGAAAAAACTCTCCACTATGTGAAAAACCTCAAAAGGAGGTTTTTGTTTTTTGAAAAACCTCTCAAAAAGCTTTGAAAAAGCTTTTAAAAAGCACATTGTGGATGCTCTAAGGGGTTGTTTACCAAATTTTATATTAAGTTCTGTATGGATAAATTTGTCTGTCTAGATAAATTTGTCTGTTTATATAAAAATCTTTTGTTGTTTACTTTTTTTTACTGAATCAACCGTCTGAATGATCGAAATGACCATTTTACCCATACTTCATCAGATCAAAAATATGAACCTGTAGCAATCCATAAACAATCTGAACTCGAACAACCGTAAACAATATGAACTTAGTACAATCTTAAACAAACAATGCTCAAAAACTTCAAAAGAAATCTGGAACGAAATTGAAAGCGAACTTCAAATCTGGAACGAACTTCAGAAACATGGAATGAAATCTGGAACAAAATCGATCGAAAACGAACTTCAAATCTGGAACGATTGTTCAGAAATGTCAAACGAAATCTGGAATCAAAACCGAACTTCGAATCTGGAACGATGTTCAGAAACATCAAAAGAAAGCTGGAACGAAATAAAAAAACCTTCAAAATCGAACTTCAGAAACCTTCAAAATCGAAATAAAAAACCTTCAAAATCGAACTTCAGAAACATCAAAAGAAAGTTGGAACGAAATCAAAAACATTCAAACATAATCAAAATCGAACTTCAAAACCTTCAAACGGAATCAAAATCGAACTTCAAAAACCTTCAAACTTGGAACGAAATTTGGACGAGATCGATAGATGGTCTTACATGGAACAAAATCTGGAATCAAAATCGAAATCTGGAATCAAAATCCAACTTAAAAAACCTTCAAACTTGGACGAAATCTGGAGTTAGACAAGACTGATAAGGGACGCGCCGGAATCAGAAACTTCAAGCATGGTCGCCGGAAAAGAAGCCTGGGAAGGAGACCAGAAAAGAGGCCTGGGACGAGATCGATGAGGGTAGGTGCTAGGGTTTTGAGTTTTGATTAGAGTATGGAAGATGAAGGAGGATTGTGTTTGCAAGGGTATGTATGTCATTTTTTTGGCTTAATGGGGACAACACCTCCCATCCTACTGTGCGAATAAGCCAAGTGTTTTCAGATTAAGCCGCAAGTAAACACCCCTAAATGTCTGTGCGAATAAGCCAAATTCACCAATAAGCCCAATTAAGCCACAAGTAAACACCCCCTAAGAGCATCTCCAACAGATTCTCTAAAAAATTTCTAAAATGGAGAACTAAAGTTTAAAATCTCTAACAAAAAATGCATTCATCTCCAACAGATTCTCAATTTTGGAGATGACATCATTACTTATATTATTAAAATAATGTATATATCTAATAAAATATTATTTCTCTTTCATACACATTTTATTTCAAGATTTCTTATTGGTGGAATATAATAAAAAATAATTTATTTTTCATGGTAATCATTTTTGGAGACTTCTCCAAATTTGGAGAAAAATACACTCTCTCCTACTTTCTCCAAAAACTTTCTCCATTTTGGAGAAAGATTTGGAGAATATGTTGGAGCAAAACAATGGCCAAAATCCCCATTTTTTCCATTTTAGAGAAGTTGTCCAACAAGCAACAACTTCACCAAAATTTCTCCGAAAATCAAAAGTCAAAATTTTCAAAAAAATTTACAACCATCTTCAATACCTTCCCCATTTCAGAGATAAATCATGAATTATATTATTAAAATATTTTATATATTTAATAAAATATTATTTCTTTCACCTAAACAATTCATTTCAAATGATCTCATTGGTAAAATGTAATAAAAAATATTTTTTTCTCTCTTGGTAATAATTTTTAGGGATATATCCAAATTTGAAGAAAAATGTATTATCTCTCCTACTTTCTCCATTTTGGATAAAAGTTTTGGGGAAGCTATTAGAGCTTATTTTACACCCATAATCTCCATTTTCTTCATTTTCTCCAAAATAAAGAAGCTGTTGGAGATGCTCCAACTTCTCTAAAATAGAGAAAATAGAGATTTTGAGTAATTTTTTGCTACAACAGTTTCTCCAAAACTTTTCTTCAAAATGGAGAAAATAGGAGAGAAAGTGTAATTTTTCTAAATTTGGAGACATCTCCAGAAATGATTATTAAGAGATATAAATTAATTTTTTATTATATCTCACCAATGAGAAACTTTGAAATAAAATGTTTAGTTGAGAGAAATAATATTTTATTAAATACATAGAATATTTTAATAATATAATCAATGATTTATCTTTAAAATGGGGAAACTGTTGGAGATGGATGTAATTTTTTTTTTGGATATTTTGACTTTTGGTTCTCCGTTTTGGATAAATTTTGGGGAAGCTGTTGAAGATGCTCTCAATTTGTCCAATCAAATTTATTTTTTTGTTAAAGGGAAAAACAAATAGAACAACAATATGGAGAGAATAACAATAAGACAGAGAGAATAAATCTATATTTCTCATTAATCATAACCCCTTTAAATAGGGAGGAGTTTACAAAGAAAAGGAAACATTCATTATGATAATTTAATAATAAGAAAATATTCTGTCAATCACTTTCTTTTGATGATGACACATAATCCTTCAACACTCCTCCTTGTGCCGAGTCAAATGAGTGATGGTGCACAATTGTTGCCTCGTTAAAACCTTACGCCAAAATAAAAACCAGTGGGAAAAAATAAAAGTCCGACGAAGGAAAGAGTACAACGCACCAGCTTCTTTGTAATACATAGACTTTTCCTTCAGTCTAGTTTTCTCTTAGATTCGTACATTAATCGAGAGAGTTAGGAAAACATGATGATATATAAACAGTCGCCTCACTAAAACCTTACACCAAGGAACAAAACCCAATGGGAAAAATAAAACCTTGGTCAAGGAAAGAGCACAACATACCAATATCACAAATATAGTAGACTCCCCCTTTTGTCTACTACTCCCCCTGATTTGTGCATTAATCCAGGGAGTTTGGAAAACATTTACGTTTACTTTCTACATGTTTCCCAATATATGGATTTAGGTAATGATTTGGTACAATATGTCATGTTCTCCTGGCATCTTACTTGATTCAGTTGAATCTCGAGGAGAGTTTTCTTATTGCTGATTGTATAAGACTTAAGCAGAATATGCTTTGTGTTATCACCCTTGATGTATCTTATGTTCATTTCTTCGATACATGATGCATTATTTCCATATATGCAAATAGGATACTGGTTGAACCTAAAATTACTAACTCCTCTAATATATGTATGATAGTCCTTAATCATATACATTATCTCATGGAGAGTAATATTATTGGATCAGTTCAAGGAGGTAGTTACAAGGGTTTGCTTAGCTTACTTCCAAGCAATCGGCGTATTCCCAGTGGTAATTCCTTATCCAATTTGAGAACAACCTTTGTATGAGTCAGACAGATACCTAATATCAACAAAGACATACCAAGAGGTTGTTTGGTGTTTTTTTATAAGAGCTAGTACTTTTTCTGCTTACATTCTAAGTAGGTATTGAATTTTCATTTTCATTATCAATCTCATTTTTATATCTACAGGGAAATTATAAGCCCATGTTAACAGTTCTAAAAGATTTACTTGATATCATTCCAAATGACATTGCGTTGGCGCTGAGCTAAATCTAGCTAATAAGTTCACTGAGAAATACAATATACGGTCAAGTGTATTGTGTTAAGTACGATAATGCGCACATAGGAATTCCAGCTCCTAACACTTTTTCGTCACCATCCTTTAGACGAAATGGATAATTCCTTATATCCAACACTTTGACCAATCATGGGAGTGCTAACCGAATGCGCTTTGTCCATATTAAATTGCCTGATTATTTTCTAGACATATGCGATCGGTGAATTAATATTTCACAAACTCGATGTCATGGCTCAAATAGCTAGACAAACCCAAGTTTTCCCAAGATTTTTATCTCAAATTTAGATTTCAAGTTGCTTGTGGTTTCTCTTATTTCATCAAGAGTGCTTATTATGTTCATAACATCGACATATAAAGCTACTTTGAAAATCTAGAACTTGTTTTTCTACATAAATACGCAAGGGCACAGTTCATAGTTCTTATATATCCTTTCCCAATCAAGTGTTCACTTAGGGGGGTTATACCACATCTGCATAGATTGTTTTAATCTATAAAGTGAGCGTTTCAATTTTATTGCAAACGCACTTCGTGGTTTAGAGTTACTTGATTTTGGTAATGTAATGCCATCAAGCACTTTTATATCTTTGAATCTAGATCCCCGTAGATATATGTATTAACCACATCCATGAGTTGCATTTCCAGTCCTTCGGAAACTACTAGGCTAATTAATTAGCAGAACGTTATAACGTCCATCATGGGAGAGTAAGTCTTCTCGCGGTCAATCCAGGGCGTTGTGAGAAACCTTGCGCCAAAGGAGAGTCTCATACATTATGACTTAATTATTCTCATTACGCTTTACGACAAATGATTTATCTATGTCTTGCAGGCTTTACACTTGGTAGGTTAGCACTACCAAACCAAATACCTGTTCATTTGTCAAATAATATGATTCTCCTGGATTGCTTATTTAGGCCAATTTTCTCTTTGTTGATATTTTTCAACTGAGCATGGTTCGATGTCAATGTGCTCTATCACCTCATAAGCAACAATACATGTGAAATATATCATCAATGAGTATGTATGATCTGTCCATCGACTCATATGCACTCTCATAATTCATTTGAGATTTCTTTGATCTTTGGAATCAATATTAACTTCGGAGCGTCCTCCAGTAATGATTCATAGACATAGTTTAATCAGAGACAATCTCATGAGAGGTTTATGTATTGATGAAAAATAGTTGTGCCTTACTCTTCTCTTCCTTTAGATGAGTATCTATCGAACCAAGTAGCTTCCCCCATTTCCGTTTGGGAGCTACGACCTCAACCACACCTCCACCATGTGTGATTGCAACGTACTTTCCAGCGACGTTGTGCCCTTGTTTGGGGACTTTAACCTTGCGAGTATATTTGCAGCTCGTATATGTGATCTTGTCACTTATGGAATAACATTAAACGTATCAGGTATCGAGTCTGATTCGTTTGACTTCAACTTTACATTATGAAGTTTCGGGATCAAAATGAGACAGAGTGGGAATATTCAATGACACTTCCTGTCGTTCCTACGGAAAATCCTTTTTCCTATCTCCCCCTAACGACGGGAAGACTGTCTCATCAAAGTGACAATCCGCAAATCTAGCGGTAAAAAAAAATCATCCGTCAAGGATTCTAATTAGCAGATAATATTTGGAGATTCATATCCAACAAATATACTTAGTCATTTTAAAGACCCATTTTGGTGCGCTGTGGGGGCGCAATTGGCACATATACTGCACAACCAAACATGCGTAAATGTAAAATATCAGGCTGATATCCAGTTACCAACTGGTACACATGAGACTGGTTAGCTAGTAATAGGTCTCAAAATGAAGAAGTAAAGTTGCATATAGTATTGCATAACCCTAAACACATGTAAGTAAATCAGTGCGCATAACTAATGTCTTGGATACCATCTATATTCTTTTGATGACAACATCTATGAGACCATTTTAGATATACATATGGGGTATAGGAAACTCTATATTGATCCCAATACAAATGCAATAATCATCAAATCCTTATGATGTAAATTCTCCAGCATTCCAAGTCATGTAGACTTGATGAATTAATCAGGGTGGTGAGCCCTTAAACGTATAGCTAGTGCTAGAAGTGCAGTATTTCATGTGGACAATAATACGACATGCGTTCATCGTGTCGAAACCAGAACCATAAAGTTTTAATGGCCCGCATTCTGGATGTTTATGTCCATAAATATCACCTTGTATTCGTTGTAACAATGGAATATTTTTGTATTATGTCCTTAGCTTTAGGATGATCTCATTCCTGTCTTGGCTAAGGATTAGGGTATATACAAAAGTTATAGGTATTCGAGAGGGCATATTATGATGGCAATGTTGTTTCTTATGCTGCAGAAGTCAACAGTTGCAATTTACCTCGTTTTGCCTATCACTCGAAAGAGAATGTGTTTATGTGTATTTTGCAATACACGGATCACTATGTCATAACCATGGTGTCCCACATGGTCATGTCGAAACATATATGTGTCATTTCCCTAAAGTTCTTTATTGGTGACAAAAATGTTTCGATGGCTCAATAATCTACTAGCTAGTTTGACACATATATATGTTTACTTTCAAATTCATTAAAACTTATGTATATATGCTGATTATAATTTCCATTTGATACAAATATCTTTACAAGGTTCCTATTGATCTTGTACCAACAAGAAAAATGACAGTTCATCGTCTAAGTATTTCGGTTGAATGAATTATAAAATAAGTATTTGTCTATCATTTTAGATTGTGTGAGAGGTAAAAAAAATCAATTCTCCTCGATACATTCCTACACGGAACGGAGAATATTGAATTTTTTGCATTTGTTATTGTTGGGAACTGAAGATTTGTTCAAGTATGATTACTGCTGCCAGTACAACATGGTTACTACTGCTGAGACAAGTTACTACTGCTGAGCCAAATTACTACTGCTTGTAGAAATTACTACTGCTAAGCATAGTTACTACTGCTGGTGAAGATTAATACTGCTCAGAGTGTTAATGCTGCTATGACTTAATACTGCTTATGTGATAATCTTGGTTAGCCGCGAAGATCAAGGTTTGAAGATAATCATGGAAGGTTGAAGATAATCATGGAAGAATATACTGAAGATCTTTTATGTTTTGTAATTATCTTTTATTTTCAGTATATGTATAGAACTATTCAGAATAGTTTGAAAGTCGAGTATTCTGAGTTTTTGTTTTCAGAGAGAATTGACCTCAAGGTTTACAATCCTAGTTCTAGAGAAGTAGAATTCGTCTTGGTGAGCCTGTTCATCAAGATTGAGGTTTTGTGTGAAAGCTTGTAACTTTAATCATTCAATTAAATTTACAAGTTGTGATTTCTACTTTACTGTTACATTGATATTTGAATATTAAAGTGTTTTTCCGCAACTTCTTTAATATTGTTTCTGAGTTTCATTATTCTTGTTAAGAATCAGATCCTGACAAGTGGTATCAGAGTCTAGTATTCTCAGAAACCTTCATTCATCATGGACAACACAGTTGAATCAAACAGTAATCTTGTTTCAAAGGTTCCCATGCTCAAACCTAATGAGTTTGACATGTGGAAAATTAGAATCAAGCAGTACATCCTCCTTACAGACTTTTCTATATGGGACATTGTTGAGAATGGTCCCTCTGCTGAAGGTAAAATTGGACAAGATGGAAGAAGACCACCTCCAAAAACTGATGCTGAGAAGAAAGTGAGACAATTGGAGATGAAAGCCTTAAGCACCCTGCTTTTGGCCATTCCTAATGAATATCAACATCAGTTTCACCACTGCACTGATGCTCAGATTCTATGGAATGCTTTAGAGAAGAGATTTGATGGCACCAAGAGCACTAAGAGGAATCAAAGGGATATTCTCAAGCAACAATATGAGAATTTTACATCTTCAAAGAATGAGTCTATGACTCAAAATTTTGATAGATTCAATAAGTTAATTGGTGAGTTAGCTACTGTTGGAGTCCAGATGGAACAAGATGATGTCAACCGCAAGTTTCTCAGATCTCTTGGGGATGAATGGACCATGTACACTGTCTCATTCAGACAGAATGACATGTTGGAAGAAAAGGAACTGGATGATCTATACAATGATCTGAGAGTGTTTGAATCTGAGGTGGAAGCAAAGAAGAAGCCTACTCGATATGTGCATAATGTTGCACTCCTATCAGCATCAATTGATTCTACTGCTAACCCTGAATCAGTTAATGCTGCCAGTGGAGTAAATAAAGAAAAAGGCAATGAATCTGTTTTTGAAGCCTTTCTTTCCAGCCATGGTAACTCTTCTTTAATCAATGATGACTTGGAACAGCTTCATCCTGATGATCTTGAAGAGATGGATATTAAATGGCAGATGCCCATGCTTTCTATGAGGGTGAAGAAGTTCATTAAGAGGACTGGGAGGAACAACTTCTCTCAAAGAAGAGAAGATGGAGCAGGCTTTGATAAGTCAAAGGTGGAGTGCTACAAGTGTCACATGAAGGGACACTTTGCCAGGGAATGCAGAAGTGGAGTGTCTCACAACAATCACCAACAAGCACAGACTGGAAGCTTCAACCAGAACAGAAACTCTGTTCAAGCTCTTGTTTCTCAACAAGGAATAGGGTTTGACTGGAGTGATCAAGCAGAAGAGGTCATTCAAAATCAAGCTCTCATGGCAGAGGTATCTGATCTTCCAACTGAGGTACTCTCTAATCTCTGTTCTCAAACTTGTATAGACACTGTTAAAAGGTACAGGGATCACAACCAGAGTATGAGTGATGACCTTAAGAGGTTAGAAAAGGATAGAAAAGACTATGTGAAAATTGTTGAGAGGTTTGAGGAACAAATTAAAGGTTTCCAAGCCAATGAACTTCAACACACATATGATACAAATTACTGGAAGTGGGAGAAAAATGAGCTAGAAATCCAACTGACAAAGTCTAGAGAGGAGAATGAAAAGTTGAGAGGAGAGCTAGCCAAGGTTAAGTTAGATGTGGAAAAGTTTTCATATGCTTCTAAATCCATTGATTCAATTATAAAGGTCCAAATCCATGATAAGCTTAAACCAGGAATTGGGTACAATACCACACCACCACCATACAACAACAACTACATCCCTCCTAAATCAGACTTGCTAGAGACCAAGGATAGGAAGGACTTGCATGAGGGAGCCACTAAGATAGATCCTTTAGATGAAGTAGTTGTTGAGGACAAGACTGAGAAAGAAGTTGGTAAGAGTAAGGATAATACTGTGATTGGTGAGATTCCCTTAGAAAATAACATTCTTACCAATGAGGGTGGTGGAAGGGATTGGGTCAAATCTGATGAAGTAGAGAAGACCGAGGGAAAGTCTAAAAAGGTCCATTACAAGCAGACTACAATTGTGAATCCTTCTCTTTGCAAACAGTGTGCAGGTAATAAAGTTTGAGCCCCTAAAACATGATAAAAGGAGGGGCAATCAAAGAAATTGGAATAATCAGTGGGCTCAGAAACAAGGAGTTGATCTGAGTAGAATCATCAGATCAAAACCTTGTTTCATATGTGGCAAAATGAACCATCTTGCCAAGCACTGTTATTTTAATCCTATTAACCAAATGATAAATTTTCAAAGATCTGTGCAAAAACCATTTGGTTATAGGAAGGATGAAAGGAACCATGTGGCTAAGAAATCTGTTGAATCTAAAAGCCACATGAAGAAAAAGACTGTAAAAGAGAGTATCAAGATGTGGGTTCCCAAAAGCACTAAAACTGTTAGTACTGTTACCACAAATAGTGCTGCTGACAAAGATAATACTGCCAGAAGCAATACTGCTGCTATCAATGTTAGTGCTGCTGAGAGTATTAGTACTTCTAAAACTAACATTGTTAGTACTTCATCAGATGTTAATACTGCTAACTCTGTTAGTACTTCTAAAATTAGTACTGCTTCTAGTGTTTGTGCTTCTAGACCAATCATCTTGACAAAGTACTCCAGTAAAGAGTATTCTAATTTTAAAAATCTCATAAAAAAGGAGTGTAAGTACTTTGATGAGAAAGGGAGGCCCAAGACCACTTTGGCTTGGGTTCCCAGTCAATACTAATTGATTTATCTTATGTGCAGGGCAACCAGAAGCTCAAGGGAAAGAGCATTTGGCATGTTGATAGTGGTTGCTCTAGGCACATGACAGGGAACATGACTTGCCTCAAGAATTTCAAGAAAATTGATGGAGGGCATGTTGCCTTTGGTAATACTCCAGATGGAGGTAAGATTAGTGGTAAGGGAGATGTAACAAAAGGTAAGATGACCTTTGAAGATGTTTACTATGTTGAGCAGTTAAGGTACAACCTGTTAAGTGTATCACAGGTTTGTGACAAAAAGCATAGTATATTATTTACTGATTCAGAATGCATTATCCTTTCTCCTGGATTCAAGGTAGTTGATGAAAAGATGATACTACTAAGAACTCCTAGAAAGGATAATGTCTACTGTTTGGATATGGAAAATGTTTCAAATGATTCATCCCTAAACTGTCTTGTTTCAAAAGCCTCTTTGGATGAATCATCACTTTGGCACAGAAGGATGTGTCACATGAACTTTAAAACAATGAATAAACTTGTTAAAAACAACCTTGTAAGAGGTCTGCCTTCAAAAGTCTTTTCATGTGATGATCATTGTGTTGCTTGTCTCAAAGGCAAACAACACAAAACTTCTCATAAGTCCAAAGATTTGAACACAATTTCTTCTTCTCTTCAGTTGTTGCATATGGATCTGTTTGGTCCTACAAATGTCATGAGTATAGGTAAGAAATCATACTGCTTAGTTATTGTTGATGATTACTCTAGATTTACTTGGGTGTATTTTCTAAGGACTAAGGATGAGACAAGTGGACTGATCAAATCATTTGTTCTAAGAATTGAAAACCAAACAAATCAAAAGGTAAAAGTCATTAGGTCAGATAATGGCACTGAATTTAAAAATCTTGACCTAAACACCTTTTGTGAGGAAAAAGGAATTGAGAGGCAATACAGTGCTCCTAGGACTCCACAACATAATGGTGTTGCTGAGAGAAGGAATAGGACACTGATTGAGGCTGCTAGATCTCTGTTAGCTGATTCAAAACTTCCAATTACTTTCTGGGCTGAAGCAGTTAATACTGCTTGCTATGTCCAAAACAGAGTTCTAGTAGTCAAGCCTAAGAACAAGACACCATATGAGTTTTTAAATAAAAGAAAACCATTTATTGGTTTTTTCAAACCTTTTGGGTGTCCTTGTACCATTCTCAATACCAAAACTCACTTAGGAAAGTTTGATAGCAAAGCAGATGATGGTTTTCTTGTTGGTTACTCATCTCAGAGTAAGGCCTACAAAGTGTTTAATTCTTCTTCTAGAATAATTGAGGAAAGTGACAATGTCAAATGCAATGAGAACTCACCAAATCCTATTGGTTCAGGTCCTCAGTGGTTATTTGACATTGATTCACTAACTAACTCTTTGGGTTTCAGTAGTGATGATCATGCAGGATCAGGAAGTAGAGGATCAGGGGATGATCAAGTACAAGATATTATTCCCCAGTCTGTGATATTTCCCATACCTACAAAGAACCCTGTTGAAATCTGTGAAAATGAGACTGTTACTGAACCAATTCAGAGTGAAGAAGAAAGAAGAGATGAGGAGAATCCAGAGCATGAAGAGCCAGAAGTAGCTGATGAGATCCCCTCAGCTGACTTAAATGACTCCAATTTAGATGTGGGAATTAATGAAGAACCTAGTCATCAGACAAGAACTCAGAAGAATCCTCCTCCTGAGCTGGTAATAGGAGACATCACTTCTCCTATGCTGACTAGGAATCAAAGCAGACTTCAAGATTTGCAGGATCAGCAACATACAGTACTCTCTTGCTTTCTATCTCAGATTGAGCCTAAGGAGGCTTATGATGCAATGAAAGATTCAAGTTGGAT
The DNA here is from genome assembly GCA_954870635.1 of Arctium minus. Taxonomy (NCBI): domain Eukaryota; kingdom Viridiplantae; phylum Streptophyta; class Magnoliopsida; order Asterales; family Asteraceae; genus Arctium; species Arctium minus. The sequence continues at coordinate 64,001,992 of OX941096.1, forward strand.
AGAAGCCATGCAAGAAGAGTTGCTACAGTTTAAATTGCAAGATGTTTGGGACTTGGTGGACCTTCCTAAAGGTCATAGAGCAATTGGCACCAAGTGGATTTTTAGAAATAAAAAGATGAGAGAGGAATAGTAATCAGGAACAAAGCAAGGCTAGTGGCACAAGGGTACACTCAGGAAGAAGACATAGACTATGAGGAAGTCTTTGCTCCAGTTGCACGGGTAGAGGCAATTAGGCTGTTTCTAACCTATGCCTCATATATGAAGTTCAAGGTATATCAGATGGATGTGAAGAGTGCCTTTCTATATGGAACAATTGATGAAGAAGTATACGTCTGTCAGCCCCCTGGATTTGAAAATCCATCATATCCTGACAGAGTATACAAACTTAAGAAAGCACTCTATGGTCTACATCAAGCCCCAAGAGCATGGTATGATACTCTGTCTACCTATCTCTTGGAAAATGGGTTTGAAAGGGGAATCATTGACAAGACCCTTTTCATTAAAAGAAGTAAGAAGGACACCCTACTTGTTCAGATCTATGTGGATGACATCATATTTGGATCCACAAAAGATCAGATGTGTAGAGACTTTGAAGAGTTGATGCACAAGAGCTTCAAAATGAGTTCCATGGGTGAACACTTTCTTCCTTGGGCTTCAAGTGAAACAACAGAAAGATGGGATTTTCATAAGTCAATCAAATTATGTGAAAGACATCCTAGATAAGTATGGTTTATCAGACTCAAAGCCAGCAAGCACACCAATGGAAACACACAAACAGATCACTGCTGATATTGAGGGGGAGGACGTTGATTTCCATCTTTATAGATCAATGATTGGATCTCTCATGTATCTCACAGCCTCAAGACCAGATATCATGTTTCCAGTGTGTGTGTGTGCCAGATTCCAAGTCAAGCCAAAGCAGTCACATCTTCAAGCAGTTAAGAGGATTTTCAGATACTTAAGAGGGCAACCTAGATTAGGTCTTTGGTATCCTTATGAATCTACTTTTGACTTGATTGCATATTCAGACAGTGACTTGGGTGGTGCTAATATGGATAGAAAGTCTACTTCAGGAGGATGTCAGCTTTTGGGTGCAAGACTAGTTTCTTGGCGGTATAAGAAGCAAACCACAGTGTCCTTATACACAACAGAAGCTGAGTACATTGCTGTTGCAAGTTGCTGCTCTCAGGTTCTATGGATTCAGAATCAAATGCTGGACTATGGGGTAACCTTTCTTCACACTCCAATCCTCATTGACAATAGCAGTGCTATTAGCATTGTTAACAATCCAGTCAAGCACTCCAAAACAAAGCACATCGAAATCAGGTATCACTTTATTAGAGACTGCAATGAAAAAAAGTTTATTCAAGTTGCTAAAGTTCATACTGATAACCAGTTTGCTGATCTATTCACTAAAGCTTTTGATGTGGGTAGATTCACTTTCTTGGTCACAAGTGTGGGCATGATCAACTCTGAATGAGCTCATGTTTAAAAAGTGTTTGTATACCTGTTATTTGTTTATTTTTTTGGTGCTAGTAATCATCTTTCTCAGGAAGTTTTATTGCCTTGCTCAGACTAACACAAGCTTCAACAGTGTAAGTATCGTTAATGCTACCCGTGCAATTTTAATGTTACCAGTGCAAAGTTACTACTGCAGGTTCATTTTTACTACTGCTAGTTAGTTAATATTGCTAGTTGGTTAATACTGCTAGTTGGTTACTACTGCTAGTTGGTTACTACTGCTCTCAGTTAATACTGCGAGTGGGTTAGTACTGCTTTAACTGAAATTAGGGTTAATACTGCTTCTTTCTTGAATTCTATAAATACCCTCTTTGCCCGCCAAAAAACTCACAACGACTCTGTGAATACTGTTCGTCTTCTCTCTAACTCTTTTCTCTCAAGCAACCAGTGTGTTTCAGTCAAGAATCTTCAGGCCAGATGGCATCCATGGCGTTTATTGATGAACACAATGAGATCGCAATGCTTCAAAAGCCTAAGCAGGCTGCTGGATTCCATCAAATACTTGATTTTCTCAAGTCCAGTCATATAGCTCATGCTCTTACAGTGTCACCACCAATTTACATCGAGCACCAGAAGCAGTTTTGGGCGAATGCCACCGCTATTACTGAAAACGGTGTGAAGTTTATCAAGATAAGGGTGTGTGACAAACCCTTGATAGTCTCTGAAGAGGTCATTCGCATCAGTCTACGACTAGACGATGCCTCAGGTATTACCTCTATCTCTAATGAGGATTTGTTTTCCAATCTCACAAGAATGGGGTATGAAGGCCAACTGGGTGTTTTCAAATTTTACAAAGCTAACTTTTCTCCCCAATGGCGTTTCTTTGTTTATACTCTTATGCACTGTATTTCTCGAAAAACTACTGGATGGAGTCAGTTCAGTAGTACCATTGCTTATGCTTTGGTCTGCTTGTCCACTGCCAGAAAGTATAATTTCTCACGAATGATTTTCAATGACCTTGTGTCAAACTTGGCTAATAAAAAGAGTTTCTATATGTATCCAAGATTTGTCCAGGCAGTTATCACCTCTGAATTGACGGATATGCCTCAGTCTAATGAGGTATATGTACCTAAAATCTCCAAGGGCAAGGTCTTTTCAAATATGAAAAGATCTGCCAAGGACTCGGAAGGAGTTGACACCCCATTGTTCTCTACAATGATGGTGGTGTCCCACAACCAAGAAGGTATGGCATCAGGGTCAAGGCCCTCACTAGACCATCCCACTGATAGCCAAACCCAACTTTCAACCACTATATCACTCTCTCAGTCCCTTGTTCTTAAGCCAACACCAGTTATATCCAAAACTTATTCTAAGAGAAAGGTACACAAGGCTCATTCCCTTGTACCTCCTACAAACCCAGAACCTCAAAGCCCTCTAATGGAGCATTCTCCATTAGAGAATATCCATAGGGAAACCACTGGGGTGTCTCCCAACCCCAAGGAGGTGCTCACTAAGGAGATGCATGAGCATGTGGGTGAGAAGGCTGCCACTACTCCTGCTAGCACAGAGGAGGCCAATGGTAACATCACTAAGACCTTCCCCACGGCAACTTTGAATGAGCAATCATTCAAAGGTCCCAGGTGGTGCTTCAGTCTGGCTGGAGATCCCTATTAAACATTCCAATGATCCCTCAAAAGGGGGTAACACTCCTGGAGAAGGTGAGGATAAATATAACTACCAGGAATTGATTTCTGCCATGTCCAACATGGCAACTGAACTGGATTCTCAAAAGAAGGTTGTAAATGAACTCAAGAAAGTCATCATCAACCAGCAAGAAGAAATCAACACCTTAAAGAAGTTGGTTAAGAAAGTGGTTAAAAAAAGGTCAAAGCAAAGATTTGAGCTCAGAAGAAGGAACCCAGTGGATGATGCTCCCAAAAAGGGGGAGTCAGAAGCTGAGGTCAACATAGGGATTGCTAAAAATAAGGGGAAGAAACATGGAGATGAGGGGGAGTTTGCTGGTGGTAGTGGGGATAAGGTACAAGCAACAGAAACAGTTAATGCTGCTGAAGTAACAGTTAATGCTGCTGAAGCAAGCAAAGCAGCATAAACAGTTAATGCTGCTGAAATAAATGAAGCAGCAGAAATTGTTCAAGAGATATTAACTGACATCCTTAGCAGCAATTTGGAAGAAATTGAGATAGCTGAAGCATTAATCAAGGCTAAACATGACACTCCTAAGGTCTCTTCAAAGACCAAAGGAGTTGTCATCAAAGACAATGCTGAGGTTATCAAGAAAGCTAGTGCTGATAAGGTAGCAAGCAAGGACAAAGGAAAAACCAAGATAGTGGAATCTGACGAACCACTTAAAAAGCAAAAGTTGATTAAGTCAGATGAAGCTTTGGCTAAGAAAATTCAGGCAGAACTTGAGCAAGCAGAAAAAGATCAAGTGGAAAAAGATAGGGAGATAGCAAAAGCTCTAACTGCAGAGCTTAATGAAGTATATCAAAAGAGTTTGGCTACAGAGATGGCACAGAAGGAAATTGCACTTAAAAAGAAGCCTGTAATGATCAAAATGAGTGCAAAGAAGAGGCAACCTTCACAGACCTGCCTTGGCACTCAAGAGAGAAAGAAGATGGTCATTTTCCTCAAAGGTGCTGTGGGAGTCAAAAAGGAAATGTTCACAAAAATGTCATTTGATCAAATCAAAGGTTTGTATGAGGCAGAGATGACTAAGTTACAAGGAAATGACCTAGCAAGAGTTGAAGTGGAAAAGAAGATGAAAGAGAGGCATGACCTTCAAATACAAAAACCATTTCCTGATGATCAAGAAACTCCAAGGAAGGGAGCTACTCTAGGTGAAAGGTTGAGGACTTTGAAAAGAACAAAAATGATGGCAAGAAGAAAACCAGCTAAGAAACCTAGAGTGGATGAGGAAGAAGCTGAGAAAGATCAGAAGGTAGCTGAAGAAGAAGGGGCACCTAAGTCTGATGAACAGGAAGCTCAATCTCAGGAAGAACCATCAAGTACTTCTAATGTGAATATGTACATGGTGGTGATGGAAAAAGTGTCTGAGCCTATAACAGCTGAACCAGTTGGTGGTAAGCCTCCTGAGATTATTCACTGGGATATCAGGCTTAAGAGGAAAGATGACAAGTTTGAAGTGTATCCTACTTGGGCCAAGATTGTAAGAGTATGCTCCAGATCTGATTTAGAGGAAATGTTTGAGGTGGGGATGAAATTATATGCTGATAAGCTGAAAACTCCAGGGATACCAGTTATAAAACTTGTGATGGAATATCTATGCATGTTGTTCAAGCCAGAGGAAGTTCATCATGTTATCAGAAATGCTTTCAAAACCATTAACAACTGGACTCTGTATGAAAGAAGTGGAGTATATGCACTGACTATGGATACAAATCACATTGAATACTTCTTAGTGGATAGAGTTTACAACCATAGCAGGTTAAAGTTGCATGCTATGTTGAAGAAAAAGCTTGGTTGTGCACCAGATTCTGCAATGGCAAGATACTTGATCCACAGAACTCTTAATCAAAGTTTGGGGCTGAATTCTGATACAGGATTATGAGCATCTGAAGAACTTGACTTCTCTTCTCTAAAAGTCAAGTTAGGGGGAGATTGTTGGGAACTGAAGATTTGTTCAAGTATGATTACTGCTGCCAGTACAACATGGTTACTACTGCTGAGACAAGTTACTACTGCTGAGCCAAATTACTACTGCTTGTAGAAATTAATACTGCTAAGCATAGTTACTACTGCTGGTGAAGATTAATACTGCTCAGAGTGTTAATGCTGCTATGACTTAATACTGCTTATGTGATAATCTTGGTTAGCCGTGAAGATCAAGGTTTGAAGATAATCATGGAAGGTTGAAGATAATCATGGAAGAATATACTGAAGATCTTTTATGTTTTGTAATTATCTTTTATTTTCAGTATATGTATAGAATTATTCAGAATAGTTTGAAAGTCGAGTATTCTGAGTTTTTGTTTTCAGAGAGAATTGACCTCAAGATTTACAATCCTAGTTCTAGAGAAGTAGAATTTGTCTTGGTGAGTCTGTTCATCAAGATTGAGGTTTTGTGTGAAAGCTTGTAACTTTAATCATTCAATTAAGTTTACAAGTTGTGATTTCTACTTTACTGTTACATTGATATTTGAATATTAAAGTGTTTTTCCGCAACTTCTTTAATATTGTTTATGAGTTTCATTATTCTTGTTAAGAATCAGATCCTGACAGTTATGATGTATTTCTTTACATCTATAATGGTTACATATTCGATTACTTAGCAGAAAAATTAATTTTAAATTAATTTTCAAAGAAACATATGCTTAATCAATATTAAATATTAAATTAATATGTTATAGTTCATTTTCAACTTGTTCCCTTTTTGATAGAAGCACTTTTTAGTGCATTTTTTATTTGATTGTCCATTATCACCTGGGATAATAGTTGTATCACTACTCTAGGTGTTGAAAAATCCTTCCTGACTCTTACCAATACCTTGACCCTTTCTAGGGTCTCGTCCACATGGTGCATAAATATGTCAAATTGTTTTTAACTCACAATCATTTGGAGTTGTTTCCACCTCTAACGCTTTCATTATTGATATCGAGAATTTTCTTTGTCCCGACATATGTGGCGTTGTTATTTGAAAGAACTTTGTTATGTCTCTCAACCACTTGCAGTTGGTTGATGAGTTTGTTTAAAGGTTACATTCCAACTTATATTGGTTTAATAATATTTACCTATGTATGAAAAGTGAAAATAATGTTATGAATCATGTCATCTTCTATGAGCTCCTTGTCATAGAGATTGAGACGTATTTTGGGATACATCATTTTTTTTAAATCAATTACCTTTTTGTAATCGTATAAGCGGGTTTCATTTCGCTGTACGATTAGTTCGAGAAGTACATGTTCATGAATACTCCTGCTTATCTCTTTCGGGGCATCCCACTGTTCTTTGGGGTTTTTAGTGAAGGTATTCTTATGAAGGTTATGATTTATTTATCGTCTCAAAACATGATGGTATTTGCTTGTACTTTTTCAAGAGGTTGTTTTAGGGTCAATAGGAAGTTAATGGACTTTAGGTATTTTCTTGTACCTTTTCAAAAAGAGGTTTATATACTCATTTATGATACTCAGATTCTTTTGAGTTTACGACGTTGATTTTGGGATAAGTTGATTCAACCATTTACGTATATAAGGAATAATATATGATTTTCTTTTTGATAAGACAGTGGATTGTGGTTATAATTATTATTTTATGTATGAAATTTCATTATCATAACCATATTGGATTTTTGTATGCTTTAATTTTATTGATAATACTTCATCAATATTTCAATTTGCAAAAACAAATCACTCAATCTATTGGATTTCCAAGTAGTAGGGGGATCACATGGATTTCTTAAGTCCCTACAAACCTTAGGGCTATTTACACCCGTTTGACAAAATCCAATCGATATTTTGAGATTTATATAATTTAAATATAAAATTATTAATTATAGAATATTTGGCATGAGACCAAAATGACTATGAGTTTGACATATAAAGCCAATTTTAATACCTTAATAGTATTTTTAGAGCTTTTGTTAAGATACCAAAATATGGGGGTTGAAAGTGTAACTTCTAAAATTTAATTACAGAATTAAGAATTATGAGTAGAAACTCAAGATAAACATTTAAATTTATATATTAAATTTTATAAAGCATTCAATGTCAAAATGAATAAACTACAAAACATTTTAACAATTATATGATCCTCAATCACAAATATGACTACTAAGAATTCAAGAGACTTTAAATATACTTAAATACTAATATAATATTTGAATATTACAATGTAAATAATAGGAACATATTTACATATCCATATATAGTTGGTTTAAAATAGCAACTAGAATATTAAATAACTCATATCATTGAATTAATTATCATTTCTTAAATTAGCTTGTTATAAAACAAGATATATGATAAAAGTGTATATTTTAGGAATATTTAAACAAATATATAAATTTTTTTTATTAACTAAAATAAAATAATAATGAATTTATAAATTGAGATACATATAGAAGATTTCAAAAGAGATAATAATGGTATTAGAAATCCATAATCAAGTTTATAAATATTTATTGCCCCATATAATTAAATTAAAAATGGCAAGCCAAGTTAAATAAATTAAATATCATATTCAAATAATAATTAATTAGCATATCTCACAATAATATATTAGTCTAATTTAAAAAATACCATCAAATTGTAGACATAAATAAATACATAACATTATATGATGAAATTGACCATCTAAACATGTTTAAACTAATTGAATAATCATAAATAAATAAAAATAAAAATAAATTCAAAATTCAAAATTATAAATCTATCATATACATAAAAGCTATCATTCCCCATTAAAACACAATAAGTTAATATAATAAATATTTAATAAATAAAACCAATTTAATAGGAGGTAAATACAAACCATATTTCAAGTACATACGGTGAGCTACATCCGTGAAAATTAATTAAAGAATACGATTTTTTTTACTAATTGCTTTTTTTTTAAACAACAATTTTAAAGTTGCATAGTCCAAAAAAAAATAATTATTGATTTCAAATCAAATTAAATAACGATCAATTACTATTATAAAAAAAACCATATCACCATTAAAAAAATAGAAGGATTTTTAAAAGTAATTGGTTACAACCTTTCAAATTGCCAGAACCATTTTTATGTTTATTAAAATTGATTGAGACCACAAACTAATAAGAATAAGAAAACAAATAAAAATAAAAACTGAAGCATATAAGTATGATCATGGCTAAAAGAGTTAATCATGATTAATCATAATTCATAGACAAAAAAAATTGTAAGTTTTTGTAGAGATACTTACTTGAATTGCAATATTGGAAAAAACAGACCTTCTAATCGTGGTAGATTGCGAATAGAACAACCGTTTAATAGCGGCGGAAACGATTTGAGGGAGCGATAGCGCAAACGAGCTACGTGCTGATAACGTGTTAAAGGGAAAAACAAATAGAACAACAATATGGAGAGAATAACAATAAGACAGAGAGAAGAAATCTATATTTCTCATTAATCATAGCCCCTTTAAATAGGGAGAAGTTTACAAAGAAAAGGAAACATTCATTATGGTAATCTAATAATAAGAAAATATTCTGTCAATCACTTCCTTTTGATGATGACACATAATCCTTCAACATTTTTAGTTATTTTTGAAATTTGAGTTTTTTTATTTTTGCTCAAGTTTAGGTAAATGCTATTGTAAAATCTAATTTACAAAAGTACGTAACCTATTTAGATAAATATGGATCATTTCGCACATTTTATATAATCTTTTTCTTTTTTCTTTATCTGAAAATCTAATTTATAAAAATTCGTAAAATATTTGTGTAAATGCTGGTTAAATGAAATTTAATTAAAAAAAGTAATTAAAAAGTAAATTTGAATGGAAAAATTGAATATTTCGATTCGATCTAAATTACCAAGAAAAAAGTGTTGCTATATATTTCCACTCTTTTTATATTAACATTTGTGAAATATAAATAATATAAAAAAGTTTAAATAAAGGAAAATATTTTTAAAAAAATCCAATAAAACATGATTAAGTTCTTGAACGTTTTACGAGCAAATTAATTATTGAACTTCTTAAAACAGAAAAATTCCAAAGAATTTTCATATGTTGAGCGATTAAGTTGTTATACATTTTTTTGGAATGAAAGGAATAAACTGATAAAACGAAATAATTATATACTATTTCTTGTAACACACCAAGCCTAAAGAAACAAAATTAGCCCAATAACTTCGAATCTAACTTAAAATCATAGCGGAAGACTTAAAATTATTGATAGCCCACAACTTTAAGCTTATAAGAAGCTCACAAATCTACTTGTCTATCCATGTATGTAACACCCTCGAATCTGGAAATAGCAACTAAATTAAAAAAAAAATCTAAATACATCAATAAATGTTTCATATACAAACACAATTTCATGATTTAACCTCAACACACACAATTCATTCTCTACATAAAGTCTATAACAAGGTCGGGTGCTACTAAAACCCAATAATAGTCACTATCTCCAAACTGCGGAAGACTTCCCAACTACTTACACTTGCACAAAGCTAAGGCTCAACTCTTCAAAGCTGCCAGAACCAAACCCCAACTGGAACCTGATGCACATGCCGACAAATAGAAAATGTTAGGCTTAACGCCTAGTGAGCTCAAGAGTTTTCAACATATATAAATTAATTGTTTAAAAAGAAAGAATGCAATTAAAATCATAATCTCTCAAAATGATGTGTTTCACTTATGAAAACGACTCGTTTATCAATAATTATGCATTTTAAATGAAAGAGACCCCGAGTTAATCGTTAACCAAACCAAACTGTTTTAAAGACTGAGATCCCAATATAAATCTTTCTTTCGTAAACTTAGATTTAACCAAAAACTTGCTCAATGTGAGAATATAAATCGACTCCCAATTTATGATAATGTAAATAACGCTTCATATTCCAAAACACCCCAAAACACGGGCGAGGATTAATACTCAACCCATAAAACATGGAATAAATTAATGTATGCAAAATGTCACCGAAAACAAATATATAAAAGAATCAGCCCAAAGACAACACCTTTCGGTGACGGGGGAAACCCGATTCCGCATAATGTGACGTGCACAAAGTAAGCCACACGTTACGTTAAACTGGTATTAAGTATCGGGCTCAACATCTTTCAGAATCCACCCATATATACTTGCACGGAGGACTTACACCATACCAAAGATGCCTAACCGCGCCACAATGAGGAAAACTAGCGTTCCACCATTGGACAAATAATAAAAGCATCGAGCTCAGCATCTTTCAGCATACACCCATAGATACTTGCACGAAGGACTTACAACCCAATCTGATGCCTAACGTGCCACGATGAGGAAAACTAGTCGTTCCAATATCGAACAAAATAACAAAAGTGCTCATGAATCCATAGCAGACGGGGCTGAAACATTACATGACTCAAAACGAATGAACTAACGCATTCAAACATGTAACTCCAAAATAAGATGCAATAAATGCAAATCATAACCAAACGCTCTACCAGAGTTATCAAAATCGGATAAATGTCCCCAAGACCCAACGAAATCTAAGCCGAGCCATAAGCTCAACAAATCCAAAGACCCAACGTTGAAAATCATAAAATGAAATCAAACCCAAACGACCCGAAATAATGCAACCCATGCTTCAACTCACACAATTAACTCCAACATAATTTAGGTTGGGACAAAATATTTTCCATGTGGGTTTATACCTTTTTATCCTTTTCAAATCATCCCATGATACCCAATAAAATGCATTTATACTCAAAAATATACTCCATGAAATAAATCATTAAGATACCAAAATATATGATTTATTTATCAAAATTCCCAAAATCCCAAAATTGGGTGTTCTATAAGTTTGTAAAGTTTAACACTTCCAAATAACCAAAACTTATCAAGTGATTAGCAGTTAACAATTCCATCTAAAACATATAAACACTTTAAAATAGACATTTTGGCATGTACACCGTTTTCACAAATCAACTTGAACTCACCTTGTTAGGTTAAGTTAAACCTAGGTTTCAATCCCCAACCATTGGCCTCCAAAAGCATAGATCCCACCCAAAGCTTTCCGAAGACATCCATTCCAACTCTTCAACTCAAGCTTCCAAAACCCAGATCCACACATTTTCGACCATAAATAATCATATTCAACCCTTAGAATTGTTCCCCAAGTATTTACATGAACATTTCATCTTATACCCCAAAACCCCTAAATTTCCATACTTGAAGAAGGAGAAGATTACCTCAACTACTAGCTTGAATCCACAAATCAAAACACATGTAGGTCACCAAAACGAACCACAAGCTCCCAATCTTCAATTGATGAAAATGTTAGATGAAACCCCCAAGAGCTTAGTGAGGAAGATGAAGATGTAAATGGTGAATAAATGCTCTACTCGAACCCCTTTGATGAAGTACCCAACAATTAGCAATAAATGGGGTAGAGGAGGGTAAATGGAACCCTAGTTTGGGTTTCTATGAAAGGGAGAAGTTGAGAGAGAATAACAAAAGAGAGATTGAGTTGTGAATGAGAAATGAAGCCAAAAATCAGATTTTAACTCGCCAGATCCCGCTCGTGACAGTGCCTTCGCGTGGCACAATCGCGCGGATTGTACCGCGGGTTGAATTCTCCCTGCGATAGTGCCCTGGCGATAGTGACACTGTCACTATCGCGTGGCACAATCGCGCAATAGGTACCGAAGCCCAAAATGTCCAAAAACTCGCGATTCTCGCATGGGTCGATTTAAGGCTCGAAAGCACAACATTTTTCACCCAAAAAGATAGACGGAAGGAGGAGGGATTACCAACGAAGGGCGGAAACTTACTTTGCGAAAATCCGGGTGTTACAATGTATGACGAGTTGTTACAGTTTCCATCAGTCATTATTTATTTTCCATATTTAAATGACAATAATAGAAGAAACTACTAGTTTTTTAATATTCTGATTCTAATGAAAATCACGAGATAATAACAAACAAATGTGATTGGCGACGACAGTGGTTGTGGTGGACTAGAGGAGATGATGGCGGTGGCGGTGACGATGGTGATGACGATGAGGGTGGGGGCCATAGTTGGAGGGTGGTACTGGTGGTGGTGTTTGTCATGTATGTAGTAGGCTAGAGTTTCGGGAGGGTAATTTTGTCTTTTCGAAAAAATGGGTAGGTTCGGATTTAGTTCCACTCCATATGAAAACCAAACAGCCAAGTAAAAAATTTAATCGACAAAACTGTTCATTCCAATTCATTCTAATTTCATAAGAATCTTACAAACCAAATAGGGTTAAGAATCCAGTTTCTATAATTTGTATGTACTTATATATACAATTTGTGTATTCATTAAATCTATTTAATACGATTTTATAATAATTTAAAATTACAAATATGTAAAAAAATTATAAAAAATATAAATAAACACATCAGAAAGAGGACAAGACACACTTGACACTCGGATATCGGTCGTCTAAATAACCAAAATACCCTTAAAATCATATAAACATGTTATCTTAAAAATGCAATAATTTTAACCATAAAACACTTTCATAATATAAATGTTAAACCAAATAGACTATAACACAATGATTATCGATTGTGTTTATTGCCAAAAAAAATCATGATGTTTAAGGGTATTTTGGTCATGATTTTCCCATCAGTAAATATTCTTAAAATCATTATGCTAATTTATAAACATGGCTTGTTTTAAACAAAATATTTTTAATTATATAATGATTAAATGTGAATGATTTTTGAAATAATTTATAAATGGTTGAGCATGCTAAATTGGTAATAATTAGTGGTTTATTTTTTGTTGAAGATTCTTGAGCACTTCAAAAAAAAAACTTGACCCATGATTTTAATTCTAGTTTTGAGTGCACTTGCATAGTGTTGGTAATAATGTTCAAAGATATCCCTAAAGTACCCTTTGTTTTTTACCTCATTAGTAGCCAAAAAGTTGTTTTACTTTTTTAATTCTAAGACAATATACATTAGAATAAAAATAGCTTATTGGTGATTAAATATATTGATGAAATAAGATGAGAAAATTGTATTTGGAGTTTTTTTTTTCTTAAAACGTTAGATATTGTTTTGTAGGCTCGCCGTTGTGTGTTAGTTCACATGATGTCAAGTTTGTGTTGTTTTTTTTAGATTATTTCTTGGTTTACGTGTATGTTTTCTTCTTACTGTAAGTGTTCGATTAGTATGAGAAATTTGTTTTTAAGTTTTTTTTTTCTTCTTCTTCTTCTTCAGTGTATGTTCTTTTTGTTCCATACGATGTAAGGGTATGGTCTTGCTTTGCTAATTAAACGTGGGGTTACGCCTAATGTTTGTTTCTTTAGCAAAAGTGTAATGGTTGGGAAGTTCGATCGAGATGAAATCAAAAGTCAAATGAGGGGCCGAAGTCGTCATAATATGAAAGTTGAAAGTCTAGGGGCTGAATGGTCAATAATTGGAATATATAAGTTTGACTCGAACCAAGGAGAACATGTTCAGATGAATGTCGATGGGTATGCACTCCGCCTACCACGACAATCGTGAAGGAGAATGAGTTATAGCAAGTTGGTGATCACAATCAGAAGAATCACAAAGGCAAAAATCGTTCCAGAAGCAAAACCTAACAAATAAAAGCGATTTTTGTGATAAGTTAAAGTACAAATGAAGCAAAAAAATCAAAGAATTCATGAGTCAAATCAAGGCATGATTTTGACGTCAAACATGAGTTTTTTTATTGATTAGTTAGTATAACGCTGTTGTGATGTTTGGTAAGATAATGGAGTCATCAGCCAATAATTTAATAAATTTGGAAATTGCTATGTTGCAGAACATAAAAAGAAATCAACAAATCAGATGCTTGTGTTGTTGATCAAATCGTCATTAAAATGCATTATATGATAGACATGGATGTTGGTAATGTTTGAATGCAAGAAAAAAAAATATTTGGTGTAAAAATGGCCTGGAACAACCTTATGCACATAGGCATTGTTTGGCAACTAGCTTATAAGCTATTGTAACTGATAAACTAGCTTTTCAAAACGCCTTTTCAATAAGTTAACTTATAAGTTAGCTTATGGTTATCCAAACATGTACCAGGAAAAAAAACTAGCTTATAAGCTAGTTTTTTTTGCCAAACATAGCCATAATATCGAACTAGTTGACTTTTGATACAACAAAGGAGAGTTGGGTACACAATTCGTGAAATCATCTAGACCCCCATTAGGTGTGACATTGAGAATTCGATAATTAATGTTGGATAAGTTTAAGTTAGGGTTCAGTAGCATACTGGGTCACTTAGTATGCATAGTGTATGTGAGAAATGTAGTTGTTAATTAAAGTCAGTTCGGAGACCCTATACAATCATCTCTCTTTCATGCAACTTAAAAGATTTATATGATTATATCTGCTATATATTTTATATGTTTTAAATTGTTTGGAATGTTAATATTACTTTGCAATCAAATCACAATTTCGTTACACATGAAAATGGTGTCAGACTCTATGTGGGTTTAGATACCGAGATACATTGTGAATTCATCACAGTACAATATGATGTCATATCCCAACCAGAATTACAACAAGATGCCATAGTTTCAAGTTGAACCATTTTTTTCCCGCTTATAATCGAAACCGAAACAATAATGTTTTAACAACTTGTACATTATGCATTACAAGTTGTACATTTCATGAATCTTGAACCCAAATAACCCCTTTTCAAGATTTTTAAAAGAAAAAAAAAATCCCAAAAATCTGAAAAGATCACAATGTAAATACTGAACAAAAGGGAAGGTGGGTGGATGTTTTCTGCTTTATAAATTACGGTTTTGGTCCCTATAATATGTCACAATTTACGACTAACATCCTTATATTTTATTAATTATAGATATGGCCCCTATAGTATTCATTTTTTTATGATCATAGTTCCTCTCACTAACATAGTTAATATAGTTAACTCAGAAGGCATAATTGGTATTACTAAAGTGATTATATTTGTAATAAAAGATAGAAATCAAAATTGGAATTATTAATTGATTATGTTAATTTTTGTATAAATTGTTTGAAATCTTGTTTCAAAAAGGCAAACGTAAAAGCAATTAATTTAACTAAAACCTTTTGTTCGAAACATTTATTATTTAACAAACATGCAAAGTCATATATATATATTAAAAAAACTTCGATAATTGATTAATCGTTTAATTGTCAAGCAATTCGTGGTCTTGTATATATATATATATATATATAACAAGAATATAATAAAAAAGATATTAAATTATAATTATATAATAACTTTTTCATTTTTTTAACAAGAGGGAAAAAAAGACACATGTAAAAGGACCAAAATGCCCATGTGTTAACCGGGTTTAACAAATTTTAGTTAACTCTGCTAGTGAGAGACACTATAGTCCAAAGAAATTTAGGGGTTGTTTGATAGGTAATGAAAATGTGAATAAAAATGACATGAAATGAAAATGTGATATAATTTAATCCCCCTGCCCTCCCAAAATTTAACATGGAATGAAAATTTAGGCTTATGGTGGAAATATATAAAACCAGATAGTTATTTTTATTGTCATTCCCTTTAATTATTGCTTAATACCCCTAACCAAATAATCCCTTAAAAACCATATCCATAATTAATAAAATATAAAGTAAATTACATTTTTAGTCCCTATGGTTCGTTGAAAATTTCTAGTTTCGTCCTTTTGGTTTTGAA
Source organism: Arctium minus (assembly GCA_954870635.1). NCBI lineage: Eukaryota > Viridiplantae > Streptophyta > Magnoliopsida > Asterales > Asteraceae > Arctium > Arctium minus. Next base: position 64,017,804 of record OX941096.1, read on the forward strand.
ATTATAATTTTCATCCCTATGGTTTATAATCTTTTGTCCTTGTGATTTAAATTTTATTGTTTTTTTCATACCTATGGTTTACAAATTCATTTTCATTTTAGTCATTCATACTTGAAACTAGTGTTTTGGTCTCAGGGACGAAAATAGAAATGAAATGCAAACCATAGGGACGAAAACCGAAATTTGAAACCACAGGAACGAAATCCGAAATTTTTAACAAACCACAGGGACGAAAAACGTAATTTACTCTAAAATATAAGTAGGATAATCATAATTTTCTACATACCACAAGGACCAAAAATCATAATTCACTTTTATTACAATTTACAACCCAAATGAAAATGAAGCATCAGTGACACAATCAACAATCTTTAACTTTTTCTTTTTCAGTAAAAATTCCACCTTTTCAGTACAAAACCAAAGCAGACAACAAAAGCTTCAAAACCCATTTTCTGTCTCTTGATTTTGGGCACAAATGATGTACAAGTTTTTATGCACAACGTACAAGTTTTCAATGCATTCTGCATTTGGGGATTTCAGAAGAATGATGAACAACAGTCCACTTTTGATGATGCATTGATCACATTCTGCAGAAGCAATAAGAAAAATTTGATCATAAAAAGTGAAGCCAAGAATCATCAACAAAACATGTCAACAGATTGAAATTATTAGTTATAAGTACCTGATCTGCGAAACACTTTTCGTTTTATTTTCTTCATCGATTGCGAATGAATGATGACGATACACGAGTTCTGTTTGATCATGAGACGAAATTTATTAGATCAAGAATCAGGCTTTAATTTGTAGGATTTCAGATAAAGCAACGGGTAGGCTCAGATGAAAACCGTAAATATTTTTAGAACTTGGAAATTAACTGTTGATGAATAGATATTCATCATGAATATCATAAATATTTTAGGGTTATTCATTATGAATAATTCATGAAATAGTTGGTTCCTATTTCCTAGATTCTCAAAATATTTACGGTTTTTATTTGAACCTGCCCAGGTAAAGTAAAGGGACAGGTTCAGATGAGAACTGTAAATATTTTGAGAACCTGTAAACCAAACCAAACGGTTCATGAATAAGTATTCATTATGAATATCATGAATACTTTAAGGTTATTCATTATGAATAATTTATAAAATAGTTGGTTCCTAGATTCTTAAAATATTTACGTTTTTCATTTGAACCTACCCAGATGAAGCAACGTGTCTAACTTTTTCGGATTCTTGAAGAACTTTGGCACCTTCATCAATCTCATACTTTCGGCCAGAATCTTCGTATGCGTCTTTTTTCGGGTTTTTCCTGTTGTAAATCTCATTATGAATAACGGATCGATATAACCATGATTAGGGAAAAAAAAACAAATTGAAATATAAAGTTTTGATCTTCCCCTTGAACGTAAAATCGTATGCATACCTTTTCTAACAACGGTCGTCTCGTACCGGTATGAGTAGAGTCCGAAAAACCGAATTCGTGTCCTTCGGTTTGTTCAAGAAACGCAAAATGCTTGCTTCCTGAAGAGAATGATCCAGTTAAAGCTAACCAAACTAAAAGTGTTACAATAAGTTGATAGGACCCCTAAAAGTTTTTGGAAATAAAGCGTTCTATTAGTCTTTTTATATGATATTAAGTATCCTATAAAAAGTAGGTTTAATAAGACATTTCTTAAAAGTGTCGTATAAAAAAGCTAACAGGACACTTTAAGTCGCAAAAAACTTGTTATGATGCCGAAATACGTCATGACATCATATTGTAACATTTTTAAATATGATGCACAATTGTTTTGTCCTGTAAAGCAGTCTATTAGGACATTTAAACATCATTAACGTCCTATAAAGCAGTCTACTAGGACATGTAAACATCTTTTAACGTCCTATAAACCAGTCTATTAGGACATTTAGACATTTTTAACGGCCTATAAAACCGATTACGTTGTAGTGAAATGAGGGAGGATCTTACGGTGCTAAGCGAATCCTCAGTATAAGTTATGATCGCCATATCTGCGCGAGTACGGTAGTAGTTCTTCAACCTCAATCCTCGAAGAACAATTTGAATTTTTCTTGATTCGGCTACGGTTGATAGATTCAACTTCCGCTAAAAAAATGCTATACACGGGTCTATGATCCGAAAATCTTGATTCCCCACGAACGTACGACATTTGATGGAGTCCGCTACCGTACCATAAGATTCGATCGCACCTTCACAAGAAATTTTAGTCGAATTTAGTTCTAAGATGACGGGCACAAATGGGGTTCGTTATGATTTCAAGTTTTTGTTTTCCGAAGAGGATTTACCATGCGGGTGTTCTTCGTTTTTCTTTCGGGTGCATATCATCGCCTGCATATCGGTCGGAATTATTTGAATATTTATACGTTGGAGGGAAATATATCGCCCCTTCGTTCCATCCGTGAAACGCTCGCCCCCTTCTTTGTTCTATCCGAAGCTGCAATCATACGAAGAAATTTATAATTTTAATGAATTTATGCAAAGGGAAAGTTCAAATGAGAACCATCAGTATTTTGAGAACCTTATTTTCAGAACCTGAGAACCTACTATTTTATGTATTATTCATAATGAATAACCCTGAATAATCATTAATATATTCATCATGAATATTATGCGTTTTCATAATTCATGATATCATGCAGTTTCATTTGTAACGAATAACCCTGAATAATGATGAATATCATGCATTTTCATAATTCATGATATGATATAGTTAAAGAGTGTCATATAACAAAGTTCCTAGAGACTTGCCTGGTCATTTTCCAACAATGCCCTCCAATTACGCATCTCTACAAGCGCCTTAGCAGCTCGGTAAGAAAGGGCAATCCGGTAATTCAAGTCACCAAGCCATATAATCCGACTGTATGTATACAAATACAATCTTTCAGTACGCATACCGAACCTAAAACCTACACAATCTTGCAAACATTTGAAATTTGAAACCGTAAAAAAAAAGCTTGGTCTTACTCGTGATCGAGGATCGTTTGAGGCGAGTTCTCATCCCCCATTCGTTGAACCCTCGGAAACCGAGTTTTCCTCAGAATTTCCATAACATCCGAGTTTCGCCTCAACTCGTCGCCTTCTTTTTGGCCCGAAGTCAAATGACTACAAATGAAGCAAAAGCTTGTTTGGTGCAATGACATGCTAATCGAGATCGAACCCTGAAATCATTTCGAATAAGAATCAAGATTTCTTGAAATTCCATTGCATCCGGTACGCAAGACAGCACAGGACTGAGTGGGACAAAACACAAAAATGCAGGTTTTTGTCCCACCGAAATAAGTGGGACAAAAACCAAGGAGATGACACAAGATGGTAAATTACTAAACTACCCATGTCAAATTTACCTGTCAGTCCAGTCCTCTCTACGTACCAAACGCAGAATTAAAGATTTCTTTAAAAAAGAAAAGATTTTTACCTTGTTTCCAAGATAGCCCATTAATCCTCTACCAACACAAGAAACTTTCATATTTCTAACACTATCTCTAAGATCACTCTTTACCCAAATTGTTAGATATATTCCAACCATTTGCTTGCTTGCAACCAAACAATATCTCGAGTTTCCGGTCGATTTATCGCCATCCTCGATCGAAAAAGACCCGCTAAACGGGATTTGTGAGTAATGTGTGTCGCTAGGCGAATCATCGGGCCCGTTATCTTCGTCTGAAGATCCAACACCCCATCGGAAATACGGTTCGTAATCCAACGGCCGGTTTCCAAACATGGCTCGATCACAGACGCTATATCGTCGCTCGAACTGCGGCTGCGGCGGTGCCATTTCGCTCTCCCTCATCCTCATGCTTCGACTCAACGATTGGAAAGACCGACGCTGGAAGAAAGATGCGGTCTTTTGTCTCGTGGATCCTTCGAAATCGGCGTCTAATTCGACAACTGGATCGGGAACCGGTGACGGGGTGTGGAATCCGCCGCTTGTTCCCGGAAGACTGTTGAGCGTTTTTCGAATGAGTGCTAGCCATTTCTTAGCCGGGCCGTTGTCTTCCGTCCCTAATACGTTTCCGGCGTTTAGAGGAACGACTTCTTGAAACCTGATTTCGAAAAGGGTTCACATTTAACATCGATTAGCAGTGTGAGAATATATGGAACCCCATCGGATTATTATTCAAAATATGTTCACAAAAAAAAAGGTCAAGTGCTGATATGGGACTCCAATACTCCGTTAGAGGCTAGACCGACACAGATTGTCCAATCAAGTCCCTAGAATAGTTGACTTTGACTAACACCATGGAAGAATAAATGGACCCCATCTGATTACTATATATATATATATATAATGGGTTAAATCAAATGAGAATCACAAAAAAATTATAAATCCGTGAGAACCAGTTGATAATTAATTTTTTGCATTTTTCTCACCAATGCTATAATTTATTCACACATATTTGTTTCATAATGTGATCGTTTCACGTGCATTTGTTTCACACCGTGAAACCTTTTATATGTATTATATAAAAAAAAAGTTTCACATGGATTTCTTTCACCATATAAACACAAACACATATAAAACAAAAGCTAAATTCATAGCTTTTGATGAAAAAAATAAAACATGTAAAATAATATTTTTATATCGATTCTCACGGGCTTGTAATCTTTTTGTAGTTCTCATTTGATTATTGTCATAGGGTTGTATTCCAGTGAGAAGTTGAATTAACTTAAGAAGCGTGAAAAGTGGTTATCAACCATTAGATGTACGTTAGGTTGATATGCACCGGATCAATCCTCCTATCAAACGCGATTCATAGGTGGACTTGAGATTAAAAAGTGATCTAACGGCTTCTCACGCTTCTCACGTTAACTCAATTTTTCACACGATCATTTTATATATATATATATATATATATATATATATATATATATATATATATATTGCAATATAGCCGATGTGAGACTCTAGCAGATCTAATTACACTCACCCAAGAACATAAATATCAGCAGGAGGTGAAGTGTGCAACCAATCTTCAAGATTCAAACCACCGGTGGGCGATTTTCCGGCGACATTCCAGGTGGCTACAAAGATCCTATTAAAAACATTGAAACCAAATTCGAACATATAAACAAAAACCCACAATAAAACATCAATCAAAAGATCGAGATTAGATCGAAAAACAAACCGATAATTATCGACATCCCTCACTTGGGCAGCATCAAGATCAATCTTACTTCGATTCTTCTTACTTGATCTCTCTATTGAAATCAAGAAAACAAAAATTTTTTTTGATCAAAATGGGGTTTAAATTAAGTTGAAATGTGGTCCAAAAAAGCAATAAATTTTCTGAAAAAATTTGCACCTGTTTTTTTGTTTTTCTTGATGTTGCAAGTTTCTCTTTCATGGAAATTGTTATTCCATTCATCATTTCCATCTGCAAAATGGAAAACCCATCAAGAAAGATTGGATTAAAGCTGCAAAAATGGCGAATTCGATCGAAATTCGATGTAAATTCAAGAACCCAGATAAAGGAAGAAGAGAACAAAGAACAGATCTTGAAAAAAATAGATTTTTTTAAATGTGATTTGTACAGGAAACATACAGTCAATGATGCAGAAATTAAAAATAAAATAAGATAAAGATGTAAAAAAATGATGAAAAAATCACCTCCAGAACTGAAATCATCAGCATGAAAATCTTCAGCTTTGCTCTTGATATTAAACCATCTTTTGAGTGTTTTAGGCCAAGAAACCTTAAACCATTCACAAATGAATAACAGTTACATTCACAGTGAATAACAGTTACATTCACAAATGAATAACAGTCATATTCACAATGAATAACAATCAAATCTGAAAACAAACAAACAACATTTCATTTTCAAGAATCATACCTTGATTTTCTTGCAGTTTTCATCTCTCATTGTTCCAAAACCTCATATATATATATATACAAACACCCAATAATTAACTTACAGAAAGTAAAGAAGTACAAACTTTAGATTCAAAGGGAAATAGAGTCCAAAAAATCAAATCTTTCCCACAAAAAATTAAGGCCCAAATGTATATGAAACACAACAAAACAAAACAAAAACAAAGATAAAAAGATTGTGTTTTTTATGAATACCCACAAGAACAAAAAATAAAAGAAATAAAGTACAAGAGTTTGTGTTGAATCTCAGGATATAAAGAGGAGAAGAAAGTGGCAGTTTCTTGGCATTTTGGTTTCAAAAATTGCAAACAAAGAGTCAAATCAATGAGAGAAAAACCCAGTTGGGTTTGAGGCCTTGTTTTTCTATAGGGAAGAGAGGGTCTATATTTTTTTCTCTCACTTACACCTATTTGTTGTTGTGTACCCAAGAAACAGAACAAAAATAAACTAAAGAAAACAAAGGGCAAAATTCAAGAAACAAAAAAAATGTCAATTTTTCAAAGAGAGCAATACAAAGACTCTACCTCATATATATATACATATATGTATATATAGTTGTGTATATATATATATATATATATAAAGAGAGAGAGAGAGAGAGAGAGAGAGAGATTCTTGTGGGTAGAACAAGACAATAGTAATTGAGAAGGAGGGGGCAAGAAGGGGTCTTTCTCTACTCTGTTTAAAAACCTCAAAGAATCGAAATTAAAGAGAATAAAGCATGGGGGGGGGGGGGGGGGGGGGGGGGGGGGGGTTATTGTTCAACAATCGAGGCCTTTTGCCCCAAATCCTAGGGCGACCCACCCTAGTGTTTAATGAGAAAGAAGGGTATTTATGAGGGAGATTACGGTAATTTCTTGGTTTGAATCCAAACCATGGATATATGTATATATGAAAACCTATAAAAAAAAAAAAAAAAAAAAACTGAGGAATATCCTGGTAGCCTTTGAGCTGAAAGGTATACGCTTGTACATACAGGTAATTAAGACTATGTTTGGCAAACTAGCTGGTGATTGATAATCTAGCTGATGAAAAAATCACGTTTGGTAAAAACTAACTTATAAACATGTAAAATTACCAAAAAGAACATCTAGAAAAAATATAATCAATTACAATATTTAATAATATAATTAAAACAAATTTATAGTAATATAATATATTAATTAATACAAATAAGATAGTAAATAATATAATATGTTAATTAAAAGAATTTGAAATTTATTATTATATATATTATTAATTTTTAATTTTAAACCAAAATTTTAAAAAAAATCTACATTAACTTATGATTTTAAATAACCGTTACGTATAATATGAAAAAAATAATCAAATAATAATTACAAATATAATTGATAACTAAAATATATTGATCAATATTAAAAAAAATTATAATTATCAATAATTCTAAATAATTAAAAATTAATATCAATGTATAATTAAAATTTATGTTATAATTTTCAGATAATATTAATTAATAACAATAAATTTTAATAATTAATATTTATGTATAATTAATAGTTACTATATAATAATGAATATTAATAAATGTATAATTGAAATAATCACAAAAGACTCATCCTTATAAAAAAACTAGCTTATGACCATCCAAACATGTACCCAGAAAATAAGCTAACTTATAAACTATTTTTGTCAAACAATGCCTAAATTGTTTTTTGGTTTTTATGCACGTGTGCATATTATGCATTTGTGCATATTATAAATTACTTGTATGCACAAGTACATACCGTCCAGATGAAGGGATGTCAAGGTGTTCCTCAATTTTCCGTTTTTTTTAGGTTTTTTCCTGAATCTGACCCTATATATATATATATATATATATATATATATATAGTCAGGTTTTAATGTTAACCTTGTTAACTAATCTAGATTGTTGATCTTGGAAATGAAGGGCTCTAATTAAGGAAATAAAATTTGGGTAGCCGATTTTTAAAACCTAAAATTCCTGAACAACCCCTCATTAATACCACAACCTTTTCAATGAAACCGACAAAAATATTGAATTCTGATTGGTCCATATGGGTTAAGACCAACTCCAACCTATAACACCAAAAATAACACAAAAAACACTAAAATTGGTGGAACCCTTAACACTAAAAAAAATTCTACTCCAACCGTACTTCAAAAAAGAACACCAAATCGGTGGGTCCATGTAAAAAACATTTTTCATTATTATTGAACATTTTTAAATACAATAATAATGATATTATTAGAAAAAACTAAAATAAATAAGTTATAACACCAAATTTAATGATTTTTTTCTAAAAAAGATTTGACTGGCAAAAACTTTTTGACTTTAAAGTATGGTTGGAATCCTCCATACTGTAAATCACCATTTTTACAATATGATTGAAGTTGCTCTAATAAGGTTACACTACAAACCTTGGTTAACAAAAGAATTAATATATATATATATATATATATATATATATATATATAATTGAAGACCACTTTCATATTTTTATATCAAAATCTTGGCTTTTGACCATTTTGGTCAAACCCTCTTCCTGAATCTTGGGTTTTACATTGAATTTCAAGATTATATTTTTTTGTTTATATTCTTGGTGGGTATGCTTGGATTTGGATTTCATTGGGGGGGGGGGGGGGGGGGGGGGGGGGGGGGGTGTTGAGACACTACATGGGTTTCTAGGTTTCAATTGGCATGAAGAACATTATGGGGTTTTGGGAGATTTTGTAGAGTGTTTTTGTAGGTTGGGGATATAATAGTTTTTAATCTCCTTAAATCCTTCTTTTTGTATGAGACAATGTGTTCTTTTACCATTTGCCACATCAAGAAACTTGTCTTTAGGGAAGCAAAACCAACATATGGTCCCAATCCCATTTTGGCTATGTTTTAAACTATCTCTAAAATTATTTATATTTGATAAAACTAGCTGATAATATTAAATAACTTTAAAATATATGTTAAAAAATTAAATGAAAAAAATATAAGGGGTATAAATGTAAAAAATATATGATTTTTTTTGGAAGTTATTGAAACGTTACTTGAAATAGCATTTCAAAAAGCTAGTTTATCTGCTACATAATGACAAATCAAACATAATTTTTTCAATAAATTCAAAAAATAAGCTAACTTATGATTGTCAAACAAGACATTCACATAAGATCCCATCTCTCGTAATACAAAAAAATAATCTTGTTATGACATCCAACCTTCTCAACCCTGATCCAACAACCAAGCAGTCTGATACAGTTTCAGGTCACACTTTGTGTAAAACAGTTACAACATCTGGCTTTCTTAATCGTAAAAACGAAAATCGACCCATGAACCACATGATCTCCTAGGGTTTTGGGTCATGCTTAGTTTAAACACATAGTTTTTCTAATATTCTAAAATCACATGGATCATGTGGGAGAGTGTGTTTGGTCCTTAAACCAAGCCAAGGGGATTTAAAGAAATAGCATTAGATTTCTTATTAATTAATTAATTAATTAATTAATTAACTATATAATTAAATAATATTTATATATATAATTAAATAATATTTAAATAAAAGGGGCTAAAGTGTATTAAACTAACACATATAGCCCTCCAAAATGTAGCCCACTACTTCCAACCCTACCCCTACTCAACCTTCCTCCAGCATTAACAAACCACTTTGGTCTCTATATTTGAGGTTGTCTAAAGGCATGCCACAATAAAAAAATATTATATTTTCTTAATTATAATATTATTTTATTGGTCTTTTAAAAAAAACAACTTTTAAGGATGCTTGAATTGACTGTAAATTGGAAATTGGAAATTTTCACTCTTTGACAAATCTCCATTTTAATTTTACTTTTAATTTTTTGAATTAAAATAATCTTATTTTGATATCAAAATAGAATTTGTTGTTGTTGAATTGATATTTTGAAGTTTAAATTAATTAGGACCATTGATTTTGATTATTTGTTGGTGTTGGAAATGCATATTCAATAATTAAGATGTTGTATAATTTAGTAAAAAAATTGATTGTTAATTAAATATTTAACATTTTTAACAAAAAAATTAAAAGAAAACTGTAAAAAATAGTAAAGCTACTTGTTTTAGTTAATGATTATTAATGAGCGAAATAGTAACTTACTATCGAAAACTTACAAAAAATGAACTTATATCCTCTTTGTTTTGGTTTGTGAAGAATGACTTTATAAAAACAATTATATTTTTTCCTTTCAGTGTCAACACTGGTTTTGACCCAAAATCCATCAGTTATCAATTCTATACTTAACAACACATTCTTGGTTCATTAAAGATTTTTGTCCGATTTGTTGTTTTCAACTTCTATATGTATAAACACGTATAAAAGTATCAACACTTGGAATCAATTAAAATTGTTAATTTCGTCTTCTGATAATGACATTTTGGTACTCGTTTACATATAGGTTTTCCTTACTACCGAAACGGAAAAAAAAATCGTCGTGTTTGTAGATACTTTTATTAGATTCGATGATTTCGAAAACATATATTGTAAGGTAGAAAAATACAAGAAAATAAGGTCAAAAAAGGAAGATTTTCTTGAAAATAGTAAAAATGAACACAGAAAAATAGGAGAGAATCTAAATTACATTGACATGAGATGCCACCAAGTCGCTTTCCATGTGGTACAATTTATATTTATATGTATTTAAACAAAATAATGTTCTTGGAATTTGTGATGATTAGTTTTAAATGTTTAATTATATATATATATATATATATATACATACAGAGAGAGATGTGTGTTCAAACGAGAACGGATGTTATTTAAAAGAATAAAGAGATGATTCTTAGCCAATCATTTTCTAAAATTAATTCCGAAAATAATAGTTTCTAAAGTTAAGATTAAAAGGGTATTAAAGTCATTTATGCTATGGATTAATTTAGGATAGTATTAACTTCCTAAAAACAGGGATTGCAATATCTAATTCAAATCAAAATCATATTTATACTTTTCTTTTATTCAAGCTAATTCCGTTAATCCATTTTGGTAGTTCATTTGGATCTGTTTGTTTTTTCAAGCAAATCCCGAATATACAATCCAAAATCGCAGATGATTATATGATCCACAATCATTTATGATTATACTTTGTTCTAAATATTTAACACCAAATCACATGTGATTTTGTTCTAAATACTTAACACCAAATTCATACTTAACACCAAAATCATATGTGATGTTGTACTAAATAAATTGGCTATAACACTTAACACCAAAATCATATATGATTTTGTTCTAACTAACTTGGATATAATTTTTGTATTAAATTTGCAACTTTAAATCATATGTGTTCATCCAAATAAGATCATAAATGATCAAAACTAAAACACGGATGATTATATGATGATTTTCCCGAAAATTCCATCCATATAACATTCCAAAATAATCAGACCATATTCCAAACAATTATCTTTCATCTTCATCCTAAACCAAGTTAATCTTCTAAACCCAATTCATCTTCTTGACATGTGTTTAGCCCCTCAGTGTGCTTCATGACATTCTCGAACCGAAAAAAACCCATTAACACAAAGAAAAAGAGTGGAGCAATTATATATAACACATGGACGACATCTGATCGTCGGTGTACACCTCTGTTCGCACAGATCCAACATCTTAAACGACATCCTATGTGAAATCGATACAACATCTGATCGCACAACATCCTGATCCAACATCTGAAATTGATACAACATCTGAAATCGATACAACGTCTTAAACGACATCCTGATCCAACATCTGATCGCACAGACCCCTGTGTGAAATCGATACACATATATCAACTTTATCGATGAAGAGAATTCGATTAACAGAAAAGCACATACCTGCTTTTGACAGAGTAGGGTTTCGATGGAGAAAAGTAGAGGAACAACCTTGAATCAGTGGCGACTTATGCAGGATTTCACATCCATGGAATACATGGATTTCACATCCATGGAAGGCATGGAATACGTGCACCTTCAATACCCAGATGAAAATGGTGATGAATGTAACACCCTAAAAATAGGAGTTAATTTAAGCCTAAAAATAAATGTGGAATAAACAAATCTATCATAATAGGATCACCCAAAAGGGGAATAATCGTATGACGTTTACAATAGAATAATCAAGTGAAATTGAACTCAACAACCTACTAATCTAGACCAACTAGTTCTAGATTATGAACGGGTGTCGACATCTCACTTCCAAAAGTATATCATCACTATATCAATATACGCCTCTATGATTCTTCAAAAATGCTATTATCCTTCAACGACTCTCCACTCAAGCCCGAGGAATCCCACCGCTATAGTGACATGTTATACATGTCATTTTAAGAAAAAGTGTTAGACTAACGCCTAGTGAGATTCAAACATTTGTAATGGGAAAAATCAAAACTTTCGAATGAAATAGTTTAAGAGGTGCCAGTTAGGGGTGTACAAAAAATTGTCAACCCGTGAAACCCGCCCAACCCAACCCGCTAACAACCCAATAAAAGTATAAAACCCAACCCGCCAACCCGTTAAACCGCCAACCTGTCAAACCGTCAACCCGCTAATTAGGAGGGTTGAAATTGGGTTAGGATAACTCAACCCAACCCAAACCGCTAACCCGCCGCTAATATATATTATTTCTATAATTATATATATATATATATATATATATAATATTTACACCCATTACAATTTACAACCCAAAAAATATATACATATATTAGTCTAATTTATATCCCAAAAAATATATATATATATATATATATATATTAAAAATTACAGTCCAAAGCCCGAAATAAATCCAACTAGGTCAAGGCCCGAATTAATTCAAGTACGTCGATTGATACGTCTCAATAATCAAGACCGCACGAGTACACTGAAATTTGTTGTCCCTAGTAGAGTGTTTATTGCTAGAGATATTTATCAATTGCTTGACGATAAGAGTATAAATTGAAACAAGAGTTAACAAAGGTCAAATAAAGAATATGTTCAACAACTAATTGGCGTCGGAGAGGTCCAACACGATCACACTTGATTGATGATTTGAATAGAATGTTATTATTCAATCTTTTGAAGTTTAATTCTAAAACTTAAGAATTTTAATATATATCTTGTAATAATAATTAATTTGTTGAGTATATTTTTAGTAGGCGAAGGATCGTGTGAGAAGTTGAGTTAACGGTGAGAAACGTGAGAAGTGGATATGAACCATTGATCTCTTTTAATCTCAAGCCCTTCCATGAATTGCGGCTTAGAAAGGAATTGATCTGATGCATCTCGATGCATCTTATCCTAATGTGTGTCCATTTCTCATCCAACGGTTGATAACCACTTCTCACCGTTATCTCAACTTCTCACCGGAACCCAACCCATTTTTAGTAAAATTTATTGTATTTCATTAGTCAACTTTATGTATATTTATAACCCGCCAACCCAACCCAACCCGCCCTAACCCGCAAAGGTTGGGTTGGGTTGGGTTATACTTTTGAATGGGTTGGGTTGAGTTGAGAATTTTCAAACCACCGTAATTGGGTTGGGTTGTAAAAATGTCCAAAACCGCCCAACCCAACCCACGTACACCCCTAGTGCCAGTGGAAACCATATAGCTAAAACTCAACTTTAATACAAATACCTCTTGGGTTGACGGGGGAGGTCCGCTTACTAACACAAGTGATGGAACACAAAAGTAAGCCACTTGACGTATTAGTAAAACCAAACACATAAAAGTACCCACAATGGATGTCAGGCTCAATATCTTTAAACGTACACCCACGGAAAGTCAACTTCAACCACATAGGGTCCTTACGTTGAGATGCTCACCCAATATCGCGTACTTAGCACGTAGGTCTTATACCTCATCTGATGCCTAAACGTGCCTCAATGTGAAAAACTAGCGTTCCAACATCAGATCAAAGATTATATATATATGTGTGGGTTCATGACGCCCAAATGCAACCAAATATTCCATTCAATGTCCACAAAACCAATCAATAACTTCCAACAAACAAAATGTCACCACATATGCAAAAATCATAAATCCGTAAAGTTACTCCCAAGTTTCCAAGAGGTTCCGTCCAATTTGTTAAATGGTACTTCCACACACACCCCAAATCATTTTACCCTAATCCTTATTCAATAATACATAACCATATTTCAAAACCCAAATCTTGATTTCCAAGTATTTCGTCACAAGGTTATAGAAAACATATTTATCATGTATAAAGCCCATAACTAAACCAAAATGCATACCCTTGACCCATAAAATCATACCCTTCCACATAACCTCCAAAATCTCAAAAATTAGGTTTTTGTGAAAACTCACCCAACTCAAATAAATCAAAAATGGAGATGTTGAGAAGATTAAAATCCATATTTTAACATGTATAAAGTTTATAAAAAAGAATGAACTCACAAGTTAGGTTTTTGGGAAAACCTAGAAAACCAAGTATGGTGAGAGGAGGATGAAGATCCCGAGTATTCAAGCTAGCTCCTTAAATCTTGAGGCTCTATATGACAACAATGTGCTTCCAAACTTGAAGGAAATCACCGAGGGTTTCCTTAAGATCGCATTTATGAAGAAGGAGAGTGTTGGTGAGGAATAAATGAGTGAAAATGGTGAAATCCCGTCTATAAGATCTGCAGGGGGCTTCCCGCGACTTGGAGGCCGTGTCCTAACCCGTGCGTGTTTCTGAGACCCAAACATCCAGTGAGTCCTGCGGATTTGGCCGCGGCTTCAAGGCCGCGCCATAGCCCGCGTAACTCGCTGACTTTCAGCCAAGCCCCAAAACTCAATTCCAAAACCAAGGCACAATTCTAATCTTCCAAATTCCAAATGATTCTATATTAACAAAATCCCTAAAGTTAACAAATAGACTCATAAGAAAGACCCCTAACATACCTTAAATTTTACGGGTGTTACAATCCTCCCCAACTTGAAGAGGATTTCGCCCTCGAAATCCTAGTTATGCAAATAAGTGAGGGTATCTTCGCTTCATAACCTCTTCGGCTTCCCAAGTCACATTGGCACCGCGATGGTGCTTCCATTGCACCTTCACCATTGTGACCTCTTTATGCCTAAGTCTTTTGGTCTCTCTCTCTCCAGTATGGCTTCCGGTTCCTCGACACAACGATTGTCGTCCACACAAATCTCTGATAACGGTATTACGCTTTCTTCATCCGCCAAACACTTCTGTAGATAACACACATGGAATGTAGGGTGGATTCCGTCCATCTCTGGTGGTAGATCTAACTTGTAGGCTTGTATTCCAATGCGCTCGATCACAGTGAACGATCCGAGAAAACGGGGACTCAACTTCCCGCGCTTTCCAAATTGTATCAAGCCTTTCCATGGGGACACCTTTAGCATTACTCGGTTCCCCACTTGAAATTCTACTGGTCGTCTCTTCTTGTCGACATAACTCTTCTTGTCGATCTTGTGTCGCCTTCAGTCGTTCCCTTATTTTAACACCCTAAAAATAGGGATAACAAAAACTTTTCAAAAGTGGAGAAGTGGTATATAGATTGCCATATCAAGAGCCTCCCAAAAAGGGGAATAGTACAAATAAACCTGTTTAATCACAATTGTAATTTAACGGATAAATAAACAACAACAAACTAATCTAATTTCTACATCTAGAAAAGAGATTACAAAAAGGGTGTCATCTATAAACCCAAGGCTTCTCAAAATCATCCAAGTGCCGTATCGCCAAGCTCTCACCCAAAGCATCTAAACTTGCCTAGGAGCAGCACCGCTAACACCTGAGATACACATCGACACCAAACAAGTGTTAGGCCAAAAAGCCTAGTGAGTTGAACAAGTAAAAACATACCAGAAACATTCACAGTTCTTATCAACAGTTAAACAGTTAATCACGTAAATGTGGAGTCAACGGGAGCGACCCATATCTCCAATCCGGTTCACCCAAAGAGGCAATGCATCCTGAAGCCACTTTCACTGGAAACCCAAAGGCCCGACACGCATCGGGGACTACCGCTTAGGAAATTCCCCGACGGCGGAGGTCTAGGTACATAGGAGACTACCGCCTTAGGAAATTCTCCAAATGTCACCCACCTACATACCTATAGTGAAACACAGACTTGGTTCGTCCACATAATGCATTTAGGAGGTCTCAAGATGTGTTTCAATCCGTCACATTTCGGATATCCACCAAGAACACATTATCACCATCCTAACCATGTAAATTCAACACATGACACAATATCCATCCAAATACTTCTTGAGAATATAAGGTCGCCAAAAAGGCATTCCAAGAAGGAATCATCAACATACCAAAATGTACACATATAGAACATGGTAACTTTCATATACATAAATCCATGGGTAAAAACCCCTAAATACTTGAAACATTAAATATGAACATTTGGGAGATGTATTAATATCAATAAGTACAAGATAATGATGTGTATCTAGTTTTAACAAAGGTTAGTAAACTTGCAATCTAGGTTTTGTACCAAAACCTAGAAAAGATGGAAACCCTAGATATGAGGAGATGAGACTTGAAGTGGAGAGGAGTAGCTTGATGAGAATCTTCACTAGATAAGCTTGGATGAGGCTTAATGATCAATAAATGACCCTAACAACCCAAACCTTAAGAAATAAATGAAGTAGGTGATGAAACCCTGTGTGTCCCAATAATGAATCATTCAATCAAGTAAAACAATAAAAAACACAATAATTCAAACCTGATACGATTAATCAAACGATTCAACAGGTTACAAGCTTGAAATCGAAATCATCTCTGCTTCTCTCTTCTGTATACGGCGCACCACAGCAGCCTCCTCTCACAATGATTATTTTCTAATTAGCTCTCTTACTTCTCTCTAACCTAATTAGCATAAACAAAGCTAATTTATACTTAGGCTAACTAAGCCTAATGGGCTTGACAAGGCTTGGCCCAAAAAAACAAACAAACTAATAACTAAATACTAATAAACAAAATACGTAAACAAACTTTGACTATTTATTACAAAAGGACCCTAGACTATTTGTTGAGACAACTTTATCAGCTTTAACTTCAGTCTTCTATCTTCAGATAATTATGATCTTGAATCCAATAAATATGTGCTTTAACAATCTCCCCCTTTGGATCAAGATCATTCTCTAAGCTCAGAAAATGTAATCTTCCTCTTTGTCTTCATAATGTAGCAATCTCTCCAATCGATGAGAATATCTTTTGGAAAGAAATTATCTCCAGTTTCAGCTCGGAATGCTTTAGCAAATCATCTTTAAGGAAAATTTCTTCATTTCAGCATATCTTCAGAATATCTTCCATATGTCTTCAAGAAATGTCTTCCACCACTGATCTTGCAAACAGAACCACTGATTATCCGTCAATTCATTAAGATGTTCATCCAGATCTTTGCAAATCTAGACAATTTAGAAAATGAAGTGTAACACCTGAATCAACAAATGAATCAGTTAAAATTGCCTGTCAGTAACACAAAGTCACTATGTGTAACGAATACACAATATAAAGGAGCTTATATGATGTTCACTCCCCCAGGGCTTTCATTCAATCATCGAAACATCACAAAGGCAATTTCTATGAACGTTATGACAAAGAAACAAATTATTTGTGTGTTCGTGCAAGTGATAGAATAAATTAAGCATAAGATGATTGCTTATAAGGCTCAAATAGTGTAAACCACTGAGACAAGTAGTTAAACACAGACTCAATGTGCATTAGTGAAGTGTGAAGGCGGGGCAAACTTCCTTCTTTTCAATATCCAGATTTTCCAAATGAAAATCAGATAGCATATGTGCTGCGTCCCCTTTGAAAATGAAACATCTTCTTGTTGAGAAGAAAATGAGTGGTAGGTGGGGTAATTGCAAGAATTGGCATGGTCTAGTTGCCTGTTTCAATAATGTTCACGAAGAAGTTGTGAAACATTAGTAATGTGGCTGCCCGGCTCAGAAAGTAGTTGGTGCAGAGTTTAATATTCTTTTACTCTGATCTCTCACCCTCTTTCTTTTTATCATTAAGCTCACAGCTAACCAAACTCTCTTTTACAATTTCTCTCATCACACATCCCACACTCATTTCGTTTGACTCCTTACACTCAATTACTAAGGATTAACTTCTTGGGTAGGAGACACTGGTTAACGTGAATCCATAGAAGTTCAGATAAGTCCTAGCACACTGATCCCATGTTATCCTATAAAGCATATGATGCTCAGATAGTTTAACTTTATCAGTTAATGCTCAAAGATGAATCAGAAAACATTTAAAATCACACTTCCAAATCAAGAAATCTGTTTGAGAATCGGGAAGTGGTTTGAACAATTAAGAACATGTTTTCTTATGATTGAAAGTTGTCCTTCTTTCAACCATGGATGAGACGAAGATAAGAAATTATACCTTTTGAATGCAGTCTTACATCTCACGAAGTCAAGCTTAAAGTCATAAAGATATGATCTTTGAAGCATCTCTCAACCTACAAAAGTTTAAAAGTCTAGTCAAAGAAACTTTATTCACAGAAATTGAAATGATAGAAAGCAGTAAAACACTTAGTGTATGAGTTCTGATCAGAAATAATCAGAAGTCATCACCTTTACTCCCCCTGAAATTATGCATCAGAAAAAAATTATCAATGAAAAATATAAACATTAACTCCCCCTCAAATGTTGATTATCATATCTGACAGATGCATAAAATTTCAGAAAAGTATGCACTCCCCCTTGATGGTTGATTTCCTCATTGGAGTATTGGAGTACAATCTCTTATCAGCACATGAGTAAGGTCCTTTGATCACTGAAGTACGAGTCCTAAACTGTTGTGTTTAGAAGTCAAACTCCGTTGAAGTACGGGTCCTAAGCTGATTTGCTTAGAAGCCTCAGTTCTTCTACTCCCCCTTGACAGTGGGTGCTTACAACACAGAATCAGTTTTTGGCTTTGGTACCCACTGGTATTTGGGTCCATGAATGTTAGTTGCAGTTATTGTGGGGGTAATAGAATAAGAACCATACCAGAAATGATCACTGGTTTTGTGAATGTGATCATGTGTGCGACAATAAGAACAATAGTATTTCTTACCTGATAACCTGAGTAATTGATCTCTCGAGTAGACATGATCAGGTTTACCTTTACGCACATTGTTCCTTTTGGCATTAGACGCATGTACACATGATTCTCTTTCTTTCAGCTCATCTTCAAATGGTTTCTTCTTCCAGACCAGGTCCTCTTCTTTGTATCTCCTTCTTCTTTGATGTGTACCTGAACCATCTATATTGCTATCATAGAAAAGGTTAGTTTTACGAATCTGATCAAAAGATTTAACTGACCTTTGTGAAGAGACAGATTTCTGATTTGAACTTGATACAGTTTTTTCAAGCACTTTAATCGTCGAAACAAAGTTGTCTCTTTATTTAACAAGCAGATCAATCTTCTTCGTGAACTCATACTTCGTTTGCTGCTCTTTCAGTGCATTAGCAGATAGTTCAGATAGCTTTTCAGTAAGCTTTTTGATTTCGGCCTCAAACATGCTTCTTTCTTCTTCAAATCCCTTCTCAGCATCATTTCTCTGGCCGTATATTTCTTTAAAGAATCCAGTGTTCTTCTGTTCAATGGCCTTCTTGTCTTTGGCAAACTTTTCCCTTTCCAGAATAATTACTTTCTCAAACTCCGAAGTCTGTTGAGAAAGCTTTAAACATTTCAGCTCAACTGCCTTCTTTTCGTCTGCACATTTTCTCGAAAAATCTGAGAATTTCTTTACAAATGCTTTCTTTTCAATCTCAAACTCAGATCTTTCTTTGGCCATCTTTTTCTCTAGATCAGATATCTTCTTTTGAAGATCAGCATTTGCACTCTCTAAATCATTAACTTTCTCATTATTCTCAACAGAATCTAGTTTCTGGATTTGAGCTTCCAAGGCAGAAATCTTTTCTTTTAGTTCAGAGTTCTCAAATTCCAGAAACTTTACTCTTGAAGACAACTTTGGTCCTGTCTCAATCTTCGCAATATGTTCCCATAACAACTTTCTTGTAGCCTTTTTACTGTCTAATGTAAAAAAGATCTCTTTTGAAATCTCTTATGATATTCCTTTCATTAGGAAAGATCGAGCTAAACTGTCAGCTTCAAATCTTTTTCTTTGCTTGTCTGAGTACATATCAAGTGGTAATGGAAGCTCTTATTCTTCACTTTCTCCATTATCCTTTATAAGATTAAAAACTTTCTTTGGAGCTGTCATGCTACCTTCCCTCAGAGATATTCTAATAAGATCCCTTAATGCATGTTTATCAATGAAATCTATGAACTGATTTTTCCATGCATCATACTCTCCTTTGAAAAGTACTGGTGGATTCTCATCCATACTGTTTGAAGGAGCTTTGCTGGAAGTCATTCTTATAGATATAAGATAAGAACTTGAAAAATGACCGTTAGACCAGATAAAATCAAACAATACTGAAAATCTTAGAATGAAATTCAGAAAATTTGATCACGAACAGAACTTTGTCCCCCTTCGCAGACTTAGCACGGGGATCCCGCTACCCGGTTAGCGGGTGGGGTCAAGGGGCAACGCCCTTGCTGGGGTATGGGGGCAGCGCCCCTAGAGAAAAAAAATTGGACATTTAGAGGCCATATAACAATTTGCAAAAAATTGAAAAATCGAACTGTGCAAACCTGGAACAAAATTCGCAAAAGTGAACAGTGAATAGTGTGAACAGTACTTGCGCAAAGTTAAGGTTTGCGTGTCAAGGCCGATGCGCAAAGTGAGGTTTGCGTGTCAAGGCCGATGCGCAAAGTGAGGTTTGCGTGTCAAGGCCGATGAGCAAAGTGGAGGTTTGCGTATACTTGTTCGACCGGACACTTGTTCGACCGAGGAAGTGCAAAGACCGGTATGATGCTATGAACCGATATACCTTTGACCGATTATAAGTAAGACCGGATGGTTGTTTGACCGACAGTGTGCTTAGACCGATAGTGAGTTAGACCGATATAGATCTTCGACCGGAAAAGGATTAGACCGATATAATGCTTAGACCGATAGTGTCTAAGTCCGAAAGTGTGCTTAGACCGATATAGGTCTTCGACCGGAAATAGATTAGACCGATATAGCTTAGACCGAAGTGGACTGTGTGTACCGGTCGACCGATAAGGTGTGGTCGACCAATAGTGAAAGGACCGATATAAACAAAGACCGGTATAACGTGATACGCAAACCAAGTCGACCGATATGAATGCCGGGCGACCGGTATGTTCTTGATGTTCTTCGACCCAGAAACACAAATCAGTCTAGAAAACACTCAAAATCTCGAATTAAACTACCAAACTTTGCCAATTCGATCAATTTACTGACTAGAACAGATTGTAATCAGTTAATTTCAATAAAAACCACTTTAAGAATAAATCAATTTATGCCACAGTGTCGACTCATAAACGAACCCAGAAAACAAAAATCATCACTTTGATAATCAAAATCGACGCAATATTCAAATCAACCAATACCCAATCACGATAATATGCTAAACAAACACAATCCAATCAACAAACACTTGAAAGAACAATCACACAATAAAAATTATGAATCTTTGACAGAAAACAGAACCGAACAAAACTCATTCAATTCAATCTGTAACGTGCTCTGATACCAACTGTGTGTACCAACAATGAATCATTCAATCAAGTAAAACAATAAACAACACAATAATTCAAACCTGATACGATTAATCAAACGATTCAACAGGTTACAAGCTTGAAATCGAAATCCTCTCTGCTTCTCTCTTCTGTGTACGGCGCACCACAACAGCCTTCTCTCACAATGATTATTTTCTAATTAGCTCTCATACTTCTCTCTAACCTAATTAGCATAAAGAAAGTTAATTTATACTTAGGCTAACTAAGCCTAATGGGCTTGACAAGGCTTGGCCCAAAAACAAAACAAACTAATAACTAAATACTAATAAACAAAATACGTAAACAGACTTTGACTATTTATTACAAAAGGACCCTAGACTATTTGTTGAGACAACTTTATCAGCTTTAACTTCAGTCTTCTATCTTCAGATAATTATGATCTTGAATCCAATAAATATGTGCTTTAACAAACCCTAAAAATCGCCTCCAAGAAGAGTTCTCCCGTTTTTTTGTAAAGTGAATGTGGGAAATGAGGTATTAATTCCTATAAAATAGAAGACTGGACCACGCGGGCGATAGTGCCCGGCGATAGTGCCAAGGGCACTATCGCAAGTCACAATCGCGAGGCTTTCTCCGCTCTCGGTACAACTTTGGCGATAGTACCAAGGCACTATCACGTGGCACAATCGCTGGCATCCCCCAGCCTACGGTACCTCTTCGGCGATAGTGCCCTCCGCGATAGTGCCAAGGGCACAATCGCGGGGCACTCAAAACAGTCCGAAAACTTAACCGAAAACGACAGCGAGCACCAGGTTTGAACGATTAACGAAGGTAACTTAATTATGACATTTAGACATAATAATGATCATAAAATGTACACAAATACAACTATTCTCATATAGCGAAATAAATGCATTTAAGAAGATGAGATACTCACCTTGCGAATTTCCGGGTGTTACAATCCTCCCCACGTAATTGGGATTTCTTCCCCGAAATCACATTCTAGACTAAACAAGTGAGGATAACGTTTCTTCATATCATCCTCCGATTCCCATGTAATGTTAGCACCCCGATGGTGCTTCCATTGGACCTTAACCATGACTACGTCTTTATGCCGTAACTTCTTTACTTTCGATTCCAAAATCGACTCTGGCTCTTCCACACATCGATTTCCATTGTCCACCCAAATTTCCGATAAAGGGATCACGCTTTCCTCTTCGGCTAGACACTCCCGAAGATAACACACGTGGAATGTAGGATGTATCCCATCCATTTCCGGCGGTAAATCCAACCAATAGGCTTGCAATCCAATATTCTCCAAAATGACGAATGGTCCAAGGAAACGAGGACTGAGCTTCTCACGCTTCCCAAACCGAATGATTCCCTTCCA
Source organism: Arctium minus (assembly GCA_954870635.1). Lineage (NCBI taxonomy): Eukaryota > Viridiplantae > Streptophyta > Magnoliopsida > Asterales > Asteraceae > Arctium > Arctium minus. The sequence goes on from OX941096.1 coordinate 64,040,642, forward strand.
TGGTGACACTTTCAACATGACACGGTCGCTCACTTGAAATTCGACCGTTCTCCTTTTCTTGTCCGCATAACTTTTCTGACGGTCTTGCGCCGCCTTTAGTCGTTCTCGAATTTCCTTCACCTTGTCGGCCGTCTCTTGCACAATTTCCGGCCCGACGAATTGCTTTTCGCCCGCTTCTAACCAACAAACTGGAGTTCGACACTTTCGCCCGTACAACGCCTCGAATGGTGCCATGCCAATGCTAGAGTGGTAGCTATTATTATATGCGAACTCCACTAACGGCAGGTGCGAGTCCCAACTACCTCTAAAATCGATAACACATGACCTTAACATGTCTTCGAGAGTTTGAATCGTCCTCTCACTTTGACCATCCGTTTGAGGATGATATGCTGTGCTTAAATTTAATCGGGTACCCAACTCCTTTTGCAAGCTTGCCCAAAAGTTTGACGTGAATCGACTATCTCGATCCGACACGATAGATTGTGGGACCCCATGCCTCGACACAATCTCATCGATGTAAAGCTTGGCCAACTTCTCCATTGGCAAAGTCTCCCTCATTGCAAGGAAGTGCGCGCTCTTGGTTAGCCGATCAACGACTACCCAAATTGCATCATGGCCTCGTAAGGTCTTTGGTAGCTTTGTCACGAAATCCATGGTGATGTTGTCCCATTTCCACTCGAAAATGGACAACGGTTGTAAACTACCGTACGACCTTTGATGTTCCGCCTTGACTTGAAGGCACGTGACACATCTCTCCACGTAGTTAGCCACATCTAACTTCATCATCGACCACCAATAATTTAGTTTTAAGTCTCTATACATCTTGGTGCTACCGGGATGTATAGAATACTTTGACTTGTGCGCGTCTTCTAGAAGTAACTCTCGATTTCCGCCCAACTTTGGCACCCAGATACGACCTTGGAAGAGTTTGAGCCCGCAGCTATCTTCCGTCAAAAGTCCACTTTGCTTTACCATGATCTCGGACTTGAGGTTTTGCTCCTTGAGCGCCTCCACTTGCCACGTATTTATGCTTTCCACCAAACTTGATACCACATCAATTCTTGTAAGGGACAATTTAACACCACCATCATGGCTCCTCCGGCTCAATGCATCCGCCATCACATTGGCTTTACCGGGATGGTAGAGTAGATCACAATCATAGTCCTTTAGAAGTTCAAGCCATCTCCTTTGCCTCATGTTGAGTTCCTTTTGATCGAAGATGTACTTGAGACTCTTGTGATCCATAAAAAGAGTACACTTGGTCCCGTACAAGTAATGTCGCCACAACTTCAAAGCGAAAACTACCGCTGCCAACTCCAAGTCATGCGTCGGGTAGTTCTTCTCATGCTCCTTTAATTGCCTAGACGCGTAGGCAATGACTTTCCCTCGCTGCATAAGCACACATCCAAGCCCCATCTTGGAAGCGTCACTATAGACTACGAAGTCTTCCGATCCTTCAGGCAAGGATAAGATCGGAGCTTCGCACAATTTCCTCTTGAGCGTCTGAAAGGCTTGGTCCTGAACATCGATCCAAAGAAACTTGACGTTCTTTCTTGTGAGGGATGTGAGCGGTGTAGCTACCTTGGAAAAGTCTTGGATGAAGCGTCTATAGTAGCCCGCTAAGCCCAAGAAACTCCGTATCTCCGACGGATTCGTCGTCGGCTCCCAACTCATCATCGCTTCTATCTTCGCTGGGTCCACCTGAACACCGTTCTTTGACACCACGTGCCCCAAGAATTGAACTTCTTAGAGCCAAAACTCGCACTTAGAGAACTTCGCGAATAACTTCTCTCTTCTTAGGACTTCCAAGACTTCCCGCAGATGTCTCCCATGTTCGGATTCATCCTTAGAATAAATTAAAATATCGTCGATAAAGACGATCACGGATTTATCCAAGAATGGGCGACACACACGGTTCATCAAGTCCATGAATACGGCCGACGCATTGGTCAACCCAAAAGGCATCACCAAGAATTCATAGTGGCCGTAACGCGTTCGGAAAGCCGTTTTCGGAATATCATCATTCTTCACCCTCACTTGATGATAACCGGATCAGAGATCAATCTTCGAGAAACATCCCGCACCTTGAAGTTGATCGAAGAGATCATCAATGCGAGGTAGAGGATACTTGTTCTTTACTGTGACTTTATTCAACTCACGGTAGTCAATACACATCCTCATCGATTCGTCCTTCTTCTTCACGAACAACACCGACGCTCTCCAAGGTGAAGAACTCGGTCGGATAAAACCTTTCTCTAACAACTCTTGAAGTTGTGCCATCATCTCCTTCATATCCGTCGGGGCCAAACGATAGGGAGCTCGGGCTATCGGAGCCGCTCCCGGAGTGAGGTCGAATTGAAACTCCACTTGACGCTCCGGTGGTAATCCGGGAAGGTCTTCCGGAAAGACATCCGGGTAATCCCGCACGATCCTCACGTCTTTCACCGTCTTCTTTTCCTTCTTCGCATCCACGAGGAGATAATGGGGTTGCGTCCCTTTCCTTTCTCTCCATAAATGATGACCACGCCGCCTTCCATCAAAGGCACTTGGATCATCTTCTTAGCGCAAAAGATGTCGGCCTTGTGCCTTGACAACCAATCCATGCCTATGACCACATCGAAACCTCCTATGGCCATAGGTAGCAAATCTACCCCAAAAGGACTCCCATTGATTTCTATGGTGCAATCACAAAAACGGTCTCGGATAATTACTTGGTCACCACTGGCAATTTCTACTACTAATGTATCGGGAAGGACACTAATAGGAGTGACAAAACGCTTACAGAAAATATCCGATACAAACGAACACGTAGCACCCGAATCGAACAATACACGAGCAGGCAAGGAGTTTACTAGGAACGTACCCGAAACAACATCAGCGGTCTCCTTCGCCTCCTCGGTAGTCATCCGGAAAGCTCGACTCGGCACCCTCGGCGATTGGTCGACCCTAGACGTCGACCCAACAGATCTGCTTTGATTGCCGCCTATAGCTTTGGACAATTCCTCCTTATGTGCCCTGGCTCCTGGCACTCAAAACATACCGTCGGATGAGCCAAGCAATCCCGAGCCACATGGCCCCTCTTTCCAAACTTGGTACAACCTACTGGACCCGTGTAGGTTTTAGAGGCACACGCGCCCGAATGCTTGGTTTTGCACCTTGGGCACCACTGATCGAATTTACGAGAGTCGCCAGCTCTCCCGCTAACAAAAGGCTTCGACTGACGAACGGGCCCAGATGGCCCTTCCTACTTTCTCTTCTCACCCGCAACACTTCTTTCTTCCTTCTCAGCCAATCTATCATCTTCCACAAGCAAGGCCTCTTCAATAACTTCTTGAAGAGTCGACCCTCCGGCATTGCGCACGTCAGTCCGCATATCGGCCGGTAGGCCAAGATGAAAGGCCTTAATCTTTGATCTCTCGTCTGGGGCCAGATATCCCACCAAGTTCAACTTCTCCAGAAACAACTTGGAGTAGGCGGCTACAGACAAATTCCCTTTCTTCAGATTCCGGAACTCGGCTTCCATCTTGTCCAACGAACGCTCGCTGCAATACTTGTCCATGATCTTCTTCTTGAAGACCGGCCATGTCAGCTTGGCTAGGACTTCGGGGGTGAGGGCAGACCTGGTGAGATTCCACCAGATCAATGCCTCTCCCCGAAGTAGTTGGGAAGCAAACTTCACTCGCTGCGACACGTCGCACTCGCTTGACTCAAAGGCCATCTACACTTCCTTGAGCCAGTACATGCACGCAACCGGGTTATCGGAACCCGCAAACTCCTTGGGGTTGCACCCCAGAAAAGCCTTGTAGGAGCATCCCTTTTTCCTCTCCCAATTTACGTTGCTCGGTTGCTCTTCAGTCACCACCACCTTAAGGTCTACCACCCGACCCAGCTATAATGTTCTCCGCCATAGCCTTGGGTTGGCGGTTACTAGCATCTCGATCTTCTAGGAGTTTCATGAAAAACTCTTGTTGCTGGATTTGTTGCTGGGCCATGGCAGAATTCATAGCCAACATCATGCTATCTCGAATCCTGATTTTCATGGTCACCTCTTCCATTATAGCATTATCCATCACGACGTTCCTACGAGGAATATGCTCCGGTCCGCCCCTCAACATGGGGGGTATGGGAGGTTCATCGGAGGTCAAGACCAAGGGAGGTCGGTCGGCTGTAGATTGTACCTCCACCTGAGCCTCAGGCGAATTCGGTAATTTGCTCCGCGTGTTTACCATCTCGATCTGCCACACACATACGAGAAATAGGTTGAGAAAAGACTAAGCGAGTTGAACTCATTGTACATACTAATACATTCATCAATTATCACAACAACAATAAATCAAGTATGCTCACGTAACAATGCATTCATAATAGCAGTAGCTAAGTGAAATTATGAACGAACCATACACAAGAATTCTTGTTACCATCATCACAACTCTCAATTAGTGTAATTCCGTAACCTAACACTCTCCCCACTTAGGATTTCTACCCCAAGAGGACAGTGAAGTCAAAACAATCTAAAGCTTAAGTCTAGATATGCTACAACAATATCTAGTTCACTTAAACTAAAGCTCTGATACCAACTTGTAACACCCTAAAAATAGGGATAACAAAAACTTTCCAAAAGTGGAGAAGTGGTATATAGATTGCCATAGCAAGAGCCTCCCAAAAAGGGGAATAGTACAAATAAACCTGTTTAATCACAACTGTAATTTAACGGATAAATAAACAACAACCAACTAATCTAATTTCTACATCTAGAAAAAAGATTACAAAAAGGGTATCATCTATAAACCCAAGGCTTCTCAAAATCATCCAAGTGCCGTATCCCCAAGCTCTCACCCAAAGCATCTAAACTTGCCTAGGAGCAGCACCGCTAACACCTGAGATACACATCGACACCAAACAAGTGTTAGGCCAAAAAGCCTAGTGAGTTGAACAAGTAAAAACATACCAGAAACATTCACAGTTCTTATCAGCAGTTAAACAGTTAATCACGTAAATGTGGAGTCAACGGGAGCGACCCATATCTCCAATCCGGTTCACCCAAAGAGGCAATGCATCCTGAAGCCACTATCGCGTGGCACAATCGCTGGCATCCCCCAGCCTACGGTACCTCTTCGGCGATAGTTCCCTCCGCGATAGTGCCAAGGGCACAATCGCGGGGCACAATCGCAGGGCACTGAAAACAGTCCGAAAACTTAACCGAAAAAGATAGCGAGCACCAGGTTTGAACGATTAACGAAGGTAACTTAATTATGAAATTTAGACATAATAATGATCATAAAATGTACATAAATACAACTATTCTCATATAGCGAAATAAATGCATTTAAGAAGATGAGATACTCACCTTGTGAATTTTCGGGTGTTACACTTATAGCCCGGACTTTGTGGGTCGTCTCTTGCACAATTTCTGGCCCGAAAAACTTCTTTTCGCCTGCCTCTAACCAACATACAGGGGTCCTACATTTCCTCCCGTACAAGGCCTCAAATGGTGTCGCACCAAGGCTTGAGTGGTAACTATTATTGTAGGCAAATTCTACCAACGGTAAATGAGTATCCCAATTACCACCAAAGTCGATCACACACGATCTAAGCATGTCTTCCAAAGTCTGAATTGTCCTTTCGCTCTGTCCGTCTGTCTATGGGTGGTATGCCGTACTCAAATTCACTCGTGTCCCCAACTCCTGTTGCAAATCTCCCCAAAATCTTGATGTGAAGCGACTATCGCGATCGGAAACTATGGACAAGGGTATACCATGCCTAGAGACCACTTCATCAATGTAGAGTTTCGCTAGCTTATCCATCGACAAGGTTTCCCACATTGCTAGGAAATGAGCGCTCTTCGTCAACCAATCAACAATCACCCAATGGTGTCATTACCTCTCAACGTTTTTGGTAGTTTGGTCACGATGTCCATGGTGATTTTTTCCCATTTCCAATCGGGTATTTCCAAAGATTGCAAACTCCCATACGGTCGTTGATGTTCGACCTTTACTTGTGAACAAGTCACACACCTCTCCACGTAACGCGCCACATCCAACTTCATAACCGGCCACCAATAGTGCAACTTTAAATCCCTATATATCTTAGTGCTTCCCGGGTGAATGAAGTATTTGGATTTATGAGCTTCCTCCAAAAGTATCTCTCGATTCCCTCCAATCCTTGGCACCCACATGCGCCCATTAAAGCATTTGATCCCACAACTATCGTCCGTCAAAAGTAGCCGTTGCTTGGTCATCACTTCTTCCTTGAGATTTTCTTCCAATAAGGCCTTGGCCTCTTTAATCCGGTCCATAAGACTTGACACCAATTCAATCCTCACGAGTTTGGATCGAAGTTTCCCACTATACTCTTTCTGGCTCAACACATCGGCCACGACGTTTGCTTTACCCGGATGGTAAAGCAACTCACAATCGTAATCTTTGAGCAATTATGACCATCGTCTTTGCCTCATGTTCAACTCCTTTTGATTGAAGACGTACTTCAAGCTCTTGTGATCCATATACAAGGTACACTTAGTGCCATAGAAGTAGTGTCGCTACAACTTTAACGTGAATACTACCGCCGCTAGTTCCAAATCATGAGTGGGGTAGTTTTTCTCATGCACCTTCAGTTGTCTCGATGCGTAGGCGATCACCATCCCTCTTTGCATGAGTACGCACCCTAGACCCATCTTGGATGCATCGCTATAAACCACAAAATCCTCCGATCCCTCCGGCAAGGATAAGATCGGGGCTTCACACAACTTCTTTTGTAGAGTCCGAAAGCCTTCTCTTGGGTGTCGGTCCACACAAATTTCACGTTCTTCTTAGTTAGAGTCGTCAACGAAGAAGCAATCTTGGAGAAGTCTTGGATGAATCTCCGGTAGTAACCCGCTAAGCCCAAGAAACTTCGAATCTCAGATGGACTCTTAGGCGGTTCCCAATTCATCATAACTTCTATCTTGGCGGGGTCGACCTTCACCCGTCTTTCGTCACCACGTGCCCTAGGAATTGCACTTCTTTCAATCAAAATTCACATTTGGAGAATTTGGCGTACACTTTCTCTTTCCTCAGAACCTCCAATACTTCTCGAAGGTGTCGCACGTGATCGGATTCGTCCTTGGAGTAAATTAGGATATCATCAATGAACACGATTACCGACTTATCAAGGAACGATCGGCACACTCGGTTCATCAAATCCATGAACACCGTATGGGCGTTCGTTAAACCGAAGGGCATTACCAATGTAACACCCCGAGTTTTGTTTGACCAGTTTGGAAGAAGAAGCAATGGTAGTGGCCAGCGCGAGTTGCCGCGCGGCTTAGCCCGCGCCATAACCCGCGCGATGCATTTCTTGTTTGGGGTTTGTCCAGTGAGTGGTGAGAGTCACGGAGCGACTTAGCCCGCGTCATAACCCACGCGGTGCGCTGATTGGTTGCGAGTTCCAGTGGGCGGCGCGAGTCACGACGCGAGTGTACCCGCGCCATAACCCGCGCGGTGGCTGAGTGGTTTAAAGAGATTTCCTGGGAAGAATATCTCATTGATATTTTTTTCTGAAAATATCACAATCTCTTTTCTCTCTCTCTCTTTCTTCTTTTGTTTGTTTGGTTAGCTTCAAGCTACCATTTATTGCTATTATTAAGTGCATCTAGCAAGGGTTCGGTATAGAAAGCTTCGTCTTCACTCGGTGGTCGGTGCTATTTGGTAAGTTCTTACTACCATTTTATAAACTTTATACATGTCAAAACTTATATTTTTGAAATCCAAAGTATTTCTACGGTATGGATTTAAGTTCTCTACATTTTGACATAACTTGAGTTTTTGGTGATTTTGGGGTTCCCGATCAGTTTTGACTAAAATGATGGGTTCCACCTTATTTGAAGTAAAAGGATGTTTTACTTGCTTATTTTATGTGGGTTATTTGGAGGTCACTATTTCAAATATAGAACTACATGTGCATTAAATTGTGAGGTTCTGGAATTTAATAAAATAAGAACTACATGTGCATTAAATTGTGAGGTTCTGGAAGATAATCAAACGAAGAACTACATGTGCATTAAATTGTGAGGTTCTGGAAGAAAGTAAAATATAGAACTACATGCACATTAAATTGTGAGGTTCTGGAAAGAAAGCAAAACGAAGAAATACATGTGCATTAAATTGTGAGGTTCTGGAAAGAAGGTTTATGGCCTTATTTTAATGGATTCCATTCTTATCAGTAGTTAACTTGGAAATGCTTATTTGAAAAGGTTTCCCTTTGATACAAATGTTTATATCTCTGGAACTTATAAACTGTATGTTTTCACTAGGCTTTAAGCCTAACACTTTTTCTCTAATGATGTGTATAACAGGTTCCCATTAGCGGTGGGTTGCCAAGGGCTTGTGTGATGAGCTTGGTCTCGGGGGCTTTTGAGATGACTAGTATTTGATGTTGGGAAAATGTTTAAGTCCCATTCTTTTGGTGATATCAGATTAACAACTGATGTAATCTAGATAGTTTATGTTTAGATTAGTTTGTTGTTGAATTCCATATCAGTATGCAGGCTTGTAAAGAATTAGTACATTTCCCCTTTTTGGGTGGTTTATACCAATTGGTGATGTCTATTTGTCCAGTTTCCGCGTTTTAAATTCACTATGGTTTTTAGGGTGTTACAAGTTGGTATCAGAGCTTTAGTTTAAGTGAACTAGACATGAGTGTAAGATGTCTAGACTTAGACTGAGGATGTTAAGCATTGATTGTGAGTTTGGGTAGAACTTATAAGATGGTTTGGTCTTAGAGTCGACGGAGATTACGGTTATCAAACGTTGTGGCAATGGTAACAAAAACTATTATGTATTGTATGTTCATAATCTCACTTAGCTAATGATTATTATGAGAATATTTATACATGATTGTGCTTGGGGTGCCATTACTGTGACAATTGATGATGTAGTAGTACGTTTCTTGTGTTATTCTGTTGATCTGTATCTTATTCTTTTCGTGCTTGTGTGGCAACCATTACTTAGGTATGGTGAACACACGTGGTCGTCCGTCAGGCGACGAAGATCTTCACGATGTCAGTTCGCGTGAGCTGAATCATGTGGTTAGAGTGTCAGCAGTCGTTCCTCCAGGCATGCCACCGATATTTACTGGGGAAGTGGAGCTGGGGCCAAGAGTATATTTGGCATCCACCAACCCCGTTATTCAATTGGCAAACCCTCAAGTTGATATGATGGCCAGCGTCATGCAATTGGTGACGTCCGCCATGGAGAAACAGCAAGAGGTTTTTCAGAAGATGTTGGAGGACCGTGACACGAGCCTCATGAGGCATGAGGCAGTGGAGGAGAATGTGTTGGTTGGCTCTGGGGCACTGGGAACCGACTCTGAACGGAGGAGAACAGAGTTGTGGGTGCTTCGAGAAGCGGGAAGAGTTGTTCATACAAGTCTTTTCTGGGCTGCGGACCACCAGAGTTCTCTGGTTCCGAAGACCCAGTTGCGTGTGTTAAGTGGATCCGAGCTATTGAACAGGCCTTCGGTTCATCCGAGTGTGGTGATGACCAGAGGGTAAGATTCGGTACTCAATTTGTAACACCCCAAAATTTCTCGTCATATAAATCCTCGTAGATATACTGTTGACCCTTTATAAGAACCTCGTTAATTTCATTCAAGCGAAGCCATCCTTACTTCTAGTATTTCGTTATAGCGTATTTAGTTTCGGCCTTAAATCAATCGAATTTCGGGCAAGTCTATTTGAGTATGAATTTTTGGTTACGTGTTCTCGTGGTAATATAGGTAGAATAAGATTTATGCACACCTTGTTATTGTAGAGAATTTAATTTTCGATTGTGGGGTTTCATCGTCGTTCACCTTTTGGAAGTTTGTAAATTTGAGAGTCGAAAAAGGGACGGGCGCGACTATGCCCGACGACTGTGCCCTAGGCATAGTCGCTGGGGGCACAATCGCGAGATTGGTACCGTAAGTACTAGGACAGAGCGACTATGCCCAGCGATAATGCCATGGCATAGTCGCGGATGGCATTGTCGCCATCGATGTACCGTGACCTAGGGGAGGACGGCGACTATGCCCGGCGACAATGCCAGGGCATAGTCGCGAAGGGCATTGTCGCCCGCATGAGGGTGGTTTCTGTCTGATAAAGCCGATCAAACCCTTTGAACCAAAACACTTTTACATTGTTCCAATTTCAGACTTTGCTCTCTTGAAGGTAAGCGATTTTCTCACCCTTCTTCCTCTTTTCTCTCCTCATTAAATGACCTAGCTTCAAACCCTAAAATCTTGGTTGTTGGTTATTGAATGCAAGTGTAGAGACTCCTCTTAAGTTCAAGCTTAAAGGTTTCAAGCCTCTCTCAACTACCCTATTTTCTAGGGTTTGCTCTAAAAACCCTAGTTGGTGATTTATTCTTCCTTAGATGTCCTAATACTCATTTATTACTTGTATTTAATTTACATAACTTATATATGTTGATAAATTGAGAATTTGTGTCAGGATCTAATTCTCAACAAGAATAATGAACTCAGAAACAATATTAAAGAAGTTGCGGAATAACACTTTAATATTCAACAATCAATGAAACAGTGAATCAGAAATCACAAACTTGTAAACTTTATTGAAAGATTAAAGCTACAAGTTTTCAAACAAAACCTCAATATTGATGAACAAGCTCACCAATACGAATTCTACTTCTCTAGAACTAGGGTTCTAAACCTTGAGGTTAATTCTCTCTATGAAAACAATAACTCAGAATATTGTTTATGAAACTATTCAGACTAACTCTATACGTATACTAAAGATAAAAGATAATTACAAAATATAAAAGATCTTCAATATATTCTTCCATAGTTATCTCCAAGCTTTCCATGAATATCTTCAATCAATACAGCTGTCTTCATTGCCATACGAAGTCTTCATCTCATAAGCAACACTATCTTCATGAAAGTAATTGCAGTATTAATACACAGCAGCATTAACACTCTGAGCAGTATTAAGTTCAGCAGTACTAACTACTAGCAGTACTAACTTTGCTTAGCAGTAGTAACTTCATCAAGCAGTATTAACCTTGGTTAGCAGTATTAATCTGTCTCAGCAGTAGTAACTTTTCTCAGAAGTAGTAACCATGTTGTGCTAGCAGTATTAACCATACTTGAACAATTCTTCAATGCCCAACAATCTCCCCCTAACTTGACTTTTAGAAAGAGAAGTCAAGTTCTTTAATTATGATCTTCAAGATGCTTTCAACACTACAACTTAGTTGCCCAAATTCGGATCCAGACCCAGACTTTGATTGATTGTCCTTCTTACCACAATTCTGGCCATTTCTGATTCCTTTGCACACACTAGCTTATCTTTCAGCATCCCATTCAGCTTTTCCTTGCTATGATCATATACTTTGTCCACCAGGTAGTATCCATGATAACAGTTATCTATTGTGATCATGTATACACCACAGTTTTCAAAGAGTATCCACTTATCAATCTTCTTAAATCCATACTCATGATGTAGATCCTTTATCCTGTAAACCATCTTTTCTGGTTCAAACATCATACAAAGATATTCCATTGCAATCTTGAGTAGACTTTCTTCAGTTCCTTTCAAAACATGCTCATAAAGCTTTATTCCCACCTTGTGCATTTCTTCTAGGTCAACCCTGGAACAACTTATGATCACTTTGCCCCAAGTTGAGTAGAATTCAAACACATCACCAACTCTTTTGAGTCTGAAGTACTCCTTTCTGTTGTCCCTCAGAATATCCCAAAAGATGACTTCTGGTGCTTTCACAGAAATGGGAACAACCTGTACTGGTTCTATTAAAGTCATATAAAGTCCCACATGCTCATCAGATTGCTTATCGGACTGCTCTGGGTTCTTGAATGGCATTCTTTGCTTTGATGCTTTGACTGCTATTTTCTTGGCCTCAGCTGCTGCTTTCATGTTCTTTTGATACTCTTCATTGAGTGTTCTGGCCATATTCAGTGCAAGCTCCCTGTCTTTTTCAGATTGTAATTGTTCCTCCTTTTCTATTTCTGCTTGAAGCTGCTTTGCCACTTCTTCATCTAACTCAATCTGACTCTTCTTTTTTGAAGGTTGTTCAGGTTCAACCATCTTTCCCTTTCCTTTTACATCCTTTAAACTTGTCTCACTGCTTTCTTTTCTTTTCTTTTCTTTGAAAGACCTCCTTCTTTAATGACCACTCCCTAGCTTGGCCTTTTGAGTAGCCTTAGTAGTGTCATTCTTGGCTTTTACCAATGTTTCTGCTATTTCCAACTCTTCAACAGATAGCCCTGTTACTGCTGCTACCTGTTCTGTTACTGCTGCTGCTTGAACCTCATCTGTTTCTGCTGCTTGTGCTTCTGTTTCTGCAGCTTTCTCCCCCTCAAAATCAAATCCCATCCTAGATGTACTTTCCTTCTCTGCTTCAGCCTCTTGATTCTCCCCCTTGTTGAAAGCATCATTAGCATTTTTCCTCTTCTTCAAAATAAACTGCATTCTCCTCTTCTTTTGCACCAATCTTGTCACCATTTTCTTCAATTTGGTAATCTGTACTTGTTGAGACAGAATTATCATTTTCATTTCTTCTATGTCTTTGCCTTGCTTGATGATATCCATATTAATGTTGCCCATTGTTTCCATCAATTCATTGTAGTCATATCTGTCCTCACCTTCTCCAGGAGTGTTACCCCCTTTTGAAGGATCATGGGATCTTTTAGTAGTGGAAGTCTTCTTCCTAGCAGAAGCACCCTCCACCCCCTTGGTTTCTTGGCACCTGGGATTTTTGGATGATTGCTCACCCAAAGTTGCCATGGGGGAGGTCTTATTGATGTTACCACTGTCCTCCTCTGTGCTAGCAGGAGTAGTGGCAGCCTTCTCACCCATATGCTCATGCATCTCCTCAGTGAGCACCTTCTTGGGGTTGAGAGACACCCCTATGGTTTCCCTATAGATATTCTCTAATGGAGAATTCTCCATTAGAGGGCTTAAAGGCTTTGTGGGTGAAGGTACAAGAAGGGAAGGAGCCTTCTTTACCTTTTTCCTGATGTAAGTATTGGTGATTGGAGAAGTTGGTTTTTGAAGAAGGGACTGAGGGATTGATATACTGATTGAAGGTTGGGATTGGCTTTCAGTGGGATGGTCTAATGAGGGCCTTGACCCTGAAGCCAAACCTTCTTGATTGTGGGACACCACCATCATTGTAGAGAACAATGGGGTGTCAACTCCTTCCGAGTCCAATGGAGATCTCTTCATATTTGAAAAGACCTTGCCTTTGGGGATTTTAGATACATATACCTCATCAAATTGAGGCATATCCGTCAATTCATTGGTTATAACTGCCTGGACAAATCTTGGGTACATATAAAAACTCTTTTTGTTTCCCAAGTTTGACACAAGGTCATTGAAAATCATTTTTGAAAAATTGTACTTTCTGGCAGTGGCCAAGCAGACCAAAGCATAAGCAATGGTACTACTGAACTCACTCCATCCAGTAGTCTTTTTGGAAATACAATGCATAAGGGTATGGACAAAGAAACGCCATTGGGGTGAGAATTTAGCTTTTGAGAACTTGAAAACACCCAATGGGCCTCCATACCCCATTCTAGTAAGAGTTGAAAACAGATCATCATTAGGGATAGATGAGATACCTGAGGCATCGTCTAGACGTAGACTAATGCGAATTACCTCTTCAGAAACGGTCAAGGGTTTATCACACACCCTGGTCTTGATAACTTGCACACCATTTTCAGTAATAGTGGTGGCATTAGCCCAGAATTGCTTCTGGTGCTCGATGTAGATGGATGGTGACACTGTAAGAGCATATGCGATATGGCTGGACTTGAGAAAGTCGACTATTTGATGAAATCCATTAGCCTGCTTAGGCTTTTGAAGCATTGCTATCTCGTTGTGTTCGTCAATAAAAGCCATTGATGCCATCGAGTTTGAGGATAATGAACACTGAAATTCAGTAGGTGCTTGAGAGAAAAGAGGTTAGAGAGAAGATGAATAGTATTCAAAGAGTCGTTATGAGCTTTTAGGCGGGCAAAGAGGGTATTTATACGATTCGAGAAAGAAGCAGTATTAACCACTAGCAGTATTAACTAACTAGCAGTATTAACTGAGAGCAGTATTAACCACTAGCAGTATTAACTGAGAGCAGTATTAACCACTAGCAGTATTAACGAACTAGCAGTATTAACTGAAACCTGAAGTAGTAACCTTGCACTGGCAGTATTAAAAATTTAAAACTGCACTGGCAACATTAACTATACTTACACTCTTGAAGCTTGTATTGGTCTGAACAAGGCAATATACTTCCTGAGAAAGATGATTAGTAATACCAAAAACAACCAAATAACATGTATACAATCACTTTTTAAACATGAGCTCATTCAGAGTTGATCATGCCCACACTTGTGACCAAGAAAGTGAATCTTCCCACATCAAAAGCTTTAGTGAATAGATCAGCAAACTGGTTGTCAGTATGAACTTTAGCAACTTGAATAAGCTTCTTTTTATTACAGTCTCTAATAAAGTGATACCTGATCTCAATGTGCTTTGTTTTGGAGTGCTTGACTGGATTGTTAACAATGCTTATAGCACTGCTATTATCAATGAATATTGGAGTGTGAAGAAAGGTTACCCCATAGTCCAACATTTGATTCTGAATCCATAGAACCCGAGAGCAGCAACTTGCAGCAACAATGTACTCAACTTCTGTTGTTGATAAGGACACTGTGGTTTGCTTCTTACACTGCCAAGATACTAGTCTTGCACCCAAAAGCTGACATCCACCTGAAGTAGACTTTCTATCCATATTAGCACCACCCAAGTCACTGTCTGAATATGCAATCAAGTCAAAAGAAGATTCATACGGATACCAAAGACCTAATCTAGGTTTCCCTCTTAAGTATCTGAATATCCTCTTAACAGCTTGAAGATGTGATTGCTTTGGCTTGACTTGGAATCTGGCACAAACACACACTGGAAACATAATATCTGGTCTTGAGGCTGTGAGATACATGAGAGATCCAATCATTGATCTATAAAGATGGACATCAACATCCTCCCCCTCAAGATCATCAGTGATCTGTTTATGTGTTTCCATAGGTGTACTTGCTGGCTTTGAGTCTGATAAACCATATTTGTCCAGGATGTCTTTCACATACTTTGATTGACTTATGAAGATCCCATCTTTCTGTTGTTTCACTTGAAGCCCAAAGAAGAAAGTAAGTTCACCCATTGAACTCATTTTGAAGCTTTTGTGCATCAACTCTTCAAAGTCTCTACACATCTGATCTTTTGTGGATCCAAAGATGATGTCATCCACATAGATCTGAACTAGTAAGATGTCCTTCTTTCTTCTTTTGATAAACAGGGTCTTGTCAATTATTCCCCTTTCAAACCCATTTTCTAAGAGATAGGTAGACAATGTATCATACCATGCTCTTGGGGCTTGATGTAGACCATAAAGTTCTTTCTTCAGTTTGTATACTCTGTCAGGATATGATGGATTTTCAAAACCAGGGGGATGACAGACATATACTTCTTCATCAATTGTGCCATATAGAAAGGCACTCTTCACATCCATTTGATGTACCTTGAACTGCATAAATGAAGCATAGGCTAGAAACAGCCGAATTGCCTCTACCCTTGCAACTGGAGCAAAAACTTCTTCATAATCTATGCCTTCTTCCTGAGTGTACCCTTGTGCCACTAGCCTTGCTTTGTTTATGATGACTATTCCTCTCTCATCCTTTTTATTCCTGAAAATCTACTTGGTGCCAATAGCTCTATGACCTTTTGGAAGATCCACCAAGTCCCAAACTTCTTGCAATTTGAACTGTAGTAACTCTTCTTGCATGGCTTCTATCCTACTGGAATCTTTCATTGCATCATAGGACTTCTTAGGCTCAATCTGAGATAGAAAGCAAGAGAGTACTGTATGTTGTTGATCCTGCAACTCTTGAAGTCTGCTTTGATTTCTAGTTATCATAGGAGAAGATATGTATCCTATTACCAGCTCTAGAGGATGGTTCTTTTGTGTTCTAGTCTGATGACTAGGTTCTTCATTGATTCCCACTTCTAGATTGGAATCATTTAAGTCAGCTGAGGGGGTCTTATCAGCAACTTCTGGTTCTTCATGCTCTGAAGTCTCCTCATCTCTTCTTTCTTCTTCACTCTGCATTGGTTCAGAAACAGTTTCTTTTTCACAGATTTCAACAGGTTCCATTGAAGGTATGGGAAAGATCACAGACTGAGGAATAATGTCTTGTACTTGCACATCCCCTGATCCTCCACTTCCTGAACCTGCATGATCATCACTACTGAAACCCAAAGAGTTAGTTAGTGAATCAATGTCAAACAACCACTGAGGACCTGAACCAATAGGATTTGGTGTGTTCTCATTGCATTTGACATTATCACTTTCCTCAATTATTCTATAAGAAGAATTAAATACTCTGTAGGCCTTACTCTGAGATGAGTAACCAACAAGAAAACCATCATCTGCCTTGCTATCAAACTTTCCTAAGTGAGTTTTGGTATTAAGAATGGTACAAGGACACCCAAAAGGTTTGAAAAATCCAATAAATGGTTTTCTTTTATTTAAAAGATCATATGGTGTCTTGTTCTTAGGCTTGACTACTAGAACTCTGTTTTGGACATAGCAAGCAGTATTAACTGCTTCAGCCCAGAAAGTAATTGGAAGTTTTGAATCAGCTAACAGAGATCTATTAGCTTCAATCAGTGTCCTATTCCTTCTCTCAGCAACACCATTTTGTTGTGGAGTCCTAGGAGCACTGTATTGCCTCTCAATTCCTTTTTCCTCACAAAAGGTGTTTAGGTCATGATTTTTAAATTCAGTACCATTGTCTGACCTAATGACTTTTACCTTTTGATTTGTTTGGTTTTCAATTCTTAGAATAAAGGATTTGATCAGTCCACTTGTCTCATCCTTAGTCCTTAGAAAATATACCCAAGTAAATCTAGAGTAATCATCAACAATAACTAAGTTGTATGATTTCTTGCCTATACTCATTACATTTGTAGGACCAAACAGATCCATATGCAACAACTGAAGAGAATTAGAAATAGTGTTCAACTCTTTGGACTTATGAGAAGTTTTGTGTTGTTTGCCTTTGAGACAGGCAACACAATGATCATCACATGAAAAGACTTTTGAAGGCAAACCTCTTACAAGGTTGTTTTTGACAAGTTTATTCATTGTTTTAAAATTCATGTGACACATCCTTCTGTGCCAAAGTGATGATTCATCCAAAGATGCTTTTGAAACAAGACAGTTTAGGGATGAATCAGTTGAAACATTTTCCATGTCCAAACAATAGATATTATCCTTTCTGGGAGTTCTTAGTAGTATCATCTTTTCATCAACTACCTTGAATCCAGGAGCAAGGATAATGCATTCTGAATCTGTGAACAATATACTATGCTTTTTGTCACAAACCTGTGATACACTTAACAGGTTGTACCTTAACTGCTCAACATAGAACACATCCTCAAAGGTCATCTTACCTTTTGTTACATCTCCCTTACCACTGATCTTACCTCCGTCTGGAGTATTACCAAAGGCAACATGCCCTCCATCAATTTTCTTGAAATTCTTGAGGCAAGTCATGTTCCCTGTCATGTGTCTAGAGCAACCACTATCAACATGCCAGATGCTCTTCCCCTTGAGCTGCTGGTTGCCCTGCACATAAGATAAAACAATTAGTATTGATTGGGAACCCAAGCCAAAGTGGTCTTGGGTCTCCCTTTCTCATCAAAGTATTTACATTCCTTTTTGATGAGATTTTTAAAATCAGAGCACTCTTTACTAGAGTACTTTGTCAAGATAATAGGTCTAGCAGCACAAACACTAGAAGCAGTACTAATTTTAGAAGTACTAACAGAGTTAGCAGCACTAACAGAGTTAGCAGTATTAACATTTGAAGAAGTACTAACAATGTCAGCAACACTAACATAGATAGCAGTAGTATTGCTTCTAGCAGCACTACCATTGTCAGCAGCACTATTTGTGGTAGCAGTACTAACAGTTTTAGTGCTTTTGGGAATCCACATCTTGACACTTTCTTTCACAGTCTTTTTCTTCATGTGGCTTTTAGATTTAACATGTTTCTTAGCCACATGTTTCCTTTCATTCTTTCTATAACCAAAGGGTTTTTGCATAGATCTTTGAAAATTCATCCTTTGGTTAATAGGATTAAAGTAGCAGTACTTGGCAAGATGATTCAATTTGCCACATATGAAACAAGGTTTTGGTCTGATGATTCTACTCAGATCAACTCCTTGTTTCTAAGCCCACTGATTATTCCAATTCCTTTGATTTCCCCTCTTTTTATCATGTTTTAGGGCTCATCCTTATTACATGCACACTGTTTGCAAGGAACAGGATTCACAACTGTGGTCTGCTTGTAATGGACCTTTCTAGACTTTCCCTCAGTCTTCTCTATGTCATTGGATTTGATCCAAGCCCTTCCACAGTCCTCATTGGTGATGATGTTATTTTCTAAGGGAATCTCACCACCCACATTGTTCTCCTTTCTCTTACCAGCTTCTTTTTCAGTTTTGTCCTCAACAACTACTTCGTCTAAGGGATCTATCTCAGTGGCTCCCTCAGGCAGGTCCTTCCTATCCTTAGTCTCTAGCAAGTCTGATATAGGAGGGATGTAGTTGTTGTTGTATGGTGGTGGTGTGGTATTGTACCCATTTCCTCTTCTCAGTTTCTCATGAAACTGAGTTTGTAGTAAAGATTCCATTGCTTTAGAAGCATTGGAAAACTTTTCCACATCTAGCTTAACTTTGGATAGCTCTCCTCTTAACTTTTCATTCTCCTCCTTGGACTTTGTCAGTTGGATTTCTAGATCATTCTTCTCCCACTTCCAGTAATTGGTATCATATGTGTGTTGAAGTTCATTGGCTTGGAAACCTTTAATCTGTCCCTTAAACCTCTCAACAATTCTCACATAGTCTTTTATATCTTTTTCTAATCTCTTAAGGTCATCACTCATATTCTGGTTGTGATCCATGTACCTTTTAACAGTATCTATGCAAGTTTGAGAACAAAGATTAGAAAGTACCTCAGTTGGGAGATCAGATACCTCTGCCATGAGAGCTTGATTTTGAATAGCCTCTTCTGCTTGATCACTCCAGTCAAACCCCATTCCTTGTTGAGAAACAAGGGCTTGAGCAGAGTTTCTGTTCTAGTTGAAGCTTCCAGTCTGAGCTTGTTGGTGGTTGTTGTGAGACACTCCACTTCTGCATTCCCTGGCAAAGTGTCCCTTCAGATGACAATTATAGCACTCCACCTTTGACTTATCAAAGCCTGCACCATCTTCTCTTCTTTGGGAGAAGTTGTTCCTCCCAGTCCTCTTGATGAACTTCTTCCCCCTCATAGAAAGCATGGCCATCTGCCATTTAATATCCATCTCTTCAAGATCATCAGGATGAAGTTGTTCCAAGTCATCATTGATTAAAGAAGAGTTTCTATGGCTGGAAAGAAAGGCTTCAAAAACAGATTCAGTGCCTTTTTCTTGATTTACTCCATTAGCAGCATTAACTGATTCAGGGTTAGCAGTAGAATCAATTGATGCTGATAGGAGTGCAGGATTATGAACATACCCAGTAGGCTTCTTCTTTGCTTCCACCTCAGATTCAAACACTCTCAGATCATTGTACAGGTCATCCGGTTCCTTTTCTTCCAATTGTTCATTCTGTCTGAATGAAACAGTATACATGGTCCATTCATCTCCAAGGGACCTTAAGAACTTTCTGTTTACATCATCTTGATCAATCTGTACTCCCATAGTAGCTAGTTCACCAATCAGCTTGTTAAACCTGTCAAAAGTTTGAGTCATGGACTCATTCTTAGTTGACATAAAGTTTTCATACAGTTGCTTCAATATTGCCTTCTGATTTCTCTTGGTACTTTTGGTACCAGAGAATCTCTTCTCTAGAGCATTCCAAAGCATCTGTGCATCAGTGCAATTGCAGAATTGGTGTTGATACTCATTGGGAATAGCCAAGAGCAGTGTGCTCAAGGCTTTCATCTCTATCTGCCTTGTCTTCCTTTCTGCATCCGTCTTTGGTGGGATTCTTTTTCCATCTGCACCAATCTTTCCTTCATCAGATGGGCCATTCTCAATGATGTCCCACATAGAGTAATCTGTGAGGAGAATGTATTGCTTGATTCTAATCTTCCACATGTCAAACTCATTAGATCTGAGCATTGGAACCTTTGAGACAAGAGTATTGTTTGATTCAACTGTGTTTTCCATGATGAATGAAGGTTTCTGAGAATACTTGCTCTGATACCACTTGTCAGGATCTAATTCTCAACAAGAATAATGAACTCAGAAACAATATTAAAGAAGTTGCGGAATAACACTTTAATATTCAACAATCAATGAAACAGTGAATCAGAAATCACAAACTTGTAAACTTTATTGAAAGATTAAAGCTACAAGTTTTCAAACAAAACCTCAATATTGATGAACAAGCTCACCAATACGAATTCTACTTCTCTAGAACTAGGGTTCTAAACTTTGAGGTTAATTCTCTCTATGAAAACAAAAACTCATAATATTGTCTATGAAACTATTCAGACTAATTCTATACATATACTAAAGATAAAAGATAATTACAAGATATAAAAGATCTTCAGTATATTCTTCCATAGTTATCTCCAAGCTTTCCATGAATATCTTCAATCAATACAGTTGTCTTCATTGCCATACGAAGTCTTCATCTCATAAGCAACACTATCTTCATGAAAGTAATTGCAGTATTAATACACAACAACATTAACACTCTGAGCAGTATTAAGTTCAGCAGTACTAACTACTAGCAGTACTAACTTTGCTTAGCAGTAGTAACTTCATCAAGCAGTATTAACCTTGGTTAGCAGTATTAATCTGTCTCAGCAGTAGTAACTTTTCTCAGAAGTAGTAACCATGTTGTGCTAGCAGTATTAACCATACTTGAACAATTCTTCAATGCCCAACAATTTGTGACCTAACTTGTATAATGTTCAATTTCATGAACCCAAAATGGGTGAGTATACCTTGTAAACTCTATGGAACCCTCCTTATAATAATTAATGAGTAAGAACCTTTGATTTCACGATTATATAATGAGTTCATGATGAGACATTTGTTGTTATTGTTTCGACCTAACCGCTGATAACTTTATGAGAATATGATATGAGTAAAATGAACCTTGTGACTTTATGTTTGAGATTATGTGAAACGGGATTCCTTGTGATGTAAGGATGAACGGATTTTGTATCTACAAAGGAAGTACTTATATGATTATAAATGCGTACCCTATGTTGATCACCTGATAAGAAATGTGAATACTACTCCTTGTGCACGAGGAGGTAGTTGTTTAACCTATGAACTTGTATTAATCATGATGGGTTACTAGCGAGTAGGCAATAAGGGGTCATTGATCCTTGAGGTGTAAATCGTCTAGTTATGGATAGGCACTAATGTCCGTAAGACCTTGAGGTGTAACTCGACGGAGTAGGCAATAAGGGCAGTAAATACGGTCTGAGGTTGTGATGTCGATATGGCATGGGAACTAAGATCGGGGCATGAGGTGTAATTCATTTGTATCGTGGGTGACTCCACTCCCGCGTGAAAGTCACCCCGATGGACACGGGTCTCCCCCGTATTTTCAAGGGTTGTATCTTGTATGTTGATATCCAAGTTTGGGAATCTGAACGCGGGAAATTAATTACTTATGAGGCAAAGGAGTTCGGTAACGCGATTATTGTTATACAATACTTTGTTGTGATTTATATACTTGTGGAACCTCACTAGGCTTCGTCCTAACACTTGTTGTGGTTGTTGTCTCCTTACAGATCCTTCTCGTTATGGAAATTAGGCGGTCGGGCTTGTCAAGCGGGCACATAGGAGTTTCTCGAAGTGCCGGCATTTTTGGGGATTTTTGTGAAGAGAGAGTTTAGCAAGACGGCAACACCCATTTTAATCTAGTTTGGATTTGTTCTAGATTAAGTAGGTTGTTGTAAATTTATTGTCCCAATATCTAGCAAACTTTATGTTGCGAACCAACCCATCGTTCGTGGGTCTTTAGTTGTTCATATTTTGGGTTATATTATTGGTGACTTATCTCTACAGGGTATTTGGACCTTCGTATTTTAGACGTTATATTGCCGATTTTACGAATTTTTATTCGTGAAAATTTTAGAGTGTTACAAGTTGGTATCAGAGCTCTAGTTTAAGTGAACTAGGTATGTGATCTAGATGCCTAGACTTAAGCTGAGACTTTTAGGAAATAAAAGTGTGAGATATGGGTAGAGATTCTAGAATGGGGTAGCCTTAGAGTCGACGAAAAACCACTTTGTTGAGAATTATGAAAGTAGTAACGAGAATCTTTATGTAGTGTGCGTTCATAATTTCAATTAGCTACTGCTATTATGAATGTACTTCTATGTGAGTATGCTTGAATTACTATGATTATAATGATCGACGAATTGTATTAGTACGTTTCTTGTGTGTATTCTTGTGTAACCATCTCTCACCCGCCTTGATTTGATGACAAAAGAAAATGGTAAATACTCGGAGTCATCTTCAGTCATCACCTGAGGGTCAAGCGATAAACGAATCCACGACTGATAGACCGAGCGCTACGGTGACGGACGGACCTCCAATTCCACCTATGCTTGTCGGAAGGGTGGAACAGATTCCAAGGGTCAATATTGCCACTACCAACCCGATCATAACTGAGGTGACCCCATAGACGCAAATGATGGATATGATGAGAGCCATGAATGAGACCATGGCGAAGCAACAAGAACTTTTCATAAAGCTGCTTGAGGACCGGAACGCGAACCACCGCCGTCATGAGACGATTGAGGAAAACGTGGTCATAGCGGGCTCCGGGGGTACCGGGGGAGAAATCCGCACTGATGGAGTAGCAACCTTGGAAACAAGACAAACAGGAAAAGGATCCTCTTACAAGTCGTTTCTTTGCTGCAAACCGCCAGAATTCGCCGGATCAGATGACCTCGCGAAGTGTATGAGTTGGCTCAAAGAGATTGAGCAAGAGTTTAGATCTAGTGACTGTGAAGAACGCCAAAAGGTGAAGTATGGGTCTCAACTACTCCGAGGCACGACATTAACTTGGTGGAATGTCTTCACCTCAACCGTTGATGAATCAGTGTTGGCCAGTTTGTCTTGGGCCGAGTTTAAGAAGAAATTTTTAGAAGAGTTCTGTATTGAGGAAGAACTGGACATCATAGAGGAAGAGTTCCGGGCAATCAAGAAAGGGGATTTGTCCGTGAAAGAATACACCCGCTTGTTTATGGAGAAACTTGAGTTAGCGGGACATGTGGCCCCGACTGAGAAAGAGAAGGTAAAGGCTTATCTGAAAGGCCTGCCTGCTGACATGATTTCAGTAGTCCGAAACTCCATGGCCTCTAATCTTTAGGAAACAATTGAAGAAGCTAAAGTAACGGAAAGACTTTTTGCGCAAGATAAAGCGGAGAAGGCAAAGACCGTGGAGAAAAGACGGTGGGAGAACCCTCCAAATTCGTACAAGAAGCCGAAGTTCCAACCGCAAGGTAAGAGTTTCGACAACCGCCGGGAGGCAAGGTGGTGCCCTAAATGAAAAAGTTAGCACTTCGGATTTTGCAAGACCAACTCTAACCCAGATCCGAGACCAGCCACATGCTTCCAGTGAGGCCAATCGGGTCATCTTAGTGTCGCGTGTCCCATTTGGGGGACAATATGTTTCGAGTGCAAGGAAATGGGTCAAGTTCGAAGGGAGTGTCCTAAGCTAAGGGGTACGACGAGAGGAGGAAGTTCGGGAAGCCACCAGAAAAGAGAGGCCATTCCCAAGGCTCAGGGTAGGGTATTCCAGATGACGAAGGAGGAGGCGAAGGAGACTGCTGACGTGGTGTCGGGTACGTTCTTACTCAACTCCACACCTTCTAAAGTATTGTTTGATATCGGTGCAAATTTCTCCTTTGTGTCCAATGTGTTTTGCAAGTCTTTGAATTCATTGGTGAATGCCTTAGATAATGCCCTAGTCATAGAAGTAGCTAACGGGGAACGGGTGATTCTAAGAGAGGTTCTAAGGAATTGCCGGCTCGAAATCAGTGGCGAGACTTTCGTAGTGGACTTGCTTCCGATGGCTATCGGAAGTTTTGACGTGGTGATTGGAATGGACTGGTTGGCGCGACATCAAGCGGAAATCTTATGTTTCAAGAAACTTATTCGGATTCCCGTCCGAGATGGCAATTTCATCATTGTGTATGGAGAAAAACGAAAGGGCGAGGTGGCCATCATCTCATCCATCAAAGCACAGAAATGCATGTCAAAGAAATGCCCATCATACCTCGCTTTCGTGTTAGATGCCAGAGTAGAGAAGAAGAAGGTAGATGACGTGTGGGTTGTCAACGAATTCCCTGATGTGTTCCCAGATGATCTACCGAGTTTACCACCCGACCGACAAGTGGAGTTCCGGATCGACTTAGTACCGGGGGCGGCACCTATAGCTCGTGCACCGTACCGTCTCGCGCCAATGGAGATGCGAGAAATAATGTCCCAACTTCAAGAGTTGCTAGATAAGGGGTTTGTAAGGCCGAGTTCGTCTCCGTGGGGAGCTCCGGTGCTCTTTCTAAAGAAGAAGGATGGATCGATGCGTATGTGCATCGATTATCGAGAGTTGAACAAGGTGACCATCAAGAACAAATACCCACTACCCCGAATAGATGACCTCTTTGATCAACTGCAAAGGGCCAAATGTTTCTCCAAAATTGATCTGAGATCGGGTTACCATCAGGTGAGAGTTCGAGAGGAAGACGTTTCGAAAACAGCGTTTAGAACTCGGTATGGTCACTACGAGTTTCTAGTCATGCCTTTTGGGTTGACGAATGCACCAGCGATATTTATGGACTTGATGAATCGGGTGTGCCGACCGTTCTTGGATCGGTCAGTTATAGTGTTCATCGACGACATCCTTGTGTACTCTAGGGATGAGGAGGAGCACGAGCAGCATTTGAGGGAGGTTTTAGAGGTGCTAAGGAAGGAGAAGCTTTATGCCAAGTTTTCCAAGTGTGAATTCTGGCTACGAGAAGTTCAATTTCTCGGCCATGTGGTGACCCGTGAAGGAGTGAAAGTAGATCCCGCGAAGGTCGAGGCAATGATGAACTGGGAACCCCCGAAAAGCCCAACTAAGATCTGAAGCTTCTTGGGACTCGCCGGTTATTACCGAAGGTTCATCCAGGATTTTTCCAAGATTGCCTCATCGTTGACATCTCTGACTCGAAAGAATGTGAAGTTCGTTTGGACCGAAACCCAAGAGAGGGCTTTCCGTACCCTGCAACAGAAATTGTGTGAGGCCCCGATTTTATCCTTACCTGAGGTGATGGAGGACTTTGTCGTTTATAGTGACGCATCCAAGATAGGATTGGGTTGCGTCCTCATGCAAAGGGGTAAAGTGATAGCGTACGTGTCAAGGCAGTTGAAGGAACACGAGAAAAACTACCCGACGCACGATCTTGAGTTGGCGGCAGTCGTGTTCGCGTTGAAGTTGTGGCGACACTATTTGTACGGCACCAAGTGCACACTCTACACCGACCACAAGAGCTTAAAATATGTCTTCGATCAAAAAGAATTGAACATGCGTCAAATAAGATGGCTTGAATTACTGAAGGATTACGACTGTGAACTCTAATATCACCCGGGCAAGGCTAATGTAGTGGCGGACGCATTAAGCCGGAAGGAGTATAGTGGAGCGGTAAAGACCTCATTGGCAAGGATCGAGATCATCTCGAACCTTATGGACATGATAAAGGCCGCGCAAGCTAAAGCAATCCTTGAAGTGAACCTTAAAGATGAAGGAATGACGAAGCAACACCTTGTCTTGACGGAAGATGGGAGAGGATTGAAACTCTTCCAGGGACGCGTGTGGGTACCCAAGTTAGGGGGATGTCGAAAGCTACTTTTGGAAGAGGCACACAAATCGCAATATTCCATCCACCCCGGGAGCACGAAGATGTATAGGGACTTGAAGCTAAACTTTTGGTGGCCGGTTATGAAGATCGATGTAGCGGAATATGTAGAGAAATGCCTTACTTGTTCGTTAGTAAAGGCCGAGCACCAACGACCGTATGGAAGCCTACAATCCTTAGAGATACCGGAGTGGAAGTGGGATCACATCGGAATGGACTTCGTAACAAAATTACCAAAGACGTTGAAGGGTCACGACACTATCTGGGTGGTAGTGGACCGAATGACCAAGAGCGCGCACTTTTTGGCTATGAGGGAAACGTTACCGTTAGAGGATCTAGCAAGAATTTATATCAACGA
This sequence comes from Arctium minus, assembly GCA_954870635.1. Lineage (NCBI taxonomy): Eukaryota > Viridiplantae > Streptophyta > Magnoliopsida > Asterales > Asteraceae > Arctium > Arctium minus. Next base: position 64,066,964 of record OX941096.1, read on the forward strand.
GGTAGTCTCGAGGCATGGTGTGCCACTATCCATTGTGTCCGACCGGGACAGTCATTTCACTTCTCACTTTTGGAATGCCTTTCAAAGGGAATTGGGGACGAAGGTAAAGTTGAGCACGACGTACCACCCGCAAACGGATGGACAAAGTGAACGGAAGATTCAAACATTAGAAGACATGTTGCGATCGTGTGTCATCGATTTTGGTGGATTTTGGGACTCCCACCTTCCGTTGGTGGAATTCGCTTATAATAATAGCTACCACGCGAGTTTGGGTATGGCACCATTAGAGGCGTTGTATGGGCGCAAATGTAGGACACCTACTTGTTGGTTAGAAGCAGGTGAGAAGCAATTCGCCAGACCGGAAATAGTGCAAGAGACCGCAGACAAAGTTAAGAGAATTCGAGAGCGATTGAAAGCGGTTCAAGATCGTCAAAAGAGTTACGCGGACAAAAAGCGGTGACCAATGGAATTTCAAGTGGGTGATCGTGTGATGTTGAAAGTGTCGCCTTGGAAGGGGATCATAAGGTTTGGCAAACGATGGAAGCTTAGCCCACGTTTTCTCGGGCCTTTTCCTATCGTTGAGCGTGTGAGATGTCAAGCTTACAAGCTCGATCTACCTCCTGAGATGAGTGGGATTCACCCTACCTTCCACATCTGTTACCTACGGAAGTGCTTGGCGGAGGAGGAAAACGTTATACCATTATCCAAAATTCGTGTGGACAATGGCCGTTGTATTAAAGAGCCGGAGGCTATCTTGGAGAGAGAGACGAAGAAACTCCGTCATAAAGAGGTAACGATGGTGAAGGTTCAATGGAAACATCATCGAGGTGCAAACGTGACGTGGGAAGCGGAAGGGTATATGAGGAAGAGATATCTCATCTTTTTGTGTGAAGTGAGATTTCGAGGACGAAATCTATTCTTAGTGGGGGGGGATTGTAACACCCCAAAATTTCTCGTCATATAAATCCTCGTAGATATACTGTTGACCCTTTATAAGAACCTCGTTAATTTCATTCAAGCGAAGCCATCCTTACTTCTAGTATTTCGTTATAGCGTATTTAGTTTCGACCTTAAATCAATCGAATTTCGGGCAAGTCTATTTGAGTATGAATTTTTGGTTGCGTGTTCTCGTGGTAATATAGGTAGAATAAGATTTATGCACACCTTGTTATTGTAGAGAATTTAATTTTCGATTGTGGGGTTTCATCGTCGTTCACCTTTTGGAAGTTCGTAAATTTGAGAGTCGAAAAAGGGACGGGCGTGACTATGCCCGGCGACTGTGCCCTAGGCATAGTCGCTGGGGGCACAATCGCGAGATTGGTACCGTAAGTACCAGGACAGAGCGACTATGCCCAGCGATAATGCCATGGCATAGTCGCGGATGGCATTGTCACCATCGATGTACCGTGACCTAGGGGAGGACGGCGACTATGCCCGGCGACAATGCCAGGGCATAGTCGCGAAGGGCATTGTCGCCCGCATGAGGGTGGTTTCTGTCTGATAAAGCCGATCAAACCCTTTGAACCAAAACACTTTCGCATTGTTCCAATTTCAGACTTTTCTCTCTTGAAGGTAAGCGATTTTCTCACCCTTCTTCCTCTTTTATCTCCTCATTAAATGACCTAGCTTCAAACCCTAAAATCTTGGTTGTTGGTTATTGAATGCAAGTGTAGAGACTCCTCTTAAGTTCAAGCTTAAAGGTTTCAAGCCTCTCTCAACTACCTTATTTTCTAGGGTTTGCTCTAAAAACCCTAGTTGGTGAGTTATTCTTCCTTAGATGTCCTAATACTCATTTATTACTTGTATTTAATTTACATAACTTATATATGTTGATAAATTGAGAATTTGTGACCTAACTTGTATAATGTTCAATTTCATGAACCCAAAATGGGTGAGTATGCCTTGTAAACTCTATGGAACCCTCCTTATAATAATTAATGAGTAAGAACCTTTGATTTCACGATTATATAATGAGTTCATGATGAGACATTTGTTGTTATTGTTTCGACCTAACCGCTGATAACTTTATGAGAATATGATATGAGTAAAATGAACCTTGTGACTTTATGTTTGAGATTATGTGAAACGGGATTCCTTGTGATGTAAGGATGAACGGATTTTGTATCTACAAAGGAAGTACTTATATGATTATAAATGCGTACCCTATGTTGATCACCTGATAAGAAATGTTGTCAGGATCGAATTCTCAACAAGAATTAATTCTCAGAAACAATATCAAAGAAGTTTGCGGAATAACACTTTGATATTTAATCAAACAGAAAATCAACACAGTAGATATGAAGAACAAACTGTAAGCTTATATTGAATGCTTTGAATTTACAAGATTACACACTCAACCTCAATATCGATGAACAGGCTCACCAATACGAATTCTACTTCTCTAGAATTAGGATCTATGTCTTGAGGTTGATTTTCTCTCTAAAAGAATAAAAAACAAAAGTTCTCTCTTTCTATCTATTCTATACATTCTATACATATACTAGTCAAAAGATAATTACAATAATTAAACAAATCTTCAGTATATCTTCCATGTATATCTCAAAGCTTCCATAATTTTCAGATTATCCAGCTGTCATTCTTTCCATCCAAATCTCTTTAGCAGCACTAACCATGATCAGCAGCATTAACTTCTTCTAGCAGCATTAACTACTAAGCAGCACTAACTACTAGCAGTATTAATAGTACTAGCAGTAGTAATACTCAGCAGTATTAACCTTAAAGTCTTCTAGCAGTATTAACTCTGAACCAGCAGCATTAACCATACTTGAGTTTTTCTTCAGTTCCCAACAATCTCCCCCTAACTTGACTTTTAGGAAAAGAAGTCAAGTTCTTCAGAATTAATCTTCAAGATGCTTTCAACACCTCTGATTCAATTTCCCAAATTTGGATCTAAACCCAAGCTTTGATTTACAGTTCTTCTCACCACAATCTTGGCCATCTCTGAATCCTTTGTACAAACCAGTGTAGCTTTAAGCATCCCTTCTAACTTCTCCTTGCTATGCTCATAGATTTTGTCCACCAGGTAGTATTCATGATAACAATTGTCAATAGTAATCATGTATACTCCACAGTTTTCAAACAGTATCCATTTGTCAATCTTCTTGAATATGAACTCATGCATATGATCTTTAATCCTATGGTGCACTCTTTCAGGCTCAAACATCATGCACAAGTATTCCAATGTCACTTTGAGAAAATTCTCTTCAGTACCTTTCAACACAGGTTCATAAAGTTTCATCCCAACTTTATATAGTTCTTCCATATCAGCTCTTGAACAACTTCTGATGACTTTCCCCCATGTTGAATAAGCTTCAAATGAACCATCAGCTCTCTTGATTCTGAAGAAATTCTTTCCATTGTCTCTCAAAATATCCCAGAAGATGATCTCTGGAGCTTGCATAGAGATTGGAACAGCTTTCAAAGGTTCCACTATTGTCATGTACGGATCCATACTTTCATCTGTTTGCTTGGTGACCTGCTCTGGACTCTGTACTAGCTCTGTTGGGGATGTGACTGAAGGTTCTGCTTCCTTTTCAGTTTCTTCCACTCTAGGCCTTTTCAACTGCCTTTTTGGAGCAATTGATTTCACTCTTTTTCCAGACTTGGCTTTTATACCAACATTTCCAGGTTCTTCCTTCTTCTCTTCTCCTTCTTCTTTGGAAGGTGTGGTTTCCTCAGGGAATGGTTGTTGGATGTTGAGATCATGTCTCTCTTTCATCCTTCTCTCAGCCTCCTCCCTTTGTGCTGAATCCCCTTGAAGCTTGGCCATTTCCTTGTTATACAACTCTTCAATCTGAGAGAATGCCATGTGGGTAAACATCTCCCCCTTAACACCAATTGCACCTTTCAGGAAGTTTATCATTTTTCTTCTTTCCTGATTGGCCAAAAATGTCTTGGAGGGTTGTCTTTTCTGCTTTTGTTTCTGAATTTGCATCTTCTTAACTTGGAGTTTCTTGGCCTGAGTTGCTGTCTGAGCTGCTTCTTTCAAACTCTTTTGGTATTCTGCATTTAACTTCTTGGCCATTATCCTTGCAAGCTCTCTATCAGTTTCTGTTTGAAATTGCTCCTCTTTTTCCATTTGCTCTTGAAGCTGCTTTGCCATCTCCTCATCCATTTCAATCTGACTCCTCTTCTTTGAAGGTTGTTCAGGTTCAATCATCTTTCCTTTTCCTTTTATATCCTCCTTCATTTTCTTCTTTTGAGGTTCTCCTTCATTGATGACCACTCCTTTGGCCTTTTGAGTAGCCTTAGGAGTGTCATTCTTTGCTTTTACTAAAGTCTCTGCTATCTCCATTTCTTCCACAGAGAGCCCTATTTCTGCTGCTTCAGTTTCTGCTGCTACTTTTACTTCAGCAGCAGTAACTGTTTCTGTTTCCATCTCTTCCTCTGTCTCCCCCTCAACTTCAGCTTTCTTTTCAACAGTTTCCCCTTCATGCTTCTCCCCCTTGTTGAAAGAATCTTGAACTTTGTCCCTCTTTTTGAGTACAAACTGTTTCCTTCTTTTCTTTTGAACCAGCCTAGTCACCATCTTCTTCAATTTTTCAATCTGGACTTGTTGTGACAGGATCACCAGCTTCATCTCCTCTATTTCTTTTCCTTGTTTCAGAACATCTAGGTTGATGTTACCCATTGCCTCCATCAATTCATCATAGGTATATCTGTCCTCACCTTCTCCAGGAGTGTTACCCCCTATTGAAGGATCATGGGGTCTTTTATTAGTGGAAGTCTTCTGCCTAGCAGAAGCACTATCCACCCCTGTGGTTTCTTGGCACCAGGGACCTTCAAATGATTGCTCATTCAAAGTTGCCATGGGGGAGGTCTTATTGATGTTACCACTTTCCTCCTTTGTGCTAGCAGGAGTAGTGGCAGCCTCATCACCCATATGCTCTACCTCTTCCTCAGAGAGCACCTCCTTTGGGTTGGGAGACACCCTTGTGGTTTCCCTTTGAATATTCTCTAGGGGAGAATTCTCCCTTAGAGGGCTTAAAGGCTGAGAGGGTAATGGTACAAGAAGGGAAGGAGCCTTCTTTACCTGTTTTCTCTTGTAAGTTTGGGTGATAGGAGAGGTTGGTTTTTCAAGAAGGGACTGGGGAATTGATTTTGAGAGGGAAGGTTGGGCTTGGCTAGCAGTGGGTTGGTCTAATGGGGGCCTTGACCCTGCTGCCATACCTTCATTGGTTTGGGACACCACCATCATTGTAGAGAACAATGGGGTGTCAACTCCTTCAGAGTCCCCAGCAGATCTTCTCATATTTGAGAAAACCTTGCCTTTGGGGGGTTTAGGTACATATACCCCAACAGGTTGAGGTATATCCGTCAATTCATGAGTAATGACTTCTTGAACAAACCTGGGATACATAAAGAAGCTCTTTTTGTTTCCCATGTTTGAGACAAGATCACTGAAAATCATTTTAGAAAAATTATACTTTCTGGTAGTGGCCAAGCACACCAAAGCATAAGCAATAGTGCTGCTGAACTCACTCCATCCAGTAGTCTTTTTGGAGATACAATGCATAAGAGTATGGACAAAGAAACGCCATTGGGGTGAAAATTTTGCTTTAGAGAATTTGAAAACTCCCAATGGGCCTCCATACCCCATTCTTGTAAGATTTGAAAACAGTTCATCATTTGGGATAGAGGTTATACCAGAGGCATCGTCTAGACGTAGACTGATGCGAATAACCTCTTCAGTAACCGTGAGTGATTGATCACAGATTCTTGTCTTGATCATCTGCACACCATTCTCAACAACAATGGTTGCATTAGCCCAGAACTGCCTTTGATGCTCGATATAGATTGTAGGGGATACAATAAGAGCATGAGCAATGTGGCTTGACTTGAGGAAATCCACAATCTGATGAAATCCTGCAGCTTGCTTTGGTTTTTGTAGCATCGCAATCTCATTGTGCTCGTCAATGAAAGTCATTGATGCCATTGATCTTAGTGAAAAGCTTGCCTGAAGACTTCGAACTTGAGAGAGAAAAGGTTTTGAGCGCAAGAGAACAGTATGCAAAGAGTCGTTATGAACTTTTAGGTGGGCAAAGAGTATTTATAGTATTCGGAACATAAGCAGTATTAACCTAGAGCAGTATTAACTACTAGCAGTATTAACTGAAAGCAGTATTGACTACTAGCAGTATTAACTGAAAGCAGTATTAACTATTAGCAGTATTAACCTAGAGCAGTATTAACTGAAAGCAGTATTGACTACTAGCAGTATTAGCTGAAAGCAGTATTAACTATTAGCAGTATTAACTGAAAGCAGTATTAACCACTAGCAGTATTAACTGAAAGCAGTATTAACCACTAGCAATATTAACTGAAAGCAGTATTAACCACTAGCAGTATTAACTGAAAGCAGTATTAACTACTAGCAGTATTAACTGAAAGCAGTATTAATTACTAGAAGTATTAACCACTAAAAGCAGTTTTAACCACTAAAAGCAGTTTTAACCACTAAAAGCAGTATTAACCACTAAAAGCAGTATTAACCACTAAAAGCAGTATTAACTAACTTACTCCTTTTAAACTTGCTAAACACTGAGTACTGCTATGCATATCCTGAAACAGAAGATTAGTAACTCCAAGAATAATATACAGATATAAAACCACTTTTTGAGAAGGGGATTATTCAGAGTTGATCATTCCCACACTTGTTACCAAGAAAGTGAATCTACCCACATCAAAAGCTTTAGTGAATAGATCAGCAAACTGATTATCAGTGTGAACTTTGACAACTTGAATAAGTTTCTTTTCATTACAATATCTTATAAAGTGATACCTGATCTCAATGTGCTTTGTTTTTGAGTGCTTGACTGGATTATTCACAATGCTAATAGCACTGCTGTTGTCAATAAAGATTGGAGTGTGTAGAAAGGTTACCCCATAATCCAACATTTGATTCTGAATCCATAAGACTTGAGAACAGCAACTTGCAGCTGCTATGTACTCTGCCTCTGTTGTAGATGTGGATACTGTGGTTTGTTTCTTGCACTGCCATGAGACTAGTCTAGCACCCAAAAACTGACATCCTCCAGAAGTAGATTTTCTGTCCAAGTTTGCCCCACCTAGATCACTGTCTGAGTATGCTATTAGGTCAAAAGGTGAGTTATGAGGATACCAAAGTCCCAATCTGGGTTGCCCTTTGAGATATCTGAATATCCTCTTAACAGCTTGAAAGTGAGATTGCTTTGGCCTAACTTGGAATCTAGCATATACACAGACTGGAAACATTATATCTGGCCTTGATGCTGTGAGATACATGAGAGAGCCAATCATGGATCTATAGTGATGCACATCCATATCCTCCCCCTCAAGATCTGTTGTGATCTGCTTGTGTGTTTCCATAGGTGTGCTGGCAGGTTTTGATTCTGAGAAACCAAACTTGGTTAGAATATCCTGCACATACTTGGATTGACATATGAAAATGCCATCTGACTTCTGTTGAACTTGGAGTCCAAGGAAGAAAGTAAGTTCCCCCATGGAACTCATTTTGAACCTTTGATGCATTAAATCCTCAAACTCCTTGCACATGTTGTTTCTTGTAGATCCAAAGATAATGTCATCAACATAGATTTGGACCAGCAAGATATCCTTCTTCTTTCTTTTGACAAATAGAGTCTTATCAATGACTCCTCTTTCAAAGTCATTTTCCAAGAGATAGGATGACAGAGTGTCATACCATGCTCTTGGGGCTTGATGTAGTCCATAAAGTGCTTTCTTTAATTTGTATACCCTGTCTGGATAGCTTGGGTTTTCAAACCCTGGTGGTTGACAGACATATACTTCTTCTTCAATTGACCCATAGAGAAAGGCACTTTTTACATCCATTTGATAGACTTTGAAGTTCATGTAAGAAGCATAGGCTAGGAATAGTCTGATTGCTTCTATTCTAGCCACAGGTGCAAACACTTCTTCATAATCTATACCCTCTTCTTGAGTATATCCCTGAGCCACCAGCCTTGCTTTGTTCCTTATGACAATACCTCTTTCATCTCTCTTGTTTCTGAAAATCCACTTTGTGCCAATTGCTCTGTGACCTTTAGGAAGGTCTACTAGATCCCATACATCTTGTAGCTTGAACTGTAACAGTTCCTCTTACATTGCTTCTATCCAGCTAGATTCTTTCATAGCATCATGTGCCTTTTTAGGCTCAAGCTGTGATAGAAAACAAGAAAGCACTGTATGTTGTTGATCTTGCATTTCCTGAAGCCTGCTTTGATGTCTAGTCATAATAGGAGAAGAGATATCTCCTATTACCAGCTGTGGAGGATGATTCTTTTGAACTCTGGTGTTATGACTAGGTTCTTCATTCAGTCCAGCCTCTAGATTAGAGTCATGCAACTCAACTGAAGTGTTTTCAGATGCCACTTCATTATTTTCTTGAGTCTCCTCATCTCTAATTTCTTCTTCACTCTGACTTGGTCCAGTAAATGATTCCTTTTCACAGTCTTCAACAGAATTTACTGTGGGTATGGGAAAAATCACAGATTTAGATATACTTTCTTGAACTTGTGTGATCCCTGATCCTCCACTTCCTGTTCCTGTATACTCATTACTGAAACCAAAAGAGTTAGTTAGTGAATCAATGTCAAATAGCCACTGAGGTCCAGACCCAACAGGATTTGGTGTGTTCTCATTGCATTTGACATTGTCACTTTCTTCAATTATTCTAGAAGAAGAGTTAAAAACTCTGTAAGCCTTACTCTGAGATGAATATCCAACAAGAAATCCATCATCTGCTTTGCTATCAAACTTTCCTAAGTGAGATTTGGTATTGAGAATTGTACAAGGACACCCAAAAGGTTTGAAGAAACCAATGAAGGGTTTTCTTTGATTTAAAAGCTCATATGGGGTCTTGTTCTTTTGCTTAACCACTAGAACTCTGTTTTGGACATAACAAGCAGTATTAACTGCTTCAGCCCAGAAGGTAATTGGCAATTTTGAATCAGCCAACAGAGATCTAGCAGCCTCTATTAGTGTTCTATTTCTCCTTTCAGCAACACCATTCTGTTGAGGAGTCCTAGGAGCACTATATTGCCTCTCAATACCTTTTTCTTCACAAAAGGTGTTTAGATCATGATTTTTAAACTCAGTTCCATTATCTGATCTAATGACTTTTACTCTTTGATTAGTTTGGTTTTCAATTCTTAGAATAAAGGATTTGATAAGACCACTTGTTTCATCCTTAGTCCTTAGAAAATATACCCAAGTAAATCTGGAGTAATCATCAACAATAACCAAGCAGTAAGATTTCTTGCCTATACTCATAACATTTGTAGGACCAAACAGATCCATATGCAGTAACTGGAGACAAGAAGAAACAAAATTTAACTCTTTGGTCTTGTGAGAAGTTTTGTGTTGTTTGCCTTTAAGACAAGCAACACAATGATCATCACATGAAAAGACTTTTGAAGGTAAACCTCTTACAAGGTTGTTTTTAACAAGGTTGTTCATAGTCTTGAAATTCATGTGACACATCCTTCTGTGCCATAGAGAGGATTCATCTACAGAAGCTTTTGAAACAAGACAATTTAGAGATGAATCACTATCAACATTGTCCATATCAAGACAGTAAACATTGTCCTTTCTTGGAGTTCTAAGTAGTATCATGCTTTCATCAACTACCTTGAACCCTGGAGCAAGGATCATACACTCATTATTAGTAAATAATATACTATGTTGTTTGTCACAAACCTGTGATACACTTAACAGGTTGTACTTTAATTGATCAACATAGTAGACATCCTCAAATGTCATCTTACCTTTGGTGACATTACCTTTTCCACTTATCTTACCACCAGTAAGATTATCTCCAAATGCAACATGTCCTCCATTGATATGCTTGAAATCCTGAAGGCATGACATGTTGCCTGTCATGTGCCTAGAGCAACCACTATCAACATGCCAAATGCTCTTTCCCTTGAGCTGTTGGTTGCCCTGCACATTAGATAAATCAATTAGTATGAATTAGGAACCCAAGCCAGAGTGGTCTTGGGTACCCCTTTCTCATCAAAATACTTGCATTCTTTCTTGACAAGATTTTTGAACTTTAACTCCTCATTCTTGGAGTACTTTGTTACAATAATAGGCTTGGAAATATGTTTGCTAGAATCAGTACTAGTTTTAGAATTACTAACTGCCTTGGCAGCACTTGCATGCTTAGCAGTACTAACCTTGTTAGCAGTAGTAACTGTGTTAGCAGCAGTAACTGTGTTGGCAGTATTAACCTTTGAAGAGGTATTAACAGTATTAGCAGCATTAATATTTTCAGCAGTACTAACACTGTTAGCAGTAGTAACTGTGTTAGCAGTACTAATATTGTTAGCAGTACTAACACTGTTAGTACTTCTAGGTACCCACATTTTGACACTTTCTTTTAAAATCTTTTTCTTTAAAGTGCCTTTACTTTCAATAGATTTCTTTATCACATGTTTCTTTCCAGCCTTCCTATAACCAACAGATTTTTGCACAAATCTTTGAAAGTTCATTTGTTGGTTAATAGGGTTAAAGTAACAATACTTAGCCAAATGATTCAACTTGCCACATATAAAACAAGGTTTTGGTCTATTGATTTTATTCAGATCAACTCCTTGTTTCTGAGCCCATTGATTATTCCAGTTTCTTTGATTTCCTCTTTTTAAACCAGAATTTAGGCTCTTGGCTTTATTGCAAACACACTGTTTACAAGATCCAGGATTCACAACTGTGGTTTGTTTGTAATGGACCTTGTTATCATTTCCTTTAGTCTTCTCTATCTCCTTGGACTTGACCCAGATTTTCCCACATCCCTCATTGGTGATAATATTGTTTTCTAATGGTATCTTTTTACTTACATTATTATCCCTGTTCTCACTGGCTCCTTTCTCAGTCAAATCCTTAACTACTACCTCATCCAAAGGATCTATCTTAAAAGCTTCTTCAGACAAGTCCTTTTTCTCCTTAGTTTCTAACAAGTCTGATGTAGGAGAAATATAGTTGTTATTGTAAGGAGGGGGTGTATTGTTGTATCCAATACCAGGCTTCATCTTATCATGTATCTGAGCCTTTAGAAGAGAGTCCATTGCTTTTGAAGCATAAGAAAACTTGTCTATGTCAAGCTTAACTTTTGACAGTTCCTCTTTCAGTCTATCATTCTCTTCTAAGGACTTAGACAGTTTGGTTTCTAACTCATTCTTTTCCCACTTCCAATAGTTTGTGTCATAAGAGTGTTGAAGTTCATTAGCTTGAAAGCCTTTGATTTGCTCTTCAAATCTCTCTACTATCAACACATAATCTCTTCTGTCCTTTTCTAATCTTTTGAGGTCATCACACATACTTTGATTGTGATCCCTGTATCTTGTAACAGTGTCAATGCAAGATTTAGTGCAAAGATTAGAACTTACCTCAGTGGGGAGATCAGACACTTCTGCCATAAGAGCTTGGTTCTGAATGGCTTCCTCAGCTTGATCACTCCAGTCAAATCCCATTCCTTGTTGAGAAACAAGGGCTTGAGCAGGATTCTTGTTCAGATTGTATCCTCCATTCTGAGCTTGTTGATGGTTGTTGTTTGGAACAGCACTCCTGCATTCTCTAGCAAAGTGTCCTTTCTTGTGACACTTATAACATTCCACCTTGGTTTTGTCAAAACCAGCTCCATCTTCTCTTCTTTGAGAGAAGTTATTTCTTCCAGTTCTTTTAATGAACTTTTTCACCCTCATGGATAACATGGCCATCTGCCATTTAATATCCATCTCCTCCAGATCATCAGGGTGAATTTGATCAAGATCATCATTAATCAGAGAATTGCTGCTATGACTGGACAAAAAGGCTTCAAAGATAGTTTCAGTGCCTTTTTCTGAACTTACTCCACTGGCAGTACTAACTGCTTCAGGGTTGGCAGTAGTATCAGTGGATGCTGAAAGAAGTGCAGCATTGTGAATATAACCAGAGGGCTTCTTCTTGGTTTCTACCTCAGTTTCAAAAACTCTTAGATCATTGTATAGATCATCAAGTTCTTTCTCTTCCAGATTGTCACTCTGTCTATATGAGACAGTGTACATAGTCCATTCATCCCCAAGAGATCTGAGGAACTTTATGTTGATATCATCTTGTTCCATCTTCACCCCTACAGTAGCCAGCACACCTGTGAGTTTATTGAACCTATCAAAAGTTTGAGTCATAGACTCATTCTTTGTGGAAGTGAAGTTCTCATACTGCTGCTTTAGAACATCTCTTTGATTTCTTTTGATGCTCTTAGTTCCAGCAAATCTTTTCTCTAGAGCATTCCAGAGAATCTGAGCATCAGTGCAGTTGCAAAATTGATGCTGATATTCATTGGGAATAGCCAAGAGCAGAGTGCTCAAGGCCTTCATCTCTGTCTGTCTGATCTTCCTCTCACCATCTGTCTTTGGTGGAGGTCTTTTCCCATCTGGTCCTATCCTTCCAGCTTCAGAAGGACCATTCTCAATGATATCCCACATTGAGTAGTCAGTGAGAAGAATATATTGTCTGATTCTGATCTTCCACATGTCAAACTCACTTGGTTTGAGCATTGGAACCTTAGAAACCAAAGTACTGCTTGATTCTGTAAGATTTTCCATGATGAATAACTGTTTCTGAGAGAGTTAGGCTCTGATACCACTTGTCAGGATCGAATTCTCAACAAGAATTAATTCTCAGAAACAATATCAAAGAAGTTTGCGGAATAACACTTTGATATTTAATCAAACAGAAAATCAACACAGTAGATATGAAGAACAAACTGTAAGCTTATATTGAATGCTTTGAATTTACAAGATTACACACTCAACCTCAATATTGATGAACAAGCTCACCAATACGAATTCTACTTCTCTAGAATTAGGATCTATGTCTTGAGGTTGATTTTCTCTCTAAAAGAATAAAAAACAAAAGTTCTCTCTTTCTATCTATTCTATACATTCTATACATATACTAGTCAAAAGATAATTACAATAATTAAACAAATCTTCAGTATATCTTCCATGTATATCTCAAAGCTTCCATAATTTTCAGATTATCCAACTGTCATTCTTTCCATCCAAATCTCTTTAGCAGCACTAACCATGATCAGCAGCATTAACTTCTTCTAGCAGGATTAACTACTAAGCAGCACTAACTACTAGCAGTATTAATAGTACTAGCAGTAGTAATACTCAGCAGTATTAACCTTAAAGTCTTCTAGCAGTATTAACTCTGAACCAGCAGCATTAACCATACTTGAGTTTTTCTTCAGTTCCCAACAAATGTGAATACTACTCCTTGTGCACGAGGAGGTAGTTGTTTAACCTATGAACTTGTATTAATCATGATGGGTTACTAGCGAGTAGGCAATAAGGGGTCATTGATCCTTGAGGTGTAAATCGTCTAGTTATGGATAGGCACTAATGTCCGTAAGACCTTGAGGTGTAACTCGACGGAGTAGGCAATAAGGGCAGTAAATACGGTCTGAGGTTGTGATGTCGATATGGCATGGGAACTAAGATCGGGGCATGAGGTGTAATTCATTTGTATCGTGGGTGACTCCACTCCCGCGTGAAAGTCACCCCGATGGACACGGGTCTCCCCCGTATTTTCAAGGGTTGTATCTTGTATGTTGATATCCAAGTTTGGGAATCTGAACGCGGGAAATTAATTACTTATGAGGCAAAGGAGTTCGGTAACGCGATTATTGTTATACAATACTTTGTTGTGATTTATATACTTGTGGAACCTCACTAGGCTTCGTCCTAACACTTGTTGTGGTTGTTGTCTCCTTAAAGATCCTCCTCGTTATGGAAATTAGGAGGTCGGGCTTGTCAAGCGGGCACATAGGAGTTTCTCGAAATGCCGGCATTTTTGGGGATTTTTGTGAAGAGAGAGTTTAGCAAGACGGCAACACCCATTTTAATCTAGTTTGGAGTTATTCTAGATTAAGTAGGTTGTTGTAAATTTATTGTCCCAATATCTAGCAAACTTTATGTTGCGAACCAACCCATCGTTCGTGGGTCTTTAGTTGTTCATATTTTGGGTTATATTATTGGTGACTTATCTCTACAGGGTATTTCGACCTTCGTATTTTAGACGTTATATTGCCGATTTTACGAATTTTTATTCGTGAAAATTTTAGAGTGTTACACAATTGCTTAGGGATACGGCACTGACGTGGTGGAATGTTATCCAGTCCACCCTCTCTCCTACTGTTTTGGCCCAACTGACTTGAGACCAATTCAAGATAAAGTTGTTAGAGGAGTATTGCAATGAGAGGGTCGTGGATCGGATCGAGGCAGAGTTCCGAGCGCTGGAGAAAGGGAATTTGACGGTAAGAGAGTATACCCGTCAATTCATGGAAAAGTTGGGTTTAGTGGGGCATGTGGCCTCAAATGAGAAGGAGAAGATTAAGGCCTATCTGAAGGGTCTACCGTCGGACATGATGACTATGGTCCGAAACTCGAAGGCTTCTAACCTTCGGGAGACTATTGAAGAGGCGCAGTTTATGGAAGAGGTTTACGCGAGAGGTAAATCGGAGAAGGCTGTGGCAGTTGTTGAGAAGAGAAAATGGGAGAGCAGTTGAGTACCTCCCAAGAGATCCCGACCTTTTGTCGGAAACCGAAGCTTCAGCAGTTATCAAGAAGCTAGGTGGTTCCAGAAGTGCAGAAACAAGCACCATGGTAACTGTAATACCACTCCTCAATCTTGCGGCAAGTGTGGGAAGTCTAGCCACACCACCCGTGACTGTCAGATCAGAGGGATGGTCTGTTTTGAGTGCAAGACACCAGGGCACATGAGGAGAGATTGCCCGAAGCTCATGTCGGGTAGCGCGCCAGTGAAGAGAGAGAATCCATCTAGGGTTCCAGGTCGAGCGTTTCAGATGACGGTCGATGAGGCCAAGGCATCGGCTGATGTGGTATCGGGTACATTTCTTATAAACTTAGTACCTGCTCGTGTTTTATTCGATACGGGTGCCAGTTTCTCTTTTATATCCGAGTTGTTCCGTCAAAAGATTGTTATGCCCACTACTAGTCTTGAGGATGTGTTAGTGGTTGAGATAGCAGATGGTAGTCAAGTTCTGATCTGTGATATTCTGAAGAAGTGTACTCTCGGCATCGAAGGGAGAGATTTCCCAATCGATTTGTTTCCAATGTTAATCGGAGGTTTTGATGTTGTGGTTGGCATGGATTGGTTAGCGAACAATCATGCCGAGTTTGTATGTCCCAAGAAATTAATTCAACTTCCCAATCCCAGTGGCGAAGTTGTTGTGATTTATGGTGAGAAGAGGAAGGGAGATGTGGCAATAATCACCATGACTAAATCACGCAAGTGTTTGGTGAAAGGATGCTCATCTTTCCTAGCCTACGTGATCGACGCCAAGCTAGAGAAGTTAAAGCTTGAAGATGTGAAGATTGTGCGTGAGTTTCCAGATGTCTTTCCGGACAACTTGCCCGGGTTACCACCCGATCGTCAAGTGGAGTTTCGGATTGATCTCGTACCGGGAGCGGCTCCTGTTGCTAGAGCCCCTTACCGGTTAGCGCCAGCGGAGATGCAAGAAATGATGGCCCAACTCCAAGAGCTTTTGGAGAAGGGATTCGTAAGGCCGAGCTCATCGCCTTGGGGAGCTCCGGTCTTGTTTGTTAAGAAGAAGGATGGCACAATGAGAATGTGCATCGATTATCGTGAGTTGAACAAAGAAACAGTGAAGAACAAGTATCCGCTTCCCAGGATTGACGACTTGTTCGATCAACTTCAAGGAGCGGGGTGTTTTTCCAAGATCGACTTACGTTCGGGTTACCACCAGGTGAAGGTAAGAGAAGAGGACGTTCCGAAGACAGCTTTCAGAACACGTTACGGCCATTATGAGTTTCTTGTGATGCCTTTTGGCCTAACGAATGCACCATCGGTATTTATGGATTTAATGAATAGGGTGTGCCGACCATTCCTCGACAAGTCGGTCATCGTATTCATTGATGATATACTCGTATACTCTAAGAGCGAGTTAGAGCACGAGCAACACCTACGCGAAGTTCTTGATGTGTTGAGAAAAGAAAGATTGTACGCCAAGTTTTCTAAGTGTGACTTTTGGCTTGAAGAAGTGCAATTCTTGGGTCACGTTGTCACTCGAGATGGAGTGAAAGTGGATCCCTCCAAGATTGAAGCTATGATGAATTGGGAGCCTCCCAAGAGTCCGTCAGAGATCCGAAGTTTCTTGGGTCTGGCGGGGTACTATCGGAGATTCATTCAGGACTTTTCGAAGATCGCTTCTTCCTTGACAATTTTAACTCGGAAGAATGTGAAGTTCGATTGGACCGAAACGCAAGAGAAGGCGTTCCGGATTCTACAAAAGAAGTTGTGCGAGGCTCCAATCTTGTCGTTGCCTGAAGGGTCAGAAGACTTCGTGGTCTATAGCGACGCTTCGAAGATGGGTTTAGGATGTGTGTTGATGCAGAGAGGCAAGGTAATCGCTTACGCCTCGAGGAAGGTAAGATACACGAGAAGAACTATCCTACCCACGATTTGGAGTTAGCAGCGGTGGTTTTCGCCTTGAAGCTTTGGCGACATTACCTCTATGGCACAAGATGTACACTCTACACGGATCATAAAAGCCTAAAGTATGTCTTTGATTAAAAAGAATTGAATATGAGGTAAAGGTGGTGGCTCGAGTTGCTCAAGGATTACGATTGTGAATTGCTTTACCATCCTGGTAAGGCTAACGTTGTAGCCGATGCGTTAAGTCGGAAGGACTATAGCGGGAGTATTCGGGCTACCCATTCAAGAATCGAGTTAGTGTCTAGTCTTGTTGAAAAGATCAAGACGTCGCAGGTAGAAGCATTGTTGGAAGAAAATCTCAAAGAGGAAGTCATGACAAAGCAGCGATTGCTCTTAACGGAAGATAGCCATGGGGTAAAATTGTTTAGTGGTCGTGTGTGGGTGCCCAAAGTTGGGGGTAACCGTGATCTGCTGCTTGAGGATGCTCACAAGTCCAAGTATTCCATTCATTCGGGAAGTACAAAGATGTACAGGGACTTGAAGTTGCATTATTGGTGGTCAGTAATGAAGCTTGATGTGGCGTGTTATGTGGAGCGTTGTGTGACGTGCTCGCAAGTTAAGGCCGAACATCAACGACCGTATGGGAGTCTTCAGTCTTTAGATATTCCCGAGTGGAAGTGGGAGAATATTACCATGGACTTCGTGACGAAGTTGCCTAAAACTCTTCGAGGTCACGATACCATCTGGGTAATAGTCGATAGATTGACTAAGAGCGCTCACTTCTTGGCTATGTGCAAGACATTACCGATGGACAAGTTAGTGAAACTTTACATCGATGAAGTGGTCTCGAGGCATGGAATACCCTTGTCGATCGTGTCGGATCACGACAGTCGGTTCACTTCGAACTTTTGGGATGGGTTTCAGAAAGAGCTTGGTACGCGAGTTAAGTTGAGTACGACTTACCATCCACAAACCGACGGGCAAAGCGAGAGAACGATCCAAACGCTGGAAGACATGTTGAGGTCTTGTGTCATTGATTTCGGGGGTAGTTGGGACTCTCACCTACCTTTGGTGGAGTTTGCTTACAACAATAGCTACCACTCGAGTATTGGAATGGCACCATTTGAGCCATTGTACGGGCGGAAGTGCCGAACTCCCGTGTGTTGGCTTGAAGCGGGAGAGAAGCAATTCACCGGACCTGAGATCATGCAAGAGACAGCCGATAAGGTCAAAAGCATTCGTGAAAGATTGAAAGCGGCTCAAGATCGGCAGAAGAGCTATGCCGATAAGAAGAGGCGGCCGATGGAGTTCCAAGTGGGCGACTGAGTGTTGCTTAAGGTGTCGCCATGGAAGGGCATTATCAGGTTCGGAAAACGTGGGAAGTTGAGTCCCCGTTTCCTTGGACCTTTCAAAGTGCTTAAGCGGGTGGGTTTGCAAGCCTACCAATTGGAACTGCCGTCAGAGTTGAGCAGAATCCACAACACGTTCCATATCTGTTACCTTCGGAAGTGTTTGGCGGAGGAAGAAAATGTCATACCCCTATCAGAGTTAAGAGTGGACGAGAGTAACCATTGTGTAGAAGAGCCTGACGCTATCGTTGAGAGAAAGTCTAAGAAGTTGCGTCACAAAGAGGTCACTATGGTCAAGGTGCAGTGGAAGCATCATCGGGGAGCCAACGTGACGTGGGAAGCTGAGGAGGATATGAAGCGAAGATATCCTCGTCTTTTCGAGTAGATGAGATTTTGGGAACAAAATCATTCCCAAGTTGGGAAGAATTGTAACACCCCGAGTTTCGTTTGACCAGTTTGGAAGAAGAAGCAATGGTAGTGGTCGGCGCGAGTTGCCGCGCGGCTTAGCCCGCGCCATAACCCGCGCGGTGCACTGCTTGTTTGGGGTTTGTCTAGTGAGTGGTGGGAGTCACGGTGCGACTTAGACCGCGCCATAACCCGCGCGGTGCGCTGATTGGTTGCGAGTTCCAGTGGGCGGCGCGAGTCACGACGCGAGTGTACCCACGCCATAACCCGCGCGGTGGCTGAGTGGTTTAAAAGAGATTTCCTGGGAAGAATATCTCATTGATATTTTTTTCTGAAAATATCTCAATCTCTTTTCTCTCTCTATCTTTCTTCTTTTGTTTGTTTGGTTAGCTTCAAGCTACCATTTATTGCTAGTATTAAGTGCATCTAGCAAGGGTTCGATATAGAAAGCTTCGTCTTCACTCGGTGGTCGATATCTGGTTTTTCGGGTTTTCGTCTAAAACCTATTTGGTAAGTTCTTACTACCATTTTATAAACTTTATACATGTCAAAACTTATATTTTTGAAATCCAAAGTATTTCTACGGTATGGATTTAAGTTCTCTACATTTTGACATAACTTGAGTTTTTGGTGATTTTGGGGTTCCCGATCAGTTTTGACTAAAATGATGGGTTCCGCCTTATTTGAAGTAAAAGGATGTTTTACTTGCTTATTTTATGTGGGTTATTTGGAGGTCACTATTTCAAATATAGAACTACATATGCATTAAATTGTGAGGTTATGGAATTTAATAAAATAAGAACTACATGTGCATTAAATTGTGAGGTTCTGGAAGATAATCAAACGAAGAACTACATGTGCATTAAATTGTGAGGTTCTGGAAGAAAGTAAAATATAGAACTACATGAACATTAAATTGTGAGGTTCTAGAAAGAGAGCAAAACGAAGAACTACATGTGTATTAAATTGTGAGGTTCTGGAAAGAAGGTTTATGGCCTTATTTTAATGGTTTCATTCTTATCAGCAGTTAACTTGGAAATGCTTATTTGAAAAGGTTTCCCTTTGATACAAATGTTTATATCTCTAGAACTTATAAACTGTATGTTTTCACTAGGCTTTAAGCCTAACACTTTTTCTCAAATGATGTGTATAACAGGTTCCCATTAGCGGTGGGTTGCCAAGGGCTTGTGTGATGAGCTTGGTCTCGGGGGCTTTTGAGATGACTAGTATTTGATGTTGGGCAAATGTTTAAGTCCCATTCTTTTGGTGATATCGGATTACCAACTGATGTAATCTAGATAGTTTATGTTTAGATTAGTTTGTTGTTGAATTCCATATCAGTATGCAGGCTTGTAAAGGATTAGTACATTTCCCCTTTTTGGGTGGTTTATACCAATTGGTGATGTCTATTTGTCCAGTTTTTGCGTTTTAAATTCACTCTGGTTTTTATGGTGCTACAACCAAGAATTCGTAATGTTTGTAGTGCGTTCTAAAAGCCGTCTTCGGAATGTCTCCCTCCTTGAATTTTACTTGGTGGTAGCCCGAACGTAAATCGATCTTCGAGAAGCATCCCGTTCCTTGGAGTTGGTCAAACAAGTCGTCGATCATAGGGAATGGATACTTATTCTTCTCGGTTATCTTATTCAACTCCCTGTAATCTATGCACATCCGCATGGTGCCATCCTTCTTCTTCACGAATAGGATCGGTGCTCCCCATGGTGATGAGCTCGGTCTCACGAATCCCTTCTCAAGGAGGTCTTGCAATTTCCCCGTCATCTCCTTCATTTACGAAGGAGCTAAACGATACGGAGCTCTAGCTATGGGAGCCGCTCCTGGTGCTAAATCAATCTTGAACTCCACTTGGCGATCGGGTGGTAATCCAGGCAAGTCATCCGGGAAAAGATCGGGGAACTCGTTTACCACCTTCACATCTTCTAGCCTTCTCTTCTCCAACTTGGCGTCTATAACATATGACAAAAAGGATGAGCATACTTTCGATAAGCACTTTCGTGCTTTCACCATGCTAATAATCGCTACTTCGACCTTCCGTCTTTCACCGTACACGGTCACCGTCTCATCATTCGAAACTGGAATTCGAATTATCTTCTTTGCACAAAGAATTTCGGCACTTTTATTAGCTAACTAGTCCATTCCTATGACATCATCAAATCCCCCAATAACCATTGATATCAAATCAACTGGAAATTTCTTGCCTTCGATTTCCAGTTCGCAACCTCGGAGACTATCACGAACCATTACTTGACCCCCATCCGCTATCTCTACCACTAATGCCTCATCTAAGCTACTAGTAGGCATGTTTTGACAGAAGGAACTTGACACAAACGAAAAACTTGCACCAAAATCAACCAATATACGTGCAGGTACGGAGTTTAGAAAAAACGTATCTGATACTACATCAGTCGAAGCCTTCACCTCTTTGGTGGTCATCTGAAAGGCTCTTCCCGTCGCTTTCGGAGGATCCATATTCTTTCCCCCATTACCCCCAGCCTTCAACCTTGGGCACTCGCTTATGATATGTCCTGGTACCCTACACTCAAAACAAATCTGACCCCTAATCGGACAATCCCTGAAACTGTGGCCCGACTTACCACACTTGAAGCAGGGTTCAGACCCCAATTTACATAGACCGAAGTGTTTTCTCCGACACTTGGAGCAATATGAGACCTCCTTTCTAGGACCGGTCCCTCGTTGATTGTTGTTGAACTGCCTTGGTCTCTTGGAGTGTGTTGCGCTTCCCTCCCATCTTCTTTTCTCGGTTACTCCGCCTCTCTCCACCTTCTCAAGGCCATAAGAATCTTATACCAATTGTGCCTCTTCGATCGCCTCTCGAAGGGTGGAGGCTTTGGACACACGCACCATGTTCATCATTTTCGTTGGCAAACCTTTGATGTATGCTTTGATCTTTTCCTTCTCAGTGGGGACCAAATGTCCCACCAAGCCCAACTTGTCCATGAACAATTTATTGTATTCCTTCACCGACAAATTACCGTTCTTCAAAGGGGTCGGAAAGGGTACTAACGGGAGTAGAAAACATTGCACAAAAAGAATTTGACACAAAGGATCGATTTGCACCCGAGTCGAATAAAACATGAGCATGCAAGGAGTTTACAAGAAACGTACCTGATACCACATCGGCGGTCATCTGGAAAGCTCGGTTCGGTACTCTTGGTGGATTCTCTTTCTTCGGGGCTGAGACGCTTATGGGGTTGCGGTTACTCCCAACCAATTTCAGACACTCTCTTTTCATATGTCCTGACTCTCGGCACTCGTAGCAAATGAGTCCTCGGATAGGACAACCACGGGTCATGTGGTCCTTCCTTCCACATTTGGCGCACTCGGGAGGGCCCGAGTAGGTTCTTTGATTACATGGGCCACTATGCTTGCTCTTACATCGGTGGCACCATCTCACTTCTCGCCGGGGGTCATTTCCCTTTCCCCCGAAATTTAGCTTGAACTGACTATTAGGTTCGGACGACCCTTCCCACTTTCTCTTCTCTCCCACCAATCCTCTCTCTTCCTTCCCCGTAATCATATCGTTCTCCACAAGCAAGGACTCTTCTATTACCTCTTGAAGTGTCGACCCTCTAGTATTCCTCACGACCGTCCTCATCTCGGTCGGTAACCCACGCTGATACGCTTTGATTTTTCATCGCTCGTCGGGATCCAGGTGTCCCACCAAATTTAGCTTCTCCATGAAGAGCTTAGAGTAGTCGGTGACAGACAGAGCCCCTTTCCTCAAGTTCCTGAACTCTTCTTCAATCTTGTCCAACGATCTTTCACTGCAATACTTGTCCAAGATTTTCTGCTTGAAGACCGACCAAGTTAGCTTAGCCAAAACTTCGGGAGTGAGGACGAATCGGGGAGAAGAGGGGGATGTGGGGAGGCAGGAGAGTGGGAATGGGGGTGGAGGAGAGAGACGAGGGGAAGAGAGATAGGTGAATTGGAAGAATTAAGAACGGTGCTCGATGATTACACTCCAAAAGAAGAGGCGAGAGATAAGATTTCATGGACGTTGGACAACCAAGAAGGCTTTACGGTCAAGAAGTTGAGAGCTTTGCTAGAAGAAAAGAGAAGATCGAGGGGAGCAACCGAAGAGAGCACAAGGTGGAGTAACACAATTCCGAAAAAAATTAGCATTTTCTTATGGAGAGGAATGCGAGGGAGAATTCCGGTAAGGTAGGTTCTGGAAGGTATGGGAATTGATCTCGACTCTACATTGTACCCACGATGTAACAACGAAGTCAAAACTGTGGATCATGTGCTTGTAAATTGTGTGGAGGTCAAAAAGCTTTGGAACCTGCTAAGGAAATGGTGGAAATTAGACGTCGGATCATGGACCATGTTGGGAGAAGTATTGTCGATTGTGGATTCAACAAATCTTTCTTCAAAGGGGATTCGGAGATGGCCGAGGGAGGTGGTAGAATGCTTTATATATCTGATTTAGGGAAACCGTAATGGATTATTTTCGACAACGTAAGAGGTTCGTGTAACACCCTGAATTTCTATACGGTTGGTTATCCTTCCTTCCCCATTTAAGCTACGATTAAGCATTATTGTTGGTATATTAGTTTCTTTGGATGCCAAGGTAATTGAGAGCGGAAAAAGTCGAATTTTCAGGGTTTGGGGCACCTGGGCGATTGTGCCAGCGAGAGTGCCAGAGGGGCACAATCGCTTGGCACTCTCGCCAAGCCACTTTGGGCCACAGTACAATCTAAGTGATTGTGCCAGCGAAAGTGCCACTGGCACAATCGCTTGGCACTCTCGCCGAAAAGTGCCAGTGGGTTAAAAGTCGCGATTTTCAGCTTTTTTCCTCATTTCTCACTTCTCAAGTCCCACCCTTTCTCTCCCAAACCGATTACATCCTATTAGTTCGAACCCCAACCATTCCTATGGCCTTTTACTTTAATCTTGAAGCATTCCATCATCATCTAAGGTCTTGGAAGTCTAGGATTCAAGGAACTACCATCCCACCATCTCCATTGTTGTCTCCTTCAAGAAAATTCTAGGGTTTTGAGTTTTATCAAAACCCACCATTGTGAGTTCATCCCTTCTTCTTTCTAATACTTTAATCACGTTATAAATGCTCTATTTATAACTTCCTAGTGCTTTATTTCTTAAGTTTTCAGTTTGTGTGATTTTAGAGGAATTAGGTCAAAATTAGGGTTTTGGTCAAGTTGAGGATTTTAATGTAAAATGTTTGGGGATCGATTCTAAAGGGATTGAATATGATTATTTATGGTTGAAAATTTATGGATCTAGGTTTTGGAAGGATTTTGCTTGTGGATTCGGATCTCTCCAAGGAAGCTCAAGATGGGGGTAAAATCTAGATTTAGCCTAAATCTAGCAAGGTGAGTTCAAGTTGATTTATGAAAACGGTGTACATGCCAAAATGCTTATTTTAAAGTGTTTACATGTTTTACATGAAATTATTAACTGTTGGGTTATTTGATAAATCTTGATTATTTGAAGTGCTTGGTTTTATAAACTTTGTAAAACACTCACGCTTGGGGTTTTGAGCATTTTGACAAATAAAACATACACATTGGTATTTTAATGGTTTACTTCATGAAATAGAGTTTGAGCATAAATGCATTTTATGGTGTGTTTTAAATAAGTGTTGATTGTGTGTTATGGGATGTTTTTGAAATGATAAATGTTATAAACTCACTTGGAAAATGTTTTGTCCCAATTTAATCTACGTGGGAGTCATCTTTAAATTTTGGAGCATGGGTTTACATAAAGGCGGATTGTTTACGTTTGGTTTCATTTTATGATTTTCAATGTATTTGTTGAGCTTATGGCTCGGTTTGGATTTTGTTGGGTTCCGAGGACACTTGTCCGATTTTAATAGCTCAATGTAGAGCATTTGGTTATGATTTGCATTTATTGAATCATATTTGAGAATTACATGTTTTGAATGCGTTAGTTCATTCGTTTAGAGTTATGTAATGTTTTAGTTAGTGCAATGGATCCATAGACACAGTGTTCTTTTGTCCCGTTTTGGACAAGTTCACCACTTTGGCACGGAATAGGCATCGGGTCACCATGGTAAGTAAGGTGTGGACCTATACATTCGGGCAGCGTCCCATGGGCAGTAAGGTGTAATTCCCTTGTGCTAGAGTTCCCCGTTTTGGAACTCTCAAGAATAGACCTAGAGGGGTTGACTTGATGTTTTCGAGCGATAGACTCAGAGGAGTTGAGCTCGGTGGGTTTTTATATGTATAACCCACGTGTTTTGATTTCTTACATAATTATGTGACCTACTTTTGTGTTTCGTCACACTCTATGTAATCGGGTCTTCCCCGTCACCGAAAAGTTTTGTTTTGGTTATGGAGTTTTATAATCCATGTTTTCGGTGACGTTTTGAGTATGGATTGTTATATATGTTTTGGGTTTTGCATACTGAGCTTTATCCATGTTTTGGATGTTTTGGATAATAGAGTTCATCTACGTTTTCAGTAATTGTTTATTAAAGTGTCAGTTATGTATTACGCGAGTTTTGGGTTT
Organism: Arctium minus; assembly: GCA_954870635.1. NCBI lineage: Eukaryota > Viridiplantae > Streptophyta > Magnoliopsida > Asterales > Asteraceae > Arctium > Arctium minus. The sequence continues at coordinate 64,091,728 of OX941096.1, forward strand.
TAGATTTATAATTGAAGAAATGTTTGTCTTATGATTTTAATCACAAAGAGGGTGGACGTTGAAAAAGAGATTGTTTTCAAATTTAATGTATTTCGTCTTGGTCGTTTTAGATGGAACGTGTCATCGTTTTGGAAATCACGATTTAAATAATTTTCTTTAAGTTTATTGCTTTATACGTTTATGATGAAAACTCTTGAGCTTACTAGGCGTTAAGCCTAACCTTTTTATTTATCGGCATGTGCATCAGGTCCAGTTGGGGTTTGGTTCTAGCGGTGTCATGAGGAGATGAGCACTAACTTTACACGAGGGTGAGTAGTTTGGTGAAGTCTTCCGCATTTGGAGTTAGTATCTGTTATTGGGTTTTAGTAACACCCGTACCTTTTATAGATCGCGTATAAGGATTGAAATGTGTTTATTGAAGTTAAACCTTAATTTATTGTTGTAGATGATTCAGTCATCGATGTAATTAGAAAATTTTAAATTAGTTGTTATTTCCAGATTGAGGGTTACAGTTCGTTAACTGATAAGTTTTTTGACTTCCAGATGAAGACGTTCGAGTGGGTGACGAAAAGAAACAAAGAACTAGTGATGGACTGGGGGTCATGGTTATCGTGCCCCAACGAGGGCTGACGCGGAGCGACGGGCTGTGGTTCGAAGCGAGACAAGTAAGAAAACAGCAGGCAATGGGCGGAGGCAATTCATGGGCGCATCCGCTGCCGCTACTAAGCTTCAAGATTGCACGATATATGGTGCGATCTGTCTTTTTCTCTGGGTTTGCCTCTTGCGAACGCACGAAGACGTCGTAATCTAAGTATTGTCCAGGGTCTAAGTATGTTGTAATAAACAGGGGTTCGGGTTTACATTGACGGTATGCTTGGACTTTGTATGGCTGTTGCCTTTTGTTTTTGGCAATAAATTTGAGTTTTCTAGCTGTTCAAAAAAAATATATAATGTAGTATATGGTATTTTTAAATTTCTATTAAAATAAAAAGGGAAAGGACAAAAAATAGTAGAATGACCAAAGTACCCTTAATTTAACATGCTTTTTTAACTTGAGTTAGTCAGAGGGACCAAAAGTAAAACAAAATGACAACCACAATGACTAAAATTGTAATTAATTTAAAAGAGGGACCATGGTTGATAATGAGTGACAACCATGGGGACCGAAAATGTAATTTACTCTAAAACATTGTTTATTATATTTTTAGTAAATTACATATTTGCTCCCTCACGTTTGTGGTTTGTTACGGATTTGGTCCCTAAACTTCAAAAATAGCAGGCTAACCCTCCACGTATGCATTTTGTTATGGATTTGGTCCCTAAAGCCAACGACCGTCTATTTCCTGCCGTTAACGCCCCCACGTGAGATGCACATGAGGGTATTATGGTCATTTTACCTATTTTCTTTATTTTTCTATTTTTTTAATTAACTTACTTCAATCTTCATCCCCTACCTCAAGAACACCAACATCATCAAGATTCAAAAAACCCAAATTAAACTCATGTTAACAATCCAAAATCCTAAATCAAACCCATATTCAAAGACCAAAATCCTAAATCAAACCCAAATTAAAAAACCCCCAAATTAAACCAAGTCTAAAAACCTAGATCAAATCTAGATTTCAAAATCCAAAACCCTTGTAAAAACCATATCTGAGTATATGTAACACCCGGATTTTTAGGTAAGTATCGAGAATTAGTTAAACCTTTCATTTTACTTGTTAAATGAAGTTAATCGCATCTTCTAAGTTGTTATTCTATCTGAGGTTGTTATCTGTATGTACGTTGCCTTATGTGATCCTAGTAGTCCTGTCGTATTTGAAACTATGGTTGCGCGTTTGGCGGTTACCTTTCGGGAAGAAATCTGGCTCCTGCAGGTGATGGGCGACATTGCCCCAGCGACAATGCCCTTGGGTAAAGTCGTTGGGCATAGTCACCCAGGATGTACCGTAAGTGTCGGTGACACGGCGACATTGCCCCAACGAAAATGCCCATGGGAAAAGTCGCGGAGAATAGTCGCAGGTGGTGTACCGCGAGGGGTGGTGAGGTCGCGACAATGCCCGGCGACAATGCCATTGGCAAAGTCGTCGGAGCATAGTCGCCCGCGTGGTCCAGTCTCTCTCTGTTAAAGCCAATCTGACCCTCATTCCCACACTTATCACTTTGAAAATGGGAGAGCTCATTCTTGGGCGATTTTTGGGTCTTTCAACATATATCTCACCTATTTTCTAGGGTTTGGTTGGTAACCTGAAAGTTCAAGAATCTACTAAATCGTAGAGAGAGAAAGTAGAGAGAGAAAGTAGGAGCGCCAAATGTAATAGTTCTATTCAAAATGATCTCCAAAGTTACAAAGCAAAAGCACCAAGGGGACTTAAATATCCCAAGGTCTAAACATAACAGATAAGCTCACTAAACACTGTTTAGACCACAGATAATAAATACATTGATTACTATTCAAAATAGACCTAACAATCTCCCCCTTAGTAATCAATGACGCTCTTCTCTTTGACGAAGTCTATTCAGTCCAAGCAACACTTCTAGGCGTCTTAGAGTTGAGCGGAGAATCAACTTCTCACCAATAATATTCAATGTCTTCTTGAGAAGTTGAATTTCATCATTTTCAAGTTGGAATGTATTTCTTCTTGACTCTAAAAATCTTCTTTCAGCAGCTTTTAAACGTTGCTCCAACTGTAGCTTGATCACCTTCAAGGTTCCATCTGAGTAATGACTGATCTCTTCAAATCCGAGGAAGCATTTTTGACTTGAACCATTCTTGTAGATAACTCCAAATGGATCTTGAAGAATGGTGAATAGAGGATAAGAATCTAAGTTTGGCAAGCTACGATTGGGTTTTAGAAGATTAACCACCGGCTGAAAGCTTTCAGCAGCCATTTGAAAATCAAACACTCTATAAAATCTGATTTAGCGCCGAATAAACCTCTTGATCACAAACAGAGCTTGAGAGACATCTTGTGTTCTATGATAGAGATCCCTGAAATGATTATACAGAAATTCAATGTCATCAATAAATAGATCACCAAAATCTGCCTCCGAGAAAGTATATAACTTGCAATCTCTTCTTTCCACTTCAAAGTCCGGATACCAGATATTGACAAACTTATTTATCTTGACGCTCATAACTCGGACAATCAGATGCAGAGAAGAAACGAGATTCTTTCCACGGCGCTGGCACTTGATGAACATTAAGTATTCATACTGATAATCATCAGACTCTTTTTCAACCCCAAGAATTGCATGAATGTTGATCTGTCTTCTTCTAGAAACAAAGATATTGCTCTGAGAGTCTTCTAGAAAAGCAGATCTTAGCCTTGAAGCCATATGCCGTTGTTGCAAACTTCTTAATCTCTGTTGTCTAGACAAAGTTGGTCCTTCTTCTAGGATAGTCGGTGGAATCACAGGTTCAGAAGGAGGAACATCAGCTTGTGCTATGGACGACTGACCAACTTCAAAAGAGCTTGAAGGAGTAGTGGTAGTCGGAGTTGTACCTTCAACAGGAGTAGAAGTGGCTGGAGCAATTTCAGGACCTTGAGTAGCTTCAGGAATCTCATCATGAGATGGAAGATCTCTGTACAGCATGTCTGTAATTTCTTCATCCTTAGCATCCATAAAGACATAATCATCTTCAATATCAGACAAAACAATGATATCCTCATATTCTTCTTCCTTTACTTTGCAAAGCTTCTCATATCTGATGTTATCGTCATCATCTGAGTTAATCTCTATGAAGTTTGCAAAGAATGATCTCATATCATTAGCTGCTTCAGAATCATCTAGCTCATGTGCCCTTGTTGCAGAATCAGGATCAACATAAACGACGATCTACATATTGTTCTCTATATTCTGCTCAGAAAACTTCAAAGTTTTAGACATTGCAGACAAATCTACATTATCTAACATAATGTTCACAAGATCTTCAATACTGCAGTCTTGAACATTGTCAGCACTCTTATCTTTGTCAGCTGCCTCTTCTTGTGTTTGATCTTCTCTAACTAACGAATCCTCCACCCTCTGTCTCTTAGTCATCTTCCCCTCATGACCTTGATGATCTGGATCATCCTGGTCATGTCTTCGTTTGAGAGATGGACCTGCTTCAGTTCTGCAGTCCAGTTCATGACGATCAAATCGGTCAGAGAGAGCGGTTAGAGCTTGAGTCATTAAAGATAGGCCTTCCTTGATCTCTGAAAAATTCGTCTGAGCTTCAGTACGGAAAGAAGTGAATTCCTCGTATAGCGTAGAAACCCTGTCAGAAGCAGAAGAAGAAGCTGGAGTCGGAGTCGGAGGCGGATTCGGTTGAAAAGTCTGTAACAAAGTGATCAAATCTTGATTTTGCTGTTCTGGCGGTGACAAAGAAAGAAGTCGAGCATAGAGCAGGTCAGTCAATTCTGTAATCGGAAGATCTTGAACAGAAGAGCGTGAAGGAACTGAAGTTGATACACCAACAGATTGTGTAAATGGAGGAGGAAGCGGAATAGAAACAATCGCTGGAGCAGTGGTAGACACAGTTGAAGGTTCACGGATAACTACCCTAGTCGGTCGTCTGAATGGAATCTCATGTGGAATCGAAGAAGCATCAATCTCTGCCATCTTACCTTTGAAAAGAGCCTTTAGCTTTTGCACTTGTTCCTCTTTCTCAGCATCCATACGATCAGTCAGTTGACGAATAACCTCATTCAAAGTTGTGAATTTCTCCGCCGTATCACATATTTCAACTGAAGAAGTCTCGACATAAGAAATTAGCTCAGGCGAAGAATGAGAAACTGTTGTACCTTGATCTCGAAACTGAGTCGTAGCATTAGCAAATGCTATATCAAGCTCATCAACTTGAAGATCAGCAACTGCAGGATTAATAGGAATGGATTTGGCTTCAGACATAACATCATCTTGAACAATCACTTCTGGTTCCCTGGACTTCCTTTCATAAACAAGAACACCAGGTTGGTCACCATCATTACCATCAGTGTCATCATCATCATCATCTTCATCTCCAACAATATTATTACCAGCATATGCATCTCTATCTCCATCTCCATCAGTAGTATCATCAGCAGTAGCAGAATCATCATGGACAACAGGTGTAGTGTCAATAGCGGCAAGAACATCATCTATTTGTTGATCGGCAACAGTTGCTTCAACATCTTGTTCGGCAACATCTACTTCAACCTCTTGATCAACATGAACAGATGCAACTTGTTCATCATGAGACGGTTCAGCTTGATCATCTGCCAAAGAAAGATCATTCTCCAGACAATATTGAATTATGCTGTCATCAAATGGATCGGCATAATTCATAATGAGATCTTGAGGAATCGGCATGGAATAGTTAAAAGACTGCTTCGGTTTCTGAATATATGTCATCTCAGTATCCGGAACTTGAGGCCAATTCAAACGACGAGGAATAGCAGGATTACTTCTGAGCATATTGCGAACTATAAGCTTCATATAACGAATAAAAGGAATGAACTTGCGCTTCTTATGAGTAAGCTTGTCTTGCACCCTCTCCGAAAGTTCGGTCCAAAAGATGTACGTATAGTCGACATGCAAGTCATAAACAACTGCATGGAACAACCGAAGATAATGCAGACTTGCATTGTCCGTGCCAGAATGTTTCGATGTAAGACACCTGTTGAGAACGGAGAAAAATGCATACCATACTGGAGGTAGATTAGACTTGTCAAAGTCACTTACCCTATTCAAAGCACCAAGATATCCCAGATTCCGAATACCTTCAAGAACATCCAATTCAAAAGGAAACTGGTCGTAAGTAGTACGTCCTGGTTGTGAATCAGGTTCAGGGAGTTCTAAAATCAGCCGAAGACGCTTGTATGATAGAAAAGAGTCATATTGGTCAATTTGAAGATCGAATCAATGCGGTCGTACAAGCTCATTCTTTGATATTGAATGCCATGCCTGCTGAAGATATACTTCAGGAACATCAGCACAGGAGGTAAGAGCTGGAGCAAGCGGATGACCCTTGAGAATGGCACAAATTACTAGATGAATTTTGATTCTGTCAAAATCCATGAAGTAATTGTTCGGCTTGTAAGGCAAAATGAACATCATAATCGGAAACACATCATTCGGTGTTCGACGTGACGCAGAAAGATTTGCCCCGACAGAAGGAACAGACGGCATAGGCATCTCATGTGAAGCACGATCAGATGGGTCATCAAGAATAACATTCTCGTCTTGAATCACAGGATCAGTGTGGGTTTGAGAAGCCATGGAGAATACCTAAGAAACAGAAACAAAAAAAATTAGACAAAATAAGAAAACACAAAAATGAAAAAAAATTCTAAGTCTGGTTTACGTGACAAGTGAGAAACGCAAACTGAGGTTTGCGCGATGCACTAGAGACGCAAAGAAAGTTTTGCGTGTCAAGCAAGAGACGCAAACTGAGGTTTGCGTATACAGTTCATAACGCAAAACAAGGTTTGCGTGATTCACTTGTGAAGAAAACTTGACCTGGAAAAAATTTCCATTAACACAGGTTTGCGTGACATATATGTAACGCAAAGTTAACTTTGCGTGACCAACAGGTAACGCAAAGTAAACTTTGCGCGACCTACTTATTGCGCAAACTACACTTCAAACAAAAAACACACACAACACAAGGTTTGCGTGTCAAGAAGGTAACACAAAGTAAACTTTGCGTGACCAACTGGTAGCGCAAACTTAACTTTGCATGACCTGTTGGTAGCACAAACTTAACTTTGTGTGACCAGCAGGTAACGCAAACTTAAGTTTGCGTGACCATCTTGATACGCAAAAACCCTAGAACACTCAAAGATTTTCGCGAGTTCATCTCTGATTTTTCAAAACTTCAAAGAAATCAAGTATAAAACAAGAGAAATGTTCGAAATGCATTAAAGAAAGATTAAAAACAAATTTCGACCACTTTAAGACTGATTAAAATCAGTAATCAACTCAAAAATGTGAAAAAATTGAAAACCCAAAGATGAACAGTCACGAAAACATAAAAAAAACAAAATCAAAGCAACAAAACAACAAATTAAAGGGTAAAAACACATACCTGATTATCGAATTATGCAACTAAATCAAACCCAAAAGCAATTTTAGCAAAGAAGAACTCGATCTGATCGAAGAAGATAATGAATAGTAGAAAAACGAAAAACGCACAGTAAGAATAACGGAAAATGAAATCAAAATCAAATAGGAGCAATGTTATACTAAACATACTACAAATCAAATACAAAAATAAGATGGAACGCATACCTGATCGATGAACAAAATCTGAAAACAAGAAAATGAATTCGACGCAGAGATAGAGAGGGAAGATGAACAGTGAAAAAGTTCAAATGAGAAAGAGAGCGTGAAAAAGAAAAATGAACATAGCAAACACTATTTATACTAAACTAAAAAAAATAAAGAACACTAAAAAAAATAACACTCTAAGAAAAAATAACATTCTTAAAAAAAATAAATGAACATCTAATTGAAATTTTTACCTTCCAAGCTTCTTTACTCCCCCTATACAAATGCACGAAATTTAACAAATCAGATTATCATTTGCATAAAAGTATCAGAAAACTTACCTGATGAACTTATGATCTGGTCTTTAAGCACATTATCAGATAAGTACCTGATCAGTTTATTTACTCCCCCTCAAAAACAGAATGTATCAGCTTTTATCATTCAGATTACCACTCCCCCTCGAAAAATGCACATACCAATTGACAAAAATATGGATACACAAATATAAAGACATCAGTGTAAAAAGAAAATTATATTGAATATAAATTTTGAAACAACTGAACATATAAAATTTTAAACACTAAACAAATAAAATTCTACTCAGTAAAATATCACAGATTTATCAATCAGTTGAAATCAAGTGTGTGTTGTTGGATACAAAGACAAGTTTCATTGCATATCAAGTTAAGACATGTTCAGTTTCAAAAACTTCCAGCTATCTATTCAGTGTGCTCGCATGCGAACTTCGATTAGCTTCAAGAAAAATGCAATTCTAAAAATATAATAGAGAACTTTGCATGTACTCACACTAAGCCATCAAAAATTAAGACTTTTACAAATTTACAGGTTTATTGCAACTCAAACATATCACCAAGTATCATGAGAAGTGTGCTCATTGGCATCTTTTAGCATTGTGCACATTGGCATCTTTTAGCATTGTGCACATTGGCATCTTCACATGAGTGTGCTCTTTGGCATCTTTTAAGCTTGTGCACTTTGGCATCTTTTAATCAAAAAGTTCGATAAGTAAAGAACATGTCGTAAACGTAACTTTCTATCTGACCCTATTGCAGGATTTGGGTCAACCGCTCCCAGACCAGTTGGCCTTAGGGGACTAGGTGTCAAGCACCCCTTGGAACTTACTTTTTCGGATCAGAAAGGCTACATCGACACATCCTAAACCCATTCATACCAGTAGAACATGACTTTCGATCTGGTTCTATAGAAGGATTTAAGTTCGATCACTTCCAGCCCAATTGTCCTTAGGGGACCAGATGACAAGCATCCCACGGAACTTACTTTCCCAAACCAGAAAGGTCACAGGTACAAACTTTTAAACTTAGAGATATCTGTATTTTATATATAGAATTATTCATCTCAATCACTCAGTTCTACATCTAAGTGCTTAGCCCATATTTTTCATTACGATCCATAATTCTGACTTTTTAGGTTTTCTAAGCATTGTAAACTATAAATATTCCGAATCACATATCTTGAAAGCATTTTCAAAAGCTTCAAACATGTTGCTGACCTTTTGAATTTTATAAGACTTGAAATTTGACCATATAAAAACTTTAATATAACAAAGCAACTTGAAAATTTATCCTTGACACACATTTTATTCAAAAGAAAGAAAATCTGTAAAGCTTTTACTTTATAGAATAAAATTTGTAAAGATTTAAACTTTTAAATTCAAGATGTCGAGTTTGGAAAGCAGAAAATTAAAATGTTTTTCATCTAAAGCTTTTGTAAAGATATCGGCAAGTTGATATTCAGTTGGAACAAAATATAATTCAATAGTACCTTCTTCCACATGATGCTTTATGAAATGGTACCGCATATCTATGTGTTTTGTCTTTGTGTACTGGACCAGATTGACTGATATCGTGATCGCGGATTTGTTGTCACAATAGATAGGCACTGTTTTGTATAGCATCCCGTAATCACGAAGTTGTGTCTTCATCCAAAGAACTTGAGCGCAACAACTAGCTGTAGCGACGTATTCTGCCTATGCAGTTGAGATAGAAACACAGTTCTGCTTCTTCGACGCCCAGCTTATCAGTCTATCACCCAGAAATTGAAGGTGTTCTGATGTGCTTTTCCGGTCTAACTGATTTCCACCAAAATCTGCATCAGAATAAGCAATTAGTTTATAGTCAGAACTCTTAGGATACCACAAACCTAAGTATGGAGTTCCTTTGATGTATCGAAATATGCGCTTGACTGCCAACAGATGTGATTCCTTTGGTTTGGCTTGAAATCTGGCACATAAGCAAGTAGAGAACATTATGTCCGGTCGACTTGCAGTTAGATACATGAGTGATCCAATCATTCCTCGATAAGTCTTGACGTCCACAGCTTTTCCATCTGGATCTAATCCAATTTTGGCACCATGAACCATCGTTATACCGATTGAAGAGGATTTGTCCATCTTGAATTTCTTCAAAATGTCAAACACGTACTTCGACTGGTTGATAAAAATTCCATCTGGAAGCTGCTTCACTTGTAAGCCGAGGAAGAAATTAATTTATCCCATCATGCTCATCTGAAATCTGGAGGTCATAAGATCAGAAAACCAAGTACATAATGATAGATTAGTCGCACCAAAAATAATATCATCTACGTACATTTGAACTAAGTAGATATCCAAGTTAGAACGATATATAAAAAGAGTAGTATCGATAGATCCTTTGGTAAACCCAGATTTGATCAAGAAGGCCGACAACTCATCATACCATGCCCTCGGTGCTTGTTTCAGGCCATACAGTGCTTTATCGAGAAAGTAGACATGATCAGGATGTTCTTTGTCAACAAACCCCTCTGGTTGAGAAACATAAACTTCTTCTTTCAGTTTACCGTTGAGGAATGTTGTCTTGACATCCATCTGATACACAATGAAATTACGATAAGCAGCAAAAGCGAGAAACATTCTAATAGCTTCTAGTCTTGCAACCGGCGCGAAAGTTTCATCGTAGTCGATTCCTTCTTCTTGTCTATAACCCTTGGCAACCAGTCTAGCTTTGTTACGAACGACGATACCATCTTTGTCTTTCTTGTTCTTGAATATCCACTTTATGCCAATTATGCTTTTTCCTTTCGGCCGTGGAACAAGTCTCCAAACTTTTAGCGCGTCAAATTGATTGAGCTCCTCTTGCATCGCAATTATCCAATCCGGATCCTCCAACGCTTCAGATACTTTAGTTGGTTCAATCTTTCTTAGAAAATAAGTTAAGAGACATTCGTTAGGAGTAGCCGTTTTGGAATGTGTAGACACACTTGCTTGAGGATCACCAATAATTTGATGAATAGGATGAGATCTTGTCCATATGGTGGTATGAGGGAGAGTATCAATACTTTCTTGTACAACTTCTAATTGTTGAGAAGGAGGTTCAGAAGCTTCTATGTCAGAAGAAGAAACATCAACAGTTTCAACTGGAGGAGGAGGTAATTCAACAACTTCAGAATCAGACTCTGGAAGTGTTGGTTGAACAGAAGCAACTTGTTCTTCATCCTGAAGTTGTTCTTCTTGAACAGGTTGTTCTTGAACAGATTCTTCTTGAATAGGTTGTTCTTAAACAAATTCTTCTTGAATAGGCTCAGTTTCTGATTGTGAGAGATCGGGTTCAGAAATACTGTTTTGAATAACAGGAGGTACTGGAACAACATCAGTGTCAGAGATAGATGCAGCGGAATTGGAAGTAGATTCGCTTACAGTATCCTGATTCAAAACATTTGAAACATTATCAGTATTAGATTTGGGAACATCATCATAAAAATTCTCAAAAAGATAATCAAGATCAGAAAGATTAAGCAGGGAAGAAGAAGGATCCTGATTTGCCGGTTGTATTGCAGGTTCTGAACTGACTTGTTCAGAAGCTAAATTCCCTGTAAGTGCGGGTTTTGAGCCTGATTGACCAGAAACCAAATCGGCAGCTTCGTCAAATTTGACATTGACACTCTCTATCACTTTTCTAGCTGAGATAAGAAAGACTCTGTAAGCCGCAGAATTAGAAGAATAGCCCAAAAATACACCCTCATCTGCCTTTGGACTAAACTTGTTGAGATTGTCTCTGTCATTCAGAACATAACATTTACACCCAAATGACTTGAAATATTTGACATTCGGTTTGATACCGTTCATAAGCTCATATGGTGTTTTGTTGAATCGGCGATGCAGAATTGATCTGTTCTGAGTGTGACAAGCAGTTGAGACAGCTTCAACCCAATGAGACAAAGGAAGACCAGAATAAGCAAGCATTGATCTGGCAGCCTCGACAAGCGTTCTATTTCTTCGTTCAACAACCCCATTATGTTGTGGTGTTCGAGCAGCAGAAAACTGTTGTTGAATACCTTGATCTTCGTAGAAGGCTTGAAGAGTGTTGTTCTTGAATTCAGTACCATTGTCTGATCTGACAACTTTAACTGCTTTTTGCTTGTTCGTCTGAATTGTTTTGATGAGGTTGATGAGAATGTCGGGAGTTTCATCTTTAGACTTGAGAAACTTAACCCATGTATACCGTGAGTAATCATCAACAACCACCAAGACATATCTTTTCTTTCCTATACTCTTTGTCTTCATCGGTCCGCATAAATCAACATGAAGTAAATCAAGAATGTCCGAAGTGCAGGGTTCAGGCTTTGGATTATGAGGAGCTTTCTTCATCTTTCCTTTCTCACAATCTTAACAGAGGTGGTCTTTCTGAAAACGAAGTACTGGGAGACCTCTCACTGAATCAGTCTTGACAAGGCGATCCGTGTATTTAAAATTGAGATGAGCTAGTCGTCGGTGCCATATCCAACTTTCATGAACAGAGGCTTTAGAAAGCAAGCAGATGTCTGATGGAATTTTAACCTTGGAAAGATCAATTTTATACAAATTGGATCTTCTCTTTCCAACCAGTAAATCCCTGCCACTGTCATTCTTTACAGCTACTCGTTTAGATTTGAAGCTGACTTCAAGATCTTTATCATAAAACTGTCCTATGTTGAATAAGTTGTGACTAAGGCCTACGACGTAGCTGACTCTCTTGACAGTTATATTACCTTGAACAAGATCACCATAACCTAGAATGGGAGCAGTCTCGCAGTTTCCAAACTTAACACGACCATAACATTTTTCTTTAAAATTTGAAAGCAAAGATTTGTTGCTCGTCATGTGTTTGGAACACCCCGAATCCAGATACCATAAATGACTAAGCTGCACATACATAAACTACACAGATTTAGGTACCCATATGCTTATGGGTCCTTTCTTGTTAGATTTGTGTCTTTTATTTTTCGAACATTTATTTTTAGAAAACACATGAATGCAATCATCAATAGAGGAAGAAACATAATCATCAGAATCAAAACTAGAAGAAGAATATGAGACATTCTTTGCAATGTGAATCATTTGCGGAATTGAATATTTTGTATGTTTATTACAAAAGGAAAATGTATCAGTATGACAAAGATTCTCTACACATTTATCCTCTAACAGTTCAGATTCTATTGATTTCTGCTTAACCCTCCATATCAGCTTAGTTGACCTCTTCACAGTCCGATCTGAAACAGAAAAATCAGAAGAATTAGAATTTTCAGACAAGACATTATCTTGTTTCCTTGACTTCTTTGATCTTCTTCTTTTACGCTTTGGTTTATAATACTAATCATTTAGCATAAAAGAATTATCAATAATTGAATTAGAAGAAGAAATTTTATCTAAGAAATCAGACTGAGCATTCAACACGTTAGAACTTGCCTTGGAGTGAGAGCTTTCAGAAAAACACAAGTCTGGAAGAGGTTTGTGCGACCCTTTGGTGGCGCAAACTGAACTTTGCGCTACTAACAGCTGGCGCAAGGTGTAAGTTTGCGCGACCAACGGTTGGCACAAATGCTCATTGTTTTGTACTTTGTGAGTATTTTCCTTGGAATCGACAAAAAATCCAGAAGTAATTTTGTCTTCAAAACTTGTTTTCATTATAAAAAGAAATAAATCGCTTTCTAAATCAATTTGAAGACATTGTTCTTCCAATTTATCTTCAAGATCAACTATTTTACCCTCTAACACTAATGGGGGAATATATCTCCTAGAATCATAAGAAACAGGAGATACATTTTCCTTATTAGTATTGTTGGCATATATATCAACAAAATCAGTTGATAATGAAGATTTATGGGAAGAATTGACATTTAAAACATTTTTGGATTTTCTGGACTTCTTTGATTGCTCAGGAAAATACTTAGCATTTTCACTCGTATAAACAAATGGCATTTCCATTTTCTTGTTGTTCATTCTTTTCTGATTTTCAATTTCTAATTCTTGTTTTGCATTCATCCACTCAATTTTAAATTGAGGAGCATAATGTGCAAGACTTAGATAATCAAAATTATACAAAGTGGGGGTTTTGTGATAACATTGTTTAAACAATGTGGATTTTCAAAACCAAGTCCCCATCTTTCTTTTATTGCCTCTTCACTCCTTGGTTTATTCATATAAATTGTTTGCTCAGTTTGTTCTCTTTTATATAATTTTCCTTCTAAAACAATTATTTTATCAGAAAGATTTTGATTTAAAGTAGTCAATTCAGTCAAAGAATCATGATAAGTCTGATTTGAATTTTCTAACTCATCCAATTTCTTTTGAAATTTCTCTTTTGTGTCAGTTAAAATAAGTTTTTCATCTTTCAGAGAAATTTGCAGTTTTTCAATCAAAACAGATTTTTCTTGATTATCAAGCTTTTCAGATATGAACTTTGAACGTAAATCATGTAAAGCACTGATAATAACGTTCATTTGAGATGATATAAAGTTGTAATCAAACTCAGAAGGTACCTCAGATTCATCAGTTGAAGTATCCTCTTCTTCATCATCACTTTTGTCATCTCCAATGAAACACATTGCAGCCATTTCCTCATTCTCGGCTTCGTTGTCAGAATGATCAAGCCAATATTCTTCCTCAGCAAGCAGAATGGTTCCATTTTCTCTCTTCTCTGCCAGTTCCAACTTCTTTCTGTAGAATGCAGAATCCTTGATCACCTTCACACGACACTCCTTAGCTATGTGTCCGAGTTTCCCACAATTGAAGCAGTTTATAATCTTCTTCTCTTCCTTTTTCGGTTCGACCACTTTAGCAGGCTCATATTTTGGAATATATGGCTTTGAAGGAGCACCGGGTTCCACTTTCTTTGAGCCGGAAGTGAAGCGAAGGTTGTTTGATCTTGATCTGTGTTGGAACTTCTTTTGGTAGTGTTGAGAGAGAAGAATCATGGCTTTTTCTAGAGCCTCGCCATCATCTTCAATTGAGCCATCATATGCATTCTCAAATAAAACTTGTTTTGTCAGCTGACTTGCAAGAAGAGCAATGGAATCAACAGTCTTTGGCTTATTCTTCTTATCAATCTTTGCTTTCTTTTCCAGAACCATGTTCTCATCAGTCATCAAGATTTCATACAGTTCCTGAATTGGCATTGTTGAAATCCTGACATCATTCCTCATTCGATGACAGGATTTGCTCCATTCGGGTTGGAGAGCGTTTAAGAACTTCAGAGTTGCTTCCAATTCAGTCTTTGTCACTTTGATTTTATACAGATCATTGATCACTGCCCAAAATCTATCAAATACACTTTTCAGACTTTCTCCATCTTTCGCCTTAAATTCCTCAAAATTGTTCATGTATCTGGTCTGACGAAGTTGAGTAGCCACAACTGATCCAAGCATTATCTTTTCCAATTGAGTCCACATGAGCATAGGATTTTGCTTGAAACAGTCAATTCTATTGTAGATTGAATTGGGTAGAGCAAGAATCAGATTTGACTTTGCTTGACTATCAGCTTGATATCTTAAGAGCTCGTCAGCATCATACTCTCTTATAGACTTTTCAACTCTTGTAGCCAGAGTAGTTGCAGTAGCTGGTATTTCTTTCATGAGCCTCTCCATAGGACCCTCAGTCAGAGATTTCATCATATTGTCACCATTTGGTTGTCTCTCTATGAAGTTGATGAATCTGTCCTGCCATTGCTGAAATTCATTCTCATTTATCAGAACTGGAGGACGAGTATCAGATCCCAAAGACATCATTATGTCATTCTTGTAAATTTGTGCTTGTAGAGACATCTTGATAAAGTCAGAAAAATTTCAAGTCTGAAAACAGTAAGACACAAACTGAAAGTTTGCGTGAGTAACCAGAGATACAAACTTAGATTTGCGTGAGCCGAGGGAGATCCAAACTAGCTTTGCGTGAGCTGAAGAAGGCGCAAACCAAGCTTTGCGTGAGGAGCTAGAGACGCAAATGTAACTTTATGTGAGACTCTTAATGCGCAAACTCGGAAATGCAACTGGACAGAACTTCTCGTGAGCTGAGGAATACGCAAACTGTACTTTGCACGAACAGAAAGAGACGCAAACTAATCTTTTCTTGATGCACAGGAGACGCAAACTATACTTCTCTTGATGCACGGGAGACACAAAGTTCACTTTGCGTGATGAACACAAAGCGAAAAGCTGAACTGATCGAGAAAACAACCTGAAGACGCAGAAGGCACTAGATGAACTCGCGCAAACCTGAGATGAACTAGCACAAAGTTCAGATCTGGCACAAATCGCTGAAAATCAAGAAAAACTTGCAAAAATCGATTATAGCCATGAAATTAATGAAACTAATTCACACAGAATTGATCGAAAACAAGTTTTTAACAATTTTCAAACAATAAAAACGATCAAGAACCACAAAATTCACAAATCAAGAAAGGAACAGTACGTCAAAAATGAGTTTTCAGAAAAATTGAAATTTCTCAAAATTGATGATCAAAAACCGTTTTTCTTGCAAAATTATGTAAATCAACAATGTTCCTTTATAAAAAACGAATCCAACGAAACTATTTGCAACAAAATTCGACCAGAAAACAGTCCGAATTTGATGAAAAAGCAAAAAACGAGATTTTTTTGAAAAATTCAAGAAAATCGATCAAATTTTCTGCTTTAATCCACAAATTCAGAAGCGAAAAACAGTTTCTCTCAATCCTCTCAAGATTCAGATTGCTCTGATACCAATTGAAAGTCCAAGAATCTACTAAATCGTAGAGAGAGATAGTAGGAGCGCCAAATGTAACAGTTCTATTCAAAATGATCTCCAAAGTTACAAAGCAAAAGCACCAAGGGGACTTAAATATCCCAAGGTCTAAACATAACAGATAAGCTCACTAAACACTATTTAGACCACAGATAATAAATACATTGATTACTATTCAAAATAGACCTAACATAACCCATTAATTTGGTCATCAAAGCTTCTTTCAAGAGCATTTATTGAAGTATTGTCGAAGATTGTCATGCTTCTCCATCAAGTCTTCCCTTGGCTTTTTCTAGGGTTCCTATTTTCTATGTTTTAACCAAAACCTAGATTGTGAGTTTACTAAACCTTTGTTAAAACTAGATACACATCACAATCTATTACTTGCTATTATCTTGTATCGTAACTTGGAAAATGTTTATTCTTAATGTTTAAATATTTGGGGTTTCTTCTGAAAACATACGTATATGTAGCTTGCCATGACTTGAGGGAATGCATATCTTGATATTAAGATGATTTCTTACTTGAGACACCATTTGGTGGAACCATAAATACATGATTAAAAGTGTGGTCATACTAGTCTCGTTATGGATATTATATTTATTGGCAGGGCCGGTCCGGAGATTTTGGATGCCCATGGCGGAAAGCCAAAAAAAATTGCCCCCTATATACATGCACAACAAAATAAACTATTTAAAGGGGGTTGGAACCTAATCAAGTAGGTGACTTATCCCCATGGTGATTTTCTGATCGAATGCAGAGACCCAGTGAACTTCCAACTCATGACATGTCTGCTTCTCCCACTGAGCATAAATAGCAAACTGAAAATTTCAAGCAAAGTTCCTATTCTATGCTTATCGAAATGTGTCTCAACTAAGTGTGTCTATGCCTCAAAGTCTGGAGTTCACAAGCTCTCATGCTTACAAAGAATCTCTAATCTCTATTGTGTTTCTTCGGGTTAGTAACCATTTATGGTTGAAAGAGAATGGTATATTTTGAGACAAATGGCCTATAATTCAAACCTTTGTTTTATTTATGGGATCATTTTGTATACTTCAGCCTATATAAAATACTAGCTCATGTATTGTTATAGTCAATTTCTAAAATATGGAACTTCAATATAGAGCATCATTTGTTTTCCTGAAATCTTCATCTTCTTTTAGAAATTTTTAAATCTTTGTGGTGTGAAGAGTTCTCTTTTGTAACATCCTAAAATTCAGAGTGGATTTAAAACTTAAAAATTTGGCTATATAACATCTACAAATGGTAGAAACCAATCTACCCAGAAAGGGAGATCCAATAACCTGTAAGATAAAAGTATAACCACCTAAACCAAAGTACGTCAACCCAACACGGGGAACCAAGTATGGCTATTACAACCCAAGAACAAATAAAGAATACAATTCAACAACCTAGTAATCTAACTTGTGCAAGCAAGATTAATGTCGGGTGTCGCTATTCTCTCAAAAGTATAATCTCTATACTTCAAATATTGGTCACTAAGTCATCAAAAAGACCGCTCTCGACCCCAAGGTCGTCCTCTCAATCTCGATGAATCCCACCGCTAGAGTGACCTGCCATACATGACAATCAAACAAGTGTTAGGCTAGAGCCTAGTGAGAACATATAAGCGGAAAATAACTTAAACAATAAACCCGATTGAAGTCATGTAGTTGATCTAGCCATGAGCTAAATCAAAAACAAATCCAATAAACCATTAGCATTCAGTAAAATACTGACAACAGTTTAAACCACATAGCGAGCTCAACTACTCCAAGTCTATTGCTCGAAACATCAAGTCAACCACTCCAGGTCTATTCTTGAGAGTTCCAAAACAGGGGAACTCAAGCACATTGGGATTACACCATACTGTCCATGGGACGCTGCCCGACCGTATAGGCCCACACCCTACTTACCATGGAGCCCGATGCCTATCCCGTGCCAAGGGTAACCAAATGTCCAGACGAGACATTGGAATACCGTGCCTATTGATCCATTGCACTAAAACCAAATACCAAAACATGCTAATACAACCACATTTAATCATGCATGTAATTCATGAAATCAAATCCCAAATATATGAGTTACTAACATGGTTTATCTCACATTGGTTAAGGAAGCTTCGTAAACACAACCCCATCAATGATAATACAATAAATCCCGTTTCAAAAGCCAACATGTCCAATAATTAGTCTAATACATACAATATTCCCAAAACCCTAGTTTTCACTTTAGGTGTTATCAAAATTCCAAGTAACAATTATTAGTTATCAAACGAGTGGGTAACATGGAAATCATTGATTCCTTTAAAATACCATCCCATGAAAACCTTGTTTAAGCCAAACCATAATATCTTCAAAATCCATAGTTAGGTCAAAGTACAACAAAACCCAAATGTGATTAGGAGACAAGGAGAAGTTTATAAACACATAAACCCTAACGTTTATATTAGAGAAATGATTAGGAAAGCTCACCTTAGATGATTCCAAGGAAACCCTAGGTTACAATACTTGAGGGTAGAATGTGGAAGGAAACTTGGTATTTCCACTACAAGATCTTAACCACCTTCACCAACCTAAACAAACCTACATAAATGCAAATAAGATACCCAAATGGTAGCATTGAATGATTAGAGAGAGAAACCCTACCTTAAGCTCTTCCAAAATCGCACCCCAAAATGTTCCAAACTGATCAAATGAGCTCAAAATCGGATGAAAGGCATTTAAAGCCCTGAGGCCCGACTGCGACATTGCCCTGCGAGAATGACATGGTCATTCTTGCGTGGCATAGTCGCCCGCATTCAGTACCCCGCGGTACACTCTCGGCGACCTTGCCCTGCGAGAATGACACATGTCAATCTCGTCGGGCATTGTCGCGCCCTCCTCATAACACGCGGTACGCCCTCCGCGATTGTGCCTCGTGAGAGTGACCTTTGTCACAATCGCGGGCATAGTCGCCCAGATGCCCCAAACCCGTTTTTCTTTTGTTCTCAACCCGAGGACCCTGATCTCAAACTTTTAAATAAATCCAAGGGAAAAGTCAGAGTTGAAAACGTACCTCAAACACGGGTGTTACATCTTTCCTCTTAATCTTAATGGATTCATCTTACTTTAGAGACTAGTATTATCGGTTCTCTATCGTTGTCTAATTAGTATTTTACAATCTCAGATTAGCAACTTCATTATCAAACAACTAAGAAATCCAATACATAGAAGAAAACGCTAAATTCCAATATAAAGACATGAGTATTTGAAGGAATCAAAGAGATGAAGAAAATAAACACAAACCTAGATAAAACATTCTTTGAGCATCGACTCTAGTCTTTTTTTAATTATCATTTAAGCAAGAAAGAATCAACGAAAGCAAGATATCTCTACTTCTTTATCATCTAACCAAGAAAGAATCGAAGAATGAAACATATTTGATATTTTCACTTGTTCATCTAAGCAGTGATCAAGAAGTTGACAAGTTAGAAGCTACCATCTAACCAAGAAAGAATCGAAGAATGAAACCTGTAGTCGATTAGGGCAGGACTGGTGGTCGATTTGGGGGCAAAAAGTTAGCAAGAGATCAACAAGCCAACACATAATCTGATTAATCGATTTAAGGAAGAACTCTTAGTCTCTTTTAGGGTAGCAACCACGACTCCAGAAGGCCAGACTTCCAGTGCTCGATTTAGGGCAGCAATCAACTGATCCAGTAGTCGATTAGGGCATCCACCGATGGAGAATTTGAAAGAGATAGTCACAAAACGATAACGAGAGCTGAGAATTGAGATGCGAGAGCGGGAGTCAAAAGATTGTTGGGTTGTAGTGTTCGTCGTGAGTGAATCGCAAGGGGGAGAGTTCTAATCGATGGTGGTCTGCTGGATTAAGCGGCCTCACCCTACTATCTAATCTTCAACGCTAAAAAAATATATGGGCCTTTAGAACTCAACCTATTATATTTAAAAGCCTATTATAAATTTGATGCCCTCATGGGCCCTGCTGCCCATGGCCTAAGCCACGATTGCCATGGGCCAAGGTTGGACTTGTTTATTGGGATAGTAATATTGTACCAATGGTTGGTATTGAGATATTCTTGGTTATAATGTGCCTTGAGACCTCCTATAAATTATGTTGGACGAACCAAGTCAGTAGAAACTAGGAGGATGTAGTCTTGGGTGCCACCATGATAGTATGTACCTAGACCTCCACCATTCGGGGTAATGCCATGGTTGTAGTCCTCGGATGTGCGGGGCCTTTCGGATGTCACTCGTGGTAGTTGGCATCAAGGTATATCGACTCTTTGGGTGGAACTTGATTGGTGCTATGGGTCTCCCCCATTGCCTCCGCATTTAATGAATTTTGGTTAACTGCTGATAAGAATTGTATTTGGAATTATATGATATTTCTTGTACAAACTCACTACGCTTTTTGGCCTAACACTTGTTTGGTGTCAATGTGTATCTCAGGTTCTAGTGGTGCCGTACCAAAGCAGGTTTAGTTGCGTTTAGGTGAGAGCTTGGGGAAGGTGCTTTTGGGCGCACTTTTTGTGAAGACGTTTCGGGTCTATAGATGACACCTTTTTTGTAATCTTCTTTCTAGTATAGAAGTTAGATTAGTTGGTTGTTGTCTATCTTCCGTTAAATTACAACTGTAATTAAACATGTTTATTATTTCCCCATTTTTGGGAGGCTCGAATGCTTTGGCAATTTATATACCATATTTCCACTTTCCGAAAAATTTTGTTATCCCTATTTTTAGGGTGTTACAGTACAAATCGAGAGAAGAGAGAAAGAAGATACATATCGAAAACTGTTAAAACCCTCTAGTGGTCTTCTCCGGTGAGGTCGTCTTCTCTCTCTTTCTCCGTATCTCGATCTCTCCCTCTCCCTCTCTCTATATATATCTCTCTCTCTTTCTGAATCTCTCTCTCTCTCTCTGAATCTCTCTCTCTATCTCAGATTTGTATCTCAGATCCGAGAAACAAATATATAGATAGGTTTCTATGTGAAGATGAAAAAGAATAGGTCAAATATGGAGGAATACATCATCTTGCACATAGTTACACATTCACCATGTGTATCCATATATATTCCATAGATTTCATCTAAAGATACATACATACATATATATATAGGGGTTATAATCATAATGGATATATATATATATATAGATATAGTAATATACATACAAACATAGCCTTGTAAAAACATTTTACTCAGATTTGTTTTTTACAAGGGTTTTGGATTTTGAAATCTAGATTTGATCTAGGTTTTTAGACTTGGTTTGATTTGTTTTTTTTTTAATTTGGGTTTGATTTAGGATTTTGGTCTTTTGAATATGGGTTTGATTTAGGATTTTGGATTGTTAACATGAGTTTGATTTGGGTTTTTTGAATCTTGATGATGTTGGTGTTCTTGAGGTAGGAGATGAAGATTCAAGTAAATTAATTAAAAAAATGGAAAAATAAATAAAATAGGTAAAATGACCATAATACCCTCGGCTTAACGGAGAAAATAGACGCCCGTTAGCTCGAGGGACCAAATCCATAACAAAATGAATACGTGGAGGGTTTTCCTCCTATTTTTGAAGTTTAGGGACCAAATCCGTAACAAACCACAAACGTGAGGGACCAAATATGTAATTTACTCTTATATTTTTAAACAAAAAGGAATAAGAATTGTATATTTCTATTTTATATTATGGTTATTTCCTTCTTTTTATAAAAGTGACCCGAAAAGTACAATCATCAGGTTGAGGGACATATTTATTGACCTGAAAACGTTATTTGGAGAACGATTTCTCGTGATACTGATAGACATTATCTTGTATAGTTTATTTTAAGGGTTGTTGATATATGAGTACTTATTTGTCTGATAAAATACTTTGGCTTCTTTACGAAGGAATAGTTGATAACTTCAACTTGCTACAACTTGTATTTGAATTTGGTGTAAGACTGAATAGATAGATAAAATCAAATATGGTCCTACATTATTCAGACATATGTTGTCTGATATATCTTAATGATTTACGAAATTTAATCAATTTCATTTTAATCTCCAATGATCTACTGGTTTTTGAAAAGTAAAAACTAAATAAAATAAGTATAAACTTTAAAAATTATCAAATAAAAATCCAATAAATTTCAAAATTGTTACAAAAATGGGTAAAAGGAGGTGGTCAAAAGGATGATTTGCTGCTTGTACTTTGTATTATATTTTACTACCATATCTCTTCCATCTCCCTTTATTTTCTTTAAATCACATGGATTTCACAACCATCTTTAAAAAAAAGTTTAAAAACCATATAATATATATACATATACACATAGGGTTGGGTTCTCGTGAGAAGTTGAGGTTAACGTGAGAAGCATGAAAAGTGGTTATCAATCGTTGGATGAGAAACAATTAGATAAGATGCACCAGATCAATTCCCTTCTAAGGCGAAATTCATGTGAGGGCATGAGATTAAAAGTGATAAACGGTTCAGTTCCACTTCTCACGCTTCTTACATTAATCTCAACTTATCATACAATTCTTCGTCCCCCCCCCCCCCCCCAAAAAAAACACACACATATAGGCAAAGGATTGTGTGAGAAGTTGAGGTTAATGTAAGAAACGTGAGAAGAGAATCTGAACCGTTGATCGCTTTTAATCAAATACCCTCCCATGAATTGCGACTTAGAAGGGAATTGATCTGGTGCATTTTATCTCGATGATCCTAATGTGCATCAATTTCTCATCCAACGGTTGATAATCACTTATCACGTTAACCTCAACTTCTCATCGGAACCCAACTCTCTCTCTCTCTCCCTCTCTCTCTCTCTCTCTCTCTCTATATATATATATATATATATATACATGAAGGATAGTATGAAAAAAAGAGTTAAATGAGAAGTGTAAGAAGAGATTTAGACCATTGATCACTTTTAATCTCAAAACAACTTATGAATTACACTTTGGAAGGGAATTGATCAAGTGCATCTCATTAGTGTTGATCTTCAATTAGGATTGATCCAAGGATCAGGATCTCTTCTTTCCCTTCTCACCATAATTTTCATTCTCACCGAAACCCAACCATATATATGTATATATATATATATATATATATATATATATATATATATATATAATGGTGAACATTTTTATTGTATGTCTTCAATATGTTTTTTACGCTTTTAGTGACCAGGATTTTATTTCAGTTCACTTCATTTTTATTCACATATGATTTGGAGAATTGTATAACAAAGTAAAAGCATGTGGTTCAAGTGTATGCATCTTTATTGACAAGAGTTGGTACCAACTACTGAAAGGGATTTAAACTTGTTACAGGACGTGTATGTTTTTAGGTTATGAAAATTGCTAAGATTATTGTCCTTTCTTTTAAAAAAGACATAAAAACCAACAATTCATGTTAAAATATTTGTAATTAACACTTTATACACACACATATATATATATAGAGAGAGAGAGGGGTAAATTATTATGCAACCCTTTTACATGGTGCAACCCATATAACCCCTCTATCCACCACTAATTTTATTTTTAGTTTTTTTTTTCCTTTTTCTTAATTACAAAAGTGAAAATAAAATGAGTGATGGATAAAGGGGTTGTATTTGAACGATCATATATATATATATATATATATATATATATATATATATATATATATACTATATTATAAAGCACGGATAAAAAACTTTTAAATACAAATTATTAGGCACAATGTACCATCATTTTATGCAAGATTTTAAAAATCTCTTAATTTACAAGTATCAAAGCACAAGATACATATTACTACTGCAGGCTTCTAACACCCACCAATTTGGTCTGTGCAGGACCTTCCTTTTATACAGACATTTCCATGTATCACTATTAATTAATATATTATATTACTATAAATTTGTTTTAATTATATTATTAAATATGTAATTGGTTATTTTTTTTCTAGATGTCATTAAAATATATAAGATAATCATTGAATTCTAACAAAATACTTAATTTTTTATATAAAAAACATTATATTTTTAAGCCTAAATTAAACAAATTTATAAAAAAAAACATTATCACTTTCTCAAAACCATCCAAAATCGTACTGTAAATCGACAAAAAAATAAAATGAAACATTAAAATCGTGATATATCTCGCTGCATTGCGCGAGTACGCTTCTAGTATATATATATATATATATATATAATAAAGAGTCATCGTGGGTAACAAAAATTAAGGAAACATCTTATAATTGTAAAATATTCACATTTACGACAATTATATTTGATCACAATTTATAAAGTCACTTTATTCAACAAATTTTGGATGATGATGTTCAAGTGAATTGATTTTTCAACCATTGTAAATTGTAATTGTAACTTCATTACAAACTAAGGTGTCGTTTGTTTTTTAAGAGGTCTAAAGTCTGAAGTCTTATTTTAGTTATGATTAATAAGAAGTGGTGTGTAAAAATGTCTGAACGATTCAGACTTAAGAGTCATTAAGAGTTTTTTTTACAAAAAACAAACAACCCCTAACTGTTATAGTTTGTGAAATATAGAGAATGAGTATGTTAATGTTAAACTAACTTATATAAAGTCCTTTTTTAACAATTAATTTCAGACAGGATGACTGATACTATCAGTCTATCATGGGTCGATACATCATTTAAGTAAGGCATGCCCTTGGGGTGTTCATCAAATTGCATAATCGTCCCTACCATACCTAACTGCACGGTCTAAAACTTCAATGATATGATTATGATTTGTATTTTTCTACAACTGATTATATATTTCAATAGTCATTAGGTACAAAAAAACCGTACAAATACTACATTTTACAATGCGGGTTTTTGTTGTTTTAATTCTAAACCACACCACAAACACTAGAGTATGTACTATTTTTTTAACAGTGCTTCGAAGTGTAAGAAAAAAAATGTTATTGTAATACATCTAGTAAAAAATGTTATAATATTGTATATCATAGAAAAAAAATCTTAAATTTACCACAACTCAATATGACATAATGCAATTTTTTCATTTAAATAAATATGAGATTAATTTACAAAAACTATAAATATAAATGGCTTGAAAAATTAATAATAATAAAAATAAAAAATAATTTTTAGAGATATGAATGTCTTTAAGGCTATATTTGACAAACTAGTTGATAAGCTAGCTTGGTAGCTGATAAGCTAGTTTTTCAAAACGCTACTATGAGTAGTTTTTCAATAAGCTAGTTTATGGTCATCCAAACATGTACAAAAAAAAACTAGCTTATAAGCTAGCTTTTTTTTGCCAAACAATGCCTAAAAATTTATTTTTTCCAACACAATTATTAAATATAATGGTTATAAAAAGTAGTATTCCCATAAAATGATGGAGGGGTAAATATGCAAAAGTTGAAAAGTGTTGAGGTACAATTTATTGACAATTATGGAAATTATGGTCAACTACTTGTCCTCTTATCTTTAATTTGTTTGACCAATAACATTTAAATAATACTTTTACTAAGTTTATTTACTTTTTTATTTTAAAATATAATTAACATGTAATTTAATTATAAAACATTAGTTATTAAAAAGAAAAAACTCTAATCAATCCAAGTATAAAATAAAACCTATTTAGAACCATGGTCCTTTTAACTTCCTCTTTTGTTCTTTTTATATTTGAAATAAAAATAATTATAATTTGTAATAGTTTAGAATTTTGTATATAAATTACAAAATTTAAATAACATTTTCTTAAAATATATAACATTTATATACGACAAATGCAACAAATAATTTTACTCACACTCTTCACTTTTGGTGAGATTTGAACATTTAACCTTCTGGGAGGCCAAAAGCTCAGATACTGCTAGGTTTTTCAGTACAATCATAATCGGTAAACATTGTCCTATTTACTTGATGTATGGAGATATGAGGACGAAAATGATATAATGGAAGATGGAGAACGGACGAAAATGACATAACCTATGAACAATTGAACTAACCTTTTGTAATTATAATCGTACCTAATTTGAACCAACTTCACATTGTAAGGAATAGTGACTCATCCCTCTCTCATATATGGGAAAGTTAATGTAATTATGACTGTTACAAACTCAATTGAGTCTCTTCTAAGTGAGCTGCGAAAAGTGGAGGTTTGTGTTGTTGAATTCTCTTTTTTATAGTTAATTGTTTCCGATTTATGTTCATCGACTTATTTATCACCTCAAGTGGTTATTTAATACACACGTTATCTCAAGATTACTTACTAAATCCTTAAAGATGAGGGGTAGATGCATTCCGTTGTTGTTCAGTGTACGTTAACATCCGGATAAACATTGTACCCTGATTTCTTGGTTGTTATCCCCTATTTATATCATATTCTTTGAAACAACGTTTATTATGAAATTGATTGTTCCACTATTTTTTGTGAACTCATCAGATTATCTTGTTGTATTGTATGAGTACACAATTAGTAAATTATAACATTTAAATAAACTTTCAAGAAACAATGAATTTTGGATTGAAGAAAAACAAATCTCCAATATAAATACATCATTTTAATTTCATTGTGGTTGAAAGCAAACTACAATATACGTTGCAATTAAAGAAGTTTCTAAAAAAAAGAACCCTTCTGCAACGAAGCCAATCTCTGGCTTGGTCTATATAACCAATTAATGGTCCTTATATAACAGAACCGGTTTAAATTCATAATTGTTCCTTAATGTGGCACGGTCTTGATTGCAGTTTGAGGTCAAAAGGCAGGTTCATGCAAAGACCATCGGTTTTAGTTTTTAAAACACTTTTCGTCATTTAAAAGCTAAAAGGTGATGTGTCAAATGTTTATCCTCAAATCAAAATAATGCATGGCTACCTCCTAGAAGTTTGGTCTAGCAATCAACATATTTGGAAAAAGGCAATCACTTTCATTATGAGATTTATAAAGAATAATCAAAATACAGAACTGTGGCTACAAACAATCCAAGTCGAGTACAAGTTAAAGCTGATTATATCTGAAATTGATTAGATGGTATGATGCTTCTTTTTTGTGCTAAGCTCAAGCCCGACTAGAGAAAAAAATCAAGAGCTTAATTGTAACACCCTTAATTCTAAAGATAGCAACTTGATAATTTTTTTCTAAATACATCAACAAATGAATCATCTACAACCACAAATTTAAATTCAACTACAATACACATATACCACCTTATTTATACAGACTATAAAGGACGGGTGCTACTAATACCCATGCATAGTCACTATCTCCATAATGCGGAAGACTTCACCGAATTCTTACTTTCAGATCTAGCTAAGGCTCTACTCTTCACAGGATTGCTAGAACCAACCCCCAACCTTGAAACCTGATGCACATGCCGACAAATAAAAAGGTTAGGCTTAACGCCTAGTGAGCTCAAGAGTTTTAACATGAATGAATATATCTTTAAAAGACAGGAAATCAGTTTTAAAGCAAGATCCTTCGAAGTATTATACGTCAAAATGGAAACGACACATTTTCCCATAATATACACTTTTAAGGACAATGCTTCCCAAACACCCATTTCTTATAAAACGATGCAACCCGTAACTCACCCAAAGCGGGGTCATAGTTCGAGACTCAAATGTGCTAAAATGTAAATAATACTTCATAGCCCCAAAACACCCAAAACTCGGGTGGAACATATTACTTGACCCTTAAATAACGGAAAACAATCCATATAAATGTAATACGTCATTAAAACATGGAACTGAAACTTCATAATCACGCGACCATAAAATGGAATGAAATCCAAATAGTAAAACATGGACAATTAAATATCCAAAATACAGCGGGCCGACAATGGGGGATACCTGTATCCGTTGAGAGCGGAGGAACACAAAAGTATGGCACTCAACAACGTTGATCGTATGACACTTCACGACACACAAGCCCAAGTGTCCCTACAACCTATTAACAAGTTTCACCCAAAGAGATAGTTGACCTTAGCGAACAACACCGGAATTACCGCCAAAGGCTCGGCATACGGGGGATACAACGAAGGCATTGCCCCACATGGCGAAGGTCCCAACGCCCATCAGAGGACTACCCATAGTCATAATAGCTAAACCGGAACTCAACCACTCTTAGTGCCTACTCGTAAAGACAAGGTCATAAACCATGAGTCCCGGAGTCCAACCCTGTACCACCCAATTGACCATCAAATAAGACTGACTTATGTGCCTATGGATCCAATGCAACATAGTCTACAATTACACGACTACTCATGAATGACTAAAGCACTCGAGTCTGTAATTAATATAAACATGCAATAAAATGCATTAAGAGGTATATCGAACCTGGGCTCCTCCAAGAACCATTAAAACTGGGACAAATGTCCACGATGCTCGTTTAAGTCAAAACCGAGTGTAAATGCTCAAAATCCCATTTGACCAACAAATAACTTTTCACAACGTATTTAAACAACGTTTATGCAGGCACATACTTCAAGGATGTGATTAACCCAAAATCGACACGTATCGGGACCAAAGGTTTTCCAAAGGGTTTATGAACACAATAACCCAAAATGCTTATGACATGAAATAGACCTCGTTTGTACAAAATCACCAAGATGCATAAGTCATGAAATGGACTCTATTTGTACAAAATTGCTAAGAACCCAAAGGTGAGCATTTTATGGAATTAAACAATCCAAATTCACCAGATATGAAAACTTATCAAAATACTCATACTTGACAAATAACCAGGTAAAACATATTTTACTTTCAAATACTCAAAACTTATCAGCAGTTAACCATTTTATGTAAAACACTTTAAAATAACATTTTGGCATGTACACCGTTTTCACAAATCAACTTGAACTCACTTTGCTAAATTTAGGCTAAATCTAGATTTCACCCAACGAGCTCTTTTGAAGGGCGCTTGAATCCTCAAGCCGAAAACTTCCAAAACCTAGATCCAAACACTCCAAATCATAAATATCCACAATCAACCACATAGAAACATTTCCCAACATTATATACAAAAATCCCTAAACAAGATCAAAACCCCAGTTTCTCCAAAACTAACAAATCCGAGATCTGATAAACCAAACATTAGAGAAACATCCAAAGAACATTTATAACCTTAAATCAAAGAGCTTACCATTAAAGATGACGAGACTTTCCGAGGACACCCAATCCAACTCTTCAACCCGAGCTCCCACACTTTGAACTTGACGAGGAAGATGAAGATGGAGGTTTTGTGGGTTATCATCCCAACTAGCTAGATGAAGAAGGTTCATGTGGTTCAAGGGGAAAAACCCTCAAAATAGGTTAGGTTCGACTTTGGGGGTTTGGGAGAGAAAGGGAAAGAGGTTTAGGGTTTGGGATTGAAAGAGAATGAGGCAAATGGCTGAAAAATCGGTTTTTAGCTCAACCAGTGCGTCACGCGGGTTATGCCGTGACTTCAAGTCATGGCATAAGTCGCCCGTTTCCTTCCAGTGAGTTACGCGAGTTGTGGCGCGACTTGGCAGCCTAATTCTCGGTTTTCTCGCGTCTTCTCACCTGATTCGATCCTCGAAGATTCCATAGAAAAACCCATCTGATTTCTCAACACCTTTATGTTCCAAAAACCAAAAGACTTCCGAACTATCACTAAATGAAGTCTCCAAATTATGGGTGTTACATTAATGGCTCGAAAACTTCTCTGAGTTAGGCTTGATAAAATAAGCTCAACAAGGGTGTATGTACTTATAATTTATCTGCTTTAATTTTATATTGAGACATGTCTCGATAAAGACGTTTGTATGATGATGATCAATATTTGTTCGTTTGAAGTGTTGAATAAACATTGTGATCAACATAAATTACCATAAATCAAGTAATCAATTTGTTAATTAAATTGTAAACAAACATGCATTTACTACTAACACAGTTAAGCTCATTTAGTTGTAAACAAACAACACTGTATTTTACTTTCATATTAGACATCAACTAAATACATAAAAATACAAAGAACTCAAGAAAACACAACAAAATTTTAGATTGTAAACTCAAACTTGACTAATTATATGTTACAAATTCAAATTTGTACTGATAAAGTTGACTTGATTACAACATGACTTTGTAATTATTAAACAAGTATAACTTAGACCAAGTACAATGTTTGTACTTTGGTCTTGATTTTTGATATATGGGGATTCATTGTATGATGATAATGGGATTGATCAACTATGGGACCAATTATCCAATCACAAAACATAATTGAACCCTAAATTTCAAATTTATGATGTCATTTTTCCAACCCACCAAGCATTATATAAAGCTTCTTTTTTCTTCTTTTATATTTGGGTCCATTTGGTGTGTAGTGTTCGAAGGGATTTGAAATTGAATTTCATTTCTATCTTATGTTTGGTTTGAAGTAAAGTGCTGATTTAAAATCCCAGATTACAAAGAAATTCCACAACCAATAAGTTGGTATGTCATAGGATTACATATGATTTGTTTTTAATAATGTTTTGAAATACATTAAAACACTTATTTTTATAATAATCAATTAATAAAAAAGTAATTTAATTATTTTTATAGTGTTTTTCAAAATTATCTAAAAACTGGAATTCATTTTCATTTCAAATTCTACAAACCAAACCCACCAAAAATTCCAAATTCATCCACGAAATCCAAATCATTCAAAAATTCCGTCAAACCAAACAAGCTCTCAGTAGAATTATAATTCGGTCAATGAAATATGATGGAATTTGGAATTGGATTTCATTCAAATTTTGCATTTGGTTTATAGTAGAGTTCAGAATTGAAATCCGGAAATTTCAATCAAATTCCACAAACGTTGGTTAAACATCTCACAAGGGTAGTTGTTATTTCATGGGATTTCATAAGATTTATTTGTAATAATGTTTTAAAATATGTTAAAAACATTCATTTTGCAATAATCGATTGATAAAAGATAATCTAATTATTTATAATTTGTTTTTTATAAATTATTTGTAAAGAATGAAATTCAATTCAATTCCAAATCATATAAACCAACACACCAAATATTTTAAATCCTTCCATGAAATACATCAAACCAAAATATATATATAAGTTTGAGATCATGTGAGACCAGACTATTTCCGTGAGACCCGTGAGACCACAAAAATAACACTAAACCTTCACAACAAAAGACTGTGAAGGTATTGTAAAGGTAAACCTTCACAGTGTTTTTGTTGTTAAGGTTTGCTGTTTTTCGTTCATTCACAATGAATCACTGTGAAATTTTAGTGTTATTTTCTGGTCTCACCGGTCTCACGAAAACTGGTTGGTCTCACATGAACCCAACCCCCTATATATATATATATATATATATATATATATATATATATATATATATATATATATATATATATAGGGTGCGTTTCTTTTGCAAACCAAGCAATTTGTACAAACTATGCAAACCAATCTTAGCCGTTCATCAAGTCTAATGAATATATGATTTTATTATGTTTCCTAATTTAAAATCATGATTATAATGAATAAACTTAACATTTCCTAATTTAAAATCATGATTATAATGAATAAACTTAACATTTCCATATATATCACAATCATTATTAATGAATCATAATCATTATCCATAAATATATCTATTGTTTCCTAATATAGTGGTTTGCATAGTTTGTACAAATTGTTTGGTTTGCAAAAGAAACGCACCCTATATATATATATATATATATATATATATATATATATATATATATATATATATATATATATATTGGAAGGGTGTCTTAGGGGCTGTTTGGCAGTTGTTGAATGGTTGAGTGCAGAATGATTAAGAGACCCTTATGATATAGTGTATAATGAAATACAATTGTTTTTTAATTGTTCAAAATGAAATCAGGGCTCTTAATGGTTAAGGGAGGGTCATGATACAAAATCATTAAGAGGGTTTTGAAACCATTAAGAGGCAGACATTTTTTTTGCCAAACAAGATTCACCTCTTAATGATTCAGATGTTGCCTCTTAATGGAACTATTAAGAGGTAAACAAACAACCCCTTAACCTATGCCTAGACTAATCCCTTGGTAAATTATGACCGTAAGAGATCAGTCCTGATTAAACCTCAGTGGCCACAATTGTTGTGTACGCCTGGATTCAAACCCTGGGCAGATGGGATATTCCACCACACCCCCAGGGCAGATGGGATATTCCACCACACCCCCAGGGCCTTAATCAGTACGCCTGGATTCGAACCCTGGGCAGATGGGATATTCATCAAACCAAACGCTGCCTAAGTTCTTTAATTGTATAACAAATTCATTATGTGTGTCATATTTATACATATAATGAAATAAGGGGTGGGCTAAATGCACCCCTATCCATTGACGTTCTTCTCACACATGTTAACATCAACAGCAACTTTTTTCAATTTTCAATTCACAAATTGACCTATTTTAACACTAGAAGGGGTGTCATTAGAGCATCCATAGTGTACATGTTTTTCACCGAGCTTTTTCATAGTTTTTTTCTTACACATTATTGTCACATCAACAACTTAAAAACCTCCACTATGTGAAAAACCTCACCCAAGCTTTTTCATTACTTTTTTAAACTATTCAGGGTCACACTATTTTAACTTTATATCATTTTTATTCTTATTTATAAAAATAAATACATTAAAATTCATACAAATACATATTTATTTAAATTTAAAAGTATGTATAACCGAAAATAAAAATTGGGTCATTAAGAAATCTGTTAGAATTGTATAAATATGTCAAATTTGAGATATTATTTTAAAAATATAAAATATAATTACTTTCATTATGTATTTATTTAATAATTATATTTAAATAAGATTACTTTAAATATATTAATAAATAAAACTGATTAAATACGAAACTTTTATAAAATTCTAAAAAGTTAAAACTGATTAAATACGAAAAAACTACGAAAAAGCAGGTCATGCAGTTACGAGCTATGACGAAAAACCTCACGAAAAACCTCTCCACTATGTGAAAAACCTCAAAAGGAGGTTTTTGTTTTTTAAAAAACCTCCCAACGAGCACATTGTGGATGCTCTTAGCATTGCACTGAAATAAATATATGATTATATGGCATGTGAATGAAGATGGGCCCCCACAGAATTTTAAAATTGAGAGCATGAAACCAATCTTTGCACACAAACTAATAGATGGGTAAGTTGACTACTTGAAAGAACACAGAAGAAGTGAATGAAACTTGCTTATTTAGTTGATGTGAAGCTTTTCACCAAGGTAATATAATTGGTATAGGTTTTTCTCTTTGTGGGTGTGGGTCTTTTTCTCTCATTCTTGTGAGAGAGATCCAGATTATAGAAAATAAGGTTCAATTAAAAATGAAAAAAAAAAAAAAAATCAAACTTGCAACCTGTAATGCCACGTGCAACGACAATGAGTGGTGGATCTAGAATTTTTACCTAGTGTGGACACTTTTAAGGTAAATTAAAGGCCCGCAAAGTCATCCGATATATTTTTAGCCTAATTCTATGGTTTCAAGAGATTTTTGAAGTTTTTTGGTTGATTTTTTAAGTTTTTTTTGTCGATTTCGAGGGAATTTTTCCGGTTTTTTTGGTTGATTTCGAGTGCCTTTTCTGGTTTTTTGGTTGATTTTGAATTACTTTCTTTGATTTTTTAGTTGGTGGGGGCACGGGCAAAATAACACTGGGGGAAACCATGATAGATCGTTAAATCTTTTTTTTTTAAGCTTGGAAAAAATGTATCCACTATCTGTTAACTTAAGATAACACACATCAAATTAAAGCAGATACACCTTTAAATATGTTAAAAAAGCTTCACTATCAAGGTGTAACAGTAGCTTGGTTCAATTCCATTCAAGTTATTGCTCTAAGCAAACATCTTGTAAATGTCTTTCATTCTTGAACCCATCCCCCCAACCCCCCATCAACAAGTAAAAAAAGATACAATTCAATTCCCACAATTTGTATGTTATGCAGTTTGACCCTTTCTATAACCATAACTACTTTTATAGCAACTTGGCCAATAAGAGAATTGTGCATCTATAAAATCATATCCCTTTGACCCAACACAAGATAAGTTATTATATTTACACATAGTTACATATTCTTTTTTTTTTATGAATAAAACAAAAATGCAGCAAATGGATTTGATGGGGGGGGGGGGGGGGGGGGGGGCAAATGAGTGTTTAACTAAAACCAAAACTTATACAGTAAATCCCACTCAAAAGTCGAAAATAGGGTCTTTGGGGATTCAAATGTACACAGAACTGACATTTACCTCAAAAAGTAGAGCATTTGTTTCTATGAAAAACCCTCATGCAAGAGTGTAGAAGGAAGAAGGACTACTAAAGATATTGCATTTCTATACTAATATGGAAGCAAGATATGTAAGGAACCATATCTCCACTGAAATAACTGCTCTACTCTTTTGGGGTACATGTCAGGTTTGCATACGTCTCACCCCCACCAGACCCTACTTTCGAATGAGATTTACTGTGTCGATTTTTTTGGGCTCAAAAAGTTGATTACCGGCAACCCTAACTGGCATCACACGGAACATGCCTCCAAGGACACCAATGTGAGGGAGCATTTTTTGGCTTACACAGCGGCTGAAGCTAGTGGGAGGGCCTGGGACCAAACCCAAGACCTGTTATGTATTTGGGCAAAGTCACCCCACACTTTTGCCAACTGAGCTAGAGACATTTATTGTGTCGATTTGGTTTGGTTTATATGCAAGGAACCATGAGAAAACACTAAACTTTTGACAATGGTAAAAGAATGAAGTAGCATAGCATATTATTAGACTACTAGCAAACTTGTATAAGTTATCATCAATCCACAATCATTCACAAATGAATATGTTTGGAATCAATCAATGTAGCAATTATAATGAGTTGATAGCTTAACCTATCATTCATACATATACAAGAACGGTTACCCGAAAGGCACGTATAACCGATGAATCAATACTACAAATGATCGATCAAACGGGAAATCTTTTCAAAACTAGGCAAATAGCACCAATGATTTAAAAATTCATGCTTAGCTAGCAATCCTGAAAATGAAGTGGAGATTGAGGCATGAACCAACTACTTATGGTCCACCTACACATGCCATTTTATGATATCACTTTTGGGATATTACAAATACAAGATATAGTTATATAATACAACATTATGTATGCATATATTGTCTTGTATTGAAGACATGAAGGGAGTTGATGAATTGTGTGCGTCGTGTGGGTATCCCGATAGTAGCTGACAACCAAAAGAGCATGCCCAAAATCAACTACAATCGTCCCCATTAAAAACCAAATAAGAAAACACAAAAGTTTGCATACCGCCATCATAAAGGATGAGCACCAACATCCTAAGAACATGTTTACCCACAAAAGATTGTAAATTTCAAAACTTAACATAGGGTTGTTTGGTTGGTTTTCCATTAAGCCCTGTATGAATAAAGTTGTCAGTTTGATTAATCTGTTTGTATAAATTGGAATTCTTTTTGTTTGGGAGGGTTTTTTTATAGATGAAAGGAGCGTGTTTTTTAATTGGGAGATATATGTTTGGACAAAACTTGGCACTCTGCATAAAGCTCCCTCCTAAAAGCTTACTGAATAAGTCACTTTCTATATCATTAAGCCACTACCAAACAATCATGTATAACTAACCAAATAAGCTATGAGTCTCATTAAGCTGCTAACAAACAGACCCATAATCTTCATATGTTACAATATCTAGTTCTAGAACGAGTGGAAAACCATATTTACTCTCCAAAAGAGTAGTTGAAGAAATAACAGAGGTTTCAACATATATAAAACAGAAATAGTCCAAGTCTAGTCAATGTGTGACTATAGCATGCCCCTTTTAACCGAGGCTAAACAGGTACAAATTATACACCGGAGATGAAACGAAAACAAGATCAGTAACTCTCCATCATCCGTAATCGCACTCAGAACACAAAAGGGGGTCAAAAGAATTACCTCTAGACTAGTGAAATTTATCTTTACTTACCCCCCTCTACTTTCTTGGCCTAAATAAATTCTAGGTTTTGAACTTTTTAACTGTGTAGTTAAAAGTTGTCTCCTCTTTTACTCGATGTAAATTGAGATCAATAAATAGGTCCATACTTACTGTATTCTGTCAACTTATTAGTTTATTCACATTGGTCATCCAAAACTATGGTCCTGCAGTCAATTTAGTGATCTAGGTTGTTGATAAGTAGTAGATGAGGTCATGAGGCAGTAAAAATTATTTCACCCCTTTCAACTTATGAAAAAAAGGAAGAGCATTGTGTATGCTATCTA
This sequence comes from Arctium minus, assembly GCA_954870635.1. Classification (NCBI taxonomy): domain Eukaryota; kingdom Viridiplantae; phylum Streptophyta; class Magnoliopsida; order Asterales; family Asteraceae; genus Arctium; species Arctium minus. The sequence continues at coordinate 64,128,270 of OX941096.1, forward strand.
AAAAAACACATTAGCTTTAAAAGGACAAATTTAAAACATAGGAAATTATGAGTAGTAAGCACTAAAAAAATACAAATAGTTAGTAGACAACTGAATTCTCAAATTTACCTTTAATTAATACAAATATATTTAAGAATTGTGAAGAGAAAGAAATTAAAGGGTAAACAAGTCATTTGGTTAATAATTATACGTGTCTAAAACTGTGTGACATTTAAATTGTGGACACCTATTTTGAGACGGAGGGAGTGATTTAGTATTAACCACCTACAATATTGCAATAATCCAAACATGAATCTAACAGTAAAAAATCACCATAAATATTATACAAATCTTGAATTAGTTAAAATTCATCAACTAACAATAACAACAAACAAACAACATTACAAACTATATTCATAAACAAAAAGATTTATAATTATATATTTTCATTTTTATAATCATATCCAATCAACTATGAATAAAAAAAATTGTGTGATGATCAAAATAATTAAAATTTGTTCTAATGGTTGTCCTCTTGTCCCAAATTAATCATAGTTAATTTAATTGAAACTAAACAAAAATGATGTCATTAATTTGAACATAAGAGTATATACAGACGAGGATGAGGAAGGCGAGTGAAAAATTTTGTATCAAGTTCTATAGTTTTAATTTGACAGGGGTAATTTAGTAATTTACCAAATTTGTCTGGTCTTCCTAATTTTTTAATTTTATTGAGACATAAAAATTAAAAATACATATTTTTCCCACTCAGTCATGTCTTTTCGCAGTCTAAGGGGTTGTTTGTTTTTCTTAAAAAACCTCTTAATGACTCTTAAGTCTGAATCGTTCAGACATTTTTACACATCACCTCTTATTAATCATAACTAAAATAAGACTTCAGACTTTAGACCTCTTAAAAAACAAACGGCACCTAAATGTTGCACCAAACATGGGACAAGTTTTTGTTTTGTCATTTTCCATCCTGTCTTTATCAAAAAATATATATATATATGATAACAGTGATAAATTAAACCAAACTGCTACAATTTGGCTTGAAAATTGACCAAACTGCTACAATTTGGCTTGAAAATTGAATCCCATAACCACAAGGGTTGTGGTGTACTGGCCCTGGGGATGTGGTGGAATATCCCACCTGCCCAAGGTTCGAATCCAGGCGTACATAACAATTTTAGCCACTGAGGTTTAATAAGGACAGTCATAATTTGCCAAGGGATTAGTCTAGGCATAGCCTAGGACACCCTCCCCCCCCCCCCCAAAAAAAAAAAAAATGAATCCCACATAAACCGAACCAAATCAAATGATCCCAGTATATCCCGCCTTGACCTGGGATCAAGGGTACGATATACGCAGACATTATTACTACCCCAAAGTGTAGAACAGTTGTTTCCGTGAAAATCGTATTATAAACCCTAATAAAATAAGATAAATTTACTCCAAACCTAACATGGTAGTTAATATAACAATCTATGGCTGTCAATGCCATCATCTGAAATGAAAACTATGAATTCACCAACAACGGTTATCCGAATGCGTTTATCGGCATAAATACAACCTTAAAGAATTTAGCACATACCGGTATGGCGTTCCACGAATCTTGTAACCGGTTAGTTCAGCCGATCATGGTTCGTTTTCTGCCTCGTAGTCTCACTGTGGCAAGTTAAGATGCGATCGCAAAACGTAATAAGCAAAAAAAAAGAAGCAAATACTGTTCCAACACAAATAAATGTAGGCTCAGAGGGATGCAGTGGAAATCCCATCTTCCCCGGGTTCAAATCCAGGCGCTATGAAAACCCTTGTGGCCATGGAGGGTTCATCTGTGATGACTCCAGGCGAGGGATTTGTCGGTGCGCGTAAGTTGACTCGGAAACCCACGGTTACCCAAAAAGGAAACAACAAATGCAGGGTTTGATTCGATACATAATTTAATAGAGGTGTTCATCAGCAGAGGAAAGTTCATTTAGGAACGGTAAATATTTTGAGAAGCGTGAGAACCAACTGTACATGAATTATTCACGATGAATACAACGAAAGAGTCATGAATATCATGCATTTTCATTATCCATAATATTCATCATAAATAATTCATAAATAGTTGGTTCTCACAATTCTCAAAATAATTATATTTCTCAAATGAACCTGCCCGGCCCCGTCAATGGTATTCAAATAATCTAAAATATCTTCACCAACAAAAAAACGAGGAATCTTGTGAATCAAGATCAACGTCACCAAAGTTTTGTAATAATTACTAATGAGCAAGAGGTTGTTTGGATTGAAATTTCGCCAAAAAGGAAAAAGAAAAGTTGCATTTACTTTGGGAGATCGCAGGAAAAGAATTGTCGCATTTACTTTGGGACAAAGGCAGTACCGCACGAAAACGAAGAAATGAAAAGAACGTAGACGAGAATATATGGAATAAGATTATACCTTGACCAAGTTTGTTAAATGTAGATGACCATTGCTTTGAAGACTTCCTATATGCTGCAAGTATCTTATCCATCTGTTCAAGAATGCGAAACGAAGGTTATGTCAATCTAATTCAATTACCGTGTCTTTTTTTAATATAATATTTAACACGGCAAAACTCAGACACTTCTCACATTTGGTGAGACTTGAACTCTTGACCAATGGCCCTTTGGTCAATTACCGTGTCTTTGCATGTCAATTTCAAGTTAGAGTTTGTTTTGGTTACTCAAGGGTGTGTTTGGTACGCGGAACAGTACAGGACATGACAAATCAAAATTTTGTTGTCCCATATTTGGTGCGACAATTAGACTGGATTGAACGCAATTGATGTGCACAAAAATGCATTTTTTTCTGGGGAAATTAACAGAAATAGCCATTTTACCCGACCAAATTTACCTCTTAGCCATTTCTCTCCCAAGTTTTCAAAAAAGTCACTACCTCCACAAGTAATCATTACTCGGGGTCAAAAAGTAAAAAAAAAAAAAAGTTTCTGAACATGGTCCGCAAGTACAAGGACCAAATCTGTAATTTCGTCTACATCCGCAAGTAAATTGTCCACAAGTTGAAGAAATATTTAAATTAATTTACAGATTTAGTTCTTGTACTTGTGGACCATGTTCAGAAACTTTTTTTTCCCTCTGCAAGTTGAGGATACTTACGGAGGTAGTGACCTTTTTTGAAAACTTGGCAGAGAAATGGCTAAAAAGATAAATTTAGTCGAGTAAAATGGCTATTTCTGCCCTTTACTCTTTTTTTCTGTCCAACCAAAATAAGTGGAACAAAAATCAGGGAGATGAGACAAGATTGGTAAATTACTAAACTACCCACGTCAAATCAAAACCTAAAACCTTCCGGAAATCTTTCACCCCCCAACCTCATTCTCGCCCATCCAGTCTTGTCCAGTTTGCATACCAAAAGCACGTAAGTGACTAGTTTCAATGGAGGATCAATCAATTTCCAATCGTCTTACCACATTGCCACATGAGGAATGCATCGACAGCAAAGCTCGTTCCAATACGTACAAATCAACAGCTTTGTCTTCTGGAAGGGTTGATATGAAGCTCAAACCAAAATCAATTAATACCTGAGAAGAGATGGCAAAAGAGAATTACAACAAAAATGAGCGATTTTTCAATAATTCAAACTGTCCGATACAAAGAAACAGTCTCATCCGAAGCTAAATCATACATGTTCTTATTTGCATCCATAAATAAATTTCAGCTCTTGATCATTGGAAATAACTGATATCCGGTTTTCAAATTCATCCTAAATTCCGTTATACCATCTACTTGATGGTTCTTTTTCTTTTTTTGGTAACTGTGGGTGTCCGAGCCAGCTAGTGCGTATCTCAACTGATCTCATGGGACCTGAAGATACAGCCAGAAAAATCCCCAATGTCCCTAAGGAGCTCAAACCGAAGGAGCCCCAAGGCCTAACTTTTATTTGCCAGTTGAGTTGACCCTCAAGGTTTGATGGTTCTTTCTTTCCTAGTCATCAAACCGGCAGATACGTACCGACTCCATTATTCCAAATAAGACATGTAATACCCTCAATACCACCACTCCAATGGAGAACACTGGGACAATGTGCACCTTGTTCATTACTAAAAGAGTGACTCTTTTCTAACCATAAAAACTTGGCTTTTCATTGCATACTAATCATCAAAAATGCCATGCAAGAACGGAAATTTTTTGATACAAATTATGAAAATGCAGATGCAAAGAAAATGGCATCATACTTGGAACTTCTTGTATAAAATCACTCATCTGTGAAGTGTAGTATTTTTCGCTTTCTTTTTTTGCCAACGTTAGTTTTTCTTGTGTGAAGAACCGAGTATGGTGGTTCAAAAGTTAGTCGCTCCTTATTAAGGTCATCTATGACAACAAAGAGAGATTCACTCCATTATTCAGAGCCATTACCAAGGGGACGAACAACAAGAATTTCATATTCCCCCTTCCGACCACTATCTTATGTACAAATTGAAGACCAAAAGACTTTTATATAAGCCTTTAGAGTACCGGATACTAGTTGTAAGTATAATATATATAGGGTCAGGGTCAGGGTCAGGGTCAGGCTCAGGGGAAACTGCAAAAAAAAATACACTGGCAGCCGTTCATCACGACGGTATGCATGTGCATACAAATAATTTGTAACAAACATACGTGCAAATGCACATGTGCATAATACACACGTGCATACCGCCCAGATGAACGGTTACCAGGGTGTTTTTCAATTTTTCATTTGTTTTGGGATTTCCCCCCGAACCTCTCTTTTTCTCTCTCTCTTATATATATATATATATATATATATATATGGAAAATTACACTCACACACACTCCTCGTTGTTCGTGAGGATTGAACCCACGACCTCCAGAGAGGCTGAGCTCTATCGAGAACCTGGATACCACTGGGCCAATAACCCTCTAGTCACCTGATATTATTCGGTAAGTTGGAAGTGATTTACCAACAAATAGTCTTTCTAATCGAAAAAAACATGAAGCATTTGTCAAGTAAACCATTTTTAAGTGGTTCATCCGTAGCAAGTTTAGGCAAGCATGTAAACCATGAAAAAGCATGCAGTGCATGAATTAGCATCAGCCATATACATACACCGCCGCCACTACTAGCATGATCAAGAAACTGAATCATATACACAACGAAACATAATCTTATAACGAGAAAAAACGGGGATTAAATAAAGCTCACGTACCAGCTGATTGTTGCCACTACGCCATAACATATTCGATGTGGTCAAGTCCCCATGAATGACTCCACCATCATGTAATTTTCCAATGGTATCGCCAATTTGCAAGGCAATGTCATCCATCCTTTCTTCAACAACTCCTTGTGATCCAAATTCAAGGAATACATCTTTGATCGATGGACCTTCCACATACTCAAACGTTAGTGTATGCGATACAGGGTCTACCGCATAAAGCACGGGAGTAGAAACTCCAAGCCGCCTAGCCTTAGTCATACACCTAGCCTCCTATAAATCATGAAAAATATCAAGTATAGTAGCAAATAATTACATCATTGAAAATAAAAAATAAAAAATAAAGGCTGACGATACACAATAGTGTTAATCTAAGCAACAAACCGCATTCAAGCGCCTGAGTGTGAGCTTTGAATCTAAAGTTGGATGCCTATACTTCTTTGAGAACCGTTCCTTAACAACAGACTTCCTTCCGGCAAATGTGGACTCGAAAACTCTCTGATAAGCATCAACCGAAACACAAGATAAGTAAATGTTTTTCTTTCTTGGAAGGGTGTCCTAGGCTATGCCTAGACTAATCCCTTGGCAAATTATGACTGTTAGACATCATCCCTAATTAAACCTCAGTGGCCACAATTGTTTTGTACACCTAAATTTGAACCCTGGGCAGATGGGATATTCCACCACAACCCCCAGGGCCTTAACCAATACGCCACAACCCTTGTGGTTAAGATAAGTAAATGACTAAATGTTGAATAATGAATGTCAATGTATGGCATGCCAGTCGTTCAACCATATCAACATATGGGTCCATTTGGGAACTCTAATCGCATAAGCTTGGAATCAGAGTCAAACAAGTTTCAGTTACAAATATGCAAAGATGAGCTTTAACTTCGAATTCCATATCTCAACTTCTTTGCTTCAAAACACAATAAAACCATCAAATATAAAAGTAAATTAACTCACGGCTTCAGCGCCTTGCTTTATCAAAACCAAAGAGCCACCTTCTCCATTTGCTTCAGTATCCATATGTATATAATTTGCCACCACTTGTGTTTCCCTTGGCTTTTACCTTATCCTAGATAAACAACGCAAAAAATTATATATCTAAGAAAATTGCATAGACCATCTTCTTTTCTGGGTCCCAAAATAAATACTCAAGTTTACTTAACACTTTACGGAACAAAAAATCCCAAAATCAAACATCTAAGATTACTTAACTCTTCACGGAACAAAATATCCAAGTTTCAAACAAAATTCAAGCATCCAAGTTTACTTAACACTTAACAGAACAAAAAAAAATCCCAAAATCAAACATCTAAGATTACTTAACTCTTCATGGAACAAAATATCCAAGTTTCAAACAAAATTCAAGCATCCAAGTTTACTTAACACTTAGCAGAACAAAAAAAAAATCCCTGAGTCTCAAACAAAATTCAAACATCCAAGTTTATGTAACACTCTACAAAACAAAAGATCCAAAGTTTCAAACAAGATCCAAGTTTAGTTGCACTTCATAGAACAAAAATTCGCAAGTTTCAAACAAAACCCATGTTTACTTGCACTTTATTTGAACAAAAAATCTCAAGTTCAAACAAAATCCAAAGTATACTTCAACACTTCACAAAACAAATATCCCAAAATTTCAACAGATTTAGAGAATAAAAGCAATCAACAAAAATGGTGGCACCATTTGACTATAAGAAACAAATATATGGATATTTTTCACAAAATCAACATTGATCTGGTGCCGGTCCCAAGGTTTTTCATGCCCTAGGCGAAAAACCTAAAGAATGTCCCTAACCTAAAAAACAGAAAAACCATACTATTTTTTAAGGGACCAAGGATTTACCGGTGAATAGATAGTTTTCAAATGAAAGAAACCACCACAGTCACCACTTATCATGTTTGGTTCATGGAATTGTAAGGAATTAGAATGGCCAATTGCTTTGACCAAGTTCCAATCCCATGTTTGGTTCACGAAATGAAAACGATGCAATCCTTCCAATTCCATTGAATTCCACAATTTAAGGAATTCATCATTCCTTGGCTTAAGAGAAGGAATTGAATTCCTACCATGATATAGGAATAACTCATTAGGCAGACAATTCTTGAGTAAACTACAATGCAACAATGTTACTTCCATTCTTTTATAGGCTTCCTATATTGATCTTGATAAATTGTAATTACTATCCCTAAGACGTAAATGCCACATAAACGCATAGAAAACAAGTAACATCGGTACTCTTTAGATCAAGAATCAAACTATGTAACTAATCTTTCAGTCTTTTAAATTAAGCTAACAAAAATATTTGAGAGCTAACATTTACAGTTGGAGGGCATCATCTTAGTTTGGTAAATATTACAAACAATGAGCAACTAATCAAACCCCAAACATAAATCAACAATACCACAATCTTATTGAAAGTCTAAACAATAAACAGTTAACAACTAAAGCAACAATCTAATTTTGTTTCTAGTAGATAACAAATTAACAACTAAAAGAATTACACACATAAACACTAATCAAATTAATAAATAAACAAACCTAATCTTTAAAGGCTGTACAATAAACATGAAACAAACAATTCTAATCTAAAGAGTAGACAAATGAACCTAATCTAATCTAAAACAAATACTTCACATGAAACAAACAATTCTAATCTAATATAAAACAACAAATAATTGAAGTAAACCTAATGTAAAAAAGTAAATAAATAAACCTAATCTAAGTACCAAACCTATGATAATCTAATCACAAATAATGAAATAAACCTAACAAATCAGTAAATTGGAATTTAAAATTAACCTAATAATCCAATCAAATAAACCTAGTATTAAATTCTGAAATTAAAATTTTACCTATAAACACTTCAAAGAGTGAAAGAGGGCAAGAAGCCAAGTCTCAACGACTTCAGTCTTCACAGAGGACAGAGGGGAGAGAGCGAGAGTCCCAGAGAGCGACTGAGCCGAGACTTGATTCTTGAACTTGTAATGGGCTAATTTCTTTTTTAAAAGCCCAACTAAACCTATCCCGATAAAAGCATCTCCAATACGTTCTTAAAACAAAAAAATGCAATGACTTGTAAAAACTAGCATTGTAAAGAATTCTTATAAGAACTAAAACCCCTTTAGATTTTTAAATAAGAACCTTAAGAGCATTTATTCAAAGACTTTTTACTATTTGAAAAACCCTAATAGGTTGGTTGCATTGGACAAGATGACTAATTAAAAAAATGACCTGGTCTTTAACAAGTTTTTGATGTTATAGCTTTTTCCAAGTTTATATGTATAAAAAATTAATTATTAAATACAAAAAGTATTTGTAGAGGATTGGTTGCATTGGAGAGGGTTTTTAAAGATAGATTTTTCTTAAATAGAAGTAGTGGAAATATGATGTGGTAAAAAGTCATCAAATGACTTAACCATTGTGGATGCTCTTATCATGGAATTCGTGAGATGTGACATTTCTCTTATTTTTTTATTTTATTTTCTTGACTTTATAATAATTATTGAAGTTGAAAATATGTATGGGACTCATGAAAAGATGTTCTTCTAAGAACACATTTATATGAATTCTTATTTTGATGAGTTGAAAATGAGGTGACAATAAAAAGAAAAAAAAAGGTTCTTATAAGAACCTCCATTGGAGATGCTCTAAGTAATGGACTTAAAAAAATTATGCCCATTGGCTTCATGATGCCCTTGGGGCACCGCCCCCGGCCAATAGCCAGGGCCGACCCTGCTTGAAGTCAAGAACAATGAGAAGGTTTGCAGCAACGTTTCCGGATATATGATAGATTTTTAGGTTAAAACATTCATATTAATGTTGCTTTTATAACATATATATGATGTTTAAGAATGGGTTAGTGTCGATTTTGTGTTCAATATTAGGCTTTAAACTTGTTGAGTTGGATGGATGATTAAGTAAAATATACGTTGTTGTGAGGTAAACATAACGTGTAAATGAAACTTAATGTTTGTAAAAATCATAACAATGGGAATAAAGTATATGATAAGCAGATGAAAATTAGAAATTTTTGAAATTGGTATGATGATAAATAAAAACAGCGAATCAATGTTAAAAAAATTTATATAAAATCGATTATAATTTCTGACTTAAGTCATTCTTGATTCTTTGAAATAACAACAGAACTTTTTAAATTTGTTATTAGAAAATATATTCTTATAACGTGAGAGATCTTCAGATTTTGAAACATGTTTGGTGCTAGAATTTATATTAAAAAATTCACTTGATTTAAAATAATAATATTTTGAAAATTAAAGTTCATTGCTTAAGTGGCGTTTGTTTTTTAAGAGGTCTGAAGTTTTATTTCACTTCTAATTAATAAGAGGTTGTGCTGAAGTCTGAAATCTGAATCAATAAAACTGTTTGTTTTTTGTAACGTCTGGAGGCGTCTTGAGATAAATAAGAGCATATGAAATGAGGCGGCGATAAGAGATTTTTAGAAGTTAAGTCACCCCTTCTTATTTCAGATGTATTTAAGAGTCATTAAGAGTTTCTGAAAACTGAAAAAAAAAACAAACAGTCTAAATGACAAAAGATCTGAACAATTCAGATTTAAAGAGCCGTTAAAAGGTCTTGTTAAAAGGACAAACAACCCCTTAATGTAAAAATTTATATATTGACCCAACAAATCATAATTTGACGTAAAATATAGTGTGAACTACAAATTTGGACCTTGTGTATTGTCAAAAATAATATTTTTGATCCTTATAGTTTCAAAATTACAAGATGGTCATCGTGATCTGCAAAAACGTCTAGATTTGGTTCCTCTCCCTAACGGCCATTATGAAATTCCGTTAAATGGACATTTTTGTCAAATTATCAATTTTTTGTCTTTCACTCGATCCAAATTGCCAAATTATGAGGAGGTTGTTTAGTTCATTTTGGGAAATGAAAATGATAGAATTTTCATTCCCTCGGTTTAACCTGGAACAAAATTTTGGGGAATAAGAACATTATATTATATAAAACCAAACAGTTTCTTTTATCAACCATTCCTATCGATTACTACTTGATACCTCCAAAACACCTTCTGAATGTAAAATCCCATATTAAAATCCTTCCCATAATTGGAGCAAAACGTGTATTTCCCAGACACGCAAACCGGCCCACACAGACTGCCAATCCCCAATGTGAGGGGCATACCTGACTCACTCAGCGGCTAGGCGATTGCGAGGGAGGCTGGGATCGAACCCACGACCAACGGCCTATTGGAGCAAACATCTCCTCACCCCTTAACCAACTGAGCTAATGATTGTGGGACCGGTGTAGTGGGGACACTCGAGACGATGATTTACACCCTTTTTGAAACAAATGAATTTGATTATCTAATTCTTAAAAATGCAATTATCACCTTACAAAATGCATATGCAAACACCCTATTTAACTTGATCCACATAAAACCAAAAGTAACCAAAGGGTCGTTGGCCCAACGATATCTGAGTTACCGGTAGAACCCAGTCTGCCAAGAGATCAATGGTTAAAACCTCATCAAAAAGTGAGAAGTGTGTGCGAGCATTTACCATATACTTTATAAAAAAAAACAGAAGTAACATGTTGTAATTTAGCGCCTTCTTGATATTATTCGAACATCGTTACAATGGATAGTAATGTCAAATGGACTCATGGTAACCCGAAAAGAGGAAGAGACTAACCAACCTCTTAAGTGGCGTTGATGATCGAACGGCCCGACTCTCTTTGAAGCTTTTCGGCAACGGGTATAGAAGCAGATCTGCTGGGAAGAGTCTTGTAAATGGCTCTAATGGTGTCCGGAGTTGTTCTGCAGCAACCCCCGACAAGCGATGCACCCATCTCGCACCATGTGTTCACGTACGAAACAAAATCTTCATCGGGAACTCCAGTGTTTTGCTGCCATGTATCGTAACAATAAGATATAATCACATAAAAGAATTACAACATTTTCTTGTTTGGAAAGATTCAAAGTTTCGGGTTTGTAACCGACAACACCCGAGCCTGCCCATTCTACCCCGCTCCAAGAGTATCATGTGAGTGGCAAATCAGGTACAACCCGTTAGAGCACATACAACAACTTCCTAAATGAAGAAAAATATATGAGATTTTAGAATTTTTAGGCTATGTTTTTGCTCCAATAGCTCTCGGGAAAAAAAAAGATTATGAATTTTCAAGAACCCTCGAAAATTAAACGGAGGAAGAGAGAGAATCACGAACTTGCTATAAAATTAAAAGGAGGAAGAGACGTAACTTTTTTTATATTATTGAATATTTTAATAAAATCTAATTAATGTTCGAATCATAAAAATAGAGAAACTATTAGAGTTGGAATCTTAAAAATGGAGAAACTGTTGGAGTTGGAACGTAATTTCTTTTGGACATTTTGACATTTGCTTCAACATTTTTTTTAGAAATTATGGAGAAACTATTGGAGATGCTCGTAAGTGGTTTCCTTAAGAGCTTAGTGTCCACAAGGAGCCCAATCACGAAATGAACTATAACTCACACAGTGGCTGCCGGACTCGAACCCCTTGTCTTTGTGCAAGTACATACTATCTCGAAACCAACTGTGTTACGCCCCAGAGCAAAGGGAATATTCAAAGTAGAAAATTACTTATCTGCCCATCATCCTTTATTAAAAATAGGGAGTTAATTAACCCAAAGGAGGAAGTACTCACCACCCATTGCTTTAGTTGAGCATCATAATTTTCCCCACTATTTGGATATATAAGTATTGGTTTAGTTGTCACCTGAAAAAGACAACAAACCAAGATCACTAAGATATTATAGTAGTATCATCTATACTATATTATAAAGAACGAATAAAAAACTCTTACATACAAATTATTAGGCACAAGGTACCATCATTTTATGCAATATTTTAAAAATCTCTTAATTTATAAGTATAAAGCACAAGATACATATTACTACTGCAGACTTCTAACACCCACCAATTTGGCATGTGCATGGTCTTCCTTTTATGCAGACCTTTCCATGTATCTATATTAATTAATATATTATATTACTATAATTTTGTTTTAATTATATTATTAAATATGTAATTGGTTATTTTTTCTAGATGTCATTAAAATATATAAGCTAATCATTGAATTCTAACAAAATACTTAATTTTTTATATAAAAAAACATTATATTATTAAGCCTAAATTAAACAAATTTATTAAAAAAAAACATTATCACTTTCTCAAAACCATCCAAAATCGTACTGTAAATCGACAAAAAAATAAAATGAAACATTAAAATCGTGATGTATCTCGCTGCATTGCGCGAGTACGCTTCTAGTTTACAAAAAAAATAGAAGGAAACAAGAAGAAGAATAAAATCAAACCAAACCAAACAAACCCAGTATATCCCATTTCGGAGGTGGGGTTTGAAGGTGACGTAGAAGTGACCTCTAATCCTAGCATCCTATTTTATATACCAATATTGTTGGAGTCCCATATTGGCTATATTTGGACTTTTTCTCCTCAATATATGTCGGAACCTCCCTTCTCTCCTCAATGCTCTGTTGGAGAGTAGTTTGATGGGGTTTAACATGTTATCACATGGCATCAGAGTTAAGGTCTACCACTCCAAGGACTCGCCACTTCAGCCTCCAGGACAATCTATGCCCAAACCACAAGGGTTGTGGCGTACTGGTTAAGGCCTTAGAGGATGTGGTAGAATATCCCATTTGCCTAGGGTTCGAATCCAGGCGAACAAAACAATTGTGGCCACTGAAGTTTAATCAGGTTGATGTCTTACAGTCATAATTTAATTTGCCAAGGGAATAGTCTAGGCATAGCCTAGGACACCCTTCCAAAAAAAAATTATTCCCATCTAGCTTCTATTGGAGGGGGCATGTTAGAGTTCCTCATCTGCTGGACTTGGACCATTTCTCCTCAATATATGTTAAAACCTCGCATGTCTCCTCAAGCGCTCTTTTGGAGAGTAATCTAATGAGGTTCCATATATTCTCACATGGTACATGGTACCGGATCAAGAGTCTAGGGACTTGACACTCTTGGACAATCTATGCTCAGATAACCTGGGGCATGTGGAAATCCCACATCGGCTAGACTTAGACCCTTTTGTCCTCATTATATTTTGAAACCTCTCTCTCTCTCTATCTCCCCCCTAAATGACTATGTTGGAGAGTAATCTAATGGGGATCGACATTTCTCACAAATACCACATCACGCATATAACACTCAAATTGTGCAATTGTCTAAGCCAACGAGCATTGGTAGTTGAAACTATTCAACTACCTACATTTGTTTCATTGTGTTCCATAACATTAAGGAAGTGGAACCTTTTGGTGACTTGAGAAAAACAATAAATATTTCTTCTTTGTTCGCCTACTAGAGTTGAAGATCGACAAAGCCACACGACCTTAGCTAATGAAGCAAGAAATAAGCGTGATACCTTTTTTATTGTTGAAATCAGACCACCAATAAATCTAGGAGGGGTGCAGTTGATCCCTACAGCAACAACCTTGTTGCATGAATCGGCTATTGCAGCACATTCCGCCAAGGAATCACCACTGACCACATTTACGCCATCTTTGGAATTAAAGGAAAACCATGCAGGAACGTTTATGCCTTCTTCAAGAAGCTCAGCGAAAGCCTGCTCAAGACCGGAGTTATTAACATGAATCTCAGCGTAGCTTAAAATCCGTAACAAGCACAACCAAACCTGGAGGTAAGTTCCAAGAGGAGAGTAACTACGGCATGTGATTGGTTTGTTCCTTTAGGGTACGTTTGGTATTTTAGACAGGATAGAACAAAACAGTTGTTCAGCGTTTGGTAGGACAGAACTGGACATGACAGAACAGATAAAATGACCAATTTACCCTAATGAGTGGTTTATACATTTTGTATATTTTGATTAATTTATGTAATTTATTAAATTATAATAAAATAAGTATTTTTTATAACAAAATTTATCATTAGAAATTTTTCATCAAGCATAAATTACAATAAATAAAATTTAAAAAACAAATAAAATATAAAGAGGGAGGCATAGATGGAGCCGTATTTGATGTTTTAGAAGAAAATTAGGTTTTATTTTGAGGTTATATTGGTAAAATACAAGTCTGTTCCACCTTGTCCCATCGGGTGGGGGTGGAACCGTGGAACAAGCCTATTCCACTTTGTTCCACATAAAAGTCCTGCCAAACATTGAATAGTGATCTCTGTCCTGTTCTGTCATGTGTAACAAACGCACCCTTAGGGTGCGTTCAGTATGCAGACGGGACTGGATTGGACTTAATGGGCGAGAGTGAAGTAGGTGGGGGAAAGAATTGTGCAAGGTCTTAGGGTTTTAATTTGACATGGATATTTTAGCAATTTACCATGTTCCACCTATTTTGGTGGAACTACAAAAGTGCATTTTTGTCCCAATCTAATTGTCACGCCAAACGTGGGGCAAGTTCTTGTTCTGTCTCATGTACCAAATGCAAACCTAAAAATTATGAAGATTTGAGGTCTCTGTCATGTAGTTTAGTAAAGTTGCTTGGAGTTTTTCTGTGTAGTGACGAAAACTAAATCTTGTGGATATGATAAAGATATTTCTCCAACCTGTGCTTCTAGCTTATTTGGCACCGTTTCAAATGCAATCAGATCAGCACCAGATTCAGCTAAAACTTGAACTCTTCTCCGGTGAAAATCCTTCAAGAATTCCAAATTCATTGCATCGCCGTAGTCCCCACTGTAAGAGGGCAGAGCAAGAAAGATGCAGTTGTTAAACATAAACGCTAAACAAGCAAAACTAGAGCACTTGAAGACTTCGATGGAAGTCGACTTTGTTGTGCAGACAAAACTAGAACATTCCATGAATGTAGATAAAAAAAAGTTCCATGAATGCCTCATAACTCCCCGGGTAATTTAGCTAAGGGTCTATTTGTTAGCAGCTTAATGAGCTTAATGGGGCTTACGGCTTATTCGGTCAGCTATACATGATTGTTTGATAGTGGTTTAATGATCTAGAAAGTGGCTTATACAGTAAGATTCTATGGGGGAGCTTTATGCAGAAAGCCAAGTTTTTTCCAAAGATGCCCCTTCTAATTAAAAAACAAGCATCTTCTATCTATGAAAAATCCCTCCCAAGCAAAAACATTTTCAATCCATACAAACAGATTAATCCACACAGACAACTTTATCCATACATGACTTAATAGAAAACCAACCAAACAGCCTCTAAATGACCTCCTGAAAAGTGCTTTTTAGATCCATGACCTTCTGACAGGTTTTTAGGCCTTCTTGTGTATGGAAGAGGTATTTATTTGTTACACAGTGACATTAGACATGTCAAAAAGTCATGGATTTAAAATAAAACCTGTAAGAAGGTCATTTAACTAAAGGACCCTAACTCCCTTCAACACATCATTTATCCCAAATTATGTGAATAGAATAGATATGCAACTCATAACAATATTTCATGCAACTATTTACTAGTCATGTTAAGCCACCTGTACTCAGAACCATCAGCCAGATATGCCCCATAACTCCCTACAGATGCAGCAGCTAAGATAGGGCGATGCTTGAGAATTCTACCATCACCGGTATAATCACTAGAAGATTCATGGCATCGCTGATAATATACATCCCTTGCCTCACGGGCAATTTCTACACTTCTTCTGAGCATGGACTCGCCATCTTCTGAAGAATAGCCTTTAGCCTCAAACCCCTGAATTGTTGCCTGCCATTCGAGAAATTTAAGAGAAGGAGAGATATGGCATGCGAATGAAAGACCACTTTGTTACCTGATAAGATGCTGTGATTAGTATATCTGCACCAGCTTCAAGATAATCAAGGTGTACCTATACTGCCAAAGAAAATTAGTACACATGCAAAGGATAGGAAATAGGTACCAGGAATCTTTCCACTATTGCTATCGAAAATACACTTAGTACATTCATCTCGGCTAGTTCCTTAAATAGATCTTTTAACTATACACAATGGACCCATCCTCGTAATGATACTCATGATGAGGGAAAACTATAGAGCATTTATAGTAAAAAAATGTTCAAATTCACTAAAAGCCTATAGTAGAATATCATACAAAATGGGGCGCTGACAAGTTAAAACTTCATTTATAACAGTTAATTCCAGAAAGGTTCCTTGGTGAGTTTGCACAACACCCATGAGCTTAGGACATGGCATCGATATCTTATCATTCATAGAACTTAATAATGCTTACCTGCTACGGCATGAACTCTTATCAAAATTATGAACTTTCTGAAAGTGTCTTGCAAATAAGATCAAGCTCCCCAAGCCAAGCTTTTAAGGAGAGTATAAACCAAAACAAACAAACCCGTTATATTCCACTCAAAAGTATGGTATGAGGGTGGGATGTCTTTTTGTGACCCAGCTTTTAAGGAGTGTATATCAGATTTCAGTATGCTGTGATGCGATCAAGTACTAACATTCTTTTTGAACCAGAGGAGAAATAAAAAAGAAGATAAAATAGGATCTCATGTTTTTTACATACTTTGTATAATAAACTCTTTACCCCTCTATAAAAATAAAATAGATGGGGTATGTCTCTAAAGACCGAGATGGATAATATCTATTATTATCTAGACTCTTAATGAATATGTATTTCTAGCACTCCAATTTCCTTCTATCTTCTGAAATTATAAATTTGATATGGAACTATGAAAACTCTACAACTCAGAAATTGTTGTGAAAAAATCAGGAAAATTATCAAATATATGATATAGCTGCTCCATCCAAAAAGATGAATAATGATTGAAAAAAAACATGTGAATTAACTCTAAATTTGTAATTATAGAATAAAAATTTGTAATCATAGAATGAGATTACTGTAATTCTACAGAAGCAACTAATCACAAACAAACTAGTTCATGTATAATCGTATAATCATCGTTCATCATAAGATACATAATATAACAATCATGAACAGATCAATAACTCATTTCACTAGCTAAGAGGACTCAAGAAGAAGAAGAAAAAACACATACGATTTCGTTCTCGTTTGTGCCTATTATGTAAGAGTTCGTTTCACTACCAAAAAGCTTCAGCAACTGCGTATACTTCTTCCTTACATTTCTCGCATAATTTCACAAAAATGAACGAAAAAACTATGAATAGAGAGTTCGTATTCACGAAAAAACATCGTTTTCATGGCGGTTACTGATGTAAATGTCCAATCAAATTACATTTCTCACATAATCTCACAAATGAACGAAAAAACTATCAACAGAGAGTTCGTATTCACTACAAACATCGTTTTCATGGTGGTTACTGATGTAAATGTCCATTCAAATTTACATTTCTCACAAATGAACAAAAAAACTATGAACAGAGAGCTCGTATTCACTACAAACATCGTTTTCATGGAGGTTACCGATGTAAATGTGCATTCAAATTTCAAAGGCATCAACAAAATGGAAGTGTTGTTTTTATATACCTGTCGAATTAGGTGAGTAGAAGTCAGGAGGCATTTGGCGCTCCAGAGTGGATCGTTAAGGTCGGCACCATATCGTTCAAGCTCCGTCGCAAGTCCTCCGTCAATTACAGCGACGCCGCCGGTCTTGTGGAGGAAATCTGACATCAATGTGTCTACGGCGGAGACGCTACTCATTGTCGTTGTTTCAGCAAACTAGTCAGTCACCGGATTAAGCTAAATCGGAAAATTTTCCGGCGATCGACGGCCGACGGCGGTGAAAACTGAATGGTAATCAGGTATGAAATCTCAGAAGTGCAAATGGTCCAGGTTCAATTTATAGAAAGGGGCCGGGAATAGGTGATGAATTTGAAACTAAATTGACTTTTGACCCCCCTTAAGTTTCATATAATCTATAAATAGTCCCTACATTTTTCACACCCTTTAACTTTTATATAATCTACAAACAGTCCCTGCATTTTAGTTTCTAAGAACATATCAAACGGATTCTTCAAAATGAAGAAAAATATGACATATAATGAAAATATTTCGAGTTTGGAGAACTACTAAAAACCGATTACCATGAGAGAAATATTTTTTTTAATAAGATCCCACATCAGTTGTCTTACATGAAACTGGATACATTCTCTATC
Organism: Arctium minus; assembly: GCA_954870635.1. Classification (NCBI taxonomy): domain Eukaryota; kingdom Viridiplantae; phylum Streptophyta; class Magnoliopsida; order Asterales; family Asteraceae; genus Arctium; species Arctium minus. Next base: position 64,146,510 of record OX941096.1, read on the forward strand.
ATGACGTGTTTTAAAACCGTGAGTCCAAGTGTGGACAAAGTGAAAAATATTTGGTACGTTTGGCCTAAAATGTTACAAATGGTATCAGAGCCAGAAATTGGATTGGTGTGTCAGCGAGGACGTTGGGCTCCAAAGGGGGTGGATTGTAAGATTCCACATCGGTTGATGATGGAACTAAGGGACTGGATACTTCATCTATCAGACAATTTTTAGAACCTTAAGTTTAATTGTGAACAAAGTGGACAATATTTAGTATGGTTGTCTAAGATGTTATAAATATATTCTATCAATAAAAAACCTTGAATTAAATGTTTATGAGAAATGATAATATTTTATTAAATAGCTGAATTATTTTAATAATATAATTAATGTTGTAATTTTTATAATGAAGAAGTTGTTAGGATTGAATATAAATCTTTTTTTAACATTTTGAATTTTGACTCTCAATTTTTTAAGATTCTGTTAAAGATGCTATAAGAATATATCTCCAACAATTTTCTCCATAATTTTCCTAAATAAAAAAGTACAAGTCAAAATCTTCAAAATTAAATATATATTTAAATCCAACTATATCTATATTTTGGTGATTTAAATATTTATTATTATTAAAATATTCAATAATCATATCAGTTGGGGAGAAAACTAAAGTTGTCTTATTATGATCTAGATATATTATCTATCAGATGCATTTTAAAACCGTGAGTCTAAGTATGGACAAAAAATAACAATTTCTAGTACGATTGCTTGGATGTTACAAAAAACCAGTTCGAACCAACAAAACTAAAAACTTATCAAAGACTATAATCGGCTATATTAAGCTCTATTTTAGGCTTTAGATCTTACCGATCCCTGGTCTAGTCTCGTTCAATTCCAACATCGTTAGCATGGTCCAAACACTTTGGCTATGTTTGGCAAACAAACTGATAAGCTAGTTTATGACTGATAAGTTAGCTGGTAGCTGATAAGTTAGCTGGTGACTGATAAGCTAGCTGATGAAAAAGTCACGTTTGGCAAAAACTAGCTTATAAGTATTTAAATTACCAAAAAGAACATTAATTATTTGTTCATAATTAAAAGTTAATATATAATTATGAATATTAAATTATTAATGAAGGGCATAATTGGAATAATCACAAAAAACTTCTCATAAGCTACTCTAAGTAGTTTATCAAAAAGCTAGATTATAAGCTAACTTATGACCATCCAAACATGTACCCATAAAATAAGTTAACTTATTTTTGCCAAACAATGCCTTTATCACTGGTTTTTAGTTACTTATACCAGTTATCGTTACAACCCATTGAACATGTGATCTATCTTTTTCTTTCATAACAACATCTCAAATTACGTTTTTCTTTCCCTTCTAAACAAAAAAATGTTATCTGCATATGGACATGACACATGGGTCTGTGTGAAACGCAAATATGCAAGTATCGATGAGAAAATATAAAAAAGATCCGAACTACGATTTTAAATAAAATATAATATTTTATTTATTAAAGAATGAACGAGGGTATCTGAAACGATACATTTCATAACATGATTCTAATATTCTTTATACGTTCTTATTCTTATAAACTCGAATTAATTCTCAAAATATATATAATCTTGTTATTGACTTTTGTAAGTTTTAATGCAAAATTATATACTTTTAGCCTCATTTTTCATGTGATCAAACTAATTACAAAGTGTGGAAAATCTTGTTTTAAATATTTTTTTTTGATAATAATAATAAAATAAGATAATTATTATAAATCAAATTTAACAACTTGTGAGAAACGAGAAGCTATAAAATTGTTAATAATCAAAAATACAGTTTAACTTAATGATCTTAAATTAAAAATTAGGTAAAAAGTCGTAAATATCAATGAATTTCAATATATTTTTAAATAAATATATTTAAATTAGAGTGAATTACATTTTTGGTATCTTGTCTATACCTCCTTTTTGTTTTCGTCCCTCGAATTCATAAAGTAAACTCGTGGTCCAAATTCATAAATTTCACTGTTGCTCCCTAATGTTTGTCAATTTCAACGGATATCGTTCTTAAACTTTGAAAACTCGATTTTAGTCCTTCACATTTGTCATTTCATAACAGTTTTGATCTCTTCTTCTAACGGCTATTAATCTTTCCGTTAAGTTCGTCATAAAGGAGGGGTATTTTAGTCATTTTAAATTTTTCTGATGACCAAAATACCTCTCATTTAATCGAGTGGTAATGGACCTAACAGAAAAATGTTTAAAATGATGCCTAATTTATGATGAACTTAACGGAAAAAGTTAACGACTGTTATGAAATTACAAATGTGAGGGACCAAATCCGAGTTTTCTATGTTTAGAGACGATATCTGTTGAAATTGAAAAATGTAGGGACCAAAAGTAAAGTTTACTCCTTGATTATATATAGAGTTAAGATGATACTTTTATGTCATTCAACACATGCTACAAAACATTTAGGGGGGGTTTGTTTTTTTTAATAAACCTCTTAATAACTCTTAAGTCTGAATCGTTCAGACATTTTTACACACCACCTCTTATTAATCATAATTAAAATAAGACTTCAGACTTTAGATCTCTTAAAAAACAAACGACACCTTAATAAACAAACAAGTTTCAGTAAGCCATTACTTCACTCATATACAATCTCATGTTTACTAAGTGGTTGTTTGTTTAAAAAAAAAACTAATGACTCTTAAGTCTGAATTGTTCAGACATTTTTACACATCACCTCTTATTAATCATAACTAAAATAAGACTTCATACTTTAGACCTCTTAAAAAACAAACGACACCTAAATGTTTTTGAGAAACATGATAGTACAAAATTTGTGGCACATCACATTTGATGCGATAGTAAATTGAGACATGACACGACTCGATGGGGCGAAATGCATTTTTTTTTGTTCCATCAAAATAAGTGGAACAAAAATTAAGAAGATACAAGATTAGTAAATTACTAAACTGCAGTTGTCAAATTAAATCCTTAGAACCTTCGACAATTGTGATCTCCGGTCATTCCCTTAGACCGAACCTTAGTATTCCCCGGTCTTTCCTTCGACCGGATAGGAGTATCGACCGGACCTTAGTGGTTTCCGGTCTAGTATTCAACCGATACTTTGTTACTTCGATCTTCGCCTTTAGACCGGATACCTTGTTAATCCGGTCTTGCCATTCGACCGGATACTCGTATTCCCGGTCTTGCCATTCGACCGGGTACTTGCTTACTCCGGTCTTCCCTTTGACCGGATACCTGTTACTCCGGTCTTGCCATTCGACCGGTGCCTTGCATATTCCGGTCTTTCCTTCGACCGGTACAGTTCATTCTTCGAAGCACATCCCCGGTCGATTTTTGCAAACTGTGATAGGGTATCTAATTGTCAATTTTTTTTCTCTAGGGGCGCTGCCCCCATACCCCCGCAAGGGCGTTGCCCCTTGACCCCACCCGCTAACTGGGTAGCGGGACCCCCGTGCTAAGTCTGCGAAGGGGGACAAAAATTTTGTGCTTGATCAAAATCTTCTTAATTTTTCAGTATTTTATTCATAGATATTAGTGCTTTATACCGTGTGCGAGGACTGCATTTGATTATTTTTGGAAATTTATTTTCTCTGAAAATTTTTTAGTGTAGTCTTTACTTTTGATTCTAACGATCTCATCTAGTTGGTTGTCTTGGTACAGAAAAGTCTATTTACTAACCGTATAGCTAAGATGTCGAATCAGCTTCTCTCGATGGGTTCTCAAGTCAAACCTCCTGTCCTCGTGGCAAATGAGTATCAGCAGTGGAAGACAAGAATGATTCAGTTTCTGAATCACAAGAACAGAGAGTTCATGACAATAATCATTGAAGGTCCCAAAACTCCAATGATCACAGTAAAGGGTCAACCTGCTACAGATTCCTCTCCTGAAATCCCTGACAGAGATATTCCTAAACCTGTTCAGTTCTTCACTGAAAAGCAGAAAGACCAGCTCAAGTTAGAAGAAGAAGCTCTAATCTATCTGACGATGGCAATTCCAAACGACATCTACAATCGTGTCGACAGTCAGAGTACTGCTAAAGGAATCTGGGATGAACTAGCAAGGCAGTTTGAAGGAAGTGAAGCTTCTATTCAAGCTAAGCAGAATCTGTGCATAAATGCTTACGAGGGATTTCATGCCAAAGAAGGAGAGTTGCTTTTAGATACCTATAATAGGTACAACATTATTCTCAATGACTTGCGGAGGAACAAAATCGCCAAATCTGCTTCTGAGATAAACTACAAGTTCATCAAGAATCTGAATCCAGAATGGAAGAACTTTGCTATCAACCTCCAGATGTCGAAGAATATGGCTCGAGAAAATGTCACCGACATCTTCTCTACTCTTGCTCAACATGAGGATGAGGTGAGATCTATGAATAATGAGTCTAATCATCTGAAGGATTATGTGGCTCTCTTAGCAGGCAAAGGTTATGTATCCTCTGGAAGGTCGAAGAAAAAGGCGTCTAAAGCTTTAGTTACCGAAGTTACTGACTCTGACTCTGACTCTGATTCAAGCAATGAAGAACTGGAAGTTGATTCAGATCCTGATATTCAAAAGTTCTCTGAAGACTTGGCTCTCATTACGCGACGATTCAAGAAGAGCTTTGGCAAGAAAAGATTTTACTCAAAGCCAAAGTATGATGGATACAAGAAAGAGAAGTCTGAGATGCGATACAAGCCGAGGCATGGAAAGAGAGAGGAAGGACGAGAAGATCGGAAGGAAGATAGAAGAGAAGGAAAGAGAGAGGAGAAGCGAGAAGAGCGAAAGGATGAACCAGGAAGATGCTACAACTGTGGCAAATTTGGGCACTTCTCAAGGGACTGCAAATTCAAGAAAGTGAAGAACTCAGAGTACTACTCAAGAAAGTCACTGATTGCCAAGAAAGCTGAAGAAGGAAAAGTACTAATGGCTGAAGAAGAGAACTGGTTGTTCCAAAGTTCTGATGACGAGGAGCAAGCACATTTCACCCAAGTTTCTTACATGGCAAAGCTGGAAGGTGACGATGAAGACTCTGAGACACAATCCGAAGAAGCAAACTCTGAGGTAAGTGAAAATTCTGAACTTATTGAATCTTTAATGGCCCAAATACATGGCATGAAAGATGAATTTGCTTTACTGAAAGGCAAACTTAGCTCTGCACATCAATCTGTTTTAAGCTTTCGTGATGAAAATGCTATTTTAAAAGTTGTTGTGGAAGAAAAGGAAAAAGAAAAAGATGATTTAAAAGCTGAAAAAGAGTCTTTAAAAGAAAAAATATCTGGTTTAGAAACAGATCTTGTGAATCTTAATGCTGAAAAGGGTGAGTTTCAAATCAAATTTGAAGTTTGTTATAAAGAAAGAAATGAAGCTTTCACCAAGATAAAGCAACTGGAGGACATTAACATGAAACGAGGTCAGACTGAACAGACATTAAATCTGTTGACCAATAAACTCCAAGACGAAAGGTTTTACAAACTTAAACCAGGTTTGGGTGTGCCAATTAATGAAATTTTGAAAAAGGCACCGGAGCACCTATATAATTTTGATAAATTTGGCTCCGCAATAAAACCCATTCCTGACATTCGCGCTACTTTTGTTGAAGCAAGTTCTCCTAAACCTTCTGAAGAGACCAAAGGTCAAGAAGAAATGGGAAAGAACAAGTCTGGTGACACTGATTCTCAAAATCTTTTTAAATCTGTTGGTTTTACATATGGTGATTTGAACGAAAACTATGCAACTCGAAAGATCGAATTTACTGAGTTTGAATCACTATTTACCACACCTTCTAAAGAATCAGTGAGCACCAACACAGTTCTACCTGAGACTGCATGCAAATTTGATGAGTATGAATCGGATGTTGATCCATCTACTATACCATCAGTCTCAACTCCCATTGCTTCTAAACCTTTACTTCCTGAAGAGGTTGAAGAAGTTACTGCTACCGCGGATGAATCTTGTGTTCAAAATGATAAAACGGAGTTTATTGAGTCAATGACTGAAGAGATATTCTCTGATATGATGAATGCATCAGACTCTGATCCTGTTTCTGATTTAAAGGGATCAAATTCTGTGGATGGTAATACATCTGAATTAATGAAGCAAATTGATATGTTGCAACAATCTCTTGATGAGGTTGAAGATGAAAACTTTGATCTCAAACATAAACTTGAAAAGTCTTTAAAAATAAATCAAAAGCTTTGCACTGAGATCAATGATTTGAAAATTACTTTGTTTAAAAATGCTTCAAATAATAAACAGATGTTAAGTGATCCAAACCGGAAGGTAAGAACCAATCCAGAATTTGATGCCTCTACAAAACCTTCAGTTGTTTACTCTGATTGTCCTGAATATCCACCAAGTATTTTTGAAAAGGGTGAGACTTCAAAGAGCACTAGAATAGAACCACCTTCTAAGTTAGAGACTAACAAGGTTCCTGTTTCTGTTTCAGATATAAGAGGAAATGGAGTTGGGAAGAGTAAGAAGAATAAAGATCTTAGTTTGAATAAAAAGAATAGTTTGAATTCTAGTAGTTGTCCTACAGACAGTGTTATTTTGAATAGTACTTCTTTTGATAAACATGAATGTAAGATTTGTTCCGATAAATCTAAGTTTATGAATTTTGCTCGAAAGAATCTTTATTGCAAACACTGTTGGGATAATTCATTCAAATACTACTCCCCTCCTAAGTCCAAAAAGAATAAAATCAAAGCTAAGTTGAACTCTAAGTCTAATTCTAATTCTGATTCTTCTACACAACCAAAAGTGTATCGTGCTAAGGTTGCCAATCCTACTTCTAAAAAGCACTTTCTGGAATTGAATGTTAAGATGGTTTGGAAATGGGTTCCAAAACCGCGTTATGAATGGAGAGTGAAAGTCAAACCAGATGATATTCCTGAGTTGCTTGATGCTAACCGCGAAGGACCCATCCTGATATGGGTGCCTAAGCAAAACTAATTGTCTCTTTTGCAGGCCTGTCAATTGTGGGTAATAGATTCCGGATGTTCACGCCACATGACAGGATTCAAGCACCTCTTGCATAACTATGTGGAGGAGCCTGCCGGAGCAGTTAGATTTGCAAATTCTGAAGCCGAAGGCCACGTCAGAGGATATGGAATGCTCGATAACGGTGTTGTGAAGATTCAAAAAGTGCTATATGTTGAAGGACTTGATCACAATCTGTTCAGTACTAGTCACTTCTGTGACATGCAATATCAAGTCCGCTTCACAACCACTCATTGTTATCTAGAAGATCACGATGGTTACGAAGTCTTCAAAGCTGAGCGCCATGGAAATCTATACTATGTAGATTTCCCTACACTGTCTGCCACACGTCCAGTATGTCTACTAGCCAAAGCTTCTAAAGCACAATCATGGACGTGGCATCGACGCTTGTCTCATCAGAATTTCCGATCTATAGCGAAGCTACAAAGACAAGGTCTGGTCAAAGGTCTACCAGAAATGAGGTTCGAAAAAGACTCACTCTGTTCCGCATGTGAGTTGGGCAAAATGAAGCGTAGCTCCTTCAAGTCCAAAGCTGAATCATCGACCTCATCAGCACTGGAACTTCTTCATATGGACCTTTGTGGCCCAATGCGCACAACATCTATCAACGGAAAGAAGTATGTGTTGGTAATGATAGATGACTACTCAAGGTATACATGGCTCGAGTTTCTTCGTAACAAGTCAGATGCGCCAGAGTTGATTATCGCTTTCATCAAGCGTATTCAAGTACGTCTTCAACTGCCAGTAAGAACCATTCACAGTGATAATGGCACGGAGTTCAAGAATGACACCCTGAAGAGTTATCTTACTTCCGTGGGTATTTCACACAACTTCTCCGCAGCCTACACTCCACAGCAAAACGGCATTGTTGAACGGAAGAATCGCACTCTGGTTGAAGCAGCTCGTACTATGCTTGCTTACTCAGAACTACCTATGTACCTTTGGGCCGAGGCAGTCGCTACAGCATGTTTTACACAGAACCGTACCATTGTGGTCAAGCGATTTAATAAAACAGCATATGAGTTAATCAAAAATCATACACCTAATATCAAATTTCTTCGTATCTTTGGTTGCAGGTGTTACATTCTAAAAGAGCGTCAAGGATTATCAAAGTTTGATAAGAAAGCGGATGAAGGATATCTCGTTGGATACTCTATGACATCCAAAGCTTATCGAATTTACATTATTCGAACCAAGACGGTTGTTGAGAGCATGAATGTCTCCTTTGATGAGAATTCAACAAGGACTTCTGGACACAACAGTTCAGAACTCGGTCTTAACGACAAAGCTTCTATTCAAGCAAGAATAGAACCAGCTATAACAGGATCATCTTCTTCAAACTCTAACTCTACTTCATCTGAGTTAGATTTATTGTTTATTGATGCCTTTGATGAAATATGTGCAGATTTTGAAAAAGGCATATCAACATCAATAACAAGTGGTACAAACTCGGAGGTCCCTACTATATCTGAAGACATGCCTGGACCTTCCGACGAAGTCACTGACACTTCAACTCCATCAGGTACAACTACACCGTTAGTTTCTGACTCTACTAATACTGAATCTGTCTCTACAGATAGTTCATCTGGAAACGAAGTCCCGAGCACTTCAACCGCTAGTCCAGAAGCTTCAGTGTCAGAAACACAAGTACAAGATGTCCCGAGTACATCTGTGGAGCAACCTGCCGTGCAAGATGACAACGATGCATCAAATACGCAACAAGCAGTTGATGCACTACCAAGCACACATCGTTGTACTAAGGATCATCCCCTGGAAAACGTGATAGGTGAAGTACAATCTGGTGTCACAACAAGATCTGCAACAGCTAACTTCTGCATGTTTTCAAGCTTCCTCAGTTCCTTAGAGCCAAAGAAAGCGGCTGAAGCTCTACGTGATCCTTTCTGGATTTCTGCAATGCAAGACGAGCTTCTACAATTCGAAAGGAACAAGGTATGGCGCTCGATCCCACTACCTAAAGGTAAATCCGTTATTGGAACAAAGTGGGTGTTCAGAAATAAGAAAGACGAAGCTGGAGTAGTCGTGAGAAACAAAGCTCGTTTGGTCGCCAAAGGGTATTGTCAACAAGAGGGCATTGACTATGATGAAACATTCGCCCCGGTTGCAAGGATCGAAGCCATCAGAATCTTTCTAGCCTATGCAGCGCACAAAAACTTTATAGTCTATCAGATGGATGTAAAGTCGGCTTTCCTGAACGGCGTTCTGCATGAGGAGGTCTACGTGGCTCAACCTGAAGGTTTCGTTGATTCTCATCACCCTGATCATGTCTATGTTTTAGACAAAGCGCTTTATGGTCTTAAACAAGCACCGCGAGCCTGGTATGAAACTCTCACTAAATTTCTACTTGCTTCTGGTTTCAATAAAGGTACAGTAGATACAACCTTATTTCTTAAAAGGCAAGGTGATGACTTGATTCTTATTCAGATTTATGTTGACGACATAATATTTGGGTCGACAAATCCAAAATTTTGTAAGAACTTTTCAAAGATAATGGAAACAAAGTTTGAGATGTCGATGATGGGTGAATTAAATTTCTTTCTTGGTCTACAAGTAAAGCAATTACCCGAAGGCATATTTATTAATCAAGCTAAATATATAAAAGATATTTTGAAAAAGTTCAATATGTCAGATAGTTCAGTCATGAAAACACCAATGGCTACTGGTACACTCTTAGACGCGGATCCCTCCGGGAAGCCTGTTGATCAAAAGGTGTATCGTAGCATGATTGGATCTTTACTTTATCTGACTGTCAGTCGCCCGGATATAATGTTTGCCACATGTTTTTGTGCGAGATATCAGTCTAATCCTAAAGAGTCGCACTTAACTGCTGTTAAGCGAATCCTTAAATATCTCAAAGGTTCTCCTAATCTAGGCCTTTGGTATCCAAAGGATTCTCATTTTGAACTAACTGCCTTTACAGATGCTGATCATGCAGGTTGTAAGCTAGACCGGAAAAGCACCTCTGGATCATGTCAATTCATAGGTGACAAACTTGTGAGTTGGACTTCAAAGAAACAAAACTGTGTTTCAACATCCACTGCCGAGGCTGAGTATGTAGCTGCTGCTAGCTGCTGTTCTCAAGTCCTCTGGATGACGACACAGTTAAGGGACTTTGGATACAACTACAAACGCGTTCCGATTTATTGTGATTCCAAGAGTGCAATATCTATAACTGCTAATCCGGTACAACACTCGAAGACCAAGCATATAGATGTACGCTATCATTTCATCAAGGATCATGTAGAAAAAGGTAATATTGAAATGCACTTTGTTCAAACTGACTTCCAGTTAGCTGATCTTTTCACCAAGCCATTGGATGAAAAACGATTTCAATTTCTAATCAGCAAACTTGGTATGTTGAACATGTCTTAAACCTTACTCATGATTCAAGGGGGAGTATTCCAAATCTTGATAGTGTGTTATTTTCCAACTGTTGTTAACGAGAAAGGAATCATTTTCATAAATGATTACCATTGTTTCTTTCACTTATGCAGGTTGGTTCAAGTGACTATGGCTTCTAATCACATCGGATTAGAACCCGCACTTCAGTGCTCTATCTATTTTTTATATGCTTTATTTCCTTATTAATTTATATAAAAAAAAACCCAATAGTGATTTAAGGGGGAGAATATCTGTGATATTAACAGATTTTTGGATACTTAAATGCTTATCTGACCGTGTGTTCTTAAAGATAAATACTTGTGTTTTATCTTGTCAATATACTTTGTCAAGTATTCATACACATAACGGTTCAGAACATTCTATTTTGACTTTGTTATTACCATGTATCAAAAGTTAAATCTTTCTATGGTAATACTCACGTTCTTTGTATTCATTGTTGATTGAATCAAACGTCATTTCATGTGCTTTCATTGAAAATATGTTTATATATTGTTCATATAAACAACATTCGTTTTTGATTCTCCAAAATCTTATTTTTCATGACAAAATGATATGAGCTTAATTGTCAAACTCTTTTAGTTTGAGGGGGAGAATTGCATCGTCAAACATCTTCTGTTTTGACATCTCCGAATATTATATTCTTCATGTAACAAGTGGTATTTGTGCTTACATGTACAATAACCTGTTGAACAACATGTTCTTTTAGGAAAATACATGGGATTCAGTGTGTGAGCTTAACAGAACTTCCATGGATTCACGATAACCAGTGTTTCCTTGTTTCCTACCCAGGAAGTATTCCCTGAGTGATTGAGGGGAGAAGGGTCAAAAGATTTGAGTGATGGTGTGTGAAGAGGTAAAATGAAAAAGAGAGATTGGTTAGACGTGAGCATTAAAAGAAAAAAGGGTGAGAGAACAGAGTAAAAGAATATTAAACTCTGCACCAAACTTCTTTCTGAGCCGGGCAGCCACATAATCTGATTGGTTCACATTCTTTGGTGACCATCATTGAAATAGGCAACTAGCCCATGCCATCTCTTGCATACAACCCCACCAGCTACTCATTCTTTTCTCAAAAAGAGAATGTTTCACATTTTCTGGGGAAGCAGCACATACGCTATTGGTTCTTCATTTGGAAGATACTAATATTGAAAAAGAAGGAAAGTTGCCCCACCTTCGAACCCTTTCTCGTGCACATTGAGTCTTTGTATAATTTGTTGTTGTCTCAACAAGTTTACATACTTTGAGCCTAAATTGAAAAGCAATCATCTGTGTTTAATTCTTTCATACACATGCACGAACACACAGAAATTTGTTTTGTCAGAACGTTCATAGATAACCATGTGTTATTCGATGATTGAATGGAAGACCTGGGGAGTCTACATCAAACCAGCTCCTTATATAGTAACTTTGTGTTACTCAGTGACTTTGTGTCATTGACAGACATTCTAACTGAGTCATTTGTTGATTCAGGGTTACACTTATTAACTGTTCAAATTTGAAAAGATTTGAATGGTTACTACTTTCTATTTTAATCTGAAAAGATTGAAATAATCACTCTTTCCATCTGGGAAGACTGCTCTTATTTCATACAGGGCTCGTTACATGATGAAGACTATGCTTACATGATGATCATACACAAAGGGGGAGATTGTCTTGAAAAGGGGGAGATTGTTTTGCCAAGTTTTGATGATGTTGATTCTCACCACTCATCAAAAAGGGGGAGAAGATATAAAAAGGGGGAGAAGATACAAAAAGGGAGAATACAATCTGAAGATCTGAAGATATTCAAATTTTCAAAGATTTTAAAGATTTGAAGATTTTTTAAAGATATCAAGTTTTGAAGCGATCAACGACATATCTGAAGATAAGTGAAGACAAGAGAAGACCCGAAGACAATTGCAATTTTTTTTTAATCTTGAATCCAAAGGGGGAGATTGTTGGATCATAATTGTATTCAAGATTAAAGTTAAAGTTAAGGGTTTAAACTGCAATTGTGCTAAAGTTAATTAGAGGGTTTATTATGTAATAAGTTAATAGTTATTAAGCTATTGGGCTCAAGCCCGTTTAGCATTTAGTAAAGCCCAATAGGCATTAGGCCTGGGTATTTAATGTTTTGTTTATTTCAGTTTTAGGGTTAACTCTCATTATTATTACTTTCATAATTATTGTTTAAAGAGAGGTTGCTGTAATCCAAGGGTATCAAGAACACTCAAGGGTTTCATTGTTTATTCAAGGGATTGGTATGTTACTCTGATTTATATATCTCTTGATTATTATTGTGTTGCTTGATTACTTGTCTCTGTGATTATTTAACAACTAGATTAAAATCTGGGATAACACACTCACTCTCGTCCGTCCAGTCATATTCGATCTCGTACGCATATTCAGGGGCAAACCTATTAAGCCCCAAGGGGGATCCCATGCACTTGTTCAATTTATTTCCATAAGTATAATTTTTTGGAGGGTATAAAAGGTGCATCCGCTAAACTCTGATATGTGCTCCGAGATACTATAAAATACAAGGAACATCAACCAAAAAACCAAAAGAAAATCGCTCGAAACCAACTAAAAAATCATAAAAGTCTATCGAAATAAAAAAAACGAAAAAATCCATTGAAATCAACCTAAAAAACTTAAAAATGAACCAAAAATCTTTTTAAAAAAATCTCTCGAAAATGAAGGATTTCTGCTAAAAACACATCGAATGATTTTAGAGGTCTTTGATCCACTTTAAAGGTACACCAACTCAACAAAATTTCTAGGTCTGCCAAGTGCACATGCCAAATGCACCCCAAGAGTTAAAATCCATATTTTCTCCCTTGCATTTTTTGAAGGGTTAGATTGTCAATCATTAAACTTGAAGTACTTAGAATGTAAATGCCTCAAAAGAACAAGGAGGTGAATAGATGATCTTGAAAAACACATAATGAACAAACCATGATGGTGAAATGGAATAAACACAAGCCAACAAACATGGTGCCTAAAATTGGAAAATTAGGCCTCCCATGCTTCATAAAGTTGTACCATGCTCATCACTTGTGGTACTCCATAAAACAAAATTACATAATTACCCTCCAAGCTTAAAGCACATATCATGAAAAATAAAGCAAAACAAAAGGCACAAAACCAAGCATATGTTCAACTTTCCATTCACAAAAGATAGAATAAGAACTCAAGTAACCTTTTTTTTAATTAAGTATATCTCATTCGAAAGCAGAATTTAAAAAATAAGATATATACAGATCTTTCTTGTACTTCAAAGTACAAAAAAATTGTTTCCCTAAAAGGTAAGATGTACATACATCTTTCTACTAGTCTAAAAAGCAGAATTTTTTCTTAAACAAATACAATATATCTTACTCAAAAGTAGGGGTGTAAATGATGCGAGTCGAACTCGAGTATCATTATACTCGACTCGAACTCGAAAGCTAATACTCGAGCTCGAACTCGACTCGAAAACTCGCGAGTAGTGAAAACTCAAGCTCGACTCGAACTCGAAAGCTAATACTCGAACTCGTTTTAAGCTCGAACTTGTTTCAAGCTCGCTCAAGCTCGAACTCGTTTCAAGCTCGCTCAAGCTCGAACTCATTTCAAGCTCAAACTCAAAATAATTTTAAGCTCAAACTCAAACTAGTGTTCGTATTCAATCATTTAAAAATTCAATGTGTTCATATTTGTTTATATTTGTTTAATTAAAATTGTAAACAAACATAACAAACTATTTGCACCCACTTCCATAGGTACCAACAATTTTTTTTGCCTAACTTCAAACCAAAGGGCTCAAGCCACTAGACACAATAGAAAGACTATGCCACAAAGGCTATGGAATGGCAAGGGAAAGAAAGAAGATGAGTCATATTTATAGTTGAATGCAAAATCCCTAGATGGATTGTCCCACCAATGTGGGATGAGTTTTTAAGCAAAAGGAGGATAAACCTTATTTAAATAATGATACCCACAAGTCATATTATGTGTTATTACTTTTTTTTTTAAAGAAAATGCTAGTAATTCTTTATTAATAATAATAATAATTATATATATATATATATAAATATAATAATAATTATATTATTATTTTAATGTTTATTTCTTTAATATATGTTCTTTAGATTACTATTATAACTAAACGAACATGTGTGTATATATATATATATATATAATATATTCGAGTATCTCACGAGCTTATCGAGTCGAGTATCAGGTCGCTCGACTCGACTCGTTACTATGTCGAGTCGAGCTCGAGTCGAGCCTATTCGAGTCGAGTGTTGACCGAGTCGATCTCGAGTAGCTCGCGAGTTGTCTCGTCTCATTTACACCCCTACTCAAAAGTAGGGTCAAAAAAACAAAAACTATTTCCCTGAAAAGATAAAACATGCACATATATATTTCTTCGACTTCAGAGAACAACCAAAATTATCCTGAACAGGTAAGACGTACACAAATCTTTCTTCTACCTGCAAAAAAAATATTTCCCTAAAGACCCCGATTCGAGAAAAGGTTCTAGAAAGTCATGAACGCACAAAATTTGTATAGCAAACAACGAAATACGGATAGAACCGCTCGTCTACGATTTGAATGACCGTCGACCAAATTATGAGAAAAAATATTGTCGGTTTACATCCTCGTAAACTTATGCAAAATATCGGGAATAAAACGACGATAATGAAGTGTTTGCGACATTCCTTACATACGGGGCAAAAAAAATTAAATCACGGGCCACGGGTCGTGGAGAAACAGAAACAACCGGTAGCTTGGCCTTCGGGTATCATTCCACCACCTTTACTCGTATCGATCGCCTCTAACAATCTCACCACCTCGTCCATCTCGGGTCTCTTGTCGGGATTCGCATCCCAACATTTTTTCAAAATGCTCGCAAACGAACTCGGACAACACTTTGGAATGTCGGGACGTAGATTCTGACACAATGTAAATAAATAAATAAACGTAAAAACTAAAACATAGATAACGGTAATGAGTTGTTCTAAAAATATGTAATTATTACATTTTTTTAATTAACTAAATGACAATTTTACCCTTGATACTAGTAGAGGGAGCAATGAATTTCTTTATCTCATAATCAAGGGTATATCTTTAAGAATATGTTATAGTACGATAATATAAATAAATAAAAGCAAAATACCTGACGAACGACTGCCGAAGATACTTCTGCAAAGCTAAGATCAGCGTACGGCATGTCGCAACAATATACTTCCCATAAGCATATGCCGAAACTATAGACGTCACATTTCCGATTGTAAGGCTTTCCATCGAGAACCTACAAGATTTACCGCTTTTAGATTTTTTCACGAGAAAAAATTTTTACAAGCGGTTTACTACATACAACGCTCGAAGCTAGCAAGCAACGTGCAAGTCTCAAAACACGCACTTTTCACACGGTATAGTTATGATGCAAAAAACGTATGACTTCTCCCTCTGGAGCGCCCCCACTGTACCGGTCCCATAGTCATTATGGGGAGGTAAATCGCGGGTCCTAATGGGGGTAGGTGGGTTGAACCCCAGACCTCCACTCATTCTGTAAGGATGTCCACCTCCTTACCTGCTAAGCTAAAGTCGTTGGGACTCGTGGTAAGAGTTATATCGTTCAGGTTTTCTAGCATTAGGATGTGGAGGGCCGGTTATGGCCTATTTGCTTATAATGTATAACTATTATACAATTTAATTAACTAAATGACAATTTTACCCTTAATAATAGATGGGTAATGAATTTCTCCATCTCGTTATTATGGGTAGAATTGGAAAGTATGCACTTACATTTTGAAAGTTGACACTTGTTTTGGAAGGTAAATGTGAAATTACCCAACTATCCCTACTTAATCAAATTATTATCTAATTATGATTTTTCATATGCATATACATATATAGGGTCAGGTTCAGGTTCATGGAAAAACCACAAAAAAACGGAAAACTGAGGAACACCATGGTAACCCTTTAACCGGGCGGTATGCACTTGTACAGTAATTTGTAACATGCATAAAAACCAAAAAAACAATTTAATTTACTTGTATGTACAAGTGCATACCGTCCATATCAAGGGTTACCAGGGTGTTCCTCAGTTTTTCCTTTTTTTGAGGTTTTCCCTTGAACCTCCATATATATATATATATATATGGAGGTTCAAGGGAAAACATCAAAAAAATGGAAAACTAAGGAACACCCTGGTAGCCATTCATCTGGACGGTATGCACTTGTGCATACAAGTAAATTAAGGTGTTTTTTGGTTTTATGCACTTGTGCATATGCACGTGTACATGTTACAAATTACTTGTATGCACAAGTGCATACCGTCCAGATGAATGGCTATCAGGGTGTTCCTCAGTTTTCCGTTTTTTTGAGGTTTTCCCCCGAACCTGACCCTATATATATATATGTATATGTATATATATACATATATATATATATACATAGTGGAAGGATATTTTGCAACCCTGAAAAACGTTGCAACCCTTGGCAACCCACATCTTAACCGTTAGATTCATGATCGACGGTTATTTTATTTTTATTTTTCTGTTTTTTTTTAATTAGAAATATTGGGCCCCATATCTATTGTAACCGCCGATCATGAATCCGACGGTTAAGATGTGGGTTGCAAATAAAACAACCCCCTATATACATATATATATATATATATACACATATGTATATATATATATATGTATATATATAGTTTTTGTATAATACGGAAAAACTCACACACACGTCTGACATTTGGTGAGTTGAGGTTGGGATCTACCGAACCAGGGCCGGTCCTAGGGTTTTTGATGCCCTGTGCGAAAACGTCAAGAAAATGCCCCTATACCAATTTTTTAAGAAAAAAGAATCGAAGAAACATTCGATTTTTAAAGGGTTTGGAACGTAGTTAAGTTAGGTGACTCATCCTCACATTGATTTTTATTAATTATAATTAAAAAAAATCAACGGGGGACATAAAAACCAAAATCCCAAATTACAAAATAAAGAATGATAAAAGGATAAAAACTGAATTAAGATCGTGCTTCTTTCTTTTTCAGTTTTCCTTTTTCCAAATAGAAATTAGCAAATAGAACCTTACTTCAATAGAACTTAAAACTAAAAGATAAGGAAAACTAGAATTAGTCTTAAGTAAAATAGTAAATTACATCGAAGTTAATGTCATAGTAAGCAAAGAGCAAAACCAAAACTCAGAAAGTTACAGGTCTAAGTCTAAAGTCTAAATCTAATATGGTAATGCCAACTGAAATTAAACAAAAAGTCAAAAGAACAATAATAAATTGTAAAATTCGTAATTCATGTTATTGTTCATTGCAAAGAACAAGTGCTCAATAAGGCAATATTACAATATCTTGTTATTGTTATGCAATGTGCTCCAACTGTGTTGATACAGTGATGTGTTCATGTGCATTAATTGTAAATTTCAATATGTAAAACGAACAAAATGAACACGAAAGGAGGCTTGTTTGTGTTCGTTCGTTTAACGTAACCGAACAAATAAACAAACACGAATGATAAAAGAACGAAATTTTTTGTGTTCTTGTTCGTTCGTTTAACTTAAGCGAACAAATGAACAACGGTAAACAAATGGAATTTTTTGTATTCTTATTCATTCGTAAAGAAAATGTGTTTGTTATGTTCGTTCGTTAAGATATTAAACGAACAAACATAAAAGAACGGAACTTTTTGTGATCTTATTCGTCCATTAAGAAAATTTGTTTGTTCGTTTTTGTTCGTTAAGATGCTAAATAAAAATCAGCTTGAGTTGTTGAAATGTTGGGCTTTCACCGGTTCACAATGCATATTCAGTATCCATCACTACGGATACTACCAGGCCTTGGTCTGTTTTTATAGTTAAAGTCCAATTGTCCAATTCCCAAATTAATAAACCAAAAACTAGTAATAGATGACAACTTGATGCCCCCTCGGGCTTTGATGCCCTGTGCGGTTGCACAGGCTGCACGTGGCCGATAACCCGGATACCGCTACGCCAATGAATTCTCTCGTATCTAATTTTTATTTTTTATACGTACCTCAGGCGCCATGTAACCAAGAGTTCCCGTTTCACCCGTCATGTCTCTCGGGTTTTGAGCTTCAACACGAGCAACGCCAAAATCAGCAATCTTTAGGGTTCGATTCAAATCCAAGAGCATATTTTCAGTCTTCACGTCACGGTGCACAATCTTCTTAGAGTGAAGGTAGCTTAGGCTGCAAAAAAATCAAGAAAACATCACAAAAACAAATCTCATTAAAAGACGCATGATTTACATCACTCAGGCCTCTCTACGCCACCCCGTTACGTTATTATTTTCAAGAAAAAGAATAGAACCGAGCTTACCCTCTAGAGAGATCTAAAGCGAGTTGAACGACAACCTTGAAAGATAGTTTCTTTCTACAATTCCGGATCAAATATTTCTTGAGCGTTCCACCGGGAAGATACTCCACCACGACACAACAAGCCCTAGAGGGTAGAGAATTTTGGGCGGCATTCGAGGTGTTGTTTGTCGGGATCTTGAGATCCGAGGTTCCCATTGAAGCTCCAACAAACTACAATATCAAAAGAGAAGATAAGAATAAAAAACGTAAACTAAAGCAAACAAACGAGCCCAGTATATCCCACTCAGAGGTGGGCCCCAAGGGGTAAGATGTAAGCAAACCTGACCTCTACCCTAAAGAGTAGAGCGACTGTTTTCGTGAAGACCAGTGACGAAACAAGTAATTTTGTTAGTGGGGTCGGAATTTAAATTTAAACTTTTG
The DNA here is from genome assembly GCA_954870635.1 of Arctium minus. Taxonomy (NCBI): domain Eukaryota; kingdom Viridiplantae; phylum Streptophyta; class Magnoliopsida; order Asterales; family Asteraceae; genus Arctium; species Arctium minus. The sequence goes on from OX941096.1 coordinate 64,165,671, forward strand.
AAATGGAGAAAAACGGATACATTAAACATTGAAATGTGATATGAGTAAGCAATAGCAATAACTTGATACCAATTATCGGAATTTTAGATGTAGTTATAAGTGTAATAAGTAAAAAACCTTGGTGACATTTGGATGATCGAGTTTATGCCACACGGCAACTTCTTGTCGAAAAGATGTCCGAAGATTGGCAGTCTCAGCAGCGGTCGCAAGACCATCCTCTCCCCAATCCAATACCTTCACTGCAAGATTTAAAATCGTTCAAAATTACACGACTTGATATGGGTTTGAATGAACGAGCATAAAGATATCTTCATAGAATTTACCACATAATCATCTCATCATAACAAGTCTATAATTTGAATCAATACCCACAAAAATCGAAACTTGAAACATACCCAACAACCATTGATTCAAAATAAACGATTATAATAAGCATTAACTCATTTCCCGCCGCCGGGGGGGGGGGGGGGGGGGGGGGGGGACTTTGCACAAATTCACAAAGGTTCAAGTTCGTATCATGTGGGGGATGGACTTGAACCACTCTGCTAGCCTTGGCCTATGAGTCAACTCTGAAATGCCTCCTTCCATGTGGTTCCTAGGGGCCGTGTGGGGCTGGTCGGGGTTGCTGATAATCAAATTTTTTTTGTTCAAATAATGAGCATAAATAAATCTTTATGGAATTTACAACATGATCATCTCATCATTACAAGTCTAACAATTGAATCCAGACCCACAAACAAGGGTGTTAGCGGGTTGGGTTGGGGGTTTGAGGCGTTTAAAAAACCCAACCCAATTACAGCATTTTGAAAAAATCTCAACCCAACCCAACCAAACTCGGGTTTGGTTGGCGGGTTGCTATCATTCTTAAATAAATATGCCTCTTTGATTTTTGGTGACTTAGGAGTATTGTCCATTGCTCGATTTAATTCTATACACATAACAAACATGCAATATTTTGAATTATTGATACACATATACATACAAAAATTCAAACATGAAAGAAACCCAACATCCATTAATTCAAAATTAACCATTATAATGATCATAAAGAAATCTTTATGCAATTTACCACATGATCATATCTCATCATAACAACTCCACCAATTGAATCAATACCCACAAAAATTGAAACTTGAAAGACACCCAGCACCCATTAATTCAAAAACAACAATTATAATGAACATCAATAAATCTTTATAAACCCTATCAATTGAATCAATACCCACAAAAAATTGAAAACAAAAACAACCATTAATGAGCATAAAGAAATCTTTATAAACCCTATCAATTGAATCAATACACACAAAAATTAAATCTTTAAAACACACAAAATCAACCCTTAATGAGCATAAAGAAATCTTTATAAACCCTATCAATTGAACCAATACCCACAAGAATTAAACCTTTAAAACACACAAAACAACCCTTAATGAGCATAAAGAAATCTTTATAAACCCTATCAATTGAACCAATACCCACAAAAATTAAACCTTTAAAACACACAAAAACAACCCTTAATGAACATCAAAAAATCTTTATAAACCCTATCAATTGAACCAATACCCACAAAAATTAAACCTTTAAAACACACAAAAACAACCCTTAATGAACATCAAAAAATCTTTATAAACCCTATCAATTGAACCAATACCCACAAAAATTAAATCTTTAAAACACACAAAAACAGCCATTAATGAATAAACTCTATCAATTGAATCAATACCCACAAAAATTTGAAACTTTAAAACACACAAAAACACCCATTAATGAACATAAAGAAATCTTGATAAAAAAAAACCTTTACCTGCAACATCTTGACCATCATAAACACCTCTGTAAACAGTACCATAAGTGCCATGAGCAATAACATTCCTTATATCCAATTTAGCTAAATCAATTTCCCATTCTTCTTTCTTTGTATTAACATCCTTATTATCTCTATCTCTTGACCAAACCCTACTCAAATGTTTATCCAATTGAACATCCCAACTCTTGAAATCAATCTTATCTGCCCTCAAAAACAAATCTTTATTACTAATATTGCCCAATTCCTTTGACTTTGACCCTAACCCACTTAGTTGACCACCAGAATTTTTTGGGGAAGAACCCACACTTCTGGATTCAGATTTCTTGATAGCAGTTTCATCATCAATTCCTTCTTGAAATTTCTTCAAATCCATGGTTTGTTTAGCAAAAAAGAAAGATGAAGGACACAAAAAAGTGTTGAAAAGCCAGGGTAGAGTAAAAAATAAGGAAAAATCAAAATAAATTAATAATCAAGATTTTTTACATAATTTTTTTTTTCAAGATTTCTTGAAAATCACTTAAAACCCTTTAAAAATTTTGGAGATTTTGATAGACCTTAAAAATCAAGAGATTTGGAGTTTAACTGTGAACAAAAGTAAGAAAGAAATTAAAACCCAGATGGAAAAAAGTGGAATTTTTCAAAGATTGGAAGGATTGTGACCTTAATTTTCTGAAAAAAGATGGATATTTTTTGAAGGTTGGATTAAAAATGAAAATAAAAAAAATAAAATAAAAAACCTGAAAAGAAGGGATTTTGGTGGTGGAGAGAAGGGGGGAATTGGAATTTGGTGGTGGAAAGAAGAATCAGCAAAGGAAGTGGAGAGGGATACAAGGCTTGATGGTTCCAACAATAGTTACTAATATATATTCCTAATATATATGTAAAATATATTTATATATATATATATATATATATATATATGTTATATGTGACTATTTCAATTTTCACTTCTAAAATTGATAGAAAATTCGTCTCTTAAAAATAAATGGGGATTTTGTCAAATTAATGCAAGATATATTGGAAAGAGATATTTTATTGTTTTCCATCCTCCTAAAATTGTATGATATTGTTTTTAGATTATATTTTATTTATTTGTAACATCTATGTTTTTTAATCTGAGTAGAAAAGAAGGAAAAAGAAAGGAAAAATAATTATTTATATTTTCAAGAAAGAAAATAAAATAAAATGAAAGAAAAATAAATTAATTTTTAAGGGTTGTAATTCTTTTTCTTTTATAATTTATATTTGAAAGAAAAGTTTTATAAAAGATATAGAGTTAACTACGATTTTCGTCCCTGTGGTTTGCTATTTATAACGATTTTCGTCCCTGGTCTTTGAAAACTGCTTTTTTCGTTCCTATGGTTTCCATTTTCTTCTATTTTCGTCCTTCAGCCCATCTCCGTTAGAAATCAGACGGTAACCCTTCACATGTGCCTTGCATGTGATGGCCAATTGTGTCTTTTCCACTCACATGGACCCTCATCCTTTTCTTTTTGTTTTACCCTAATAAATTCCCAACGTTTGACATCAGTCATCTTTGTTCTTCCCTACACCTTTTCACTTTAACCCTGTGTAAAAAACTAGGGTTTTTTTTACTCTTAAACCATCTCAATCTTTGTCCCACGCTCTTCAATTCACGTATTGTGCACGACCAGCTCGAATCTGATGTGGCAGCTTCGAGAATCTTATCAAGTGGTTCACCCGTATGAAGTTTACAGTAAGTGTTGTTTTGTATTTTCAAGTTTAAAACTATTCTTTACATATGGTTTGTCGTTTATTCTCTAATAATAGTAAGTGATTTGTGTTTTATGTTGCAGAAAATCATCCCACATTTTTTTCTTTGAAGATTAATCATGGTGGGTTTTTTTCCAACTTTCCTGGAAGGAGGTATATCAATGGAAAGGTAAGTCATGTGGACCTCATAGATGGTGATGAATTTTCAGTACATGACATTGATGCAATGATGCAACAGTTGGGGTATGGTGATGATGGTAAGAAGCTATATTACCATTTCATGATACCAAACACAGATCTGGATTTTGGTTTACAGGCACTAGGTAGTGACCAAGATATGGTTGTTTTGTTAAAGTATGTTGGTAAGTATAAAGAACTAGATTTTTATAGTGAACATGGGATCACCAACTTGAAAACCTCTCTCATGTTACCTCCTGATCAGTCTTTAACAAAACATCCAGATGTTGGAAAGAAGCAACTATTATTACCATGGGTTGAAAAGGGCAACAACACTTGCTTGGGTGAGGGAAGTGGGAGTTTTTTGGGTGCAATTACAAAAAGACCTAAATGATGAATTCGAACCATTTTGGAGTGATGAAGCTAGGACAGAACATGAGATTGATAATTCAGATAAGGATTATTATTTAGATGAGGAAGATGATTATGTAGGGGGAACAAAAAACATCCCAACTCTGGATGTGGATGTGGATGTGGATGTGGATGTGGATGTGGAAGTGGAAGTAGATGAAGTTGCATTAAATCTTTCTGATAAAGACACTTGTTCAGATGATAGTGATTATGATTTGATAATGAACAAACGGTTGAGGAAGGCAAGAAGGGAAAACTTAAAGCAACAAGAATCAACACCTTCCAACAGTAAGGTACATTTCTTTGTTGGCCAATCATTTGGTAGTAGGGCTGAAGTGAAGAAGTTGATAAGATTACATGCGATAGAAACTAGGAGGGACCTTGTAATTGTTAAAAATGATTTAACAAGGATGAGGGCAGTTTGTAAGGGGAAAATCCCTTCATTTAATTGTGATGTTGGTAGTACAAGTGGGGGGAAACAGGTTGGTGGGTCAAATGAGGAAGTAAAAACAAGTTGTCCTTGGGTATTGCATGTATCCACATGCAAGAAAGATGAATCGTGGGTTGTTAAGACACTTGTTGATATCCACAAATGTATTCACCCAAGAAAAGTTAAGCAATGCACTGTCAGTTTCTTAGCACAAGAACTTGTAGAGACTATTAAACCTAACCCAAGCATTCCAGTTAAGGCTGTTCAAGACCATTTTCAGAAGAGGTATCAACAAACCTTTTCATCTATGAAATGTTTTAGGGCAAAGCAAATGGCGGAAACTCACGTTAGGGGTGATTATGAGCAACAGTATGGGAAGTTAAGGGACTATGTTATGGAACTGCAAAGAACAAATGAAGACACGACTGTAAAGTTGGATGTGGTTAGTGAATTCCATCTTTCTAGTCCGACAAGGCAATTCAAGAGGATATACGTATGCTTAGGGGCTTTGAAGAAAGGATTCCAAGCTGGTATGAGGGATATATTGGGACTTGATGGAACTTTTATGAAAGGCCCTTTTCCAGGGCAACTATTAACTGCAGTAGGAGTTGACCCCAACAATGGCACATATCCTTTAGCTTATGCGGTGGTTGAAGCCGAGACAAAAAATTCATGGACCTGGTTTTTGGAGTACCTTGGGGATGATCTTGAGTTAGGTAGAAATTCCAATTTCACATTTGTTAGTGATCGACAGAAGGTATCCCTTTATCAATTTCATATTTATTGTTTTTTTTTGCTTTACTTAATTAACTTGCTATCATTTGTTTAATTAATTTATTTTTGTTTGCACTAGGGGATAATACCAGCTATTGCAAAAGTGTTTTCAAATGTTGAACATAGGTTTTGCCTACGACATATCCATGAGAACATGAAACAACAGTGGAAAGGCAAAGCGTATAAAGACCATTTATGGAAGTGTGCAACAGCAACCAATGTCCCTTTGTTTGATAAGTCGATGGCAGACTTTAAATCATTCAACGATAAAGCGTATGAATGGTTGCTCCAAATTCCACCTCAACATTGATCTAGGGCGCATTTTAGTGGTAACTGATTAAATACTTATAATTCATCACATGATTTGTTCATACATTCGACGTATTGTGACGTACTTATTTACTTTTACAGGAAGGTGTCATTGTGACGTATTGTTGAACAACATTTGTGAAGTTTTCAACCTACAACTCATAGATGCAAGAGACCAACCTATCATCACTACTTTGGAATACATTCGCGAATATTTGATGAAACGTATAATGAAGGTTGATAAGATGATTGCCAAGGCCGAGGGACCATTGACACCGACTGCTACAAAGTTATTCAAGGCCATTCAGTCTGAAGCTTCCCAACAAAATGTGTTGTGGAATGGTGGCCATAAGTATCAGGTAAGTGGATCTTGGATGGAACAACATGTTGTGGATCTTCAGGACAAGAGTTGTTCTTGTAGAAAATGGGAATTAACCGGGATTCCTTGTAAACATGCCGTTGCCACAATCTGGTACGTGGCATAAAATGGAGGAAATGTAGGCTTACCTAAGATGTGGGTGCATCCATGCTATTGGCTTGATACATGGAAGGCAGTATATAGTTTCAAGATTAATCCATTAACTGGCATGAATATGTGGCCCAAGTCAAGTTGCCCAACGATATTGACCCCACCGCTACACCACAAACAAATTGGGAGGCCCAAGAAGAAACGAACGAAAAGTGTTGATGAGTTGAGTCAACCAGTGGTCAAGGGAGGTAAACTTTCAAGGATTGGGAAAACTGTCACATGTATTAAATGCAAAAAGAAAGGTCACAATTCAAGGACTTGCAAAGGACAACTCTAGATTGTGTGTGACTGGCATTTTGGTGGTTAACCCTTTTTGGTAGATTGTGTTGTTTGACAATAGTGGTTAACCCTTTTTGGTAGATTGCGTTGTTTGACAATAGTGGTTAACCCTTTTTGGTAGATTGTGTTGTTTGACAATGGTGGTTAACCCATTTCATCCTTGTAATGGCATTTTGAAACAATGGAATTATGTTTTGATCCTTGTAACGGCCTTCTGAAACAATGATTAATGGAATCATTGTACACCGTGCTGTTGATTTTATTTATTAATGTTCTGTTTTCATTTTAAGGTTCTGTATATTGTGTTTTCTTTGTTAAGGTTTTGTTTTCATTTTAAGGATTTGTTTGCATTTTAAGGGTCTGTACATTGTGTGTGTTGTTTTTTTTCTTTGTTAAGGTTTTGTTTTCATTTTAAGGTTATGTTTGCATTTTAAGGGTCTGTACACTGTGTTGTTTGAATTTTTTGTTAAGGTTTTGTTTTCATTTTAATGGTTTGTACGCTGTGTTGTTTATTTTTTTTGTCAATGTTCTATTTGCATTTTAATGTTCTTTACACTGTAAGTTGTTGATTTTTTTGTTCATTTTATAGATACAGTAGGTGCCATTTTCAATTAATGGATTCATGGAATTCTTCACATTGTTGTTGCTAGACACAGTAGGTACCATTTTCAATTTCAAGAGTACCATCATTGTAATGGGTACCATCTTTGTAATTAGTACCATTTTCAATTTCAAGAGTACCATCTTTGTAATGGGTACCATCTTGCAATTTCAAGACACAGTAGGTACCTACTCCCATGTAAATATGGGTACCATCTGTTTTTCTTTTACCATTTTCATTTCAATAGTGCTTTGGTATATGGATTCCATTACTAGTGATGAGAAAATGAAATATGGACCTGCTCTTAAATATGGATTACCAAATGAAATATGCCAATTTCATCTTTTGCAGATCCATTTTTGGTTTTTAGAGGGATCAAACAGAGTTTTGGATTACCAAATGAAATATGCCAATTTCATCTTTTGCAGATACATATGGTAATAAACAAATCCAAGTAACAAGAAAATTTTGTTCATTAACAAGGAAAACAAGAGGTACATTGCCAAAGCTACCGGCTTTGATACATAAATTGGGTTCTTCATAAAGCAACCCAACAAAAAACTACCAGACTAGCCTAACAAAAAATTACAAGGGCTATCCAACAATTTACTGATAAAAGAAAAAAATTGTCAATGCAATCCAACTAATAAATGAAATCATTTTCCATTTGCGAACTTCAACGGTCTTGGCTCTTACAGTGGCTTCAAGAGTATTTTTCGACCTCAGTAATCCGGGAATGATTTCCATAGCTCGTGGACACATAGGATTGTCAACCCAATCGATAAACCCACAATTAGATACCTGTTAAATTGGAGATGTAAAAATTAGGTCAAACAAAATCAAATGAGTTGTAAAAGAGAAACTTACATTTCTTGAACATGAATAGAAACGACGTCCGGGATTTGCCCTAGTCCACGAAGTTCGAATCACTGCCATAGCTCCACAATCGCATATAACCATGGAAACTTTGAATTTTTGAACTAGCTGCAAATCGAGATGGTTTCTTAACACATACATGGAAAAAGTGAAAGGTATAGTAGAAGAGACAGAGAGCGTGGGGAAGAAAGGGGAAAGTGAATAGGAGGTCAAGAGTTTAGAAAGGTATCTTATTTAAACCGGTTAAAATAAAAAGAATTGGAAAAGACACAATTGCCCATCACATGCAAGGCACATGTGAAGGGTTACCGTCTGATTTCTAACGGAGATGGGCTGAAGGACAAAAATAGAAGAAAATGGAAACCATAGGGACGAAAAAAGCAGTTTTCAAAGACCAGGGACGAAAATCATTATAAATAGCAAACCACAGGGACGAAAATCGTAGTTAACTCAAAGATATATATATATATATATATATATATATTATTTTATTTTTTTCTTGATTTCTTTTTTCTATTTTCTTTCTCTTTCCTTCCTTTTATTTGAAAAAAAAAAGGTTCGAAAAAGTGCCTACAAGAGGTTTACGTGTGGGTGTTTGGAGTTCTGTAGCATTCGATGATACAGTTATGATTTAATGAAGTACTTATGTAGCGTAACAAGTTTTTATATTTTTTTTAAAATAAAGACAAAATTCAAAAAAAGACATTTAACTTAAATTGTTTCTTTATTTTAAAGATTCTAACATAAATTATATTATTAAAGTATTTGACACATTTATATCTTAACAAGGTTATATTTTTTGTCAAATAATAATTTTATGTTCTCTCTTCTCCAAAATAAATAAAAACAATAATTAATGGAGTATATTTTTTATCTCTTTATTTAATTTTGGAAATCTCTTATATCCCCTCTAAATATGGATAATTATTTATTGCTCTCTTTCTTTTCTCCATTTTGGATGATATTTTTAGGATTTTGTTAGAAAAATAATATCATAAGCTCTTTTTTTGTTGTTTGAGATTACGTTCTAGATCCTTTAACGAGTTGCAATAAAATTTATTTTTAGTTAATGTTCGATTAGAGGTATTAAGCAGTCATTAATAGTAATGGGTTTATTCCTTCACAAGCCGAAATTTCATTCCAGGTTAAATTTGGTGAGGAGAATGAAATTCATTCTCATTTTCTGTCATTTTCATTCGTATGACTGAATCAAACAACTTGTTATTATACGCAAATTAAAAAAAAAAAAAAATATATATATATATACACACATGTATGTTGCTTCAAGATATATTTTTTTCGAATGGTTATATTTAAAAGTACAAATAAATCCGTACAAACATTAAGACTTTGTTTGACAAACTAGCTTATAAGCTAGTTTGTAGCTGATAAGCTAGCTTTTCAAAATAAGTTAGCTTATGGTAATCCAAACATGTACACTAGCTTATAAGCTAGTTTTTTTTTTGTCAAACATAGCCTAAATACAAAAATATATAAAAGTAAATAAGTTAAAAAAACAATTTATTTAGACAAAATTTAATATAATATATTAACGATTTCTATTTGTATTAAATATTATATATATATATATATATATATAATTGTGAAACAAGTACATTTACAGTTTTTGTTGGGAAGTTCGTATTATTGCAAATGAATTACAAGGCTTATTTATGAATTAGGATGATAAATTATTGATTAAAAAAACTATCTCGGATAAAATCGGTTAACTGATGATAAATTTGGGTAAAATGTTGATTACCTGTAATCCCAATTGACCTCACACAGAACCCCCCTCCAAATACACTAATGTGATGAGGTATTTTTTTGGTTTACTCAGCGGCTCAAACTGGTAGGAAACAAAATGATGATAAATTAGTTACTAAAATTTAAAAAAAGTAGCCTTTAAAATGAAGTGTCTAAGTGTTAACAAAAAAAAAATGTTCTTCAAAAAAAGAAAAAAAAAATCATTGAAGTTTTTCCAACAAATTTTTCAAAAATTTTATCCAAAATGGAGAAAATGAGCGGGAGGATGTGAAAATTTTCAAATTTGGAGAACTCATAAAAATGATTATCAATAAAGGAAAATATTTTTTATTATATTTCCACCAATAGAAAAAACTTTGAAATTAAATTATCTTCAAGATTCTCCAAAAAATTTCTAAAATAGATAATCAAACTTTAAAATTTTTAAAAAAATTGCACTTAATTTCAATATTTTCTCCAGTTTAGATGTTACAACATTAATTATGTTATTAAAATTTACATACATTAAATAAAAAAATATGTATTCTAAACATATAATTCAATGTTTTATTGATGTGTGAATAGAGAAATTAATTTTTTTATTCATTTCCACCGATGACATTGAACTATTATTATTATTATTATTATTTTATATAAACTCTTTTTTAAAAAATGTATTAAGATGATAAATTTATAGAATATTTTAATATATAATAGATGTTGAAATCTTTAAAATAGATAATCTATTGGAGTTAAATATAAATTTTTTTAGAGAATTTAATTTTTAATTACTATTTTAGAGAAATTATAAAGAATCGGTTGGAAATGCTATTACACTCAGTTTTGTATTTTCTCTATTCTAGAGAAAGTAGTGAAAAATATATTCAAACAAAAAAATTGTTTAAAAGTCTCTTAATTTTCTTATTTTTAAAGAATCTATTAAACATACTTTTATATATATATATATATATATATATAGAGAGAGAGAGAGAGAGAGAGAGAGAATGATGATAAGATTTTGCTTAATCTATATACTATATTATAAAGTATATATAAAAAAACTCTTAAAAATAATTGTTGAAGCTTAATGTACCGCTATTTAATTATAATTAATTAAAATCTCTTAAAAATAACCATTAAAATTTTATGTACTACATTTAATATTATTTATTAATATTCAATCCTTATCGCTGACCACTTTAACTGCCCTAAAATCACTCCGCACTTCAACTCTCCTAAAATTACTCTCCGTATAACCAAATACATGATAAAAATCAAATTTTAAATATAAAAAATCTAAAATATAATTAAGAAAATCTAACAGAATATTTAATATTTATTTTATAAACAAAACATTATATTATTAAACCTAAAATAAATTACATTATTATTAAACTATCGAATAAACTCTTAAAAACAAGCTTTTATACATTAAGTACTGATTATTGATACACGTTACTTAAAATTCAAGATTACAAGATTACAAGTCATGAGTACAAATTTCTATACTTATATGTTTGAATTCATAACTAGCTGATAAACATAATCAAAACAGGACAAAATCTCAATTTAAATATAAAAAATTTAAAATATATAAGATAATCATTAAATTCTAACAAAATACTTAATTTTTTTATATAAAAAAATTATATTATTAAGCCTAAATTAAAAAATTTATAAAAAAATTATTATCACTATCTCAAAACCATCCAAAATCGTTCTGTAAATTGCTAAAAAAAACATTAAAATAGTAATGTATCTCACTGTATTGCTAGACTACGTTTCTAGTTTTGTAATGATGGATTAATGGTTAATAAATAAATATAAAATTATTGTTTTGAAAAGAAATTGAAATAAATAAATAAAAATAAAAAAGTGGCGTGATGGACGAATATGGGTCGGCGACGACATTGGAAAAACCGTCGCTACGGAAACGACATTCGGATCTACACAAAACGACAATTGGAAAAAGTATTTCCTTGTACGTCAATATCCACCATTCCAAATTTTTTTTTATTTCTAAAATGTCAATTGGTTTTTTATTCAATTAATTTAGAGTAAACTTCAATTTTGGTCCTTGAGGTTTAACGAAAAATATGAAAGTGGAACTAAATTTTGATAAATCTAGAAATCATCCTTGTGGCTGTGGTTTTTATTTTACTTTAGAAGTGGTTCTTGATAATGGTCGTTAAAACTCTGTTTATTTTCTTTGTTAGAAGTAGAACGAGCGACATTTCAGTCTTTTCATCAAGATTTTTAATTTTCTTCTAAATAATAACATAACATTTTATTTTATATTTTATTTTATTATAAAATTTTCCTCTCAGTCAAAAATTTTATTATAGGTTTTGTTGTAAATCCTCGGCGCCGACGGAGCGAGTACACCGACAAGGATGGACCCACGTGGTTTTTATGGTGGCTCGTGCAATTGTTTCGTTCTTCCTTCGTAGTGTAAAAAATTAATAGGTCGTGAGAAATCTCACCATATAATTTGTTGTGTATCGCCATGTATATTTTGTAACTACAATGAGGACACAAGTTTTCTTTGTTAGGGGGTGTTTGGGATTGCTTATTTAAAACAACTTATGCTTATTTTGAAAGTGTTTATAACAACCCAAAACTTAAAATCAACATAAACAAGCATATCACAATTCCATACCAAGAAAGGTCTTACAATAACAATCAGATTTGAGGTTTTTAAACCAAACAACCTATTACACAACTGAGAGTAAATTTAAATTTTCTAAAAAGAAAGTCTTCTATTAACGAAACTGCTTAAATCTTCTCCTTGCCTTTACCCGAGCCCCTAGCTTCGCGCCCACCTGAAAATAGGTTTTTATTTTTGAAAGAGCGAGGGTTAGACCAACGGTCTAGTGAGACTCCCTTAACAACACTTTAAAATCCAATAATCAAAAATAAATATGCGATAAATAACTCAATTTAAATTTATCAAATCTTCACACTTTCATCAAACACTTTGGCTCACACTACCATCACCCGCAAGTAACGGTGTGTCTGGCTCACACTGCCTTATTTGGGCCCCCCCAATGGCATAAACGAACCCCCCCCCCCCCCCCCCGCCGGTATGAGCACAGGCGGAAACCCCCCCCCCCCCACCCGACTTTGAGCACAAAGCAAATAAAACAATGTATGCATACATTTCTACTAATAAATAACAAAATACATATCATGGACTTTTAACAATTCTCACATATCAAATAAACATTTGTAAGGAAGAATCTTATTTAAACTCGCATGCACAAATAGTCGTCTTTAATCTTTAAAATTTAATTTAAAGAAAAACTCACCTGGAGTCTTCAGCTCAACACTCGAGTCTACTCTTTTAACTCGGTCCGAAACCTATAAAGGAAACATTGACCGGTGAAACCCCGATTCTTCCTATTTTGAACAAGGTTGACCTTAACACCCTAATCCCAACGCCACCTATTCCCTAAAATTATCCTCGACCCACAAGAATAATATCTCGAACCAAAGTACTTTGGGTCCATGAAATACAAATAAATGACAATTGGGTCGGCCTACTAGAAACCCAAGTCCAACACTCAAAACCTAAAAATAATATATGGGCTTCGGCCCAACCACAAAGTCCGGGGACCGGGGCCTTCATGGCCGCCCGGTGTGTGTAACACCCTCAAATCTGAAGATAGCAACTTATTAAAATTTTTCTAAATACATCAATAAATACTTCAAACTACAAACACAAATTAAGAATTAAGCTCAACACATATACACATTATATACCACAATCTATGGTAAGGACGAGTGCTACTAAACCCAAACATAATACTATCTCCAACCTGCGGAAGACTTCTCTCACTACATACACTTGCACAAGGCTAAAGCTCGACTTCTCGAAGCATTGCTAGAACCGAACCCCCAACAGGAACCTGATGCATATGCCGACAAATAAAAAAGTTAGGCTTAACGTCTAGTGAGCTCAAGAGTTTTAACATGAATGAATAAATCTTTAAAAGCAAGGAAACCAGTTTAAAGCGAGATCCTTCGAAATAATATACTTTAAAATGGAAACGACACATTTTCCCACAATATGCACTTTTAAAGACAATGCCCCCAAACACACGTTTCATATAAAAATGATGTAATCCGGAACTCACCCAATATGGGGTCATAGTTCGATATTCCAATTCATGGAAATGTAAAATAATACCTTATATTCCAAAACACCCAGAACACGGGCGGGACATAATACTCGACCCTTATGTAAAGGAAAACGATTTATAATAATAGGGTACACCATTGGAAATATGTAACTCGAATTAATACTCACGCGACCATAAATTGTAATGAAATCCAAATACCGAAACGTGGAAACGACGCGGTCCATTCGACTTTAATATACGTGGGAAGAACCCAATATTAGAGCCAACATTTACCATCAACCACTAAAACTCACATTGGTAAAATACCATATTACCATGAAAAATACCACGAATCAACGATGAAGAGATCCGTATACACCGAGAATAGAAAAAACGCAAGTAGGCCGTTCACGCGACTTCCTTGCATATCATCTAAACGTTTCCACCTTGGGTAGCGAGAACACGTGAATGGGCCCACCCGCGATGTTATTGGATTCTACCCGAACACCCCGACATCCTGGTTCTCATGCCTCTACCGAGCATCATACCACGGACCCCGCGGTGTTACTGGATTCTACCAGAACACCCCGACATCCTGGTTCTCATGCCTCCACCGAGCATCATACCACGGACCGTTTAACGCCTCTGGCCTTACTCCATTAGAGTTCCACTTTCGAGGGCTTACAGGCGTGAGCGCCTATCCAATCTAGACGAGTTCCAACTCTATAGCCCGAGCCACATATTCCTACTCGCTAGCAAACCCGGGCGATCACTAAATGTAACCCAAAACCTCAGGCCTTACCAAACAGACAGACTTACGTGCCTATGGATCCAATACAACACTGTCTAACATTACATGACTCCAATTGAATGACCAACGCACTCAAGACATGTAACTCCCCAACGATACGAAATTAATCGTCATCTTATTCAAAACCCCCACAGGTTATAATTCCGGACAAATGTCCACACGACTCATTTTAAGCCAACACTGAGCTAAGATGCTCAAAACCCATTTGACCAATAATTATCGGCCCTCCCAATAATGAAATGTCTTTTAAAAATAACGTTTATGAAGACACACACTACAAGGACGCATTTAACCCAAAACTTAACACGTAATGGGACCAAAGGTTTTCCAAAGGGTTTATGAATGCAATTACACCAAAATGCATATAACATGAACTAGACTTCATTTGTACCAAAATCCCCAAAATGCATAAATCATGCTGTTATTTATCAAGATGTTCAAATCCAAAATATGAGCATTTATGAAACAAAAATAAACCGTGTTTATCAAATATGAAAACTCATTGAAATACTCACGCTTTGACAAATACCCAGTGAAATACATTTTTACTTCAAAACATTCAAAACTTATCAGCAGTTAACCATTTCACGTAAAACACTTTAAAATAACCATTTTGGCATGTACACCGTTTTCACAAATCAACTTGAACTCATCTTGCTAGATTTAGGCTAAATCTAGATTTCACCCAACGAGCTCTTTGCAGGCCGCTTGAATCCTCAAGCCAAAAACTTCCAAAACCTAGATCCAACATTCCATCCCATAAATAACCATTTTCGACCATAAGGAAACATTCTCCAAACATAAAATACCAAGATCTCAAACAAGATCAAACCCTAATTTCTCCAAGACCATCAAATCCGAGATTTGAGATATCGAACCTTAAGAAACCACCAATGGAGCATTTATAACCTTATTACAAGAAAACTTACCCTTGAAGACAAAGAGACTTCCGAGAACACCCAATTCAACACTTCAACCCGAGCTCCCAACCGATGAACTTGATGAGGAAGATGAAGATGGAGGTTTTGTGGTTCAAGGTTCCAACTAGTTAGATGATGAAGAATCATGTGGTTCAAGGGGGAAAACCATCAAAATGGGTTAGGGTTCGGTTTTGGGGTTTGGGAGAGAAAAGGGAAGGAATTAGGAAGTGATAATGAGGGAAATGGTTGAGAATCGCGACTTTAAAAGACCCTGGGGCCGACCGCGATTGTGCCAGGGCACTATCGCCAGGGCACTATCGCTAGGGCACTATCGCCCAGAACGTACCGCGGGCACACCCCCGCTAGCGATTGTGCCCGGCGATTGTGCCCAGGGCACTCTCGCCAGGGCACTATCGCCCAGAGTGTACCGAGGCTTGTTACTTCCTATTTTCCGCACAGACCACTCATAACGCGATAAGGCTTAATAGGTAAGATATAGGGGATGAAATTCTATGATAAGAAACAAGAATTTCTCAAAGGGTTAACTTCACGGGTAGAGATTTACGAGTGTTACAGTGTGAGTAGTGACCGGGGTCTCCCCCCCACCGACCGGGGCCGCTCCTCCCACACCGACCGGGGTCCAAACCAAACAACGACCGGTCTCTACCCCGACCGAGGTCCACTTTCGACCGGACCCTACCTCGACCGAGGTCTACCCTCGACCGGACCCTACCTCGACCGATGTCTACTCTCGACCGAAGGCGATTTTGGGGTTTCGAACACTGGTTGATTCAGAACAAAATCCAAGGACATTTCTACCTCTAACAATCAAACCCACCAACACTCCCAATCTCAAGAGATTAGGATAGAATATACTAAAATCCCAATTAATGAATCAAACTCAAACATGGCATAACTCGATCGACCGCAGGGAACCCGATTGGATTTTTGGTCAACTTAAATCAAATCTAGCAGTAAAGTTAAACTCAGTTTACAAGGAAGGAAATACACTCCCTATATAAACTTGCTATAGAAAAGCATGAATTCTTACCTTAGAAGATTAATGCAGAATTCTCAATCTTCTTCCTCTCCAATCGCACACCCACCCTGCCTTTCCTTTTCTTCAGCCGCCAAAGAGTAAAATGAAGCAATCCCTAGGAGTATCCCTTTTTAATGCACCATTTACACTTAACCCCATTTTAGTTTGACTTTAATTCACTTCTCACCCCAAACTCTAAATTTATTGAATTAAACTTGGTTATTACAGTGTTTATCAACTCATGCGGTGCCAAATCTAGGGGTGAGCAAGGAGTCCCAAATCCCGATACCGGACCGGTACCGTACCGATCCCGGATCGTCCCATGTATTTAGGTACGGTAATCGGTTCCATGTTTTTCCTATAATCGATAATCGGTTCGGTACTGATGGGGTACTAGTGCCGAAATATCATTAGTATATCGGTACGGTATTCGGTATCGAGTTTTCCACATTTTCGGTATCGGGAATTTTCGGTACGGTAATGGTCCCATGCTCACCCCTAGCCAAATCGGAGTATTCTAAAAAGCGTTTAGCTTATTGTGGTACCAAAACGTAATAAGTTAATAAGTTGTTATTTAAGGGTGTTTGAGATTGCTTGTACATATAAAATAACCAAAAAAAGTCATAAGCACTTTCCAAATAAACTGATAAGTTTGAAGCAAATGACTTATTAAAAACCCCTATTCAGCGGGTTAGCACCGCTATAAGCCCTTTTAATTTTTCTCCATCCAAACACTAGAAAGTGTTTATCTCCGGTGCCACACCGCAGTAAGCTAAAAAACACTTCAAATAAGCACTCTCAAACACCCCCTTAAAGTTGATTTGCAAGGTTTTTTTTTCCACCTCCAATCTGAGTTTGAATCTCATTAGTGTCATTTTTTTAGTTTTTAACTTTTAATTTCATATTTATTATGTTTCTGAAGAAAAAAAAAGAGAAATTGACTTAAATAGCCGTAGTAGAAAAAAATGGTCTCTTAGCCATTTATCTCCCGGTTTTACACAAATATCACCACGTTCACAATATCTAGGTCCACAACTTGCGGACCCAAATAAAAAATACGAATCTAGTCATTTTTTGTTTAAAAAAAATACATACCCAGATTTGCAATTGCGGATCCCACATCCACAATTATGGATCTAGATAATTTTTTTATAGAAAACTTGCAAAAAAAATTACATTTTCTACCCATATCCTCAATATTGCGGAAGTGTCATTGCGGAAGTGGGTGAAATCCGAAAAAAATATTTACATTTTTAATTCAGATCCGCAATTGCGGACATGGTCCTTGTGAAAGTAGTGACAAAAATGCAAAATCGGGAGAGAGATGGTTAAGAGACCAACTTGGATGTGTATTTTGGTTGTTTGAGTCAGTTTCCAAAAAAAAAATTGCAATAAAAGACTTGAACATATGATCTCAATTATGAAAAATGTAACAACCCAAAACTTCCAACAATTTAACATAATTGATTAACATGAATTTATGCCCAAGACGACCCCAAGTCTACAATAAGATTGTAAGGTTTGCATAAGACAACCTATTACACAACTGAGAATTTAAAACAACTAACTATAAGGAAGTCTTCTAGAATCGGGTACCGCTCGCACCTTCTCTTTGCCTTTACCAGATCCTCCTATTTCGCGTCTACCTGAAAAGTTTTTTAGGTTTGAAAGAGCGAGGGTTAGACCATGCGGTCTAGTGAGTTCCCTCTAGTAACAACATTCACATCAACAACAATGTTTAAAACAGTTTGATGGCGTTTATAAACAATTCTCCACTTTAAAACATTTAAACTTTTACTCGCAAACCACATACGTAATCGCCAATCGACACATTGAAGTCATGCCACTCGTGACCACGTGTTAGTCTCACGCTGCCGTAACTGGAACACACTGTGTCAGTCTCACGTTGCCTTAACTGAAACACACCCTCTATGGCATAAACGGGACACACACCCCGACGTGAGCACTGGCGGAACACACCCTCCATGGCACAAACGGGACACCCCCCCGACGTGAGTACTGGCGGAATACACCCTCCGACTTAGCCGTTACACACCCACACCGAAATGTATGCATACAACCATTCAACTTTTACACATAACAAAACATGCGGTTCATATATCAGATAAGTATATGGTCTCATAACATTTCATGCGTTTAATATTAAAACACAAGTTACCACACTTTTAGTTAGAAAGACTCCCATTTAATTAAATCTCGCATGCATAAAAGTAGCAGAAATACCAACGGTAATTTAATAAACTTCACATGCGTACAGTAACATAAACAAGAGGAAGTCTCTGGTTAGAAAACTCACCCACAGTCCTTTGCTTTACTCCTCACACTTGCCGTTTTGCCTGATAATAGCTTCCTAAGGCATAAAATAAAATTGATCATGAGACACTCGGTTACTCCCACGCGAATCTTCTGAAATCGACCCGAACCTGGCCTACGGTAACTCTCAATGCTAACACCCCGGGCCGCCTATTAGTCTTTCCCAGGATCACCCGGTGGAGACTCTCCCGGGATCACCCGTGTAGAACGATACCGGGATCACCCACCTGCCAAAGTACCGGGGTCACCCGGATGCTACATTCCCGGGGTCACCCAGGTACTACATCCCCGGGGTCACCCGACTTGCAACACTCCCGGGTTCACCCGGTGGCGTCTTCACACAGAGCGACCCTAGCCGCAACCAGTCCCTTCCCGGCCACCGGCGAGCGCCCAGACCCCTCGACCTACATCGACCGGATATTGATTCCCAACCGCAAATCCACCAGTCCATCCCTCCCTTAGCCCGATTACTAAGAATGAACGGCTAGGGTTATTTTCCTTCTTCACAGTCGATCGATAACCAAAACCCCAAAATCTAACATTTTCTTATTTACATAAATTCATGGATTTCACAAAAATAACCTTCACAAACGATTTATAAAGAGCTTATCCCAATCAATCAACAAGAGAAATATAAGGAACTTACCTTGATGGGATTTGATGATTGTTCTTCCTTCAAAGCTCTTGATCTCCTTCACTCTAAAACACACACACACAAGTTTTCCCTGGATTCTTAACTTACTCCCCCAAAATAGAGGTAGGCGGCTAGGGTTTTAGGGCACCACCCTCTATTACCAAATTAACAACTAGCCCCCTCCAAATTTGGGGGTTTTGAGAGCAACTCACCCGAACTCCCAAATTTTACACTTAAGGCACGATTATTACAAAAAAACAATAAACTAAACAACAGAACAATAATGATTTTATGAAAAATATTCCTATATTTGTTTCTTATAGTCAAAATTTATGAAAAATATCCCTATATTTGTTGCCAAGATAGTTCCAGTCTGTTCCACACGAAGACACGTCAAACATGGGACAAGTCTGTTATGTTCTATCTTGTTTCATCATGTTCCGCGTACCAAACACACCCCAATAGAACATGTCTCTATATGGGACCCTTATCTTATATAACATATAATCACCAACTCTTGCTTTGTTTTAGGGCTTCCCCAAGGACCTCATGTCATGAAGGAAAAGCAAATGTGAAATCCATTATTTTAAGGTGTCAAATTAGACCATCTCATATCAAATTAGTTAAGTTTTTATTTTATTTTTATTTTTATTTTTTTTGTTATGATGACCTACATAATAAAATAATATTATTTTCATAACTAGTCAACAATATTATTTATTTTATTATTACAAACAACTCAATTTCATATTGATAGAAATGTCAAACCCTGGCAAGTGACACGAAGTTGCGTTTGGAAAGAAAAAAAAATGTCAAACCACAAAGAAATTTTTGGATATGCTTGAATGCTTCACCTTAACTTCTTTATGGTCTCTGATAAAACGACGGTCACAAACAAAAACGACATATATATATATATATATATAGAGAGAGAGAGAGAGAGAGAGGGGGTGGTGATCTTTAGCAAACCAACTTCATTTGTACAAACCATACAAACTTGTATTAACCAATGAAATAATTTCATTTTTTTTCATTTTTTTTAAATTAAAAAGAACATTGATGTAAATTTACTTTTAATTTATTAATTATAGTAATTTGTAATATTTGGTAGGAGATTTTAATTATTAATGATTTGATATAAGCCATTTTTTAGATTACAAACCATTAATCCGATTTTCAGAAAATGATATTCTTAACAGTTTTATTTTTTAAAATGAAATTAAAAATCAATTTCTTTTGAGATTCTCAACAATTTTACACGGGTTTTAAAAACTAAGATTCTTACCAATTTTATTTAAAAGATAGAATTAAAAAATAACCTTTTTTATATTCTCAACAATTTTATTCGGTTTTAACAAAATAAGATTCTTAACAATTTTATTTTTAAGAATGAAATTAAAAAAATAATATTATTAACGACAGTGAAACTGTTTTTTTGTTTGATTATACAATCGTGTTTCATTATACAATTATGTTTCATTACACAATTGTGTTTCATTACACGGATGTGTGTCATTACACAATTATATTTCATTAAACAACCGTGTTTCACCAAAATAATGTGACCAATTACAAAAAATATGTTTCATCATCATTGCATCATGCGTTTCATTCCACCACTATCTTTCATCATATAATTAAGAAACTAATATCAAAGAATTCGAATCACCAGATTTCCTTATTTGAAAATTGATGTCAAAATACTAATAAGCCCTTTCCCTACCTTTTTTTTCTAATCTTTAAAATAAAATTAATTTCATTGTTAACATAATTAAATCAAATTAATCTTACCCATTGATTAATAAGATCCACGATTCACATGGGTTTGTACGATTTTTACAAATATGATGGTTTGCACTATATATATAGGCGAAAAATCGTGTGAGAAGTTGAGATTAACGTGAGAATAGATCTTAACCGTTAATCACTTTTAATCAAATGCTCTCCCATAAATTACGACTTAAAAGAAAATTGATTCGATGCATCTTATCTTGGTGTATCTCATTCTAATGTATATTCATTTATCATCTAACAGTTGATAACCAATTTTCACGCTTCTCACATTAACCTCAACCATCGAAAGTTCGAAACTCAACTCTCTTTCTCTCTCTCTCTATAGTATTTGGGAAGTGGGGTGGGTAACGAAAACTCTTCATAAGATTCTAACTACTTGGTAGCCCCACAAAGCCATTTGACACCCACACACGTACACACATAAAATCGTATTAAAATCTATTCTAAAATTGTATTAAGGCCCACAAAAAGCACCAACGACAAATTAATATTATAGACCGATGTTCAATCACATTTATTAAAATGTATGTGAGGTCAATTGCCTGCTGGATACGACCCGTTAAACCTGGTTGATAAGTCGGTTGGACAACTATTTACCAAAAATTGGACGATTTTAGTTAAACAGTTACAGAAACGGACAGGTTTGGACGATGAAAAAATTACAGATGTTTATAATTAATTAAATTTTATAGTATATAATTCATTTATATCTTCATCCCTGAGATTAATTACTACGTTTAAGTATGAGAAACTAAAATAGAAATTAACTGTAAACCATAGGAAAAAAAAAGCAATCAAGTTTAAATCATAAGAACGAAAACAATAATGAATTATAAACAATAGAGATAACAATTGTAATTTCAAAATCATAGGGATGAAAATAGAAAATTTCAACTGTAGACTAAAAACGTAATTTACTCTTAGAAAAAGAACAAAAATCCCAATTCAGTCTAAGGCTATGTTTGGCAAAAAAAGCTAATTTATCAGCTAGTTTTTTTTCCTGGTACATGTTTGAATGACTATAAGCTAGTTTATTGAAAAGCTACTCATAGTAGAGTTTTAAAAAATTAGCTTATCAGCTACCAGCTAGCTTATAAGCTAGTTTGCCAAACAATGCCTAAATAAATATTGCATGTGATATCATGTAATACATCTTCAATCTCGATCTTAAAATATTAGGTTGTTGAACAATCCGGACATAAGAAACGCCCACAACCTATTTTATGAAACTATTTTTTTCCCAGTTATATACATTTGTAATATTTTTACGTCGTTATTCAAGTTGGAAAAAGATTATGTATTTAATGAATTATCATAACTTATGTTTAATACAAGTTTTTGTTTTTTAAATTCTTTGTAAAAGATTTTTTAGGCTCGTTAGCCTACGGGCAAACGGCAAACCAGGCCCATTTATAGCATGGGTACGAGCAAGTTACGAAGCCCACAAAAACGGGTTGGACAAAACAAAGAGGTTATGCACAGCCTGTACCTAGCTCAATCCCACAAATAATCACCTCTAATATCAAGCACGAAAACACCATGTGAAAACATTTTCGTACCAAGGGTCTTCACGGAAACAACTGCGGCATGTTTTATTATTTGGGGTAGAAGATAGATCCCAGAAAATTACATCTTTCCTGGACTCTACCTTTGACGGGGATATACCGGAGTAGTTTTTTTTTTTTAATCAAACGTGAACATATTCAAGAGGCGAAAGGGGCCAACGATAATTCTAAAGATTAGCAGAAAGTGTACATAATTTAAATGAGAAATAATGTTGTTTTACGTAAATGTATTATAGATTATAATCTATAATGTACACGGCCACACGAGTCTTTACCTCCAAAGCGGGAATTTGGAACCGACTGCTGCATCGCCACTGTTGTATGTCACGGGTATCTGCACCTTGACGTTATGCAGCCTGTCCAAACAAATTGGTTCATTTCATCAGTTAAACCAACAAATTGCACAAATTGGTTCATTTCATCAGTTAAACCAACAAATCGTCAAGGGGTAGCCAATATTCTAGCATAAGAGTGAGGTAGGCAGGTGAAAGAATTGTGGAAGATTTTAACTTGACATGAGTAGTTTAGTAATTTACCTATCCGGTCTCATTTTCCTGATTTTTGTTCCACTTATTTTGGTGGGTCAAAAAAAAAACTGCATTTTCGTCTCACTTGACCCTGTCCCAGTCTAATTGTTGATCCAAACGTGGAACAACAAGTTTTTGTTTTGTCTAATCATGCGCACAAAATGCACACTTACCAAGGACTCACAAGGGACTCACAAATTCACTCTATTTCTTTTGTTTCTTTTTTCCTGCTACTTATATTTACTAGCCTTGGTTTTTCTTTCCTGTTTTCTCACACTTTTGCAAAAGTCGGGAGTCTTCACGAAAACAGCCGCTTTCTATCCCATTGGGACAGAGGACACGTCTGCGTATATACTACTCCCAAACCCTGCTTTCGAGTGGGATATACTCAGAAGTCACAAATTCGCCAACTTAAATTCTTGACGCTTTCAAACAAAATTCTAGATACATTTATATCCTAGGAGATGAATGAATCCAACTTGATACACCTGAAGGAGCCATTGTTTCTATACCACCTATGACATTCTAATCCTAAAGCAAGACTGCAAGAGACCAACCAAAACCTCCATGTCAACTAAAACCGTGGTGAAAAATCATTTGTAACCCACTGTTGTTGGTAGAGGCAAGGTCTGCGTACATCCTACCCTCCTTAGATCCCACCTCTAGGTGAGATATACTGATTTGGTTTCCTTAAGACTTATAAGGGACTTACTCACTTCCAAACAATGAAGTACCGTATGTCACATGTACAAAGGGTGCATGCTCAAAACTAGAAAAAGAAGCTGGTCTAAGAGCATCTCCAGCAGATTCCCCAAAATCTCTATTTACCAGAAAAAGAAGCTAGTCTGAGAGCATCTCCAACAGATTCCCCAAAATTTCTCTAAAATAGATAACCAAAAATTAAAATCTCAAAAAAAAAAAAATTACATTCATCTCCAGCAGATTCCCCGTTTTGGAGAATCCAACATTGATTATAATATCAAAATATTTCATTTATCTATTAAAATACTATTTCTCTATCTAAATATTTATTTTCAGAGTTTCCTATTGGTGCTCTCACTTGGTAATCATTTTTGGAGTGTCCTACAAACCCTTCTCTCTCCTACTTTCTCCATTTTAGAGATAGTATTAGAGAAGCTGTTGGAGAAATATTGGCTCAAAATCCCTATTTTCTCCATTTTGGAGAAGCTGTTGGAGAAACTTTGACCACTATGTCAAAAGAAAGGGGGTTGACCAGCAAATATGCAAAAGTAAAGGGAGTTAACAAGAAAATATCACATGATAATTATGCATGAATCTTGAAGCCATGGTTATGAGTAATATATAATTTTGCCTAACCTTGACTTTGAAGAGAACACTGTTATCAGAAACTTGTTGGCCAGGAGTGACTTGAAGCCCGCTAACGACGCCAGAGGTTGGTGCCGTCAGCACATGCTATTTGATAATGAAGGGGACAAATCGAAAAGTATTAGTAACCTATTTTCAAAATGAATTACTCCCTCCGTCACAAAATAACTGCCCATTTCGGAAAGTATGTCTACTTTCCAATTCTACCCTTAATTACGAAATGGAGAAATCCATTACTCCACGTGTATGATTAAGGGTGAAATTGTCGTTTAGCAAATTAAGAAGTGTAATAGTTACACATTTCTAAATCTGTATGCTTCTTTTTGATTATGTACAATGTTATGGTGCGGAGGGAGTATTAACTTTGCAATTTTATTGTAGGTTGAATGGTTTTGATTTCAAACCTCCATTTTCATTGCTTCCATGACCAACATAGGTTGCCCTTCTTCGACTTCCGTTCCATCTTTGACTAGAACCTTAATCACCAGACCAGACATGGGGGCGGTGACGGTCCCTGGAGGATGGGTTGCAGATTCAAGATTTCGGTGTTGATGGGTTTCAAGGTTATCCAACAAATCGAGCCCCACTTTTTGCTTAAACTGATGATGGTCTGAACCATGCCATATGTGAATGTGCTCGGTCTGATCCTGCAAGTTGTAAGAAATTGGTTAACAGGCATGGGACATCACCAACAGATTCTCCAAAAAAAAATTGGGGATTTTTGGCTGATTTTGGGCTCCAACAGATTCTCCAAAATGGAGAAAATGAGGATTTTGGGGATTTTTGGCTGAATTTGGGCTCCAACAGATTCACCAAAACTTCTCCAAATTTCTCCAAAATGGAGAAAGTAAGAGAGAGAGAGGGTAAATTTGGCAAATTCTCTAAAAATGATTACTAACGAGAGAGAAATAGTTTTTTTTTCAACCACCAAGAGTTGTTGAAATTAAATGTTTAGGAAAGAGAAAAAATATTTAACTGAATATATTGAATATTTTAATAATATAATTAATGTTGTAATATCTAAAATGGAGAAACTTTTGGAGTTGGATGTAATTTCTTTTTCGAGATTTTGATTATCCACTTTAAAGAAATTTTGGAATTTCTATTGAAGACGCTCTAAAAAACCCGTGTCACTCGCTTTCCCTTTAAAAAATTATTTTACCCGAAGGTGGGGTCCGGGGAGGGTGGGATGTATGCAAACCTGACCTCTACCCCAAAGAGTATAGTGGTTGTTTTCGTGAATACCCCACCTTGTGCAAAAGTGAGTGAAGAAATAATAAAGCTAGCTAATATTTTTACGGAAATAGATAAATACGAAGAACTTGAAAAAACGATCTAACTGCCAAGTGCCAACCCACTAACCATACTATCCGTATGCCTATCCTTTACTTCTCCGTACCCCTTCATCCCGTCTAGGCTAGCTACAGATTCCCACTCCTAGTCATCTTTTCTTTTAAATTCTTTCTAGTAATACTCATCACACAAGCACTACAAAATTTCATGTTCTCTGAACACATCTCTACGGGCCAAAGTTTTGTGGACCATAATCAGTAATGTAACGGCATCCAAATGCATATGCTAAGTTCTTAGGAAGAATACACAAAGAGGTGGCGCACCTTGAAATAACTCGCCAGATTCACGTTCTTGCTTATCCCATCAGCCTCAACTCTGAAATCATGGTCTCCCAAATGTCTTACGGTGACTTCAAGAGCAGGAAAGCTGCTTTCCCCCATCTGCAAATATGTATCAAGCATAGTTAGATAGGGTTGGGTTCCGGTGAGAACAACCTCTTCTGGTGAAAACAACGAGAACACCTCGGAGCTATAGATCACTTTTGAGAAGCTGGACCTGATCGCACACGTTTTTGTAGAGGGGTACTTTCGTCTTTTTCTCAAGTGAGAACAACCTCTTTTGGTGATAATGCTGAGAACACATCAGAGATATAGATCTCTTTTGATCAGATTAGGGGTAGTTTCGTCTTTTTTAAGGGAAACCAGACCTTCATCCACCTTCACCCACCCGCATTATATTTGTATCACCATGACTAAAACTTTAACAAACTCATGAAAGGTGACTGAAGGTGAAGGTAGTTGGAGGTCCGGTCTCCCTTACAACCACACACTGAAGTTCCATTTATTTACAAAAATGCTGTGCCATCAGATAAAAAAAAACGCATCTAAAGGCTCAGAGGTGTTCTCATCGTTCTCACAAAACTCAATTGTTCTCACATGATGTTAAATGCATTAAAGTTGGCTGAAGCATGTAGTACTAAAACACGCTATCGAGATTGAAAAGAGAACAGGATGTTAATTCAACCTATTAGCATTCTTATCTTAGTACCTTGATGAGGTAATTCCCATTCGGCAGATAACTGATGGAAAGCGTCAGGTTCTCTGAGTTGTTATCACGGTATTCATTCTCCCACTCTAGTTCCATTTTACGTGTGGCATGATGATGGAGTCTAAACGGAGGATGCGTATACCACACAGGCAACCCCCCTAAAGTGCATTTATTGATGATTATTAGTAGCTCTTTCTTAAATACTCCCTCCGTCCCAAATAAGCGTCCACGTTTTTATTTTAGTTTGTGCCAAAATAAATGTCCACTTTTAACGGTAAATGTCTACTTTCCAATTCTGCCCTTAATTATGAGATGGATAAAAATTCTCTCTCTATTATTAAGAGTAAAAGTGTCATTTAGTTAATTAAAAAGTGTAATTGCACATTCTTAAAACTATGTTCCATTTCGTTGTGGACATTTATTTTGGGATGGAGGGAGTAACATGCAAATATTATTAAAGGAAAAGGCCTCTAAGTTTACCAGGGGGACTGTTCTTCAATAGTGTATGCTCCTTTTCACAAATACATGCAGCTACTAAGGCTGCACTGTATTTAGCAGCATCATATGCTGCCTTTTCTGATACTGAATCATTTGGCGTCACGAATAAGTCGTCTTTAAAATGATCGATAAAATGCGTTTCAAGTTCACCATTCTCGAATGCCCTGTGGTTAGCAAGTTTGGACAGAAACTCGATATTTGTGGGCAAACCTGCAACCTGCAAAAGCAGGCACACAAACATATTACAAAATTATCAAGAATCCGAGGATGCAATTCATGTCGAGAATGGAAGTACCGAAGTAGTTCACGTATTTTTATCGGATCTACATTAAAGGAGGGGGTCAGCTGCCCCCATGAGTTTTCAAAAAAGATTACACTATACTTTTATAATTTATTTATTATATACACTAACCGTATCCCCCCCCCTCAGGCCCAAATTAAAAAGATAGTCTGACCCCCAATTAAATGACGTCTAAATCCAAATTCATTTCCTTTGAAGAATGTAAGTTGTTTGTCATTTATATATTTTTTATTTAACTTTTATTATATTTTATATTATGTTAATTAAATTCCTCCCCCTGTCACCAAAATTATTGGATTCGCAAGTGATAGCATGTTATGCAAGATTCAAGTAATATATGCAAATACCCGAAATGAGAGTGCATCCCAACTAGTTTTAGACAAGAGTCCCATTGTTGTTGAAGCATAAGAATGCATAAGGTAATAAGATTATTAGCATAACTTGGGGAAGCAACACTAGTTACAGGGGCGGACCTATTAAGCCCCAAACGGGTCCGGTGCACCCGCTCAACTAAGTAGAATTTTTTTGGGGGAATGAAAGGTGCACCCACTACACTTTGAATGGTGCTCCGGGATAATAAAAAGTACAAGGAACATCAACCAAAAAACTGGAAAGAAAATCGCTCAAATTCAACCAAAAAACCAAAAAATTCTCTCGAAATCAACCAAAAAACTTAAAAAATCCCTCGAAACGGTGAATCCGGCTAAAAACACATTGGACGACTTTGCAGGCCTTTTGATCCACCTTAAAGGTGCTCCCACTCGGCAAAAATCCTGGCTCCACCACTGACTAGTTATATCCCCCCACCCCAAAGAAAAAACATTGACTAATTGCTAACACCTTACAGAAAGGCAAATTTAATTGTGGTAAAATTTCAGTAATGAAATATACCTGAAACTTCGATAAAGAATCCTTCAATTTAACTAACGCTGCAGCACGGTTCTCTCCCCAAACTACAAGCTTAGCAATCATAGGGTCATAATGCATGCTTACAGTGTCCCCTTCTTCAACTCCAGTCTCAACTCGAACTGATGCAAATGAAATCAAGAAAAATATCACAAAAGGTACCAACATACAGTATAACAAATGTATGAAAATGGTGAAACTTCCAAAGAAAACGGCTTTCAGGAAATTTCGTATATTTCAACCAAGTCTGAGAAATCAAGAACTCCTCTTGGAAGGGAGAAAAAGGTTAACGAAAAGAAATTTTTAAGATTGGTCTTCACTGGAGTTATACCACGTAAATAAAGCAATTTCCCTAATCGGCTGGCCAGTTTGAAGCTTCTAAAGTAGAGTAATTCAGTTCAGTTTAACGGTTTCTAGTGAGAAACTAGCAATTCGGCCAAACCAAACCGTATATGTTAAAAAGTATGATATATCATAGAAGGTTCCAAAGAAGGATCTGAATGATTTTAGGAATAAACTGGAAGCTGCATTACGCTGAAACTAGTGGTGTCTTCGACCTTAATGAAAGGATTTTGGTATATAGAATAGAGGGTAAACCTTCCAACACACACTACTACAAATAGTAAAAGAGAAAAAGTGAGAACATGTATTTATGGTTGCATGTTACGGTTTCCACATTATAGGTTGTCCGTAGTGATATCCCATTAAAAGTTTCCCAACGTGCAATTTCTATTGATGACTATTAGCAAAGTGACTAATTCTTTCAGTCAAATTGACCTTTGATTCATCTATATCAAACATCAATGGAATTATTAAACTGCTACTTGTCTGAGGAAGTTAACATAAGTACCCTATATTCTGCAGAAAAGGATGTTTTAACTTATTGATGCAGAGTTTGAAGGCTATACTGGTCATAAACTACAATTTTGTTCCTTCATAACTTTGTGTCATGTGTTTAAAGCAGACAAACACTGCAAAACATACCACTTGCTGAGACTGGAACAGGACGGTAATGTTGAAGAACTCCGGTTGCTGGCAGAAATCCTCTTGGCACATTTTCAGCATATATTCGGGCTTCAAAAGCATGCCCTGCAAATTGCAATTAAACAAATAAACTATATATCAAAAGCCTTGGTGAACTGCCAGAGCAAAAAATACAAAATGAAAAGGCCTTTTTAACATTTTCATGCACCGTCAGCCTCCCTCCCCACCACTCACATGCAAACGCACACTTCCATGCACTATCTACTGAAAGAGTTATATGAAAACCCATTTTTTTGGAACAAAATATAATAGAATGCAAGCACCAATTCACCTGATATAGGAATCTGTGCTTGATCAAGGGGGAGCGATTCTCCATTCGCAACACGAATTTGCCACTCTACAAGATCTTGACCAACAATCATCTCAGTCACAGGATGTTCAACCTGAAAAAGAATAAAGATCGTCCCTGATTAACTACCACCTATCCTTCACTTGTGAATGTAAAGAGATGGCACAAGCAAGTACCTGAAGACGTGTGTTCATCTCCATAAAATAAAATTCCCCAGAGAGAGTATCAACAATGAACTCAACTGTGCCAGCATTGTGATAACCAACCGCCTTCAATAATCAGACAGAAACTGCCAAATCAGTAAAAGCATTGAAATTTTCTTACCGTCCGTCAGTTCAACTAAAAGATAAAGCATTATAATTAGAGGGTTGGGTTCCGGTGAGAATGGAAGTTATGGTGAGAAGGGTGAGAATGGATCTCCACCCTTGGATCAATCCTAATTGAAGATCAACACAGGTGAGATGCACCGGATCAATTCTCGTATCAAGCGCAATTCATGGGTGAGGGTGAGATTAAAAGTGATCAAGGATCCAGATCCATTCTTACGCTTCTCACCTTAACTTCTATTTTCACACGATCCTTTGTCTATAATTAGATAGGATTGATGATTGAGAGTTGACATAAAAGGATGTCTCACAAACTTTTGTGGTTTAGATCAAATCATAAAACGGAAGATTAATCCACAATCCATTACTTTTCTGCAATTTACACATAAATAGCAGACTTTGGTACTTGCAAAGCTTATAAACTACAATTTTTTGGCAAAATCCAGATATCCATCTTATCCATGGAGATAATTTAATAAATACCCTATTTGAGTAACCCGTTCAATACTTCTATTACCAACAATAATGAAGCTCTGTGCAAAACTATCATAGGCTCCTTACCTTGGCAGCAGAAACAGCAGCTTGACCCAAGCGGGATCGGAAGTCGCTAATGATATCTGGCTGCAGAAGAGAAGTTTGTCACAATTCTAGAAGAATTACAGTATGAGATAACGTAAATATGGATATGAATATGAATTACAGCTGGTGCTTCTTCAATTATCTTTTGGTGTCTTCTCTGCACACTGCAATCTCTTTCGTACAAGTACACAACGTTGCCCTGCTTGTCCCCAAACACCTATCATTATGAGATTGAGAATAAAGCTTAGATGGTTACTTGGTTAAATTGCCAGTTTGTCATAATCTTCACAGTAAAATTAGTTATAGTTAACCACAAGGGTTGTAGCATAGTGGTTGAGGCCCTGGGGGATGTGGTGGAATATCCCATCTGCCCAGGGTTCTATTCCAGGCGTACACAAAAATTGTGGTCACTCAGTTTATGGTGCTGATTTCTCGCGGTCACAATTTGCTGGGATTAGTCCAGGCATAGCCTGAGACACCCTTCCAAAAAAAATATAGTTATAGCTTGTGAGAACTCAGGGTTTAGACCACAACGAGTTTCTGAAATTGGAATTGAGAAGAATGATAAACTTTCACTTGGATCTTACTTGCCGGTTATTACATATTACTAATTAAAAAAATTAACCTGAAAGTATCACATAACCAGATATGATTACCTGAACTTCTATATGCCTTGGCCTTGTTATATATTTCTCCAGCAAAATTGTGTTTACACCAAAAGAAGCAGCAGCCTCACGTTGTGCTCCTAAGAATGAGTCAACAAATTCTTTTGGACTTTGCACAATCCTCATACCCTGAAATTCAACAAACAATTACACAAAAAATGGCATAAATACTTAATCTGACACAAGATTTAACAAAGTAGGGGTGTGTAGAAAGTCATCAGATCCAATTTAAACCGACCAACCATAATCGGATATCCAATTGTAATTGGATCGGATCGGATCCAAAATTTCAACATCCAAATTGGATCATTCGGTTCTTGGATGGCAATCCAGAATCCAATAAAACCGAACCGATCAAATCCAATTATCATCCAACTACCATCCGATTAATAACTATATATAATTTTTAACATTTTACGATTTTGTTTTTTAGTTGATATCTATATGTCTTGTTTCTAATAAATTAACAAAAATATGAATATTTGGTTGAAACGGTTGATTAATTGGTTGAAAACTGTATCAAAATATTGGATGGATCCAATTTGATCCAATGGATAACCAATAGTAATATCCAATGGATGGAACCGATCCAATCCGATCATCCATTGGATTGGATCGGATGCCAAAATCCAACATCCATTGGATGATTGGATCGGATCGGATGCACAAGCAGCAGTCTGGGTTTGTGTTCCACTGTCCCTTCCCCTTTCCAGGTCTGGATTTTTCACGTCGTTTCCTATCCTGTCAGGGGCCCAGTTGAACGCTCGGTCACCAACGGCGGGTAGATAAATAAAGGAAAAAGCGGAAAAAGATCTGAGACTTTCCTACAATCCTAAATCCATTGGATTTCAACCGATGAACACCCCTAAACAAAAGCACGACTCAGCAATGATTTATTTGTTGTTTTCCATGGGAACAGTGACCCTTTGCAGAAAAGACACATACCCATGTGAGCAAGGAGTTACAAGCTAAATTATATATTAACTGATTTGAGCAAAGTTATTATTTAGATTAAAAAAGTACCTTTCCTCCACCTCCATGGGTGGGCTTTATTAGAACAGGGTATCCGATCTTCTCTGCTTCTGATTTCATGACATCAATATCTTGTTCATGCCCATGATACCCAGGCACAAGTGGCACACCTGCTGCACCCATGATTCTCTTTGATGCACTAAAGTACACATAAAATCAACAAATCGGAACGGTTGAATAAAAGAAATAATCCATAAAGAACATTTTCTAAAGGAAATGAAGTAAAGGAACAAATGAATGCAGAAGATATAACTTGACCTTTAAGCCAATGGTCATATAGGTATAACAACTAAGAACAATCAGAATTCAGAATTATATATACAACGAGGTGGGATTAATGCCCGCGCGTTGCTGCGGATGGAAAGAAATATTAAGACCATAAATTTGAGCATGACCAATTATGAGAACAAAACATTGTGTCTGTTAGCAGCATGACTATAATTTACAAAATGCCCTATGAGGATGATGTGTGTGTATGATAGGAAGCGAAAATAAATTGGCAAATGGTACATTACATCATTAAACCTAAAAAAAGTTACATTGTTATTAAACCTAAATTAAATTATAATAAAAATATGAATTAAACAAATTTTACATCATTATTAAACATAAAATAAATTATGATAAATTACTTTATTAATAAATAAAAAATTGGTGCGTGAATCACCTACGACTATGTGCTTGGATTGACGGGGAAGGCGGAAGGTTTTGGGTTGGAGAAGACACTGTCATTGAGATGCGATGCATGTTAAGGGATCTTTATTTTATGCTTATATAATAAAAATAATTTTTATAATATAACTTTTATTTATTTAAATTAGAAAATGAAAAAGTTATAAATGATCGAAATGTCATTTACTTAACGGTCAGGAGCTAACAACTTTTAGTTTCGAGGACCAAAACGTTACGCAAATGCAAAATCGAAAGTCTATTTTGGAATCAACAAATTATGGGGACTAAATCCAAGAGGAAAATAAAACTATAGGGACCAAATTTGTAACTCTACAAACATAGGACTAAATCTAACAGGGAGATAAAACCTCAAGGATCAAATCTGTAATTTACTAAAAACCTCAAGGACCAAATCTGTAAGTTACTGTTCATCATTCCTGTTAAATGTTAATATATATAATTGTAAGGTTACAATAAGACACAGGCCCACCTTACGACAGTAAGTAAAAATGTTACTTTGGAAGCTATATACGTTTGTTTCAGCTCAAAAATTGACTTCTTTCTTCATTAAATTAGCTTAATGTTGTAGGAGGTAATCAAAAGGATTAGTTGGAAATTTGGAGAAGGAATAAAAGCATGGAGATGTGAGATGCTGCAGATGGAAAGGGTTCAGAAACTTTTGGCCTTACACCCTCCAATGTTGAACAAGTTTGTTGTTGCCTGGACAGAGAGGCTTCCCTCTTGACCTAGAGTATGTCATGATACTGTGCCTTACAAGAGGGGGATTACGATCACTGGTGATCGCCCAGGGAACTCCCACCACGGTTAGAGCTGGAGATGTCACCCTTGGCAACAATAGGAGGTCCTAGACTCGGCCACAACAGCTTATTTAGGTGATGTTGTCTATTAGACTATTACCCTGAGATGCTTGTCCCTTGAACAACAAAAGTTGCAGCAACCGAGGGTTTCTATGAGTGTTTAGCCCCTTATAGGAAATGCTCCTATGGCTTAAGAAGTAATGGTGCATGTTCCATGGATGTACAGACACATGGGTAATGGCTAATGGGCTCACCATAGGCCCATACAACAAATGTCAAAGGCTATCGAAAATGCATATATCAACATGTAGACTGTAGAGGATGGAAAGCTCTTGCTTCTCTGCCCCAATGACACTTTTGCATGAACAAGTACAAACATAATCAGGAAACACCAAGAAGCTAAGTATGAACTAGAAATCTAGAATACTAGATTATGGTCCTGGTAGAATCACAAGAAAAGAAGTTACTGATATTTGTACCTTTTATCACCCATCTCCCGTATTGCAGAGGCAGGTGGTCCAACAAAAGCAAATCCTTCATTTTCACAAAGTTGAGCAAAGTCCGCATTTTCTGATAAGAAACCGTAGCCTGGATGTATAGCCTATTATCAAAAAGAGGATATCCACTCTGAACCATGTCCTTGAATGTGTGGAAACTAAACAATCAACAAGCTAAATGAACTATGAGCTCACTGTATGGTGAAATTAAACCGCAATTCATCTAAAGAAAACATGAACCTAAAAATGCTAAAATCATGCTCATAAAGTAACATGTGTCTCCTTATATTGAAATTAATTTTTCAACAACTGTGACACGAACTTATAAAAACCAGTTCAGATATAACTTAAAAACCATTAACAGTACAAGAGAATGGTTGTTGTAGAATGTACATCAAATTGGACTATATACTTTTCGTTCTGCAAGTACTTGATACTTGATATTCAAGATAAATGAGTAACATGAAGGTTAGTAAATTGACTCACGCTTCAAAACTCAATTCACCTGCAAATTCATCCCTAACTGAACATAGGAGCCTAGGGACTGTTTGATTGGTTTTCCATCAAGTCCTGTATGGATAAAGTTGTTTGTTTGTGTGGATTATCTGTCTGCATAGATTGGGAATGCTTTTGTTTGGGAGGGTTTTTTTTCATAGATGAAAGGAGCGCGTTTTTCAATTGGGAGGGACAGGTTTGAAAAAAACTTGGCTTTCTGCATATAGCTCCCTCCTATAAGCTTACCGAATAAGTCACTTTCTATATCATTAAGCCACTACCAAACAGTCGTGTATAGTTGACCGAATAAGCTGCGAGTCCTATTAAGCTCATTAAGCAACTAAGAAACAAGCCCTAAGTATGATAACCATCAGACTCTCTGAAAAAGCATTATGGAGAGAGAATGTTGGATAGATCAATGGTCTCTTTTATTTTATTTCTCTTGTCATCCCAATATACAGTACCCTCCGTGTTTTCTTCTACATGAGAAGTTGTCACTTGATGGTCTTCTCATCATCTGGAATCATTCGTGGTTATTTTCAGAGACCAACGATTGTTTTTAAATCCCACTTTGGTTCTCAGGATGGCCCGAAAGAAGCCATCCCCATAATTTTTTAAGAAAAACAGCACAGTTTGTTGACTGAATAGAAACACTCAGATAAGAAATAAACCTAAACATCCAACCATCCAAACTTTTTTTTCTCCAGGTAGCACATACACGTGAAAGCTGCTCTTCATTAATGTTAAAAGACATTAAACAAAAATGACATCCTGAAAAGGTAAAGAAAAATCCATGACACAGTTGCTGGTAAGACACTAAAGCCTAAAAAAACAATCAACATTGCAGTGGCGTTACAGTAAATTGGATAGCTCTAGCTGCGGGTTACCAAGTGAAAATGCTGGATTGCTATGTTTTCAGGAGTTATTCGTAATAAAAAATAAATGAATACTAATAATATGCATCTACATACTTTAATTGATGAAATGTTTTGAAACCATAGCACATTCAAACAGATGCTAGTTATCAATTAATGATGACAATGTGATACAGGGAGAATTCGAGAGTTAATAACGGTTTTCGGGAATAATTGGGAAAAAG
Organism: Arctium minus; assembly: GCA_954870635.1. Lineage (NCBI taxonomy): Eukaryota > Viridiplantae > Streptophyta > Magnoliopsida > Asterales > Asteraceae > Arctium > Arctium minus. Next base: position 64,201,997 of record OX941096.1, read on the forward strand.
AGATGAGCACGAAGAGAAAAACGAGCTCGAAAGATGCTCGGAATTTGGCATCGGAAAAAGAGGCAAAGAGAAAACGCCAAATATAGAAAGGGTTACAATAGAGATCGAAAAACAAGTCGAGAATCGCAAACAAAACTGAATGCGAGTTCCATGCGACTTGGGTCGCATGAAACCCGCGCACCTCGCTGTGGACATTTTATCAGCCGCCTAGTACACTGTGAATTCAAAGTCTCATATGCATACATGGCTTTCCAAGTCTATGATGCATGCATATCCTATCGACACAATTATCCCATGCATGATATCCATTTAGTAATTAATTATTATCTTTTTAGTTATCATCAGGATTAGATTAATTAATTTCGTAATTATCTTTTTCTTAATTTAGATTATAAATGGGGATTATCATTTTCAGTTGTAATCAAGTTATTGATTAATAAAGTTTTCGTTTTTAGAGAGTGTTCTCTTGAATCTTGAGTTTTACGTTTCGTAATTCTCGTTATCAAAGGGTTTAGACGCTTGTCGATCCTTCCGCAAACCTACGCTGCGTCACAATGTTCAATAGCACTGCACTAATACCCCAGTAATTACACAAACATGATCCTCATTAATAAGTTTCTTATATTCAATTCAACCTCCAACATTTTTAAACAACAATACCATCGTTATAAGTTAAACTACACAATGTATAACAGAAGTATATAACATAATCCAGACAAGCCATGGGAACTACAATCATCATGGAACTGTTACTTAATGAGGAGCTACCACATCAAACTAAATTATTTCTTTACTAACAGTGCAGAAAACTAAATTATTTTCTTTACTAACAAGAATTCGCTCAACTCATAACTGAATTTAGTTTTCTGCAGTAGCTCCTCATTAAGGTGTTTGGGATTGCTTATTTAAAGTGCTTGTTAACTTATTCCGGTGTGGTACCGTAATAAGCAGTTTTTAGTGTTTGGATGGAAAAAAAGAAAAATACTTATACCAGTTTGGCACTGGTGATAAAAAGGTTTTTGACAAGTCCTTACATTCTAACTTATTAACTTATTTAAAAATGTTGGAGGGTTAAATTGAATATAGAAAAACTTATACACAAGGATCATATTAGTTCAGTTCCACTGAACATTGTCATCATTACTTGATAATGAGCATCTCTTCGAATCTGCTATTTATTTCAAAGTATTTCATCAACTTGAATGTGCTATGATTTCAAAGTATCTCATCAACAAGTGTAATTTCCCAGTATAACAACAAAAACGCAATTAAATAGACCACAAAAAGGAGATCATAATTCATACCTGAGCACCAGTACGGACGGCGGCTTCGATTATGGAAGATGCGTTAAGATAACTCGATCGAGCCGGCGGCGGACCAATTCGAACGGCCTCATCAGCGGACTTCACATGAAGACTATACCTATCAGCATCACTATAAACCGCAACAGTTTGTATCCCCAACCTTTTCGCCGTCCTCATAATCCGACAAGCAATTTCCCCTCTGTTTGCTATCAGCAACTTCTCGATCTTCCGATTACTCTGTTCGTTATTGCTTAAATTCGACGCTGCAGATGATAATCTTACTTGTATGTAATTGAATCGTTTGTTTGAGTTCCGGTGAAGTTTCCGGTAGATAATCGACGCCATAGACATGGTGGTGTGAGCGGTGGTCCGGTGGTGGTGCAATCGGACATTTGTAGGAACTCATGGCGATCACGTGGCAAATTTATCATTCCACGTCGATTGTGATTACCATTATCTTTTTTTTTTTTTAATCTTATAGGGTTTGAATTTGAAGATAATATAGGATAGAATTTATTGAAATAAAACGAATTTTGTATTTTTTTATTTTCATTTTTTGTTTTAAAGGGTGGTAGGAATGCTCAAAAAACCGACTGTGGGGCCGTTTACCAAACGCTTACCCGGGTAAGCGCTTACCAAGTCATATTACCTTATGGATGAAGATGACAATGACTAAGAATCTTACTGATAAGAGCTAAGGAAAGGATCAAGAGTCTTACCCTGGTAAGTGATGGCGAAGACTCTTAACGCAGTTAGCGCTTACCGAGAAAATTGTTGCATACGATACCGTTTTGGTGGACTAAAATCTTACCCGGTAAGTAAGTGATAGTGTTAAATTTTACCGGTAAGCGCTTATCGGGAAAATTGTTGCATACGATATCATTTTGGTAGACTAAAATCTTACCCGCTAAGTAAGTGATAATGTTAAATTTTATTGGTAAGCGCTTATCCGGGTAAACGTTTGGTAAACGGCCCCTAACTCGACGAACCCAGGAAAAAATCAACCCAAGGTAATCCGACATTTAATCGATACAAAATTAAGACAACTCGAATCTATTGGGTTGATATTGGGTTAGACTCAAAGTAACCCGACCAACCCGATAAACGTTTTAGCGACTTCTCTAAAATTATTTATATTTCCCTTTTAATGTGTATAAGTTACTGTTTGGGTAGAAAATTCCACTAAGCCTTAGTCGTACGATTGACGACAGCCAACACCCTTCTTTTGGGCGACTTCGACTAGACAATCAAATATTGGTCCAGCAAATAATGTCGCACGATTGAATTTCCGTTACTCACTCACAATATATGTTACATTATGTTTACATGCAGAATTCAAAGGTATTCATAGCCAAAGGATGTAACGGAAATCGTCATCAATAGTAATAAGCGTAACAGATGCTGTCATCAATACCAGAAACGGTCTTACACATTCAATACTTGGGAAACGGAAAGATGGAGTATAAATATGGAGCTCATATCTCACATTGGGACATCTGATTTTAGAGACCTTACAAGCTCATAAATTACGTTCTCAAGCTCGCTCAGTTTCTCTCGAAGTTCATAAGATTCATTGTCGTTTGTCGTACGACGCACGACCAAAGACTAATTACATACGACGCACGATCGACTTTACTTTATCGCACTATTTTACATTGCATTTCATTTGTAACAATCGTTCTAAAGGACGACGTCCCTGGTTGACGTCCATAGTGCACGACGACTCTCACTCGTCCGCGGTTTTTACCCATTTTAGGGGTTTTCCGCGTCACCAATTCTCTCGTCTTATTTACTTTATTTTCGTTATAGTCGTACGATTATTGTCGTTACTTTCTTTGGTTGGATCAAACTCCATATTTACCTTAAATTTTCCTTGGAAGATTTTTGGCATAAACAGTTTGGCGCCCACCGTGGGGCCCCATCCAAAGAAAATCTTCGATAATCTTATGACAGACTAACGTTTTCCTCTTAGTGTTCTTTGTTCCAGTTATTCAGGATAATGGCATTCCAGGGAACACAAGATCATGTCATGGCTCAAATGAACATGGAGTTGACTGCTGCTCGTGCTCGTATCGACGCCCTAACAGTTCAGGCTCGACAAGCAGCTGAAACCATTGAGCATTTAAGAAACCAGAATGGAAATAATACGACGGGGATTACGAATGCTTATGTTGGTGCCTGGAATGTGCCCCCTCCGTTGCCTAATTATCCTCGTCCACCATCAATTAATCCTGCAACTTTCGTAATACCAACCATGCCTATGGCTTCTATTCCCTTTAATGGATACGCCTCTGATGCTTCACATCAGACTAGCATCAATGGATCAGGTTATGTTCCATTGGGTGCTCCAAATGGTGTTCCATTAGATCCTGTTGCACAAAGATTAAAGCTTCTGGAAGAACAAAACGAACGTGTCCTGTCGATGTTGGCCAAATTGCCGGGGGCAGCAGTTCCAGTCGATGTCGAGCCACGTACAGGATTTCAGGCATCACCATTCATTGATGAGATTGCATTAATAAACGTCCCAAAGAAATACAGCATCCCGACCTTCACTCCAAAGTATTCAGGCGTCACTGATCCAACAGAACACGTTGCCCAATACAAACAACTTATGTGGACTGTCTCGATACCGTACCAGTTCCAAGAAGTCTGCATGTGCAAAAGTTTTGGGGCGACCTTGACCGGAGCAACTTTACAATGGTTGATTAATCTCAAACATAAAACCGTCGGGTCTTTTGCAGAGTTGGTGAATCAATTCACTCAACAATTCGCTAGCAGCCGAAAAATGGAAAAGCAAACGAGCGACCTTTACTATGTCGTACAGAAAAATGGAGAGTCCATCCGAGACTACTTTAATCGGTTCAACGCGGAAATGATTAGTATCCAGAATTGTGACGTGAAAACAGCAATTGAAGCGTACAAACGGGGTCTGGACGATAGTTCAGGGTTGTATCTCGACCTTACGAAGTATCCTCCATAAACCTTTGAAGACGTACGAGCGAGGACGCTTGCTCATATGAGGATCGAGGATGACCTCGCTTTCAGGAATAAACACTCGGGCGACCGGAAAAGCCTAGGTGTTAAAAAGCCAGACTTCAAACCAAAGTTAACCAATCGGTCAGAGCCTACCAGACAAATTTCAAACGTCAGGTTTGAAAAGAAAGGATCGACGACTTCTAAATCTGTCCAGTATCCTAAGGTATCATCTTATGGTTTCCCTGGATCAGCTAAGGACGTCGTCGTATCCTTGAAGCAACTCCAGCAAAACGTTCGGTGGCCAAAGAAAAGTGACAAAGACAGTGACAAGAAGGAAAAAACTAAATGGTGTGACTTCCATAATGACTTCGGTCATATAACAGATGATTGCATCGCCTTAAAAAAAGAGCTGTCTTGGCTCAACTCGAAAGGTTATTTGCAGGAATTGACGAAAAAGAAAGACGCACGTCCTACATCCCCAGAGCATGCCAAGGTGATCAATTGTATCACCAGAGGTTCTGATGTTTGTGGGACCACATATTCAGCTGCTAAAAGACATGCTAGTCGCGGTCTTGACGACCGACCAATTCCAAAAGAAGCAAGATCCAAAGAGGACGCAGACCTGGAGGCTATGCCCTTGACGTTCGACCAGGTGGATTTCGATGACATATATCAGAAACATCATGATGGACTAATTATCCAATTGAGTATTGGAAATTGTCTAACAAAAAGGATACTTGTCGACGGAGGTAGTTCAGCTAACATTATCTTTTTTGATGCAGTAAAAGCGATGGGCATCGACAAATCCAAGATTACACGGCGTTCGACCACACTCGTTGGATTTAATGGTGGAGCAACAAACACCATGGGGGAAATCACACTACCAGTATATGCTAAAGGAATCAACAGACAGACGAAGTTCAATGTCGTCGATTGCTCATCAGCGTATAATGTTATCCTTGGGCGACCTTGGATTCATGACATGAAGGTTGTACCTTCGACGTACCACCAAACTTTGAAATTTCCCACGCAATGGGGAGTACAAGAGATCAAAGGCGAAAGAAAGATTGCTAGGGAATGTTACAAAGTTTCCTTGAAGCCTTCGAAGCAAACAGTATAGCAATTACAGAACCAGGACGTTCCTGGGACTAACGACGACTATCGCCTGGAAGTTGTCGTCCTAAACCAGGATAAGCCTGATCAGATGGTTTACATAGGTTCGACGCTCGACCCTTCCTTCAAAGAGCAACTAATTTCTTTTTTGCAGGATCACTATGATTGTTTCGCCTGGACGCACGAAGACATGGTGGGTATCGATCCGAGTATTATCTCTCATAAACTCAACATCGATCCATCATTCAAACCCATTCAGCAGAAAAGACGGAAATTTGCTCCTGAGAGAAATAAAGTTATCAACGACGAAGTTGATAATTTGCTTAAAACAGGAAAAATACGAGAAGTCAAGTATCCAGATTGGCTTGCTAACGTTGTTGTCGTCCAAAAGAAAAATGGTAAATGGAGAGTATGCATTGATTTTACCGATCTTAATAAAGCCTGCCCGAAAGATCCATTTCCATTGCCACATATCGACTCTATGGTCGACGCTACAGCAGAACATGAATTACTCACGTTCATGGACGCGTATTCTGGGTATAACCAGATATTGATGCATACTGACGACCAGGAAAAAACGACCTTCATGACAGATAAAGGTATTTATTGTTATAAAGTAATGCCTTTTGGTCTTAAGAATGCAGGTTCAACGTATCAGCGATTGGTGAATATGATGTTCAAAGAGCACTTGGGCGACACTATGGAGGTATACATCGATGACATGTTTGTCAAATCGAAACATGCGGATGATCATATCGGACATTTAAAGCAGTCGTTCGATATTTTGCGTGAGTATAAGATGAAGTTGAATCCAACAAAATGTTCTTTCGGAGTTCGAGCTGGCAAATTTCTCGGTTATATGGTTACACGACGAGGAATCGAAGCTAATCCAGATCAAATCAAAGCAATTGTCGAGCTAAAATCGCCCAGAAATTTTAAAGAAGTCCAACGTCTCACAGAACGTGTAGCAGCTCTAAACCGGTTCATCTCTCGATCGTCCGACAGATGTCACTTATTTTATAATGTCCTGCGAAAAAATAAAGGATTTGAGTGGACTGATAAGCATGAAGAGGCATTGCAAAAACTTAAAAAATATTTGATGTCGCCTCCTTTTCTCTCTAAACCTGAGAAAAATGAAGTTCTTCAACTCTACCTATCCGTCAGCATTAATTCAGTAAGTGCAGTTCTTATACGAGAAACCGACGGTCGACAATTACCAATCTATTATGTAAGTAAAACTCTACTAGACGCAGAAACCAGGTATTTGTCTATAGAAAAACTTTTACTTTCGTTAGTCATGGCCGCTAAGAAGCTACGACATTATTTTGAGTCACATCCTATAATTGTGGTAACTAACTTTCCATTAAAATTTGTGTTAAGAAAACCTGAATTAACAGGACGACTAGCTAAGTGGAGCATCTACCTCAGCAATTTTGATTTGGATTTCAAACCCAAGACGGCGATCAAATCACAGGTCTTAGCAGATTTTGTCTCAGATTTCAGTCCAGAACTAAAAAGCACGATGTCGTCTGATAAGTTAATTGTGGCGACTTTGCACGACACCACTTGGACGCTCGACGTTGATGGTTCGTTGAACATACGCGGAACAGGCCTGGGTGTCGTCCTACAGTCCCCACAAGGGGGCAAAATAGTATACTCCATACGGTGCGATTTCAAAGCTACCAATAATGAGGCAGAATATGAAGCATTAATTGCAGGAATAAAAATTGCTCACAATTTGGGGGCAACACATTTGCATGTCCGGAGTGATTCGTCCTTAGTGGTTAACCAAGTTAATGGAGAGTTCGCAGCAAAAGATTCAAGGATGATTGCTTATTATAAAATAGTAAAGGAGGAAGCAAAGAAATTCAGTCGCTTTGTAATCGAGCAAATACCAAGAGATTAGAATACCCAAGCTGATGCATTAGCCAATTTGGGGTCAACACTTAGTCAAACGACGTTCGATAATGTCCCAATAGTTCACCTCACAATACCATCTATCAAAGACGATGGTAATATTTTGGTCGCACCGATTGAGGAAGAAAATTCTTGGTCGGACGACATTAAAAATTATCTGGAGAACGATCAACTGCCTGATGACATAATGGAAGCAAGAAAGGTTAGATTTAAAGCATCAAGGTACGTTATTATCCGAGGACAATTATATCGAAGATCTTCGACTGGCCTGAATCTACGATGTATCACCAATAAGACGCAAGTCCAGAAAATTCTACAAGATATGCACGACGGTGAATGTGGAAATCATTCAGGAAGTCGCAATCTAGCTAACCGGGTATCACGACAAGGTTACTATTGGCCGACATTAAGGCAAGATGCTATCAGGTATGTACAGTCGTGCGACGCATGTCAAAGACACGCAGGTATGTCTCATAAACCTTCTGAACCTTTGCACTCGACATTGATTTCATGGCCCTTTATGAAATGGGGAATGGATATTGTTGGGAAATTACCACCTGCCCCCGGGCAAAAGGTATTCCTTTTAGTTTTAACAGATTATTTCTCTAAATGGGTCGAGGCAGCGGCTTTCTCTCAGATTCGGGACAAATAAGTCATTTCTTTTATCTAAAATAACATCATCTGTAGGTTTGGAATTCCATCTGAAATAACATGCGACAACGGGACACAATTCATCAGTGAACGAATGAGAAGATTTTGTGAAGAAAGGAATATTAAGTTGGTAACATCAACACCTCGATATCCACAGTCGAATGGTCTAGCCGAGTCGAGCAACAAAATTATCATAAATTCACTCAAGAAAAGACTCAAAGCTGCCAAAGGGAAGTGGGTGGAAGAGTTGCCTTCCGTTCTATGGACCAATCGTACGACACCTCGTACGTCTACATGACAAACTCCCTTTTCCTTAGTCTATGGATGTGAAGTTGTGTTACCTATTGAGGTACGATTACCGACTTCAAGGCATACGTCCGTCGAACATAACTTGGTCGACTTAAGCTATGACCTTGACGCCTTAGAGGAACTTCGAGAAGCTGCTCTCATTCGCATGGCGTCACAAAAACAAACGATTGAACGACATTTCAATAAAAATGTCCAGGCCAAAATTTTTCAAGAAGGCGACTATGTCCTACGTCGAGTGTTTCAAAATACTCAAGAACCTAATGCAGGTAAACTTTCCACTAAGTGGGAAGGTCCTTATCAAATATCTAATGTCGTGGGTAAAGGAGCTTATAAGATCCAAACCCTCGATGGTCGAGATATCCCACGAAGTTGGAATGCAGTTCATCTAAGGAGGTATTTCTTTTAATTCTTTGAAATTAATTCCTTTGATTATTTCTTGAGGAAAATTACTAACTTAAGCATCGAAGGGTCGTTGGTCAAACCAACGACCACCCCACTAATGTTGTTCTTCGCAGGGACGCACGACTTACTTGAAATCTTTATGTCGAATAAAAATCACGCGATCATACGTATATGTTCGATCTTAATGGGTTTCAAAGGTTAGAACCTGTTAAAATCTATTTAGAATCTAGAACCATTACTATAAATTACCTAAGAATGTTTTGGTTGATTTCTCTTTTGATGGTATGGTTGAATGCTTGATATAATATAATTGCCCATTTATCTAAATTATTCGACGTACGATCAAGTATAAAAACATAATGTAAACATTAGTAGACAAATAGAAACCTTGTTGTTTAAAAGAGGAAGTTACAAGTGTTAAGAGTCGATCACAGACGAACGACCCTTAATGGATTCAAAAGGCAAAACTATTTCGGAAATCGAGAATAGCGACACCATCGACAATGACAAAACCAAGATCCAAGACAAGGAAGATATTCCACCGGATCAGCAGCGATTGATCTTTGATCTTAAAGCTGAGGAGGAGTAACGCCAGACTGTTCTTGTATGACGTCCGTCCCTGCTACCATCTCCTCTTTTCCGCCATCACTCCCATCCAGATCGTCATCCTCGTCGAGGTCCCTTTCAGTCCCCACCTTCTCAAGATAAGTCTTGAGTTCTTCAGCGGCCGACGCCATGGGATTTTTCCCATTCAGATGACGTCTCATCAAAGCAGCCCTGGCTGTGAGACGGGAGAAGGCTTCAAGTTGCTGATTTTCCTCCTCCAAATCTTTGACGTCGCCCTCCAAACCCTCGACTTTCTTTTGAAGAGACGCAACTTCATCAGCATAAGAAGCAGCATCGGTGGTGGCTTTTATTTTCTCGATTTCCAGTTTGGTCGTTAACGCCTCAAGTTCAAGGACGCGATCCCTAAACTCGACCTTCTCATTTTGTGCTTCAACGAGTTTAGCCTTAAGGCTCTCGACCTTCATCTTCTCAACCTCGACCGCTTTTAAAGCGACCTTTTCCTTTTCAAGAGCCTCATCAGCTCTCTTCTTTACTTCAGGAAAAGACGCCCTCAAACCTTCTGTTTGAGCGTAAAAACTCAAACAAGCTTGAAAAGCCTACAACAGTAGCAAAAAGGTTAAAAATAGAGCAAGTAAACGAAGGAAATAAAGATAGAATGTAATTACCATGAAAGAGAGACCAACGGCGTGGGCTCCCGTGTCTTCCAACCTAGACTCCTTGTAACGATCGTAAAAGGTTGGGAGAAGGAATTTCGCCAAGTGGGGAAAAATTACGTCTCTTTCGAGAACGTCATTCACCATGAAATCAGCCGGGAGAGTGGCTTTGAAAGTCATCTCTCCTACTTTTTCCTTATTCTTCCCTTCACCTTTAGAGGAGGAAGGAGGCTTCTCAACGCTCGACATTCCCGACAAGGGAATGTCCTTCGTCGCCTTAGTCGAGCTTCCTAGCTCGACACCGGTAACGGTTTCTTTCGCCGGTGTCGCCCCTGAAAGGGACGACAAAGAAGCCTCACCCGTCTTCTTTGGTGAAGTCCGGGGTTTGCCTCGAAGACGCTTTGGATCCACCCCCGCGGGAGGAGCATATCTCTTCTTTGATTTCTCCCTGCCCTGACGGGCAAGCTCCAGTTGTTCGGCCCGTCTCTGAGCAGCCGACTTTGTAGATGAATCTTCTGGACGAAATAAAAGAGTTAGAAGAGACATGTAACGAAAATTACGAAAAAATCGTCGAACGACGTACCAGTCATCTCTTCTTCTCTCTTTTCTTCTCTTTCTTCTTCTCTCTCCTCTCCTTGATGAGAACCTTCGACGGATGGAACTTCCGCAACAAAGACGATTTCGTCTTCCTCGTCGTTCGACCGAACGGAAAAAGAACGGTCGACAATACTCTTCTCCAAGATCCTTTGAATCTTGCTTAGAGAATCTCTATTTGGCTTCACTTTAGTGAAGTCAATCACTGCCAAACAAAAAGAAAGACATCATTAGTATACATTAAAAACGCACGACACACGACAAAAACACCTGACAAAATAAGAAAACCTACCCGACTCGTTCCATCCGGATGAAAACCATTGGCTATCCTCATCGTTCAAGGATGCCACTTGGAGGAAAACATAGTGGCGTTTCCAACCACGGTCGTTCACCGCAGTATTATGCACCAGTACGGTATCTCCCTTTGTTCGAGGGAATAAACTATATCTATGATAGTTATCCGCTCGAATGCTATAAGCAGTTAGAAGGTCGTTCAAATTGAACGGAGCCCCCCAATCGGCTGTAAGACGATCGACCACCTGGACAATCCGCCAGAATTGAGGCATCAACTGTCCAGGCGATAAGTCAAATGCATCTAAAAACTCCCTGACCAAGGGAATAAATGGCCAAGAAAAGCCTATTTTGAATGGATACTCGTATAAAACACCATATCCCTTCGGAACTTCATCTGGTCGTAAATCCTCCGGCGTCACTAGATTGACACCCTCTGGAATCCTAGCTAATTTTTTAAGATACTCTAGATTTTCTTCTTCTTTGTAAACACTAATAGGCTTGCTCGACATATTGAAATCAGGAACACTCACAGTCGCTTTCCAGTAACTAAGACAATCCCAAGCTTTTCTAGGCTTCTTAGCTAAAGATTTCTTATGCATAAATTGATACAAAAGAAAAGAACTAGAAGTCGTACCTTAAATAGTGTTCTAAACCTCGAATCTAGAATGGAAAGGATTCTGGTCGCTCGGAAACTGAATCTCGCCGGAGATATGTATTCTTTGAAAAGGTAAGCGTAAAAAAAAAGGAGAAGATTAAGGAAAATCCTTATTTATACTGTAATTTGGAAACCAAATCGCCGGGAAAAATTGGATCACCAATCGTCATGTGAAACGTGTCACTCGTATCACGCAAAATACTCAAGTGTGTTCTTTGAATGCGTGACACCTATCCCTAATTAGCTACTTTTGCAGGGTATGACATCATTATTTAGTTGGAAACGAACTTATTTGGTTCTATTCAAATTACCCACGTTCCCCTTACAGCACGTGTCATGTTTTAAATTTAAATTTCAAAAAATTGCCGCTTGAATTTTAAATTTGGGGGCAAACTGTTTGGGTAGAAAATTCCACTAAGCCTTAGTCGTACGATTGACGACAGCCAACACCCTTCTTTTGGGCGACTTCGACTAGACAATCAAATATTGGTCCAGCAAATAATGTCGCACGATTGAATTTCCGTTACTCACTCACATTATATGTTACATTATGTTTACATGCAGAATTCAAAGGTATTCATAGCCAAAGGATGTAACGGAAATCGTCATCAATAGCAATAAGTGTAACAGATGCTGTCATCAATACCAGAAACGGTCTTACACATTCAATACTTGGGAAACGGAAAGATGGAGTATAAATATGGAGCTCATATCTCACATTGGGACATCTGATTTTAGAGACCTTACAAGCTCATAAATTACGTTCTCAAGCTCGCTCAGTTTCTCTCGAAGTTCATAAGATTCATTGTTGTTTGTCGTACGACGCACGACCAAAGACTAATTACATACGACGCACGACCGACTTTACTTTATCGCACTATTTTACATTGCATTTCATTTGTAACAATCGTTCTAAAGGACGACGTCCCTGATTGACGTCCATAGTGCACGACGACTCTCACTCGTCCGCGGTTTTTACCCATTTTAGGGGTTTTCCGCGTCACCAATTCTCTTGTCTTATTTACTTTATTTTCGTTATAGTCGTACGATTATTGTCGTTACTTTCTTTGGTTGGATCAAGCTCCATATTTACCTTAAATTTTCCTTGGGAGATTTTTGGCATAAACAGTTACTAAAAACAACTCGGCAATAACGAACAATGGAACTCATAAGAGGACATTATTGAAAATTTATATGTAATACCTAAGTATTTGATGAACTTGTATATTCTTTTGAATATTGGATTGTATTTCCAGGGGCAGAACACAAGCTCTAAAACCACAGGGGTCGGGCCTAATATATTATATAACTTCAAAAATAAAAAAAAATACATTATCCAAAATTATAATCATAAACTTGAGGGCGTAAACTAGGGTATCGTTCTAGTGTACTAAGATCGATATCATTACTTCCATTTGAGCTTTTTTGCAAGGTTTTTTTGGTAGTCAGAATACTAGATATAGGGGTATTATCTACATTTGTTGTTTCTTCGGGATCTTAACATGTTTTCTTTTAAAAAACACATGAATAGTAGATTGGGTTTTCATGTTCTTCTAAATGTGAATTTTTTTTGAACAAATTCAATCAAACAAGTAAGCTTCATTGCCAAAAAATCTACTTCTAATTTCTAAAACTAATGTCTATTGTCTATGTTCTATCAAAAATTCAAACAAGCAAACAACCTAAAGTCCTAAAGTAGACATTTCATAGAGGCATAGAGATACATCAAACAAATTAAAATCCAATCAAAGTAAGTAATCAAGCAATTTCAAATAAAGTTAAACCTAGCTAATCAAATAGTCAAACAATTTCAAATAAAGTTAAACCTAGCTAATCAATTAATCAAATAGTTTCAAAAATATTAAACCTAGCTAATCAAAAAAGTTCAAACTCAAACAAGTAATGAGATTATGAGCAATGACATTTTAAAATTTAAACTTGAATATAATAAAAAAATGTGATTTAGGGGCTGTTGGAAAATTGTTTGATGAAGATGAAGTTAAAATCCTTGGGATTTCATTTGGATTTGGAGGATTTCTCCCCTGATTTTGGTTACTCTTCCATTGGCAGAAGCTTACCGAGAGAAAAGATTAGAGGCAGAAACAGGAGCAGGCGAGCAGTAGTATTAGAGGCAGAAACAGGTGGTGGTAGTGTACTCGATCACTGGTTAGAAACAGGAGCAGGCGAGCAGTAGTCTTCATTTTTGATTTTTGAAGGTCGGACGAAGAAGTTGAACTCGATGGAGATGGAAGTGGATGTAACACCCGGAAAATTTAAAAGGTAAGTTTTCGTTCCCTTAAATTCGTTAATTGTATTGATTGAGGATATGAGACATATTATGTGCATATGCTCACTTTTATAATGCCTTAATGATTTATGAACTATGTATTTATGTTTCCCGTTTGAACCTCGCGCTCGTAATCGAATTTGGTTGAGTTTTCGAACTTCTGAGGCTTTGGCGCGACTATGACACGCGACTGTGACATGGTCACTTTCGCGGTGTCACAGTCGTTGGGGAGGTATCGTGAGATGGTAGGGGACCGCGACAATGCCAAGGGCAAAGTCGCGGGGCAATGTCGCCCGCGTGACCTGACCTTCTGTTTCTTGATATATCTGACGCCTCATTCCTCACAAAATCATTTGGAAAATGGGAGAACTCATATTTGGGCGATTTTTGAGCCTCTCAAACACACACACACTTATTGCTAGGGTTTTGGGTTGTTGGGGGCATTAAGTGATCATTCAAGCTCCACCCAAGTGTTTCTTTGAAGTGTTTTCAAGACCCTCACTTCTTGATAGATGACACCCCTTTTGTAATCTCTTTTCTAGATGTAGAAATTAGATTAGTTGGTTGTTGTTTATTTATCCGTTAAATTACAGAATGGTGATTAAACAGGTTATTTGTATATTTCCCTTTTTTGGGAGGCTCTTGCTATGGCAAACTTTATACCCCTTTTCCATTTTTGGAAAGTTTTTGTTATCCCTATTTTTAGGGTGTTACAAGTTGGTATCAGAACTTTAGTTTAAGTGAACTAGGTATTGTGGTAGCATATCTAGACTTAAGCTTTAGACTTTTTGACTTCACTATCCACTTGGGGTAGAAATCCTAGGTGGGGAGAGCGTTAGGATTTACGGAATTACACTAATTGAGAATTGTGATGATGGTGACAAGAATTCTTGTGATGATAGCTACTGCTATTATGAATGCATTGTTACGTGAGCATACTTGATTTACTGTTGTTGTGATAATTGATGAATGTATTAGTACGTACAATGAGTTCAACTCGCTTAGTCTTTTCTCAACCTATTTCTCGCATGTGTGTGGCAGATCGAGATGGTTAATACTCGGAGCAGATTACCGGGTACACCGGATGGTCATTTGGAAATTGAATCTACCGCCGAACAACCCGGTTTAGGAGGGGTTGTTCGAAGGCCACCACCGAACGAACCTTTGGGAGGGGGACCCGAGTTTATCCCTCGCAGGAACATTATGGTGGGCGATGCTATTTTGGAAGAGGCAACCATGGAGACCCGGTTACGGGATGGTATGATGTAGGCTATGAGTGTTGCCATGGCCCAGCAGCAAGTGCAACAGCAAGAGTTTTTCATGAAACTCTTAGAAGACCGAGATGCCAGTAACCGTCAACCTGAGACTATGGCGGAGAACGCTATAGCCGGGTCGGATGCTAGGCCGGAATTGGTGGTAACCGAGGAACCACCGACGAATGAGGATCAGGTAAGGACTAAGGGATGCTCCTACAAGGATTTTTGGGGTGCAACCCTAAGGAGTTTGCGGGTTCCGATTACCCGATTACGTGTATGTACTGGCTCAAGGAAGTGGAGATGGCCTTTGAGTCGAGCGAGTGCGACGTGTCGCAACGGGTGAAGTTTGCTTCTCAACTACTCCGGGGAGAGGCATTAATCTGGTGGAATCTCACCCGGTCCGCCCTCACCCCCGAGGTTCTAATGAAGCTGACCTGTCCAGTCTTTAAGAAAAAGATAATGGACAAGTATTGCAGCGAGCGTTCTTTGGATAAGCTGGAAACCGAGTTCCGAAATCTGAGGAAGGGAAATTTGTCTGTAGCCGACTACTCCAAGCTGTTTCTGGAGAAGTTGAACTTAGTGGGATATCTGGTCCCGGATGAGAGATCGAAAATAAAGGCTTTTCATCTTGGCCTACCGGCCGATATGCGGACTGACGTGCGCAATGCCGGAGGATCGACTCTTCAAGAAGTCATTGAAGAGGCCTTTCTTGTGGAAGATGATAGGTTGGTTGAGAAGGAAGAAAGAAGTGTTGCGGGTGAGAAGAGAAAATGGGAAGGGCCATCTGGGCCCGTTCGTCAGTCAAAGCCTTTTGTTAGTGGGAGAGCTGGCGACTCTCGTAAAAGTGATCAGTGGTGCCCAAGGTGCAGAACCAAACATTCGGGCGCATGTGCTCCCAAAACCTATGCGGGTCCGGTGAGTTATGCTAGGTGTGGCAAGAAGGGTCATATGGCCCGGGACTGCACTGTTCGTCCGACGGTGTGTTGTGAGTGCCAGGAACCGGGGCACATAAGGAGGAATTGTCCAAAGTTAGCGGGGAACAATCAAGTCATATCTGTTGGGTCGAGGGCTAGAGTCGACCAATCGCCGAGGGTGACGAGTCGAGCCTTCCGGATGACTACCGAGGAGGCGAAGGAGACCGATGATGTTGTTTCGGGTACGTTCCTAGTAAACTCCTTGCCTACTCGTGTATTGTTTGATTCGGGTGCTACGTGTTCTTTTGTATCGGATGTTTTCTGTAAGCAATTCGTCACTCCTATTAGTGTCCTTTCCGATGCACTAGTAGTAGAGATAGCCAACGGTGATAAAGTAATCATCCGTGATCG
Source organism: Arctium minus (assembly GCA_954870635.1). NCBI lineage: Eukaryota > Viridiplantae > Streptophyta > Magnoliopsida > Asterales > Asteraceae > Arctium > Arctium minus. Next base: position 64,218,300 of record OX941096.1, read on the forward strand.
TTTTTGTGATTGCACCTTAGAGATCGACGGGAATTCTTTTGGGGTAGATTTGCTACCTATGGCCATAGATGGGTTCGACGTGGTCATAGGTATGGATTGGTTGTCAAGGCATAAGGCCGACATCTTTTGCACTAAGAAGATGATCCAAGTGCCTTTGACGGAAGGCGACGTGGTCGTCATTTATGGGGAGAAAGGAAAAGGGACGTAACCCCATTATCTCCTCTCTCAAGGCGCGTAAGTTTCTAGCGAAGGGTTACCCTTCGTATCTAGCATATATTGTGGACGCGAAGAAGGAAAAGAAGACGGTGGAAGACGTGAGGATCGTGCGGGATTATCCGGATGTCTTTCCGGAAGACCTTCCCGGATTACCACCGGAACGTCAAGTGGAGTTTCAAATTGACCTCACTCCGGGAGCGGCTCCGATAGCCCGAGCTCCCTATCGTTTGGCCTCGACGGAGATGAAGGAGATGATGACGCAACTTCAAGAGTTGTTAGAGAAGGGTTTTATCCGACCGAATTCGTCACCTTGAGGAGCACCGATGTTGTTCGTGAAGAAGAAGGACGGATCTATGCGGATGTGCATCGATTACCGAGAGTTAAACAAAGTCACGGTGAAGAACAAGTACCCTATACCTCGCATCGATGATCTCTTTGATCAACTTCAAGGTGCGGGATGTTTTTCAAAGATCGACCTCCGATCCAGTTATCATCAGGTGAGAGTGAAGAAAGATGATGTTCCGAAAACGGCTTTCCGAATGCGTTACGGTCACTATGAGTTCTTGGTGATGCCTTTTGGGTTGACCAACGCGTCGGCCGTATTTATGGACTTGATAAACCGTGTGTGTCGCCCATTCTTAGATAAATCCGTGATCGTCTTTATCGACGATATTTTAATTTATTCTAAAGATGAGTCCGAGCATGGGAAACATTTACGGGAAGTCTTGGAAGTCCTAAGAAGGGAAAAGTTGTTCGCAAAGTTTTCTAAATGCGAATTTTGGCTCCAAGAGGTGCAATTCTTGGGGCACGTGGTGTCCAAAGACGGGGTAAAGGTGGACCCGGCGAAGATTGAGGCGATGATGAGTTGGGAGCCGCCGACCAGTCCGACAGAGATTCGAAGCTTCTTGGGTTTGGCGGGTTACTACCGGCGTTTCATTCAAGACTTTTCCAAGATAGCTACACCGCTCACTTCTCTTACAAGGAAAAATGTCAAGTTTCTTTGGACCGATGCACAAGAGCAAGCCTTTCAGACGCTCAAGAGAAAGTTGTGCGAAGCTCCTATCTTATCCCTACCCGAGGGATCGGAAGATTTTGTTGTGTTTAGTGACGCTTCCAAGATGGGGCTTGGGTGTGTCCTAATGCAAAGGGGGAAGTAATAGCCTACGCGTCGTGGCAAGTAAAGGATCATGAGAAGAACTATCCGACTCATGACTTGGAATTGGCGGCGGTGGTTTTCGCGATGAAATTGTGGCGGCATTACTTGTAAGGGACTAAGTGTACTCTATTCACGGATCACAAGAGTCTCAAGTACATCTTCGATCAAAAGGAACTCAATATGCGGCAAAGGAGATGGCTTGAACTATTAAAGGATTATGATTGTGATTTACTCTACCATCCCGTTAAAGCCAATGTGGTGGCGGATGCATTGAGCCGGAGGAGCCATGATGGTGGTGTTAAGTTGTCCCTTACAAGAATTGATGTGGTATCAAGTTTGATGGAGAGCATCAAGACGTGGCAAGTGGAAGCACTCAAGGAGCAAAATCTCAAATCCGAGATCATGGTGAAGCAAAGTGGACTTTTAACGGAGGATAGTCGCGGGCTTAAACTCTTCCAAGGCCGAGTTTGGGTGCCGAAGTTGGGTGGAAATCGAGAGTTACTTCTAGAAGACGCGCGCAAGTCGAAGTATTCTATACATCCCGGTAGTACCAAGATGTATAGAGACTTAAAATTAAATTATTGGTGGCCGGTGATGAAGATGGATGTGGCTAACTACGTGGAGAGGTGTGTCATGTGCCTTCAAGTCAAGGCGGAGCATCAAAGGCCGTATGGAAGTTTGCAACCGTTGTCCATTCCCGAGTGGAAATGGGACAACATCACCATGGACTTTGTGACGAAGCTACCGAAGACCTTACGTGACCACGATACAATTTGGGTGATCGTGGATCGGTTGACCAAGAGCGCACACTTTCTTGCGATGTGGGAGTCCTTGCCGATGGAGAAATTGGCTAAACTGTACCTCGACGAGGTGGTGTCAAGGCACGGAGTTCCGCAATCGGTAGTATCGGATCGGGATAGTCGTTTCACTTCGAATTTTTGGACTAGCTTGCAAAAGGAGTTGGGCACTAGGCTGAATCTGAGCACGACTTATCATCCTCAAACGGATGGTCAAAGCGAGAGGACGATCCAGACGCTAGAAGATATGTTGAGATCGTGTGTAATAGACTTCGGGGGAAGTTGGGACTCACACCTACCTTTGGTAGAGTTCGCGTACAACAACAGTTACCATTCTAGTATCAGAATGGCACCGTTCGAGGCTTTGTATGGACGGAAGTGTAGAACCCCAGTTTGTTGGCTAGAAGCGGGCGAAAAACAATTCGTCGGGCCAGAAATAGTGCAAGAGACGGCGGACAAGGTGAAAGAAATTCGAGAAAGATTAAAGGCGGCGCAAGACCGGCAAAAGAGCTATGCGGACAAGAAGAGAAGACCGGTTGAGTTTCAAGTGGGTGACCGGGTCATGTTGAAGGTGTCTCCGTGGAAGGGGATCATACGTTTCGGGAAGCGTGGGAAGCTTAGTCCTAGTTTCCTTGGACCGTTCATTATTTTGGAGAAGATTGGTTTGCAAGCCTACCGGTTAGATTTACCGTCGGAAATGGATGGGATACATCCTACGTTCCACGTGTGTTACCTTCGGAAGTGCCTAGCCGAAGATGAAAGCGTGATTCCCTTGACGAAAATCCGGGTGGACAATGGAAATCGTTGCGTGGAAGAACCGGAGGCGATTTTGGAATCAAAGGTGAAGAAATTGCGTCATAAAGACGTGGTTATGGTAAATGTTCAATGGAAACACCATCGGGGTGCTAACGTCACGTGGGAATCCGAGGATGATATGAGGAAGCATTATCCTCACGTGTTCAGTGTAGAATAAGATTTCGGGACGAAATCCTAATTTTAGGTGGGGAGGATTGTAACACCCGGAAAATTTAAAAGGTAAGTTTTCGTTCCCTTAAATTCGTTAATTGTATTAACTGAGAATATGAGACCTATTATGTGCACATGCTCACTTTTATAATGCCTTAATGATTTATGAACTGTGTATTTATGTTTCCCGTTTGAACCTCGCGCTCGTAATCGAATTTGGTTGAGTTTTCGGGCTTCTGAGGCTTTGGCGCGACTATGACACGCGACTGTGACATGGTCACTGTCGCGGTGTCACAGTCGCTGGGGAGGTACCGTGAGGTGGTAGGGGACCGCGACAATGCCAAGGGCAAAGTCGCGGGGCAATGTCGCCCGCGTGACCTGACCTTCTGTTTCTTGATATATCTGACACCTCATTCCTCACAAAATCATTTGGAAAACGGGAGAACTCATATTTGGGCGATTTTTGAGCCTCTCAAACATACACACACTTATTGCTAGGGTTTTGGGTTGTTGGGGGCATTAAGTGATCATTCAAGCTCCACCCAAGTGTTTCTTTGAAGTGTTTTCAAGACCCTCACTCCTTGCATTCAAGTCTAATCTTCTTCAAAAGCTAGGGTTTCATCTTTTCTAGGTTTTGGTCAAAAACCTAGATTGTGAGTTTACTAACCTTTGTTAAAACTAGATACACATCATTATCTCCCACTTGTTGATATTAATGCATTCTCTCAATTTATGGATATGAAAGTTACCATGGTTTATATGTGTATATCTTGGTATGTTGATGATTCCTACTTGGAATGCCTTTTGGCGACTTTACATTCTCGTGATGGATTTGGTTGATTTTTGAGTTAAGTGTTGAAATTGCATGTCTAGGATGGTAATGTTGTGTTCATGATTGATATCCGAATATGTCGGGTTGTAACACATCTTGAGGCCTCCTCTTGCATAATGTGGACGAACCAAGTCAGTGATTCACTATAGGGATGTAGGTGGGTAACATTTGGGGGATTTCCTAAGTGGTAGTCCCCTATGTGCCTAGACCTCCGTCGTCGGGGAATTTCCTAAGCGGTAGTCCTCGATGCGTGTCGGGCCTTTGGGTTGCCTTTGTTATTTGGCTTCAAGGTGCATCGCCTCTTTGGGTGAACCTAATTGGAGATATGGGTCACTCCCGTTGACTCCACATCTACGTGATTAATTGGTTAACTGCTGATAAGAAATGTAACTGTCTCTGACATGTTTTTACTTGTTCAACTCACTAGGCTTTTTGGCCTAACACTTGTTTGGTGTCGATGTGTATCTCAGGTGTTAGCGGCGCGACTCCTAGGCAAGTTTAGATGCTTTGGGCAAGAGCTTGGGGATTTTGGCACTTGAACTATTTTAGGAAGATTTGGGTTGATAGATGACACCCCTTTTGTAATCTCTTTTCTAAATGTAGAAATTAGATTAGTTGGTTGTTGTTTATTTATCCATTAAATTACAGAATGGTGATTAAACAGGTTATTTGTATATTTCCCCTTTTTGGGAGGCTCTTGTTATGGCAAACTTTATACCACTTATCCATTTGTGGAAAGTTTTTGTTATCCCAATTTTTAGGATGTTACAGTGGACTTCCCAAATCCCAATTCCCGCTTTCTTGTCGGCAGAAGAAAACCCTCAAATTAAACTTTGGACTTCCAAGTGGACCTTAGGGGGGGGGGGGGCAAAAAGAATTCTTTTTCTCTTTTACACATCAAAAATATTTGCTGCTGCTTGGAACATTTAAAAGCCCAGGGGCCATGGCCCCTGGTAGCCCTCAAAGGCGTCCGCCACTTCTTATTTTTATGTTTTCAATATTGTTTTTACTTTGTTTAAAGACAACTCAACTAACCCGACCAACTCGAACGGGTTGGGTTGGGTTGCACTTTTGTTTGAGTTGGGCTAGGTTGAAAATTCTCAAACCGTCAATATTAGGTTAGGTTGTTGAAATGTCTTCAATCCGATCAACCCAACCCGTGATCACCCTAAATGGTGGTAGCCTTACTAATCCCATTCATAATTTACTGCAAAAAATTAGCCCTGATAAATTCAATGGTCACAATTGTTTTTATTTTGTATAGAAAATTTTAATTGTTGTAATAAATCGCTCAATTATATACTAAAAATGTACTCCTGCAATGCAACGATATATCTCGATTTGAATATTTTATTTTATTTTTTGTCTTTATCGATCTTATAATACGGTTTTTTGTGTTTTTGATAAATCGATAATATTTTTTATAATTTTTATTTTATTTTAATTTAATTTAGGAATAATGATATAATTTTTTTAGGTCTAATAATATAATGTTTTTATTAAAAAAAAGGATAATTAAGTATTATGTTAAAATTCAATGATTATCTTAATTATATTTTAGATTATTTATATTTAAAATGTGATGTTTATCAGTTAGTTATAAATTCAAACATTCAACTTTAAAAAGTTGTACTCATCGTCATTTATTTGTAAACTTAAAAATTAAGTAAATTAGCATTAAATAATAGTAGTAAATAATGCTTAAAAAGTTGTTTTTAAGACTTTAAATCAAATGCTTTATAATATAGTATAGAATAGATATTTTAGTAAAAGGTTGGTGTCTAGTGAGAAGTTGAGTTAGGGCATGTTTGGTACTGGCTTAAGAAGCTTAATGAAGGTTTCAGCTTATTCGGTCAGCCCTATCAGGGTGTTTGTTACTGGCTTAATCAAATGGATGGCGACTTAATCGCTAAGCTTTGGAAAGGAAGCTTTATGGGAACAAACCTATTATTTCCCTCAATACCCTTCCCAGAAAACTAGCTCATCTCTCATTCCCAAAAAAAAAAAAACTCGGTCGACGATTTCCACAAAACCCTCACCATTTCCTCTTGCGATTGGTCGACGATTGGACTTGCGATTGGACTTCCTCGGTCGGCTATTGGAGCTGCTCACCATTTCCTCTCGCCGTCATACCCCTCCTTGTTACAGATCGAAGGTTCAGCTTCTCGTTCAGATCGAAAGTTTCTGCTCAAAGGTTCGGCTTCTCGAAGGTTCAACTTCTTGTTCAAGCTTCTCCTTGTTACAGATCGAAGGTTTCTGCTCACCAGGGGACCGATGTTGCAGCTCGAAGGTTCAACATCTAAGGAATCATATTTTAGGTTTTATTTTTAGGGATTTGATGAACTTAAAAATGTTATATTTTGGGTTTGGATCTGTGATTGAGATTTTTAATCAAAATTTCATGTTTGGATTTGATTCAAAGATTTATTTCCTTGATGTTCTTTATTCTTTGTTAGAAGGGTAAAATGGTCATTTTTATCATTCAGACAGTTTATTCATCACAACAAACAAACAACAATTTTATTTATACATACAAATAATTTTATGGATAAAGCCAACTTTATCCATACAGGACTTAATGAAAATCCAACCAAACAACCCCTTAATGTGGAAAACATGAGAATTAGTTATCAACCGTTTGATGCAAATGCGATTCATATGTGGGTTTGAGATTATAAGTGATCAAGGGTTCAGATTCACTTCTCATGTTTCTCACATTAACCCAGCTTCTCACACGATCCTTCACCTTTAGTCTATACCTAATTATATATTTTTTTGTTTTTTAGCAGATATTTTAGTTCAATCTGACTTCAGTATTCTCCCTTTTAGTTTAGCCCATGTGGACAACTCTAATGTTTTAGCAGTTTAGCCCAATTCCTCCTCTTTCCTACCAGATTTACCGATTTGTCGATGTCTGATTATAGCTACAAATATGCAATCCCTCATCGTTATGTCTCTAATTTGAATATTGAACTCTTCTAGCCCGCTACCAATAACTGGAATAGACAAATAGTATAACAAAAAATAGAAAACCAAACTTAATAAGGTATTGATATTCGGTTAACCTAACGATTCATGAAAACCAAATAATCCGAAACTGTTTTGTTTTGATGGATTGTTTTGTTTTGGAATTTTTTTACACATCCTAGGTCTAACCTTAGTCAGCTAAGTTTCTCGATCTACCACCGCGTACAAATACTTTATTTTGTTTTGTTGGTTTATCTATACTATATTGTAAATCACGGATAAAAAACTCTTAAATACAAATTATTAGGCACAAGGTATAATCATTTTATGCAAGATTTTAAAAATCTCTTAATTTACAAGTATTAAAGCATAAGATACATATTACTACTGCAGGCTTCTAACACCCACCAATTTGCTATGTGCAGGACATTCCTTTTATGCAGACAGTTCCATATATCACTATTAATTAATATATTATATTACTATAAATTTGTTTTAACTATATTACTAAATATGTAATTGGTTATTTTTTCTAGATGTCATTAAAATATATAAGATAATAATTGAATTCTAACAAAACACTTAATTTTTTTAATATAAAAAACATTATATTATTAAGCCTAAATTAAACAAATTTATAAAAATAAAAAAAAATTATCATTTTCTTAAAACCATCCAAAATCGTACTGTAAATCGACAAAAAAACAAAAAATAAAATGAAATATTAAAACCGTGATGTATCTCGTTACATTGCACGAGTACGCTTCTAGTATCATAAAATAAGTATAGTTTTAAGAATTTTACAAGTCAAATTAACAACCTCTTTTATTTTTTATCCATGGGTCTTATTTTTTAAAAATTATTGTCTCAGTAATTGGGCAAAGCCCAATTTTATTTAAATGGGCCTAACATGAAACAGACCATGAAAAATCATCACAATGCTTATTGCGTCTAGTACTCTAGTTAACCAGTAATAGATGGTATATGTAAACATACCCTTAATAAAATATTTGCTTTATGAACTGAACTCAAGGAGATCATTTAGGAGTTGTTTATCAAACGCTTATCCAGGTAAGTATTTACAGGTAAAATTCAACACTATTACTTACTTACGAGGTAAGATTTTGGTCTATCAAAACGGTATCATATCAATAATTTTTCCGATAAGTACTTATCGTGGTAAGAGACTTAGCCAAACTCAAGTCAACATTTGATTTATCTTTAACGATTAAGAATCAATGATACCTTGTAATCTCGTATATGTCTTAAAACGTTGTTTTTATAATGTGACATAGTACATAACAAATTAACGTGCTTTTTATTAGTTTTCTAATCATGGAAACATTATTTCAGAATTATACTTCAAAGTCTATTGTTCAAAAATCGTATATTTGAATATGCGGTTTTGATGATGCATGTGAAATCTGATGTGTTTTTAAAATAATAAATTTATATGAACACCCCATCTCTACTATGGGTGGTGATAAATAACCCTCCTTTTGAGTAACACCGGGCATTAAATGTTGTTATTGATGTGTGTGAATATAAAATCTATGGGGGTTTATTTAACAAGAGGAAAAATTCAGTAAAAAACCGTGTTTCTATTGTAAACTGGGAAGCCACTGACAACACGCCAAGTGTCCATATTCATTATTAATAATGGACGTGATTTTTTTACAACATTTATAATGAATATGTCTGACACATGACGTATTCTTAGTTATTCCCCAAATTGTAATAGAAATACGGTTTTCAGCTGAATCTATTTATATTTAACAATATTCCTAAATAAACGAGTTAATACCATAACAAATACCGGTTTTTTTCCCTCAAAATATGCTTTGTTTTAAAATTATTAAATAGAGTAAATTACAATTTTGGTCCATGTGGTTTACACCCATTATCAAGAGTAGTCCCTCTTTCAAAGTAATTATAATTTTAGTCGTTGTGGTTTCAATTCTATTTCAATTATGATCTTTATGACACATGACATCCAAACTTCTGTCAATATATCACTAACAACTAAGGGCAAAAGTGTCTTTACCTTTTTTTCATTTATTTCTCTTTAAATAATCAAAATAACCTTTTTACTTTAAGGCCTTTCAAATCAAAATAAGAACGACAAAATTGCTCCAGAACCTCTCCACTCTCGTTCTTCACTTCAAACCCTAAGATCAATAAATCAAGCTGATACATCTCGTTTTTCTTCTTTTATTTCAAAGAGCCAAGATGGTGATATGCGATTGTGGTTCAAGAGCCATCATACGAACTTCTTGGACCTCCAGTAATCCAGGACGAAGGTTCTTATCGTGTTCAAGGAATGTAAGTAAAGATTTGGCATTTTTTTTTCGATTGAGGTAAAAGGGTTCTTCTTCTCATGTTGTTACAGGGTTCGAGATGTAGATTTCTTGGTTGGGTTGACGACCCAATGTGTCCACGATCTGTGCAGATAATCCCTGGTTTGTTGCGGTCGAAGAACAAACTTGAAGTTGCTTTGGAAATAAGTAAAAAAGAAGCTCGTAATTGGAAGATTGGGTTTTTCATAAGTTGAGTGGCATTTGCTGTTTGTTTCCTTTTCTTTTGATCAATTAGTAGATGATGGTTCATGATGGTTTAAAAATTGAGCTGCTTGTAACACAGTGATTTTGATAGTTGCTTGTAACAATGGTTTTTGTGAAATGAAAAGTACACTTTTATGCATTTGATATATGTTGTCTGAATGCCATCCCAAAAGTAATTTCTTCGTACATCCCTGTGATGGCTTTGAATAGGTGTCCAGATTGGTTTCCCAATGTTCTGTGCACACATCAATTACCTTGAACTGAGGAACGTATTTCAACAACATCAATACATCTTGATCATTCCCTAATGTTTGCAAACCAAATTTCAAGTCACTATCAGGTCTCATGAAATGGTAAAAGATGTGTTCATGATCCGGGTAACCTAGCTCTTGTGTAATAGAAACAAGATCATGAACTGATAGCTGCTCAGTATCTATCAGATCCACATACGTGATTTTACCATTCAAGTACTTTCTATCATCACATTTTGCAAAAAATCCACCATGATGTATCTTCATATACATTAAGGTGGGGTAGAGTTTTGTGAAACGAAATACAAATAACAAATATACAAGTTCAGTAAATACAAAACATTAGACAACATTAACTACACTAAATGTTAACTATACATCAGTAAAAAAAACTCAGAAAAAGAAACCTTACCATATATCTTATCGGGATCAAATACTTCATCTTCTCCTCTGATGTGCCACGTATGTGAATGTTGACAAATCTTGACCAATCTTTGTTTGATAATTGACCGGGGAATCAAATATGTGAAGAGAGAAACTAGGGTTAAAGTAAAAAAGGTTTAAAGTAAAAAGGGGCAGAGAGGTCTGATCGATTTGGTCTTCTATGGAGGATTTAATTGGGGTAAAAGTAAAAAGATTATTTTGATTATTTAAAGAGAAATTAATGAAAAAAAAGGTAATGACATTTTTGCCCTTAGCTGTTAGTGACATATTGATGGAAGTCTGAATGTCATGTGTCATAAGGACCATAATTGAAATAGAATTGAAACCACAATGACTAAAATTGTAATTACTTTGAAAGAGGGACTACTATTGATAATGGATGTAAACCACATGGACCAAAATTGTAATTTACTCTATTAAATATAATACGATATTCTTTTATGCAATTTCTTCTAAATAAATGATAATTGAAGTTTTAATATGAAAATAGTAGTGGCATTAATGATGAGTGCTTTTTAGGTGATTACCTTTATGATTCACTTTTATCATTTTATGAAAAATATATGTTTTTGCATTTAAATTACTATTGAATATTAGATTGGTGAACGTGTAGTTAGTAGCCAAACCCATGAATTTATGACCATATATATTCACATTATATATGATATATTTACTTAGATATATTTTAAGATTATATATATATATATATATATATATATGATTATTCAAAGGATAATTCAATATTTTATGAGATTCGTTTAGATTCAATCTCAACAACAAATCAAAAGTTAAATTAGAAAATTTAATAATTTTGATAATTTTAATTTAAAATTTTAAATAAATAGCATTTTAGGTATTTTAAATATTTTTTCTCTCATCTCCCCTCCGGTGTAAACATTTTATTGTGATACCCACTGGCCTCTATATACATGTTGAATACATTTATTTAGAATCATTCTTCTATATACCCTATGATACCCACTATGATATCCATTGATACCAATTGTGATACCAAATGTATACACGTTGTGATACCTAAAATACATGATATGATACACATTGTATACACATAATTTGTGTTCAACGACGTGATATTCATAAATGTCATTGGTTGTTCGATGAAGAAGGGGGCATAGTTTGCTTATTTGATAAAGTTAATTGGGGTAAATTGATATAATTGTTTAAAAAGTCAAACAAGATAATGATGGAAACAAAATCGTTGTTGGTGGTTATAGTATCTAATTCAAAAATTACAAAATCACCTTCAAGTTCAATTAAATCATAAAATAATATAATTAAAATGAATGACTGACATTTGATCTCACGAATCTTACAAACCATCAAGTTCTCATTTATTTAAGCTTATATATATGTGTGTGTGTGTGTGTATATATATATAGAGAGAGAGAGAGAGAATAAAGTTGGATGAAATTAAATTGTTTTTAATGATACAGTTTCATTTAAGTTGACTATATGTTTAAACATGAATAAATCAATTCTAATAAACTACATGATTCAACGCCTTTTTGTCCAAGCATTCCTAAATAGAACGAGATTGTTTTACAAGCATGTGAAAATGATAAATGTGAAATATACAATATTTGTTTTAAAATTCTAATTACATGTCGATGATGTTGTAGTTGTAGCTAGCATGTAGCTGTAGTTGCTAGAAAACATATCTTAAGCGCATCATTACATCCAATTGCACTAATCGGAGGCGTTCATAGTGACCGAGGGGGTCAAATTAAGACCAAGAAGTAAGTTATTCTTCAGTGATGAACTCCAACGAAAAAAATCCTATGTATTTTTCTCATATAAAAATTTCCTTTACGCATATTTATACGTAAAGGGAAAAAAAATGTTTGACCAATTGACATACCTGGATGAATTATTAAACCGTTACCTAAAACATGTATTTAAGGCAACTATACGTATGCATCCAACACCCCAACCCCACGAGAACATCTATTTCTAACAAATGTACCCAACATTTTAGGTAAATCATGTGTAACACATCAATGACAATAATACAACGTATTAATAAATACAATATAACAGAAAAAACAGAGCAATTGAATGAAGCGTGCACCCACATACATAAAGAACCACACCAACTTGCTATTTTTATCATACACCACCGTATTGACACGTTTCATCTCTTTATCAGCATAATTCATGCGATTCGACAATTTTACAATATCATACACACATTTGTTTTAAGACGACACCGACTTCCTCACTAAGAGCATATTCGTTGAAAACACTTGAACTTGCACTAAAAATGTTTGTTTGCACATCCATTTATCTAATTCAAACATAAATCTTACACTCAACTGAATAACTAGTATTTTGATGGTTATGTAATTTTACTTTATTTTGTTATATAACTACAGTTTAATTTTGAGATTCACGACGTTATATTTTAAATTCGATTCATATTTAATCTTAAGTTGTGATCCCATTTTACGCCTTTTCCACAAATAAATGTTTAAAATATTTTGTTACCAAACAAAAAAATGCACAGTGATTTCGAATTATTGCAATGCAAGAGAAAATTAGAAAAATAAACACAACTCAAACCCATAAAAATCTCCCCCAAAAATTCCAATTTCCAAAGGCTTCGTTATTGATTTGGGTTTAGAGAGATTTGGACAATATTTTTATTGGTTATCTAGTGAACACTGTGATGAAAACGATGAAGAAAATAGGTGGTACATCATGTAGGGCCGGCAACGGGTTGGGTAAAGGTTAATTTGTTATTCAATCCATTTAAAATAGCGGGTAACGAAACGGATAATTATCCATCTCATAAAACCCTTATCCATATCATACCCTACCCATTAAATAGCGGGTAACGAAACGCGTAATGGATAAATGGTAAAACAAATTTTCATTTTGAACCACAATTGATATTGTTACATCTCAAATATATAAGTAAAAAACATAAGTTCATAAATATAGTTACTATTTTATATCGTAGTAAACATTTTATTATTCTAAATATAATCATAGGATATTATTTATAAAAAAAAACAATATAAAAATTGTAAGACTAACACTTTTCATTATATTTATTTTCTTGAACCCCTCTTGTTTCTTATTTAATCATCATAAAATCTTTTACTCGATAAGTATAAAAAATAAATTCAAGTACACATTAACATATGACAACATTATAAAAAAATATTAATAATTGACTTAATATAATTATGTATATAGACAGAGGTTCAAGGGAAAACCTTAAATAAATGAAAAACTAAAAAACATCTTATCGATCGTTAGATTAGATGATCTGATGGATATGATTAAACAGACGATTACAACAATATTTTTTAAATTAAAAAAAACCTCCACCCCCTATTTTTTATTCGAAAAAATACGAAAAATGAACAAAATTCGAGTGAAATAAATTACACCAAATAAACGATCATATTTTTCTCGTTAATTTGACATCCATATTCATATACTTTTTCATTCGTTTTTTCGTGGTTTTTCGGTTTTCCATTTATTTAGTTTTCCCTTGAACCTGACCCTATGTATATATACACACTAATATTTAATATTATATATATATATATATCATATCGTAACGGGTAACGGGTAATGGATAACGAAAAAACGTTTATCCATATCCTATCCACTAAAATTATGGGTAAACGGTTCATGGATAAGTGGATAAATGGATAAAATTTTCTTTATCCATACTCTTATCCAACGGGTCAAAACATAACGAGTAACGGGTTTATTCTTACCCATTGTCAGCCCTAGGTACATGTGGTGATTACTTCCAAAATATCGAAACAAATGTCGAAGTAGGAGGGTGTTGATGGGAAGAGAAGGTCAGGTATAAGATGGATCCAAAAAAAAGGTTTTAGCAGTGGCACAAAATAATCTATGTAATATAAAAAATAAAAACGAATTATGAAAATACAAACACAAGTGATTTTTTTGCAACACAGATAAGTTTCGTAACTTATGGGGACACACATCAAGTCACAAAAGTCAAGAGATGCATCTTTTAGACTCCAAAAGGAATTCCATTATGTTGAGACAACAGAGGAGGCACGAGACCTCTAGGCGATATGTAAATCCGCTCATGGGTGAGGGATAAATCTTCCCTTGGCGTTGATAAGAAGATAGGAAGAGGAGGGGACGATGATTGGCCAGAGTCTATTTTTTTCTTTTTATTCAAATACCACGTGTGTATTTAAATGTAAAATATTAAAAATACCCCTGATTTAACTAGAGTTGGCGAAAAAACAAAATCCTATGGCTTTTACAAATGTCAGGATATAATCTATAAAAAAAGAAATTTAGGAACAAAATCCAAAAAAAAAAAAAACTAGGATATGGACAAAAAATTATAATGACCCCCCCCAAAATAATGCAAATAATTGTGCAAAATGATTACATATGGCCTGGAAAGTATGTTTATATATATAAGATTGGTTTCGTTCAGAATTTGATGTTAACGTGAGAAACATGAGAAGTGGTTATTAATTGTTGGATAAAAAATAAATGCACAATAGAATGAGATGTACCGAGATAAGATACACCGCGATGCACCAGATTAATTGCCTTATATGCCGAAATTCATGGGAGGGTATTTGATTAAAAATGATCAACGGATCAGATCAATTTCTCACGCTTTTCACGCTAACCTCAAGATTTTGTATTAACTATGTTAACCATTTTCAACAAATAGGAAGTCATTTTCTATTTCGGTGTGTATCCAACACTTAAATAGGGTATGAATGGAAATCCATATATATATATTTTTTTTTGTAACATTTCATTTATCGAGAGAGTTACAAAAATCAATTTTTCCCTGATTCAAACCATATTTTTAATTCTTAAATATTTTGCAACTTTTAGTATAAAATAAGTGTCTAAAATTCATAGTGTTGCATCATGAACATAGACAACAACATTATGAATCACAGAGTTTTTAACGATGTTGAGGAGCTAGATAGTAGACATAGATGTTCGTTTGATTGATGAAGATGATGAAACACGGTTTGATCATGAACACGGATGAACCCAACTATACATGAACTTCTATGAACAGGGAAAATCAAATGATAAACAATGTTTATAAATGTTCATCCATGTGTTCCCATATGTTCATCCATGTATTCATTAATGTGACCATAGAAGTTCATACATAAAAGATATTTGTATGTTTTATGGAGGAGGTGGGATTTGTGTAGTGTTCATCAACATATGGGAACAACTGTACACATTGAACATCCAAAAAATGAACAATGACATGTATATGGACCTTGTGCGTTCATTGATGGAGGGTATTGAACATGTATGAACCAAGCACATGCACATATGTGAAGGTTTAGTGCACAAACATTCCAAAATGAACATATGTGAATGAATATAAAAGTTTAGATTAAACACATTTAATAATTAACAAACGATAAAACATATGAGAATCGTCGTTTTTGACTGAGAGAAATTAATGTGGCAATTAATACGTTAGAAAAGATTGGGGATATATTTTCCCAAACTACCCTCCATCACATTTATTCACCAAACCGGTTATCAAATAAAAACTCATTTAATCTATACTATATTATAAAGATGGCATAAAAAACTCTTAAAAACAAGTATTAAAACTCAATGTACCGTTATTTAATGCTAATTACTTAAAAAACAGTCATACAAGTTGTATGTACTACATTCAATGATATTCATTAATTTTCAATCATTATCTCTAACAATTTTAACTTCCCTAAAATCATTTCTCACTTTAACTCCCCTAAAATAACTCTCATCATATTTTAGATATAAAAAATTTAAAATATAATTAAAAAATCTTACAGAATATTTTATAAAAAAAATTATATTATTAAACCAAAATAAATTACATTATATTATTAAGTCTAAATTAAACAAATTTATATAAAAAAATCATTATCACTCTCTCACAACCATCCAAAATCGTAATGTAAATCGACAAAAAACATAAAATAAAATGAAATATTAAAATCGTGATGTATCTAGCTGCATTGCACGAGTACACTTCTAGTGATTAATAATGTAGATCAAATCTCAACCATTCAATCTCAAAATCAATGGTTTAGATTAGTTCATAAAGTTAATAACAAAAATAAGGTTAATAAATGAACTAGATCATGTATGTATACCACACATGAAAATCTTACAACACATGCAACCCATATCTTAACCGTTGGATTAATAATCGACGGTTACAATACATGTGGATCCAATATTTTCAATTAAAAAAATCAAAAAAAATAAAAACAAAATAACCATTTATCATAAATCCAACGGTTAAGATGTAAGTTGCATGAATTGTAAGATTTACATAGGTTGTAAATTTTATTGACCTATATATATACTAGAAGCGTACTCACACAATGCAGCGAGATACATCACGATTTTAATGTTTCATTTTATTTTTTGTTTTTTTGTCGATTTACAGTACGATTTTGAATGATTTTGAGAGAGTGATAATGTTTTTTTATAAATTTTTTTAATTTAGGCTTATAATATAATGTTTTTTATATAAAAAAATCAATTATTTTGTTATAATTCAATTATTATTTTATATATTTTAATGACATCTAGAAAAATAACCAATTACGTATTTAATAATATAATTAAAACAAATTTATAGTAATATAATATATTAATTAATAATGACACATTGAAAGGTCTGCATAAAAAGAAGACCCTGCACATACCAAATTGGTGGGTGTTAGAAGCATGCAGTAGTAATATGTATCGTGTGCTTTGATACTTGTAAATGAAGAGATTTTTAAAATATTACATAAAACGATGGTACCATGTGCCTAATAATTTGTATTTAAGAGTTTTTTATATGTGCTTTATAATATAGTATATATATATATATATATATATATATATATATATATATATATATATAGGGACAGGTTCAAACGATAAGCTAAATATTTTGCGAGAATACGAGAACTGTTTAATCATATGTGATACACAAGTTTAATCATATATGATTAAACACATGTTATATTGACAATACATGGACGTTTAATCATTTATGATTAAACACACCTACAGGCCGTGTAATCATATATGATATCACACTTCTCGCCTTCTCGCAAAATGTTTAACTTCTCGCATGATCTTTTTTTTCTCTCTCTCTCTCTCTCTCTCTCTCTCTCTATATATATATATATATATATATATATATATATATATATATATATATATATATATGTAGAGGGGCGTTCAAATTCAACCTATTTACTTGGTGCAACCCTTTGCAAACCTCTATCCATCACACATTTTATATAATTAAAAAAAGATAAAAGTAAAATGTGTAGTGGATAGAGAGGTTGCAAGAGTTGCATCATGTGAACCACTTGGGTTGTGGTGCACTGGTAAAATCTTTGGGGGATGTAGTGGAATATCTCATCTACCCAGGGTTCAAATCTAGGCGTTGTCAAAGTCCTTGTGGCCATGGAGGTTCACCTGCGATGATTCCAGGTCATTCGTGGTCGCCCAGAGATTAGTCGGTGCGCGTAAGCTGACTCGAAAACGCACGGTTACTACAAAAAAAAGGGTTGTATAATATGAAATGTTGCATAATAACTCACCCCTACGTATGTATATAAACATGTGCATTTAGCGAGGCTGGATAAAAGTAGATGAGAAGTTGGGCCCACCAAAAGAGTGTCGTATAGAGGATGACGAGGGTGGGACCACCGTCCACCCCACGCCACCCACACAAACCCCGTCACCAACCAGCCCCTTTTTCCGACCGGACCCACTCAACAGCCAACCAAGCATTCCGTTTCTGATCTCGATTGCTAAACAAAGTTAGCCTCATGACGTTATTTTATTCCCTTTTTCTTATTTTTTTCGTTAAAATAATCACTTCATATTTAATAAAATTATCATCTACTATTTCTATATAATCAGAGCCGTTCTTTAAGAGCATCTCCAACAGCATTGCTAAAATAGAAAAAAATGAGTTTTAATTTGCTATTCTTATCCAATAGCATTGTTATATTGTTTGCTAAAATAGAGAATCATGTAAAAATCTCTAAATATAGAGAAATCTCTATAATTATCTAAATAGAAGATAAAAATATTATTTTATTCCGTTCCACCAATGAGATTCAATTTTTATCATTTTATATTAAGTTATTTTTTTAAAGTGTATTGGGATGCTAAATTAGAGAATATTATAATAATATAAGTTGTTTTAAAATTTCTAAAATAACAAATCTGTTGGAGATAAATGTAATACATTTTAGAGATTTTCACTTTTAGTTCTCTATTTTAGAAAAATTATAGGGAAGCTGTTGGTGATGCTCTAAAGCATCTCCAACAACTTATTTAAAATACAGATTTTGAGCAACTTTTTGCTTCAACAACTTCTTCAAAATTTTCTCCAAAATAGAGAAAATAGGAGAGAGAGTGTAGTTTTCTCCAAATTTAGAGATATTCCCAAAAATAATATCAAAAAGAGAGAATGATTTTTTTATTATGTCACACCAATAAGAAACTTTGAAATGAAATATTTAGGTGAGAGAAATAATATTTTATTCAATATATATAATATTTTAATATTATTATCAATGATTTATCACCAAAATGGAAAAACCGTTGGAGATGGATGTTATTTTTTTTTGGGAGTTTTAGACTTTTGATTCTCCATTTTGGAGAAGTTGTTGGAGATACTCTTATCATGTTAAATGTGTGATTTTGAACAGAGCCTCCAAAAATTTGGATCATACTTTTACATTTTTAGGGTTTTTCATCAACAAATGAAAAAAATATAGGTCTCCCTCAGTGTTACTCTAAATTCTGTCATAAAACAAAAGTAATACGTCGTATAATCGCCTCTATAATTTGTATACATGTATCTTTGTCGTTTCATTTTGCAGTATAATCAAAAGTTTTAGGTGTAACAGAACCTCAAAAAAGATTGGAATGTCCCTATATATAATGTAACAATTTCATATTTTTAAAGTTATTATTGATCTTGTTTATAAAAGTTAACCAAAGTACTCATATTAATTTTCAAATTTTTTTGTGGGTTTTGTTTGACGTTAAAAAACAAAAGGGAAATTGACTCAGATAATTATTTTATACAAAAAAATTGGTCTATTAGTTATTCCTTTTCCGGTTTTACATAAATGTCACTACTTACGTAATATACAGGTCTGTAATTGTGGACCTAGCTCAAAAACAAAAAAAAATATTACCCTATAAAAAAATTACGACTCAGATCCGCAATTACGGACCCCATGTTTTTTTCAAGAAAAAACAATCAGATTCTTATTTTTATTAATTTTTATTTTTTTAGTTAGATTCGCAATTACGGACTTGTATATTGCGGTTTAGTGACATTTTAGTAAAAATGTGAGCGAAATGGATAGAAGACCAATTTGGTTGGGTAAATTGACCATTTTAATCAATTTCCCAAAATAAAAATAATATAATTAATAAAAATGAAAACAATATATTGCAAATAATTATTGGATCATGTATCCATATCAACTTGATACTTGTATTTTAGCACTTTTAGGTATGTATAAATTTATAATAATATTAAAAATAAAAATATGTTGAAGATAAACTTGTCATCATCAATCAAATGGATATGATAGAGATAGAGATAGAGATAGACGATAGTGGAGATGTCTACTTATCTATTTTTAATGACTCAAGATTAATGAAAATTACAAATTTTATCTTTATTTATTTACAGTTGTTTTGTTTCATTTTTCCTATAAACAAAATGTACAAATCCAGTTTTAAGTTTATCTATTTGTCAATTAACAGATAACTAGAAGCGTACTCGCGCAATACAGCGAAATACATCACGATTTTGGATGGTTTTGAGAAAGTGATAATTTTTTTTTTTTATAAATTTGTTTAATTTAAGCTTAATAATATAATGTTTTTATATAAAAAAATTAAGTATTTTGTTATAATTCAATGATTATCTTATGTATTTTAATAACATCTAGAAAAAATAACCAATTACATATTTAATAATATAATTAAAACAAAATTATAGTAATATAATATATTAATTAATAGTGATGCATTGAAATGTCTGCATAAAAGAAAGACTCTGCACATACCAAATTGGTGGGTGTTAGAAGCCTGCAGTAGTAATATGTATTTTATGTTTTGATACTTGTAAATTAAGAGATTTTTAAAATATTGCATAAAATGATTGTACCTTGTGCCTAATAATTTGTATATAAGAGTTTTTTATCCGTGCTTTATAACATAGTATATATATCAGCGAGATTATTTTTGATCTCCATTTTTCTTAATTTGTTTGTTAATAGGTATTTTAGTTATTTGTATGTATGCAATTTTTTTTTATTCAAAGATGTATCAAATTGAAAAATACATATTTTACAACAAAATGAGTAGTAGATAAAGGACAACTATATAGATATTGTTAGTAACATATGTATATTAATTATACATCTATACTATATTATAAAAACGATATAAAAAACTCTTAATTACAACATTTTAAGCACAACGTACAACTAATTAAAGTCAATTACTTAATTTACAATTTTTTAATGCTTTGGTACAACATTTCCAAGCACAATATCTCACATAATCATCTATTTTAAATGTAGATTTTTCATTTAAATCTATATTAATGAGATATAATATAAAATATTTTTTCTTCCGTATTTTTTTATATTACATCTCATAATGATTTTTCCATATTTTATTTTATAAAATCTTTTTCCATATTTTATTTTATAAAATCTTTTTACATAATGAGATGTAATATAAACTCTTTTTTCTTCCGTATTTTTTTTGCTAATATAAAGTATATTTTATTTTATAAAATCTACACGTATTTTATATTAGCATAATATAAAATCCACACGTATTTTTTTGCTAATATAAAATCTACACGTTTTTTTTTCACGATCATTAAAAGAATAAAAAAGAAGGTTGATATGAATTAAAAATAAAAAATAACGAGATACACTAATAAATTATCGTATTCTTTAAAATAAAAATATTGCGCAATACTTTCCAAATTAACCAAGTGTAAAGAAAATAAAATAGAAACGATGTAGATATAAAAATATTAATCCATGTTTTTAATATATTTACATTTAAATGTAAAATCGAAAATGAAAATAAAATATTTTAAAATATTATCTAAATCTCTACATTCACTATAAATATATATAGCTTCTCTATGTATCATCCGAGTACAAGAAGAAGACGAACGGTCGGGTGTCATATAATCATCTATTTGTGGAATGGATTATTTGTTTTTTTGTGGAGGATTTTATAAAATAGATTTTATATTAGCATAATTTATTTTAAATGTAGATTTTACATTTAAATCTATATTAATGAGATATAATATAAAATCTTTTTTTTTCCGTAATTTTTTATATTACATCTCATAATGATTTTTCCATATTTTATTTTATAAAATCTTTTTACATAATGAGATGTAATATAAACTCTTTTTTTCGTATTTTTTTTGCTAATATAAAATCTACACGTATTTTATATTAGCATAATATAAAATTTACACGTTTTTTTTGTTTATTTGAAAAACTACTTTTTTATATTTTATTTTATTTACTGAGGATTTGTTTATATTTTTCAAAACCCACAATCATATTTTTCGAAGTAGGGGAATAAGATATATATACATATCTTTATTTTTATCGACTAATACTATGAGGTTTTGAAGTCAATAGTCAGATAAATTTTCAAGTGGTACTGAGTGAACTTGAACTATACAAGTTGAGTTGCCGGTTACAAAAGATATAAATCATTTATTTTTTTTGTCATATTTGATATGGGTTGAATGTTGTTAATTAATCTACAGATTTATACGTTCAAAGTGATTGTCAAGTGTTGTCGAGGAGGTTTCAGAAAAATTGCAAAATCTGTAAAAACGTATGTTCATATTTATAATTATTTCAATAATAGTGATATGTTGTGAGACATGTCGTTTGAGTTTTAAATAATATAATACAAAACTATTACCAATATTATTGTACAAACTCATAACAACAAACGATTAATAATATATGCAAGTTAACCACTTATGAAAATACATTCGTTTTCACATTGTATTTCATTAACTGTTAACAGATAAATTACGTTTCATTTTAACCCTGTTCAATATTCCAACAAAAAATTTATTCTCCCATGCAATGCACGGGGCCAACACTAGTATAATATTACAAAGTAATCAACGAATGATTAAGAACTAAAATACAAATAAAGTAGAAGAATATTTCAAACAGAAGCCGAGGCTCGTGTGTAACACGATTCTCTTAAACAGATTCGTCGTCTGTTCCCAGGGTACAACAGAGTAAGCAGTAGTATTGCCTGAGATGCCCACTTGCGTGGAAAAGCCGTCGAAAATCTTATGCAGTAGAGAGGTTTAAAGAGTTGTGTGTTGTCTTGTGTAATAATATGGAATGTGCACCCAACCCCCTCCCTTTTAGCTGTATCCGCAGGTCGCGCCCACACACAAATTCACCGATTTGGTTTATGAAAATCTCAATCGGCACCTCCCTGCACACGGGTAGGAGTTGGAGTAGAACCAATCAAAGGAGTTTGTAAGCCCCTCACACTTTCATGGTTATAAACCATAAAACTTTTACTCCTCCTTCCTATGTGGGACACTTCCCAAACCCACTTGATTTTTTTACTAAGTTCATTTCAAATACTCAACTTTGAGTATCGATATCTCATTCACACACACTTCGTTTTGGACACATGATATATCATTTCGAAACTCTCATATAGAAGAACACAAACCCACTCAAAGTTAATTATATATAAGGGAAATTAATTAAATTAGCCATTTCAGAAAATCGGCTTTATCTCCTAACCAATCTCTCTCTCAATTTATTAAAATAGCCCATAAGTTCGTGAAAGGTGTTCGTATATACGAACACATCCCTAAATCTGATAAATTTGACATATGTTCGTAATATATGTTCGTATATTGACAGGCCCTTTTGTTTACCTCAGGGTGAGACTGATAATACCAAAAAGCAAGTATACAAATTGGTACTATGTCGCCTTTCAAGTAATAAAAGTGGTAAAATACCAGATATCGTCCCACAGAGATCGGATTAAAAAGTGTGTTAAAAGTATAATGAAAGATGAGATTTCAGATGACGAATTTGAAGCAATATTTTGATTGGTTGGTTAACACACGATTACTTTAACAAGAATAAACGAGGAGCAAGGGTGTAAGACTTTTGATGGTATATGAATCCAAAATCCAGCAGGTCAATGCTACAACACTTGTTATAGCATGATGCTATTTGAGTGTTGCAGCATGCTTCTGACTATAACTAGTTTTATTATTGATTTCAAGACACGTTCCTCTCGGACTCTCACCATCCCATTATTCCAGTGGCCATGAACCATCTCATCTCTGAGCAAGGTTCCAGATAAGGGAATGATGGGAATGGAGTTCTCAAAATATACGGCGAAACAAATTCTCTTCGTTAAAAGTTACTCTTTCGAAATAACCCCCGTACCTCCCAAGTTGATGTATTCCAAGTAGCTTATCTCTAAGTCTACTCCATTTTAACCCTTTGAAAAAGTGACTACTTATCAAGAATGGATCATTTTAAATAACACAAGTAACAACTCTCGTTGCAAGTAACTCTTTCGATATTACCTCCCATGTCATTCAATTTGACGTGCTATTCAATGGCCTATCTCTAGGTCCATGACACTATTACACTATCAAAATAATCATTTTGACAAAAAGTTTTGTTATCTTGGTAAAACTTGAGTTGGAATAATAAAATTTCGTCAAAGTCACAAAAACCCACTTTCTTTTAGATCCACATAACCACCCTTTGCCTCACACCCAAGCTAGATGATTAGCTACTCATTACAATAAAGAAATAAAAACTACTACTAAGAATTACAACGCTAAACATAATGGAAATTGCTCTTGAAATGTAAATGACTTGAAAGTATATAAATATATATATATTTGTAACTAAAAATGTAAAGACGAGAATGTAAATTACAAGGAAATGGAAATGACAAGAAGGTAAACTTGAATATAACTATAATAAACTTTAACTACTAAAATCTAGAACAAAAGAGAAAAGGAAAGGCTAGAGATGCAAGATGGAAAAATAAAATACAACTAAAAGAAATGTGCAGGTGGGTGCTGTTTGGATGTTGCAGCATGCATATTCAAATATAGAGGTTATATAAAGATGATGAAGAACACTATGAAGATCATAAGAACATAAGGATGAGTTCTGGAAATTAACGAGCATGGGACTGGAATGGGACCAGTTCGTGAATCAAACAGAAAGTAGAAGGATTACAATAAACATAACAAGATTGAAAGCTTAACATAAAATATGAAGAGCAAGATGAAGAACATAAACACTACTATTAGAAAGTAAAGAACTAAAGAAGATGATTAACAATCGGCTCCTAAGCTTGCTGCAGATTCGAAATAACAACCCAAAAGATGTTAAAATGATAGATGAAGATGTCTCCTTAAGAGCAACTAAACCCTCCTTTTATAGACAAGAGGAGTGGCAAAGTTGTAAATTAAGGAGAATCTAATTGTACTTACCTAGTCTAAGCCTACTAGAACTACCAAAGCTTGTCCCCATTTAACCAACATATTACAAACCAGATTAACTAATGTTTAGAGGTTACAATTAGATTAGTTACATGCCAAAATTCAGCTTAGCCTTCTTTCTTCTCAATTTTTCCTCAAAAACAACCAGCTCCATGCTGTGGTGATGCTGCAGCATGCCCTGTTTCCAAATAGATTTTTTTTTAAAAGATAACCAAGTTAGCCTACAATATTCATAGAACAAGCAAATCACACAATTTAAGCTCCAAGACACAATAAATGGAAAATGAGATAGAAAATGACTCAAAGTGGGATTTGAAAATGAAAAATCCTATCTAAAAGATTAAAAGAAATGTGCTTAAGTACTCAAAATTGAGTACTTATCATATATACGAACATAATTTAAAAACTCAACAATTTTTATTAACTTCGTGAAATGGATTCCTGGGAAATGAAATCAGTTTAAAAAAATTACATTTATGGCCCCTGTTCGTATTTCACGAACCAAACTTACCTTTTTGACCATCGTGTGAGCTAAAGAAATATTATAAATTTACAATTTTAGCCCCTGTTCGTATATATCATGTGAGTGATACGAATATACCGAATTACAAGTTTGGCCCCTGGTTCGTGTATATTATGTGATACGAAGTAAATGGTTTAAATAAAAAAGCAAGTTACAATTATGGCCCCTCATATTTGAAACATTAATCAAATTATTTTCAATTTTGGCCCTAGTTATCATATGTTCGTGTATCAGATTTTCAAATTAAAGGAAAGTTATAATTATGGCCCCTCAACTTTAGCCCAATAATCAAAGTATTTACAATCTTGGCCCTAATACTTTGATTATTGGGCCAAAGTTGAGGGGTCATAATTGTAAATATCCTTTAATTTGGAAATCTATGTTCGTGATACACGAACATATGATACGAACTAGGGCCAAAATTGAAAATAATTTGATTAATGTTTCAAAGATGAGGGGCCATAACTGTAACTTGCTTTTTTATTTAAACCATTTACTTCGTATCACATAATATATACGAACCAGGGGCCAAACTTGTAATTCGGTATATTCGTATCACTCACATGATATATTCGAACAGGGGCTAAAATTGTAAATTTGTAATATTTCTTTAACTCACATGATGGTCAAAAAGGCAAGTTTGGTTCGTGAAATACGAACAGGGGCCATAAATATAATTTTTTTTAAAATGATTTCATTTCCCAGGAACCCATTTCACGAAGTTAATAAAAATTGTTGAGTTTTTAAATTATGTTCGTATATACGAACATATGTCAAATTTATCAGATTTAGGGATGTGTTCGTATATACGAACACCTTTCACGAACTTATGGGCTATTTTAATAAATTGAGGGAGAGATTGGTTAGGAGATAAAGTCGATTTTCTGAAATGGCTAGTTTAATTAATTTCCCTATATATAATACATATATATGTATTTAAATGTGTCCAAAGTTAGTAAAAACACATATTTTTACTAAAATTTTCAACATATATTATAAGAAATAAAGATATTTTAAATGCTTAATATAAAATTTAAATTTCAGAGTTATTTAATTATTTTGAATAATAACAAAAAAAAGATATCGTATGTTTAGAGCATCTCGAATAGTTTTCTATCATTTCTTCAAATATAAACTAGAAACGTACTCGCTCAATGCAGCGAGATACATTACGATTTTAATGTTTCATTTTATTTTTTGTTTTTTGTCGATTTACAATATGAAATTGGATGGTTTTGAGAAAGTGATAATGTTTTTTTTTTATATAAATTTGTTTAATTTAGACCTAATAATATAATGTTTTTTATATAAAATAAACATTAAATATTCTGTTAGATTTTTTTAATTATATTTTAGATTTTTTATATTTAAATTTTGATTTTTATCCTGTATTTAATCATGCAGGAAGTGATTTTAAGGTAGTTGAAGTAAGGAGTGATTTTAGGAAAGTTAAACTTGTTAGAGATAAGGATTAAATAAGAAAAGAATTTAAGTTTTCATTCTTTATTTAAGTTTTAAGTAATTAACATTAAATAGCGGTACATTAAGTTTTAACAGTTGTTTTTAAGAGTTTTTTTATCCGTGCTTTATTTTCTTCAAATATAAATGATAAAATATTAAAATACTATAAAAATATATATTAATTTTTAATAGTATTTTATTTTGAATGTATTGGTATTAGTTATATCATTAAAAATATTTAAAAAAAAACTTTTTATAAAATAATAATGTTATGTTTTTCTCCTCATATCACATATCTTATCCAACATAAATAAAAACTAATTAATATGTTTTATCTCAATCAAAATTAAATTTTATATATTTTTCTTTCTACTTCAGTTATAGAAAAAAAAATCACTCATATTTTTTCCCTTTTAGAAAATATTCTAGATATTATGCTGCTGAAGTAAAAAACTTAAAATATATATTTTGATTTTTGAAGATGTTTTTAGATATGGGTAGGGCTGTAAACGAATCGAACAAACACGAACGGAAGTTTGTTCGTGTTCGTTCGTTTAACTTAACCGAACAAATGAACGAACAAGAACGGTAAACGAACGATTTTTTTTGTGTTCATGTTCGTTAGTTAAGAAAATATGTGTGTTCGTGTTCGTTTATGTTCGTTCATTAAGAGCAAAACGAACGAACATAAATGAACATAAACGAACGAACATAAATAAACATATACGAACGTAAACGAACGAACATAAATGAACATAAATGAACACAAATGAATAAAAAACAACCACCGTACTCATCATTTGGTTCGTAAAAAATAACATAACAGAATAAAAAAACGGATAAACTTAGGAGGTATAAAAAATGAATTTTAAAAAATTAATTTAATTAATGTGTTGACACATTAATGTCATAATATATATAAATATATATAATATAAACGAACATAAACGAACGAACGTAAACGAACATTAACGAACATAAATGAACGAATGTTCACGAACGTAAACGAACGAACGAGACCATTGTTCATGTTCGTTCATTTAACTAAACGAACAAAAAAATGTGTTCATGTTCGTTCATTTATTAAATAAACGAACACAAACGAACTTCCCGCCGAACAGTTCACGAACGGTTCGTCGAACGTTCGGTTCGTTTACAACCCTAGATATGGGTCATATATAAGTGGATAACTGATTATTATGATTTTAAATTAAATATAATAACGAGTTTCAAATTACTAGGCAACATAGTTCTACTTATGATTGTCCAATTACTTGAAATTTAAATAATCAATTGGTTTGTATAAGCCCGGACGGTCCAAAGTCTCGATAATTAGCTCTCGGTCTTCCGGTCGTAAAACAACGTCATCAAAACTGGTCATCAAGTAGCCCAATGAAGCTACTTATATTCTGGTATTTTATCCTCAACAACGAGTAGTGGGTCAGTAGAAACTAGCACATCGGTGAATCAATCAGAATCAGGACGAAATTTGGGCATTGTTTGGCAAAAAAAAGCTAGCTTATAACTAGTTTTTTTTGTACATGTTTGGATGACCATAAAGTAGATTATAAGCTAGCTTATTGAAAAACTACTCATAGTAGCATTTTGAAAAGCTAGCTTATCAGCTAGTTTGACAAACATAGCCTTGGTCGATCTAATACTTATATGATTCTTTTATCTTTATGTTTCAATCGATACCTAATCAATAACGAATCAGGATGGCATTTTTAGGCCCAATTCCACCTATTTTTGTTGAGACAATTCTGACTTGTTCATCGACAAACTGATATAACTCTAACTTAATCTATCAAGTTTTTAAATAATCGTAATTTATCAAACAATCAACAACATAAACACGACCTACAACTTTATGCTATAAAAATTGATACAAAGTTCCAAACACTGTCTCATTATGTTTTGTCTAATCACAACCGATATTTAATATTATACCATTCCAAAAAATATATATTCAAATATAGTTTATGGGTAATCTTTATTGATTTTAGAATTTAGAGTAACAAAATAAATACAATTTACATAATTTCTAATTCTTTTAATCAATTAATTAATGCGTTTTAAATTCTTGTTTTTTCCGTATTTCAAAGCAAAAACGATGACAAACTCATATATTTCCGGTATACAATATCTCATTTTGTAATCATTCAAACATTATTTTTACAAATATATTCTTTAAATAAGTTTTAAATTAAATATTTAGCACATGATTTAAATATTTAATTAATGCTCCTGATTCTAAAGTCAAAGTTGACACGCTGACCATGTAACCTTGGTTAAACCTTGGGTTGAGTTAGTCCAATTAACTCCTAACCTAACCAGTAACCAACCCCCTCAACTTCATCTACTTGTCATATATGCCCCCAAACTATTAAAAACTGTCACTTTATACCCTTCAAACAAATTCAATCATCCTTCCACTTAAACCTACCATTTTTATATTCATAACTAAAAAACTAAACATATTAAAGAAGTAAGATAATTAGATAAACACAAATTATAAGCTCGTTTGAATGAACATATACTTAAAAAAGTGCTTAGATGTCGATAAAATTACAATTTTATGTAGTAAAAACATGTGTTGTCATATGAATGCATATTTTACCTGTTCAGGTTACTACAATTAGTGTAGTTATTTGAAGGGCGGACTTCGGAGAGTACCGTTGCTCTTGTTTGAGTAGAATCCTGATATCTTTCTATAACCGTCTTTGTGGCTAACCACTTGGGGGATGTAGTGGAAGATCTCATCTACCCATGGTTCAAATTCAGGCGCTGTCAAAGTTCTTGTGGCCATGGAGGTTCATCTGCGATGACTCCAGGCCATTCGTGGTCGCCCGGGGATTAGTCGGTTCGCGTAAGCTGGTCCGAAAACCCACGGTTACCAAAAAAAAATCGTCTTTGTGGCTCCTGTTGCTGTTGAGCCTCTGTACTGTTGGTTTCACCCTACCGGATAACTGAATATTCTCATGTTCCAATTGTCAACAAAAAACCATCAAAGTGATCATGTAAGATGACATTGATTTGTCATCTAACACTCTAACTTACATTATTTTTTCAACCCAAATTCAAGAATTTTAATTGCCATGTTTTTATTATTTTGTTTGCAAAACATAAATATCGAACAAAAATTTCCTTCAAATTGTCAACATTTATTACATTAAAACTCCCTAAAGTCCTTGATGCGACTTCAAATATTGCGTAATTTGTTTTTTTTTCAATGTATAATAATTATCAAGAAAATAGCAAACAAACTTGATGAACATTACAATAGTAAGCCATTCTTTTCTTTAAATAACATTTATAAATAAAAAATACTGATAAATTAGTCTATTATTGCTTTGTGTCTATATTATTTATTATTATAGAAGGTAACAAACCAGGGGTAAAAGACAATTGCATGGTTGTTGGTATAATTATTTTACAGTTACGTGTTTCATCAGTTTTTCGAACCAATGTACTGTTAAAAATATTTATGGGCATTGACAGTGAATTTTGATCGATATATTAAATTTAACAGCTTAATACATATAACAACCAAATCGTGATTGACTACCATTTCTTTAACATGCGACAAAAACCAGTTCATTTACTGTTTTTATATATTTCAGACACACACACACATGAACATGCATAGTCACTTCAATAAACAACATCCATAAAACTCAATCTCAAACTGTTACAATTTAAAAAAAGAAATACAATATTGTATTAAATAAAGTAATTAGATAACGATTTACAAAAATAATGACCTAACTGCTAACATTAAAGTTTTGTAGTAACATCCCGACTTAAATGCCATGTAACTTCACCTCAAAATTTTATTTTTATTCAAAAACATCATTACACATGATAATATCAAATAACCAAATCATGTATATTACTTAGGGCTTGTTTGTTACCATCTTAACGAGCTTCATGAGACCCGCGACTCATTCGGACAGTTATACATGACTATTTGGTAGTGACTTAATGATATAGTAAAAATGATTTATTCAGTAACCTTTATGCAGAAAGCCAAATTTTTTTTTCTTTCCCAAACCTACCTTCCCAATTTAAAAACACATTTCTTATATATAACAATAAACAAGAATTTTTTCATTATATACAGACAAATTAATCAACACCGACAACTTTATTAATACAGAACTTCATGTAAAACAAACCGAACAACCCCTTTATAAATTATCAAGAAACACGCCGATAAAACAAACATAAAAAAAACCACCTGTTCAAATACCGTTTCTCGTTTTCGGTTCTCGTAAGGGTATTTTGGTAATTTCACATAAGAAAAAATGTAAATTAGGTAAAAAAAAATAAAAAAAAATAAGAAGAGTATTCTATAATTTGTCTCATTTTGGGTTTTGTGTTTATTGGGCCCATATCGTACGTTTTACTTTATTTTTTATTTTTATTTTTATTTTTCCCTAGCAGACAGCTCCTCTCAGAATACACAAAGCAACATCAACACAACATAGAATCAAAAAAGGTGAACTACTACAGTTTTAGTTCTAGAAAGTAACGCAAGGAGATCAAGCTGGAATGGGTTGAAATCGAGGTTTAGAGTTTTGTGAATTTTTATATAATTTTGTTTTCACGAAGCTGCAAATCGAAATCAGCAACTGAATTTTGATTCTTCTGGTAAGTTTTTTTTCACAATTTTGTTGTTGTTAGATTTGTTAGTTTTATGAGTCCCGTCATTGTATGATCAAACTTATGTTGATGCTGATTACTTGTGTAGTTGTTTTGTTTAAATGATCGATGAACTAGTTATTCGTTTGTTTGTGTGTGTTTTAAATTTTAATCGCAATTTTGTTATGATCACGACCGATCGGACTTCGGAGTAGGGTTTATTTTTTGTTTTTTTAATTTTTTGTGGCGGTGTGTGATGATGTGAAGTTTTGGATCTCGGAAGGTTAGGGTTTGATCACCGGTCGTTTGTTAATTTGATGAGTTAGGTGGAACTTATGAAATGGAATTATTGGTTTAAATTTCATAAATATGACTCTATTTTTAGTTTGAAAATCGTTTTCTGATCATGTTTCTAGTTTACTTTTTGTTGATTTGTGTTTGATCCTCTTTAGAATCGGAAGAATTGAAATTTTTTCGAGCATATCTCGAGTGTTATTTCTATTATTTGTGTAAGAACTTTGTAATTTTGCTGATTTTGGATATATATTACTTATCCTAGTGTTATATGATGTGATCCGACATGGTTGGGGTGGGAACAAAGATTGCCTTCTATAGATGCATTTTAGAAAACTGTGTGTCCATGTGTGGACAAAGTGGACAATATTTGGTGTCTGGGACAATATTTCATATTTCTAGTTTACTTTTTGTTGATTTGTGTTTGATCCTCTTTAGAATCGGAAGAATTGAAATTTTTTCGAGCATATCTCGAGTGTTATTTCTATTATTTGTGTAAGAACTTTGTAATTTTGCTGATTTTGGATATATATTACTTATCCTAGTGTTATATGATGTGATCCGACATGGTTGGGGTGGGAACAAAGATTGCCTTCTATAGATGCATTTTAGAAAACTGTGTGTCCATGTGTGGACAAAGTGGACAATATTTGGTGTCTGGGATGTTACATATGATGACTTAAGCTGAACAATTTCATATGTGTTTGTTTTCTAGGAATGACAGAAGGAAATTAAGGTTAATCGGGTCTTTGTTACTTGGAAGGTTGGGACTATGGCTACTTTGTCG
This sequence comes from Arctium minus, assembly GCA_954870635.1. Lineage (NCBI taxonomy): Eukaryota > Viridiplantae > Streptophyta > Magnoliopsida > Asterales > Asteraceae > Arctium > Arctium minus. The sequence continues at coordinate 64,250,819 of OX941096.1, forward strand.
AAGACAGACTCCCGGCGCATGTATTCTTGGTGGTGGAACAGCCATATTAGCCCCAAGAATTCAAAATGGCTTCAAGAAAATCTTACAGGTATAACTTTCCGACTCTATAAGTATATTCGTGTTTTTTCTATTGTTCCTGTTGGAAGTCGATCCGTTTATCTGTATTGTGCAATTTGGGCAAAAAGTTGATTACCGGTAACCCAACTGGCCCCACACGGAACCCACCTCCAAGGACACCAATGTAAGGGGGAATTTTTTTTGGCTCACTCAGCGGTTGAGGCTAGCGGGGGTTCTGGGACCGAAGGCGGGACTTGTCTTGTATTTGGGCAAAGTTGCCCCGCCCTTTTGCCAATTGACCTCAATTGTTTTGTGCAATTGAGTAGAAGTTACTGTGAACTGAATTTCAATTTAGTACTTGGATATAAATTCTATACCTCAGGTATTTTGTGATTTATTCGTAGTCTTTAATGCTTTATCATCTTTCAACTAAAATTTAGGTTTTGGTTTTTCTATAGTCAATGTTGCAATGTTTTTTTTACCGGGTATCATCCGTTGGACTAAAAAGCAAGTTTTCACGAAGCTAACTTTAAATTTTTGATGCAATCTCCCTCCGGTATGATGCATCGAGTCTATCATGGGTGAGATTGTGGTTTGGAAATACATTGAAATCGTAGGTTTATCGTTGTTGCTTATTAGATGTTTGAGGACCCTGGGTTTCCCTTTGGTACACTACCAAGAACTTAGAACCGTAGGTACACTCTTGTTTCGACTAATCCCTTTCTTACAAAATTGTCATGAAAATTGGTATAAAATGTTAAAATTTTAGAATATAGCCAATTATTTACTTGGAAAAACAGCTTCAGATTCATCTAATCACATACTAAATATCCTCAATATGTGAAGCATTCTTTCTAACAAATCCACATGGAACACAACATCAGACTTAGGGACATGTATAGGCTGAAACCGAAACACAAATCCAATCCAGCAGCAACAACACAACACAATCAAAAAAAGGTGAACTACAACTAGTTCTAGAAAGTAACGCAAGGAGATCAAGCTGGAACGGGTTGAAATCAAGGTTTTTGTGATTTTTATATAATTTTGTTTATGCAGCTAATTTTGATTCTTCGTGTAAGTTTTTTCACAATATTTTGTTGTTGATTCGTAAGTTCCATGATTTTCGTCATTGTATGATCAAACTCACACTGAGGTTAACTGTTTGTAATCAACATCAGCGTGAGTTTGATCATACAGTAGTCATGGAACTAACAAATCAACAACAAAAAATTGTGAAAAAAACTTGCTAGAAGAATCAAAATTAGCTGCATAAACAAAATTATATAAAAAATCACAAAACTCTAAACCTCGATTTCAACCCGTTCCAGCTTGATCTCCTTGCAAGTTGAGTTTGCTTTTTTTTTTCTGTGTCATATTGATGCTGCTGGCTTGGGTTTGTGTTTTGATGAGAGCTGTCTGCAAGGGGAAAAAAACTAAAAGGTCTGGTGTCTGTTTGGCAGATAATCATTTTTGCAAACTTTTGTGAAATTTTCTCATCTTCTCTTTCTCCCTCTAGATGAGCAGCTCGTTAATTTTTTACCTTGTCTGATTGAATAGATGTCGATATCAAGGTGAAAGCAATGATAAAGCTCATCGAAGAAGACGCAGATTCATTTGCTAGAAGGGCAGAAATGTACTACAAAAAGCGCCCGGAGCTTATGAAACTGGTCGAAGAGTTATACAGAGCGTATCGTGCCTTGGCTGAAAGATACGATCATGCAACCGGGGCTCTCCGTCAGGCCCACAAAACAATGACAGAAGCTTTTCCAAATCAAGTCCCGTTAACGCCTGACGATCCATCTACTAATTCTCCCTACGACAGTGATCCTCAGACCCCGAGAACTGCCACACGTGCGTGTTTTGATCCCGATGATTTTCTGAAGAGGAATGGATCAATGGATGAAGACTCTGATGCATCAAGTCATAAGGGTTTGAAGCAACTTAATGAATTAGTTGGGTCTACAGGAACGGTGAGACGAGGTCTCAATTTCGGTGATTCAGACGATGGCAACAATAAACACAGGTCGCAGGCTCGAGCATTGTCTGAATTCGAGACTGATAAAGAAATCGTATTGTTAAAAGAGTCCGTAGCCAAATTCGAAGACGAGAAGGAAGCTGGCCTGAAACAGTATCAGGAGAGTTTGGAGAGATTATCGAAACTGGAGGCTGAGATCTCTAATGCACAAGAGGATTCTCGAGAACTTGCTAACCGAGCAAGCGAAGCCGAGGCTGAAGCCCAAACGTTGAAAGACTCCCTCCATAGATTAGAAACAGAAAAGGAAGAAAGTCTAAAGCTATACCACGAGGGCTTGGAGAAGATATCCGACCTCGAGAATGCTCTGGCACATGCCCGAGAGACTGTTGTTGAACTCCATGAGAAAGCAAGGGAAGGTGAAAATGTAACACGAAATTTGAAGCAAGAAATCGCTGAGTTGGAGAAGAAATTAGCGGAAGCAGAGAAGGAAGCGAGGGATTTCCGTGAACGAGCTGAGAAAGCCGAGAGTGAAGTTGAAACATTGAAGCTAGCGATCGATAAATTAAACGACGAGAAGGAAGCACAAGCTCTCTTGTACCAGCAATGCTTAGAGACCATTTCCGGTCTCGAGGTTAGACTCACATGTGCCCATGAAGAGGCCGAAAAGCTGAAGAGTGATATCGAAAATGGGGTTTCACTGTTAAAGGGTGCAGAAGAACAACGCCTGATGCTCGAGAGGTCAAACAAGACTCTTCACACGGAATTGGAATCGATGGTGTTGAAAATGGGGACTCAAACCGAAGAACTAACGGAGAAACAGAAGGAGTTGGGAAGACTCTGGACTTGCATACAAGAAGAACGACTGCGGTTTTTGGAAGCCGAGACTGCTTTCCAGACTTTGCAGCAGTTACACTCCCAATCTCAAGAAGAACTACGATCTTTGGCTGCCGAGCTACAGAACAGGGCTCGGGTTTTGACGGATATAGAAACTCGCAACCGAGCTTTAGAAGGAGAGATACAGAAGCATGTTGAGGAGAACAAGAACCTCAACGAGCTCAACTTGTCTGTGATCGGTAGCTTAAAAGAATCTAATGGGAAACTCGAGAAAGAGGTAGAGCTCCGAGTTGACGAAAGAAACGCTCTTCAGCAAGAAATATATTGCCTAAAAGAGGAACTGAACGAGTTGAATAAGAATCACGGGTCTATTTTGGACCAAGTTGCTTACGTCGGCTTGAACCCCGAAAGCTTAGGATCATCTGTAAAGGAGTTGCAGGACGAGAACTCTAAGTTGAAAGAAGAATGGGAAACCGAAAAAAGTGCAAAAGCAGCTCTACTCGAGAAACTGGAAATCATGGGTCAACTTCTCGAGAGAAATGTTGTTTTGGAGAATTCGCTCTCGGATTTGGGTGCCGAATTAGAAGGTGTAAGGGGTAAGTTAAAAGCACTTGAAGGATCATATCAATGTCTTTCAGAAGAGAAATCTACTCTTACTGTTGAGAAAGCAAATTTATTAGGCCAGTTACAAGTAACGACCGATAATTTGAGTCTAGTATCGGAGAAAAACACCGTTCTGGAGAATTCCCTTTTCGATGCGCATGTCAAACTTGAAGTTTTGAAGCAAAAATCAACGAGCTTTGAAGATTCATGTCGATTGCTTGCCGATGAAAAATCTGCACTTATAACCGAAAAGGGTACTCTAGTTTCACAAATGGAGATAACCGAGAAAAGCTTGAACGATCTGGAGCTAAAATATACGGATTTAGAAGAGAAGTACTCAATGATGGAGAAAGAACGAGAATCTACGCTTCGCAAAGTCGAAGAGCTACATGTATCGTTGGCTTTGCAAAATCAAGAACATGTCACTTTTGCCCAAAAGAATGAAGAAAAATTGCAGGGTTTGAGAAGCCAGATTCAAGTCCTACAAGAAGAGAATCACGATAGAAGCAAAGAATTTGAAGAAGAGCTAGATAAAGCTTTGGAATCTGATATCGAGATCTTTATCTTGCTGAGGTGTGTACAAGATCTCGAAGAAAAGAACTCTTCTCTGTTCAACGATTGCCGTAAACTCCAGGAAGCGTCGATGTTATCTGAAAATCTCGTCCGTGTGCTGAAGCAAGAGAAAACCGAAAATCAGGTGAAGATCAAATCTTTATCTGATCAGAACAGTAGATTGAAGATGGGTATGCACCAGTTGCTGAAGTTTGCAGGCCTTTCAGGATGTGATAATGGTCAAATTCAAACATGTTTCGATAGTATAATGAGAAAATTTGAAGGCACAAACTGTGCCCTCATTGAAAACGAAGACAAAAACATCGAGTTGTTTGTTGAGATATCGATTCTAGTCACACTGCTGAAGCAACTGAAAACAGAAATGGCAGATCTCGAGGCAGAAAAGTGTAGTATTCATCAAGAGTTACGACTTGGGGCTGAGAAGATTCTCGAGTTGCAAAGCGAGGCCCGAAAACTTTCAGAAACAAATGAAGAATTGAGATCGAAAGTAACTGAAGGAGATATCACGGAGGAAAGACTAAGGACCCAGCTAGAGAATTTACATTCGGAGTTGTCGATTGTTCAAGGAGCTTACAAGACTTTACAGATGGACAATTCTGTGGTCCTCGAAGAAAACAAGTTATTAACGAAGGATAACGTCCACATGAACAAAAGGATTCGTCTTTTAGAAGACGAAAACGACATCATATTTGATGATGTCGTAAGTCATAGTATCCTCTCTCAAACTTTGAAGAAATACCTTGATGAGAAACATGCCGAAATCAACGGGCTCAGTGGAGATCTACAAAAGCTTCATGGTGTCAACAAAGTGATTGCCGAAGAAATGTCCATGGTCGAGAAGAAACTCGACGAGGTGCGAATCGAGAATCTCCATCTTAAAGAGGCTTTAGAAAAATCCGAGCATGAATTGGAAACAGTTGCGTTTGTCCGTGATGAATTGAATTCCGAGTTAGTTACTGGAAATAATCTGTTGCATCTAAAGGAAAGGGAACACAAGGAAGCAGTCCAACAACTCAAGATTTTGGAGGATGAAAAGACGGAATTGTCCGAGATATTATCTCGTCTGCAGAGAGAAAACGAAGAGGTGAAAACGACAAGAGACGAACAAGGGAAACAGATTTTGAAGCTTTTGGAAGATAACGATCATTTGAGCAAAGAACGTAAGTGCCTAGATGAAGAAACCCGGGTTTTGGACCATAAAATGCACCAAATGACCGAAGATCATCAAAAAACAGAGGAAAGTCTGTGTTTTGAGTTGCATAACGAAAAGAGCAAAGCTCGATTGTTGGAAACACAGGGATCAGAAGTCTACGGTGATTTGCAGACTTCGACCTTTTGTCAAGTTATATTAGAAGAGAAGATTCGTGAGCTTACTGAAGTTTGTTTGAGCCTTCAAGAAGACAACACTTTGAAGGATGTGAACACCGAATTGCTCAAAGAACGAACCGACGTTTTGGAATGTGAGAACGGAGACCTGAAAGCTCGTTTGGCTGCATACGGCCCGGCCCTTGTGTCTTTGAGGGATTGCATCTTGTCCCTCGAAAATCATATTTGTATCAGAACCAAAGTCCAACACTCTGAAGAAAACGAAGAAGGGAAGGTAATGTTCTACTCCCTCCGTCCCAAAATAATCGTCCACATTTCTATGTTAGACATTCCTTTGTTGCAAAATAAGTGTCCACTGAAAAATAAGTGCATACTTTACCATTCTACCCTTAAGGGTAAAATTGTCATTTAGTTCGTTAAAAATGTAATAATTACACTTTTCTAAAACTTTGTCTTTTTCAATGTGGACACTTGTTTTGGGACAGAAGGGGTATCATCAAGTGAATTCATGCTTACAGATTATGAGTTGAAGTTCTTATGTGATCTATCTTGAACTGTGATACTAGTAACATCACACACCTTTCTATCACACACACAAGCATACAAAAAGATTTCTTGACATGCCAAATCCCTCATGAACTAATTGAACTTATGGTACAATCCTAGATTTACTAAGGGCCTATCTGATAGCAGCTTAATGAGCTTAATGGGACTCGTAGCTTATTCGTTTAGCTATACATTACTGTTTGGTAGTGGTTTAATGATATAGAAAGTGGCTTATTCAGTTTCTAGGGGGGAGCTTTATGCAGAAAGCCAAGTTTTTTTTTCCTTCCAAACCTGCCCCTCCCAATTGAAAAACACGCCTTTCATCTATGAAAAAAGAACTCCTAAACAAAAACCTTCCAAATCTATACAAACAGATTAATCCACAAAGATAACTTATATACCTAATTATAAATATCTCCCCGAGACCCTACAACTGTATAGGATATAATGGTTTGTTTGGTTTTTATCTAGTCCTTTCCCTACCGTATCACACTAAGGGGTTGCTTATTACCTGCTTACCGCTTCTTACCGGGTAAGAGGCGCTTACCCGGTCAGAGATGTTACTGTTTTACCACGCCCCTTTTACTGGTCCATGATGTTGATCGAGATGCTGACCTGGTAAGCTAAGGAGGGACTTTTAGGGGGTGTTTATTTGGGGCTTAATGACAAAATCGGCTTATTCGCACAGACATTTCCGGCTTAATCACTAAGTAGGGGAAAGATGTGTTGTCCCCATTAAGACACATCTTTGACATTTATACCCTTTAAAAATAAAGACATGCCTACCTTCCTACTCAATAATCACGCAATAAAACCCTAGGTGCTCGATTTCACCTTCACTACTTGTTCGATTTCGATTTCACCTTCACTACTTGTTCGATTTCGATTTCACCTTCACCGCTCGTTCGATTTTACTGCTTCGAGTTCATTGCTGGTTCGATTTCAACCCTAGACAATAATTTCCTTTGGTCGATTTCTCCAAAGGTAATGATTTTACTGATTGTTCGATACTTGTTTCTTCTCTATACTCGATTGTTGTTCCATACTTGTTTCTTGAGTCGATTGTTGTTCCATACTTATTTCTTAAGTCGATTGTTGTTCCATACTTGTTTTCTTCAGTCGATTGTTGTTCCTTACTTGTTTTTTCAGTCGGATTTTGTTCCATACTTGTTTCTTCTCCATAGTTGCTCGACATTTCTGCAATGTAGATTTTTGTAACCATGATTTCTACAATGTCGATTTCATACTTGTTTCATACTTGCTACTTTTTGTTTGAACTTGGCTACATTGTGTTTAAACTTGGAAGTTTAAGTACTTAATGAATTTTTGTTTGATTTTTGGATTATATCAACGAATTTATGAATATATGCAGCAATTTATAAAACAACTTAAAATTCATATTCAGGGATAAATTGGTCATTTCTGTTATTCAGACTGTTAATTCAGATAAAAAAGTAAACAACAACATCAATTTGTCCAGACAGACACATTTATCCATACAGGACTTAATGGAAAATTTGGTAAACAGCCCCTTACTCTGCCGGTGATTAGCTCCCACCCAGACCCCGCCTTTTACCCGGTTAGCGGTTACCTATTTTGTATTGGTAAACGGGCCTTAATTAATCAAATTCACAACTGAATTTACCCCGTAGGCCGTAGCTACGATGACATCTAGAGGTCTTAAAAACAGGGTTGGCTTTCGAGTAATTTGTAGCGTACAACTTCGCTGGCTAACAATGTGTTTCTGTAACGACTATTTTCAGGGTGCTGAATCCGTAACCACGGACCCCGATGCATCCGTTGACTTTCAGGATCTGGAAATCAAGGTCAAAGCTATCGAATCTGCTGTGGTTGAGTTGCAGATGCTCTCTATGCAAGAAAAGTTAGATTCAGATGCAAAGCTCGAGTCTGCAATGAAACAGATCGAAGAATTGAGTTACCAAAAGAGTTCCCGAAGACCAAATGGTAAGCGAGCGTCAACATCTGAAATCTCGGAAATAGACGTCGGAATCCTTCCGAAAGACATCATGCTGGATCAAGCTTCGGAATGTTCATCGTATGGGGTCAGCAAAAGAGGATTAATCGACGGTGAGATATGGGAATCTGCCGATAAAAACGGTAGCATCGATATGAATTTCAATGATTCCAAGATCATGTATAAACACCATCCGACCGCCTCTGATTTGTCTCTGGATAACGAACCGGACGTGGTGGACAAACTCGAGGTCTCGAGGAGATTCCGAGAGCCTCGTGACGACGGAAACAAGAGAAAGGTGTTAGAAAGGCTCAATTCGGATGTCCAAAAGTTGACGAATCTTCAAATCACGATCGAGGATTTAAAGCGGAAAGTCGAGATCACCGGAAAAAGCCGAAGGGGGAAAATGATGATCGAATGTGAGACATTAAAGGGACAACTTATGGAAGCGGAATCCGCCATCCAGAAACTATACGAACTCAACGGGAAGCTCGTAAAGCATATCGAAGGCAATTCAGAATCTGGAGAAAGTGAAAGTGAAAGCATGAGAAGGAAGAAAGTCTCCGAACAAGCACGACGGGTTTCGGAAAAGATCGGCCGGTTGCAGCTAGAGGTACAAAAGATCCAGTTCGTGTTGTTGAAACTCGACGATGAGAAAGAATCCAAAGGGAAAACTCGGTTTCTTGACACCAAAAAACGGGTTCTCTTAAAAGACTATCTTTACGGTGGCGGAAGACCCAAAACAACGATGAGCAGCAACAACAGACGCATAAATAGTCATTTTTGCGCCTGTGTTGAGCCTGCAACCAAAGGAGACTGATCTTTGAGATCAGTCTCCTTTGGTATAGTTCATAAAGAACACCTTTTTTTTCGTCTATAAATTATGAAGTAATTTAGCTGTGTGTTTTTAATCGTCATACTTATGAATAACTTTTGTCGTTTTTCGGTTTAGAGATACTGTAAGAGGCCTTCGTTCCCGTATGATCTCGAGAAGCTATTTTTAGAGAGCTTGTTTTTAAACAACATTGTGAAATTGTTAAATGCGTCGTTTTTTTTAATTCTTCATACGTTTTTTCGGCCTTAGAACTGATAAGTGCGACCCTATCCGGGCTCGGTTTCGAGATTCCGAGTTCATATATGAATCTTCAAATGTAAACTCATGAATAATCTGTAAGTTCAAATATGCATCTTCAGATGTATTTTTGTAATAGTTCACGTATGATTTTTTTTTTTGGTTACATGCTCACGACTAGCATTCTTATTTGGATGGGTAGGGGTGTGCAAAACCCGAAAAGTCCGAATTCCGAACCCGAATCCGAACCGAAAATAAGGCGTTTTTGCAAAATCCGAATACCCCGAAAATCCGAAACCCGACTTTTTTGAGAATATTTGGGTTCGGGTTGGGTTTGATCTTTGGCCACCCGACCCACCCGAAAACCCCGAAATAGTATACATACATATTTATATACTAGAAGCGTACTCGCGCAATGCAGCGAGATACATCACGATTTTAATGTTTCATTTTATTTTTTGTCAATTTACAGTACGATTTTGAATTATCTTGAGAAAGTGATAATGTTTTTTTTTATAAATTTGTTTAATTTAGGCTTAATAATATAATGTTTTTATATAAAAAAATTAAGTATTTTATTAGAATTCAATGATTATCTTATATATTTTAATGACATCTAGAAAAAATAACCAATTATATATTTAATAATATAGTTAAAACAAAATTATAGTAATATAATATATTAATTAATAGTAATACATGGAAATGTCTGAATAAAAGTAAGGTCCTGTACATACCAAATTGGGGGTGTTAGAAGTCTGCAGTAGTAATATGTATCTTGTGCTTTGATACTTGTAAATTAAGAGATTTTTAAAATCTTACATAAAATGATGGTACCTTGTGTCTAATAATTTGTATTTAAGAGTTTTTTATCCGTGCTTTATAATATAGTACTAGAAGCGTACTCGCGCAATGCAGCGAGATACATCACAATTTTAATGTTTTTTTTTGTCGATTTACAGTACGATTTTTGATGGTTTTGAGAAAATGATAATGTTTTTTTTTTATAAATTTGTTTAATTTAGGCTTAATAATATAATGTTTTTTATATAAAAAAATTAAGTATTTTGTTAGAATTCAATGACTATTATATATATTTTAATGACATCTAGAAAAAATAACCAATTAATATTTAATAATATAACTAAAATAAATTTATAGTAATATAATATATTAAAAATGGTGATAAATGGAAAGGTCTGCATAAAAGAAATGTCTTGTACATACCAAATTGGTGGGTATTAGAATTCTGCAGTAGTAATATGTATTTTATGTTTTGATACTTGTAAATTAAGAGATTTTTAAAATTTTGCATAAAATGATGATACCTTGTGCCTAATAATTTGTATTTAAGAGTATTTTATTCGTGCTTTATAATATAGTATAGATAAATTATATAAATATATTTGTTTGTCTAATTATCTTTTGAAAATCATAAATTCTAGTCGATCGAAATGTTTTCTAATTTATAAATTTACTATTGATTTCATCAATTTCTCAATCGATTGAATTAATTTACTATTTATATATATATTTTTTGCATTATAATAATACTTGAAACCTGACCGACATCAACCCGAAACCCGAAGCAATCCGAAACCTAAATTTCGGGTCTTGATTTCCATATCCGAAATTTGATCGGGTTTTTGATTTTCCCACCCGAACCCGACTGACCCGCCCGATGCACACCCCTATGGATAGGTCCCTCAGTTAATATTATTTTATTTTTTGGAAAAAATAGCTAGTATCGAAATTTCAGTAAAAAATGTTTCCATTTCTAAAAAGTAGAAAATAAAATAAATTTAGGGGGCGTTTGGTTTTATGGAACATTTTTATGGATCTAAATTTCATTGAATGATTTGAAATATTTGGTGTGTTTGGTTTGTAGGATTTGTAATGGAATTGAATTTCATTTTTTAATAATTTATAAAAACAAATTATAAATAATTATAAAAGTAATTAAATTATCTTTTTATTATTTGATTACTAGAAGTGTACTCGCGCAATGCAGCGAGATACATCACGATTTTAATGTTTCATTTTTTTTTTGTCGATTTACAGTACGATTTTGAATGGTTTTGAGAAAGTGATAATATTTTTTTATAAGTTTGTTTAATTTAGGCTTAATAATATAATGTTTTTTACAAGGTTCTAAATGGCGTGAGGCGTGGCTTGGCGACGAGGCCAAACTCAAGCTTTAGGAGCCACGGCGAAGCCATGGCGTTTTTAAGGCGTGACTTATGGCGTCAAATTTTCTAATTCATATATAATATTATATATAAAAATGTATGTTTTGTAGTGTTACTCAATGAATAAATAGTAATAAGGAAGTTAAATTATGTTATATATTAAAAACTTGCAAATAAGACATTAAAAACGTAAATAAAAATCTAATATCTCATTACGATAACTGCGTATTAGGCCATGGCGTGCCATGGGCTTAACGTGGCGTGACACACAAGCCTTGGTGTCATGGCGCGCCATGGCGGCTGTGCGGCGAGTTTTTTAGAACAATGGTTTTTTATATAAAAAAATTAAGTATTTTGTTAGAATTCAATGATTATCTTATATATTTTAATGACATCTAGAAAAAATAACCAATTATATAATTAAAACAAAATTATAGTAATATAATATATTAATTAATAGTGATACATGGAAAGGTATGCATAAAATGAAGACTCTGTACATACTAAATTGATGGGTGTTAGAAGCATGTAGTAGGAATATGTATTTTATATTTTGATACTTGTAAATTAAAAGATTTTTAAATCTTGCATAAAATGATGGTACTTTGTGCCTAATAATTTGTATTTAAAAGTTTTTTATCCATGCTTTATAATACAGTATAGATTATAAAACAAATGTTTTTAACATTTTTTAAAACATTATTACATACAAATCCTATGAAATCCATTAAATACCAACCACTCATGGGATATCAAAATCTAATGTTTGTGACATTTAAATGAAATCCTGATATTTCAAATTCATAAAATATTTCAAATCAAATATGAGATTGAAATGAAATTTAATTTTAAATCTCTACAAATTCAATCATAAAAACCACACGAGACTTTTAGTTCCATTTGGTTTGTGGGATTGAATAAGATTTGGAAATTTGGAATCAATTTCTTTTCAATCTCATATTTGGTTTTAAGGATTGTTTGAATTTGAAATCTCGGGATTTAATTGAGATCCTCAAAAACATGGGTTTTAAAAATCTCATAGGGGTTGTTAGTATTTCACGGGATTTCGAAAGATTTGTGTGTAATAATATTTTAAAATATGTTAAAAACAGTTATTTATAAAAATCAATTAATAAAAAGGTAGTTTAATTTTTTTATAGTTATTTATAATTTGTTTTTTATAAATTATTTATAAAAAACAAAATTCAACTGCATTTAAAATCATACAAACCAAAAACACCAAAGATTTTAGTTTCATATCCTTCCAAAAAATTCAAATCATTCAAAACAATTTCATCAAACCAAACCCGTCTGTTATTAAATCAACGTCAAATTATTGTTTCATAGACATCTATTCAGTACAATAATTATCAACCAACGAAGGTTTTAAAGAATTAATAGAGGCCTTGCAACACCCTACACAATTAATTTTCAAAGTTTAGATGACATTGCCATGTAGATAACTTTTAAAAACTAAAAGATCCCATGTAATCGAAATTATATATATAGAGAGAGAGAGTGAGGGGTTATTATGCAACCCTTTTATATGATACAACTCATGCAATCTCTTTATCTCTCACTCGTTTTATTTTTATTTTTCTTAATTATATAAAATAAGTGGTGGATAGAGGGGTTGCATGGGTTGCATTTGAACGTCTCTTTCTCTCTCTCTCTCTCTCTCTATATATATATATATATATAGAGAGAGAGAGAGAGAGATCATGTGAAAAGTTGATGTTAACTTGAGAAGCATGAGAAATGTTATCATTTTTAATCTCATGTCCTCTCATGAATTGCACCTTATAAAGGAATTGATCTAATGCATCTTATCATAATGTGCGTTCATTTCTTATCCAATGGTTGATAACCACTTATCACGCTTCTCACGTTAACATCAAATTCTCACAGGAACCCAACCGTATGACAGGTTCAAATAAAAACAATAAATATTATGAAAATTAAAAAAAATTAAGGACATGTTTATATGTGAATCATTGAAAAAGTCTATTTGAATATATATATATATATATATATATATATATATGTGTGTGTGTGTGTATGTGTGTGTGTATGAACAGACATTACATATTATTCAAATGGGAGGAGATGGAGATTAGTGAAGGATGTAACACGTCGTTTATTGCCCTTATTCCAAAGAATCTAAACCCGATTGAACTAAACAAGTTTAGGTCGATTAGTCTTATTGGTGTTCTCTACAAGATTATTTCGAAGGTCTTGGCGGAGAGGATGAAAAAAGTTTTGGTAAAACTAATAGAGGATACACAATCGACATTTTTTAAAAGGGAGGTATATCCTTGATGGGGTGCTAATTGCAAATGAAGTGGTGGATGATCTCTGGAGATCAAAGAACAAAGGTTTGGTTTTCAAAGTAGATTTCGAGAAGGCGTATGATAGTGTGGAGTGGAAATTTCTTCTGTATACCCTAGAAGAAGATATGGGGATCAGGCTTAAATGGCGAAAATGGATAAAAGCTTGTTTAGCTTCCTCCACGATATCGGTGTTGGTAAACGGATCGCCAACGAAAGAGTTCAAGATGGAGAAAGGTCTTAGACAAGGAGATCCCCTAGCACCATTTTATTTTCCTAGTGGTGGCGGAAAGCTTGAATGTGCTTATGTTGGAAGCAAAGGAGAAAGGATTATTCGAAGTTATCACGGTTGGAAAAGAGGGAGAGTGGTGTTATCCCATCTTCAATAAGCCGACGATGTTATCTTCTTTGGTAGGTGGAGCGCCTTAAATGTAACAAATTTAATGAATATCTTAAAGTGCTTCCACTTGATGTCGGGTCTAAAGATAAATACTGGAAAGAGTAAACTTTATGGGGTGGGGGTTGGAGTTGAGGAAACTCAAGAACGGGCTAGGGGCTTGGGATGCGGAAGTGGCACTCTTTTGTTTATATGTCTTGGTCTCCCGGTGGGAACGTCGATGAATCGAATAGATAATTAGAAGTTTGTGGTGGAAAATTGAAAAACAAACTAGCTACGTGGAAGGCCAAGATTATGTCGTTCGGAGGTAGATTGACGTTGACTAAATCAGTTTTAGGTAGTATCTCGTTGTACTATTTATCGTTGTTTCGCGCCCTGAGGAGGAGTAATTAGTGAGTTGGAGAGGGTGAGGAGTTTTTTTTTTTTTTTTGGGGGGGGGGGGGACTTTTGGTCTATTGTTAATAGGTCTAATTATAAAAGAGGGGGTGGTGTGGGTGAATTGGGAAAGAGTGTTGAGAGATTTTAAAAGAGACGGTCTTAACGTGGGGAGTTTACAAATTACAATCGGCCAATTGGGTATTGTTGGGTAAGTGGTGGTGGAGGTTCCTTAACAAATAAGAGTCTTTATGGGTGAGGGTCATAAAAGTATACACGAGCGGGAGGGCGGTCTTATGGGTAGGGACAACTGAATCACCCGGGGGGGAGGGGGATCGGTGTCGAATGGTATTGTGAAGATCGGTAACGATTTAGTGAATTAGAGATCGATTTGTACTCATCATTCGGGAAAGAAGTAGGGAATGGAAAGGAAACTAGTTTTTGGTCGGATAGATGGTTGGGAAATGAGGTATTGAAAAGTAGATTTAAGCGACTTTGGCATCTTGAAACCAAGAAAGATGTTAAAATTTCCAAGAGAGGGAGTTGGGTGGGGGAGGAGTGGTCGTGGAGTTGGGGTTGGAGGAGGGAGTCGGCGGGAGGGGGGGGGAGGGGTGAGCTCGAGGATCTTATTTCTTTGCTACAAGTTGTGAAATTAAAGGAAAATGGTTGTGATAAAGTGAAGTGGATGCTCGGGACGGACGAGAAGTTCACGCTAGTTGGGTTAAAGTATCTAATCGAAGAAAAGGTGACAAATATAGTGGATTGTTGGGAGGAGACAAGATGGACTAAAACTATTCCAAAGAAGATCGGTATACTAATTTGGATGGCAAGGATGGAGAGGATTCCGTGTAGAGCAATACTCGATAAAATGGGAGTGGATATCAATTATACACTTTGTCCGCGATGTGAAGAGGTCAACAAGATGTGGCAAGAGGTGGCTCGTTGGTGGAGGATGGATATAAGTAACATTAGATCGGTCAAGGACTTGCTGGATTTGTAACACCCCGATTTTCGAAAGGTATCATTTCAAGTTAATACAGAAACCGATATATTAAGGAAAAATAAGATATTTGATTTTGGGCTTGAATCCTTGATTTTATAGTCTTGATAGATGAAAGATTCATTTACGAGTCCAACGGTTCTTTCTGGAGCGAAAACGGAGCTATAACGAAGAAGTTATGACCAAAACAGTGTTCAGGCATATTTTTCATAATCTGTAGGGCGCACGGGTCGTGCGTTTTCCTTCACAAAAAACGCACGGGTCGTGCGCATCATCAGAAGCTTCAGCGGGTTAAAAACCTGATTTCAACCTCATTTCACCCAAAACTTCATTTCTTCATATCTTCTTCATCCCAACTCCGATTTCAGTGATTCAAGTTGCCACGGTTTCGTTTTTTAGAGCTCTTCAAGGATCTAGCAAGAGATTGGAAGTCTATTGGTGTAACACCCGCAATTCCGGTATGTACGTATTTTGGTTATGAATTCATTTATTGGACCGTAGTTTTGATCACGCGTGCATTCGGGTCAAAATCGGGTGAATTTCGGGCTCGGTACGCCTGGGGCGATAGTGCCCGCGATTGTGACAGAGGTCACTATCGCGGGGCACTCTCACGGGAGTTGTACCGAGAGTCTTGGACTCGGCGCGATAGTGACCAGCGATTGTGACAAGAGTCACTATCGCGTGGCACTATCGCTGAAGCTGTACCGAAGGTCCATTATTTTGGGCGATTGTGACACGCGATTGTGACAGTGTCACTATCGCGAACGGGCTCCAGGGCCTTAAATTCTTGAGTTCGAACTTTTAAGTCTTGTGGTCAGTTTGGGAAGCATTGAAGGGCGATTTTGGAGAGCTAAAAGGTAGGGTTTTCATCCTCCTTCATTGAATGCTCCTAGTAAAGACTCTTATGGTTGGATGGTGAATTTAATGTTAGGTTCTTGCTTGTGATTAAGAAGCTCAAGTGCCATTCCTTCCTTCTCTCAAGTATCATCTAGGGTTTGGTGTGTAACCCTTGCAAGGTGAGTTTTCTTAGGCACTTCTCCCTCATATATGCTTTAGTTGTTGTATTTATAAACTTTCCTTGTCTCCTAATCATAGTTGGATTTTGTTGGGTCTTGACCTAACTAGAGATTTTGAAGATACTATGGTTATTTGACTAAACAAGTTTTATGGGATGATATGCTAAAGAAAGTAATGGTGTTCACATTTACTCAATCATTTGTTAACTAATATTTGTTATTTGGGGTATTGATATCACATGAAGAGAAAACTAGGGTTTTGGGAATATTTGGTATATTAGATTAATTATTGGGCACCATGGCTCTTGAAAAGAAACTATGACATTGTCATTGGTGGGAGTACGTTTATGAAGTTTCCTAACAAGTGTGATATGAGCCATGTTAGTAGCTCATATGTTTTGGAAATTGGTCTCATGAAGTATATGCATGATTGTATATGGTTATAATGGTAAGTTGGGTTTTGGTTTAGTGCAATGGATCCATACGCACGGTAACCCAATGTCTTGTCCGGATATTTGGTTACCCTTGGCACGGGATAGGCATCGGGCTCCATGGTAAGTAGGGTATGGGCCTATACGGTCGGGCAGCGTCCCATGGACAGTAAGGTGTAATCCCATTGTGCTTGAGTTGCCCTGTTTTGGGAACTCTCAAGAATAGACCTGGAGTGGTTAACTTGACGTTTTCGAGCTATAGACTTGGAGTAGTTGATGCTCGTTATGTGGTTTTGAACTGTTGTCAGTATTTACTGAATGCTAATGGTTTATTGGATTTGTTTTGGCTTAGCTCACGGCTAGACCGACTACATGACTGCAAATGATGTGTATAACAGGTTTCCCTTAGCGGTGGGTTGCCGGGGTTTTGAGAGACGGGTTTGGTCTCGAGGCATTTGGAGATGACTAGTATTGTATCTGGGCATTTGTTAAGTCCCATTCTTTTGATGAATTATGGATTGTCAACTGATGTAATCTTGGTAGAAGTGTCTAGATTAGTTTGTTGATGAATCCCAGTTAAGTACTGGTTTTTGTAAAATCTTAAGGACTGATCCCCTTTAGGGGAGGTTTATATCAATACGATCGTCATGCTGCCAGGTTATCCAGGATTTTTAGGGTGTTACAAATTGGTATCAGAGCTCTAGTTTAAGCGAACTAGGCATGAATGTAAGATGTCTAGACTTAGACTGAGTTTGATAGGCACTGATTGTGAGATTGGGTAGAACCTCTAAGATGTGTTAGTCTTAGAATCGACGGAGGTTATGTTAATCAAGCATTGTGATGATGGTAACAAGAACCCTTATGTGTTATATGTTCATAATCTCACTTAGCTAATGTGATTATGAGGATATTTTACGTGAGTGTAATTGGTTTGCTAATGTTATGACAATTGGTAGACGTAACGGTATGTTTCTTTCGTGCGTGTTTCAGTTAAACTCTTTCTTATATATATATTCTCACTAGGCTCTAGCCTAACACTTGTTTGGTTGTCATGTATGGCAGGTCACTCTAGCGGTGGGATGCGTCGGGATTGAGCGGTCGACCTTGGGGTCGAGAGTGGTCTTTTTGATGATTTAGTGACCAATATTTGAAGTATATAGAGATCATACCTTTTGGGAGGATAGCGACACCCGACATTAATCTTGCTTATACAAGTTAGATTACTAGGTTGTCGAATTGTATTCTTCATTTGTTTTTGGGTTGTAATAGCCATACTTGGTCCCCGTATTGGGTTGACGTACTTTGGGTTAGATTGTTACACTTTTATCTTACAGGTCATTGGATCTTCCCTTTGGGTAGATTGGTTTCTTCCATTTACGGACGTTATATAGCCGAATTTTCAATTTTAAATTGACCCCAATTTTTAGGATATTACAATTGGAGTATACAAGAGTATTTTGTGGTGGTAAGTTCATCATCTTCGTTTATGGAAGTTAGGGTTTCGGTATCAGTTGAGGTATTCTAAGGTTGGGGAACGATTATTTGTGGTTGATTATGTATATTTATGGTTGGAACCTTGTGGATCTAGGTTTTGGAAGATTTGGTTTGAAGAATCAAGTTCTTCAAGGAAAGCTCTAAGTGGGTAAAATATAGATTTAGTCTAAATCTAGCAAGGTGAGTTCAAGTTGATTTGTGAAAACGTTGTACATGCCAAAATGTCTATTTTAAAGCATTTATGTGGTTTACATGAAATTACCAACTATCGGATTTTGGTAACTTTTGATTATTGAAATGTTTAGCTTATTAAACTTGTAAATCACCCATAGTTGGGATTTTGGGGCATTTCGATAAATGTGTCATAAATTAATGGGTTTTGATGATTTATTGCATAAATGGGTATTTGGTCGAAAATACACTTTTAAGTGTTTGTCGGATTTATGCATCATTCATGAAAGGAGATGTTTTTATAAAGTTCTACTTGCACATTTATGTGAGGTATACGAAAGAATGTATATAGTCTCATTTTATGATTTTCATTCTTATCAGCAGTTAAACTTGGAAATGCATATTTGAAAATAAAACGAGTCTGAGGACGTTTGACCGGTTGACTAGCCTGGGGTGGAAGCTTTTGTACAAATTGACCGGTTGACTAGCCCGGGGTGGAAGATTTTAGTACAATGGTGTTTATTACGTGCCATTTGAGAGTTACATGTTTTGAGTGCGTTGTTCATTTAATTGGAGTCATGTAATGTTTTAGACTATTACTAATGGATCCATAGGTATTGAGTCAGCGATTATTATTGGGATGTCTTTTCCCCTTTTTGTAGCTATGGATACATTTGACCCTCGGGGGCCTTTGGTACGGTTATGTGAGATCGGTTACTAGCCATGGGTCATAATGTAGTCCTAGTGAACGAGTATGACTTGGTTTCCTCGGGGGCCCTCCCTCACATCTTCGTACGGACCGACGTTGTTCGTGGCCATGGATTCCAAATATTTAGCTCATAACTCGGATTGTGGCTTACTCGGTGTTACGCCACAATCCTTGGTAAAACGGGTATCCCCTGTCATCGTAAAATGAATTTTGGACCGAACAGTCCCTATGTGGCAAAGATTTCATTGGTAAACTCAATTCTCTTGCAAAGTTTTCCTTTCATTACCATTATTCTTGTTTTAAGTAAGTGTTTGATTGCATTATTTCATGAAAGAATGTTTGGCGTTGAGACGTCCATCTATAAAATGCATATTGTTGGTAAATGAGTTGTTCTCTTATTTCAAAGTAAATCATTTTAAAGGATCATGATTATAAGTTACAATGTTTCCATTTTACGCTTTCCTCTATAATCATGATATAAAACTCTTGAACTCACTAGGCGTTAGCCTAACCTTTTTATTTGTCGACATGTGCATCAGGTTCCATCTCGGGAATTAGTTCTAGCGACACCGTGAAGTGATGAGTGCTAGTTGTGTGCTTGAAGAAGTGATTAGCTTGGTGAAGTCTTCCGTATTATTATTGGAGATAGCGATTTGGTATTGGGTTATAGTAACACTCGACTTTAGTTAGTCTTTATGTGAGACTTTAATTATTTGTTGATGGTTCAACCTATAAATGTATTTCAATTATGGACTGGTAGTAAGAGATTTATTATCCTTTAAGGTATTGTTGAAAGTTTTTAATTAGTCGCTCTTTCCAAATTTGAGGGTGTTACAAGGATTCAGGTTCAAACAGATCGAGCCTAAAATTTTGGCTTGAAGTGATATGGGGGTTCATTTACCTTTTGTGGTCTCATCGTAATCGTATAGTCTTCAATCACAATTCAAGGAAATTGGGCGAGCTTCTTTTTGAGTTTCAACAGAAAAGCTTTGAATGGGTATTTAGGCGAACTAGGAAGAAAAATATCAATTGGAACATGTGGTTAGCCGATCCGAGAAGTGTTTGGGGAGAGGCTGATGCTGACGTCGGATGCAGGTGGATCAGAGCGGCTATCGGCGTGGTGCGGGGTTGGTTTTTGTAGTTGGTTGTTCTGTTTTCAGAACTGTGTAGTTGCTGCGAGTCTTAGTATTAGTTTTCTTGGTCACTGATTTCGATTTCATCGCTGCAGGTCTGTTGGATTTTTTTTCCCGATCATGTGGTTGGTGTTTTGTGCTTGTTGTTGGGTTGGTTTGCTTCTTGCAAGCCTTCCTTTCAGCACCCTCTGTACTTGGTTTGTTGGTTTTCAATAAATTTGCTTTTCAAAATTTTTTTTTATTCAAATGGGTTTCGCTGCAAACCCATCTCATCTATCTTCAATTATCCCCCTTCTTAGTGAGGTAAGAGCATATTCAAACATCTATGCTATAATTTTTCTAAAATGGAGAATCAAAAATTAAAATCTCTAAAAAAATACATCAAACTTTAACAACTACACTATTTTAGCAATTTTATCATTATTATATTGTTAAAATATTAAATATATTTAATAAAATATTAATTATCTCTCATAAACAATAAACAAATAATTTTAATGTCTCATCTTATTGAGAACTAATTAAATATTATTTATTTGTCTTAAATATGAAGTTTTAGAAAGCAAATATCTACCCTAAATTTGTAAAATCTATAGATTTTTTTGTATCAATTTCTACTAAAAGTTCATAATATGCAACTTTAATGGATTTTTCTATACTTCATATATAAACTTTCTTTTAATATTTTATTTTTATCTTTTTACTTGTTATTTAATTAAACTAAATACATTTGATTAATTTGAACCAACAAATATATCGGTTGTAATGATGGAATCCTTTTATAGAAACAAAATCACAATAATTAACATACGACTTTTGCACATATTTTCATGATTTTATAGGTATTATTTTGTTTGTTACACCGACAGAGTATGATTGAATATTTAATAAATAAATTATAATTTAATATCTCAGCACACGTCTCCATAAATATTTATTGGGAATTTAATTAAAATGCCTCAAGTTCACGGATCACTTACCTAAGAGCATCTCCAATGCAATGTTCTTATAAACAAAAAGTGCAATGACTTGTAAAAACTAACATTGTGGAGAGTTCTTATAAGAACTTAAACCCCTCTAGGTTCTTAAATAAGAACTTTTGTTTTTACCATGAAATTTGTGAGATATGACATTTTCCTTCTTATAAGAACTACCATTGTAGACATTTATATGTGTTCTTATTTTAATGAGTTGAAAGTGAGGTGACAATAAAAAGTGCAAAAAGGAGGTTCTTATAAGAACCTCCATTGGAGATGCTCTAATTGCCCAAAATCTCCCCACGTTTGCCCAAATACCCCATAACCCCGTGATTTTCACTTTCGATTGCGGGGTGGGTAAAAAAATTTGAATTTCGAGGGGTTGTCCACGATTATGTAAAGTGATATATTTTCCTTATTTTGTTTGTGGGTAATATGGATTGAAGTCATCAAACATATTCGAGGGGTTGTGATTGAAGTCATCAAAGTTTTATATAATATAATATTTAAAAATAGTATATTTTGTCAGAATGAGTTGCATCTTTTTTCATGAGTTTTGAAGAAAGTGAAAATGCTTCACGGACTCACTGATCGATCACGGGGTTAGGGCTCGATCGCGGACATATGACGGATTTTGAAGTTTTTATTAATTGACCCCGCGATCGAGGGTCAAAATCGCAGGGTTATTGAGTATTTCAGCAAAAATGGAGAGGTTTTAGACATTTAAGTAAGTCATCGATGAACTTTAAACATTTTAATTAAATTCTCTATTTAAAATTACATAATGTATACAAATTTATGATTTATCATGTTTTTTTAATACTTTTTTCGAGTAGAGGACTTTAAGTTATAGACCTTAAACATATATTTTTAAATTATAAAATTTAAATAACTTTTATAATTATATACTTTTAAATATATTTTTAAAATATAATTTAAATAAAAGTACTGTATTTTTCATGCTATATATAATTTGAAGGTGTTCTAAACTTCTAATAGGAATAAATAAATAATTATTTTATTCAATAGAAAATTTATTTGGTAGACCAACATTGACTACACCGACCGAAGGCATATATATATATATAATAATAATAATAATAATAATAATAAAATTTATATTGATTTGAAGGGTCCGTCATTATCACCATGATAATAACATTTGAATATCTATACTATATTAGAGCATCTCCAACAGCTATGCTAAAATAGAAGGAAAAAAAAAAGAGATTTTAGCAACTTTTTGGCTTCAACAGCTATGCTATATCGTATGCTAAAATAGAGAAAAAAAGATAGAGAAGGTAAAAATCTCCAAATTTGGAGAAATCTCTAAAACTCAATATTTAAGAGAGAAATTCTTTTCCACCAATAGGAAATATTGATGTTGTGTGTTTAAAAGAGATAAATAATATTTTATTAATATAATTGATGATAGAATTGCTAAAATAGAGTAGCTGTTGGAGTTTAATGTAATTTTTTTTAGAGATTTTAAGTTTTTCTACTCTATTTTAGAAAAACTATAGCATAGCTATTGGAGATGCTCTTATAAAGCACGAATTAAAACTTTTAATTACTACTTATAAAACACAAAGTACTATCATTTTATGCATACTTTTAAAAAATCTCTTAATCACAACTTGGTATGCATAAGGTACAACTCATTTGAAAAAAATTCAAACTTTACTTTTTCACTTCCTTCCATATTCAAGTTCTTTCCCTCCCATTTGGGGTTTCTCCCAAAGAAGACAAGTTATTTACTTTATCAAATTAACACTCATTTCCTTTTATAAATTTCCTTTTTTGATTACAGGTTTCCAAGATCAGCATTGTCTTCCCAAAATGTTATCAAATTCAAAATTCAAATTAACAAAATCTCCCGTATATAATGAAATCACTCCCACATCCCAAATTCAAATTCAAACTGAAATTCTCTTCTCGTAGAATCACTGATATAGGGTTTTGTAAACCAACAACAAAGTTTTCATATTCTAAGTCATCTTCTGTCTTCATTGTCCCCTCTCTGTTCCATTTGAACAATTTTTATTTGTGTGACCAATGTTGTCTTTTGGTTCTTTATTTTGCATAAAACGTTGCTTGATTCGGATGGGGTAATCAATTTCATTTTTCGATTTATATCTGGTTAACATCAACTTCAACTTTTTTATAGTTAATATTTTGTTTTTGTTTTCCGAGAATTCATTTAGGTTTCTTAACATGTTTTTATATCTAGAACATCCAGGGCCGATGATCGATTAAAAGAGATACTAATGGTGTTGTTTAACTTGCTTCAGGTTTGTTTCCTCCAATGATAATCGTTTGCCATGATTACCAATATTTTTATTTGTTTCCTCCAATGGGTTTGATGAGGGGAGTTAATAGCATATGTTGATATAATTTTGGTTCTTAGTTTTTGGTTTTAATTTTGGTCTTGTTTTTAATTTTTTTTTTGGTTTTTCGGTTTGGTTTTGTTTTCCATTTTGATTTTTCAGGGGTGAAATCCCCGATGAACTCGCCGGGAAAATATGGTTGGTCATTGGAAGAAGATGGTGGTTCACCGATAGAGGGTTAAGGTTGGTTTTTGACTTTTATTATGGCGCATCTCTTGTTTTTATACATCTTAAACAACTCTGGTGTGGCCTTGTTCACCGCCTAAAGTTTGATCTCCATGGCTGTATATATTCGTTGTTTAGTTGGCTCATGTTCTTTTCTAAGCATAGGTGCATGATGTTGAGAGAGATTTGACTTCATATTTTTGCTGGAAAATCCTAAGGGTTGTGGTTGTTTCTTTTTCTTTTCTTCTTTTTTTTTACAAAAGTTTTTTTTTTTTTTTTGTATATTTTGGTTGATAGTGGACAACATCTTCAATTACTAAATTTGATTGGAGATAGTCAAGTTTTACAAAATTGGAGTATGGATTATCCAAATTTACTAATAGTTGGAGCTCTATTTATGCTATTTGGAAGGTCACGTATTTTGAAGGTAATAAAGGAAAAAAAGGAGTATGATGTGTGGTTTTCAATGGCCCATTAGTATAATTTTATGTGATGTGCAATGGATATAATTTTTTGGGTTTACAGTACTACTGTAAATTTTGTGTCATTAGAGTTGTTTTCCACATATGTGACCTATGTATGTGACCTACATACTCTTATAGATTGCAAGTTCAATAAGGGAAAATTTTAGTCTTTTAATCAGCAGACAATAAAAGATTTAAAAATAATACTATCCAACATTATTTTTGTTATTTTTACCTATTCTATATTACAGTATTTTGAAAAGGTATTATCATTCGTTAGTTATCGCTGATTAGTACATGTTTTTAAAACATTTAACGATTACTTTAATATAATTTCTTAATACTTCATGATTGAAAAAACTCAAGTTATGCGTTTATCACTACCAATGCTCCATAAATATATGATTTACTCCATAAGTCCATATATATATATATATGGGCAGGTTCAAACGAGAAGTTAAACATTTTGCGAGAAGGCGAAAAGTGTTTAATCATATATGATTAAGCACACCCACATGCCGTGATATCATATATGATTAAACACTTCTCGTCTTCTCGCAAAATGTTTAACTTCTCGCATGATTCTTCCTCTCTCTCTCTCTCTCTCTATATATATATATATATATATATATATATATTTCTCACAAATTATTACATTAATTTTTTATTTCCATTTACAATTGCTCACTGCGATGCATTGTACGGGTACATTGCTAGTATTCTTTTAAGGGTCGTTTACTAAATAATTATTTACGTAAATGTTTATTAGTATTGTTTATCTTACGATTCTTATCTATTGAGTATTGAAGCTATCGATAATGTAACACCCTCAAATCTGGAAATAACAACTAATTTAAAATTTTCTAAATACATCGATAATTACTTCATCTACAATCACAATTTAAGATTTAACCTCAATACACACAATCTATAATAAAGACGGGTGCTACTAAAACCCAATAACAGTTACTATCTCCAACCTGCGGAAGACTTCATCAACAACTTACTCTTGTATAAAGTTAAGGCTCAACTCTTCACGAGGCTACTAGAGTCCGAACCCCCAACTGGAACCTGATGCACATGCCGACAAATAAAAAGGTTAGGCTTAACGCCTAGTGAGCTCAAGAGTTTTAACATGAATGAATATATCTTTAAAAGAAAGAAATTCAGTTCAAATCAAGATCTTTCGAAATGGTTTACTTTAGAAATGGAATCAACTCGTTTTCCCCAAAATATGCATCCTTGAAGACAACGCTCCAAAACAAACATTCTTTATAAAACGATGCAACCCATAACTCGCCCCAAAACGGGATTATAATTCGACACCCAATTTGTGAAAACGTGAATAACACTTCATATCCCAAAATACCCAAAACACGGGTGGGGCATAATGCTCGACCCTTAAATAGCGGAAAACAAGCCATAAAGATATGGTACGTCATCGAAAACATGTAACTCGAATTAATACTCACGCGACCATAAGATAGAATGAAATCCAAATATTAAAGCATGGACAATTCGATATCCAAAATACTACGACCTACCACGGGGGATACTCGTATCCGTTGAGAGTAGAGGAACACAAAAGTATGTCACTCAAACAACGTTAATCGTATGACACTTCACGACACGCAAGCCCAAGTGCCCCTACGACTCCCTTCAAGCTACACCAAAAGAGACAGCTGACCTTAGCAAATATTACGAGAATACGCCAAAGGCTCGGCACAAGGGGGATACAACCATAGCATTGCCCCAACAAGGCGAAGGCCCCAAAAACGCCCATCAGCGGACTACTCATCGTCATGATAGCATAACCCGGACTCAACCCTCCTAGTGTACACTTGAAAGGATAAGGTCATAACACATGAATCCCGGAGTCCAACCCCGTACCACCCAACTGACCATCAAATAAGACTGAATTACGTGTCTATGGATCCAATGCAACACAGTTTAAGATTACATGACTACACATGAATGACTAAAACACTCGAGCCTGTAATTATCATAATTATGCAATAAAATGCATTAAGTTGTAAATCATATTTTGGACTCTAAATCGAGCCATTAAGACCGGAAAAATGTCCGCAAGACTCTTTTAAGTCAACACCGAGCTAAAATGCTCGAAATCTATTTGATCAACAAATAACAGTCCCCCAAAATAATGAAATGTCTTTAAACGACTTTTATGCAGACACATACCCCAAAGATGTGATTAACCCAAAACTCATCACGTATTGGGACCAAGGATTAACCAAATAGTTTATGAAAGTCCAATAATCTCTAAATCCTAGAGAGAGAAAGTAGAGAGAGAAAGTAGGAGCGCCAAAGTAATCTGATGTATATTCAAAGTAAGAGCAAAGTTACAAAAACAAAGGCCCAAGGGGACTTAAATACCCCTTGCCTTAACAACACAGATAAGCATTTTAAGCACAGTAAAGACTAGGAAAATAATTACAATGATTACTACAAAATCAGTATTAACAATCTCCCCCTTAGTAATCATTGGCGCAGTGGTCTTCAAAAAAAAATCTTCTAAATCAGCATTGACCGACTAAGCGACTTTGGAGAATCATTGACGCTCTTCTCTTTGACGAAGTCTATTCAATCCAACTAAAACTTCCAGTCGTCTTAGAGTTGAGCGGAGGTTCAATCTCTCATGAATTGTATTCAGTGTCCTCTTGAGAAGTCGAATCTCGTCATTATCAACCAGAAAAGTTTTACTTCTTGTTTCCAAAAATCTTCTTTGAGCTTCTTTCAGACGTTGTTCCAACTGAAGCTTGATCACCTTCAAAGTTCCATCTGAGTAATGAGCAATTTCTTCAAATCTGAGAAAGCATTTTTGACTTGAGCCATTCTTGTAGATAACTCCATATGGATCTTGAATAATGGTGAATAAAGGATAAGAATCTAAGTCTGGCAAGCTTCGATTGGGCCTCAGAAGATTTACAACTGGCTGAAAGCTTTCAACGGCCATCTGAAAATCAAACACTCTGAAAAATCTGATTTGTCGTCGAACGAATCTCTTAATAACAAACAGTGTCTGAGAAACATCCTGAGTTCTATGATAAAGATTCCTGAAATGATCAAATAGAAACTCAAGATCATCCATAGAAAGATCAGAAAAATCTGCCTCTGAGAAGGTATATCGGTTGCAATCTCTTCTTTCCACTACGAATTCCGGATACCAGATATTAACTAGCTTGTTTATTGTGACGCTGATAACTCGGACAATCAGATGTGGAGAAGAAACGCTATCGTTTCTACGGCGCTGACACTTGATGAGCATCAAGTATTCATATTGATATGCCTCTGCCTCCTTTTCAACACCAAGGATAGCATAAATGTTGATCGGCCTTCTTCTAGAAACGAAAATATTTCTCTGAGTGTCTTCTAGAAAAGCTGGTCTTTGCCTAGAAGCCATATATCTTTGATGAAGATTTCTTTGTCTCTCCTGCCTGGTCAAAGTTGGTCCTTCTTCTTGAATGCTTGGTGAAACCACAGGTTCAGCAGGAGGAACATCAGCTTGTGCTCTAGACGACTGACCTACTTCAAATGTACCTGGAGGAGCAGAGGTAGTCGGAGCAGTAGCAGTAACAGGAGTAGAAATATCAGGAGTAGCTTCAGAAACAGTAGTATCTTCAGGAACCTCTTCTTGAAAAGAAAGATCTCTGTACAACATATCTGTAATCTCTTCATCCTTAGCATCCATAAACACATAATCATCTTCAGTGTCGGATAAGATGATGATGTCATCACATTCCTCTTCTTTCACCTTACAAAGTTTCTCGAATCTGACATCATCGTCGTCATCTGAGTTTATCTCAATGAAGTTTGCAAAGAAGTTTCTCATATCATTAGCAATCTCTGAATCATCTATCTCATGAGCCCTTACTGCAGTGTCTGGATCCTCGTAAACAACTATCTGCATATCATTATGAATATCCTGTTCAGAAATATTCAAGACATTAGATATTTCAGACATGTCTACATTCTCTAACATCATATTTACAATGTCTTCAACATTGCAGTCTTGAACATCTTTAGAACTCTTTGATTTGTCAGTCGCATCTTCTTGTGTCTGATCCTCTCTAGCAGACGAACTCTCCACCCGCTGTCTCTTATTCATCTCCCCCTCATGACCTTGAGGATCGGGATCATCCTGGTCATGCCGGCGTTTAAGAGACGGGCTAGCCTCAGTTCTGCAGCTCTGTTCAAGATTATCAACCTTGTTAGAAAGTTCTGAAAAAGCTTGAGTCATAAAAGACCTAAGATCAGCAAAGCTGGATTGAACTTCTGATCGGAAAGACTTTAATTCTTCAGACAAAGTAGTAATCCGGTCAGAATCAGATGAAGGAACTGGAGGCGGCGTAGGCTGAAAATTCCTTAGAAGAGAAATCAGATCTTGATCTTGATGTTGTGGTGGTGACATAGACAATAAATGCGCGTAGAGTAGATCGGTTAACTCAGAAATCGGAAGATCATGAAGAGAAGATCGTGAAGATGTACCCGTAGGATCTGATGTATAAATACCCGGAGACTGCGTAAACGACGGAGGTAGAGGAATAGACATAATAGCAGGAGCAGATGATTGAACTGCAGAAGATGGTTCTCTTATCACAACCCCATATGGGCGTCTGAACGGAATCACTTCAGGGATAGAGGATGTATCAATTTCCGGCATTTTACCCTTGAAGAAAGCACGCAATTTCTGAATTTCTGCTTGCTTGTGCTCTTCAAACTGCTCACTCATCTTTTGAATTAACTCATTCAAAGTAGAGAATTTAGCCGTTGTATCTCGTACCTCGACTGAAGAAGTCTCGACACTAGAAGTAAGAGAAACTGATGTATCTTGAACCTGATGAGAAGTTGAATCATTGACAAATGCTAAGTCAAGTTCATCAACATGAATATTGGCAACTGCAGCGTTAATTGGAACAGACTCTTCTTCAGACTCAACCTCCTCTTGAACAACCACTTCTGGTTCCCTAAATTTTCTTCCATAAACCTGAAGACTCGGTTGATCAACATCATCACCATCATCACCATCAGAATCATTATCATCTCCATTTTTATTTTCATCAGCAATATCATCATCATCAACAGCAGTATCAACATTATTAACATCATCATCCTCAATGTCAATAGCAGCAGCAGTACTAGTTTTAGGATCAAGATCAGCAAGAACATCATCAACTTGTTGAGTTGCAACTGCTTCTTGTTCTGCAGAGACTTCTGCTTCTTGCTCAACAGTTGTTTCAATTTCAATCTCTTTATCAGCAACAACTTCTTCAACTTCAACCTCTTGAACAACAACAGCTTATGTGTCATGGGATGGCTCATCTTGTGCAGCTTCCATGAATTCATTTTCCATGCAGTACTCAATGACGCTATCATCGGTCATATCAACGTAGTTGGCAATTAAAGCATATGGAATGGTCATCGAGAAGTTGAACGATTGCTTCTGTTTCTGAATATATGTCATTTCAGAATCCGGGATCTGAGGCCAATTCAATCGACGAGGAATAGTTGAATTACTCCTTAGCATGCTGCGTACAATCAGCTTCATGTATCTGACAAATGGAATAAATTTCCTCTTCTTGTTTGTCCTCTTGTCTTGTACTCTCTCTGATAATTCAGTCCAGAATATGTAGATATAGTCGACATGCAGGTCATAGACAACTGCATGGAATAACCTTAGATAGTGTAGACTCGCATTGTCAGTGCTATAATGCTTAGAAGTTAGGCACCTGTTGAGAACTGAGAACAATGCGTACCAGACTGGAGGAAGATTTGACTTATCAAAGTCACTGACCCAATTTAGAGTGCCCCGATATCCCAGATTTCTGATGCTTTCAAGAACATTCTCTTCAGAGGGAAACTGATCGTAAGAAGTGCGCCCTGGTCGAGAGTTCGGTTCTGGAAGTTCTAAGATAAGTCGCAGACGCTTGTATGATAGGAACGAATCAAATTGATCGATCTGTAAATCGAATCGGTGAGGTCGAGCTAGCTCATTCTTTGTAATGGTATGCCACGCCTGCTGTAGATAAACTTCAGGAACATCTGCGCAGTAAGAGAGAGCAGGGGCGAGTGGATGACTTTTGAGGATTGAGCGTATCACCGGATGAATCTTGATTCGATCAAAATCCACGTAGTAGTTGTTCGGCTTGTATGGCATATACATGATTGTTGGAAAAACATCATTTGGTGAACGTCTAGATGCAGATAGATTTGCTCCCACAGAAGGATGAGACGGCATAGGAGTCTCATGAGAAGCTCGATCAGAAGGGTCATCGAGAATGACATTCTCATCTTGAATGACGGGATCAGTTTGAGTTTGTGAAGTCATTTTAGAACCTGGAAAACAGAAAGAAAGAAATTAGACAAAATAAGAGAAACACAAAAAAAAATGAATAATTTTCTAAGTATGGTTTGCGCAACTAGTGAGAAACGCAAATCAAAGTTTGCGCTATGAACTAGAGACGCAAAGAGAGGTTTGCGTGTCAAGCATGAGACACAAACTGAAGTTTGCGTATTCAGTTCATAACGCAAATCAAGGTTTGCGTGAATCACATGTGAAGAAAACCAAGACTTGGAAAAAAAATTCAGGAACAAAGTTTGCGTGACACGAAAGTAACGCAAAGGGAACTTTGCGTGACCACGTGTGGCGCAAACTACACTTAGACAAAAACAACAGATTTTCATGACATAATGGTAGCGCAAAGTTAACTTTGCGTGACCATCATGTTACGCAATCTATACTTAACTAAAAACACAAGCAAACACAAACAAGGACAAGGTTTACGTTACAAGAAGATCACGCAAAGAGAGCTTTGCGCGACCCGTTGGTAATGCAAAGGGAGCTTTGTGCGACCAACGTGAAGCGCAAACTTAACTTTGCGTAACCCGTTGGTGGCGCAAACTTAACTTTGCGTGACCAACAGGTAACACAAACTTAAGTTTGCGTGACCAACTAAAACGCAAAAACCCTAAAACACAAAAACCACAAAGCGTGAGTTCATCTGATATTTTTCGAAAATCCTCAAAATCGATTTAAACATAAAATTGATGATACGAAAATCATTTAGGAACAAATATAAACACATATCAATCAACTAGATATTGAATAAAATCAGTATATAACCCAAAATTTGAATATTTTCGAAACATACAGATGAACAGTCGCAAAAACATAAAAAAACACAAAATCAAAGCATAAAAACAACAAAGTAAAGTAAGAAAACACATACCTGATTGTCGAATTAGAAGAATAAGACAAACCCAATACTCGATTTGAGCAAAAACAACTCTATTCTGATGAAGACGATGAACAGTAAAAGAACGATAATCGCACAGTAAGATATCAAAAATGAAATCGAAGCACAAATCAGATGAAACAAACAAGAATTAAACACAAAATGTAAAGAAAACAACATACCTGAACGAAATACAATACTGAAATCGATTCACAAAGAAGAAAAACAAACGGCGCAGATAGAGAGAAGAAGAGGATGAACAGTTCGTGAGATTCAAATGAAAAAGAGAGCGAGAAAAGTGAAAAATGAACAGGACAAATGCTATTTATACTAAAAACACTTAATACTAAAAAAAATTACTTAAAAAAAATAACACTCAAAAAAAAATAACATTCTTAAAAAAAACAGTAAACTTACCTGTCAAGCTATTTTTACTCCCCCTACACAAATGCACAGAATTTAACAAATCAGTAAAACATGTGTATAGAAATTTCAGAAAATACTTACCTGATGAAATTCTGATCAGCACGTGAAGTATTTTACCAGCTTTATTCACTCCCCCTCAAAAACAGAATAGTTCAGATATTCTTTTCAAATTGGCTCTCCCCCTCGAAATCTGCACAGACCATTTAACAAAAATATGGATACACAACCATATAAACATCAGTATAAAAAGAAAAATAATACTAAATATAAATTTTGAAACAACTGAACATATAAAATTTTAAACACTAAACAAATTAAAGTCTACTCAGTAAAATTTCACAAATTTATCAATCAGTTGAAATCAAGCATATGTTGTTGCATACAAGAACAAGTTTCATTGCATATCAAGTTAAGACATGTTCAGTTTCAAAAACTTCCATCTTATCTATTCAGTGTGCTCGCATGTGAACTTCGATTAGCTTCAAGAAAAATGCAATTCTAAAAAATATTATAGAGAACTTTGCATGTACTAACACTAAGTCATCAAAAATTAAGATTTTCACAAATTTACAGGTTTATTGCAACTCAAACATTTCACCAAGTTTCATGAGATGTGTGCTAATTGGCATCTTTTTAGCAGTGTGCACATTGGCATCTTCACATGAGTGTGCTCTTTGGTATCTTTTAAGCGTTGTGCACTTTGGCATCTTTTAATCAAAAAGTTTGGTAAGCAAAGAACATGCCGTAAACGTAACTTTCTATCTGACCCTATTGCAGGATTTGGGTCAGCCGCTCCCAGACCAGTTGGCCTTAGGGGACTAGGTGTCAAGCACCCCTTGAAACTTACTTTCCCGGATCAGAAAGGTTACATCGACACATCCTAAACCCATTCATACCAGTAGAACATGACTTTCGATCTGGTTCTATAGAAGGATTTGGGTTCGATCACTCCCAGACCAAATGACCTTAGGGGATCAGATGACAAGCATCCCACGGAACTTACTTTCCCAAACCAGAAAGGTCACAAGTACAAACTTTTAAACTCAGAGATTTTCTGTATTTTAAGAAAATATAATTCATCTCAATCACTCAGGTCAACATCTAAGCACTTAGCCCATATTTTCATTCCGATCTATAATTCTGATCATTTAGGTAGTTTAAGCAAAGTAAACTATAAATATTCCGACTCACATATCTTTAAAGCAGTATCAAAAGCTACAAACATGTTGCTGACTTTTCGACTTTTGTAAGAATTGAAAGTTGAACATATAAAACTTTAATATAAACAAAGAACTTGTAAAAGATCCTAGACACACATTTTATTCAAAAGAAAGAAAATATGAAATATTTTACTTTATAGAATAAAATTTGTAAAGATTTAAACTTTTAAATTCAACATGCCAAGTCTCTTTTGATTTTCAATTTCTAAAACTTGCTTTTCATTCAACCAGTCAATTTTAAATTGAGGAGCATAATTCGCAAGAGTTAGATAATCAAAATTATATAAGGTTGGGGTTTTTGAAATAACATTGTTTAGACAATGAGGATTTTCAAAAACCAAGTCCCCACCTTTCTTTTATAGCCTCGTCACTCCTAGGCTTATTCATATATATAGTCTGCTCAGTTTGATTTCTCTTATACAATTTTTCTTCTAACACAATTATTTTATCAGATAAACTTTTGTTCAAATCAGTCAATCCAGTCAAAGAATCACGATAAGTCTGTTTTGATAATTCTAAGTCATTCAAATTCTTTTGAAATTTCTCTTTTGTGTCATTTAAAATGATCTTTTCATCTTTCAGAGAAATTTTCAATTTTTCAATCAAAACAGACTTCTCTTGATTATCATGCTTTTCAGATATGAACTTTGAACGTAAATCATGTAAAGCTTTGATAATCACAGTCATTTGAGAAGAAATGAAATTTAAATCAAACTCAGAAATTACCTCAGATTCATCTGTTGAGGTGTCCTCTTCTTCATCATCGCTTTTGTCATCTCCGATGAAACACATGGCTGCAGTCTCTTCATTCTCAGCCTCGTTATCTGAATGATCCAACCAGTACTCCTCCTCAGCCATCAGAATAGTTCCGTTTTCTCTCTTCTCAGCCAGTTCCATCTTCTTTCTGTAGAAAGTTGAGTCCTTAACAACCTTCACTCTACAATCCTTTGCTATATGACTCGGTTTGCCACAATTGAAGCAGTTCATCACCTTTTTCTCTTCCTTTTTCGGTTCAGCCACCTTAACCGGTTCATACTTTGGAGTGTATGCCTTTGATGGTGCACCAGGTTCAACTTTCTTTGAGCCGAAAGTGAAACGGAGATTGTTGGATCCAGTTTTACGCTGAAACTTTTTCTGATAGTGTTGCGAGAGAAGTATCATTGCTTTCTCCAAGGCTTCACCATCATCTTCTGTGGAACCATCAAAAGCAGATTCAGATAAAGCTTGCTCAGCCAGTTGGCTAGCCAGAAGAACAATCGGATCCACTGACTTAGGCTTATTCTTCTTATCCAACTTTGCCTTCTTTTCCAACACCATGGATTCATCGGTCATCAGAATTTCATACAATTCCTGAATGGGCATAGTAGAAATCCTGACATCATTTCTCATCCTATGACATGACTTGCTCCATTCAGGTTGGAGTGCATTCAGGAACTTCAGGTTGGCTTCTAACTCAGTCTTTGTCACCTTGATCTTGTATAGATCATTAATCACAGCCCAAAATCTATCAAATACACTTTTCAGACTTTCTCCATCCTTATCTTTGAACTCCTCAAAATTATTCATGTATCTGGTCTGACGCAGTTGAGTTGACACAGCTGTACCAAGCATGATTTTTTCCAATTGAGTCCACATAAGCATAGGATTCTGTTTGAAGCAATCAATTCTGTTGTAAATTGAATTTGGTAGTGCAAGAATCAGATTAGACTTTGCCTGACTGTCAACTTGATATCTCAACAATTCATCAGCATCATACTCCCTCAAAGAATTCTCAACAGTTGAAGCCAGAGTAGTTGCAGTAACTGGAATTACTTTCATCAGCCTCTCCATAGGACCCTCAGTCAGAGATTTCATCATGGTATCCCCATTCGATTGTCTTTCTATGAAGTTAATGAATCGATCCTGCCACTGTTCAAATTCATTCTCGTTGATCAGTACAGGAGGACGTGTGTCAGACCCCAATGACATCATCAGGTCATTCTTATAAACTTGAGCTTGCAGAGACATTTTGAACACAAATACAATCTGAAAAAAAATCAAAGTCTGGAAGATGTAATCTGGCGCAAACTTGAGGTTTGCGTGAGCAGTTGGTGGCGCAAAGAGAGCTTTGCGCGAGCCAAGTGAAACGCAAGAAGAGCTTTGCGTGATAAGCAGATGACGCAAACTAGACTTTGCGTGAGGTGTTGATCGCGCAAACTGAGCTTTGCGTGATGAACTCGAGGCGCAAACCGAACTTTTTGCGAGCAAAGGAAAACGCAAATTGATCTTTGCGTATGCTATGAAAGACACAAACACCACTTTTCTTGATGCACTTGAGACGCAAAACAAAACTTTTCGCGATAGAAGAAGACGCAAACTTAGGTTTGCGTTAGGAACACAGATCAAATTTGAACAACTCGTGAAAATGAAGATTTCCCTGGAAGAATGTAGCGCAAACCCGATGAATGTAGCGCAAACCTGTGATGAACTAGCGCAAAGTTTAGATCTCGCGCAAAGTTCTGAAAATCAATAAAATCTTGCTAAAAATGATTATATCCATGAAATTAAAGCAACAAATATACACAAGATTGATCGAAAACAAGATTCTAAGACAATTCAATCAACAATATCGATTAAACACCACAAAATCACGATTTCAAGAAAGTACAGTGCGTAAAAACGAGTTTTCCAGAAAACCTTTAAATCTCAAAATCAACGATCGAAAACTGTTTTTCTTGCAAAAGTGTATGAATCAAATATGATCTATATCCAAAAACGAGTCTAAAGAATCCAAATACAACACAATTCGATCTAAAACCAATCCGAATTTGATGAAAAAGCTAAAAACGAGATTTTCTTGAAAAAATCAAGAAAATCAATCAAATTTCTGCTTTAATCCACAAATTCAGAAACGTAAAACAATTTCTCTCAGTCCTCTCAAGATTCAGATTGCTCTGATACCAAATGAAAGTCCAAGAATCTCTAAATCCTAGAGAGAGAAAGTAGAGAGAGAACGTAGGAGCGCCAAAGTAATCTGATGTATATTCAAAGTAAGAGCAAAGTTACAAAAACAAAGGCCCAAGGGGACTTAAATACCCCTTGCCTTAACAACACAGATAAGCATTTTAAGCACAGTAAAGACTAGGAAAATAATTACAATGATTACTACAAAATCAGTATTAACAGTTTATGAACTCAAATATCCCCAAAATGTCGTACGTCATAAATTAGATTTCATTTGTACAAAAATCACCGAAGATGCATAATTCATAAAATGGGCTTGATTTGTACCAAATCGCTAAGAATATGTAAAACATGTCATTTACTTGTTGGAACATTCAAAACCCAAATATGAGCATTTCATAGAACTAAACAACCCAAGTTTACCAATTATGAAAACTCATTAAAATAC
The DNA here is from genome assembly GCA_954870635.1 of Arctium minus. NCBI lineage: Eukaryota > Viridiplantae > Streptophyta > Magnoliopsida > Asterales > Asteraceae > Arctium > Arctium minus. Next base: position 64,287,308 of record OX941096.1, read on the forward strand.
TCACTATTGACAAATACCAAGTAAAATATATTTTTACTTCAAAATACACATTTTGGCATGTACATAGTTTTCAAAGCATCTTGAACTCACCTTGCTAGGTTAAGTTAAACCTAGGTTTCAATCCCCAACCATTGGCCTCCAAAAGCATAGATCCCACCCAAAGCTTTCCGAAGACATTCATTCCAACTCTTCAACTCAAGCTTCCAAAACCTAGATCCACACATTTCCGACCATAAATAATCATATCCAACCATATAGAAACATTCCCCAAACATTTTACATCAAACCTCAATTTATACCTGTTAGAGCACAGTCTCATTGGATTCAAGATCATCCAATCTGAAGATCCAATCTGAAGCTAATGCCGGAAAGTCGACTCTCGATATTAAGTCTAATGCTACTTTGTAATAAATGTTGAAGTTAATTAATGTTTATTATAATTTAGTATTTAGTTTAACTTAGTTTAAATATCTAGTTATTAGATATTAGTTAGTTTTAGATATTAGTTAGTTAATATCTAAATTAGATATTTGTTTTAATATCTAAGTTTAGATATTATAGCAAAGTGTGTTTGAGAAGCTAACACTAAGAAATCAGATAAGACTTTCACACACACACAAAAGGTGTAATACAGAGAGAACACACACGAGAGCTTCAAAGATCAAACTTTGTAATCATTGTTATTAATCAATACAGGTTGGTAATCGTTAATGTGTTGTAATCTATAAAACTTGATAAGCATTGTGGATCGACAATACCTCAAAACCCTAATTTGACCTAACTCCTCCAAAATCTTCCAAACCGAAAATGCTTTAGCAAAATACTTAGGAAATCATCAATGGAGCATTTATATCTTATAATAGGGTTTAGAAATGGAAGAGATACACTTACCACTTAGGTTTTGATGAAAACCTAGAAAACTCTACCATAGAGCTTGAGGTTGAAGATGACAATGGTGGACACTTTTCCAAAGCTCCCAATCTACCACTTGATGATGGAATACTTTAAGAACTCAAGAAATTAACCCAAAACGAGTTAGGGTTTGAGGGGAGTGAAGAAGAAACGGTTTGGGAGAGCGTGGAGAAGTTTTGGAGAAGAGAAATGAGAATATAGGCTGAAATCCCGCATTTAACAGCATTTGCACCCTCTGTGCGACATTGCCCATGCGACATTGCCCAGGGCAATGTCGCTGGTCATAGTCGCTGGTATGTACCAGCTCACGGTACACCCCATGCGACTGTGACAGTGCGACTGTGACTCGTCATAGTCGTCGGGCATTGTCGTGAGACCCTTCTGGAGGCCTGAAACCCGACTTTTTCACTGCCAAGACTCCTGATACTTCAAGGGACTTTAAACAATACAGTTCCCAACAAAACCCCACTGTTTACAAGTCGCAGAAATGTCCGGGTGACATTTACTTACCGAGAATTACGGGTGTTACAGATAATCTTACCCGGTAAGAGTCATAACAAGGATCGGGAGTCTTACCCGTTAAGTGGGAAATGACTCTTACCAAATAATCACTTATCGGGTTTAAGACGTTTACCAACAACCACTTTAATTAACCAAAAATGTTATACGATATGGTAAGTTTGGGTAATGTCTTTATCGATAAACGCTCACTTATGGGGTAAGTTATCGATCCATGTTATGCTCAATCAGTAAAGTAAGTTACCAAATAAGTGTTTAGTAAACGACCCTTAAATTTTGATGTTGATATGGAAGTGATAACTCTCATTTTGAGCGTTATTTACACGTCATTTGTGTGAGTTTTTCCTTCATTTTAGTTGTGTTTCATTTTTTTTTTGTCTTTCTTCCTTTTATTATTTTATTTTCATTTGGAGTTGTTGAGAATGTTTTTATGGTTAAACGCATCATTTTTGGGTTAACATCGTCACTGTTCCGCAGTGGGCACAGTCTGCCCACTGTGGGCACCAGTGGGACCATTGGTGTTGATCCAAACTCTCTCAGTGATTTGATAAAGACCCTCTTTTATACTTAGTGAAAATTACGTTTAATATGTATTAGTGTTTCACCATCAGCGATCAGACTGAGTCTGTTCTGTTATCGCTGATAGTCTTTCTTACAAACATTTATATGTATTAGTGTTTCACTATCAGTGATCAGATTGAGTCTGTTCAGTTATCACTGATAGTTTCTGATGTAAACTGTAACGTAATCCTTAAAGACAAGTCTCGCGTCAACAAATGTTCATAGCTGAATCGAAGACAAAGTTGCTGAACAAAGACAAGTCTACTAGTGACCTGATGCGGATATCAGTGAAGCAAAGACGAATCTACTTATACGCGAAAGAACATGAGGAAAAGCTTCAGCGATAGCTGAACCTCTTTATATCTCTGAAGGAAGAGATATTCAGCGATCAAACGATCACGAAGCTTATGCCTCAAGTCTCCTTTTGTCTTACCTTGCACAACCAGTACGATGTGTCAGAACGGACACGTCTCTGCCACAAATCGTACAACAACTCTGTCAACTACACTGTAACACCCTCAAATCTGGAAATAGCAACTTATTTAAAATTTTCTAAATACATCAATAAAGAAATTATCTACAACCACAAATTAAGATTTAATCTCAATACAAACATTCATTCTATACAAAAGCCTATGATAAGAACGGGTGCTACTAAAACCCCCAAAGATAGTCACTATCTTCAACATTGCGGAAGACTTCACCAACTACTTACTTTAGTGTCTAGTTAAGGCTCTACGCTTCATAGAACTGCTAGAACCCAACTCCCAACTGAAACCTGTTGCACATGCCGACAAATAAAAAGGTTAGACTTAACGCCTAGTGAGCTCAATAGTTTTCAACATAAATAAAGATGTCTGCGAAAATAGATAATGCAGTTTAATTCATAATCTTTCAAAAGGTATACTTTGAATATGCAAACGACTCGTTTTCCATTTATATGCAATTTAGACGGAGAACACCAATTTGGACATTTTCCAAATCAAACTACTACAAAAGAATGACACCAATGTAAACCGCCCCTTCATAAATTAGCTTTAACCCAAAACTCACTCAACGCGCAAATATAAATTGAACTCTCCATTTAAGAAGGTACGGTTAAACCTTATATTTCAAAACACCCAAAACTCGGGTGGGGCATAATACTCAACCCATAAATCAAGAGTAAAACCCAAATATACAAAACGTCACCGAAAACTTGGATAATAAAACTCAATACCCAAAAACAACACCTTTCGGTGACGGGGGATTCCCGGTTCCATAAAATGTGACGGTCCACAAAGTAAGCCCATTTTATGTTGTTATGACTAGTCATATAAACAAAAGTACACGCAAGAGATGTCAGGCTCAGTAGCTTTAAACGTACACCCACGGAAACTCGAGTTCAACCCCGTCGGGTTCATATGTCGAGCCCCTCATCTAATATCGTAGAACTTGAGCACGAAGGACTTATACCCACATCCGGTACCTTAACGTGCATCACGAAGGACTTACACCCGCATCCGGTGCCTAACTTGCCTCGACGTTGAAAACTAATCGTCCCAACGCCGGACAATAATAACCCAAACACGGGGTCATGACTCCCAATGCATCAAATAAGCCAAATAGTACGCATAAGGCCCCAACAAGGCTCGAAGTCGAGCTACCAAAACTGGATTATTGTCCAAAAACCCCATCAAACTAACAATGCCAAGCCGCAGACTTAGCAACCCATTGACTCATTAATAAATGAAATAAAAACACGATAAAACGCACTCACCCAACGGATATGCAAACATCACGACCAAAAGTGAGATTAGTTCAAAACTCTACATTAGTTGAGGCAATCCATTTTCCAAATGAACTCATAACACAAAATATGCATTTTCTAAATTTAACTGCTGATAAGAATGAAAATCATAAAATGAGACTATAAACATTCTTTCAAGTTACCTCACATAAATGTGCAAGTGATACTTTATAAAACACTCCATTTCATGACGATGCATAAGACTCGACAAACATTTAAAAGTGTATTTCTTTGACCAAAGATCCATTCATGTAAAAAGATTTCAAAAACACATTCGTTTGCGACGCATATATCAAACGCCCAAAAATCTCCAATGTGGGTGTTATACAAGGTTTGTAAAGTTAGATAATTCAAATAATCAAAGACTAGCAAATACCCAACATTTGATAATTTCATGGAAAACACATAAAACGCTTTAAAATAGACATTTTGGCATGTACAACGTTTTCACAAATCAACTTGAACTCACCTTGCTAGATTTAGGCTAAATCTAGATTTCACCCAACGAGCTCTTTTGAAAACCACTTGAATCCTCAAGCCGAAATCCTCCAAAAACCTAGATCCACACAACTTCAACCGTAAATAACCACATCCAACCATATAGAAACATTCCCCAAACATAATACACCAAAATCCCCAACGAGATCCAAACCCTAGTTTCTCCCAAAACTATCAAGTCCGAGATTTGATAAGCCAAATACTAGGGAAACATCAATGGAGCATTCATAACTTATTACAAGGTTTGGAAATGGGAAGAATGTACTTACCACTTAGGTTTTGACGAAAAACCTAGAAAACCCGAAATGAACTTGAGGTTAAAGATGAAGATGAAGCTCCTTTACCAATAACTTCCAATCTTTGATGGGTGGAAGGAGGAACACTTGGAACATAAAGATTTGGTGCCCTTGATGCATAAAACTGATTTTAGGGTTTGGGGTTCGGTTTCTAGAGAGAAAAAGGGTGAAAGGGGTTGAGAATAATGAGGTGGGGCTGCTCAAAATCGCTTTTAAAACAACCAGAGGCCGCAGGCGATTGTGCCCAAGGCACTTTCGCCAGGGCACTATCGCCCAAACTGTACCGCGAGCACCACTCTGTTGGCGATTGTGCCCAGGGCACTATCGCCCAGAATGTCCCGAGCCCCGTTTTCTTCCATTTTCATCCGGAGCACCCACGATGCGATAAGGCTAAAAAGGTAAGGCGTAAGGGATGAAATTCTATTATCAGAATCAAGGATTTCTCAAGGGATTGGCTTTCACAAACAGGGATTTACGGGTGTTGCAATCCTCCTAACCTTAGAATGATTTCGTCCTCGAAATCTAGGTTCCCATGAAATCTCACTCGCAGGAAGATTGGCCTTAACCCGCTGCGAGCACCACCAACACGTCCCTTACACCGATACTCACATTGCTGCCCCTCTTGGGAACAATATACTCATAACCGAGCGTACACTTAACTCTCCAAAATAATCTTTTACCCACAAGGTTATGGTCGTCTCCCAACCTTAGGTGACAATTACTACCTCCAGGTAGTTAGTGACCCCAAATTCTCCCTGACCAAGCTTTCATTCGGATCTACGGTTCCGAACACAACATCAAAGATCGCAACCAAACTTCCAAGTTCCTCAGATTTCAACTGATTCATTCTTAATATCGATAAAGATATTTTTCTAAGGCGCACCAAAGCGTCCTTCAGATACTACTTAGCCCAGATTCGGTCAACACTCAACTTCGTTCCAACACCAATCCTCACAACAATCCTTTAACACAAGCTTTATCACCACGGAAATGCTTAAACACATCTATACTTAATCCTCAACACCCAAACTCCTTCCAAATTCCATCACTGAAAGGTCAATATTTCTTGTGGTTCGACCGGGATACATCCAAACATTCCCAGCTCCACTGACTCCAAGAAAACAAGTCGGCACTTAGGGCTAAACGGTGACCTCGAAAACATGGGCATCCCGTCCAAAATCCCAATCTAGACAGATAGCCGTACTAAGTTTTGACACTTAACCGAGTGCTAAATTTCAAATCTTATATTTCTAACAAACTGACCACCAAAGTATCCTTTAATCACGGAACTCACTGAGACGATACACCATCAACATAAACCATGGTGTCACACCGACGAGCAATCCACCAAAACGAACCCAATCTAATCGCAGGTAATCACTTAAGACCTTATCCCGCATGATTACCGGGGTATAAGATTGCTTTCGTAGTTAACTGGGAAGACTTAAATCTACTATTTCCATTAATACAATCGCGAGCAGATTCACAAACCGAAACCTCAGACATTCAAGACTGACCGCAAGTCGGATCATCCGACGCTTCAAATCCCAAGGACTCCCTTAGTTCCTAAACACAACTCCTTTCATGACGGGGTTAAACCTATAGGCCTAATGAGTTCAAGGTTTTTCAAATAATATGCCAATTTAAACTCTTATAAAACTTTCAAATACACAAGTTTTATAACGATTAACCGTACAGTGACAACACACTATCGCCCATCCGATAGGTTTCAAAACTGATTACCAACACAACGCATATAAAACCATTTCCAAAACTCGTTTGATTAGTAATTACGTTAATAAAATGGTAACAAGAGATGCGCAACAAAATTTTCAAACGGACTACCATGGTCCTAGTAATGCATTAATTTATACTATGCATATGAAAGATAACTTTCCGCACTATAACATGTGCAATAAAAGTTTGTACAATTCCCAAAAGAGACATTCACAAATTAATTTTAAAGTTCTGACTTCCCAACCCAAAAGTCGTTGCGACGTAAAATTATTAATCACTCCATATGCAACAGTTCATTCCCCAAAGTTCGATGAAATGATAAGAATGCAAATAATTCTCAAATCGAGTTTAAAACTTTAAGCCGCCTCGATAAGACACACTTGACCAAGATGGTAATTACAACGATATGCAATTCGAAAATTCATTTCATGTATTGCGGAAAATTTATAACAGCAAGGTCAACAAGCGAAGCACGCTTAAATTAAAATTTAATTTAAGACAATATAAATATTTCGCATATTTACTCACGCGAGTGAAAGTCGGATTCAACCCAAAAGTATGCACATATGCTCGTGTGAAACTCCAGATGCAATCATGCGACATTTAGATTTTTCAAGGTGCCTCTTACGGTTGCAAAAGCGTCTATGCAAGACTCGCATAAAACAAAGTATTGAACACAACTCGCAGATTAACGCACACAATGATGCATATGCACATGTTCTCAAAATTATTTTACACAACGCAAAATGACGTAAGACGAGACACCCTAAACCCAACTGAATTTTCGCAAAACTCAATAATGCTAAAATCATGCAGTGACAAATTTTCATTTCTCAACAAGAATGCAAGACGGCAATATGGCTAAAACACTAAGCCTTTAAGAGCTTCCTCTTTTAATGCAATGAAAGGTAAAATGACACCTTTAACAAAATTCACATGGGACACGACGCCAACTAACTCGTAAGCTTAAAAGAAGCAAAATTAAAACTCACGCATGGAAAGACATCGTATAAAACAATACTCCAAGAAATTCCAACAAAACTCACACAAACTAAAATTCTCAAGAAATTCCGACTCAACACGTGGGAATAACTTTTCCTTTAAAACCATTGACAAATGTGGAGGAGATCCAATGCCTAGGTTAAAATCTCATAGCTACTTACCCAATACTCAAATGACATTAAAACATGGGTATTACAATATCCGCAAATAGCGTTAAACAAGAGACGTGAATAAAGAGATTTTTTATAACAATTTGCAATTACGTGCAACAAAACAATTTATGCATGCTTAAGTTCACAGTTTAAAATCTGATGCGTGTTAAATGCTCTACCAAAACTTTATAATATAAACCACTTTCTGTTTTACAAACACAAGAAACAATTTATGCTAATTTATTTCAGAAATAAATTTTAGTGCATGAATTTGGTCGGCATTCACCCCTCTAGACTACGCTTCTCAACAACCCGACATTCTAATACAATCCGGGTGTATCAAGCATCTTAGGACAACAATCTCAATTTCCTACTATTGTCATCCGGATACTCCACATCTTAAAGCGACACTCGGATATTTCATCAGTTCACCTTACAATCTCTCCTCGTATGACGTCAATTCCATAAGCTCAAGGTTATACTCCAACCAATTATTCTTACTCAAGGCGATCAACTTAATGCATTCAACGCACTTAACTATCACTTCAACGTGACATTGCTATAGATGCCAACGTTTCCTTAGATTACTCCCTTAGGAACCTTCTCACTACCCCAACGGTAATCATACCAAGGTAGTTCAAGTATATACATGTAGTATGTAGGTTCACCATAACACTGGCCAGGTGCCATTATGAACGTACCGCACATGCTCATCCTTGTGACCCTCGACAAGTCTCCCGTTTCTAGTGACTCGATCAACTCCATGATATCTTATCTTAAGGTTCCTAATGTGTAACTTCACTTACAATCGCTTAAAAAAAACGCTAGTTTGAGTCTAGGCATCCTACAATCAATACCTAATTCTCTCAAACTTAAGCTCTGATACCAACTTGTAACACCCTCAAATCTGGAAATAGCAACTTATTTAAAATTTTCTAAATACATCAATAAAAGAATTATCTACAACCACAAATTAAGATTTAATCTAAATACAAACATTCATTCTATACAAAAGCCTATGATAAGAACGGGTGCTACTAAAACCCCCAAAGATAGTCACTATCTTCAACATTGCGGAAGACTTCACCAACTACTTACTTTAGTGTCTAGTTAAGGCTCTACGCTTCATAGAACTGCTAGAACCCAACTCCCAACTGGAACCTGTTGCACATGCCGACAAATAAAAAGGTTAGGCTTAACGCCTAGTGAGCTCAAGAGTTTTCAACATAAATAAAGATGTCTGTGAAAATAGATAATGCAGTTTAATTCATAATCTTTCAAAAGGTATACTTTGAATATGCAAACGACTCGTTTTCCATTTATATGCAATTTAGACGGAGAACACCAATTTGGACATTTTCCAAATCAAACTACTACAAAAGAATGACACCAATGTAAACCGCCCCTTCATAAATTAGCTTTAACCCAAAACTCACTCAACGCGCAAATATAAATTGAACTCTCCATTTAAGAAGGTACGGTTAAACCTTATATTTCAAAACACCCAAAACTCGGGTGGGGCATAATACTCAACCCATAAATCAAGGGTAAAACCCAAATATACAAAACGCCACCGAAAACTTGGATAATAAAACTCAATACCCAAAAACAACACCTTTCGGTGACGGGGGATTCCCGATTCCATAAAATGTGACGGTCCACAAAGTAAGCCCATTTTATGTTGTTATGACTAGTCATATAAACAAAAGTACACACAAGAGATGTCAGGCTCAGTAGCTTTAAACGTACACCCACGGAAACTCGAGTTCAACCCTGTTGGGTTCCTATGTCGAGCCCCTCATCTAATATCGTAGTACTTGAGCACGAAGGACTTATACCCACATCCGGTACCTTAACGTGCAGCATGAAGGACTTACACCCGCATCCAGTGCCTAACGTGTCTCGACGTTGAAAACTAATCATCCCAACGCCAGACAATAATAACCCAAACACGGGGTCATGACTCCCAATGCATCAAATAAGGCAAATAATACGCATAAGACCCCAACAAGGCTCGAAGTCGAGCTACCAAAACTGGATTATTGTCCAAAAACCCCATCAAACTAACAATGCCAAGCCGCAGACTTAGCAACCCATTGACTCATTAATAAATGAAATAAAAACACGATAAAACGCACTCACCCAACGAATATGCAAACATCACGACCAAAAGTGAGATTAGTTCAAAACTCTACATTAGTTGAGGCAATCCATTTTCCAAATGAACTCATAACACAAAATATGCATTTTCTAAATTTAACTGCTGATAAGAATGAAAATCATAAAATGAGACTATAAACATTCTTTCAAGTTACCTCACATAAATGTGCAAGTGATACTTTATAAAACACTCCATTTCATGACGATGCATAAGACTCGACAAACATTTAAAAGTGTATTTCTTTGACCAAAGATCCATTCATGTAAAAAGATTTCAAAAACACATTCGTTTGTGACACATATATCAAACGCCCAAAAATCTCCAATGTGGGTGTTATACAAGGTTTGTAAAGTTAGATAATTCAAATAATCAAAGACTAGCAAATACCCAACATTTGATAATTTCATGGAAAACACATAAAACGCTTTAAAATAGACATTTTGGCATGTACAACGTTTTCACAAATCAACTTGAACTCACCTTGCTAGATTTAGGCTAAATCTAGATTTCACCCAACGAGCTCTTTTGAAAACCACTTGAATCCTCAAGCCGAAATCCTCCAAAAACCTAGATCCACACAACTTCAACCGTAAATAACCACATCCAACCATATAGAAACATTCCCCAAACATAATACACCAATTCTCTATAGAAACATTCCCCAAACATAAAGGCTCATCTCTAGCCTTTATCTTTCTGTTTCATAGAAATCCTTGTTTTCTATACTCTCTAATCCCCAATTCTCTATATTCTTGTGCAACCATCTTAGTGTTTCTTAAGTTTGTTTAGATTGAGTCTGTCTTAATCTTATTCCGCAACAAACTTGTAAATTGTGTTTTATTTATCAATAAACAATTTATTAAACTTTAACTTCTGTGTTTGTATTCACCCCCCCCCCTTCTACAAACTTGTTAAGCACCTCCGGGACCAACAATTGGGTATAGCTGTTGTCTAGCTTTTGCTAGCTGTAAATTGCTGGATCATGTGGCTGGAATTTAAGTTAATGGTGTCCACACAATTTTTGGGGCAATCCTCACCCTTGGATTATCAAGATTTCAAGTATAAATACAAGGCTTTGGAAGAGCATTGAAGGACCCCTCATCTCATCTCATCTCATCTTCCATCATCAAGAAAGCAAGAACAATATGTTCTTCATCTTCAAGCATTTACTTTTATTAAGTCTGATTTTATAGTAATCATTGTATTTATAGGCTTGGTCTTATACTGTACTTAGGTAGGTTTTATCTGTGTATAAGCCAAGGGTATTTAAGTCCCTTTGGTCTTGTGTCTTTGTAACACTTCACGCATATTCAATTCTTCTCATATACTTTGCGCTTTACTCTCTCTCTACTTTATCTCTCTAGGATTTAGAGATCTTTGGATTAACAATTGGTATCAGAGCCAATCTAGATCTTGAGAGAATTGTTTTCCGACTCTGAATTTGTACAAGAATCTGAAATTTTGATTGATTTTCTTGAGTTTTTTCAAGAAAATCTCGTTTTTAGATTTTTAATCAAATTTGGCTTTGTTCTTGATCGAATTTTGTTGAAAATTAGTTTGTTGGATTCGGTTTTAATAGAAGAAAACTTTTGATTCACATTGATTTTCAAGAAATTCAGTTTTTGGTGTTCGATTTTGAGATTTTTGAAGTTCCTGGAAAAACGGTTTTAACGTACTGATCATATCTGATTTTTCAAAATTGTGGTTTTTAATCGAAAAGTTTGATTAAATGTGTTAGAAAGTTGTTTTCGAACATGTTTGTGTAAGAAAATAGCATCAAATTCAGTTTTGCAATCATTTTTTGGAAGATTTTTGTGTTTTGCCTTCGGTTTGCGCCAGATTTGAACTTTGTGCCAGTTCATTGTGATTTGCGCGAGTTCATCATTTGGTTTGCGCGATCTTCCTAATCTTGTCTTAGTGTATTTCAGGTTTTCATCAAGTTCAGAAATCAATCTCACGCAAAGTTGAATTTGCGTCAGTTACCTTTCACGCAAAGTGTAAGTTTTCGTCTTCCATACTTCACGCAAAGTAACTTTTGCGTTTCTAGTTCATCACGCAAAGTGCAATTTGCGTTACTAGTGCATCACGCAAAGTACAGAGTGCGTTTCCTCTAAATCACGCAAAGTAAACTTTGCGTATTACTCTGCTCACGAGAAGTTCAGTCCTAGTTTGCGCTTTCAGCCTCTCACGCAGATCTAATTTTGCGTCTCCAGCTGCTCGCGAGAATCTTAGTTTGCACCACGGTCTGCTCACGCAAAGTTATCTTGCGTCTTCAGCGTATCACGCAAATCTCATTTGCGCTTTATACCTCTCATGCAAATCTCAAGTTTGCGCCAGCCCTGTCAACACTTAGCATTTTTTCAGGATTTCTGAAAAATGGATTCTGCAAAGTTTGCATATCAAGCTCAGTTTTACAAAAATGATCTTATGATGTCTTTTGGTTCAGAAAATCGTCCTCCGGTGCTTATTGATGAAAACGAGTTTACATAGTGGCAAGATAGGTTTCTGAATTTTATTGAGCGTCAAAAAAACGGAAATGACATGATGAATATTCTATCAGAAGGACATTTTGAGAAACCCAAGTTGGCTTCTGGATTATATAAGCCTACCAAAGAATATTCACCTAATGAGTTATCGGAGTATCAAGCTGATCGTGATATAAAGGCAAATCTGATGCTAGCCTTGCCAAACTCTATCTACAACAGGATTGATTGTTTCAAAAATCATCCGAATCTTATGTGGCAACAACTTGAAAAGATTATGCTTGGTTCTTCATTTGCTACTCAACTCCGACATACTCGTTACATGAACAACTTTGAAGAATTCAAAGCCAAGGATGGGGAGCCATTGAAAACTGTGTATGACAGATTATGTGCCGTGATCAATGATCTGAGAAAAATAAAAGTGGAAAAGACTGAGCTTGAGACTAATATGAAATTCCTCAATGCTCTACAACCAGAATGGAACAAATCCTGCCACATATTGAGGAATGATGTCAGAATTTCTTCAATGCAGATCCAAGAAATGTTTGAGATCTTGCTGACAGATGAATGCATAGTCATAGAGAAGAAGGCCAAACTGGAGAAGAAGAACAAGAAATCAGTGGACCCAGTTGCTCTTCTAATGAGCCATCTGGCTAATCAAGCATTGTCTGATAATGCTTACAACGGGTCAACTGATGATGATGGTGAGACGCTGCATAAAGCAATGATCCTTCTCTCTCAACATTACCAGAAAAAGTTCAAACCACAGTCGGGTTCTAACAATCTTCGTTTCATTTCTGGGTCAAAAGTCAAAGTGCCTGAGCCAAAGACAGTTGCAGCCTGTTACAACTGTGGTAAGCCGGGTCATTTTTCAAAGGAGTGTCGAGTGAAGAAGGTTCGAGATTTGGCTTACTATCGGAAGAAACTGGAACTTGCCTAGAAAAGAGAGAACGGAACAACTTTGCTTGTAGAAAAGGAGTCTTGGCTGGATCATTCTGAAGACGATGCTGATAATATCGAGACTGCTCAGATGTGCTTTATTACAGATGATCAGTCTAATGATGATGATTCTGTCACGGATGAAGATGATGTATATTCTGAATTTGATTTTAATTTCATTTCCTCTCAGATGAACATTATCACATCTTCTTTGCATGATTTACGTTTGAAGTTATTATCTGAAAAGAACTTAAATTCTGAAAAGTCAGATTTGATTGACAAATTGAAAATTTCTTTGAAAAATGAAAAATCTATTTTGGTTCATACTAAAGAAGTCTTTCAAAAGAAATTGGATGATTTGGAAAATTCAAATAAGACTTATCTTGAGTCTTTGACTGACATGACCAATTTAAAAGACAATTTTCGGATAAAATAAATAAATTAGAAGAAAAGTTATATCGAAGGAACCAATCTGAGCAAACAATCTTTATGAATAAACCAAGGAGTGATGAAGCTTTAAAAGAAAATTGGGGGTTTGGTTTTAAAAATCCACATTGTTTAAACAATGAATTGAAAAATCCCCTACTTTTTACAAATACGATTATCTAACACTTGCTCAATATGCTCCTCAATTTAAAATTGATTGGATGAATGAGAAGCAGGTGTTAGAAATCGAAAATGAGAAAAGAACAAATAACAAGAAAAAGGAAATTCCTTTTGTTTATACGTATGAAAATGCAAAATATTTTCCTGATAAATCAAGGAAAGGCAGAAAAGATTTTAATGAAATATCTCCTGTCAATTCTTCAGTATCTGATTATTTTGTTGATATTTTTGCCAATAAATCTGATAAGGAAAATATTTCTACAATCATTTATGATTCTAAGAAATATACTCCTCCTTTAATATTAGAAGGCAAAATCATTGATCTTGAAGATATGATGGCAGATCAAAATATTTTAAAAGAAATTGAATCTGTTATTATTTTTTCTTTCATGACGTCTAGTCTTGAAGAAAAATTATTTTCTCAAAAACAAGATTCTATTTCTAGCATTTCTTCTGATTGTCAAGTAAACAAAATGGAAGTTTCTAAATTTGATATTTTTTCTCAAAATAATTCTGACTCCGAGGTATGTTCAGATTTATTGTCTGATCAGATTGGTTGCTTAGGTAAAATTATTTTTCTGATTTAAATATTAATTCTAAATTCTTGATGACTCTTTTACGCTAAATGATCAGTATTATAATCCTAAGCGTAAAAGAAGACGATCAAAGAAGTCAAAGAAACAAGATCAAGTCATTTCTGACAGTTCTAATTTTTCTGATTCTATTATTTCAGATAGGACTTTGAGCAAATCTACCAAGCAGCTATGGAGAGTCAAGCGGACATCAAATGATTCTGCGACTGATGAGGATTTATATGTAGACAAACATTATAAAAGTGATTCATTTGCTGTGTGTAATAAAATTTCCAAATATTCTATAAAGCAAATGATTCGAATTTCCAAAAATGTCTCATATTCTTCTTCTGATTCGAGTTCAGATGATTATGCTTTCTCTTCTTCTGATTCTTCTGTTCATTCTTGTGCTTATAATTCTGATAATTTTTCTCGTGCTTTCAATGTTAAATCTTACAAATATTTCCCCATAAGAACTGCAACTAACAAACATGGGCCCAAATTCAAGTGGGTACCAAAATCTCAATCTGACTCAAAGTTGCAGGCACCTCATGTCAAGGGGGAGTAAGAGAAATATGGCTCTTGAGTAAATCAGCTCAAGACCCGGACTTCATTGTCAACATTTTGGCTTCTGAGTAATTCAGCTCAGAACCCGTGCTTCAAAGACATCGACTTCTAAACATATCAGTTTAGAACTCATTCTTCAATGATTTTAAGCTTCTGACTAATGAGAAACTGTGAGTACATCTACTTAATTTCCGCTGCAATTATCTCTGATAATGATGTTGTTCTAGTTTTTTCTCATATTTTTTTAAGAATCTGAGCAATCTTATTCAAACCCTGATTTTGTTCAATCCAAAATGTTTCAAAAGAGACACAAATTTTATGTTACATTATGTGAAAGATAATATTATTGAATTATATTTTGTTTCAACTGAATATAAACTTGCCGATCAAATGTTTCTATTTTCAAATCTTGGCATGTTGTTTTTAAAAGTTTAAACCTTCACAAATTTTATTCTATAGAGTAAAAGTTTTACAATTTTTCTTTCTTTTGAATAAAATGTGTGTCTAGGATAAATTTTCAAGTTGATTTGTTAATATTAAAGTTTTTATATGTTCATCTTTCAAGTCTAACAAAAGTCGAAAAGTCATCAACATGTTTGTAACTTTTGATATTGCTTTAGGGTGCGTTTGGTACGCAGACAGGACAGGACAGGACGGGACAGGACAGAACAGAACAGAACAGGATAGAACAGTTGTTCAGCGTTTGGTAAAACAGAAATGGACAGAACAGAATAGATAACAGGACCAATTTACCCCTAAATAAAATTTAAAGAATGAATAAAATATAAAAAAGAAGACATATTTAATGTTTTATAAGAGAATTATATTTTATTTTGAGGTTATATTTGTAAAACATAAGTTTGTTCCACCTTGTTCCAGCTTGTTCCATGGGTGGGGGTGGAACAGGCATGTTCCACTTTTTTCCATTCTGTTCCTGTCTGTTCCACCTAACAGTCCTGCCAAACGTGGAACAGTAATCCATGTTCTGTTCTGTCATGTCCAGTTCAGTGTACCAAACGCACCCTTAAAGTTGTATGATTCGGAATATTTATAGTTTACAATGCTTAGAAAATCTAAAAAGTTGGAATTTTGGATCGTAATGAAAATATGGGCTAAGCACTTAGACATAAAACTTTGTGATTGAGATGATTATTAAATTCTTATAAAACAGAAATCTCTAAGTTTAACAGTTTGTACCTGTGACCTTTCTGGTTTGGGAAAGTAAGTTATGGGGATGCTTGTCATCTGGTCCCCTAAGGTCAATTGATCTGGGAGTGATCGAACTCAAATCCTTCTATAGAACCAGATCGAAAGTCATGTTCTACTGGTATGAATGGGTTTAGGATGTGTCGATGTAGCATTTCTGATCTGGGAGAGTAAGTTCCAAGGGGTGCTTGACACCCAGTCCCCTAAGGCCAACTGGTCTGGGAGCGGCTGACCCAAATCCTTCAATAGGGTCAGATAGAAAGTTACGTTTACGGCATGTTCTTTACTTAATAAACTTGTTGATTAAAAAGATGTCAAAGTGCACGATGCTAAAAGATGCCAATGAGCACACATCTCATGATAATTGGTGATATGTTTGAGTTGCAATAAACCTGTAAATTTGTGAAAGTCTTAATTCTTGATGGCTTAATGTGATTATTTGCAAAGTTCTCTATTATATTTTTAGAATTGCATTTTCTTAAAGCTAATCAAAATTCACATGCGAGCACACTGAATAAATTGATGGAAGTTTTTGAAATTGAACATGTTTTAACTTGATATGTAATAAAACTTGTTTCTGTATCCAAACATATACATTTGATTTCATATGATGGATTTTATTGTGATATTTTACAAAGTAGAATTTTATTTGTTTCTGTTTAAATTTTTATATATTTAGTCGTTTCAAAATACATATTCAGTTTATTTTTCTTTCTACATTGATGTTTCATTTCTTGTGTTCACATATTTTCTTTATAAATGGGTTTGTGCATTGTTCAAGGGGGAGTGAATAAGGAGATTTTTCTGAAAAGATCATATCTGTTTTTGAGGGGGAGTATATGGTTTTCTATATGAATGCTAACTTGAATTGTTATATCTAGTGCATTTGTGTAGGGGGGGTCATAGAGATTAAAAAGGTAAAATTTTTTGTGTTTAAGACAGATTTGCGCCAACAGTTGGTCGCGCAAACCTCATTTTGCGCCACCTTCGGCTAGCGCAAACCTCCCTTTGCGCCACCAATGTTTCGCGCAAACCTTCCATGTTTTTCCTTTACTCTGATTTTGCAGATCTTAAGCTGTCTCGTCTCCATCATTTGCATGACCAAGTTGATCCCGGTCATCAAGGTCATGAGGGGGAGAAGTTAAGGAGATGTTAAAGAGACAAAGAGCTACAAAGTTTATCTGCTGATCAAGATTCACTCAAGATTCTATTCTCTCAGCTACTATTAATTCTTTTGTTGTTTCTGCTCCAACCACCACAGTTCATTCAAGGTCATTTAAAAGAGGTGTGTTGTCTAGAGCACAAGCTGATGAACCGATTGTTCTTTCAAGTTTATTTCAAACTGGTCCAGTCTTGTCAAGGCAGCAAAGATATCTCAAACTGAAAGATGCTGAGAAGAATTTTTTTTAAAAAAAAGTCAGATTGCTTCATAAAGTCGCTTGGATGGTCTGTGCTGATTCATAATACTGTTTTTGAAGACCACATCGCCAATGATTACTAAAGGGGAGATTGTTAAGTCTGATTTTATAGTAATCATTGTATTTATAGGTTTGGTCTTATACTGTACTTAGATAGGTTTTATCTGTGTATAAGCCAAGGGTATTTAAGTCCATTTGGTCTTGTGTCTTTGTAACACTTCACGCATATTCAATTCTTCTCATATACTTTGCGCTTTACTCTCTCTCTCTCTACTTTCTCTCTCTAGGATTTAGAGATCTTTGGATTAACAATTTTCATGGTTGAAGAGATGAAGTATTAGTTTAGAATTTAATTTTCGGTTTTTATTTTCCGTCTTTTATTTCTCGTATTTACTTTCCGTACTTACTTTAACGCATTTAAATTCCGAACTTTATTTTCTAGTTACACTTGTAGTTTATCTTTATTAATGCAAATAGTTAACGAATATTTCTTTCTTTACATTTTGTCTTTTATTTTTATTATGAGCTAAGCACCCTTTTGGGTGTGGGTGTGAGTCGAACTTGAGACTAGTAGGCGACACTTGGGTGTTGCCATTATTGCTAGCTCTTAAGCTTGGTCACTTGAGTCGGGACTTAAACTCAATGCGGATAATTTGATCACTTTGAAGTGTTAATATTAGATCTTGACCTCGAGAGGGGCGGATTCAAAATACGGGTTAAGTGATGCACAAAGATTTGAGAGAGTCTTTGATAATCACGTAGAGATACGGGTTTTGTATGATTTACTAAGGTTCAAACGTCGGTCGAGATTTATATCACAAAGAGATTTGGGTATAAATCTCCATACTGGTAGAACTTGATTTTTTTATCAACTTAGTTAAATCGGCAAGATTAAGAGTCGGTAACAATGGACACTTTATGAGTATTTTGTAGGATCGGTCTATAAAATTCCACTTTCGAGAGATCGGGCTTTTTATAGACACATCGTGCTACAAAATGACTAACCATTTTGCTACTACATAAATCTCAAGGAAAACTTACACTCATACCAATTTTAGTTTCTTATTTAGTTTTTGTTGTTATAAAGCCCAAAACTCGCTCAAAAATATTTTCTTCTTCTCTCATTGAAATCGATGTATTCTCGACTTAGGACTCGAAACTTTGAAGTCCAATCCCTGTGGATACGATCTCGGTATATTTACCACTTTATTACTTGTAGCGACCATAGTGTCGTTGTATACTTGCGCCCACACTGTGGACCTATACGGTTTTTCCGCTACCAGTAAGAGAAATAACTTAGTAGATAGAGATACATTTAACAAATACAAGGGTGCATTTAGTCAGACTATTTTTAAATTTATAAAATTTACAAGATGTTTATCTATACTATATTATAAAGCATGGATAAAAACTCTTAAAAACAACTCACTAAGTTATATGTACTGTTATTTAAAGCTAACTACTTAAAATCTCTTAAAAACAACTAATAAATCTCAACGTACTATTTTTAATGCTATTTATTAAATTTCAATCCTTATCTCTAACCATTTTAGCTTCCTAAAATCACTACTCACTTCAACTAACCTAAAACCACTCATCGCATAACTAAATACATGATAAAAATCAAATTTTAAATATAAAATATCTAAAATATAATTAAGAAAATCTAATAGAATATTTAATTTTTATTTTATAAAAAACATTATATTATTAAAGTTAAAATAAATTACATTATTATTAAACTATCGAGTAAACTCTTAAAAACAAGTTTGTATGCATCAAATACTGTTTATTGATACACATTACTTAAAATTCAAGATTACAAGTCATGATGCATGAGTACAAATTTCTAAAGCTATATGTTTGAATTCATAACTAACTGATAAACATAATCAAAACAACAAGATAAACATCTCAATTTTAATATAAAGGATTTAAAATATAATAAGATAATCATTGAATTTTAACAAAATACTTAATTTTTTTAGAGTAAATTACATTTTTGGTCCTTGTGGTTTTCACCCATTATCAAATTTGGTCCCTCTTTTAATCTAATTACAATTTTGGTCACTATGGTTGTTATTTTGTTTCAATTTTGGTCCATCTGACCAACTTTAGTTAAAAAACTTAGTTAAATATAAGGTATTTTGGTATTTTTATCTTTTTTTTTTTATTAGATTATATAGTAAATTGCAATTATAGTCCTTGTAGTTTGTATTTTTTTCCTTTTCTTTTCTATTTTTTTTTATTTTTCGTTTTATACTTTTATAATATTAATTAATTAATTATAATTTTAACTAATAATATATTAAAAATACGTATTTTATTTTATAAATTACACCATTAAAAAAATCTTGTCGATACCTTTAAAATAAGTTAAGCATTGAATATTTTAAAAAATTTATGCAATTTATTTGATATATATCTCCAAATCCGTTTATACTAGTCCAAAAAAAACTTTTCAATTTAAATTGTGTTTAAGAAATTTATCGTTTTTTGTTATTTATGTAAGAAAAAAAAAATCAAATTTTATCTATGACCATTAATTAAAAAGAAAAAAAGATAATTTTTTTAATTTATCTATGTCTATTAGATATAGATAAATTTCGATTTTTATAGACATAAACAAGGAAAAATGATAATTTTTTTAAAGACAACTTAAAATATAAAGTATTTTGGATTAGTGTAGACGGATTTGCGGATATATATCAGATAAATTGCATAAAAATATAAAACAGAGTAAATTACATTTTTGGTCCTTATGGTTGTCACCCACTATCAAGTTTCATCCCTCTTTCAAACTAATTATAATTTTGGTCACTGTAGTTGCCATTTTATTTTCATTTTTGGTAACTCTAATATAATTAAATTAAGGTATTAAATCATTTTACTTTTTGTTTGTTATTTTTATTTTTTGTTTTATTAGTTTATATAGTAAATTACAATTATAGCCCCTGTGGTTTGTCTTTATTTCATTTCATTTCTTTTCTTTCCTACCTTTATTTCATTTTTCATGTTATACTCTTATTGTATTAACTAATTAATGATAATTTTAACTCAAAATACATTAAAAATGCGTATTTGATTTTGTAAATTATACCATTAGAAAAGTTTTGTTGATACCTTTAAGATAAGTTAATATTAAATATTTTTTTATATTTATATGCAATTTATCTGATATATATCCGCAAATCCGTCTACAATAATCCAAAATACTTTCTATTTAGGGTTGTCTTTACAAAAAATATCGTTTTTTCTTATTTATGTCTATAAAAATAGAAATTTATCTGTATCTATTAATAGACATAGATAAATTAAAAAAAATCTTTTTAATTAATAGTTATAGATAAAATTTGATTTTTTCTTACATAAATAACAAAAAACGATAAATTTCTTAAACACAACTTAAATTGAAAAGTTTTTTTTGGACTACTATAGACGGATTTGGAGATATATATCAAATAAATTGCATAAAAATTTTAAAATATTTAATACTTAACTTATTTTAAAGGTATCGACAAGATTTTTTTAATGGTGTAATTTACAAAATAAAATACGTATTTTTAATATATTATTAGTTAAAATTATAATTAATTAATATTATAAGAGTATAAAATGGAAAATGGAAAAAGGTAGAAAAAAGCGAAAAGAAAAGGAAAAAATACAAACTACAAGGACTATAATTGTCATTTACTATATAATCTAATAAACAAAATGAAAAAGAAAAGAAAAGATAAAAAGACCAAAATACCCTATATTTAACTAAGTTTTTTTAATTAAAGTTGGTCACATGGACCAAAATTGAAACAAAATGGCAACCATAGTGACCAAAATTGTAATTAGTTTGAAAGAGTGACCAAGCTTGATAATAGGTGACAACCACAAGGACCAAAAATGTAATTTACTCTTTTTTTTATAAAAACATTATATTATTAAGTCTAAATTAAACAAATTTATAAAAAAAAATATTATCACTCTCTCAAAACCATTCAAAATTGTACTGTAAAACAATAAAAAACAAAAAATAAAAAAAAACATTAAATTTGTGATGTATCTCGCTGCATTGCACGAGTTTGTTTCTTTATTTACAATTAAATTTTACATTACACGTTATTTAGGAGAAATATATGCATAACTATATTCATTGGAATAAAAAGTTTAAATTATAAACTTAAGAGTAAATTACATGATTGGTCCCTGTGATTTATGCGTTAACAATTTGGGTCCCTAAAATGAAATATCTATGGATTGTATCCTTGTGGTTTGCATTTTATAACGCCTTAGGTCCCTAATCTCTAACTCCGTTAAAATTTTATGTTAAACAAGGTAATTAAAAGGGTATTTTAGTCATTTCAATTATATTTTTTATTTTCAATTAAAATTGTAACACCCGTAAATCCCTGTCTGTGAAAGCCAATCCCTTGAGATTATTTTGGGGTCACTAACTACCTGGAGGTAGTAATTGTCACCTAAGGTTGGGAGACGACCATAACCTTGTGAGTAAAAGATTATTTTGGAGAGTTAAGTGTACGCTCGGTTATGAGTATATTGTGCCCAAGAGGGACAACAATGTGAGTATCGGTGTAAGGGACGTGTTGGTGGTGCTAGAAACGGGTTAAGGTCAATCTTCCTGCGGGTGAGATTTCATGGGAACCTAGATTTCGAGGATGAAATCATTCTAAGGTTGGGAGGATTGTAACACCCGTAAATCCCTGTCTGTGAAAGCCAATCCCTTGAGAAATCCTTGATTCTGATCATAGAATTTCATCCCTTACGCCTTACCTTTTAAGCCTTGTTGCATCGTGGGTGCTCCGGATGAAAATGGAAGAAATCGGGACTCGGGACACTCTGGGCGATAGTGCCCTGGGCACAATCGCCGGGAACAATCGCCAACAGAGTGGTGCCCGCGGTACAGTTTGGGCGATAGTGCCTTGGGCACAATCGTCGGGCACAATCGCATGCGGCCTCTGGTTGTTTTAAAAGCGATTTTGAGCAGCCCCACCTCATTATTCTCAACCCCTTTCACCCCTTTTCTCTCTAGAAACCGAACCCCAAACCCTAAAATCAGTTTTATGCATCAAGGGCACCAAATCTATGTGTTCCAAGTGTTCCTCCTTCCACCCATCAAAGATTGGAAGTTATTGGTCAAGGAGCTTCATCTTCATCTTTAACCTCAAGTTCATTTCGGGTTTTCTAGGTTTTTCGTCAAAACCTAAGTGGTAAGTACATTCTTCCCATTTCCAAACCTTGTAATAAGTTATGAATGCTCCATTGATGTTTCCCTAGTATTTGGCTTATCAAATCTCGGACTTGATAGTTTTGGGAGAAACTAGGGTTTGGATCTCGTTGGGGATTTTGGTGTATTATGTTTGGGGAATGTTTCTATATGGTTGGATATGGCTATTTACGGTTGAAGTTGTGTGGATCTAGGTTTTTGGAGGATTTCGGCTTGAGGATTCAAGTGGTTTTCAAAAGAGCTCGTTGGGTGAAATCTAGATTTAGCCTAAATCTAGCAAGGTGAGTTCAAGTTGATTTGTGAAAACGTTGTACATGCCAAAATGTCTATTTTAAAGCGTTTTATGTGTTTTCCATGAAATTATCAAATGTTGGGTATTTGCTAGTCTTTGATTATTTGAATTATCTAACTTTACAAACCTTGTATAACACCCACATTGGAGATTTTTGGGCGTTTGATATATGTGTCACAAACGAATGTGTTTTTGAAGTCTTTTTACATGAATGGATCTTTGGTCAAAGAAATACACTTTTAAATGTTTGTCGAGTCTTATGCATCGTCATGAAATGGAGTGTTTTATAAAGTATCACTTGCACATTTATGTGAAGTAACTTGAAAGAATGTTTATAGTCTCGTTTTATGATTTTCATTCTTATCAGCAGTTAAATTTGGAAAATGCATATATTTGTGTTATGAGTTCATTTGGAAAATGGATTGCCTCAACTAATGTAGAGTTTTGAACTAATCTCACTTTTGGTCGTGATGTTTGCATATCCGTTGGGTGAGTGCGTTTTATCGTGCTTTTATTTCATTTATTAATGAGTCAATGGGTTGCTAAGTCTGTGGCTTGACATTGTTATTTTGATGGGGTTTTTGGACAATAGTCCAGTTTTGGTAGCTCGACTTCGAGCCTTGTTGGGGCCTTATGCGTATTATTTGGCTTATTTGATGCATCGGGAGTCATGACCCCGTGTTTGGTTTGTTATTGTCCGGCGTTGGGACGATTAGTTTTCCACGTCGAGGCACGTTAGGCACCGGATGCGGTTGTAAGTCCTTCGTGCTGCACGTTAAGGTACCGGATGTGGGTATAAGTCCTTCGTGCTCAAGTACTACGATATTAGATGAGGGGCTCGACATAGGAACCCGACGGGGTTGAACTCGAGTTTCCGTGGGTGTACGTTTAAAGCTACTGAGTCTGACATCTCTTGCGTGTACTTTTGTTTATATGACTAGTCATAACAACAAAAAATGGGCTTACTTTGTGGACCGTCACATTTTATGGAATCGGGAATCCCCCGTCACCGAAAGGTGTTGTTTTTAGGTATTGAGTTTTATTATTGTTAGGATTAAGCGCTTACCACTACGCCAAAAGCAATTGCTGATGGAGAAGGCGCAACTTTATTTCCTTATAGCGTAGCAGCCAACGCCACGTTTCGATTTAGGAAGATGCTGGTCAATGACCCAACAATCCCCCCCCCAGCATCTGCCAGCACTAACAAGATATTCGCTAGAAGTCAATGGCTGCACAGCATGCCTTTGGCATTTAAATGCACTCCATGGGATTCGAACCCGTGACCTGTTCTAATACGACATGTTAGGATCAAGCGCTTACCACTACGCCAAAAGCAATTGCTGATGGAGAAGGCGCAACTTTATTTCCTTATAGCGTAGCAGCCAACGCCACGTTTCGATTTAGGAAGATGCTGGTCAATGACCCAACAATTATCCAAGTTTTCGGTGACGTTTTATATATTTGGGTTTTACCCTTGATTTATGGGTTGAGTATTATGCCCCACCCGAGTTTTGGGTGTTTTGAAATATAAGGTTTAACCGTACCCTCTTAAATGGAGAGTTCAAATTTATATTTGCGCTTTGAGTGAGTTTTGGGTTAAAGCTAATTTATGAAGGGGCGGTTTACTTTGGTGTCATTCTTTTGTAGTAGTTTGATTTGGAAAATGTCCAAATTGGTGTTCTCCGTCTAAATTGCATATTAATGGATAACGAGTCGTTTGCATATTCAAAGTATACATTTTGAAAGATTATGAATTAAACTGCATTATCTATTTTCACTGACATCTTTATTTATGTTGAAAACTCTTGAGCTCACTAGGCGTTAAGCCTAACCTTTTTATTTGTCGGCATGTGTAACAGGTTCCAGTTGGGAGTTGGGTTCTTGCAGTTCTATGAAACGTAGAGCCTTAACTAGACACTAAAGTAAGTAGATGGTGAAGTCTTCCGCAATGTTGGAGATAATGACTATCTTGGGGGTTTTAGTAGCACCCGTTCTTATCATAGGCTTTTGTATAGAATGAATGTTTGTATTGAGATTAAATCTTAATTTGTGGTTGTAGATAATTCTTTTATTGATGTATTTAGAAAATTTTAAATAAGTTGCTATTTCCAGATTTGAGGGTGTTACAAGTTGGTATCTGAGCTTAAGTTTGAGAGAATTAGGTATTGATTGTAGGATGCCTAGACTCAAACTAGCGTTTTTATAAGCGATTGTAAGTGAAGTTGCACATTAGGAACCTTAAGATAAGATATCGTGGAGTTGATCGAGTCACTAGAAACGGGATACTTGTCGAGGGTCACAAGGATGAGCATGTGCGGTACGTTCATAATGGCACCTGGCCAGTGTTATGGTGAACCTACATACTACATGTATATACTTGAACTACCTTGGTATGATTACCGTTGGGGAAGTGAGAAGGTTTATAAGGGAGTAATCTAAGGAAACGTTGGCGTCTATAGCAATGTCACGTTGAAGTGATAGTTAAGTGTGTTGAATGCATTAAGCTGATCGTCTTGAGTAAGAATAATTGGTTGGAGTAGAACCTTGAGCTTATGGGATTGACGTCATACGAGGAGAGATTGTAAGGTGAACCGATGAAATATCCGAGTGTCGCTTTAAGATGTGGAGTATCCGGATGACAATAGTAGGAAATTGAGATTGTTGTCCTAAGATGCTTTATACACCCGGATTGTATTAGAATGTCGGGTTGTTGAGAAGCGTAGTCTAGAGGGGTGAATGTCGACCAAATTCATGCACTAAAATTTATTTCTGAAATAAATTAGCATAAATTGTTTCTTGTGTTCGTAAAACAGAAAGTGGTTTATATTATAAAGTTTTGGTAGAGCATTTAACACGCAATAGATTTTAAACTGTGAGCTTAAGCATGCATAAATTGTTTTGTTGCACGTAATTGCAAATTGTTATCAAAAATATCTTTATTCACGTCTCTTGTTTAATGCTATTTGCGGATATTGTAATATCCATGTTTTAATGTCATTTGAGTATTGGGTAAGTAGCTATGAGATTTTAACCTAGGCATTGGATCTCCTCCACATATTTCAATGGTTTTAAAGGAAAAGTTATTCCCACGCGTTGAGTCGGAATTTCTTGAGAATTTTAGTTTGTGTGAGTTTTGTTGGAATTTCTTGGAGTATTGTTTTATACGATGTCTTTCCATGCGTGAGTTTTAATTTTGCTTCTTTTAAGCTTACGAGTTAGTTGGCGTCGTGTCCCATGTGAATTTTGTTAAAGGTGTCATTTTACCATTCATTGCATTAAAAGATGAACCTCTTAAAGGCTTAGTGTTTTAGCCATATTGCCGTCTTACATTCTTGTTGAGAAATGAAAATTTGTCACTGCATGATTTTAGCATTATTGAGTTTTGCGAAAATTCAGTTGGGTTTAGGGTGTCTCGTCTTACGTCATCTTGCGTTGCGTAAAATAATTTTGAGAACATGTGCATATGCATCATTGTGTGCGTTAATCTGCGAGTTGTGTTCAATACTTTGTTTTATGCGAGTCTTGCATAGACGCTTTTGCAACCGTAAGAGGCACCTTGAAAAATCTAAATGTCGCATGATTGCATCTTGAATTTCACACGAGCATATGTGCATACTTTTGGGTTGAATCCGACTTTCACTCGCGTGAGTAAATATGCGAAATATTTATATTGTCTTAAATTAAATTTTAATTTAAGCGTGCTTCGCTTGTTGACCTTGCTGTTATAAATTTTCCGCAATACATGAAATGAGTTTTCGAATTGCATATCGTTGTAGTTACCATCTTGGTCAAATGTGTCTTATCGAGGCGGCTTAAAGTTTTAAACTCGATTTGAGAATTAATTGCATTCTTATCATTTCATCGAACTTTGGGGAATAAACTGTTGCATATGGAGTGATTAATAATTTTATGTCGCAACGACTTTTGGGTTGGGAAGTCAGAACTTTAAAATTAATTTGTGAATGTCTCTTTTGGGAATTGTACAAACTTTTATTGCACATGTTATAGTGCGGGAAGTTATCTTTCATATGCATGGTATAAATTGATGCATTACTAGGACCATGGTAGTCCGTTTAAAAATTTTGTTGCGCATCTCTTGTTACCATTTTATTAACGTAATTACTAATCAAACGAGTTTTGGAAATGGTTTTATATGTGTTGTGTTGGTAATCAGTTTTGAAACCTATCGGATGGGCGATAGTGTGTTGTCACTGTATGGTTAATCGTTATAAAACTTGTGTATTTGAAAGTTTTATAAAAGTTTAAATTGGCATACTATTTGAAAAACCTTGAACTCATTAGGCCTATAGGTTTAACCACGTCATGAAAGGAGTTGTGTTTAGGGACTAAGGGAGCCCTTGGGATTTGAAGCGTCGGATGATCCGACTTGCGGTCAGTCTTGAATGTTTGAGGTTTCGGTTTGTGAATCTGTTTGTATTAATGGAAATAGTAGAATTAAGTATTCCTAGTTAATTACGGAAGCAATCTTATACCTCGGTAATCATGCGGGATGAGGTCTTAAGTGATTACCGCGATTAGATTGGGTTCGTTTTGGTGGATTGCTCGTCGGTGTGACACCATGGTTTATGTTGATTGTGTATCGTCTCAGTGGGTTCCGCGATTAAAGGATATTTTGGTGGTCGGTCTGTTAGAAATATAAGATTTGAAATTTAGCACTCGGTTAAGTGTCAAACTTAGTACGACTATCTGTCTAGATTGGGATTTTGGACGAGATGTCCATGTTTTCGAGGTCACCGTTTAGCCCTAGGTGTCGACTTGTTTTCTTGGAGTCAGTGGAGCTGGGAATGTTTGGATGTATCCCGGTCAAACCATGAGAAATATTGACCTTTCAGTGATGGAGTTTGGAAGGAGTTTGGTGTGGAGGATTAAGTATCGATGTGTTTAAGCATTTCCGTGGTGGTAAAGCTTGTGTTAAAGGATTGTTGTGAGGATTGGTGTTGGAACGGAGTTGAGTGTTGACCGAATCTGGGCTAAGTAGTATCTGAAGGACGCTTTGGTGCGCCTTAGAAGAATATATCTTTATCGATATTAAGAATGGATCAGTTGAAATCTGAGGAACTTGGAAGTTTGGTTGCGATCTTTGACGTTGTATTCGGAACCATAGATCTGAAGGAAAGCCTGGTCAGCGAGAATTTGGGGTCACTAACTACCTGGAGGTAGTAATTGTCACCTAAGGTTGGGAGACGACCATAACCTTGTGAGTAAAATATTATTTTGGAGAGTTAAGTGTACGCTCGGTTATGAGTATATTGTGCCCAAGAGGGACAACAATGTGAGTATCGGTGTAAGGGACGTGTTGGTGGTGCTAGAAACGGGTTAAGGTCAATCTTCCTGCGGGTGAGATTTCATGGGAACCTAGATTTCGAGGATGAAATCATTCTAAGGTTGGGAGGATTGTAACACCCGTAAATCCCTGTCTGTGAAAGCCAATCCCTTGAGAAATCCTTGATTCTGATCATAGAATTTCATCCCTTACGCCTTACCTTTTAAGCCTTGTTGCATCGTGGGTGCTCCGGATGAAAATGGAAGAAATCGGGACTCGGGACACTCTGGGCGATAGTGCCCTGGGCACAATCGCCGGGAACAATCGCCAACAGAGTGGTGCCCGCGGTACAGTTTGGGCGATAGTGCCTTGGGCACAATCGTCGGGCACAATCGCATGCGGCCTCTGGTTGTTTTAAAAGCGATTTTGAGCAGCCCCACCTCATTATTCTCAACCCCTTTCACCCCTTTTCTCTCTAGAAACCGAACCCCAAACCCTAAAATCAGTTTTATGCATCAAGGGCACCAAATCTATGTGTTCCAAGTGTTCCTCCTTCCACCCATCAAAGATTGGAAGTTATTGGTCAAGGAGCTTCATCTTCATCTTTAACCTCAAGTTCATTTCGGGTTTTCTAGGTTTTTCGTCAAAACCTAAGTGGTAAGTACATTCTTCCCATTTCCAAACCTTGTAATAAGTTATGAATGCTCCATTGATGTTTCCCTAGTATTTGGCTTATCAAATCTCGGACTTGATAGTTTTGGGAGAAACTAGGGTTTGGATCTCGTTGGGGATTTTGGTGTATTATGTTTGGGGAATGTTTCTATATGGTTGGATATGGCTATTTACGGTTGAAGTTGTGTGGATCTAGGTTTTTGGAGGATTTCGGCTTGAGGATTCAAGTGGTTTTCAAAAGAGCTCGTTGGGTGAAATCTAGATTTAGCCTAAATCTAGCAAGGTGAGTTCAATTGATTTGTGAAAACGTTGTACATGCCAAAATGTCTATTTTAAAGCGTTTTATGTGTTTTCCATGAAATTATCAAATGTTGGGTATTTGCTAGTCTTTGATTATTTGAATTATCTAACTTTACAAACCTTGTATAACACCCACATTGGAGATTTTTGGGCGTTTGATATATGTGTCACAAACGAATGTGTTTTTGAAGTCTTTTTACATGAATGGATCTTTGGTCAAATAAATACACTTTTAAATGTTTGTCGAGTCTTATGCATCGTCATGAAATGGAGTGTTTTATAAAGTATCACTTGCACATTTATGTGAAGTAACTTGAAAGAATGTTTATAGTCTCGTTTTATGATTTTCATTCTTATCAGCAGTTAAATTTGGAAAATGCATATATTTGTGTTATGAGTTCATTTGGAAAATGGATTGCCTCAACTAATGTAGAGTTTTGAACTAATCTCACTTTTGGTCGTGATGTTTGCATATCCGTTGGGTGAGTGCGTTTTATCGTGCTTTTATTTCATTTATTAATGAGTCAATGGGTTGCTAAGTCTGTGGCTTGACATTGTTATTTTGATGGGGTTTTTGGACAATAGTCCAGTTTTGGTAGCTCGACTTCGAGCCTTGTTGGGGCCTTATGCGTATTATTTGGCTTATTTGATGCATCGGGAGTCATGACCCCGTGTTTGGTTTATTATTGTCTGGCGTTGGGACGATTAGTTTTCCACGTCGAGGCACGTTAGGCACCGGATGCGGTTGTAAGTCCTTCGTGCTGCACGTTAAGGTACCGGATGTGGGTATAAGTCCTTCGTGCTCAAGTACTACGATATTAGATGAGGGGCTCGACATAGGAACCTGACGGGGTTGAACTCGAGTTTCCGTGGGTGTACGTTTAAAGCTACTGAGCCTGACATCTCTTGCGTGTACTTTTGTTTATATGACTAGTCATAACAACAAAAAATGGGCTTACTTTGTGGACCGTCACATTTTATGGAATCGGGAATCCCCCGTCACCGAAAGGTGTTGTTTTTGGGTATTGAGTTTTATTATCCAAGTTTTCGGTGACGTTTTATATATTTGGGTTTTACCCTTGATTTATGGGTTGAGTATTATGCCTCACCCGAGTTTTGGGTGTTTTGAAATATAAGGTTTAACCGTACCTTCTTAAATGGAGAGTTCAATTTATATTTGCGCTTTGAGTGAGTTTTGGGTTAAAGCTAATTTATGAAGGGGCGGTTTACTTTGGTGTCATTATTTTGTAGTAGTTTGATTTGGAAAATGTCCAAATTAGTGTTCTCCGTCTAAATTGCATATTAATGGAAAACGAGTCGTTTGCATATTCAAAGTATACCTTTTGAAAGATTATGAATTAAACTACATTGTCTATTTTCACTGACATCTTTATTTATGTTGAAAACTCTTGAGCTCACTAGGCGTTAAGCCTAACCTTTTTATTTGTCGGCATGTGCAACAGGTTCAGTTGGGAGTTGGGTTCTAGCAGTTCTATGAAGCGTAGAGCCTTAACTAGACACTAAAGTAAGTAGATGGTGAAGTCTTCCGCAATGTTGGAGATAGTGACTATCTTGGGGGTTTTAGTAGCACCCGTTCTTATCATAGACTTTTGTATAGAATGAATGTTTGTATTGAGACTAAATCTTAATTTGTGGTTGTAGATAATTTTTTTATTGATGTATTTAGAAAATTTTAAATAAGTTGTTATTTTCAGATTTGAGGGTGTTACAAAAATCACAAGGACTAAATTTTTTATCTTCTTCTTGGATTTCCTTGTCCTCTCCGATGATGATGGGGCTAAATTCCTTACCACATGGACTAAATTTTTTCTCCCCATCATACCATAGGACTCTCCCCCCTTGTCCTCTCCGACGAACACAGAGAGTAATTCCTTCACCGACAACCTTCAAATCCCCAATGTTTTTCTTCAAATACAAATTGATTATGAAATTCCCATTATCGGTAACACACACCGGTGTGAGTTTCATATTAAAAAAAGGTTTAATGGCGGGGACCCATGGCCCTGAGTTTCATATTAGTGAACCCCTCCCCCTGATTTTAGATCGGTGGTATGATGGGGAAATGTCCAATAATTTGTAAGGAGAAGAACAAACACACCTCCAACCGATTCCCTCTTGAAACATATCTCCAATAAAAATAAAAAATAAAAACCTTAAATGTCTAATACAAACCCTAAATTGAAAAATCTAATACTAACCCTAATAAAAGAGCAAATCTTGAAGAAACCAACCATGGCCACCATCTTACTGTCGAGTCATTTGTCGGAGATGACAAAGGGGAAACAAATCTTCATCTTCATTGTTCGATCTATGTTCGTCGGAGATGAAACGGTCGGTCACCATCGAGAGGGATGCGAAGAGATCTCGATGAAGATGGTGGTGGTCGTTGACAGGGGAGGTGGTGGTGGTCGGGTGGAGGAATGGTTGCCGACCAGTTGGAGGAGGCGATGTATATACATATACATATATATCGTATAAATGATAGAGTAAATTACATAGTTGGTCCCCGTGGTTTAAATAAAAGATGAGTAGATTACATATTTGGTTCATGTGATTTTAATAGAAAATAAAAAACAAATTAAATGACTAAAATATTCTCTAAACTAATTGAGTTAACAGAAAATTTTAACGGAGTTAGAAGTTAGGGACTCAATATGTTATAAAATGTAAACCATAAGGATACAATCCATAGATATTTTAAAGTAGAGATCTAAAGTGTTAAAATCAATAAACCATAGAGACCAAATATATAATTTACTCTAAAATTAAAATGCAAGAGTGGACATGTCAAATCTATCTTTATAGGTTATAGGTGTCCTACAATAGATTTTCCCTAATAAAACAAGAAACAACAATTTAACACCCTTTATAGGCCCTAGGCCTTTTCCCCTACTATAAAATATATATATATATATATATATATATCACAAAAATAATTCGAAAAGTTAATATTTAAAGATGTATACATGACCAACATTACTAATTTTTCATATGAGTTCACATATGTCTCTTTAAAGGTGCGTTTTGATACGCAAAAATGACAAGACATGACAAGATGGAACATGACATGACAGAACATAACATCTGTCCAACGTTTGACAAGACATGACAGAACTGGACTAGACTGGTTAAATAACGAATTTATCCCTGATGAAAAATCATAGATTATATAATATAAAATTAATTTACATCACTAATACATAATGCAATGGATTATCAAAAATATAAAACTAATTTATCACAATTGTATTTTGGATATGGAAATCAAAACCCAAAATTTAAGTTTCGGATTTTAGTTTGTTTCGGGTTTGGGTTGATCGGGTTTTGAATTGATGTCGATCGGGTTCGGATATTATATAATGCAAAAGTTATATATAAATTCAATTGTTTTTTAGGATGATTACAATCGATTGTAAGATTGATGAAATCGATAACAAGTTTAAAGTTTAGAAAATATTTCAACGGACTATAATTTACGATTTTCAAAAGATAATTATACATATATATAATATTTAAAATATAGATGTATGTTATTTCGGGTTTTCGGACGGGTCAGTGACCAACGATCAAACCCAATCCGAACCCAGATATCCTCCCAAATGTCGAGTTTCGGATTATCGGATTTTGGGGTATTCGGGTTTTGCAAAAACACCTTATTTTCGGTTCGGATTCGGATTTCGGACTATTCGGGTTTTGCACACCCCTAGCTTGGAGGGTTTGGATGATGAGAAGACATGTTTAAGGTTTTGGTTTTTAACAAATGGTATATTAGTCAAAATATTGTTGTTCTACTTAGTTACAGGGGGTTAGAGTGGGATAAGTGTGTCCCATGCTTGTTCCACTTAGTTCTAGCGTGTCCCACATATGGTCACGCCAAACATGGGACAAGTCTGTTATGTTTTGTCCTGTTCCAACCTGTACTGCATACCAAACGCACCGTAAATGAAGTTTCAATGATGCACATATGAACATTTTATTCTTAAATTTTTACGTTATTTCGTCTTTTTATTTGAACCGACCCATCTAAAAGGAGAATCATATGAGAACATTATCAAAATAAGAAAACATATGATTTTAGACAAATTTTCAAATTTGAACTATTTTATCCTCTCTCTCATACTTTCTTCCTAAAGAAAATTTTGGAAAAATTGTTAAATTAAAAAAAAACCCCTCAAAATCTTAATTTAATTTTAAAGTGATTCTACCTGAGATGCTCTAAGAGACATTATTTTATAATAAAATAACATTAGAGCATATTTTTGTAATAAAAATATGGTCATTCAATTTCAAACCAATAAACATTTTGACCTTATTAAAAAGTCACACCCGAAAATGGAGGCATAGAAAATTGAGTGCACGTTTTCAAAGTTTGAAAATCACCATTTCTACCTTTTCTTTCCGCTTTCACTTCAATTTCATTTCCAATTCTTTTGCCGCCCCACACACTTCGTCTTCTTCCTCTCTGCTTCATCCACCGCCATGGCTATCTTCACCTAAACCTCCATTAATTCATCATCATCATCATCTTCTTCTCCTTCTTTCGAAGCAACTGATCGTTGAATCAATAATTTATATTTGTTTAATTCGAAAACGGATGTGAATGATTACAATCGGTCAATCGCCTTAGATTTCAGGTATCGAATCATCATCATCTTCTTCTTCTTCTATTTTCTTCTTATTAATCATGATTTATTCTGTTTTAACTTTTTCGTCGAACATGTTCTTATAATCATGATTTATTAGGTTTTTAATCTGCTTTTTTTTACTGTTGATTTTTCATACCTAACTTGTTGTTTACCGATTAGGGATTACACTTTTTCTTCTTCTTTCTGTGTGATGTTTATTACGAATGATTAGTTTAATTACTGTTATGTTTCAGCTTTTAGTGAAATTTTAAATTATTGGATTAAAGTGTGGTTTCCAAAAATAATCGGATATTTTAATTGAAACCTACTTTATACTTTGATGCCTTTTGTCTATGGTGATTTTGCTACATTGGATAAAATAAAGGATTAATAGGACTTTTATATGTGGAATAGAGTTGGAAAAAAGTGGAATAGGCTTGTATTACTCTTACATCATTGAACAAGTTTGAACAAACTTATATTTTACTAACTTAACCTTACAATAGTACATGATTCTCTTCTAAAACATTAAAAATGTCTTTCTCTTTACATTTTATTCTTTTTTTTTTAATTTTATTTATTGTACAAAAACAATTGAAAACTACATAATTTTTTTATTTTGTTGTGATTTTAATCGTCTTCGTGAAAACTTTTAATGATATATTTTGTTATAAAAAATATATTTATTTCATTATAATTTAATAAATTACATAAATTAATCAAAAATATATAAAAGATGTAAATAACTCATTAAAGATAAATTAGCCATTTTATCTGTTATGTGTTGACCAATTCTATCTATCAAACACTTTCATATCCTGTATAGATACCAAACACAAACTAAAGAAAAACATATTAGTGTTAATATATTGTAGTTTGGTCATTGATGGTTATCTGCTTATTTATGGGTGGAATAATAAATATATAATATTCCTTTGTAGGGTCAGTGCTACATATGATTAGTTAATGACCTGATGTATATGGGTAATAAGTTTAAATTTTGTGCATAAATTATTCTACAAATTGATATAAGTTCCTATCAACCTGACCCTAGTGATGTCCTTTTCTATTTCTTGCAAGCATAATGTCATCAACAACTTTATAAACCATTTTTTGTTTGGTTTTCTAGAAGTTAATCCTAATATGAATCTTATAGCATATAGACACACTTTAATCACTAGTTGTTTACTATTTCTTCAATTTGCTCATTTGGGTTGTTGTCATGTTGAATGGTTTTGAATGTTGATGTTTTTTTGTGCATTTTTAGTGTGTATTAGCTGGGACTGATTTCAAGATAGCTCATCAATGGAGAATTATGAAATTTTAGAACAGATTGGGAAAGGCTCCTTTGCTTCTGCTTTACTCGTGAGGCATAAGCATGAAAAGAAAAGGTGAGGCTTTGTATCGACTGGTTTGATCGTATTCTCGTAACGTAACAATTGGTCTCTATGGAGGTAAAATGTATGGTTTTTGTGAGAATATGTGGAAACTTGTTAGATTACTGGTTATTCTTCGAAAGAGCTCTTAAGGAGCTAGGAAGATTCCAACGTATATTGAGGAGAAATGGTCTAAGTTTAGCTGATGTGG
Source organism: Arctium minus (assembly GCA_954870635.1). Classification (NCBI taxonomy): domain Eukaryota; kingdom Viridiplantae; phylum Streptophyta; class Magnoliopsida; order Asterales; family Asteraceae; genus Arctium; species Arctium minus. The sequence continues at coordinate 64,322,743 of OX941096.1, forward strand.
GAATGTTAACGGTTTTTATTGGTTATTTCTACTGATTAGTTACATCCTTTCAGGTATGTCTTGAAGAAGATTCGACTTGCTCGCCAATCTGATAGGACCCGCCGATCTGCTCTCCTGGAGGTTTTTTTTTTCTTTTCTTCTTTTTTTCCGTATTTGAACAAAATGATTCATAGGGATTATATAAGTTGTTTTAGGGAGCAATACAAATTAAGAGCATGTCCAACAGTCCAAATGATTCTCGAAAATGGAGCTTTTGGAGTAGGGACGAGCCTAGCTGTATTATATGGTGCCACCGCATAGAAATATTTATGGGCCCATCCCTATTTTGGAGTTTTTAACCCCTTTTTTGCTCCAACAAATTCTCCAAAACTTTCTCCGGAATTGAGAAAGTAGGAGAAAGAGGATAAACATCTCCAAATTTGGAGAACTTTATAAAGAGATATTTTTTTTGTTGTTCCATACAAATGAAGTTGAATGTATTATCGTTTTATATGAAGTTTATTTAAAAGTTTCTTGGGATATTAAATCTATTGAATATTTTAGTAATATAATTCATGTTGAAATTTGCAAAAATGGAGAAATTGATGGAGATGAATGTATTCTATTTAGAAATTTTAACTTTTGCTTCTTCATTTTGGAGAAATTATAGAGAATCTGTTGGAGATGCTATAAAGCTGCGGTCTCTGAAGAAGTTATGTTTTATTAAATCAATCAAATAAATAAATAGTGTATATGATATTAATTGGTGTTTATATGTGAAGATCTCGTCTTCATTTTCGCATCACCGAGTATGCAGAGCTGATTTGGTTGTGTCAATGCAGATGGAACTCATTTCCACCGTGCAAAATCCTTTTATAGTGGAGTATAAAGATTCGTGGGTTGAAAAGGTTCGTGCTCTGTAAATTGTTGCGCTTCACTTTGATTCCTAGGGCATGTCACATTATGTCTTTGAGTGCGTTTGGTACGTTGGACAGAACAAAATTTTTTTGTCCTCATTTTGTGCGACATTTAGATTGGAACAGGACATAACTGAGCGAAACAAGCAAAATAGGTGGAACAAAAATCAAGGAAATGAGACAAGATTGGTAAAATTACAACACTACCCATGTCAAATTAAAACCCTAAAACCTTGCACAATTCTTTCATCCACCTACTTCACTCTTCCCTTTCCAGTCTTGTTCTGTTCAGTCTTGTCTGCATGCCAATCTTGTTCTGTTCAGTCTTGTCTGCATGCCAAACGCACCTTGAATTGGCTATCATGCCTTGTAAGTTATCAAACTTGGATCTTTTTTCCTTCTTTCAGGGTTGCTACGCATGCATTGTTATAGCATACTGCGAAGGAGGAGATATGTAAGTTATATTCTCAACCAACTACGCGCAAAAAACTATTGTTCTTTCCACAAGAAGTTATCTTTCTAATCATTTGTTCATATAGGGCGGAAGCAATCAAAAAAGCCAACGGTGTTCATTTTCCCGAAGAGGTTTTAGTTCTTTGTGTGTTTTGTGTTATCTTGTAAATCTCATTTGTTAAATTCCGCATCAGGGTGTCTTCATGTTGATATTTTTATTTGAAATTAACGTGTAGAAACTCTGCAAATGGCTCGTTGAATTACTGGTGGCACTTGATTATTTGCATGTTAATCATATTATTCATCGTGATGTCAAGGTTAGTGATGACATCTCTCTACAATATTTTAGCGGGTATTGATATTATGAATACTATTTCCGTTACGGTATATCTGAATTTGATGAAATTTTCATTTTATCTCAGTGTTCGAATATTTTCCTAACACGAGACCAGGATATCCGACTTGGTAATAACTACCCATCTTCTACCTAATATCCCAAAACCTTAGAGCATCTCCAACAACTATGCTATATTTCTTCTGAAATAGAATATCAAAATCAAAATCTCTAAAAAAATTTACTTCCAACTCCAGCAACTATTCTATTTTAGAGATTGTAGCAATAATTATATTATTAAAATAATCAATACATTAATAAAATATTAGTGGGTTTTAGAGATCTCTCCAAATTTGGAGATTTTTATCTTCTCTCACATGTTTTTTCTATCTTGGCATTAAAAGATAGCATAGTTGTTGGAGCTAAAATTGCTAAAACCTCATTTTTCTCCATTTTAGCAAAGCTGTTGGAGATGCTCTTAGTGTTTCAAGGAACATGCATCTTTATAGTTTCATATTAGTCTGACTTGCTTTTGCGCATTTCAGGTGATTTTGGTCTTGCTAAAATGTTGACGTCTGAAGATCTTGCATCCTCGGTATTTGATAATTCCTTCCACCATTGATTTTCTAGACAAGCGTTAAAAATGCAACAAAGTTTGCCTTAGTTTCTGTTCGTGTAATATATATCTCAATCAATGTACCAAAGTTTTAAAATTTTCTATTTTTTACTCATTTTGACAGGTAAGATGCTGATCTTGTAACATTCCTATCACTCTAACCCTTCCATAAACATTTCGAAAAACCAGTATCCACGTCATCAAATGTTACAAGATCAACACGTTAACCGTCAAAACGGGTACAAAATAGGAAATTTTGAAACTTCATAACATCGATTGAGATTTTATTTGTTACACTAAACAGAAACTAAACCAAACTTTGTTGTATTTTGATGCATTTTCCTGAAGTTTAACTAATGGCTGAACTTTCCTTGTATACATTCTTTAAATTCAGGTTGTGGGAACTCCTAGCTATATGTGTCCTGAACTTCTTGCAGATATACCTTATGGTTCTAAATCAGACATATGGTCTTTAGGTATTTTCTAGAACCTTCTATTTGGATTCCGTTTAGTCGTTTTTTCCGGTTAATTTATGTAATTCTCGTGCACAAATCGTCCAGGATGCTGCATATATGAAATGGCCGCTTTCAAGACTGCATTCAAAGCGTTTGTAAGTCAGCCGTGTGCTTTTTATAAACTTGCGAGTTGTTCTGTTAAAACTTTAACAAGTTTTATACTTTTATTAGCTTAACATTAACACTGTTAATGGGTATTAGACGGCTTAACGTAAGCTATGTTTTCACCGATCTTTTTTTATACCCGTATGTGAAATTTTTAATTTTGTCTACTTTGAAACTTCATTTTTGAGCAGGATATGCAATCTTTGATCAACAAAATAAATAAATCGATAGTGTCTCCACTTCCAACCATGTATTCGGGCACATTGTGAGTTATTTGATTTGCAATAGAATTCTATTCATTTATGTCGTTTTTTATAACATTATTAACTTTCGATGATCTATTTCTAGTCGAGGGCTTATCAAGAGTATGCTGCGGAAAAACCCAGAAATGAGACCAAGTGTAAGTAAATTTATTTCTTGTTCTAGCTCGTTTCCTTAGGGTGCGTTTGGTATCCGGACAGGATTGGACATGGCACAACAGGACAAAATATAGATAAAATGACCAATGTACTTCTAACTAGTTGTTTGTTTATATCTTTTATATATTTTGCTTAATTTATGTAAGTTATTAAATTATAATAATTTTTTTAAAATAAAATATATCATTATAAAGTTTTTGTTAGTTTCCAATTTTTTTTATACCTTTACTATATTATTTTTATTTTTATTAATATTTAATAAATTACATAAATTAACCAAAATATAGTAACGGTATAACAACAATATTTTGAGGACAATAAGTGAAAGTTTAAAGAACATAAAATATAATAAATAAAATTTAAAAGAATGAATCAAATGTAAGGAGAGAGGTGTATTTGATGTTTTAGAAAAGAATTGGGTTTTATTTTGATGTTATATGAGGAAAGTATAAGCCTGTTTCACCTTGTTCCATGGGTTGGGTTAGTGGTAGAACACACTTATTCTACTTTGTTCCACTTTGTTTCTATCTGTTACACATAAAAGTTCTGTCAAACGTGGAACAATGATCTCTGTCCTGTCTGGTGTACCAAACGCATCCTTAAGATGTGTTTGGCATGCGGGACAGTACAAGACATGACAAAACAAAAAACTTGTTCCACGTTTGGTGCGAGTAATTAGACTGGGACCTGACAGGATTGAGTGAGACGAAAATACATTTTTTTCGTCCCACCAAAATGTGTAACAGAAATGAGGGAGATGAGACAAGCTTGGTAGATTACTAAACTATCTATATCAAATTAAAACCCTAAAATCTTCCACAATTTTTTCACCCGCCTACATCACTTCATCTAGTCTTGTGTAGTCCAGTCGTGTTGTGTACCAAACGCTGCATTAAAGATCTTAAACTTTTGCTTTTATTACTTTTTTTTGGTAACTGGCTACCTTGCACGCACCTCGAGTATTCCTTTACTCCTACGAGGCCCGGGAGATAACAGTTAGGAAAATCCTCATTGGTTTTGATGGGGCTCGAACTGGTGACCTATGAGGATCCCCGAGTTCTAGCCTTTATTTGCCAGTTGAGCCGGCCTTTATGGTTATCCGTCTTTTGTTATTGAACTGTCCTTATGTCGGGTTTAATTTCCAGGCTGCCGATTTGCTCAAAAACACACTTCTTCAACCATATGTACTTAAGCTCCATCTTAATATCAATGGCCCTAGACGCCATACACTTCCAGTCCGGTGGTCGGATTACAACTACGAAAAGAAAACAACGTTCATCGAGCCCGAACCTCGAACCATTCGTCTTCACAACGAGAAACGACAGTCTTTTAGCAGCGACAGGGCTTTGAATCCTAGTATATCTGAACATGATCAGTATTCTTCGTGCTCTCAGAAAACACACGATTTTTTGGGATCGTCAACTAGAAAACTATCCATCGGCAGCATCGAAGAATATATACATACCGAGAAATTAGTTGCGGCTAAGACATCAAATGCTCTCAGAACCCCGAGACTGACACCCGCGAAACCTTCCGCTGCTACTCCTAGAAGACAAACGGCTTCACCGAAGATAAAGATAGGGAGGTCCGATCGTGATTTGGTATGTTCTTGATAACCAAATATTATGACAGTTTTCGAAATTGATATGATATTGTCGGCTAGAGTCCCACCTCAGATAGACTCGGACCATTTCTTATCGATTTTGAAATTTGGGAAGTTATAAATTATGTCGTTATTAACGTAACTTGTACTCTGTATTCAGCTTCCGGTGTCGCAAACTCCGGCCAGCAGATCATCGCGAACAAGTCGTAGGACATCTCTACCCTTATCGACAACAGCTGCAAAACCCCACTTGGATTTCGAATCTCCAAATGTATCCGTCAATGCTCCCCGGATCGACAAGATGACTGAGTTTCCATTAACCTCTCGAGACGAACCCTTGATCCTACCGGTCCGTAGAATGTCTTCGGCATCGGTTCAGTGTTCTTCCGGTACTTCCATACCCTCTATCCCTGACCATTCGGTTACAATCGACAAGTGCACGGTCAAGATCGTGAGCCAGAGCCACCAAACGACAGCCAGCGGTACCCACTCGACAAACAGGAGCGAGGAGTGGTGCGAGCCGAACCAGGCAACGACAAGGGCGGGTTCGAGCCGTTCGTCGTTGGATTCACGAGGGCAGACCCGTCGGTTCGACACGTCATCGTACCAACAACGGGCCGAAGCATTGGAAGGGTTGTTGGAGTTCAGTGCACAACTGATGCAACAAGAACGAATAGAGGAATTAGCGGTGTTGTTGAAGCCATTCGGGCCCGAAAAGGTGTCACCTAGAGAAACTGCTATTTGGCTGTCAAAGAGCATCAAGGGACCCGGAACCGGAACTGGAATCGGCATTGGTGGGAACTCGTAGTACGTTTTTTGGTCTTTTTTCCATTCCGTTGCGTACTTTTTATGGTTTAGAAGAGCGTAATCCGAATGAAGTCTTTATGAGCTACTCGTTCATGGAAACTACGATTAGAGTAACTCTATTGAGGTGAGGTCCGATACCATGACTAGAGATTGCATAAAATGGTCTCAGGCCGATGCTTCGGCCCAAAAAGCCCGATCCTAGTAAGCTCGAGCTTGGGTCTGGGCTCGGGTCCAGGCCCAAGTTGGGCCAAAAAGTCTGATCAAAGCTATTATTTTCGGTTTTTTTTTGGTAACCGGGTTTCTGGGCCAGCTTACGCGCATCGACTAATCCCCGGGCGACCACGAATGGTCTGGAGTCATCGCAGGTGAACCTCCATGGCCAAAAGGGCTTTGGCAGCGCCTGGATTTGAACTCTGGGTAGATGAGATTTTCCACTACATCCCCAAAGGTTTTACCAGTGCGCCACAACCCAAATGGTTATTATTTTTTTCGGTTACTGACATCAGTAGTAGCAATAACTGGTGTTCTTCTGGGAAGTTCAATGTATTGAAACTGGACACTATATATATGGCCAAAAGATTTAAGAAATGGCAGTCTAAGGAGGTGTTTCGTTCACATAATGAAATTTGGTGGAATCGGAATCTATCAGAAGAATTTGATTGTAAGGAATTGCGATGGAATTTGACTACGCATTTGATTCGCAAGAATTTGAATGGAATCCTGCAAAATAAACGAAATTTTCATGTGCTGGGGGTGGGTGGCGGTTGTGACGACGACAATAGTGATAAGGCGATAGGTAGGTGGCGGTGGTGGTTAAATTGCATGTAAATGTTCTTTTTGTTGTCTAAAAATCAAATTATAAAATTCGTTACATTTGACACGAAATAGAATTCAAATTTATTACTTATGCCAAGGAACGGTTAAATCACTCAATCGTGGAATTCAGTCAATTCAATCTGCGAACCAAACAATTTGTCATTCTAATTTAATCAAATTGCTTTGAATTTTGCGAAATAAACAACTCCTAAGTAGTAATAAAATGTGTTATCAAAGCATCTCTAGCAGATTATATATAGTGGAGATTCTGGTAAAATTTTGCTTCTATGGATTCTACGAAACCTTTATCCAAAAGGGAAAATTGTATTAAAATGAAACCAACTTTATCTTAATTTCTATTTTGTGGAACCAACTTTTAAAATTATCATTTAAAGCTCTCAAACAAAGTTTTTATTTATTCAAGGGTCTTGTTGATCTAATGACCTACTAATGATGATGTGGTATTGTGGTCTAAGTAAATGTCAACTAATATCCTATGTCATATTTAAAATTAAAATAATAAATCTGAAAACATGACATGGCATGAATAATTATGACATGTCATCTATTTTTTATATTTAATAGTTAAAATTTTTACATTATAATCAAAGAAAATAAATGATTAAAAATTTTAATATTTCATTTTTACATGATTTTAATTGAATAAAATATCATGGAACTCAAAATTCATATTAATATACATTTTTTAGGTAAAAATTTGGATTAACCCTGTGTTCTTCCATGTAACCTCGCCGTTGATTTTCTCGAGCTAAACCTCTTGCGGCTCTCTGGCCTCCCGATAATACAACTCGACTGAGCAATCAAGGTCCTCCACAACCAGTTTTGAAGGTTCGTCGTCAACACCATCAACCTCCACAACCGATAATGCAATCCATCACCTTCTCCTTCATAGATCCGTATCGGTATCCATTGCTAGCGTCGATAAGATCGTCGGATGGTCTAGATTTATCAACGTCCACACCGTTGGGTGGCTCGAATACACCGTTTTCGTATTAACCGTCATTAATTTCACGGTTTTCTCTTCTTTTTTCCTCGTTGTGGTATCAGTAAGTATAGACGGCAAATAATCATTCAATGCCAGATCTTATGTTTCTAATCAACCAGAAGTAGAATCGATTATTACCGGAAAGAGGAGAGAGAAAAGGGGTTTTGGGTTTGATTTCAATTTCGATTTAACCGTTGTTAACTTGTCGTGTACTCGTGATCCTGAACAAGAAGCAGTATCGATTATAGCTGAAAATTCCTTTTCCATTGTTCCCCAAAGTCTCACGAACCAGTAGCATATCCATTTTGCTGAAAACCCTCTCTCTTTTCCCCTGTCACGAACAAAATGATGAAACTCAGATGAACTCGTTTATTTCTTCAATTTCACGATGAAAATCATATTTTGATTTGGAAAAAATTGAAGCTTCCAATGGGAGGGTTTCCATTGATTTTAGGGTTGATTTATGTCAGGAGGGTTTCAGATTAACGTTTGATTAATTGTTCTTTGTTTAAGTTTAATTTTGAATGCTTGACTTTGAGTTTAGGGTTTGATTCTTATTGACTAAGAAGATGAAAAGAAGAACATTTATTCTTTATTTGATAAATGACGTGGATGTTATAGAATTTTTAAAATTTTATATTTTACCACGTCATTTTTAGGAAACCGGTTACCTGCTCAATAGGTCAAAGAGACCTTTAAATAAACAAAAAGTTTGTTTGGGATCCTTAAATGATAATTTTAAAAGTTAGTTCATCAAAATAGGAATTAAGACAAAGTTTGTTTCATTTTAATGCAATTTTCCCTATCCAAAATGGAGAAAGTAGGAAAGATAGTCAAATTATCCGGATTTTGAGAACTAAAAATAGATCACCATAAGAGGGGAATATTTTTTGTATTATATAGAAAATTGAAATAATATATTTAAGAGAGAAATATCATTTTATTAAATTTATGAATATTTTAATAATATAACCAAATTTGTAATCTAAAAAATGAAGAAGTCATCCGCGTTGAATGTAATTGTTTATAGATATTTTTAATTTTGATTTTCTATTTTATAGAAAATTTGAATAATTTGTTAGAAATGCTCTTAACGGCATTTGGTTTGATGAATGGTTTTTGAAGAATTTGGATTTCGTCAAAAGATTTGGAATTTAAAGGATTTGAGTTTGAAAAGATTTGGAATCTTTTATATGTTTGGTTTGTATGATTTGAAATGAAATAAAATTACTTTATTTTTAAATATTTATAAAAACAAACTATAAATAATTATAAAAATAATTCAATTACCTTTTTTATTAATTGATTAGTGTATTTAAAACATTATTACATTCAAATTCTATGAAATCTTGTAAAATACCAACCACCCCAGTAAGATTTTAAAATCCTATGTTTGTGATATTTCAATGAAATACTATGATTTCAAATTCATAAATTACTTCAAACTAAACGTGAGATTAAAATGAAATTTTATTTCAAATTAATTCAAATCCTGCAAACCAAACAAGACCTTAGTTTACTGTATATTTGATAATACTGTGAAACTTAGAATTATAGGATCTAAATCTAAAATAAACAAATACTTCAAAAAAGGGTGATAAAATGGTTTAACAGACAACAAAGTTAAGCTGATGCATCTTTCATACCTCAAAAAATCTACTTACGAAAATAAGTTAAGTGAATGCCCTGCTCGGGCCTTAATAGGTCAACCCTTGATAAATCTGATTGTGTAGATTAATATGTCTGTATAGATTAAAACAATTTTTGTTTGTGAGATTTTTTTCATAGATGTAAGGAGCGTGTTTTTAATTGTAAGGGGCAAGTTTGAGAAAACTTGGCTTTCTACCTAAACCTCCCTTTAGAAGCTTATAAAAAAAACCACGTTCTATATTATAAGCTACTACCAAACTAGGCATGGGAATGGGCTCCGACCCGTCGGGGAACCCGGTCCATCCGCCTCCGTCGGGGACGGGGATTCCCCGCTAAACCAGGGACGGGGATCTCCGTTTGTCTCAAACCGAGGATGGGGACGGGGACGGGTATCGCACTCTCCGCCTCGTACCCGTTATATATATTAATTAATAAATTAAATATATATTATTTATTTCAACTAAATGTATAATTCATAAGTTCTTATTTCTTAACTAGGTTTTGAATCTAAAGTTGTTTTTTTTATGTTAGTATGTAATATTTTGGTAGGTTTTGAATCTAAAATTGTTATTTTTTCTTTGGATGTTAGTACGTAATATTTTTGGATGTCAAGTCAAAAATAAAATTACTCGATATGGTTTTAGATATTTCTCTATATGTCATGGTACCTGTGACATTAAGTTTTTTTTTTGGATTAAAATGAATTTATTTTGGTTTTAGTTTATTAATTATTATATGATGTTGTGAATTTTTTGTATTAAATTAAATTCCTTTTAATTTTAAGTTTATTGGGAATATGTGAGATTTAAACATGTACGACTTCACACATATTTGATTTAAAATAACTTACATAATCGGGAAAAAAACATCTTCGTTTCCCTGTCGAGGATGGGGATGTGATCATATTCTCCGGCGGGGATGGGGACGGAGATGAAGGATCGGAGACATGGATGGGGATTGAGGTTCCCGCCCCATTCCCATGTCTATACTAAGTAGTCATTTATAGCTGACCAAATAATTGTAACTAAGGGGACGTTTACCAAATTATTACCGGGTAAGCGTTTACTGGCAAAAGATACATCTTCACTTACCTTACACTGTGTTCTCTAATCTGGAGAGAAAATAAAAGAAAGAAAAGAAAGGGATGGAAAAGAAAGGGAGAGAAAGGAAAGAAAAATAATTTTTTCATTTGTGTTCTCGAAATAGAAGGAAAATAAATAGTTTTTCATGTTCTTGAACAAGAGAGAAAGAAAATGAAGATGTCATTTTTACAAATATACCCTTATAAAAATATATTCTTTATAATGAAAGATTGGGTAGTTTTGTAATTTTTTTAAATACTTTTAATTTCTTTCATTTCCTTTCCTTCCCTTTCCTCCCACATTTGGGAGGAAAGTTATTAATTCTTTCATTCCGTTTCCTTTCTTTTCTCTTTTAAAAAAGTTTCGAGAACACGGGTTTTTTTTTATTTTCCTCCCCTTTCTCTCCCTTTCCTTTCCTTTCCTTCGTTAAATGAGTTTCGAGAACACAACATTATTGTGTAACATCCTTGGTCATGAAAATGGATTGTTGGTAAGCATTTAGAATCCGGTAAGCGCTTACCGGGTAAGAATTATTTCCCAAACTTATCGGGTAAGACTCTTGGTCTTTCCTTGTCTCTTACCGAGTAAGTTTCTTGGTCCTCGCCATGCTCAATCAATATAGTAAATGATGTTAGTAAACACTTACACGGTAAGAATTAAGTGAACGGTATCTAAGAGCATCTCCAACAGTTTCTCCAAAATGGAGAAAATAGAGATTTTGAGCAACTTTTTGCTCTAACAGTTTCTCCAAAACTTTCTCTAAAATGGAGAAAATAAGAGAGAGAGAGTGTGTAATTTTCTCCAAATTTGAAGATATCCCCAAAAATGATTATCAAAAGACATAAATTATTTTTTATTATAGGAAAAGTTTAAAAAAACCCAATGGACTTTAGTGTTTGGAGTGATTAAGTTCTTGGACAATTTTTTGGAACAAATAAGTCCTTAGACATTTCAAAACACACTAAATAAATCATTGGACTTTTCAAAACTTGTTAAACACATCATTAATACTTAAAAATGTAACTTGCAACCTACATAACAGATAAAACTACAAATTAAAAAAAAGATGTCACCTACTTTATCCCCCTACATATTAAAAAATGGGAAAATTAACTAAAATAGTCGATCTCATCAACCAAATTCATTTTTTAAACACTTTTCAAAATCTATTTTTAAAATAGTCTAAGTTTATGCATAATTTTTTTTGCCTTAAGAATTGTTTTTGGCAAAAAAAATTAGAAAGCATTTTTATAATATGTTATTTAATTTACTTTATATCTTCTGCTTTTTTAATTTCAGTTAACCCTTTATTATATTAACACATATAATCGTATATTAACTAAAATACATAAAAAAGAATATGTTTTTTTTTCTTCATATTACACCACTATAATTGTCTCGTCAATGCGTTTAAAATGAGCCTAATATTGATTTTTTTTTGATATAATCTCATATTATTAAATATCATAAATACGTACGAATTATATTTAATATTTACACTTTCTATTCTTTTAGGGTTATTTATTTAACAATATAAGATTAATCTGTAACTATAAGTATTAAAAATAGTTCACGTATTGACCAAACGATTATAATGGTGTAATTTGTAAAAGAAGAAACCAATTTTTTTATATATTTTAGTTAATATACGATTATGTGTGTTAACATAATAAAAATGTAAAATGAAAAAGTAATGCATATAAAATAAATTAAATAACTAATTATAGCTTTATAAGGATGCAAAGTGTATTTTTTTTCTAAAACTATAAGCAAAGTGAATATTTATACATCAAATTTTCTATGTAAGATGCTTTTATTTATTTTTTGGAAAAAAAAACATTATGTGCAAACTTTAACTATTTTAGAAAAAAAAAGGTTTCAAAAGTGGTTAAAAAGTAAACTTGGTTGATGAGATTGACTTATTTCAATTAATCTTCCCATTTTTTGTTTGTAGGTGGATAAAATATGTGACATTTCTTTTTTTAATTTGTAGTTTTACCTGTTAAGTAGGTTGTAATTTACATTTTTTAAATAATAAGAATGTATTCAACAGGTTACCAAAAGTCCAAAGATTTATTTGGCAGGTTTTGTAATGTGCAAGGACTTATTTGTTCGAAAAAATTGTCTAGGGACTTAATCACTCCAAACCTTAAAGTCCCTTGGGTTTTTTTGAACTTTTTCCTTTATTATATCCCACAAATGAGAAACTTTGAAATGAAATGTTTAGATGTGAGAAATAATATTTTATTAAATATATAAAATATTTTAATCTATACTATATTATAAAAACGACATAAAAAACTCTTAATTACAACATTTTAAGCATAAGGTACAACTAATTATAGTCAATTACTTAATTTACAATTTCTTAATGCTTTGGTACAACTTTTCCAAGCACAGTATCTCACATAATCATCTATTTGCGGAATGGATACTCATTTATTAATATAAATATTTGTTTTTTTGTGTGGAGGATTTTATAAAATAGATTTTATATTAGCATAATATATTTTAAATGTAAATTTTACATTTAAATCTATATTAATGAGATGTAATATAAAATCTTTTTTCTTCCGTATTTTTTTTATATTACATCTCATAATGATTTTTCCATATTTTATTTTATAAAATCTTTTTACATAATGAGATATAATATAAACTCTTTTTACATAATGAGATGTAATATAAACTCTTTTTTCTTTCGTATTTTTTTTGCTAATATAAAATCTATTTTATTTTATAAAATCTACACGTATTTTATATTAGCATAATAGCTAATATAAAATCTACACGTATTTTTTTTTCACGAGCATTAAAAGAAGAAAAAAATAAGGTTGATATTAATTAAAAATAAAAAATAACGAGATACGCTAATAAATTATCGTATTCTTTAAAATAAAAATATTCCATATTATATCTCATTATGTAAAAATATTTTATAAAATAAAATATGGAAAAATCATTATGAGATGTATTATAAACTCTTTTTTCTTCCGTATTTTTTTTGCTAATATAAAATATATTTTATTTTATAAAATCTACACGTATTTTATATTAGCATAATAGCTAATATAAAATCTACACGTATTTTTTTTTTCACGAGCATTAAAAGAAGAAAAAAAAGAAGGTTGATATGAATTAAAAATAAAAAATAACGAGATACGCTAATAAATTATCGTATTCTTTAAAATAAAAATATTCCGCAATACTTTCCAAATTAACCAAGTGTAAAGAAAATAAAATAGAAACGATGTAGATATAAAAATATTCTTCCATGTTTTTAATATATTTACATTTAAATGTAAAATCGAAAATGAAAATAAAAGATTTTAAAATATTCTCTACATTCACTATAAAATATATAGCTTCTCTATGTATCATCCGAGTACAAGAAGAAGACGAACGGTCGGGTGTCAATGGCGGAACCTACAATTGAACAAAAAGGTATTCCACTATATTTTTGTTTCTTTGAGGATTTGTTTATATTTTATTTTATTTACTGAGGATTTGTTTATATTTTTCAAAACCCACAATCATATTTTTCGAAGTAGGGGAATAAGATATATATACATATCTTTATTTTTATCGACTAATACTATGAGGTATTGAAGTCAATAGTCAGATAAATTTTCAAGTGGTACTGAGTGAATTTGAACTATACCAATTGAGTTGTCGGTTACAAAAGATAGAAATCATTTATTTTCTTTGTCATATTTGATGTGGGTTGAATGTTGTTAATTAATCTACAAATTTATACGTTCAAAGTGATTGTCAAGTGTTGTCGAGGAGGTTTCGGAAAAATTGCAAAATCTGTAAAAACGTATGTTCATATTTATAATTATTTCAATAATAGTGATATGTTGTGAGACATGTCGTTTGAGTTTTAAATAATATAATACAAAACTATTACCAATATTATTGCACAAACTCATAACAATAAACGATTAAGAATCTATGCAAGTTAACCACTTATGAAAATACATTCGTTTTCACATTGTATTTCATTAACTGTTAACAGAGAAATTACGTTTCATTTTAACTCGGTTCAATATTCCAACAAAAAATTTATCCTTCCGTGCAATGCACGGACCCAACACTAGAATGAGGAAGCTGTTGAAGATGAATGTTTTTTTTTTCCGAAGATATTGACATTTGATTCTCCATTTTAAAGAAATTTTGGAAAAACTATTGGAGATTCCATAACAAACAGAATCTGAATTACTTAAAAACAAAAATATATGGTTTTAAGAAAGTTTGAATAGTGGGAAGCGAGTACAGAAACACATGGTCCCTTTGGATTCACAAATTGGGAAGAAAATTTTCACTTTTTTTTTTTTTTAATGTTTTTGGGAGAACGAGAAAGGTTATGATGTTCTTCTGCAAACAAAAAAGAAAAAAAATATTCGTTTACTCCGATTGGTCAGATCGATCCGTTCGAGGGGGAAGACGATGATGGCGTCATCAGGCACGCCTCCACCCTATCGATCTAACCGTAGGCCGACAAACACTGAATCAGACTCACTCACTCGCAGTCGCTGACGGTTGTCGCCGATTTGGGGAATCGGAATCCTCCGTCGATCGGTGATGTTTCCATTTCCTTTAATGTTTATCACCGGTGTTTGGGATTACGAGTTAAATACAAATTTGGTCCCTGTGGTTTACATATATTAACGACTAAGGTCCCTCAAAGAAATATTTAACGAATAACGTCCCTCTACTTTTCATTTTATAACACGTAGGGTTCCTCTTAGTAATACTATTAAATAACGTGTATTTAAGTAAGGGTAAATTTGTCCATTCCTCTATTCTAGGTTTGGTAACATATTTGGTCCCTCCTAAAATTTAGGGATTAAAAAACCCTTTTATAATTTGTAACATATTTGGTCCCTCTATGAATTTAAATAATAATTTTTTATATGCAAAATTGATCCTTATGGTTTACAAAAACTAACAAGCAACATTCCTTAAAAATTAAATTTCATTAATCTCCAAACTTGCACTAGCATTTTTTGGACACAAGTCACAACTACTGTTTGGTTAACTTAAAAAAATGATTAATAAAGACAAACTAAATAAAACCATGCACATATACAAGGCCATAACTCAGGCACATGCAAAGGACGAGAACTTTAACTTGTGAAGTTTGATTTTCTTTTGTTCAAAACTTGGTGTAATTATCCCTTCTTAACTTTTTGTAGCTAATTGCTGCTATTTTGGCATTATTTTTTGTAGCAACTTTCATGTTGGTTTTGTAGCTGCTGATTTGGAGTCATTTTTGTAGTAGCTTTTAATTTAGAGAACATATAAAACCACCACTTGGTTGTCGCCGTCCAACGTCTTATTTTATGTTGATCAAATATTTATATTTTATGGTGTGATACTTTTTATTTAGCTTGTTTTTTTTTTTGAAGAAATTTAGCTTGTTTTTATTAATCGTCTTCTTTTAAGTTAACCAAGTAGTGGTTGTGACTTCATGAGTTTAAGATTTGTCTTCTTTTGTCTTCTTTTAAAGTAAATGTCTACTTTTTCATTATATCAACGACTTCTCTAAAATAGAGAAAAATCAACTTTTTATTTTCTATAATACTCCAATAGCTTTCCCGTCTTAGAGTATCGCCAACAACTTCTCCATTTTGGAAAAAAGGGGAATTTGGATATAAATTGTGTTCCAACAGCTTCGCCAAAACTATCTCCAAAATGGAGAAAGTAGGAGAAATAAGTTTTTTTTTTATAAATATGGAGATTACCCCAAAAATGATTACCAAGTGAGAGGACCAATATAAAACTTTGAAAACAAATATGTAGAGAGAAAAAAGTAAGTTTTTGTTCTCTAAACTCTCCAACAACTTTGCTATCTTGTTTGCTATAATAGAAAAAACTTGAAAATTTTCCAAGTTTAGAAAATTCTCAAAAACTTGATAGTAAGAGATAGAATTGATTATTTTATTCAATCCCACTAATAAGATTCAATTTTTATCATTTTATATTAAGTTTATTTTAAAAAAGTGTATTGTGAATTTGTGATGATAAATTAGATAATATTATAATAATATAAGTTGTTTTAAAATTTCTAAAATAACAAATATGTTAGAGTTGAATGTAACACTTTTTAGAGATTTTCACTTTTGATTTTCTATTATAACAAATAAGATAGCAATATTGTTGGAGTTGCTCTTATTTTTTTTTAAACCCACTTATAAATAAATAAATCAATTAATTACTAATGTAGTGATATAGAAAGTATAAGCAATGGTTTAAAGGCATATTTATAAATTTATGAATAATGATGATGATCATTATTATTGTCATTAATATTTATTGATTACTATCATCATCATTTTGTGTTACCATCACCAAACCATAACTACTATTTATTTTATTATAATGTTAAAAATGTTATCAATTTCTTTCTAAAATAAATGTCATAAAGTTTTAAAAATGTGTTATTATTACAATATTTAATTAACAAAGAACAATTTTATCCTTAATTATAGAGAAATTAAATTTTCCCACCTCATAATTAAGTGTGCTTAATTCCCCCAGCCATTTTCGACGATTCTCTCCAGTGGCCTAGTTCGTTTTAACGAAACCCCACTCTCTTGCTTGACAGTCATTCTACCCATACATTATTGCCGCTAGTTCTTGCAATCATGGTATAATGATAGCGTTGGTTGATGATTTTGTTAAATGTATCTCGACTTTTTGTTCTTTTAGTTTTATATATGTTCAAACCAATTCATCTGAAAATTATATAAATTAAAATAATAGTATACATTGCTATTCGGTCAACCGGATATGGTAAAAAAAAATAATTGAAATTGAAATTTACCTTCTTTGGTTAACATAACCGTTTAACCTGCAAACCGAATAACCCGAAATCGTTTTGGTTTGGGTGGGTTGTTCGGTTTCAGATTTTTTATACCTTACGCCCCCAGTCACCTAAGTTTCTAGATCCGTCACTATGTGTACCCATGGTTTTTCCGTTTTTTCTCATTTGGGTATTGAAATTTTTTAAGAAATTCCAACAAAATTTTAGGGGTTTTGAACTTTTAGCGACATGAGGGTTGATTGAAGCATTTGAACAACTCCGTCAAATGTTTATAGCTTGAAAATTCTCAATCTAACCTAACCAAAACTAGGGGTGCTCATGGGTTGAGTTGGACGGGTTGAAGACACTTGAACAACCCAACCCAAACCGTGCGGGTTGGGTTGGTGGAGTTAGTCGAGTTGAAACTTTAATACATCATTTTACAATATAACTAAGCGATTCCGTTAAAAAAAATTAAAATCAAAATGAAAATATAAAAATTTTGGTTAATAAGAGAAGAGTACAAGAAAGTATCACTTGCCTTTTAATTCTATCGATGTTGAAGATTTTTGAAGACTTGAATGTTAGATTCGTGCGATTAATCGGCTTGGTCTTGTGGACTACGACTAAGATAGGAATACTTGATAATTGATAGAAATAAGAACCGCTAAAAGTCTAAAACCATAAAAAAATAAAAGCGTACAAGTTTTGGTCGGGTTGATGGGTTGGTCGGGTTACTTTGGGCCCAACCCGTTTCCAACCCAATAGACGCGGTTTGGGTAAAATTTGTATCGATTATGTTTCGTGTTACCTTGGTTTCAGTTTTTTTTTTACGTTTTTTCGGGATGGATTAACCGAATTAGTCGTGTTGGTCGAAAATTTGAACACCCCTACTTATGCCTGACAAAAACATTACTGCATCGAAATTACTGATAAATTTTTCCTAAACTTTTTTTTAATAATAAAAAACTCATAAAATTATGTACCAAGTTTACTTAAAAACATAGGGACAAAGTTGGTGGGAAGAAAAGATGGCCATTGAAAGTGTGAAGCTAAGACCCAATCCCAAAATGGTGCAACACATGACCCAATAGTTATGATGTTAATATATTTTTTTTCCTATCATTAAATATTGTGAGAAAATAAGAATATTTATATATGGATTATTGATTTTTTTTGAAATAAATCTATTTAAAGATGTATATATAAATCAATATTACAATGTATGTATATGAGTTAACATATGCACATTCAAATTTTATTAATTATTCACATATGAACCTCACTTTACCCTTTATTTCTTACCTTCTCGTGATATATTGATATTTAGGCTATGTTTGGCAAAAAAAGCTAGTTTATAAGCTAAATTTTTTCTTGATACATGTTTGGATGACCATAAACTAGTTTATTGAAACGCTACTCAAAGTAGCGTTTTGAAAATCTAACTTATCAGCTACCAGCTAACTTATAAACTAGTTTGCCGAACAATACCTTAGTGTAAGATCCTACGTCGGTTGGGAAAGAGAACTAAAATTATCTTTTAAGGGACTGGATCTAGATACCTCATCTATCAAATGCGTTTTTAAAACCGTGAGTCAATGTATGGATAAAACGGACAATATCTAGTAAGGTTGACCTAAAATGTTACATTTAGTTTTTTTGTTTGAACCTCCCACATAAACTAATATTATATCTATGAAAAGTCAAATTTTATTATAAATCGAGAATAAGAAATTATTGTAATTTTTTATCAAGAAAAATAAAAAAACTTATATTAAAATCAGATCAAATCATACATTAAAAATATAAAAAACAAATTCTGAAATTAATAAATAGAGACATATTTAGCATTATCCTTAATCTAACCCTTGTTTGTAATCATAATAATTTACAATTAAAGACTCAATCATGTCATGTGTGTAATCATTACATAACAACATGTGCCATTAAAAACTATATCCCCATGAATGCCATATAGATCTTTAATTAAACCTCCTGGGCCCCTTTTCAATAATAAGCCTACCATAATCTTATAACTTACTTAGAAAATTTGTGAAAGAGACAAAATCTGAATTTTTTATTACTTCATTTGTTATAAAATAAGTGTTTATATTACTATTTTATTTTCACTTAAAATAGATATCTATTTTTAAAAGTAAATGTCTGCTTTACCATTATATACTTAATTTTTTTTGAACGGCAATAACAATACATTACCACAACCAAAAGATTACAAAGAGTTTGGGACAAGGCCCATATGTTACAACCCCAATAGAGCGACCGAAGCAAAGACGAACCCAAGACGATACAGAGTCATATCAAGACCACCCTACACGCGGAGTATTACCGCCAAGTTTGCGAGGAGCAAACCCACCTAATGCAGGATACAAAACAGAAGACTCGAACAGATCCCGTATCTCCTCGAACTTCTTCATCCTACTCGCAACCAGCTGCTTAATTCGAGCATACAACAACCTGTAACATGTGATTATTTCCGACTATCTCTTGACACCGCGCCGTGCAGACCCCCATACCGGTACAGAAGTGCTGCTATTACCACTCCTGCGGCTGAATCATTCTCATCACCATGTTCCGCGCAACCCACGGGACTCCTTAACAACTCCGACTCATTCTTAAAAATCCCCCGCCAATCTGTTAGCAGAATTGACAGCTTCAAACGCGCCTGGATAACAGCCTTCGTACTCCGCGACAGCTCTCGACACTGTATCCCACCACTCCTTTCAGCCAACTCCTGTTTCATGGCAGTCCCTTCCCGCGTCGCTCTTCCGATGGAACATATTTTAACTTACTCGTGGGGTTCAAAAGCCACTCTGCCCAGTTGCAAGCAAGGTGGCGGTCCCTCTTTGTAACCCACTCAAACAATTGATGTTGAAATTCAGCAAAGCGACCCGAGATCTCCCTCTGCATCCTTTCAAATACCAACTTATTGCGGTTGGCCCATATTAAATACAACAAACACCAACTCACCGCTTCCCACCTTTGTGCTCCTTTTTCATTATCATTTAACTGCAACGCTACATCAAACAAATCTGACAAAGAACCGATCGATTCCAAGTTCACGTTCCACAGCCCCCCACTTCTTGCCACAACTTTTTTAAGCCATCACAACTTGCTAACGCGTGGTCTACCGTCTCCACATCGTTCCCGCATCTCGGACATAAAGTGGAGTCTAAATCCAAACCCAATTTATCCAAGACCACTCTCGTTAGAATCCTCCCTAATCTCGCTCTCCAAATGAAGATATCAATTTTCTTTGGGACCGACTTAGGCCACTTCGTCTCTACTCCAAACGTACCGCCATTCACTCTCTTATCTTCTAATAGTTGCCTTAACTTTCTTACTGTGAACCCGTCACTAGTATCCAAATTCCACCGAGCCCTATCCTTTCCCTCTCTTTTTGGAACAACGCTTCGAACCAACTCGATTAGCCCAATTAATTCCCTTAACGCCCTCCCCGACGGCTCCCTTCTCCATCCCCATTTCCACAGCCACACATCATCTCTCCACTCCCCTATCTCGTAAATAGATATCTCTTTGCACGTTTCGAGTTGGAACAGACGTGGAAAGACATCCTTAAGTCTTAAATTGGAAACCCACCTATCCTCCCAAAAACGCGTCTCCAATCCCTTCCCTAATTCCTTTCCAAACGAGCTCGAGAAAGGTAAGCCCTCTTTATCCAACTCCCTCCCCACTTCCAAAATTTTACACTAAGTCGAACTTCCCCCTCCTCTAAGCGGTTCCCCCGCAAGCCCCCCATCCCCCCCCCCCCCGAAAATGCTCTTAATAACCTCTACCCACAGAGCATATTTCTCCTCATGAAATCTCCACCACCACTTCCTGAGAAGCCCCCAATTTAAATCCCTCAACGACCCAACGTTAAGCCCTCATCTTTTAAAGCTCCCCAACACCCTATCCCACTTAACCCAAGCCACCCCCTTTGATTTATTCGGATCCTCACCTCCCCCCACCCCTTTTCCCCAAAAGAAATTTTTTCTCACACTCTCAAGA
Organism: Arctium minus; assembly: GCA_954870635.1. Lineage (NCBI taxonomy): Eukaryota > Viridiplantae > Streptophyta > Magnoliopsida > Asterales > Asteraceae > Arctium > Arctium minus. The sequence continues at coordinate 64,343,882 of OX941096.1, forward strand.
GATTTTATCACTCCTTGCGGGGAACAGAACAAAGAGAAAAAGTATAACGAAATACTACTTAAAACCGAACGGACCAAAGTCCATCTTCCTCCGAACGAGACCGTTCTTGTCTTCCACTTTGCCAATTTATTTTTTACCTTATCGATTACCAATTTCCAATGATCAACTTTTTGCATCGACGCACCAACCGGTAACCCAAGGTAAGTGAACGGAAGGGTTTCACTACCACAACCCAAGCCTCCCGCCCATGCTTGTATTTCTTCGACCGCCACGCCCACCCCAAGAAGTTTACTTTTTCTCACATTCATCTTGAGCCCCGAGACTAGATGGAAGCACTCGAGTATCTTCATTAAGTTTTTTAAGTTAGAAAGTTTCCATTCGCCAAAGAAGACCACATCATCTGCTTATTGTAGATGAGAGATCAATATGACATCCCTTCCCACTTTTAGGCCTTCAAACAGTCCGTTAACCTTAGCTTCTTCTACCATCACATGAAGACCTTCGACTACGATCAAAAAAAGAAAAGGTGTGAGCGGGTCCCCTTGTCTCAAGCCTTTCTCCATATGAAATTCGTTGGTTGGGACGCCATTTATCAATACAGATACCTTAGATGATTCAAGGCAAGCTTTGACCCATCCTCTCCATTTTCCACCCTTCATCATGTCCAATAGGAAATGCCAATCCACCGTGTCGTATGCCTTCTCAAAGTCAACCTTGCAGATCATTCCTTTCCTCTTCATCTTTTTAAGATATTCCACCGTCTCATTCGCTATAAGTACCCCGTCAAGGATAAACCTTCCTTTTATAAAGGCACTTTGCTTTCTACTGATTATTTTTCCCACGACTATTTTTAGTCTTTCGGCCAACACTTTTGCCACAATTTTGTAGAAAATCCCAATAAGACTGATTGGTCTAAAATCATTAAGCTCAATTGGACTTTCTGTCTTTGGTATCAAAGTCAGGAAAGATGCGTTACACCCCTCACTTATCTCCCCCTTCTCCAAGACCCAAGAAATTGCCGACATCAAGTCACCTATTATCATTCCCCAGAAGGCTTTTATAAACCCAATTGTGAATCCGTCCGACCCCGGTGATTTTTTATTTCCGCACTCCTTGATCGCATTCCATACCTCATCTTCTGATATTCCCCTCTCAAGATCTTCCGCATCATCCGGCGATAATTTTTTAATACATTCCGACCGTAGTTGTGGCCGATCCTTCCACTGGTTTGAGAACTTGTCTTTGAAAAAGGCGGCTATGAATTCCTTTATTCTCTTTGGATCCTCCGACCACTCCGAATCTATGTTAACTCCCCGGATAAAGTTCCTCCTCTCTCTATATTTTATTGCTGCGTGAAATAATTTTGAATTTTCGTCTCCTTCTTGTATCCACTTTACCTTTGCCCTTTTTTTTGCTATGTCCGAGCTTTTTTCTTCCAACTCAAGCCATTTTTTCCGATCATCGATCCACCTTTGTCTTTCGGTCGAAGACAATCGATTTCCATCCGCCTCCTCTTCCCATTTTCGCACCGCTTCCCTCTTAGATACCAATTCTCTTTCTACTTCTCCCCAATTTGCTTTGCTCCATACTTTTAGTGCTTTCTTGACATTCTTTAGTTTATCTCGAAAGATACAATCCGATTTTGTTGATGTCACCTCCTTGGTCCATGCCTCCCGTACCAGTTCCCCCATACCCTCATCTTTTAGCCAGACATCAAAAAACTTAAAAGGTCTTGGATCAAGTCTTGACCTTGGTCGGTGAGCATAATCGGCGCATGATCCGACCATTTTCTGTCCATGACTTTAGCTCCCAATTTCTTCCACATTGCATCAAATTCTTTCGTAACCAAAAATTGGTCCAATTTACCATGTTTTTTTGCCATCGTCGCTAACGCGTGTGAACTTCTTTCCACCCATTGGGACATCAATGAGCTTGCCCCTTCTAATGAAACCATTGAATTCTTCCGTGCCTTTCACATTTACAACCGAATTTATCCTTTCATGTTCATTTCGGACTTCATTAAAATCGCCTCATAATACCCATATTATCTCCTCTCTTTTACAAAGGAGTTCTAATTTTCCCCAAAGCTCCAACCTATCTTTTTGTTTTCGCGGTCCATATACGTTGATACACCCTACTAACCCTTCTCAATCCTCCCACTTCCCAACTACCGCAATAAAGTTTTCATCATGTATTACATAATCACCTTGAAATGATTTTCTTTTCCAAACCATTATCAGTCCACACGAATTCCCATTAGCCGACACTTGAGCAAAGTCCCCATCTTTGATACCCCACAAATCTGAAATTAATCTTTCAGTTATTTCCTTCAACTTTGTCTCCTGCATCGCTATCAGACATGGATTTTCTTTTCTGCATAGTTCTTTTACCCAATCTTTCTTACATTTCGACCCCATTCCCCTAATATTTAAGGATAATATCTTCATAATTGAAACAAAGCAGACTCGACACATACCTCTTGATTTCTGATCATTGCCGTTTGTCATCCTCCTTGCTTCGCCCACTTTTCGATTTCCATGAAACTCCTAACATATTTCCAAACGCTTCCAAAGTTTCTTGGATGTCCATACTTCTGAGATCGTTGGAAAACGCCACTTTAGTCGAGTCAGAAATGGACCCTCCCCCCTCCTCGATTTTTTGTTTCCTGCTTTTTTTCCGCATCCCTCTTCAATCGATTTTTTCCTAGCTAATTGTTTCATGAAATGAAAACTCACCCGACCCCCTCCAAATCCAAGGTTTTCGGCCCTCCTTATGGTTGATTTCGACTTGCTAAAGCTTGAGGTTTTCTGCCTTTTCCCCATGCTACAATGGTGTTCTTCCTCAGCTCTCCCAATGCTCTGTCGAAATATATCACCACTACCAGGCTGTTGTACGACCGTCTCCCCTTTTGATAGAAACTCTTTCTTTTTAGCCCTACTAAAAACTGGCCCAAATTCTGAATTATTATTGCCCAAGTCAATGTTTATAGACCCACCACTTGTTGGCCCAAATTTTGCCAAGAAATCTCCCAGACCAACCTTTGTTTTACCCTTTTCTACCGTTGGCCCACTCATCTCCTTGTTCCCATCTGAGATTTTTGAATCCAACACATTACCTTGATCTTGCGCACTTCCCATAATGAAATCTGACACCCTAGATTTTAAAGAAATAAAAATTCGAAAATTTTGCAATATGACGGCTATAAATCGATAAACCTGGGTATATCAAACTTGTTATAAATAATCCCAAAGTATCATCCCGATAAAACGGGGAAACAAGTTATGAACTTAACAATGGATCAAATGAAGAATACACTAACAACCTAATAATCTAAATTAAATAAGAAAGATTATTATCGAGTGTTGCTATTCTTCCAAAAGTGTGTCCGTTATCCAAAATACCGGTCTATACATTTCCCAAAAAGACCGCTCTTGACCCCAAGGCCATCCACTAAGTCCTGACGAATCCCACCGGATACCTGACATGTTATACATGTCATTTTAAGAAAAAAATGTTAGGCTAAAGCCTAGTGAGATCAAACATTTGCAGTTAAATAATCGAACTTAAAAGTGAGTAAAAGAGTTTCATTTGTGACAATAATAATAATAGTAATAATAATAATAATGCTCATGAAATATAGCAAGTACCTCTTGGGTTAACGGGGGAGACCCGCTTACTAACACAAATGACGGAACACAAAAGTAAGCCATTTGATGAGTCAGTAAATCCAATACACAAATAAAGTACACGCAAGGGATGTCAGGCTCAGTGGCTTTAAACATACACCCACGAAAACTCAAGTTCAACCCCGAAGGGTCCTTACGTCGAGCTCCTCATCCAATATCGTAATACTTGAGCACGAAGGACTTATAACCCAATCCGATGTCTAACGTGCCTCGACGAGGGAAACTAGTCGTCCCAACGTCGGAACAACAATATAACAAATTACGGGGTCATGACTCCCAAATACAACAATTAAGCCAAATAATGCTCATAAGGCCCAACGAATATTCCCAACAATGGATATTATGCATAAATGACATGAAGGGTGATTTCCACCAAAACCATTTCCCATTGTTTACCAAAAGAGCACTAGTCAAAATATAAATGACCCCTTTGTATTTCTCAAATCCCAAAATACGATGTAAGCTAATATGCAAACTTATCAGCAGTTAACCACAAGTTTAATATTCCCAAATCCATAAATTTTACATAGTAATTGCCATCCATTTAAATGTAAGACCCAAGTATAAGTAAGCTAAAGAACATTATTGGGGTTCATAAACCTCCATTTCCCAAAAGTTATCACTAACCCTAATCTCTCCAAAAGTTAGGTTTAGCACAAATTTCATAAATCAAATATATGAAAGAGGAGATGTTTAGGTATTCAAAATCTACATTTGACATGTATAAAGTTTTGTAAATAGTGTATGAACTCACCAAGTGGGTTTTGAAGAAAACCCAAAACCCTAGGTTTTGACTCTTGGAGAAGATGAAGATGGAGATGAAGCTTCAAATACCGAATCATTGGATGGTGTACTTACACTAGCAATAAATGGTGAGAAAGATGGTTGGACCAACCCTAAGATGGATTAAATGAAGAGGGAGGGTTTGATAGAGAAGAATTGGGAGATAGAAATGAGAAGTTATGAATTTTGGGGAAAAAAACTCATTTAACCCGTGCTGATGTTTCTGCTGTCAAAGGGCACGACCCGTGCCACCTTTGTGAAGGAAATGGCACGACCCGTGCCAACTCTTCTGTGGCCCAGCACGACCCGTGCCATTGTTGTGAAGAAATGAGCACGACCCGTGCGCCCTGCAGACCAGAATACATGCCCCCTTTTTCTTCCTTTCTTCTTCTTCCTCGATTTCTCTCAAAGAACCTTAAATCCCAACATAAGAAAAGTTCCAAAATGAGGTGAATGCTACAGAGATTCCCAGAATTCGGGGTGTTACAATCCTCCCCAACTTGGGAATGATTTCGTCCCCGAAATCCTACTAGCCAAACAAATGAGGGTATCTACGCCTCATGTCTTCTTCCGCCTCCCAAGTCACATTGGTGCCATGGTGGTGTTTCCATTGAACCTTTACCATCGCTACCTCTTTATGTCGGAGCTTCTTAATTACCCTTTCCAAAATGGCCTCAGGCTCTTCGATACAACGGTTATCATCCACTCGAATTTCGGACAAGGGTATAACGCTTTCTTCTTCCGCTAAGCACTTCCATAAATAACACACGTGGAAAGTGGGGTGAATCCCGTCCATCTCCGGCAGTAAATCCAATTTGTAAGCTTGGAGTCCGATGCGCTCGAGAATAGTAAACGGTCCAAGGAAACAGGGACTTAGCTTCCCACGCTTCAAACCGGATCAAGCATTTTCAAGGAGACACCTTTAACATTACCCGATCCCCCACTTGGAACTCCACCGGTCTTCTCTTTTTGTCGACGTAACTCTTCTGCCGATCTTGTGCCGCTTTCAACCGTTCTCGAATTGACTTGACTTTGTCGGTCGTCTCTTGCACGATTTCCGGGCCGACAAACTGTTTCTCCCCCGCCTCTAGCCAACACACGGGGGTTCTACACTTTCGCCCATACAAAGCTTCAAATGGCGCCATTCCGAGACTGGAATGGTAACTATTGTTGTACGCAAATTCCACCAAAGGTAGATGGGTATCCCAATTACCGCCAAAGTCGATCACACATGACCTAAGCATGTCCTCTAGAGTTTGAATCGTCCTTTCGCTTTGTCCGTCCGTTTGTGGGTGGTACGCCGTGCTCAAATTCACCAGCGTGCCCAACTCTTGATGTAAAGCTCCCCAAAATCTTGACGTAAATCGACTATCGCGATCGGAAACTATCGACAAAGGTATACCGTGTCTAGAGACCACCTCGTCTATGTAAAGTTTCGCCAACTTATCCATTGGCAAGGTTTCCCGCACCGCTAGAAAGTGAGCACTCTTCGTCAATCGATCGACAATGACCTAAATAGTATCGTTCCCTCTCAATGTCTTCGGTAACTTGGTCACGAAGTCCATGGTAATCTTGTCCCATTTCCACTCGGGTATTTCAAGCGACTTGTAACACCCCGATATTCGGTTCAAGTTTATGCGGAAACCGGTATATTAAGGAAAAATAAGATATTTTATTTTGGAATTGAATCCTAGATTTTATAGTCTTGATGGATAAAAGATTCAATTACGAGTCCAACGGTTCTTTTCGAAGCAAAATCGGAGCTATAACGAAGAAGTTATGACCAATTCGGTATTTAACCAAATAAGAAGAAGAAGCAAATTGTTGGGCCCGTGCGCCCTCCTTCACTAAAAACGCACGGGTCGTGCGTGAGGAGCAGAAGCCCAGATTCAGGGTTAAATGAGTTTTTCCCAAATATCATTCATTTCAAGCATTCTCTCCCAAACCCTCCCTCTTCACCTACTTCTTCTAAGGTTCTTTCAACCACTAAATCATCACCATTCATTGCTAGAGTTAAGAACATCATCCAAGGTTTCGGTTTGGAAGATTCATCACCATCTCCATCTTCATCTTCTTCAAGTGTCTAAAAGCTTGATTTTGGGGTTTTCGTCTCCTACCTCATATTTTCTAGATTTTGGGTTGATAAGAGTATTAAATCATCATAGAAGGTTCTTCCAAGTGATTTCATTGAAGCATCCTTCAAGATCTTCATCTTCCCCAAGTGTTCAAGTCTAAGTTTTGGGTTTTCTTCTAAAAACCTACTTGGTGAGTTCCTACTATCATTTTACAAACTTTATACATATCAAAGGTTACATTTTGAACTCCTATATATCTCCATGGTTTTGGATCTAAGTTTATGGCATTTTGACCTAACTTGAGTTTTTGGGGATATTTTAGGGTTCCTAATCATTTTCGTGAAATGTAAAGGGTTTGATCTTATTAAAGTAAAATGGATATTTACTTGCACATTTATGTGATTTACCGGAATGAATGTATATAAATCTCATTTTGTGGTTTCATTCTTATCAGCAGTTAAACTTGAAAAAGGCATTTTGGTTGTAAATGTTTTTTGAAGCTATACGTTTAGCTTTGGTTAGTCACACATGTTATTGTGACAAGTTTAGACTATTACTAGTGGATCCCTAAGTTTTGAGTCGACTTATATTACATTATTGGAGGTTACCAAGTAATGTAAATGAAGAACTACATGTGCATTAAATTTTGAGGTTCTGGCCGTTAACAAAATATGGAACTACATGTGCATTAAATTGTGAGGTTCCGGCCGTTAACAAAATATGGAACTACATGTGCATTAAATTGTGAGGTTCCGGCCGTTAACAAAATATAGAACTACATGTGCATTAAATTGTGAGGTTCTGGCCGTTAACAAGATATAGAGCTACATGTGCATTAAATTGTGAGGTTCTATATGGTAACCAAAACGAAGAACTACATGTGCATTAAATTGTGAGGTTCTGGAAAGAAGGTTTATGACCTTATTTTAATGAATTTTATTCTTATCAACAGTTAACTTGGGAATGCCTATTTGAATGGTTTCCGTTTGAATGAAATTGTTTATATCTCCTGAAATTTATAAATTGTATGTTCTCACTAGGCTTTAAGCCTAACACTTTTTCGAAAATGATGTGTATAACAGGTTCCCTTAGCGGCAGGTCGTCAAGGGGGTTGAGTGAAGAGTTTGGTCTCTTGAGGAAATTTCTGGACGTTAGTTGATTTGGAGACTTGGTGTTTAAACCAATTTATTTATCATAGTATTGGGTTGACAACCTATGTAATCTAGATAGACTTGGTTTGGTTTTGGCTTGGATTGGTTTGTTGTCATTTTCCGCGCGTATTGGCAGGTTTTGTGAAGGGTCACGCCTTGCCCATTATTTTTGGATGGTTTGTCCTATTTATAGACGTTATATTGCGGAAATTTCATTTTCTAAATTACCTCAATTTTTAGGGTGTTACACGACTGAAGGCTCCCATAGGGTCGTTGATGCTCGACCTTCACTTGCGAACAAGTTACGCATCGCTCTACGTAATGAGCCACGTCCAATTTCATAATTGGCCACCAATGATGTAATTTCAAATCCCGATACATCTTGGTGCTTCCCGGGTGGATATAATACTTGGACTTATGCGCGCCCTCCAAAAGTAGTGTAACACCCGTAATTTTCGGTAAGTAAATGTCACCCGGATATTTCTGTGACCTGTAAACAGTGGGGTTTTGTTGGGGAAATGCATTGTTTAAAGTCCCTCGGAAAATTGGGAGTTTTGGCGTTGAAAAAGTCGAATTTTTGGAGTTCGGGGGCACCCGGGCGACTATGCCAGCGATTGTGCCAGAGGGCACAATAGCTTGGCACAATCGCCAAGGCTGAGAGCCCGCGGTACATCTCTAGCGATTGTGCCAGTGATTGTGCCACTGGCACAATCGCCTGGCACTATAGCCGCGCGTACCAGTGGATTAAATGTTGCGATTTTCACCATTTCTTCTCATTTTCTCATTTCTATCTTCTCCCCTTTTCTCTCCCAAACCCCAAAACCGAACCCTAACCTATTTTGGGGGTTTTTTCCTCCTCAAACCACATGATTACTCACCATCTAACTACTTGGGATCTTGTATCACAAAACCTCCATCTTCATCTTCCTCATCAAGTTCAACGGTTGGGAGATTGGGTTGAGGTGTTGGATTGGGTGTTCTCGGAAAGTCTCACCATCTTAAGTGGTAAGCTTTCTTGATATAATGTTATAAATGCTTCATTGGTGGTTTCTTAGTGTTTGGTATCTCAAATCTCGGATTTGATGGTCTCGGAGAAATTAGGGTTTTGACCTTGCTTGGGATTTTGGTATATAATGTTTGGAGAATGGTTCTAAATGGTTAAATATGGGTATTTATGGTTTGAAATATTTGGATCTAGGTTTTGGAAGGTTTCGGCTTGAGGATTCAAGCGGCCTTCAAAAGAGCTCGTTGGGTGAAATCTAGATTTAGCCTAAATCTAGCAAGGTGAGTTCAAGTTGATTTGTGAAAACGGTGTACATGCCAAAATGTTTATTTTAAAGTGTTCTACATGAAATGGTTAACTGCTGATAAGTTTTGAGTATTTTGAAGTAAAATATGTTTTACTTGGTTATTTGTCAAAATGTGAGTATTTTGATAAGTTTTCATTTTTGGTAAACTTGGGTTGTGTTAACCTCTTAAAATGCTTATATTGGGTTTTGAACGTTTCAACAACTAAATAGCATGAATTACGTATTCTTGGTGATTTTGTACAAGTAAGATCTATTTTATGAGTTATACATCTTTGACGATTATGTACAAATGAAGTCTATTTCATGTTACATGCATTTTGGTGTATTTGCATTTATAAATCATTTGGAAAATCTTGGTCCCAATACGTGTTGAGTTTTGGGTTAATCACGTCTTTGAGGTATGTGTCTTCGTATACGTCGTTTAAAGACATTTCATTATTTGGGGGACCGGTAATTGTTGGTCAAATGGGTTTCGAGCATTTTAGCTCGGTGTTGGCTTAAAAGAGTCTTGAGGACATTTGTCCGATTTTAATGGCTCGATGTGAAGTCCAATTTATGATTTACATGTTAAAGCATTTTATTGCATGTTATTGATAATTACAGACTCGAGTGCTTTAGTCATTCAGGGATAGTCATGTAATCTTAGACTGTGTTGCATTGGATCCATAGGCACATAAGTCAGTCTTATTTGATGGTCAATTGGGTGGTACGGGGTTGGACTCCGGGACTCATGGTTTATGACCTTGTATTTACGAGTAGGCACTAAGAGTGGTTGATTTCCGGTTGAGCTATTATGACTATGGGTAGTCCTCTGATGGGCGTTGGGACCTTCGCCATGTGGGGCAATGCCTTCGTTGTATCCCCCGTGTGCCGAGCCTTTGGCGGTAATTCTGGTGTTGTTCGCTAAGGTCAGTTATCTCTTCGGGTGAAACTTGTTAAGAGATTGTAGGGACACTTGGGCTTGCGTGTCGTGAAGTGTCGTACGATCAACGTTGTTTGAGTGGCATACTTTTGTGTTCCTCCGCTCTCAACGGATACGGGTATCCCCCGTTGTCGGCCCGCTGTATTTTGGATATTTTGTGAGTCCAAGATCAATGAATCCTAGAGAGAGAAAGTAGAGAGAGAGACTTGGAAGCGCAAAGTAATGTATTGAATGAATGTGCGTGAAATCTTACAAGGAAACAAGACCAAAGGGACTTAAATACCCTTGGTCAATACAATACAGTATATGACTTTAGACACAGTATTTGACCAAGACCTATAAATACAATGATTACTATAAAATCAGACTTAACAATCTCCCCCTTAGTAATCATTGGCGCTTTGGTCTTCAAAATTCATCTTCTAAATCAGCACGGACCATTAAAGCGACTTTATGAAGCTTTCTGACTTTTAAAGAAAAAAATTCTTCTCAGCATCTTTCAATTAGATTTGTCTTTGCTGCCTTTGACAAGTCTGGACCAGATTGGAATAAACTTGAACGAACAGTTGATTCATCAGCTTGTGCTCTAGACGACACACCTCTTTTGAAAGACCTTGAATGAACTGTGGTGGTCGGAGCAGGAACAGCAAAAGAATTAGTTGAAGCGGAGAGATTAGAATCTTTGAGCAAATCTTGATCAGCAGATAAACATTTGAGCTCTTTGTCTCTTATAACTTCTCTTAATTCTCCCCCTCATGACCTTGATGATCGGGATCAACTTGGTCATGCAAATGTTGGAAACGAGACAGCTTAAGATCTGCAAAATCAAAGAAACGGAGAAAAACAGGAGAGGTTTGCGCGTCACGCTGGTGGCGCAAAGTGAGGTTTGCGTTACACCAAGGTGGCGCAAAGTGAAGTTTGCGTTACACCAAGGTGGCGCAAAGTGAGGTTTGCGTTACACCAAGGTGGCGCAAATCTGACTTAAACTCAGAAAATTTTACCTTTTAAGCTCTTTGACTCCCCCTACACAAATGCACTAGATATGACAATTCAAGTTAGCATTCATATAAAGAAAATCAGATACTCCCCCTCAAAAACAGATATTATCATTAAGAAAATTCTCCTTTTTCACTCCCCCTTGAATAATGCTCAAACCCATTTGAAATATATTTATGAGAACACAATGAATGTAAACATCAATGTAGAAAGAAAAATATACTGAATATGTATTTAGAAAAAAATGAAATCAAATGTATGTGTTTGGATACAGAAACAAGTTTTATTGCATATCAAGTTAAGACATGTTCAGTTTCAAAAACTTTCATCAATCTATTCAGTGTGCTCGCATGTGAACTTCGATTAGCTTCAAGAAAATGCAATTCTAAAAATATAATAGAGAACTTTGCATGTAATCACACTAAGCCATAAAAAATTCAGACTTTCACAAATTTACAGGTTTATTGCAACTCAGAAATTTTAACCAAGTATTATGAGATGTGTGCTCGTTGGCATCTTTTAGTATTGTGCACCATGGCATCTTTACATGAGTGTGCTCTTTGACATCTTTTAAGCGTGTGCACTTTTGGCATCTTTTTAATCAAAAAGTTTATTAAGTAAAGAACATGCCGTAAACGTAACTTTCTATCTGACCCTATTGCAGGATTTGGGTCAGCCACTCCCAAACCAGTTGGCCTTAGGGGACTAGGTGTCAAGCACCCCTTGGAACTTACTTTCCCAGATCAGAAATTCTACATCGACACATCCTTAACCCATTCATACCAGTAGAACATGACTTTCGATCTGATTCTATAGAAGGATTTGGGTTCGATCACTCCCAGATCAAATGACCTTAGGGGACCAGATGACAAGCATCCCACAGAACTTACTTTCCCAAACCAGAAAGGTCACAAGTACAAACTTTCAAACTTAGAGATTTCTGATTTATAAAAAGTTAATAATCATCTCAAACACAAGGTTTTACATCTAAGTGCTTAGCCCATATTTTCATTACAATCCAAAATTCCGACTTTTTAGGTTTTCTAAGCATTGTAAACTATAAATATTCCGAATCACACAACTTTAAAGCAAAAACAAAAGTTACAAACATGTTGCTGACTTTTCGACTTTTGTTAGAACTTGAAAATTTATCCTAGACACACATTTTATTCAAAAGAAAAAAATTGTAAAACTTTTACTTTATAGAATAAAATTTGTAAAGGTTTAAACTTTTAAAACAACATGCCGAAATTTTAAAAATAGAAATATTTGATCGGCAAGTTTATATTCAGTTGAAACAAAATATTATTCAATAATATTATCATTCACACAATGTAAAAATGAAATTTGCGTCTCATTTGAAAAAATTGGGTTGAACAAAATCAGGAGATGAAATGAAATGCTCAGATTCTTTAAAAACATTTGAGAAAACTGGAACAACATCATTATCAGATATAAATGCAGCGGAAAAGAATAGATGCACTCACATTTTCTCATTAGTCAGAAGCTTAATGCTTTGAAGAACGAGTCCTAGATTGATTTGTCTAGAAGTCGTAGTCGTTGAAGCACGGGTTCTGAGCTGAAGTACTCAGAAGCCAACTTCTTGACATTTAAGACCGGGTTTTGAACTACTGTGTTCAAAAGCCATACTTTCTCTTATTCCCCCTTAACATGTGATGCCTGCAACTTTAAATCAGATTGAGACTTGGGTACCCAATTGAACTTGGGCCCGTGTTTGTTAGTTGCAGTTCGTATGGATAAATATTTATAATATTTGACACTTAAAGCATGAGTAAGATGATCAGAATGATAGGCACAATCATCAGAAGAGAAAGCATAATCATCTGAACTAGAATCATAAGAAGAATAGAATCATAATCATCTGCTTCCTTGACTTGCTCAAAGTCTTATCTGAAAGATTAGAATCGGAAGAATTAGAACTGTCAGTAATAACTATATCTTGTTTCTTCGACTTCTTTGACCGTCTTCTTTTATACTTTGGTTTATAATATTGATCATTGAGTGTAAAAGAATCATTAAAAATTTTAGATGAAATATTTAAATCAGAAGAAATAATTTTATCTAAGCAATCAATCTGATCAACTAATAAATCTGAATTTGCCTCGGAGTCTGAAGAATTTTGAGAAAATATTTTAAAATTTGAAACTTCCTTTTTATTTTCCTTAGAATCAGAAGAAATGTTAGAAATAGAATCTGATTTTGGAGAAAATAATTTTTCTTCAAGACTAGATGTTATGAAAGAAAGAAAAATATCAGATTCAATTTTCTTTAAAATATTTTGATCTTCTATCTTATCTTCAAGATCGATAATTTTACTTTCTAATACTAATGGAGGAGTATATTTCTTAGAATCATAAATGATTGGAGAAATATTTTCCTTATCAGAATTAGAAGCATAAACATCAACAAAGTCATCAGATATTGAAGATTTGACAGAAGATATATCATTTAAAACTCTTCTTCCTCTCCTTGATTTTTCAGGAAAATATTTTGCATTTTCGCTTGTGTAAACAAAAGGAATTTCATTTTTCTTGTTATTCATCCTTTTCTCATTTTCGAGTTCTAACACTTGCTTCTCATTCATCCAATCAATTTTAAATTGAGAAGCATAATGAGCAAGAGTCAGATAATCGTATTTATATAAAGTTGGGGATTTTTCAATAGCATTGTTTAAACAATGAGGATTTTCAAAACCAAGTCCCCACCTTTGTTTTAAAGCTTCTTCACTCCTAGGTTTGTTCAGATTGATTTCTTCGATAAAGCTTTTCTTCTAATTTATTTATTTTATCTGAAAAATCATCTTTTAAATTAGTCATAGCCGTCAAAGATTCAAGATAAGTCTTATTTGAATTTTCCAAATCATCCAATTTCTTTTGAAAGATGTCTTTTGTATTTTCGAAAATAGATTTTTCATCTTTCAAAGAAATCTTCAATTTGTCAATCAAATCTGACTTTTCAGCATTTAAATTCTTTTCAGATATTAACTTAGAACACAAATCAGACAAAGCAATAATTATGATTTTCATCTGAGAGGTAATAAAATTGTAATCAAAATCAGTATATACCTCATCTTCATCCGTATCAGAATCGTCAGACTGATCATCTCCGACCAAGCACATATGAGCGATCTCTACGTTTGCTGCTTCATCGTCAGAGTGATCTAGCCAGAATTCTTCTTCTGCTAGCAAAGCTAATCCACTCTCTCTTTTCTCTGCCAGTTCCATTTTCTGTCTATAATATGCCGAATTTCTTACCTTCTTCACTTGACACTCCTTTGAGATGTGACCCGGCTTTCCACAGTTGTAGCAAGCAACAGTCTTTGGCTCGGGTACTTTGGATTTAGAACCGGAAGTGAAGCGAGAAGTGTTAGAACCCGATCTTGATTGGAACTTTTTCTGATAATGCTGGGAGAGAAGGATCATCGCTTTCTGCAAAGCCTCACCATCATCATCAGTTGACCCGTTGTAAGCATTATCATACAACGCTTTTTCAGCCATTTGGCTCGTGAGGAGTGCAACCGGGTCTATTGACTTCTTGTTCTTTTTCTCCAGTTTGGCCTTTTTCTCTAGCACCAAGCACTCATCAGTCATCAGAATCTCGTATAGTTCCTGAATCTGCATTATAGAAATCCGAACATCGTTCCTCAGTCTGTGACATGATTTGTTCCATTCAGGCTGAAGAGCATTAAGAAATTTCAGATTCGTCTCAAGCTCTGTCTTGTTCACATTTATCTTTCGCAGATCATTCAGCACTGCACAAAATCTGTCGAAAACACTCTTTATAGTCTCACTTTCTTTGGCCTTGAACTCCTCAAAGTTGTTCATGAACCGAGTATGTCGGAGCTGAGTTGCTACCGAAGAACCAAGCATGATCTTTTTCAATTGTGCCCACAACAAATTTGGATAATCCTTGCAATGATCAACCCGGTTGTAGACAGAGTTTGATAAAGCTAGCATCAGATTAGCTTTCAGCTCTCGATCATCTTTCATTCGTGAAGCCTCTTCAGATGTTGGAGGAGTCTCTTTATTAGGCTTTACGAAAGGTACTTCAGTTAGAGACTTCATCATGTTCTCTCCATTAGCTTGACGCTCGATGAAGTTCAGAAATCGATCTTGCCATTGAATGAATTCGTTTTCATCGACAAGAACTGGAGGACGAGTTTCAGATCCCAAGGACATCATCAGATCACTTGTGTAGAACTTAGCTTGAAAGGCAAACTTTGCAGAATCCATAACAGACAAACTTAAAAAAAATTCAAGACTCTTTTTTTTTTTAAAGTTTGGACAGATATGGCGCAAACTAGAGGTTTGCGAGAGAGGCAGGAGACACAAACTGAACTTTGCATGATGCGAAGAAGACGCAAACTGAAACTTCTCGTGAAACGCTGAAGACGCAAATAAGACTTTGCGTGAGCAAGCTGTGGCGCAAAAAAGCTTTGCGTTATGAGAAGGAGACGCATACCAACTTTACGTGAATAGCGGGAGACGCAAATTGAGCTTTGCGTTAGTCGTTAAAGACGCAAAGTAAACTTTGCGTTAGTCCTTGAAGACGCAAAGTAAGCTTTGCGTTATAGGAGGAATACGAGAACTTCACTTTGCGTGACTAGCTTGTAACGCAAACTGAGCTTTGCGTGACACAGATGAAGCGAAAACCTGAAACAAACTGAAAGAAAATTAGGAAGATCAAGCATAGAACTGAAGAATTCGTGCAAACATAATGATGAACTCGCGCAAAGTAGAGATCTAGCGCAAAGTTCACAAAATCAAGAAAACATTGCAGAAATCGAATGCAGACATGAAATTAATGAAACATTTCACACTCAATTTGAATAAAAACACTTTTCTAACACAAATCAATGAACAAACTCGATCAAAAACACCAAAATCATGATTTCGAAAATAGAACAGTTCGTGAAAGCTCTTTTTCAGAAAATTCGAAAATTTTCAAAATTAATCTTCAAATCATGAAATTCTTGAAAAGTGATGTGAATATAAAATGATCCTCTACCAAAAACGAATTCAAAAAACTGATTTTCAAAGAAATTTGATCAAAAACACAACCGAATTTGATGAAAAATCAAGAAAACGAGATTTTCTTGAAAAAATCAAGAAAATCGATCAAATTTTCGATTTAATCAACAAATTCAGTAACGAAAAACAATCTCTCAATTCTCTCAAGATTCAGATTGGCTCTAATACCAATTGTGAGTCCAAGATCAATGAATCCTAGAGAGAGAGACTTGGAAGCGCAAAGTAATATATTGAATGAATGTGCGTGAAATCTTACAAGGAAACAAGACCAAAGGGACTTAAATACCCTTGGTCAATACAATACAGTATATGACTTTAGACACAGTATTTGACCAAGACCTATAAATACAATGATTACTATAAAATCAGACTTAACATATTTAATTGTCCATGCTTTTATATTTGGATTTCATTCCACTTTATAGTCGTGTGAGTATTAAGCTTCAGTTTCAAGTTTTAATGGCGTATCATATAAATATGGATTGTTTTCCGTTATTTAAGGGTCGAGTATTATGTCCCACCCGAGTTTTTGGGTGTTTTGGGCTATGAGGTATTATTTACATTTTAGCACATTTGAGTATCGAACTATGACCCCGTTTTGGGTGAGTTGCGGGTTGCATCGTTCTATAAGAAATGCATGTTTGAGAAACATTGTCTTTAAAAGTGTATATTAAGGAAAATGTGTCGTTTCCATTTTGAAGTAAAACATTTCGAAGGATCTTGCTTTAAACTGAATTCCTTTCTTTTAAAGATATATTCATTCATGTTAAAACTCTTGAGCTCACTAGGCGTTAAGCCTAATCTTTTTATTTGTCGGCATGTGCATCAGGTTCCTTTCGGAGGTTCGATTCTAGCAGTGCTTTGAAGAGTTGAGCCTTAGCCTTACAAGAGTGAGTAGTCGGTGAAGTCTTCCGCAGGTTGGAGTTAGTAACTGTTATTGGGTTTAGTAACACCCGTCCTTTTCATAGAGTGAATGTATAGGATGAACGTGTGCGTTGAAATTAATTCTAAATTTTATGTTGTAGTTCGAAGTATTTATTGATGTATTTAGAAAAATTTTATAAGTTGCTATCTTCAGATTTAAGGGTGTTACAAGTAGCCCTCGACAACCACCAAACTTCGGTATCCAAACTCGCCCATTGAAACATTTTATTCCCCGACTATCTTCGGTCAACAATAACCGTTGTTTGGTCATCACTTCATCCTTGAGGTTTTGTTCCTTTAATGCCTCGGTTTGCGACCCTTTACTCCTTTCCATGAGGCTCGACACTAACTCGATCCTTGCAAGTTTGGCTTGAAGTCTTCCGCTATACTCTTTTCGACTCAACGCATCGGCCACCACGTTTGCTTTACCCGAGTGGTAGAGTAATTCACAGTCGTAGTCCTTAAGTAGCTCCAACCACCTTATTTGCCTCATGTTGAGTTCCTTCTGATCAAAAACATACTTCAAACTCTTGTGATCCGTGTACAAGGTACACTTTGTGCCGAAGAGATAATGCCGCCATAACTTTAATGCGAACACTACCGCCTCCAACTCCAAGTCGTGAGCAGGGTAGTTCTTCTCATGCACTTTCAATTGTCTGGATGCGTACGTGATCACTTTTCCTCTTTGCATGAGCACACATCCAAGTCCCATTTTGGACGCATCACTATAGACCACAAAATCCTCCGATCCCTCCGGCAAGGATAAGATCGGAGCCTCGCATAACTTCCTATGTAAAGTCCTGAATGTTTCCTCTTGCTCTTCAGTACACAGAAACTTTACATTCTTCTTGGTCAACCTCGTCAACGAAGAAGCAACCTTGGAGAAGTCTTGTATGAACCTTCGATAATACCCCGCCAAGCCTAGGAAGCTTCGAATCTCGGATGGACTTTTGGGTGGTTCCTAATTCATCATAGCTTCGATCTTGGCCGGATCCACCTTCACTCCGTCTTTCGTAACTACGTGCCCCAAGAACTGCACTTCCTTCAACCAAAACTCGCACTTAGAAAACTTTGCATATAGCTTCTCCTTTCTCAAGATCTCCAAGACGTCCCGAAGGTGACGCGCATGATCGGCTTCATCCCTTGAGTAAATAAGGATGTCGTCAATGAACACGATGACCGACTTATCTAGGAAGGGTCGGCACACGCGGTTCATTAAGTCCATAAACACCGCTGGAGCGTTCGTCAAACCGAAGGGCATCACTAAGAACTCGTAGTGACCATAACGCGTCCTAAAAGCAGTTTTCGGAATGTCCTCCTCTTTGACTTTCACTTGATGGTAACCCGAACGGAGATCGATTTTCGAAAAGCAACCCGCTCCTTGAAGTTGGTCGAATAAATCATCAATTATAGGGAGTGGGTATTTGTTCTTCACGGTTACCTTATTCAACTCCCTATAATCGATACACATCCGCATAGTACCGTCCTTTTTCTTCACAAATAAGACCGGTGCTCCCCAAGGCGAGGAACTCGATCTTACAAACCCCTTCTCCAAAAGGTCTTGCAATTGGCCCATCATTTCCTTCATCTCTGACGGGGCCAAGCGGTAGGGAGGTCTAGCTATTGGCGTTGCTCCCGGTGTCAGATCAATCTTGAATTCAACTTGATGGTCGGGTGGTAAACCAGGCAAGTCGTCCGGGAATACGTCGGGAAACTCCATTACCACCTCGACATCTTCTAGCTTCTTCTTCTCGAGTTTGGCATCGATAAAATATGCCAAAAAGGATGAGCATCCTTTCGACAAGCACCTTCGTGCTTTCACCATGCTAATGATTGCAACTTCCCCCTTCCGCTTCTCACCGTACACGGTCATCGCATCACCATCCGAAACCGGAATTTGGATCAACTTCTTAGCACACAGGATCTTAGCGTGATTAGACGACAACCAATCCATACCGACTACAACATCAAATCCTCCGATGACCATAGGCATTAGATTGATCGGGAATTCTCTTCCTTCAATTTCGAGCTTGCAATTTCTTAGAATGTCCCGAACCACTACTTGATCACCATCCGCTAGTTCTACCACTAACGCATCCTCTAAACTAGTAGTGGGCATGGATAGTTTTGGGCAAAATAAACTTGACACAAACGAAAAACTAGCTCCCGAGTCAAAAAATACACGTGTAGGTACGGAGTTTAGGAGAAACGTACCCGACACTACGTCCGTCGATGCCTTCGCCTCCTCGGTGGTCATCTGAAAGGCTCTCCCCGTCGCTTTCGGGGTATCCACCTTCTTACCTCCGCTAAAGCTTGCCTTTGCCTTCGGGCATTCACTCCGGATATGGCCCGGCTCCTTGCACTCGAAACAAATTCGCCCCTTGACTGGACAATCACGGAAATTGTGGTCGGGCTTACCACATTTGAAACACGGTTCAGGCCCCGAATTGCAAGGGCCGGTGTGCTTGCTTCGGCACCTTGAACACCACGGAGAATCCCGTCTAAGACCATTTCCTCCTTGATTGTTGTTGAAGTGTTTTGACCTCTTTGAAGGTGTGGGACCCCCTTCCCACCTTCTTTTCTCGACTAAACCGCTCCTCTCCACCTTACTCGAGCCATAAGAGTCTTCCACAAGTTGTGCTTCTTTTATTGCCTCTCGAAGAGTAGAGGCCTTGGACACCCAAACCATATTCATCATCTATGTAGGCAAACCTTTGATGTATGCCTTGATCTTCTCTCTTTCGGTGGGGACCAGATGTCCCACCAAACCTAGCTTGTCCATAAACAACTTTTTGTACTCCTTCACCAACAAATTCCCCTTCTTCAATCCCCGAAACCCATTGATTATCCGATCCATAGCTCGTTCGTTACAGAATTCTTCCATAACCTTCTTCTTGAAAGTCTCCCAGCTCAGTTTGGCCAATACGGTGGCCTCAACGGGAGTGGAATATACATTCCACCATGTGAGGGCGGCCCCTCTCAGCATTTGGGATCCGAATACAGCTTTCTGACTTTCCCCACACTCGCTTGATCGGAAAGCCTGCTCCATCTCTCTTATCCAGTTCATGCATGCCACCGGGTCGTTTGTGCCCTTGAATTCCGGCGGTCGGCATCCGAGGAATGCCTTAAAGGTACAAACCCTAGACGTTTGCCTCACTTCTGGGGTTGGGGTTTCATTAGAAGGAACTACGGGTCCCGTACCCCCGGATCCCGCCATTACAACGTTCTCCGCCACCGTCTCATGCCTACGTTGGTTAGCATCTCGATCATCCAAGAGTTTTAGAAATACTTCTTGTTGCTGAGCCATAGTTGCATTCATTGCCAGCATCATCCGCTCCATCATTCTTGTTTCCGGAGTTACCTCCTCCATAATCGGATGAGTTGCAGCTATGTTACGTTGGGGTATGTGTCCCGGTCCTCCACCCAAAACGTTTATAAAAGGTGGGGGCAAATCAACATTCGTCACCCTTGATGATCAGCCGTAGATGTCGCTGTATCCTGCTCTTCTTGTCGGTTACGGGTACTTACCATAGTCTGCCACACATGCGAGAATATAGGTGAGATAAGGCTATACAGATAAAAACAAGGAAACGTACTACCACATTCATTAATTATCATAACAAGGGAAAACAAGGACAATCACGTAAAACATCCTCATAATAACGTTAGCTAGGCGAAATTATGAACATGCGATACATAAGAATTTTCATTCCCATTATCACAACTCTCAATTTGTGTAGTTTCCGTCGACTCTAAGACCATCCTATCTTAAGAGTTCTACCCAATCTCACACAATCATAGCCTAATTCCACAACTTAAGTCTAGGTATCCTACATCCATACCTAGTTCACTTAAACTAATGCTCCGATACCAACTTGTAACACCCTAAATTTTAAAGAAATAAAATTCGAAAATTTTGCAATATGACGGTTATAAATCGATAAACCTGGGTATATCAAACCTGTTATAAATAATCCCAAAGTATCATCCCGAT
This sequence comes from Arctium minus, assembly GCA_954870635.1. NCBI lineage: Eukaryota > Viridiplantae > Streptophyta > Magnoliopsida > Asterales > Asteraceae > Arctium > Arctium minus. Next base: position 64,364,774 of record OX941096.1, read on the forward strand.
AAAATGGGGAAACACGTTATGACCTTAACAATTGATCAAATGAAGAATACACTAACAACCTAATAATCTAACTTAAATAAGAAATATTAGTATCAGGTGTTGCTATTCTTCCAAAAGTGTGTTCGCTATCCAAAATACCGGTCTATACATTTCCCAACAAGACCGCTCTTGACCCCAAGGCCATCCACTCAGTCCCGACGAAGCCCACCGGATACCTGACCTGTTATACATGTCATTTTAAGAAAAAGTGTTAGGCTAAAGCCTAGTGAGATCAAATAGTTGCAGTTAAATAATCGAACTTAAAAGTGAGTAAAAGAGTTTCATTTGTGACAACAATAATAATAGTAATAATAATAATGCTCTTGAAATATAGCAAGTACCTCTTGGGTTAACGGGGGAGACCTGCTTACTAACACAAATGACGGAACACAAAATTAAGTCATTTGATGAGTCAGTAAAGCCAATACACAAATAAAGTACACGCAAGGGATGTCAGGCTCAGTGGCTTTAAACATACACCCACAGAAACTCAAGTTCAACCCCGAAGGGCCCTTACGTCGAGCTCCTCATCCAATATCGTAATACTTGAGCACAAATGACTTATAACCCAATCTGATGCCTAACGTGCCTCGACGGTGGAAACTAGTCGTCCCAACGTCTGAACAACAATATAACAAATTACGGGGTCATGACTCCCAAATGCAACAATTAAGCCAAATAATGCTCATAAGGCCCAACGAATATTCCCAACAATGGATATTATGCATAATGACATGAAGGGTGATTTCCACCAAAACCATTTCCCATTGTTTACCAAAAGATCACTAGTCAAAATATAAATGACCCCTTTGTATTTCTCAAATCCCAAAATACGATGTAAGCTAATATGCAAACTTATCAGCAGTTAACCACAAGTTCAATATTCCCAAATCCATAAATTTACATAGTAATTGTCATCCATTTAAATGTAAGACCCAAGTATAAGTAAGCTAAAGAACATTATTGGGGTTCATAAACCTCCATTTCCCAAAAGTTATCACAAACCCTAATATCTCCAAAAGTTAGGTTTAGCACAAATTTCATAAATCAAATATATGAAATAGGAGATGTTTAGGTATTCAAAATCTACATTTGACATGTATAAAGTTTTGTAAAGAGTGTATGAACTCACCAAGTGGGTTTTGAAGATGTTGGATAAAGTAATTGTATTCAAGATTAAAGTTAATAAGGGGGTCTAATTTGTAATAGTGTTTAATACCTTAGGAGGTATTTTAGCAATAAGTTAATAATAATTAGGTCATGTTGACCTAGGTATAAATAGGTTTTATTTATTAGTTTTAGGGTTAATCCTCATAATCTTAATTATTGTAGAGGATGCCGTATTTTCTCTCTGTATTGTACGCATCAAGGTACCAAGAACACACACATGCTTTTCATCTGATTAATCAAGGGATCGTGGTATGTTAATTTGATTTATTTATCTCTTGATATTTATTGTGTTGTGTTAATTTATCAACTAGTAATCTGGGTTTAACAAGTGGAGCCAAAGAATCAAGATTTTTTGGATTAAACAGTATTATCGACACCTTATCTGTGTGAAAATCGATTCTTCGATTTAAAGAGTTTTTGAAGCTGAAAACCATTGATTTAGGTGCGTTTAGTGTTATAGAACTCAATTATATTGCTTAATTGCATTTGAAAGCATAAATCGATTAACTTTTGATGATTTTTGAGATTATTTGTTTATGAACTGTCAAGTACTGCTTCATTCAAATTGAGTGATCAAAAGTTGTTTTTAGGCATTGTTTTGATTGGGTATTGATCGATATGTGTTTGTGGATAGATGGTATGTTTTTTTTTTAGTTTTAATCGTTGGTTGTGCTTCCTGGACTGAAAATTGAGTTCTGGGTCGAACTGTTGAAGAACACGCCAGATTCCCAGTTTGCGCCAGTCCCTCTTAGCGCAAAAGTGTATTTTGCGCCACCCTCTGTTAGCGCAAAACTTAGTTTGCGCCACCTTCTGGTAGCGCAAATTGACTTTTGCGCCAGATCCATTTAGCGCAAATCTTCTTTTGCGCCAGGTTTTATTATTTTCACTTTTTCAGTATTATTTATTTGATTTTATCTATAGGTGTTTTATATTGTTTGCGAATTCTGCATTTGATTATTTTTGGAAATTTATTTTTCTGAAATTTTTTTAGTGTAGTTTCTATCCAATTCTTGATTCTAAGATCTTACAAGTTGATTTAAGTTGTACAGATATCATCATGCCTTACATAGACGAGAAGGGAATACAGTGCTGACCAAGAGAGATTGTGCTTTAGCATATATGCCAGAGATTCCAGCACTAGAAGCTGAGAATGAAAATCTGAAGATTCAGAACTCATCTCTTCTTGATCAAATTAATAAGTTGAAAGATGATAAATGTTTAAAGAAATACTTTGTTTGCTCAGACTGTATCTCTAACTCAAAGATTAATTTTGCAGGACTTATTGAGTCGAAAGAAAAGGAGATCTTAAATATTCAAGCAAAGCTAAAGAGATCTGAAAGTCTTAATTCAAGCTCTACATGGTCAAAGAAGGAGTTAATGCAAAAAGAGCTTGGTGAGCTTAGAAGAAGAGCAAACACTGCTAGTGAGACATCTGAAGGGCTTAGAAAGACAAACTCTCGAATTTTTGCTGAAAGGGATTCTTTGAAAGATAAAGTCTTCAGTCTTGAGGTTGCGATTAATATGCTGAAAGAAAAGGCAACCCAAGAAAGAAACAACACAAAAGCTCAAGATGAGATGTTGAAGATTGAGAAAGAAAGAAAGAAAAGAATTTGCTAAGAAATTCTCTGATTTCTCAAGAAAAGCTTTTGAAGAGAAGAAATCATTAGAGCTTAAATGTGTTAAGCTTTCTCAACAAGTTTCAGACTTTGAGAAGGTTATCATTCTTGAGAGAGAAAAGGTTGAGAAAGAGAAAAAGATAGCTGAGCAGAAGAATGTAAATATAGACTTTTCTAAAGAAAAGAAAGATCTAGAGACTGAGATAGCTAAGCTGACAAAAGAGCTATCTGAGTTATCAACAAACATTCAGAAGGAAAAGAAGACGAAATCTGGATTGCAAAAGAAGTTTGATCTGATTGAAAAGGAAAGAAACATTTTATCGTCAAAGATAAATGAACTTGAAGAGATCGTTTTCAAGGAGAAGCTGACTGAGCACAAGACGCCAGAGTCAATAGCTCAATCACCGAGAGATGATCAAGCTGAATCAGATTGCTCAGTCAAAAAGGCTTCAAGTTCACATTTTTCAAATGTTTGTTATAATCCTTTATTTGACTTAGATGATGATCTTACTTCTAAATCTATTGATCAGATTCGTCCTTCTAACCTATTCTTTGATAAAAATGTTGATGGTTCAGGTAACTTCAAGAAGAACAAGTCTCAGAAGAAAAGATGATGGAGAAGGGAAGATGATGAGAAAGATAGAGGAAATTGGATCTGGAGAATTAAAAGATCTTCAGAGGAAAAGAAGAAAGAAGAATCATTTGTGCATACATCAAATGCAAAATGGAACTATGCCTCAAAAGGTAAAACTTTTGGCAAACCAGATCTAGTTTACACTGTAAATCAATTGATCAGGTTAGCACAAAAAAAAATTAGTTGTTCCTACTGTGCCTCAAATGATTTTGTAAGAAAAGATCATGTGAATAACCGGTATGGTTCTTATTTTATATCTCCCACTAGAACTGCAACTAACCCATTAGGGCCCAATTACCAGTGGGTACCAAAAGCTAAATATGTGTTGCAGGCACCCAAAGTTTAAGGGGAAGAAAGAACGATGACTTCTGATTACTACAGATAAGGACTCTTGCCTCATTGTCAAAAGGATGACTTCTAAGTACAACAACTTAAAACTCGGACTTCAATGTCAAAGAGTTTGACTTCTGAATTTACTCTAATCCTAGTAATTCAGAACTCGGTTTCATGATTAAGGATTATGCACATATTAAGGGGGAGCTTATATGCTTTATACTTTTACTGATGTATTTTCTGATTTTTCAGGAGAAGATTAGATATTATTCTCACCGGAGAATATGTAGAATGGCTCTTGAATGACATAGTTCAAGACCCGATCTTCATTGGTAAAAATGAATGATACTATTCTCACCGGAGAATAAGTAATCATGGCTTTTGAATACTTAAGTTCAAAACCCATACTCAAATGTTTTCTTCTGATAGGATGCTTAAATGATAACATCTTTTATAGAAGTTTTTGGTTTGAGAGGAAGCTAACTGTTAATACCTTAGGGGGTATTTTAGCAATAAGTTAATAATAATTAGGTCATGTTGACCTAGGTATAAATAGGTTTTATTTATTAGTTTTAGGGTTAACAATTATAATTGGTGATTAAGAGAGGCAACCATATTCTCTCTGTACGCACAAGAGGTATTATCTGTATTCACCAAGAACACACACACGGTTTAACTGATTATTCAAGGGATCGTTGGTATGTTAATCTAAATTATTTATCTCTTGATCTTTATTGTGTTGTGTGATTGTTCATCAACTAGAATCAGGGTTCAACAGAAGAAAACCCAAAACCCTAGCTTTTGACTCTTGGAGAAGATGAAGATGGAGATGAAGCTTCAAATACCGAATCCTTGGATGGTGCACATACACTAGCAATAAGTGGTGAGGAAGATGGTTGGACCAACACTAAGATGGAGTAAATGAAGAGGGAGGGTTTGAGAGAGAAGAATTGGGAGATAGAAATGAGAAGTTATGAATTTTGGGGAAAAAAACTCATTTAACTTGTGCTGATGTTTCTGCTGTCAAAGGGAACGACCCATGCCACCTTTGTGAAGGAAATGGAACGACCCGTGCCAACTCTTCTGTGGCCCAGCACGACCCGTGCCATTGTTGTGAAGAAATGAGCACGACCCGTGCGCCCTGCAGACCAGAATACATGCCCCCTTTTTCTTCCTTTCTTCTTCTTCCTCGATTTCTCTCAAAGAACCTTAAATCCCAACATAAGAAAAGTTCCAAAATGAGGTGAATGCTACAGAGATTCCCAAAATTCGGGGTGTTACAGTTGAGTCTTGGAATTTGGATTTACCCCCATCGAAGTTGTGCGCTGACCGTTATGTGTCTCCTTTGATGACCCTTCATCTCCACCGTCTCCTCTCACCATTTTCCCACTGACCGATGAGGTTTCCGGTGGGATTTCCGGTGAATCCTTTGATGGAGATTTTTGGACTGCATCACTTCCATCCCCATCCGCTCCCCGTATTTCTCCAGAGAAAATCCTCTCATCGACACGTTCTTCTTCACCACTCGATTCCTCACTCCATTCCGACGGGATGGACAAATCCCTCCCATCATCGTTGTTGTCCCAAGACTCCTCCCGTTCCTCATCATCTACTCGAAATTCTATCAAACTTTGGTCCTCTTCTTCCACCTTGATTACGTAAAATAGATGTCTCACTTTGATGCTTTTTAATTCACATATTCTAGACACCAGACCTGAACGTATTAGAGTGTTTCCATATATTACATTTGAAGAATTCACCAAGTTGCAATTTTTTGTTTTTAAAACTTTCCCCCAATTGCTCACAATCTTTATGAACGTTTCTTCTTTCCATACATGCAATAGAACTCCCTCAATTCTTATCCAAACTAATATGTCCGGTGCTCGAAACCCAATTGTCCGTTTCCTTAAGTCCTTAACCCAATGATGAATACCATGAACCTTGTTATCCACCACTTTGTCTCTTGCGTCCTTATACTCGAATTTTATCAGAATATTACGTCCTCCCACTAGTTTGATTCCCCCATCCACCCTCTTGTATGGGTTACATATCGTTTTTACCGCTTGTAAGCTATCCATTGATAGAAGTGATCCTACCGTACAATCTTGTAAGTACTCCAAACTCGTTCCATCTGGTTCCCATCTTCCTAATATATGTTGGTCTGTATCATCCTTGCTGGTCCCTTCACTTTTTCTTTCTCTCACCACATCAACGAACGTCCTGCTGCCATCAACCTTTTGTGCTGTTACACTCTTTAGTCCCCTCGAATCTGTTTTGTTTTTTCCGATACGATGAGTCTTTTTTAAAGTTTTTTCTTTGTCTTCATTGTTCGCGATAAACACTCTTAGTTTGTATGTTCCTATCCAAATCTGGTTCAAGGCAAGTTCCAACCCTTTCTTGTTCATCACAAATCTGAATCTCTCCCCATTGTTCATTCGTTTTCTGGCCATGTAGATGTCTGATACCGTCCCATATCTCTTGAATATTCTCCATAGGTCAGCCACCTCCCAATTTCTTGGAAAGTTGAAGAACAAGTACGACGTCTAGTTTGAAGATTTATGTCCGTTGGTTGTTCGGCTCGATAGTTGTTTGTTATACCTAGTCTTGCTCCAATGCCCCGCACCTCTCCACACGCTCGCCCTCTCTCGATCACTCCGCACTCTTTCTCTCCACTCTCTCTCACCCTGACCTCTCTCTCCCTCTCCCTCTCGTGACATCTCTCGTGGTAAGGTTATGATATCGAGAAAAATTCTCTCTATAAATGAAAAGGGTAAAATTACCATTTTGTTGATTAAAAGGTGTAATAATTGCATTTTTACAAATCTGTGTGTTTTATCTACTAAAAACACCTTTTAACAAAGAAACACTAAATTGTGACCAACGATCTTTAAAATGACCAAGGGTTTATTTGTTGATTTTTTATTAAATCTTGTATGAATAAAAAAAATATGCGTGGATTATTTTGCATGTACAGATTGAGAAAATTTTTGTTTGAGAGAGTTTTCTCATATATGAAAGAACCATGTTTTTTAATTGAAACAGACGAGTTTAGAAAAAAACTGCTTTCTAACCATTTTCTATTTCATTGAACCACTATTAAACAGTCATGTACAACTAAGTAACTAACCATATAAACTACGAGTTTTATTAAGCTTATTAAGCAACTAATAAAAATACCCTAAATTACTTGTGTAAATCCAAACGAGCATAGGTGGGTTTTAATTTTTTTTTTTTTTTTTGTATTTTTAGGAGAATTAAATTATTTAACCACAATGCTTATTTTTACGACTAAATATTTAATATAAAAATAATGTAAAATTTTTAATAGTGGGAAAATTATTTTCCTTTTCTTTCCTTAAAAAAAAGTTAAATTTTTGACGGATCCAAAAAACAAACCTTTTTTCCAAAACACGGTTGACCCGACCCGAATCCAACAAGTGAATTCAAACACTAACATCGCCTATAAAAAAAGTACTCTCCCAAAACCAAATGATAACATAACCCCCAACAAGACCATCGGAAAATGGACAGTTTATGGCAGGAGCAGAACTCCGGCGGTGGATTTCAGTTGCCGGAGAGTCCACGGAAGCCGATGGAGTTCTTATCAAGGTCATGGAGTGATGCTACTCTTCATCAACTCTCAAAAACTCTGCATTCTCCGCCATCGCCGTTGATTTCTAAGTCGGTAACAACCGCTACTCTTACCGCCACAAATTCCTACGTTCCGCCGGAGAACAACACTGTTTTCGGCGTCGACGCAGCGGAGGAGTCATCGTCGACGACGACAGCGTCTTCGCTTTCCGGCACGACGTTTTCGTTCGCTTCTTCAGCGACTTCACAGCTCGTGCTTGAACGAATCATGTCTCAATCGGTGAGTTTCCGTCAAATACAATTCAATTTCAAGTTCAGGTACTTTTAAATTGTTTTTGTTATTCGTAGATCGGATCGTTTTCGCGTGTTTGTGAACAGAATCACAGATCACGCAATGGAGGTGATGGTGTTTTAATGCTTTTTGAATGATTAATTAATGGTGAATTGATAATTGGAGCAGGATATATCGCCATTAGCGTCAGGGAGGCTTTCACACAGTAGTGGACCATTGAATCCGTCGCACATGGAGGAAACCGATAGTCCACATATCTCACCGTCCGACGAGTACGACGACGTCGTTAAGGTATTACTTCTCCGTTTTAGTTTTTTTTTTTAAATATCCTGTTTCAGTTTCTCTGGCTTTTTGTCCTTATTTGATCGCATGTTGGAAACTATGTGCACAATATCATTACCAAAAGGTTAATTTAGTCGAATAACATTTGTAAGTGTTGCGTGTTTGGGATTGCTTATTAAAAATAACTTATGTTTTTTTGTAAAATAGTTTATTAACTTATGTGGTGTGAAATATGAGTTTTATAAAATGTGTTTGGATTAACTTACGACGGTACCAAAACGTAATAAACTAATAATTTATTTTTATGAGGTGTTTGATATACATATAAAATGACCAACGGGCTAATAAGTTGTTTTTTAACGGGTGTTTGAGATTGTTTATACATGTAAAACGACCAAACAGCCAATAAATTGTTTTTAAGGGGTGTTTGAGATTGTTTATACATGTAAAATGACCAAACGGCTAATTTGTTTAAAATAAGTTAATAAGTTAGAATGAAATGACTTATTAAAAGTTACTTATCACCGGTGCCAAACCACACCGGTATAAGTTAATAAGCAGTTTAAATAAGCAATTTCAATCATTCCCCTAAGTTCATTTAAGGATGTGAATTTTTAATTAATGGCTTTATAAACTTAAGAGAAGATTATAGATTTAATTAAACTCTAATTTTAGATTATATACCTAAAAATCCTTTGTTATTTAACCAAATGACCCAATAATAGTCTAACTTTAAAGAGGATATTTAGGTATATAACCTTAAATGAGATTTCAATTAAATAAATGACCTTAACGAGTATGAAGTCGTTTTTCTTTTAATTGGTCACTAATTTAATTAAGAGTAAACTATGATTTTCATCCTTGTAGTTTGTTATTTAAAAATAAAACATAATCTACCCCATCATCACTCCCTTGTTTCCTTTCACTTTTTTTTTCCTTACTTAACAACTAAAGTTTTAATAGCTTGTACAATGCTTTATCTATTTAATAAAAATGAAAAAAAAAGCTAAAATACCATATTACCTGCTAACTTAACGGATTTTTCTAACTTTATTAGCCTTAGGTGCGAAAAACAAAATGAAATGAAAACCACAATGACTTAAAAAGTAAGTTTTAAAACTAGAGGCGAAAATAGTTATAAACAACAAACTACATGGACGAAATCGTAGTTTGCTCTTTAATTAAAAACACATTAAGGTCATATTCCTAAATGATCCTATACATACTACTCTCTTCGTCCCAAAATAATTGTCCACAATGAAAAAATCACACAGGTTTAGGACTTTATAGTTATTACACTTTTTAATTAACAAAAGAACAAATTTACTTTTAATTGTAGAGAGAGAAATTTTCTCCACTTTATAATTAAGGGTAAAAACAGAAAAATTAACATTTACTTTTAAAAGTTGCTATTTATTTAGAAACAAACTAAAATAGTAATGTAGATACTTATTTTAAAACGAATGGAGTATTTAACAAGGGATGCATGCAATATGAATGTCATTTTAACTTTTAAGGGTATATAATTAGAAAACCATACGTTTAATTGAAAACTCCTTTAAAATTATTTTACAATTATACCATTAGGTTTGAATGCTGCTTTTTTCTAATTTGAACAGTAAAATGGAAGACAAACAAATTATTGTTAACTGTTTCGATTCAGAAGGGAAAGAAAAAAAAAGTGACACCTCCAACGCCCCTATAACTTTAACTTTATTATCCCTCCACACGACAAGGTTTCTTTTTGTTTTTGTGCAGCTTTTCTTTTTTGTTGTAATTTTTGACCGTCAAACAAGCTGTCGTTGTCTGTTGAATCAATAATAATATACAAATTTTTATCTGAAATACAGTTTTTGCGCGCCAACAATACACTGCAACCGTTGTTTGCCAACGGTCGGAGCGGGTACGGGGCGGGTGGGAGTAGCACCACCCCTGCCGGAAAGACCGTGGGGCGGTGGTTGAAGGAGAGGAGAGAGAAGAAGAAAGAAGAGACCCGAGCTCATAATGCGCAGCTACACGCTGCGATTTCGGTTGCTGGAGTGGCGGCAGCGGTGGCGACGATTGCAGCCGCGACGGCATCGGCGTCCAGTAAGGACGAGCAAATGGCAAAGACCAATATGGCGGTGGCGTCGGCAGCCACTTTGGTTGCAGCACAGTGTGTCGAGACTGCAGAGGCGATGGGAGCTGAACGTGAACACCTTGTTGCTGCTGTTAGTTCTGCGGTTAATGTGAAATCTCATGGAGATATATTAACTCTCACTGCTGCTGCTGCAACAGGTGAACTCTTTAACTTTTGCATGTTTGTTAACAACTTAATGAGACTCACGGTTTATTTGGCCAGTAATACAATGATTGTTTGGTAGTGGCTTAATGATAAAGAAATTAGCTTATTCATTAAGCTTCTAGGCGAGCTTTATGCAGAAAGTCAAGTTTTTTCTGCATGTACCACTCATAATTAAAAAACATGTTCTTCCGTCTATGAAAAAAAACATCCCAAACAAAAACCTTCACAATATATAAACTATAAAGACAGTTTTTATCTATACATGAAAAACCAACTGAACAGTTCTACTGTTTTATAAGACTTAAGTTTATTGGATCAAATATTTGTTCATACTATATAAAAAAGTGTTGCAATAAGTTGATATATGATGTTTTGGGAGTTTTAATAAGCTTTTTATGACGCTTTATTTCCAAATTGTCATATTAGTTTTTTATGTCATTTCTAGAAATATCCTATGAAAACATTTTTACATGACACTAGTCTTTATAAAACATTTTTCCAAATGATGTCATAAAATGACTAATAGAATGTTTTATTTTTAAAAATGTCCTAAAAACTTGTTAGGACGTCCAATGCGTTCTATCAACTTATTATAACACCTTTTACATAGGATGCGATATAATTTAGTCTTACAAAACAATATATTAGGACATTTAGACGTTATGTGAAGCCAATTTTGTGTATATTGACTATTGAGGGTGAATTTTGAGATTCAATTATTAACTGTGAGTGTGTTTCTTGTTTGGCCAGCTCTACGCGGCGCAGCGACGTTGAAGGCAAGAGCGTTGAAGGAAGTATGGAATATTGCAGCGGTGATACCAGTGGACCGAGGACTTAAAGAAAGCAAAAGCCAAGGAAATAGCAGCGGCTACAGTGAGCAGCTTCCGACTGAAGAGAATTTTCTGGGCATCTGTAACCAAGAACTCCTAGCCAGGGGAAGCGAGCTTCTTAAACGCACTCGTAATGGTAAGAACCACCAACTTAGGCCATGTTTGGTAATCAAAAATTACTTCAAGTAACGATTGTTTATCACCTAACAACCAACTTATTAGCCAACTAGTCTTTCAGTTAGTGGCTAGTTTTATTAGCCAACAACTAGCTTTTCAGTTGACGTTCAACAAAATAGATATTTAACTAACAACTAGCTTTTCAGCTAACAACCCGTATATTAGTCAATAACTAATTTTTCAGCTAATAGCTAGCTTATTAGCCTAACAACTAGCTTATTAGCCAACCACTAGCTTACTAGTAACATTTAGGGGATGTTTACTTACAGCTTAATGAGCTTGATGGTGTGGACAGCTTATTCGCTCAACCATACACTAGCGGCTTAATCGTTAAGCAAATGAGCTAAAATGGCTATATGGAATAAGCCGGGGCCCCTCACTTGTGCCTCACTCCCCATTAAGCCACCCCAAACAAATTAATACCAGAAATGCCTAAAAAGAATCTAACCCTCTCTCTTTGCCTCTCTCAAACCCATTGGTCTTCCATCCTATCCAGACAGACAACTTAATTCATACAGAGCTTAATGTAAAATAAAGTAAACAACCCCTTAGCTTTTCGGCTAACAACTAACTTATCAGCGAACACGAGTTTGCCAAAATAGCCTTTAACTGTTGTTGGGAAATGAAATGCAGGCGATCTCCACTGGAAAATCGTGTCAGTTTACATCCATCGAACGGGTCAGGTGATGCTAAAGATGAAGAGCAAACACGTTGGTTCTACCATCACGAAAAAGAAGAAAAGTAAGTGATACATAAAACTAATATCCTGGTTCACGGTGAGAAAAAAAAAGGTAGTAAACGTTAACGGATGGTTGCAGATGTGGTGTTGGAGGTGTGCAAGAACATGGCGGCATGGCCAGGGCGGCATCTGTTTGACGGTGGAGAAGAAAGGCGTTATTTCGGGCTGAGGACAATCGGTCGTGGGTTGGTGGAGTTCGAGTGCAGGACACAGAGAGAATACGATATGTGGACTCAGGGTGTTTCCAGACTTCTTTCCATTGTAGATGAAAGGAAGTCCACCAAGCAACCATAAATGGAACAAGAACAAGTGTGGAGGTAAATTGTAATAAACTTGTAAGCATCTGGTTTTGAATGCTCAAACTTAGCTTCATATTTCTACTTCTGATGATATAAATGCTAGCTCTGTATATTATATGTTTAGCCAGTACTAAAACCACACTAAACCAAACAGACCCAATATATCCCACCCGGAGGTGGGGTCCCTTTGGGGGATGACATATTCAGACCTAACCTCTACACTGAAGAGTATAAAAATTGTTTCTGAGACGACCCCCGACTAGTGAAAAGTGTGTGAAAGAGAGGAAAACACATGATAACGACATGACCAAATAAACCCAGTATATCCCATCCCACCCTGAGGTGGGGTCCCCTGGGGGATGATGTGTGCAAACCTAACCTCTACCCTAAAGAGTAAAACAATTGTTTCCGTAACCGACTTACACAACCTATCTTTATTTCATTTCACTTGACCAAATACACATAATTTTGGGTTTTTAATAAGTATCAAACTTGAATCTATCTTGGCACAAAAGCAATTAAGATTGTAACAAATAACAATTGTGATAAATGTTTGTTGCCAAATATGGAATCAATTCAAATATTCAACACTTGTGCACCAAACTCTTTTAAGAAGAATTAATACCTATGAAATGATGGTGAAGATCATGACCGTTCTAACTGTCGGCAGCTCTTAAAATGGTAAGCAATGAAATGAAAAGATTGATGATATCGAGGTAGAGAGCCACAGCAGCCCAGATGTACTCGTCGTAGGTGTATCGTTTGATTAGATTGTCGGTGTCGTAGACAATGTAGCCACAGAAGACGATGGCTGATAAACCCCCATAAACCATCACTGAAATCTTGCCCATAGGAAAGAAAATCTGCAAAGAGATCAGCAAATTAGTTGGAAACCGAAGCATGAAATGGGGCAAAAATGCATCAAAATGCAACGAAATGTGATTCAGTTTCTATTTAGTGTAACAAAGATTTTTTTTTCTTGATCAATAAAATATATTTGCAAAAAAATTCTATTTAATGTAACAAAGTTACAAACTTCTCTATTTTTTTACCCGATCTTGCAACATTTGATGACCTTATCTTGTAAACACGTATCCACGTTGTCAAATATCACAAGATCAACATGCTACCAATCAAAATATGTAGAAAATATAAAATTTTGAAACTTCATTATATCGATTATGGGACAAAAATTCTTCGTTAACTAAATAGGAACTAAACCAAACTTTGTTGCACTTCAATGCATTTTGCCCTCTTGAAATGAATGAATGAGATCATTTGAGTGGCAAACCACAAACCTGAATGAACGAAAACACAACAAGCACCATAACCGCACCGAACAAAAAGGGCCCCAAGAAATTGAAGTCGTAACCTCTCTTTGCCGCCCAAAATGTGAACAGAGTGAGACTCACGACCACCGTAGCCGTCAAAATAACTGCTTCCAAAATGACTTTCCCTGCACAAAATCAACCGATTTAGCAGCCTGTTATAAAATACTGGATGTCGAGTGGTTTGTGATGTTATATGATTTGTTTACACTTATTACAACCCCTCAGATGATATTTTTCTTTATGGCATTTCATCGAACGCCTTATCTTCTAACTACGGATGGTCATTTGTTACATATAAAAACTATTTTGGCGATGTAACATCTAACGTAACTCATTGAAGAACTATAATTCAGAACTTCTTAATTTCCAAATCCAACCTGGTTAGACCAAGAGAAGTGATCGACCTACTAAGCATTCGGTAAACGTCCCCTAACAAATCAATCCTAAAAAGAGCATTTCTTTAGAATTTTATGGTTTATCATTGACATGCTCTGGAATCCATCAGTTTTTTTAGCAATTCCTGGATAGAGAGTAAGCATAGAGATAACTTGAACTCATTTTCACAAAAATCACAGCAATCAAAACCCTCTAAATAATTCTTTAAAACAAAGACAAGCAATGCAGAACCCTCAGTTCAGCTTCCATTTGCCAAGTTTGTCCAAATTATTACTCACTTCCTTGCAAACACCCAAGTATAATATTTGAAACAAAGTGATTGTGATCATATCCTGTTGGTAATTTTAGTGAAACTATCGGTTCACTTTATGTAACTGGATTCAGAAGATAATATGGGTAGTTAGTTAAGCTATAACACGGGTAGAATGTGCTGAGTGTAAAATCTGTGTAAGCTAAATAGAACTCGACATCATTGGATGACGTCATATGGCAGGGTTCGAGGGGCCGTGCCCCCTTGCGGAAACCTCTACTATGGATTTTATGAAGAGAATGCTTGGGGGAAATGAGCTTCTGAATGTACTTAGGGGTTGTTTGGTTGGTTTTCCATTAAGTCCTGAATGGATAAAGCTCTATATCATTAAGCCACTACCAAACAGTCATGCATAGCTGATCGAATAAGCTGTGAGTCTCACTAAGCTCATTAAAGTTGCTAAAAACAGACTAAGTGAAATTCATAAGCCTCGGAGTATTGTTTAGAAGACTCTAGTTCTAAAGTGGTTCCGACTATGAAGCCTTCGGTCGGTGCAAAAGCAGTTAACCGCCCACTAATTATTCCAACAATCATTTACATTTAATGGGAGATTCTCAGCATTAATTTAGGATAAACTACAATGCACTATGTTTAAAAGGATAACGATTTATGCCAAAATTGACACATTTGAGATTATCCTCAAGTTGATTTCGTGGGCAAATTAGGATCGAAATACAAGGAAAACGAACTCTCAAGCAATCTCAAATTTTATCCAATTTCATTCGCTGTTTCTCTCTATTTTCTAGAAATCTCTTCAACATATCCAAAACACAAGGCAGATAAAGTTCTGAACAAATTATTAACAATCAACTTACCGCTAGTGAATGCACATGTCAAACCAACTGCGAATGCAAGAGTAATGGTGAAGATCCCAAGAAGCAGGTAGTTGACGGGATGACGCTGATAATAGTAAGACAACGGGCACAGAGCTGTAGATCACAACAATCATCAAAATTTTACAAACAATTAAACCAAAAAACGCAACAAAAATTCAAAATAAGATAGTTTGAGATCATACTGATGAAAGGAGCAATGATCAGAAGAATGTAACAAGCGAATCCAGCGTTAGAAGTGGTTAAAAAAGTGACGATAGGATGATACGTAACCACGACGGCACCGACAACAGCAGTGAGAAGTAATTGAACGGCGACGATTGAGTATATTTTACGAATAAACGACCACCGTAGCTCCGGTGACTCTAACATCATCGGATACAGCGGCTCGCTTGACCCCGATTCAACGTCGGTTTTCAGAAACGGTTGTTGATTCCACATCGTAACCAGATCTGATGAAATTTCAGCTGTTTAATCACGAATCGAGATCAAATTGAGGAATTAGGGTTCTGGATTCAGATATATTCAACGAATTCCTGACTTGGCGAAGAAGAAATAGAGTGCGTGGATGATAAACGAAACTTCTGGAGGATGAATCGAGGAACATCGATTAGTCAGCGCGTCGCACGCGCGAAGATAGAGGAGCGTACGAAACTTTTTAACTTTTCCGACTTCTCTTGCTCGTAATGGCCGGTTGATGTCTTTCCGTTCTCCGGTGGTTTCACTTTACCGATCAACTCGCCGTGAAATCTCCTCCATTTTTCTTTCAAAATTCGGAACAGATTCTTCGATTTGAAGATCGAAGAAGAGAATTGCAAACACGAATCATGAAATTGCTATGTTCTATGACTTCTATCTCGATCGAAGTTACTATTCTCCTGTGTGTGTTTTTCCGGCGAAAAGGCTCCGAGATTAGTTCAGGATTACAACCAATTTCATCTGGTTGGAGATTGTTATCGGAATTGCAACAACACACATGTTTTTTAAGGCGGGAAATGATGAAGGAAAATGGAAAATGAAACAAAATGGGAATGAGAACGAGAATGAAAATTTATTTTCTAGTTTAACCTGAAATGATAAAAGTAGACTGTTTTGGTCAACGACAGTGTAAGAAAAGATTTGGACTCTTGGGGGTGGTTTGTTTACCAGAGGCAACCTCTGAATCGTTAAGGGTGCGTTTGGTACACGGACATGACAGGACAGAACATGACAGATGTACAGCGTTTGGTACGACATGATATGACTGGACAGAACAAGACTGGACCGGTTAAAATGATCAATTTACCCCTGATGAGTTGTTTAGTGTTTTTTTATGAAATAAGAGAAACTAATGTCAAATAATCATGACTCCATACTAGAAAATACAACAACAAATCGAAGAAATAACATCAAACATTGATTTTCGAACATGAGAAGAAATTGATTTTCGAACCTGTTCCAACAGAAAGTTGATGCTCGAACCTGAGAAAACGAAAGTAAACCATGAGAAGATGAGAGATTGAACCTTCAATCAAACAGAGAAACGTTAAAATATGGGCCTCAATCGATCGAGAAAGATGAGTCTTCAATCGATCTGAGGTTTTGATCGATCCGAGGAGATGAAAAGTTGATTTCGAACCTGAGGTTTTAATCGAACAAAGAGATGAGCCTTCAATCGATCGAGAAATATGAAAGATGGAGCCGCCAAGATGATTTCATGGAGCGTATAGTAGGTTTTAATTTTCAGGGGTAAATAGGTAAAAAATGACCTTGTTCCATCTAGTTCCAGGGGGTTGAGGGTGAACTCACATGTCCCACTCTTGTTCTAGTGTGTTCCAGCGTGTTTCACATTAGGACACGCCAAATGTGGGACAAGTTTGTCCTGTTCTGTCATATTCCACCCTGTTTTGCGTATCAAACGCACTCTAAGAGGTGAATCATGTTTGGCAAAAAAAAAGGTTTGTCTCTTAATGGTTCCAAAACTCTCTGAATGATTTTGTATCTTTGCCCTCCCCCTTAACCATTAAGAGCTCCAATTTCATTATGAACAATTAACAAACAACCGTATTTCATTTTTGCACTATATCATAAGAGTCTCTTAATCATTCTGGCCACTTAGAGCATCTCCAACCATACTGCAAATATGGTGATTTGCAGTATGGTGAAATCCAACCATACTCCAAACACCAAAAAAATTTGCATTTTCAATTTTTTTAAAGAAGAAAACACCAATTTTGGTGTCATACTATTCACCCTTCAAAAAGGGGATGACCCACCACTAATCCATTTTTAAATTTTTTTTTAATATCATTATATTATTTGTAATAATATTATTAATAATAATGAAAAATGTTTTTTTATATGGTTTTAGAAGATTTGGTGTTTTTTGTTAAGTATGATTGGAGTTGAATTTTTTTAGTGTAAGGGTCCCACCAATTTTAGTGTTTTTGGTGTTATTTTTGGTGTTATGGGTTGGAGACGGTCTTAATCATTCAGCACCAAACTATTCAGCAATTGCCAAACAGCCCATTGGCCATTTTTAATCTTAAACATAACCATGAATCGTGTTTGATATGGGGATTGATTTGATACATTTCGGTGGATCTCATCTTAATTTGCATTAAAGGGTGGGAATCCCTTCTTACATTTCCCACTATAACTTTTATTTTTACGGGAACCCAACCCTTTGGTTGACAGTAGCAGCTTTTGCTTGGCAGTGTTGTCTTGTTTTATGAGCACAAGCCCCCTCGTTATGTGTCTTGGCTCTGGAAATGTAGCGTGGGTTAACCCATGCTTGGAATAGATTGAGTTAGTGGTTCGGAAAAGACTGTTTCTCTGGAAGCTGAGTCTCCACTTGGAAGGATTTGGAATCGTAAGCCGTCAGAGGCCAGCTGGATTTGGACTTTTGAGAATGGTACTACCAACCGACTGGATTTGGACTTATGGGGAATGGGCTCAATACTCATTATTAGGGGTGGACTTGTTACAATACCGTGTATCAACCAATTGTAATTGGTACGCAAAATGATATACCGTGTATCAACCAACTATACTTGGTATAACTTAAATGATAAATACTTTTTTTTGGTTGGTACATGTTGATTGTGGTTTGTACCAAATGCAAGTTACAAATATGAAAACATACTGTTTTGTTCAGTGTGTGAGCGACATTTTGAGTTTCCAAGTAGCACAAGTAATGTTTAATGGTTTTTAATTGCAAGAAACAAAACTTGCAAAAGTTTAAATTAAATAAAGTTACAATGTTTAATTTTTGATACGAAAAAAATACAAAGACTTATAAATGATTAAATGAGTCAGTACCACGATAGTACCATGATACGAGATTCCAATACTGTGTACCAACCAAGTTTGCATACCTGATACGGTACTACCACTGACTGTAATAGGTACTAATTAAATTGATATCAATTTAATTGGTACAGTTAGTACACATGTTGATTGGTTTGTTTTGGTACAAAATTGTTACCTCTAGTCATCATATTGTATAAAATCAAACAGTTTATTTTATGTTCATTGTTATTAATTAGGTGCCGTTTGTTTTTTAAGAGGTCTAAAGTCTAAAGTCTTATTTTAATTATGATTAATAAGAGGTGGTGTGTAAAAATGTCTGAATGATTCAGACTTAAGAGTCATTAAGAGGTTTTTAGAAAAAAACAAATAACGCCTTAGTGTTTAATACCTCTAATCAAACACCTCCAAATATTACTTAATTTGCTTTAATATCAATCATTTTATTGTACTATCTTATTTTTGTTTTTATTAAAAACATTAATTTTTTTGTTCAATAACTTTAAACGATAATTTTAATCAAAAACAATTATAATTACATTTTTGTACATGAAAAATAAAACTTATCATAAGAACATCTTTAATAGATAACATTAAATTTGATATAAATTGGTGTAAATTGGTGTAAACTTTTATTCAAAAAATATTTTTTTTCAATCTATAATATCAAATTTTATATCAAATCCATAAAAAATTGGTGCAAAATTTCATACAAACAATGAATCTGCTCCAATAAATAACACCAAACTTTACACAAAACCAAAATATTTTTAAGATAATTTGTAACCGTTATACGCAGCGGAAATTAAAAGGGATTTTGGTTACAAAATTAAATTGGGTTTTATAACAATTTTGGGTCAATTGTAACCGATAAAACGCAACGAAAAAATAAATAAAATTTGGTTACAGTAACTATAGAAAACTTTTCTAACTATTTAAAACCCAATCGGATCCAACGATGCATTTAATTAAATGAAAACCACACCTGGTGTTTAGAAACTTACCTTTTGGAGATCAGTCGGGATTGAAACGGAGTACCAAGAAACCAATGCATGTTTCCTCTATCGGTAATCCACACACGAACACGTTTTCCGTCTCCACCGGGTGCTAGCCCAAGAACCCTAGATATATGTGTTTTACAGAAAAGAAAATGGTTTCTTTTCTGTATTTTTCTGAAAGGTTATTCTAACTCAATTGTGTATCAAATGGTTTAGCCTAACCCCTTATTTATATTAGAAGAATTATAGTTAGACTATAATTCAACTAAGAATTAAATAAGGTTTAGTAATTATCTGTAATATTCAAATTCAAATTCAAATATATATATAGAGAGAGAGAGAGTAAATTACGGATTTGGTCCCTATGGTTCTTTGAAATTTTGGATTGGGTCCCCTTAAAGAATTAATTACATATGACATCATTGTGGTTTCGATTTTGTTGCGGATCAACTCCCTCCATTTAACTCCCTTTAACTGTGAACCGTTAAACCCCTCACATGCCTCCCATGTGAGGGGCAAGTCTGTCATTCTTTATATACATTTTTTAATACTTAAAAAAAACTACCCCACAGATCCTGATAAGAACTACCATGTCAATTTTGGGGGTTTCAATCTTACAGCAAAAGATTAAATCATGCAAATATCCTCATAAATTCTTAATGCTTTTAGCATCTATCAATTTTCAATCGATCATCATAAAGGATTAAATCTCTCCAATGATAAAAGAGTACTTGCAGAAAAAGACAACAAAATCAAACCAGCATCTCTGGAAAAAAAAAAAAAAAGGAGTATTGCCATTGATGCACAACTTCTAACTAGCAACATATCTCCTAATCAAAGGATATTTCAATTCCTTCAAACAAAAAATCAACTTCTATGGTGGTTTGTGACGACGACGATAACGTTCGTTTCGCCCGCTCACACGTCGTCCTCAACCACCGCAATGCCCTCGCGTTAGTTCCCACTGATGTCCTTCTTGTGCTTCCGTCGAAATTCTGTCACAAAATGATTCACCAGACGATTATCAAAATCCTCGCCGCCCAAATGGGTGTCGTCGGCGGTGGATTTAACTTTGAATATCCCTTCTTCGATCATCAAGACGTCAACAACGACACATCAAATGTCCCACCACCCAAATCGAAAATCAAAACATTCTGCTCACCTCTCCATTGCGACTTCTTATCCAACCCATACGCGATCGCTGTCGCCGTTCGTTGATGATCCTCATAACATTCATCCCGGAAATAGCTTCGGCATCCTTCGTGGCTTGCCTTTGCGAATCGTTGAAATACGCCGGAACAGTCACGACGGCGTTCTTATTCGGTTGAGATAAAAAATCCTCTACCGTCTCCTTCATCTTCACCAACACCATAGATGAGATTTCCTACAGTGCAAACTGGTTCTGTTATCCTTTATAAGTAACAACGATCATGGGTTTGTCACCGGGGCCGGAGATGACTTTAAACGGCCACAGTTTCATGTCGCTTTGAACGGAAGGATCAGTGAGCCGGCGACCGATCAAATGTTTAGCATCGAAGACTATGTTTTGTGGGTTCATGGCGACCTGGTTCTTGGCGTCGTCTCTGATCAGACGTTCGGTGTCGGTGAAGGATACATAAGAAGGTGTGGTGCGGTTGCCTTGATCGTTGTGGATTTCAATGATTAGGGGATATGCTGTTGGTTTGAACTGTGAGATTGAAACCCCCAAAATTGACATGGTAGTTCTTATTAAGATCAGCAGTGGTAGTTTTTTTTAAAGTATTAGAAAAATGTATATAGAGAATGACAGATTTACCCCTCACATGGGAGGCATGTGAGGGGTTTAACGGTTCACAATTAAAGGGAGTTAAATGGAAGGACTTGATCCGCAACAAAATCGAAACCACAATGATGTCATCTGTAATTAATTCTTTAGGGGGACCCAATCCAAAATTTCAAAGAACCATAGGGACCAAATCCGTAATTTACTCATATTATATATATATATATATATATATATATATATATAATTATCTTTTAAACTTTAAATATAATTATACATATATATATATATATAATTACAGATAATTCCCCGTAATTAACATAATTACGTTTTCACCCTGTAATTATCATAATTACAGTTTAACACATGTTTTCATAATTATCCTTTAAGACTAATTATTTTCTTAATCAACTTGATTTAATCTGGGTTTCTAAAGATGGAAACAAACGCATTCTTTGTGTGCGACCCTATAGGTTTACATACTCCTCAGCAATATCTCTGTGTGACACGTGTCGTGGGCATATAATAACTTACATTTTCCCACTTGCAAACGATACACAGTAACACAGACGATGGTAAGCGTCTAGCAACACATCACTGCCCCCAAAGCTATGTAAATGTGCTTTTACATTCGAGCAATTTGATTGATCCAATCAATCATATAGTAGAATCATTCATTACCCTTTTGCTTTACGATATTTTGTTTTGAACTTAAGGCATAGATCTATCTCATCCTTTATAGTTCAAGAATATGTTTCTCGATCCCAACATATTTGATCATACAAGTGTCATTAGTCCAACTAATCCACTTGTTCATGCATGTAAATCAAACTATGTAATCGAGGGGCCCAGAAATATCTCTCTCATCTTGAGAGGAGCAAATCCCATATTGCATGTACACAACTAACTACACAATTCATGTTATACCTAATATAGCCCTTATGATTACCCGATTAAGGGTAATGTTAGACTATATCAAAGCATAACACTCCTTGTGCATTAGATCCCAATGTACATCTCAGGTATGAGGATAAAGAGTGTTTACTATTTCAGGACTCACCTTATGACGCCGATCTATGAGGTGATCCTGACCGTGGGTCTTGTCCAACGCCTTGTGCACCGACAAGCGCATGTGACTCTGGTTGCACCTAGTGTACTTCCAACTTGGACTATGACCAGACTTCACAATGATCTTGATTTATTACTAGTCCCCTTGTAATAATCGATCAAGGACAGTTCTAAATAATATGATCATCATATTTATTTAATGATACTTAAACATGCTAATAAAGAACACATAAATGTTTAATACATATACTCATACCTAGTATGCCATATCAGATAAAAACATAACTGTTTTAATGTTCCAGAAAGTTTAAAGTTTACTAAAATTTTTATTCAATATAAAAATCCTCAAGCCTATAACATGAACATCATGTTTGTTTTGAGACATAGGCTTGACAAGTAGATTTGTATGTAAGCTCTTATAGCTCATAGTACCTCCATTCAATACATATATCCCTATTACAATTCAAGTCATTACAGTCGGTTTGGAAACTAGCATATGTGTATCCTTAAATACACAGATCTCTTTCATAACCGTTGTACAGTAAGAACATATATTTAGTTATTCTCAGATACTTCGGAATGTTCTTCACTGTTAAACAGTGAGCATCACTTGGGCCTGACTAATATATGCTCGTCATGCTTAGGGTATACGAGACGTCCGGTCTTAGTACATTAACATGGCGTACATAATTTGAACAATTGGCTGAAAACACAGGGAACACCCTTCATACGGTTCATGTCCTCTTTAGTGCTAGGACTCTGAGTTTCACTCAGATGTACACTATGTTCTATTGGCAAGTTTCCTTTCTTTGAACCCTTCATCTTGAAGTGTTTCAAGATCTTGTCAATGTATGTACTTTTGCTTAATCTAATTAAGCATTTTGATCTGCTACGAGAGATTTTTATACCAAGGACTTTGTCTCTTCTAGGTCCTTCATCGTGAAGTACTGTCTTAATCCATGATTTTACACCTTCAAGCATTGGGATGTCGTATAGGATGTAGAATACTGTTATGCTCCCACTGACCTTCTTGTATACAAGATTTCAATTACGAGATGATTGTTCTAGTCCATAAATGGACTTTTGCAACTTGCACTTTTAGGTTTGATGTTTTAAAGCCTTGTATACGTCCTCGCTCAAAATTCCTTTAAAGGAACGAGGCTTTTGACATCAGTCTTCATGGCATCTTGCCATTTATCAGTAATCCGATCTTTGGATTATTTTGTATCTCGTTTATTATCTTCAACAACTTGTTAAAGCTCAATATCTTGTTGAATGTCAGTGTCAACCATCGTCCCATCTTTGTGGTTCTTGAATTCCTTCAAGATCTACTGTGTCCCCATTTGTGATTCTTGACAGAAAATATTTTCTTAAGAACTCACCAGGGTGCGTTACAAAACTTTTGTTCTTGCTAGACCTGTAGAAATAATATCCAATTGGATATCACATAAAGTGTACTTTTCAGACCTTTGAATCATGTTTTCCAAAAGCTTTATGCTTAGCTTAAGCATTTTAACCCCATATTCTCAGATATGATAACTTTGGGATCTACCAAGTTCATATTAAGAGAGTGAGTTTTATTGGTCCTTGTTGGTTGCTACATAAACTAGTATTTGGGCAACTGTTTCTAAGGCATAACCCCATAAATATTTAGGCAGAGTGATGAGACTCATTATAGAGTAAACCATGTTTAACAAGGTTCTATTTATCTTATTGGATACACCGCTGTGATGCGGTGTTCCGTGAGGAGTCTACTGGGATACAATCCCAAAAATCTCTAGGATGATCTATTGGCTTAGATACTCATGACCTCGATCTAACTGAAACATCTTTATCCTTTGCTAAGTATACTCGCTACTTCATTCTAAAACTCTTTGAAAATTTCAAAACTTTTATATTTGTTCTATTAGGCAAACATACCTATGCCTACTGAAGTCATCAGTAGGATGTAATAAAGTAGTGATAACCGTATCTTGTGACATAACTATAAGTCTTACATACATCAGTATGGTCAACCCCTAATAGTTCTTGTGGCCCTTAAAGGTTTACCCTTTGAAGGCTCTTTTGTCATCTTGACTAACAAGATACACATATATCATATGAATCATCATATGATTCCAACTCTCCGTCCGCCTGGAGTTTGGCTATGTGTTTCTTGTTTAAATGTCAAAAATAGATTAGTTTTAAGCCCCGCTTAATTCGTTATAGTGATTTATAATTACAACTATTAATTTCATAAAACTTTTATTAAGATAAAACGAAAATTTATTTCTAAAACATAAATTCAGTTTGTTGTAATTGAGAAAGTGAAACTAAATTCCTAGTAGCACTAGGTACATAATGACACTTGCTAAGTGTTAATGTAAGACCATCTGGAAAGTTCATATCATATGTCCCTTTGAGTAACAACTAGCTTAGCTTCATTTGGTCTGGTTTCATCTTCTCTTCACTTCTTATTTCCTGAAAAGTAGTACTAATATGAGTATCATACTCAATATGTAACACTTAGTCAGAAGTGAATTGAATCAAGTGGTAAACATACCTGAAGGTCCGACTCTGGTAGCCTTTTGCTTCTTGATTTCTGCCAATCGGGCTGGACAAGTTCTCATTTGGTGCCCATGGTGCAAACAATTATACCATACTGCAACCTCAGGAATTTCTCCTTTGCCCTATCTATGCTGGATCTTCCAACATATATTTTACCCTTGGTTATCTCCCCCTTTTTCTTGATTATCCCACTGTTAGGTTTGATTATCAAAGCCTCTTTTAGTTTGGTTGAACCCAACTTGGATTTCATATCCCTCTCAGTAGTTTTAAGTAAGTTGTAAAGCTCAGTGAGAGTTTTATTCAAACCTTTCGTATTATAGTCTTTAATGAACTGCTTATATGTTTTGGGTAGAGAGTTGAGAACCATATCGATTTCCAACTCTTGACCCAGTGGGGAACCAAGACGGGTCAGTTGATCAAAGTATTCTTTCATTTTCAAAACGTGGGTACTAACTGTGACGAACGCTCAGTCATTTTACAAGCACTTAATGCTTTGACTGTATCAAATCTCTCCCGCTTTATTTGTAACTGAAACATAGACTTCAGTGAAGATATCATATCCCAAGCAGTCATGTTTTCATAATCCCGTAATAATTCGGGAGTCGTGGTGGCTAACATTAGGCAACGAACAATCAGATAGTCATCTTGGTACTTATCATAAGCAGTTCTGACTTCAGTTTGAACATTTCTGACAGGAGCATTTGGAGGGGGGTTTTGAAGAACGTAGAACTTCTTTTCATGCCTAAGGACTGCTCTTAGGAATCGAAACCATTCGATGAAGTTCGTTCCGTCTAATTTTTCCTTATCCAGGATTGACCGTAGTGTAAATTGGGATAAGTTGTTTGAGTTTGAACCTGAGGTAGACACCTACAAAAACATGATTTAATTTTAGTAACTTCTAATGTCTCAAATAAATAGATTAACCTTTCAAAATCATTTGATTTGAGCTAAGATCCATATTTCACCTACTTCCATAAATGGCCAAACAACTGTCTATGGAATTAGGTTATTTAGGTATGTATCATCCAATTATGTTCAACATAACTCTTAGATATCGTAGGATCTTATTCAATATATCATATATTGAAATTGGCACGTTTAATCCCACTTCAATGCCTTGAAAATACTCATAAATGGCCAAGCAACTGTTTATGATATCCTCAAGTAAACAAACCATACTAAGGTATCGTGATCCCACGTAAATACTAGACTTAGGGTTTACTAGGATCATTCGTCCAAAATACGACTATTTAAGTGAATGACCAAGCAACTGTCCACTTAAATCTCGTTAATTTGGCTCCTTATCTTACACTACATTCAACCGGCATGATTGGCTGAGCACTGACCATACCGGGATCCTGTATGCTTGACAAGTACCTTAAATGGGTGGCGTTAAGTTTACGTTTTGTAAAAGGTTTAATTTTAGAAAATATTCTAATTCTTTTAAAACGTTTGACTTTATCTCTAAAAATCTTGTTTTAAAAGTTTATCTTATTAAATCGGTTTGATTTTGATAAACATATAAATTATAAAATATCATATTTTATTTACCGATTTAAAACTTGTTTTGCGTTTGATTTTTATTTTAAAGCGTTTGCAATTATCATAATAAAACAAACACAAAATAAACAATTACAACAATAATATATGGATTTGCCCCTAATGTGGTGTTGTGAGCCAACACAACAACCACGGTCAATTCTAAGGACGTCTTCAGGCTCCCACTGGTCTCGTCATCTTGGTGAACTCCAGGGACTCCGTCTCGACCTCTTGGAACGTCATCTTCAGATTTGAAAAATAGAAAATACAACATGTCTATTCTATTTACATTTGTCTTTATCTAGGAAATTTTAAAATTACAACCCTTGCAGTTATTACATTTTAATTTTCCCAAAAATAAAAATAAACAACCACAACCACAGGTCTTTGGGGCAAACCATATATTATTCAATATTGTAAACATATTAACATAATTAAAAAGTCAAATCGTATGGAACAAAATTTCATATGGCAAATAAATTTAATTGATTACTTTTAATTTGTAGGTTAACAAACCTAACCCAAAAGAGAATTGACCTATCAAAGTCGAGGGTAACAACCCAAAAAGATACTTGGGCCTATCATCCCGGGCCCAACATCCAAACTATGGCTTTGGCCCAAAACATGCGGTTCAAGACAAAAATGTAACGACATGGGGCCTTTAGAGCCGATAGTTTAAGGTACAAGTCCAAAAGCAACTCGATTAAGAAAACATTCAAAATCAAATCATGGCCAAAGCCTATAAGGGACTTGATCCGCAGAAGCCGAACCAACAGTTTTATACTAAAAAGAGAACATGGCAGCGGCTTAGGGCCGTAGCTCCAACTGTTCAAGACATCACCAAAATAGCCGCTAGACACGAGTCGACATCGACGATTACAGAAAGTCCAGCCACATAGCATGCAGGTCAGCGATGATGACACTAACAATAACTCGGTTGATGGGAAAGACCAACATCAATACCCAAGACCCGAGTCGCACAACACGTGTGTCGGCAGCGACGTTTGAGACCAAAACCAACACCAAAACCTACCACTTGGTCTAGTGAACAGCGGTGGTGACCAATATCTAGGTACATTTTTTCCATTGGTGTAAAATTTGGTATAAATTAATACTGTTAAATTAAATTTGGTGTATTACTATTTATTATACCAAATTTGGTGTAAAATCCGGTGTCAACAATATATCTACTCAAATAGACAACACCAAAATATAAGCTTATAGGTATATTCATTTTTATGTTTTTACATTGGTGTAAATTAATAGTGTTACACCAAATCTGTTATGTTACTGTTTATTAAACCAAATTTGACCTAAAATTCGATGCAAATAATAAGCGTACTCAATTAGATGACTTCAAAATGTAATATTACATGTATATTCCTTTTTATCTTTTGGGAAAAGTTCAGAAAAACCCAATGGACTTTAGTATTTGGAGTGATTAAGTCCCTGGACAATTTTTTGGAACAAATAAGTCCTTAGACAATTCAAAATACATTAAATAAATCCTTGGACTTTTGGAAACATGTTAAATACATCCTTATTACTTAAAAATGTAACTTCCAACCTAAATAACAGGTAAAACTACAAATTAAAAAAAGAAGAAGATATCACCGACTTTATCATCCTACAAATAAAAAAAATGGAGAAATTAACTAAAATAGTCAATCTCATCAACCAAATACATTTTTTAAGCATTTTTCGAAGTCTCTTCTTAAAATGGTCAAAGTTTAGGCATAATTTTTTTTGGAGTAAACTACGATTTTAGTCCCTATGGTTTGATGTTTATAACGATTTTCGTCCATGATATTTTAAAACTGTTTTTTTAGTCCTTGTGGCTTCTATTTGCTTCTATTTTTATCCCCCCCTCCAATTTTATTAATATTAAATATTAATTCATTTAAAAATTAAATAAATAAATTACATATTTGGTCCTTGTGCTATATAAAATTTTACATTTTTATCTTAATTTACATTTTTTTACTTTTTCTTTATTTATTATATTTCATCAAGACGTTTATTTTTCTATTAATTATATTGTATATTTTCATAATTATTATTACTTTAATTATAAAAATAATCAAATAATTTTATTAAAAATACTAATAAATACATGAAGTTTTTTTAAAAGTTTTAGGTTTAGATCTCTTAAAATTAATATTTTTTCTGTTGATTTATTGAAGCTTTTTATTTATTCTAAATTACCATTGAAAAAAGTTTAATAAATTTCGAGAAAAAAAATCTTATTTTTTAACAACCGGTTGTTTATTGGTAAATTCACTTTACTCCCATTATTTCATATTTTCATTTAAACTTTATTTTTATTAATTAATCAAATTTGTTAATAATTAAAATAAACACACACACACACACATATATATATATATATAGAGAGAGAGAATGAGGTTCAAACGAGAACGATACCTATTAAAAAGAACACGAGAACGGTTATTTTATTTTGCAACCCTGAAAAAGGTTGCAACCTTTGCAACCCACATCTTAACCGTTGGATTCATGATCGATGTTTATTTTATTTTTATTTTTCTGTTTTTTTAATTAAAAATATTGGGTCCCATATCTATTGTAACCGCCAATCATGAATCCGACGGTTAAGATTTGGGTTGCAAGGTTTGCATCCTTTTTAAAGGTTGCAAATAAAACAACCCCTATATATATATATATATATATCAAGGTTTTAAATAATGTTTGTGTTTGACGTCACGTTAATTTTGAGGCACGTCATAACCCATTGCATGATCTTCTTATCATTTTATTTTCTTATTTTTTGTTTTTAATATATAATCTAATTTAAAATGACGTGTGTGTTTATGTGTGTATGTCTTATTTAAATATTAAACAAATTTGATTAATTAATAAAAAATAAAGATTAAATGAAAATTTAGAATAGTGGAGTAAATTGCATTTAACAAAAAACAACCGATTGTTATAAAATAATACTATTTTTTTTCTCGAATTTTATTAAACTTTTTCAATGATAATTTAAAATAAGAAATAGCTTTAATAAATCAATAGATAAAAAATATTAATTTTAGGAGATTTAAACCTAAAACTTTGAAAAAAAATATCATGTATTTATCAATATTTTTAATGAAATTATTTGATTGTTTTTATAATTAAAGTTATAATAATTATAAAAATATACAATATAATTAATAGAAAAATAAATGTCTTGATGAAATATAATAAATGAAGAAAAAGTAAAAAAATATAAATTAGGATAAAAATGTAAAAGTTTATATACCACAAGGACCAAATATGTAATTTGTTTATTTAATTTTTAAATGAATTAACATTTAATATTAATAAAATTGGAGGGAGAGATGAAAATAGAAGCAAATAAAAACCACAAGGACTAAAAAAAACAGTTTTGAAAGACCAAGGATGAAAACCGTTATAAACATCAAACCACAGGGACTAAAAATCGTAGTTTACTCTTTTTTTTGCCTTAAGAATTGATTTTGGCAAAAAAAAACATCTATATAATTTGTTATTTAATTTACTTTATATATTCTATTTTCTTTTTCATTTTAACTCTTTTATTATATTAACACACGTAATCGTATATTAACTAAAATACAAAAAAATACATTTTTTACAAATTATATCATTATAATTTTCTTGTCAATACTTTTAAAATGAGCCTATTATTAACTTTTTTTTATTTAATCTCATATTATTAAATATCATAAATACGTACGAATTATATTTAATACTTACACATTCAATCATTTATGATTATTTATTTAATAATATAAGATTAATATGTAACTATAATAGTATAAAGTGTAAGTATTAAAAATAATTAATATATATTTAGGATATTGAATAGTATAAGATTAAATTCAAAAACAATCTTGACTTCAATTTGAATGTATTAACGAAACGATTATTGTAATTTGTAAGGAAAAAAAACTAATTTCTTGATATATTTTAGGGAATTTAATTAAAATACCTAAACATAAAAAATCAGCACCCAAAATGCCCCAAATCTTAAAGTTTTTGCTAAAATACCCAACAATCTCGTGTTTTTGGGTCGTCTAAATGGGAAAACGCGGGGTTCTGTTTTTTTGTCCGTGTATCCAACGAAACAGGATGCAAAGTGTAAATTTGTATCCATATTATGATTTTTCAATTTGTGACAAAATTGTTAATTTGAATTGAGATTATCCTTGAACAAAAATATTGTAAAATTAGGGGTGTGTTATGGACAGTTTAACCCTTCAAACCATAAACCAAAACACAATAGCGGTTTAAGAATTTTTTCCATCTGAAGTGACCAAACCGTCAAATCGGATCACAAAAAGACGATATGATCTGATCAATTTAGACGGTTTGGGTTTATCATGAGCTCTAAACTTAAAAAAACATAACATATATCCCTAAAATAAATTTCTACTAGTAAAATATTATTAAAAAATGTACATATCGAACTACAAAAAATATCTATCTCCGAAATTAAAAAAAAAACAGTGATCAAGTTAAAAAAAAAGGTTAACAAGTCTACCAACAATAGTTGGAACTCAAAACAACATAGAGCAAGTTGAAATACGATTTGAAAATTTTGAATTTTGATTTTTGACGGATTTTGAAATTTTATCGATTTAGAAAACATGGACAAATGAGAAGGGAAAACTAAAAACTTAATTTGTCGGACGATTTTTTTTCAATCGAGTCATAAAAGTTAAGCCACCAACATGAAAATTAAAAATGAATAATACATGTATATTTTGATTGTCGATTCGATTCAAACGCTAAAGATACCGTTCAAACTAGGGGTGTGGGTCGGGTGGGCAAAACAAAAACCCGATCGAATTTCGGATATGAAAATCAGTACTCGAATTTTAGGTTTCGGATTGCTTCGGGTTCGGGTTGGTCGGGGTTTGGGTTGATGTCGATCGGGTTCGGGTATTATTATAATGCAAAAAGTACATATAAATTCAGTCGATTTTGAGGATGAATTCAATCGGTTGAGGGATTGATGAAATCGATTGTAAGTTTATAAATTCGAAAACATTTCGATCGACAAGAATTTACGATTTTCAAAAGATAATTAGACAAATAAATATATTTATATAATATATAAAATATATATGTATAATATTTTGGGTTTTCAGGCGGGTCGGGTGACCAAATATCATACCTAGCCCGAACCCAAATATCTCCACAAAAGTCGGGTTTCAGATTTCGGGGTATTCGGGTTTTGCAAAAACACCTTAATTTCTCGGATTTCGAATTATTCGGGTTTTGCACGCCCCTAGTTCAAACCGCATACCAGACCGGATCAAATAGTTTGACTATTTTCCCGGACCGGACCATCCGATTTCATGTTGGTTCGACCGGTTCAAACTTTCGGACGCTTTTTTTTTTCACACTGTGAAATTACGGTCGAAATATGACAAATATGATAACAGCAGAAACTGATTGGAGTTCGAGTTTATGCAATCAATCGAAGATCAATGGTGCAAATCTGAAAACGATGAATGCAGATTCTTGAAGAACACGCAGAGGCGATTCATTCGAGTAGCGTAAGTTTTTACAGAGAAATACATTAATGATTCATACATGTTTGTATGAGACCTTGATTTGATCTCAATTGAATGTAAGTACAGACAATGGAGCTGCTGGTTTTACATCGTCACACAGATTAAACACACTAGGGATCAAATCAACAGTAGAGAAACAGAAGACAGAAGGAGTTCAGTTTTGCATTGAAATCGAGAATATCTTATATGTTAACTGAATTGGTGAGAAATTTATTCCTGGATTTAAATTAAGCGAATAATCGTATATATTGTTTTGAATTCCTGTAATCGTATCAATGTTAGGTTAAATTCACATTAGGACTAGTTGAATTGTGAAGATGTTTAGATGAATTGTTTGATTAGTTTTGATGTGAAAATATTGCGTTTAATTCATTCAGGCGTGTTTATTTTCATCACTCACATGCTTGACAACTATTTGAATGATTATTTACTTGAAATAATATCTGGAAGGTAATTTTGAGGTGAAAATCACTTGAATGAAGCATTGAAGCATAAACTTGATTGGCCTTTAATACATGGAGACAATTTTGTCCAAACATGCTCACTGTGGAATCATGTCATTGCCATTCTTTGCAAGCTGAAGTCGTAGTTGTTAGAGTCCCCCATCGACTAGACTTGGACCTATTCTCCTCAATATATGTTGGAACCTCCTTCTCTCATCGAGGGTTCTTTTGGAGGTAATCTAATGGGGTTCCACTTATTCTCACAATAGTTTATAAAGGTAAAGATTGATAGTGGGGAAAATTATAAGAGTGGATAGACAATACTCAAATATTATAATTGCATAAGATCATGATACAAGCAGACTTTTACAATCATCAACACTACACGAATGGAATTCACACTCTACACCTGACTTTTGATGGAAGAACTATATCCAGTCTGATCGTCGTAGTATTTAGACCACAGCATAACGCCTCCATACTTTGCAGAACCTTTGATTGCCGGAAGAACTTGAGATGTTAGATCACCAACAGGGATATATCCACTTCCTGCAGCTGCAGGTGCTGCAGGTAGCCCCAAGAAAATTTTGGTTGCTGGTATGTCAGAAGTCCATTGCTTCCATGCATCTTCAAGATTGGTAACACCTCCAGAGTATTGGCAAGGAGGGTTGTTATAGAACTGAACCCAAACATAGTCGAAAAGGCCTGTTTTAAGTGCAACTCCAATATATGCATCTGGGAATGGACACTGGGGTGCTGCCGTCAAGTATACCTTCTTACCTTGACTGCTGTATCCAGAAAGGTACCTGGCAAAATCACCAAAGGGTCATTGGCCTTGTGGTATCCGGATTTCCGGTAGAGCATAGCCCCCTCACCACAGAAGAGGAGTGTGTGTGAGTATTTATCGTGTATAAATATTATATACTTCAAAAAGATGATACCCGGCAAGATCACCAAAGGGTGATTAGCCCAATGGTATTTGGATTACCTGTAGAGCCCGTGAGGAGGTCAAGGATTCAAGCCTCACCCTATATAAATATTATATACTTAAAAAAAGGTACCTGGCAAGATCATCCCAATGTTGGGTAGTTCCTCCTTCGATATCAAAGTCAATTCCATCCAACACGGCTTCGCCTAGAGGACGAGTGGATGACTTCCCACCTAAGAAGTTATTCCAGAGGTAAGTGGCAACTTGTTTAGCATCTGCAGAAGAAGTGAGGTAA
Organism: Arctium minus; assembly: GCA_954870635.1. NCBI lineage: Eukaryota > Viridiplantae > Streptophyta > Magnoliopsida > Asterales > Asteraceae > Arctium > Arctium minus. Next base: position 64,398,362 of record OX941096.1, read on the forward strand.
TAGCTCCCTGCCGCTCCTCCAATTGTGAGCATCACCTTGATTCCTTTAGCTTGACATGATTTAATGTCCGAACTTAAACTGGTGCACCCATTGCTATATGGATCACAATGACCAGCAAGATTGATCATGGGGTTCTGACCATTACCAAATGTTGAAAGAAAAGCTAGGTTGACATAATCGTAGTTCCCAGTTGAGCACGTCTCAGCCAATGTGCCCTCACCGCCGTTTTGACCCCAGTAAATAGCAATGCCACCAGCATTGGTACTCACCGTTAGTAAGAGCACCATTAAGGAGAATAATGCTAATTGGGATGTCATTTTTTGCTTGTATGTAATTGTTTAAGGAACTTTCAGATGAATTTGGTGTATTGAAATTTGAGATAAGTTCCCTTTATATAGTAAGGGGTGATTCGACATGGACGTTGTCACTTTCAAACTCTTTTCAAGATGAGAAGCAACTTAGAGGTCACTCTGTTGAATCCTTTTTTAGCTATCACAACATCTGTTGAAATAAGAAGACCACCTTCTACCATTTTCCTCATGTTTGTCATCTGTTTTGTCCTTTTTCTTTGTCACCCTCCACATCAATTTTGGATCCACCTTACAGAGAATAGTCATATTCATTTTCTAAATACCAAACAAATCTGTCTTCATGCTATTGTCTTTGGCATATGTTCTTATGATTTAATCCTAAATAAACTCCTCTTCAGAATGATACATTGTCCAATATGAATTTCACATATTTAGTTTCTTGTAAATTGGAATATTCGACAACCAAAAAATATTATGATAACTTAAAAGTCAGAAAGTTATGTGTCTAATTGTTTTGCTACCAGATATGTTAAACTTCTTTTTCTGTTAAAATGTCTTGGGGGCTGTTTTGTTGGTTTTCCATTAAGTCCCGTATGGATAAAACTAACAGTGTGGATTAATGTTTGAATAGATTGGAGGGTTTTTTGTTTGGGAGGTTTTTTCATAGATGGAAAGAGCGCGTTTTTTAATTGGGAGGGGCATGTTTAGAATAAAACTTGGCTTTCTGCATAATAAAGCTCCCCCCTAGAAGCTTACTGAATAAGCCACTTTCTATATCTTTAAGCCACTATCAAACAATCATGTATAGTTGACCGAATAACTTGTGAGTCCCATTAAGCTCATTAAGTTCCTAACAAACATGCCCTTAATCTTGATTGGCGAAATGGCTATAGGTGTTAAAGCTAAGTGGCATTGAAGTAGTTCCTTATTCCATGCAGTAGTATGAGCCCCCCCCCCCCCCAACACACACACAAGAGAGAGAGAGAACTGTTGTCTCTGAGCATTGTTTCTTTAAATGGGTTTAAACCTTCCATGCAAGTGATGCGAGCAACATGAGATCTAGAAGTTGAAAACAAGTAACCATTAACTACAACAAAGTAACTATGATGCAGTATCACATGCCTTAAACCCTTTTTATTGCTTTTATACTCATTTAGATCTATGGCCTAGTTTTATTTTCTTCAAATTATATATTTGTTAGTTTGTAAGAATTATGATATTCATAGCACAAATGGAGGAACATATAGGCGTCTTTTAGAAACATTTGCAATCTTGCACCCTTTGGCCAATTCAAAAGGTGGATCACCTCTAAGGGGTTGTTTGTTTACCTCTTAATGGTTCCATTAAGAGGCAATCTCTGAATTGCTAAGAGGTGAATCTTGTTTGGCAAAAAAAAAAGGTTGTCTCTTAATGGTTCCAAAATCCTCTGAATGATTTTGTATCCTGACCCTCCCTTAACCATTAAGCGCCCTAATTTCGTTATGAACAATTGGCAAACAACCATATTTCATTTTACACTATATCATGAAAATCTCTTAATCATTCTGACCACTTAATCATTCTGCACTAAACCATTCAACAATTGCCAAACAGCACCTTAAGTTCAGTTGCACACAGAAAAAAGAAAAAATATTTGATTTGGTCAATAGAAAAAAGAAATTGACCGTATAAACACATGAAGTGTCACATGAACTTCATCTAACTGAAGGTGTATCCATTGCTATTAGCTTGACATTTGTGATTTAGTTATTGGCCTTGTTAAAATGCAGACAACCAGAACAACAATGCACATGACAAACACTGCAACCAAAGTTGTTAAAAGCGCGCCTGAGGTAGGCCTAGCTCTGAGGCCCGTAAGGCTCAAGATCTTGGGGATTTCAAAGTCGTAGCTTGTTGGACACCGTCTGATTACAGGCTTGTTCATTGAAATTTGATCTGAATCTCTTCTTTGATTTTGTTTATGTTTCTATCTGGTGATTTATATGGGTATCTCAAGTAGCATACTTTTTGGACTACTAGTGTGTTGTATTGTAAGAGTTCTGAATGAATGCATTCCCACACCGGCTAGACTTGGACCTATTCTCCTCAATATATGTTGGAACTTCCTTCTCTCCTCAAGGGCTCGTTTGGAGGTAATCTAATGGGGTTCCACTTATTCTCACAACAATTTATAAAGGTATAGAGTGATAGTGCGGAAAATTATAGAAGTCTGATAGACAATACTCAAATATTAGAATCGCATAAGATCATGATACAAGGGACTTTTACATTAACCAACACAACACGAATGGATTTTGCACTCTACACATGGCTTTTGATGGAAGAACTATATCCTGTCTGATCATCATAATATTTAGACCACAACATAACGCCTCCATACTTTGCAGAACCTTTGATTGCCGGAAGAACTTGAGATGTTAGATCACCAACAGGGATGTATCCACTTCCTGCAGCTGCAGGTGCTGCAGGTAGCCCCAAGAAAATTTTGGTTGCTGGTATGTCGGAAGTCCACTGCTTCCATGCATCTTCAAGATTGGTAGCACCTCCAGAGTATTGGCAGGGAGGGTTATTGTAGAACTGAACCCAAACATAGTCGAAAAGGCCTGTTTTAAGTGCAACTCCAATATATGCGTCTGGGAATGGACACTGGGGTGCTGCCGTCAAGTATACCTTCTTATCTTGACTGCTGTATCCAGAAAGGTACCTGGCAAAATCACCAAAGGGTCATTGGCCTTGCGGTATCCGGATTTCCGGTAGAGCACAGCCTCCTCACCACAGAAGAGGAGTGTGTGTGTGAGTATTTATCGTGTATAAATATTATATACTTCGAAAAAATGATACCCGGCAAGATCACCGAAGGGTCATTGGCCCAATGGTATATGGATTACCTGTAGAGCCCTCCAGGGGGTCAAGGGTTCAAACCTCACCCTATATAAATATTATATACTTAAAAAAAGGTACCTGGCAAGATCATCCCAATGTTGGGTAGTTCCTCCTTCAATATCAAAGTCAATTCCATCTAAAACGGCATCACCTAGAGGACGAGTGGATGATTTCCCACCTAAAAAGTTATTCCAGAGGTAAGTGGCAACTTGTTTAGCATCTGCTGCAGAAGTGAGGTAATAGCTCCCAGCTGCTCCTCCAATTGTGAGCATCACCTTGATTCCTTTAGCTTGACATGATTTGATGTCCGAGCTTAAACTGGTGCACCCATTGCTGTATGGATCACAATGACCAGCAAGATTGATCATGGGGTTCTGACCATTACCAAATGTTGAAAGAAAAGCTAGGTTGACATAATCGTAGTTCCCAGTTGAGCACGTCTCTGCCAATGTGCCCTCACCGCCGTTTTGACCCCAGTAAATAGCAATGCCACCGGCACTGGTACCTACTGCAAGTAAGAGTGTTATTAACGAGAACAATGCTAATCGTGATGCCATTTTTTGCTTGTATGTAATTGTTTATGGAACTTTCAGATGAATTTGGTGTACTGAAATTTCAGATAAGTTCCCTTTATATAGTAAGGGGTGATTTGACATGGATGTTGTCACTTTCAAACTCTTTTCAAGACGAGAAGCAACTTAGAGGTCACTCTGTTGAATCCTTTTTTAGCTATCACAGGATCTGTTGAAATAAGAAGACCAGATTCTACCATTTCTCTCAGGTTTGTCATCTGTTTTGTCCTTTTTATTTGTCACCCTTTGCATCAATTTTGGATCCACCTTAGAAAGAATAGTCATTTTTGTTTCCTAAATACCATGATTTTGTCTTGATGCTATTGTCTTTGGCATATGTTCTTATGATTCAATCCTAAATAAACTTCTCTTCAGAATGCTACATTGTCCAATATGTTCACATATATAGCTTTCTTGTAAATGGGAACAGTCAATAACCAAAAAAATTTATGATAACTTAAAATTCAGAAAGTTCTGTGTCTAATCGGGTTGCTACTTGATATGTTAAACTTCTTTTCCTGTTAAGATATAGCTGACTGTGTGAATCAATCTATATAGATTGGGAGGTTTTTTTTTCCATAGATGGGATGATAGTGTTTTTTAACTGGGAGAGGCAGGTTTGGAAAAAAATTGGCTTTCTGCACAAAGCTTCCCCTTGAATTTTACTGAATAAGCCACTTTCTATATCATTAAGCCACTACCAAACAGTCATGTATAGCTGACCGAATAAGTTGTGAGTCTCATTAAGCTCATTAAGCTGTTAACAAACAAGCCTTTAGCTGTATAATCTAGCATGATTAGTTACACCAAGATAAAGTTCCATTTAATTGATTGGCAATATGACTGGCAAAAGTGCTATAGGTGTTAAAGCAAAGTGGAATTGATTGGCAAGATAAAGTTCCATTTAATTGATTGACAAAGTAACGATGATGCAGTATCACATGCCATTTTTGTGCTCTTATATTTATGTAGATCTATGGCCTGGTTTTATTTTCTTCAAATTATACTAGAAGCGTACTCGCGCAATGCAACGAGATACATCACGATTTTAATGTTTCATTTTATTTTTTGTTTTTTTGTCGATTTACAGTACGATTTTTGATGATTTTGAGAAAGTGATAATGTTTTTTTTATAAATTTGTTTAATTTAGGCTTAATAATATAATGTTTTTTATATAAAAAAATAAGTATTTTGTTAGAATTCAATGATTATCTTGTATATTTTAATGACATCTAGAAAAAATAACCAATTACATATTTAATAATATAATTAAAATAAATTTATAGTAATATAATATATTAATTAATAGTGATACATGGAAATGTCTGCATAAAAGGAAGGCTCTGCACATACCAAATTGGTGGATGTTAGAAGCCTGCAGTAGTAATATGTATCTTGTGCTTTGATACTTGTAAATTAAGAGATTTTTAAAATCTTGCATATGATGGTATTTTATGCCTAATAATTTGTATTTAAGAGTTTTTTATCCGTGCTTTATAATATATCAAATTATATATCTATTATTTTGTAAGAACTATGACTTTCGTAGTGCAGATGAAGGAGGAACAAAACTTCAAATGATTGTGTAGAGTCTTTGTAGAAACATTTTCAGAAATGCTCCTTTTTTGCCAATTCAAAAGGTGGATCACCTCTTAAGTTCAGTTGCAAACAGGAAATAGAAATAAAAATTTATCTGATCAATCGAAAAAAGAAACTGACTGTATAAACACATGAAGTGTCACATGCACTTCATCTAGCTGAAGGTGTATCCATACTATTAGCTTGACATTTGTGATTTAGTTACTGGCCTTGTTCAAATGCAGTGCAATGAGAACAACAATGCACATGACAAACACTGCAACCGATGTTGTTAAAAGCGCGCCTAGGCTCTTAGGCCCATAAGGCTCAAGGTCTTGGGCTTTTTTAAAGTCGAAGCGAGGTGTATTCATGCAGGGTCGTCCCTGGAGGAGGGCGGGTCGGGCGTAAGCCTAGGGCCCAACGAGAAATAGGGGCCCAATTTTTTTTTTAACTATATAATAGTAGTAAAAAAATTAGTTAACAAAAGAGATACTTTTTTTAGTATCTAATAGGACTCAAAGAATTTCGTATTATATAATGGTCCAAACATGTATCAACTAATTACACTCGAAATGAAAAAAATATGTGAAAAGTTAATTGGTCGTTCATTTTACAGTATTGATTATACTTTATTTAAGGTTTTTTTTAATCTAGTACCAAAGTCTAAAATTACTTACCTAGAAAACATTGATATATTATCCATCATTCATCTCCCACCGACTATTTTGATTATTCAATCCATATGAATTCTATATTTCCTTTAGAATATGGTAAATTTCTTGATATTAACCGGGAGAACTACTTTGTGTAAAAAATTACCAATTATATGAGATGATCTAACTTATATCTATACACTGTTTTTCAAACATTATTGACTCTTTATTACCTAATAATTTAATATTGAGTGCATGAATCTTAAGTACTCTCATATCTCAAAAACAATAATAATATCTCAAACCATAACCAACATGAGCTTTTGATTCTAAGATTGATGATTCAAAAAAGGATTGTTTTAACCCTAAAAGTTTAAAATGGTGATAGAAAAACATTAAGATGAGGTGAGATGGGAACACAACTGATTTATATTGATTTACATAGAGTTGTACTCCGAATAATCACACCCCAAGCCCAAATAATGTCAATTTATATATTAAATATATATCACAAGATTAATGATGCTATGAAAAAATGATATGGTAGATCATATTAATTTATAAATAATTATTGATTGATTTTGTGTCTAGGAATTCTCGGAAAAATGGTTTATATAAATTATTCGTATTTCTTGAATTCAATGTTATTTCTTATGATACAAAGCGATATATTAAATAATTTTTTTGTACTTATCGAGGGCCCTATTTTATATCTCGCCCAGGCCCAAAAATTGTCAGCATCGGGCCTGTATTCATGAGGCTCACTGAGGCGTTGTGCCTCGGCTGAGGCGCCTTTGTGGGCTTAGGCGCGCGCCTCATAGAGAGTTATTAAATACCCGGTCAAACCCTAATATAAAATAAGTTTTCTCATCCTCATCTCCTCCTCTATAAATACTCGGACCTTAAGATTTCTCCCTCATGGCTCGCACTTTAAACCTTTCTCCCTTCTGCCTCTATCGAAGTACTGTTGATTGTTGCATTGGAGGCTTGTACCTTTTGCTAAACCCTATTTGAGTTGTGTGTAACTGTTTGTGTGTATATATATATATATATATATATCTTTTGACTTAATGCAACAAACTTGTTGGACACTCTGATTACAGGTTTTGTTCATTGAAATTTGATCTAAATCTCTTATTTGATTTTGTTTATGTTTATGTTTCTATCTGGTGATTTATATGGGTATCTCGAGTAGGATACTTTTTGGTTGTATTGTAAGAGTTCTGACATTATCAAGTAGAGAATTGTCCTAACTACCCTAAAGTAATTCTGCAATTATGAAATGCAAGCCATGCATACTCCATTAATGGCATACTGTATGTGATATTTAAACTTAATTACCAACAAATGAGGTGTAGAGTCATACTTTTTGCATTGATATGGTCCATACGGATTTGAGTTCCAAAATTTTAACTTGTGTTCGCTGTATAATCATGTCATTGCCATTCTTTCAAACTGAAGTCATAGTTTATAAATGTAAGGTGTGATAGTGGGATTCAAGCTTTGAACTGCTATATAAATTTCAAGCAAAATTATCATAGCAGATAGACAATAACTAAATATCATAATCACATAAGATCATGATACTAGCAGATAATTACAATCATCAACACTACACGAATGGATTTACACATGGCTTTTGATGGAAGAACTATATCCTGTCTGATCATCATAGTATTTAGACCACAACATAACGCCTCCATACTTTGTAGAACCTTTGATTGCTGGAAGAACTTGAGATGTTAGATCACCAACAGGGATGTATCCACTTCCTGCAGCTGCAGGTGCTGCAGGTAGCCCCAAGAAAATCTTGGTTGCTGGTATGTCAGAAGTCCATTGCTTCCATGCATCTTCAAGATTGGTAACACCTCCAGAGTATTGGCAAGGAGGGTTGTTATAGAACTGAACCCAAACATAGTCGAAAAGGCCTGTTTTAAGTGCAACTCCAATATATGCATCTGGGAACGGACACTGGGGTGCTGCCGTCAAGTATACCTTCTTACCTTGACTGCTGTATCCAGAAAGGTACCTGGAAAAATCACCAAAGGGTTATTGGCCCAGCGGTGTCTGGATTACCGGTAGAGTACAACCTCTCTGGAGGTCAAGGGTTCAAATCTCACCAAAGATGAGGAGTGTGTGTGAGCATTTGTCGTATATAAATATTATATACTTCAAAAGAATGATACCCTGCAAGATCACCAAAGGTCATTGTCCGTGGTATCCGGGTTACCCGTAGAGCACAACCTCCAAGGAGGTCAAGGGTTCAAATATCACCATCGAGGAGTGTGTGTGTGTGTGAGTATTTGTTGTATATAAATATTATATACTTCAAAAATATGATACCCGGCAAGATCACCAAAGGGTCATTGATGCAGTGGCATCCGGAATTCTGGATCACTGTAGAGCCCAGCCCTACCAGGAGGCCAAGGGTTCAAACCTCACCATCGAGGAGTGTGTGTGAGTATTTTCCGTATATAAATATTATATACTTTAAAAAAGGTACCTGGCAAGATCATCCCAATGTTGGGTAGTTCCTCCTTCGATATCAAAGTCAATTCCATCCAACACGGCTTCGCCTAGCGGACGAGTGGATGATTTCCCACCTAAGAAGTTATTCCAGAGGTAAGTGGCAACTTGTTTAGCATCTGCAGCAGAAGTGAGGTAATAGCTCCCTGCCGCTCCTCCAATTGTGAGCATCACCATGATTCCTTTAGCTTGACATGATTTAATGTCCGAACTTAAACTGGTGCACCCATTGCTATATGGATCACAATGACCAGCAAGATTGATCATGGGGTTCTGACCATTACCAAATGTTGAAAGAAAAGCTAGGTTGACATAATCGTAGTTCCCAGTTGAGCACGTCTCTGCCAACGTGCCCTCGCCGCCGTTTTGACCCCAGTAAATAGCAATGCCACTGGCACTGGTACCTACTGCAAGTAAGAGTGTTATTAACGAGAACAATGCTAATCGTGATGCCATTTTTTGCTTGTATGTAATTGTTTATGGAACTTTCAGATGAATTTGGTGTACTGAAATTTCAGATAAGGTCCCTTTATATAGTAAGGGGTGATTCGACATGGATGTTGTCACTTTCAAACTCTTTTCAAGACAAGAAGCAACTTATAGGTCACTCTGTTGAATCCTTTTTTAGCTATCACAGGATCTGTTGAAATAAGAAGACCAGATTCTACCATTTCTCTCAGGTTTGTCATCTGTTTTGTCCTTTTTATTTGTCACCCTTTGCATCAATTTTGGATCCACCTTAGAAAGAATAGTCATTTTTGTTTCCTAAATACCATGATTTTGTCTTGATGCTATTGTCTTTGGCATATGTTCTTATGATTCAATCCTAAATAAACTTCTCTTCAGAATGCTACATTGTCCAATATGAAGTTCACATATATAGCTTTCTTGTAAATGGGAACAATCAATAACCAAAAAATTCTATGATAACTTAAAATTCAGAAAGTTCTGTGTCTAATCGGGTTGCTACTTGATATGTTAAACTTCTTTTCCTGTTAAGATATAGCTGACTGTGTGAATCAATCTGTATAGATTGGGAGATTTTTTTTTCCATAGATGGGATGATAGTGTTTTTTAATTGGGAGAGGCATGTTTGGAAAAAAATTGGCTTTCTGCACAAAGCTTCCCCTTGAATTTTATTGAATAAGCCACTTTCTATATCATTAAGCCACTACCAAACAGTCATGTATAGCTGACCGAATAAGTTGTGAGTCTCATTAAGCTCATTAAGCTGTTAACAAACAAGCCTTTAGCTGTATAATCTAGCATGATTAGTTACACCAAGATAAAGTTTCATTTAATTGATTGGCAATATGACTGGCAAAAGTGCTATAGGTGTTAAAGCAAAGTGGAATTGATTGGCAAGATAAAGTTCCATTTAATTGATTGACAAAGTAACGATGATGCAGTATCACATGCCATTTTTGTGCTCTTATATTTATGTAGATCTATGGCCTGGTTTTATTTTCTTCAAATTATATATCTATTATTTTGTAAGAACTATGATTTTCGTAGTGCAGATGAAGGAGGAACAAAACTACAAATGATTGTGTAGAGTCTTTGTAGAAACATTTTCAGAAATGCTCCTTTTTTGCCAATTCAAAAGGTGGATCACCTCTTAAGTTCAGTTGCAAACAGAAAATAGAAAATTTTTTTGATCTGATCAATCGAAAAAAGAAACTGACTGTATAAACACATGAAGTGTCACATGCACTTCATCTAGCTGAAGGTGTATCCATACTATTAGCTTGACATTTGTGATTTAGTTTCTGGCCTTGTTCAAATGCAGTGCAATGAGAACAACAATGCACATGACAAACACTGCAACCGATGTTGTTAAAAGCGCGCCTAGGCTCTTAGGCCCATAAGGCTCAAGGTCTTGGGCTTTTTTAAAGTCGAAGCGAGGTGTATTCATGAGGCTCACTGAGGCGTTGTGCCTCGGCTGAGGCGCCTTTGTGGGCTTAGGCGCGCGCCTCATAGAGAGTTATTAAATACCCGGTCAAACCCTAATATAAAATAAGTTTTCTCATCCTCATCTCCTCCTCTATAAATACTTGGACCTTAAGATTTCTCCCTCATGGCTCGCACTTTAAACCTTTCTCCCTTCTGCCTCTATCGAAGTACTGTTGATTGTTGCATTGGAGGCTTGTACCTGTTGCTAAACCCTATTTGAGTTGTTTGTAACTGTTTGTGTGTGTATATATATATATATCTTTTGACTTACTGCAACAAACTTGTTGGACACTCTGATTACAGGTTTTGTTCATTGAAATTTGATCTAAATCTCTTATTTGATTTTGTTTATGTTTATGTTTCTATCTGGTGATTTATATGGGTATCTCGAGTAGGATACTTTTTGGATTACTAATGTGTTGTATTGTAAGAGTTCTGAATGAATGCATTGCCACATTATCAAGTAGAGAATTGTTCTAACTACCCTAAAGTTATTCTGCAATTATGAAATGCAAGCCATGCATACTCCATTAATGGCATACTGTATGTGATATTTAAACTTAATTACCAACAAATGAGGTGTAGAGTCATACTTTTTGCATTGATATGGTCCATATGGATTTGAGTTCCAAAATTTTAACTTGTGTTCGCTGTATAATCATGTCATTGCCATTCTTTCAAACTGAAGTCATAGTTTATAAATGTAAGGTGTGATAGTGGGATTCAAGCTTTGAACTGCTATATAAATTTCAAGCAAAATTATCATAGCAGATAGACAAGAATTAAATATTATAATCACATAAGATCATGATACAAGCAGACTTTTACAATCATCAACACTACACGAATGGATTTACACATGACTTTTGATGGAAGAACTATATCCCGTCTGATCATCATAGTATTTAGACCACAACATAACGCCTCCATACTTTGTAGAACCTTTGATTGCTGGAAGAACTTGAGATGTTAGATCACCAACAGGGATGTATCCACTTCCTGCAGCTGCAGGTGCTGCAGGTAGCCCCAAGAAAATCTTGGTTGCTGGTATGTCAGAAGTCCATTGCTTCCATGCATCTTTGAAAATGTAATCCCAATCAAGCAATCTAACAATTAAACCCAATCAAGATTTGACAATGTATATTTCTAGAGAGAGAGTGTAGAGAGAGAAAGTGTTCATGTCATAGATCTTACAAATATACGTACAATGAACTTACACAAACTAACAAGTCATATCCCTATTTATACCAAGGATATGAACTCATACAAGTAACTAAACATATTGACTTAACATACTTTGACTTTGTTGACTTTGCTAAACTTGACTTTTCCTATTAAATCTTGGATACAATAATACACTAACATTCTCCCCCTTTGTATTCAAGATTTAAAATTTTTTTTGACACTAGTCTTCAGCGCTTGATTCTTCAACTTTTAACTCTGACAGCTTTGAACTTTGAAACTCTTTATGAAGTTGTTGAAGAATCTTGAAAAGTCATTCATGATTAGCATCTTTGAATAGTCAACAAGTCTTGTAGACGAACCATTTGAAGTCTTGAAACAATACACACTTCATCTTTGAAACTTCTTTAAACTTCGAACTTTTTGAAACTTCGAGGGATCTTTGAACTTTTTATCTTCATCACTCTGATCTCTTGATCGTCTTTGGAAAAACAAACCTTTTCAAATCATCTGATTTAACTTTGAATAATCTCAGAATGATTTCTTTTCATCTGGCTTGGACTTTCAGAATTATCTTCAGAATTATCTTTAGAAAGTCTCTTTTCTTCAAATCAGCTTTGAAATTTGAATCTTTCATAAATTTCTTCCACTTTTTGACATCTCATCTCTGAAATTGATCTTTGTAGATTTCTCCCCCTTTTTGATGATTGTGAGCACCATAATCATCAAAACTTTCTCAATTTCAGCACTTTCTTTGAATCTCCCCCTTTTACAAATAATCTCCCCCTTTAAGATATATTTGACATTCTTTGCCCTTTGATCTGAATAGCTCAATCATGAACTGTATATACCCGAATCTTTTCAAATTCAGATATAATGAACTTGGTAACCCTGATTCAACAAATGAAACAGTTAGAAGTGCCTGTCAGTAACACGGAGTTACTGTGTACAACGAATGTACAATTTAAGGAGCTGGTTTGATGATGAATCCCCAGGACTTCCATTCAATCATTGAAAAACACAAGGTAATTCTATGAATGTTCTGACAGAAAAACAAATTTTCTGTGTGCTCGTGCTTGTGTATGAAAGAATTTAGCACAATGATTGTGTTTCATAAGGCTCAAATTGTGTAAACTGTTGAGACAGCAACAGATATTACACGGACTCAATGTGCATGAAAGAGGTGCGAAGGTGGGGCAAACTTCCTTCTTTTTCAATATCTAAATCTTCCGAGTGAAGACTAGATAGCAGATATGCTGCGTCCCCAAAGAAAATGAAACATTTCTTTGTTAAGAAAGAAACGAGTGGCTGGTGGGGTTAATGCAAGAGTTGGCATGAGCTCACTGCCTTTTTCAATGATGGTCACCAAAGAATGTGAACCAATCAGATTTTGTGGCTGCCCGGCTCAGAAAGTGGTTGGTGCAGAGTTTTGATATTCTTTTAACTCTGTTCTCACACCCTCTTTCTTTTTAACATTAAAGCTCACTTCTAACCAAACTCTCTTTTTCATTTTACCTCAGCTCAATGAGAAAAACTCAACCGGATGAGTTATCTCCCCCACTCTTTGATTTTGACCCCTCACCCCTCAATCACTCTAGGATTACTTCCTGGGTAGGAAACACTGGTAAACATGAATCCATGGAAGTTCTTATAAGCTCACACATGAATCCCATGTAAGTCCTATAAAGAATGGTTGTTCAACAATTTAACTTTAGCAGTTAAGCACAAAAAATGTATGATGACATTGTCAAAATGTATGTTCATGAGATTTGAGCAATTGAACAATGAAGATCTCTCAAAACAAGAATATTGAATGAATGAAATGAAATCAAGAGAATTGTTTTGAGAATCTGACAATGTATCAATCAGATCAAATAAAATGGTTAGGGTATCAAAGAAATTGATGGTTTGTTTATATGAACGAATATAAACAATTTAACAATGAAAGCACAAATTAGAAATGATGATTGATGCTCAACAACAGTGATTTACAAACGGGGGTATTACCATCGAAAAATTTGGTCGTTATGAGACATGGTAATAACAAATTCAAATGAAGTACTGAACCGATGTGTATGAATACTTTACAGTATAAAGACAAGATAATATGCAAGTATTGATCTTTGGAAACACACGGTCAGTTAAACATTAAAGCTCAAAAATGAAAAACATTTAAAATCACACTTCTAAATTCATTAAATCTTTTGAGAACCAGAAGTGGTTTGAACATTTAAGAAACTGTTTTTCATGCTTGAAAGTTGTTCTTCTTTCTAACAATTAGAGATCTAGGATTAGAAGATATATATACATTTAAGCTCCCCCTCAAATCATTATAGAATGATTTATATCAGATAAGCTCCCCCTGGATATTTGCAAAATATCCTTATCTGAACATTTAAGAACGGGTCCTGATCTGTCATGTGATCAGAAGCCATAGTCTTTACATTAAAATTCGGGTTTTGAACTGTTTGTTCAAAAGCCATACTCTTTGACTTTGAAGTCCGAGTCCTGAGTTGATATACTCAGAAGTCAACCATCTTGCTCTCCCTATACCTGTGGTACCTGCGAAACAGATTTAACAGGCTTTGGTACCCACTGGTATTTGGGTCCTGGTATGTTAGATTTTGGAATCCACTTCTCATTAGACTTATGTCTTTTAAATCCAGAAATCTGAGAAGTAATTCTGTAAGATCCGTACCAATTATGAGCAGTTTTTCTCTGAACGAAGTCATTCTCTCCACAGTAAGAACAACAGATTTTTCTTTGAGCAATTCTGATCAAATGATTAGTCGAGTAATATATATCAGAATTACCAAAAGCTTTACCTTTGTGTGCACTATTCCTTTTGACTTTAGATGTGGATGCAGATGCTTTGTCCTTCTTCTTCTCATCAGGAGAATCTTTAACTCTCCAGACCATCTGACTTTTCTTTGATTGCTTTCCAAGAGATTTTACATAATAGCTCGCTGAACCATCAACAGATTTGTCATAAAATAGATTTGATGGTCTAATCTGATTTGAGTTGACAATTTTAGGTTTGACACTGTTCTTTTTGAAGACATTTTTATCATGAATAGAACTTGAAGCTGTTTTGAAAGAACAGACTGATTCTGTTGAGTTATCAACAGGTGATTGGCTAATCACATCAGCTGTAATCTTTTCTGATAAATTGACATTTGCAGCTTCTAAGTCATTTATCTTTTTAGTTAAAATGTTTCTTTCATCTGAAAGTGTGTCAAACTTTTGTTTCAAATCAGATTTGGCCATCTGTTCTTTAAGAATATCTGATGATAGAACAGAGATCTTGGACATGAGCTTAGATATTTCAGATTCAAAATATGAACGTTCTTGCTCAAAATCTTTTTGTAAGTTCTTGGATTTATCAGAAATTTCATTGAAGATCCCAACATTTCTCTTTTCAGATTCAAAAGACTTTTTCTTTTCTTTGAAAATTTGTCTTTCTTTTTCTAATAAGTCTTGTAAAACTGAGATCTGTTTGGGAAATTCAGTGTTTTTATCTTCAAGAACTTTTCTTTCCTTAGCAAATGTGTCTCTTTCAGTAATTAGAATCTTTTCAAAATCAGACACTTGCTTTGAAAGTTTAATGCATCTCAGCTCAAGATCCTTTTTCTCTTGTAAAGTTTTCTTGGAAATCTCAGATGACTGTTGAGTTGAAGATGTCTTCACATTTGATTTTTCTTTTTCTGCTTGGAGACTTGTTTGCAGTTCAACATTTTTCTTCTCCAAAGCAGATATTTGATTTTCAAAAGCCTTCAACTTGTTTTGAAGCTTGACTGATTCATCTTTTAGCTCAGATGATTTTTGTTCAGTCGTCTTCAGTTGGCTTTGAAGATTGCTTATCTTTCTCTCTTTTTGTAAAATTATTTTCTCTTTTACCCCTATGATTTTTTCTTTTATTTCAATTTCATTCTCACTTGCTCTGATGATACCTGCAAAATCAGATTGAGAATTATTAGCACATTTTTTACAGTCAGAAGTTTTATCAGAATTTGACAAATTTAATTTCAACTCCTGAATCTGATTTAGAAGCTTTGGATTCTGATTTTTCAGCTTGTCTAATTCAGCTTCCATCTTTGGTATTTCTGGCATGTACAAAACAGCCATATCTCTTGCAGATAAAACAGTATTTCCTCTCTCGTCTGTAGTAGGCATCTTGTCAGAATGTTAGCTTAAAAGAATGATCGTCAAAAATCAGAAAAATTATGACCACTATCAAAATATGTCCCCCTCCGCAGACTTAGCACGGGGGTTCCGCTACCCGGTTAGCGGATGGGATCAAGGGGCAACGCCCTTGCGGGGGTATGGGGGCAGCGCCCCTAGAGAAAATTTTTCTGACATATTTTTCTCTAGAAAGAAATGCTTGAATAAAATGATCGTTCCCAAACTAATCAGAAATGTTGACTAAAAAGTCAAACTTGGATCACACAAAAAAAATTTAATTTTCAAAAAAAAAAAAATTAAGTCTTGAAACTCGCAAGTCACTGTACTCGCAGACCACTAAACACGCTAATCACTATTCACACTGAAACTCGCAAATGGTAATGTGCGCGTTTCTAGAACTTGCATGTCATTAGTAGCGCGTTTCGATCAAACTCGCACGCCTCTTAGCGCGTTTCTACCAAACTCGTACGCCTCTTAGCGCATTTCAACCAAACTCGCAAGCTTCTTAGCGCGTTTCAACCAAACTCGCACGCCTCTTAGCGCGTTTCAACCAAACTCACAAGTTTCGCCCTGCGCGTTTATAGAATTCGCTCGCTTCAGTTAGCGCGTTTTAGCAAACTCGCACGTTTTGCTTGCGCGTTCTTCAGACACTTGCACGTTCTAGCCAAAACATCAAATCCCTTTGACTTGCGCGCTTGATGATGAACTTGCGCGTTTGTTGATGAACTTGCGTGTTTGTCAGAACTTGCGCTTTTTAACAGTTATGTTCATGAAATCGATCCAAATTGCTCTAAACCTGCAAATTAATTCTTGAAACTTCATCAGTATACTCGAAATGCATATTAGAATACTTTTCTAAGCAACAAATCTATCAAAAGCATCAAAGTACATTGCATTTTGATCAAGAATACAGTTTACGACTTCAAGTTTTATGAAAAACACAATTTCATCAAATTGATCGATCTAGAATTGAAATAATCCTATGTGATCTGAACATAAATTGATCCTAGTGATGAAACTTACACAACCAAATCAATTTCTTGATCCAATTGTACAAAAACAATAAAATCACGGATCAAACAGTGACTTTTTCACAAAAACGAATTTCTTGACAAAATTTTCAGAAAATCAATCAGTTTTGCTCAATCCAATCACTCTGAAATTGTTTGGTTTGCTCTGATACCAATTGAAAATGTAATCCCAATCAAGCAATCTAACAATTAAACCCAATCAAGATTTGACAATGTATATTTCTAGAGAGAGAGTGTAGAGAGAGAAAGTGTTCATGTCATAGATCTTACAAATATACGTACAATGAACTTACACAAACTAACAAGTCATATCCCTATTTATACCAAGGATATGAACTCATACAAGTAACTAAACAACATATTGACTTAACATACTTTGACTTTGTTGACTTTGCTAAACTTGACTTTTCCTATTAAATCTTGGATACAATAATACACTAACAATCTTCAAGATTGGTAGCACCTCCAGAGTATTGGCAAGGGGGGTTGTTATAGAACTGAACCCAAACATAGTCGAAAAGGCCTGTTTTAAGTGCAACTCCAATATATGCATCTGGGAACGGACACTGGGGTGCTGCCGTCAAGTATACCTTCTTACCTTGACTGCTGTATCCAGAAAGGTACCTGGAAAAATCACCAAAGGGTTATTGGCCCAGCGATATCCGGATTATTACTAGAGCCCTCCCAAGAGATCAAGAGTTCAAATCTCACCAAAGATGAGGAGTGTGTGTGTGAGTATTTGTCGTATATAAATAATATACTTCAAAAAAATGACACCTGGCAAGATCACCAAAGGGTCATTGGCCCAACGGTGTCTGGATTACCGGTAGAGTACAACCTCTCTGGAGGTCAAGGGTTCAAATCTCACCAAAGATGAGGAGTGTGTGTGAGCATTTGTCGTATATAAATATTATATACTTCAAAAGAATGATACCCTGAAAGATCACCAAAGGGTCATTGTCCGTGGTATCCAGATTACCCGTAGAACACAACCTCCAAGGAGGTCAAGGGTTCAAATATCACCATCGAGGAGTGTGTGTGAGTATTTGTTGTATATAAATATTATATACTTCAAAAATATGATACCCGGCAAGATCACCAAAGGGTCAGTGACGCAGTGGTAACCGGAATTCCGGATCACTGGTAGAGCCCAACCCTACCAGGAGGCCAAGGGTTCAAACCTCACCATCGAGGAGTGTGTGTGAGTATTTTCCGTATATAAATATTATACTTTAAAAAAGGTACCTGGCAAGATCATCCCAATGTTGGGTAGTTCCTCCTTCGATATCAAAGTCAATTCCATCCAACACGGCGTCACCTAGAGGACGAGTGGATGATTTCCCACCTAAGAAGTTATTCCAGAGGTAAGTGGCAACTTGTTTAGCATCTGCAGCAGAAGTGAGGTAATAGCTCCCTGCCGCTCCTCCAATTGTGAGCATCACCTTGATTCCTTTAGCTTGACATGATTTAATGTCCGAACTTAAACTGGTGCACCCATTGCTATATGGATCACAATGACCAGCAAGATTGATCATGGGGTTCTGACCATTACCAAATGTTGAAAGAAAAGCTAGGTTGACATAATCGTAGTTCCCAGTTGAGCACGTCTCAGCAATGTGCCCTCACCGCCGTTTTGACCCCAGTAAATAGCAATGCCACCAGCATTGGTACTCACCGTTAGTAAGAGCACCATTAAGGAGAATAATGCTAATTGGGATGTCATTTTTTGGTGTTTTGAAGTGTGTGAGAAGTTCCCTTTATATAGTAAGAGGTAGATTCTACACGGATGCTTTCGTTCTCAAACAGTCAAACTCTCAGGGAGAGGTGCGGCTTAGAGGTCACACTGTTGAATCCTCTTTTGGCTATCGAAGGATCAGTTGAAAACGAAGAACATATTGTACTGTTTTTATATAAGGTTTGTCATCTGTTTCGTCCTTTCTTCGTTATCCTTTACTTAGAAAAAATTTACAACCAAACAAATTTGTCCCTATGCTATTGTTTTTGGTCTATGTTCTTATGAGTTAGTTCCAAATAAGCTGCTTTTCAGAATTCTGCATTATCCAATATGAAGTTCACATGGGTCTCATGTAAATTTGGAGTAGATAGTTGATAGTACTATGTGCTAAATGTAGTTTATTTTGAATTTATTTCAAATGGTTTTTGATGATTGGCTGCTAGTCTGCGTTTATATGAAGTTTTAAGAATTAGAAACCATTGAACAAAAGTTTTTATGATCCCAACTGCATATTGTGTGTCGATTTTGTTGGTCAGTAACATTGTTACAAACCCCAAAAAATTGTTGTTTTTTTATTTTTTAATTCGGGGTAGTTTCTTCGCCCTAGGCACCAAAAACCTTAGGACCGGCCTTGACTAGATGGTGTTTATAAATTCTCGGTCTAAAGAGAGATACTGTGGGGAAAGCATAAAGGGTATTCAAGGTTTGATCTTCAATGTCAACTTCATGGTGAAATTATATTGTTTTGAGAATAAGTGAGATAAGAATGCATTTGTTGCGATATTAGTATGTTTACTAATGTTCAAGATATTGAGGGTGCGTTTGGTCTGCGGGACAGGATAGTACAAAAACTTGTTGTCCTACGTTTGGTGCGACATTGGACTGGAAAAGGATAGGATCTAAGTGGGACAAAAATGTATCTTTTTTTCTCCCACCAACACCAACATAGGTAGAACAAAAATTAGGGAGATGGGACAAGATTGGTAAATTACTAAACTTCCCATGTCAAATTAAAAGCCTAAAACCTTCCACAATCTTTCACCGGCCTTCCTCACTCTCGCCCGTTTGTCCCTTCTTGTCCCGTCTGCATACCAAACGCTCCTTCAAGGATCAACGGTCGAATTACCAAACGACACAATCATACTAGATCATGGTATTGGTACAATGATAATAAACGACACTTTTGTGCTTGATAAAGTGTTATACATTTAACAGTGTCATGTAAACCTTATTGAATTTACATTCACAGGTAATTTTGAAGTTCGGTTTTACAGATGTGGTGCTATTATTCAGAATACAACTACTTGTCACCGGGACTGATTACGTGGTTGTGCTTGTGTATGTGGACGATATAATTCTTGCAGGTCCTTCGTCAATAACAATTGATCAGGTTAAACACACACTATAACAAAAATCGGGTTTACAGTATTCCAACAATGTTTAAGTGTCTTAATAGATCGCTTTATAGGTCTTAAGTTTATCGGACTAAACAATAAAGTGTCATATCTGAAAATGTTGTAATAAGTTTATAGGACGCTTTTGAGCGTCTTAACAAGCTTTTTAGGACATTTCTAAAATAAATCATGGTATTATCTATTTACAAGACACTTTTGAGAAGTGTCCTATAAACACATCTTTTTAATAGGACACTTGCTTTTATAAGACACTTTTGGAAATAGTGTCCTATAAAATAACTAATACACACTTTATTTTTAAAATGTCCTAAAAAACTTGTTAAGATGCCGAAAAGTCTCCTGTAAACTTATTGCAATACTCTTAGATAGAACGCTTATTGTTTGGTCCTATAAAGCAGTCTATTGGGACACTTGGCATCCTATAAGCCCAATTTTGTTGTAGTGACATCACCACCCTTTCATATTGGTTTCTTCATTTTGTTAAGGTTATCACTCATAAATATGATGCAATATAGAAACGTGAAAGTGAAACTATACAAAAATGTAGGAAAATATTCAGAAATATTAATAACAAACATTAAACAACTGCAACATTAAGATTTTTAAACATCCTTCTTGATGGAAGCACTATATCCGGTTTGATCATCATAGTATTTAGACCATAGCATCACACCTCCATACTTGGAAGAACCCTTGATGGCTGGAAGCACTTTGGAAGTAAGGTCACTAACAGGAATGAAACCGCTTCCAGCCGCTGTAGCCGATGCCGGTAAGCCCAAGAAAATCTTCGAATTCGGGATGCCAGAAGTCCATTGCTTCCAACCATCTTCAAGGTTAGTTATGTTTGCGGAATACTGACAAGGCGGGTTGTTATAGAACTGAACCCAAACGTAGTCAAACAGACCCGTTTGAAGGGCCCCACCTAGCCACGCGTCAGGGTACGGGCATTGTGGGGCCGCGGTTAAGTAAACCTTGTTACCGTTAGTGCCATACGCAGATAGATACCTAGCCAAATCATCCCAATGTTCGCTTCCTCCTGATTCAATATCGAAGTCAATTCCGTCCAATGACGCATTGCCAAGTGGACGAATACCCGAGGTTTTTCCGCCTAGAAAGTTATCCCAAAGATAGGAAGCCACTTCTTGAGCATCTTCTTTTGATCCAATCGAATAACTACCTATCCCACCCCCGATCGATAGCATCACCTTGACTCCTTTGACTTGACACGCTTTAATATCGGAGCTTAATCCGATGCAACCGTTGCTATACGGATCGCAATGGCCAGCCAGGTCCATTCTTGGTGTCCTCCCATTGCCAAATGTCCAAAGAAAAGCTATGTTTACATATTCATAGTTTCCAGTGGCACAAGTCTCAGCCAAAGTTCCTTCATTCCCATTTTGCCCCCAGTATATGGAAATCCCACCACTCTTACCAGCATTAGAGTCTGCCAGTAGAAGTAGCAGTAATGAAGCCAAGAATGGTAATGATCTTGCTGTGTGAAATGACATTTTTACCCTTTACTGTGTTGAATCTTAATCTTAAACTTATTAAGCTTGAAATATGTTTTTGTGTACCAGGTAGTGCTATATGACATCCTTAAATAGTATGGAGAGTCTGGTGCAAGGTTAGTAGCTAAACTTTGTTTTCTTGTTAAACTCCGTAGCTTAACAGTTGCTTTATTCATACCCTTAATATGAACATTTTGCAGGTTTAAAAGTAGATAGCTTTGTCTACTTTTTCTTGTTCTTGATTATATGGGTTGATCTTAATTTTGTCTGCAAGAAGAAAGAGTAAATTACATTTTTGTCCCTGATGTTTGTCACTTTTCTTATTACTGATTTGTCTGTGACGTTTGCAAAATTTCTTGGATTTCGTCCCTTCCACTAACGATCGTAAAAAATTTCTACGAAATGCAGTTGAATGAGGGGTATTTTAGTCAATTTCATTTTCTCTCGTTTTCTATTAAATCCGCTACCAACAATTACCACCCACCAGGACATCTCAAGAAATCAATAAAATTCTAACCCATTATCCACCATCTTATAAAAAAATCAACGGCCGTTAGTGAGAGGGATGAAATCCAAGAAATTCTACAAACCCCATGGAAAAATATGTAATAAAAGAATTCTAGGGGCTAATTTCAAGAAAAATGACAAACATCATGGACGAAAAATGTACTTTATTCAAGAAGAATAAGGCGCCGTTTATCAAACCGCTCTTATCAGGTAAGCGTTTACCGACAAAAATCACTACGCTCACTTACCTTATCTAGTAATATTCTCGACCATCAAAATATTAGAGGGAAATTCTTTAGGTTGATCATTCTTTGTGTTCTTGGAGTTCAACCACCTTGACTTGCTTGGTGATTACTGATTCATCTGTTTTGACCAACATAAGCTAGGTGCCATTAGATTAGTGCTAAGAAACTGTTGGGAGTCCCTGTAACAAGATCAGGTTTATACGACGTCAAAAATATTTAAGTATTACTAATAGATTGTTTTATAAGACTTAAGTTTATAGGACAAAACAATTGTGCATTCTATGTAAAAGTGTTACAATAAGGTTATATGTCGTTTTTGGGCGTTTTATTATGACACCTAAACATTTTTGATGTCCTATAAACATTTTTGGATGCACACTAGGATGATATGCACCGAGATTCACCGGATCAATTCCCTTATTAAGTGTGATTCATGGGTGGGTTTGAGATTATAAGTGATCAAGCGTTCAGATCCACTTCTCACGTTAACTCAACTTCTCTCACGATCCTTCACCCTTGGATGGATGCACATTAGGATGAGATGCACCGGATCAATCCCCGTATCAAGTGAGATTTATGGGTGAGTTTGAGATTAAAAGTGATCAAGGGTCCATATCCCAAATTTATCTTCTCACCTTAACTTTTCTTCTCGTATGTATATATATAGAGAGAGAGATATAGATATAAATCTCCATATATAGAAAGGATGGAGGCTTTTATTTATTAATTTCATATTATTTAGATATGGTTTTTAATAATTAAATTATCATTGTTGCAGAGTTGGTCAACCATCCAGACCAATAAAAATTGTCCTTTTCCACATATGAAACCTATTAATAAAGCTCCAAATCCATGCCCATTATTCTCACCTTGACCTCCCACATTTCCATCAATTTTGTACACTAAAAAAGGTCCCAAAAACACTTTCTGTTTATTACAATAAACAAAGAAAAGAGTCAACAAGATGGCTTGCAAAATGGTTGGGGTGGTTCTAGCCATGGTCCTTGTTGTCTCAATATGTAGTGGAGCCATGGCTCAATCAGGGTGCACCAATGCCCTCATGGGCATGTCTTCCTGTCTCAACTTCATTACCGGAAACTCATCCACCCCTTCGTCTTCGTGTTGCTCGTAGCTCGAGAACGTGGTTCAGTCTCAGCCGCAGTGCCTTTGTCAAGCCTTGAGCGGGGACAGTATCTCTCTCGGTATCAGTATTAACCGAACACTCGCTCTAACGCTTCCCCGTGCTTGTAATGTGCAAACTCCACCCGTCAGCCAGTGCAACGGTTAGAATTTTTTTAGTATATAATATTTATATACAGAAAATATTTACTCACATTCCTCACTTTTAAACCCTTGACCTCTTGGGAGGCTGGCCTCTACTGGTAACCCGGGTACCAATGACTCTTTGGTTCCTACTTATTTTTTTTTTAAGTATATAATATTTATATACGACAAATACTCATGCACACTCCTTTGGTGAGGTTTGAACCAATGGCGGACCCAGGACTTTTGCCGAGCAGGTGCATCTTTAAAGAGGATCAAAGGCCCGTAAAAGTGGCCTGATGTGTTTTTAGTAGAATACTAGAATTCCACATTTTCGAGGGATTTTTTAATGTTTTTTTGGTTGATTTCAATGGACTTTTTCGGTTTACTTGGTTGATTTCAGAGACTTTTTCGGGTTTTTTGGTTGATGTTTCTTGTATTCTCTAATATTTTGGAGCACCGCTCAAAGTTTAGCAGGTACACCTTTCATACCAAAAAAAAAAAAATACATAGGAAATTCAGTTAAGCGGGTGCACGGGACCCCACTCGGGCATGAATAGTCCGCCCTTGGTTTGAACCCTTGTCTCGGCTCTATCGATAACTTAGGTATCACTCGGCCAATGACCCTTTGGTCAACATTTAGATTATTCATCTTCTTTCTTTGTTAAGTTTTTTATCGGGTTTCAAATCTTTCGACGTATTTGGGTTTGTTTTTGTTTCGTGTATGCAGCTGCAAACGGACCACCTGCAACTTCTATGCCTAGCCCGGCTGCTTCTCCTGAAGGGTCTACATCGGAACCAGATATATTGCCCGAAAGTCCATCCGAGTCGGATACTCCATCAGGTATTTTCTAAAATATGGTCGATAAGTAAAGACTAGCTTTGGGGATCCTCTTGTTAAAGGGTCATTCGTAGTGGCGGAATTTAATTAACATAATATAAAATATAATAAACGTTAAATAAAAATGTATTAGAAATGAGAAAATTAGGAATTTATATACAACAAATAAAAAAAAATTAGTGTTTAATGTAAAAATAGAATTTATAATCTATTAGGGTCAAAACAAGACATTTATATATAAAAAGTAAAATTTATAATGTTTTTTTAATTCATGGGGTCAAAACAAGGGACTTTGCCTTTAGGTCTTTGCTGGGAATTGAGATTATTGAGACTGTTATCTTTTGAGCTCGTGGGATCAGTTGAGTTACGCGTAAAAGATGTCCCGGATACCATAATTTTAGAAAAAATGGTTGACAAGCACTTGAAGCTACAAAAATTTGGAATTTTATTAGTGTTTTTTTTAAGGGTATCCTAGGCATAACCTAGACTAATCTTTGACAATTTTTGACTGTTAAAGCGACAGCCCTGGATAAACCCCAGTGGCCACAGGTTGCGTACGCCTGGATTCGAACCCGGGATAGATGGGATATCCCACCACATCCCCCACAAGCCTTAACCAGTACGCCACAAGCCTTGTGGTTAACTTTATTAGTGTTTGTGTTAATAAGTGGATGAATTGATAATTGTAGGATCAGGATCAAAGACGGATGGCTCCACATTTAACGGAAGTGAATCAAGAGCGCCCGTTCATCTGTTAACGTTCGTTCTGTTCGTGGTCTCGTGGGCTTCCACTACTGCAAGTTTTTGAATTTTACCGTTATTCTTTGTTCTTCCAAGTTCTAAAGAAGTTCGATTTCTTCTTGACGTTGGAGGGTGATTATGTATTATATGAATGAGCGATTTGTTATTTTGATGTGACGAGATTGTGTGATTTGTAGTATTTGTTTTTGTTATCGAATCAAAGAAGTCAGTTTCTGGCACGATATACTTAATGGCAATCACAAGAAGAAACCAAAACACCTACATGAACCCTCGAAACCAACAAACAAAAAAAAGCAGGATATTAAGCATCGTATACTGCTTATTATTAATGTAAAACTTTTAATTCCAAAAACCCGATTGGCACCCACAACCCCTTAATGAAATTTGTTTTCTATCTGTTTGACATTCTACATAAAATGGATCAAACTATGTGTTTTATTTTATAAAAAATGTATTTGTACTCTGCATTTTGGCTTATATTTATTCGAATTTTGATTGTGTTGTATCTCTTGGATACAGAACTAGTGTGTGTATATAAGGGGCCTTCTTTTGAGAACTCATAATGAGAACTCTGAGAACCATTGCACCGTATGCTATTTCATATGATTTTTTTCCATCTAAGGCTATGGTTTAGAATATTGATTAACATATATTTGTTTTACATGTATTCGGTTCACAACGTGAAACTTTTTGACTTGTTTGTGAAACAAAAAATACACGCAAAAGATTATCACATTGTGAACTGAATATATATAAAGTAAACACATTGTAAAACAAATATATGTTAATCAATACCTTAAATATTAGTCTTAGATAGGAAAAAAAATCATGTGAAACAATACGTTAAGGTAAAAGTTCTCACGGTTATCACAGTATATGAGGTTCTCATATATTTTATGTATATATATGTGTGTGTGTGTGTTTTATGTATACATACAAGCTTAAGCGAAAGATTATGTGCGGTTTCTCATGAAGTAATAAATATTGTAGCTTTCGGTATTGCAAAATAAATATAGTTTTAAAGGAAAATCGAAAACGAGCTTTAAAAAGCAATATTGATGAAAAAAGAGGTTGTCGTATTCAATAATATACACCTAAAAACAAACTCCCTCCTTGGGAAAAAATTAGGCAACCAAATTTTCCTATAAATTTGCCCCTCGTTTTACTGCTCTATCCGTAGGGAAAAAAATCTCAAAGTATTTGCATTAAATCAACATACTTAAGTTACCAAACAAATGGTTTCAAATAGGTTCGAAATGGTTGGTCTAGTCGTGATCCTGGTCCTGGGTACGCTATGCGGTGGAGCCATGGCTCAATCAGGGTGCAGAGGTGCAATCGTGAGCCTCAGCCCGTGCCTAGGCTATGTGGGTGGGAACTCATCGACCCCAACACATTCTTGTTGCTCGCAACTAGCCAATGTGGTCAAGTCACAATCACGGTGCCTTTGTACATTGGTCAGTAGTCATCATGGCTCAGCCACAAGTTTCAAAATTAACGAAACTTTGGCTTTGGGACTACCAGATGCTTGTAACGTTCAAACTCCCCCAATTAGTCGTTGTGATGGTATGTTTTTTACAATATATCATTGAAATACACATTTTGATGTCTATTTTAGCATGATGCTCGTTAACTTAGATATGTTTGTATCATTAATTAATATTACCGATAACGTAAGTGAGGCGATAACTCATATCCATAAGCGCTTACAAATTAAGCATTTGGTAAACGACAAATTTTTACCAAACTGAACATATATTTTTGAGCCATGATGAAACCATGGAGGCTTTAAACTTAGGGCTTGTTTGTTATTAGCTTAATGAGCTTAAGGAAAGTTAGGGTTGTTTGTTTACCTCTTAATGGTTCCATTAAGAGGCAACCTCGGAATCGCTAAGAGGTGAATCTTGTTTGGCAAAAAAAATATGTTTCTTAATGGTTCCAAAACCCT
Organism: Arctium minus; assembly: GCA_954870635.1. Classification (NCBI taxonomy): domain Eukaryota; kingdom Viridiplantae; phylum Streptophyta; class Magnoliopsida; order Asterales; family Asteraceae; genus Arctium; species Arctium minus. The sequence goes on from OX941096.1 coordinate 64,425,455, forward strand.
CTGAATGATTTTGTATCCTGACCCTCCCTTAACCATTCAGAGCCCTGATTCATGTTGAACAATTAAAAAACAGTCGTATTTCATTTTGCATTATATCATAAGAGTCTCTTAATCATTCTGCACCAAACTATTCAGCAACTGCCAAACAACTCCTTAGAAAATGACTTACGTAAATTTCTAAGAGGAGCTTTATGCAGAAAGACAAGTTTTTTTCTAAACATGTCCCTCCCAAATAAAAAAAATACATTTTTCATTTATGAAGAAATTCTCCAAAACAAAAACTTTCTGAATCTATACAGACAGAGTAATACACATTGACAATTTTATTCATTCATGACTTAATGAAAAAACAACCAAAACAAATGTTACTCTCGTGTTTATTTATTTTTTAATATTTAATTAAATATTTTAAAGTTAATTAAAATCATGGATTTTGCAGGAAATGGATCAGAGACTCTGCCAGGAACATCTGAAGGGACCACAATAACTTTGTCATTATATTTCAACTTTGTTTTTCTCTTGGTAGCTTTAAATTTATTTATTTGATCAAACATTTGTGTTGATGGTTTATGATTTAAGTTTTTATTTTAAATAATAATATCTTAGAAATCTATGTGTTTAAATCTTTTTTAGGCTCTGTTTGTTAGTAACTTAATAAGTTTAATGAGACTTACAACTTATTCAATCGGTTATATATGATTGTTTGATCGTGGTTTAATGATATAGAAAGTAACTTATTTAGTAAGCTTATAGAATGAAGTTTTTATACAGAAACCTAAATTTTTTCCTCTCAAAATACCTCTTTCGATTAAAAAGATACGCTTATTTCATCTATATGAAAACCCCTCTTAAAGAAAAATATTTCTAATCTATACAGACAAATTAATCTACACAGACATTTTTATCCGTATATAACTTAATGGAAAACCAACCAAACAACCCCTTATTTTGATATATCGAGTCAGTTATTATAATGTACGTTAATAAACAAATGATAGTCAACCCACCTATTCAATATACAGTCAGAGCAAACGTGATCGTAGCCCTATGATCATTTTACGAAAAACTATGGTACAAATATGATAGGTTGTATAATAAACCAATATATATATATATATATATATATATATATATAATTACACGAAGAATCGTGTGAGAAGGAGTGTTAAGGTGAGAAGGTAAGAAGGGATTTTGATCCTTGATCACTTTTAATCTCAAATTGACTCATGAGTCGCGCTTAATATGTGAATTGATCTGGTGTATCTCAGTACATCTCATCATAATGTGCATCCAGTGGTGAAAATCTCTTTTTACCTTTCTCACAATAATAACTTTTATTATTACCGAAACTCAACCCTATATCATAATTGTTAAATATTATATAAATATATTTATTTATCTAATTATCTTTAGAAAATCTTAAATCTTAGTGGATCATACTATCTTCTAATTTTTGAACATACTATCAATTCTCTTAATCGATTAAAATTCTCCTCAATAAATAAACTTATTGCTATTCCAAGAAATATTCGGATTTTTCAAAATTAAATAGAATTTACTTTGTTACAACCATAAATTTATTTTTCTATAAAATTATTAATAATTAAATTCGAAAAGAATTTAAATTAATAGTTTCTTGAAGAAATATATGAAAAGATTGCATACAATTATTTATTGATTGTTGGTAATGTGTCCTGGTCATGGAGTATATGTAATTAGTGGAAATAGACTAATTATTTTTATATGAATAAAAAAATCAATAATCATGAAATTATGAAGAAAACAAATATTAGTCATTTAATAATATGCCAAACTACTTTTATTAATAATTAATTTAATAAATATTTATAAAGTTAACGTCATATTTGCATAGGTTTAACCAACACTACAACAAAATCGGTTTTATAGGACGCCCATAATATTTAAACGTCTTAATAAAATATTTTATATTACTTTTAGGACCAAACTATAAAGTGTCAATTCTAAAATTGTTATAATAGGTTTATAGAAAGCTTTTGGACGTTTTAACAACCATTTATGATGTTTTTAAAATAAAGTGTTGTATTAACTATTTTACACGACATTTGTAAAAAAAATGTCCTATGAACTCATCTTTTTACAGGACACTCGTGTTTATATTACATTTTTTTCAAATATTGTCGTATAAAATAACTAATACGACACTTTATTTTTAAAGTTTCCTAAAAAACTTGTTGAAACACTTAAAAGTATCCTATAAACCTCTCGTAATATTTTTAGATATGACGTTTCTTGGTTTAGTCCTATAAACTTAAGTTTTATAAAGTGTTTTATTAGGACGCTTAAACATTTTAGGTGTTCTATAAAACCATATTTGTTGTGGTACAATAACCTTTAAATCAACTTAATACCATAGTCAAAAACATTGATAATCCACAACTTTGAAATTATAAGGAACTTACATATATGTTTCTCTATCTATATAAGTTGGTTGCTATGATTAAAATGTTTATTTCTCGTATAAAAGGATAGAAAAGATAAAGTATACTTACATTTGTTTTTTAAGAGGACTGAAATCTAAAGTCTTATTTCACTTCTGATTAATAAGAGGTGGTGCTGAAGTCTGAAATCTGAATTAATAAAATTGTTTGTTTTTTCTAACGTCTAGAGGTGTCTTGAGAGAAATGAGAGCATCTGAAATGAGGCGGCGATAAGAGATTTTAAGAAGTTAGGTCACCATTTTTTATTTCAGATGTATTTAAGAGTCATTAAGAAATTCTGAAAACTGGAAAAAAAAAACAAACAGTTTGAATGTCAAAAGATCTGAACGATTCAGACTTAAAATACATTAAAAGATCTTTTTAAAAAAACAAACAACCCCTTAAACTTCATCTAAAAATTTGAATTTATTTAAACAATTTTAAATAAAATTTGTTTTTAACAAACAATTATATGAAAAACATTTATAAATATATTTCATACATTTTTATACAGAGTTTGTTTTCGGTAAGAATAATTATCGTGAAAAAAGGTAAGACATTCTTGGATTAATCTTAATAGAAAATTTTCTTCTAAGCTAGTTCATGGGTTATTTTAGAACTTAATTTGAATAATTAGATCAATACTAATTAAAAATGATCAAGGGCTTCTTACACTTCTTTTCTTAACTACTATTTTAACGTAATAATTCGCACTTTCATAAAACGTTTTATATTTAACATTTGACCACGCCACCACATAAATTCTATGAACAGTGGCAATGTTAAAGAGAGGCTACCACTCAACTTCAAATTCTTATATAAGTGTATATTTTTAAAATTGTGTGTCGTTTTTGGATATTTATTTTGGGACGGATGAAGTATATGTTACTAAGGTGTCATTTGGCAAAAATAAACTAGTTTATAAGTTATCTTATTTTTTGAATACATGTTTGGATGGACAACTTAGCTTATTGATAAGTTAATTGGAATAGTTTATGAGGAGTTTTTGTGACTTTTTCCAATTATACTCTCATTAATATTAATTATTGTTTTTAACTATTAATTATAAAAATATTAATTATTATTACTATTAATTAAAAATTATTATTTAACTTTCAATTATGTATTGATGTTAATTTTTAATTATTTAAAATTATTGTTAATCATATCAATTATATATATATATATTTTAATATTAGTCAATAATTTTAGTTATCAATTACTATTATTTTTTTAATTATTATCCAATAATTTATTTTTATTCCTATTATATTTAATGGTTATTTAAAATAATAAGTTAATGTACTTTTTTTTTTCTAAAATTTGTTTTAACAAATTCAAAATTATATATAATAATAAATTTAAAATTCTTTTAATTAATATATTATATTATTTAAATTTTTTTTACTATCTTATTTGTATTGATTAACATATTATATTACTATAAATTTGTTTTAATTATATTATGAAATATAGTAATTTATTATTTTCTCAAGATGTCCTTTTTTATCATTTTATATATTTATCAGCTAATTTTTGTCAAACGTGACTTATTAACCATCAGTTAGTTTATCAACTACCAGCTAGTTTATCAGTCATCAGCCGACTCATCAACTAGTTTGGCAAACTAGCTGGTAACTGATAAGCTAATTTTTTAAAACGCTATTATATGAATAACTTTTCAATAAACTAATTAATGGTCATCCGAACATGTTTTTTTTTTTTTTTTTTTTTTTTGACAAACAATGCCTTATTTTTGAAACCCATGTAATAATTATCTTTCCTCTTTTCTCTTTTTAAAAAGCCTTCAAAAACTCCATTTTCACACAACAACAAAACCTCTCTCTCTCTCTCTCTTTTTCTCTTTCTTTTTTCTTGTCTCTGTAAGATGTTGATGGTGGTGACATTTTCAAAGAAACAATACAAGTATTATTATTAATTAATCTTTCTTCAAAACCCCTAAACTTTTCAACATTCATTCATAAATCATAAATCTTTCATTCATCATCATCAAAAAAATAAAATGGGCAGATTAAATCACAAAAAATCCAACTTCAATTTCGTCACCAACACCTGGGTTTTAATCCGAATCACTTCTTGTTTCTCTTAACCCCCACCCTTTTCTCTCTTTCATTAAAATCCTTCAATTTTTCTTTATCATGTCGGATCATCAACCCACGACCCGACCCGTTTCATCTTTCCTTCCTTCTCCAACCTTCTTCAATGGCTTCTTCTTCTCCTCCTCCACAAAAACCCTAACCGATTCACAAAATTCACCCACTTCCATCCTCGATCCCCACAACAATTTCAACAAAACCCGAATCAAACCCACCAAGATCTTTCACGAAATCAAAAACCCATCTGAGAAATTCGATCACGAAGGAATCGCACTCGCCCTAATCGAAGAACACCAACAACCCGATGAAATCGTTCATAAACCCAATACGATTACCCGTAAAAAGGTCCTTTTCGGGTCGGATCTCAAGATCCAAATCCCGTCGTCGGGTTTATCTTCTTCAACCGGGTCGCCGGAATCGCCTGGGGATTACGGGATCAAGACCCGGAACTCGATGTTGTTTTCTTCTTCTTCGGGTGCTCCGACTCCGAACGGGTTCGGATTCGGGTCGCCACGGGTGTTCACGGGTTCTTTGTCTCTGAGTGAGATGGAGCTTTCGGAAGATTATACCCGGGTGATTTCTCGTGGCCCGAACCCGAAAACGACCCATATTTATGATAACTGTGTTGTGGAGAGCTGCTGTGGTGTTATCGGGTCGCCCGAATTCAAGAAGCCTGGTCCGAAATCGTCGCCATGTGAGAGTTTCTTGAGCTTGTGTGGTACCTGTAACAAGAATCTTGAAGAAGGAAGTGACATCTTTATGTACAGGTGAGTCTCAAAATCTATTTATTTAATTAATTAATTTTTTGTTAAATTAGTTTTGGTGTTTTACAATAATAAGAAATTATTGATGAATAGTGGAAATTAGGGGTGTGATTATTCGATAATTCACATGTGATTGATATGGTTTTTGTAAGGTGGTGTTTGGGTTTTTAGCTTATTGTGATTTTACACCGGAAATAAACCATTTTGAGTTTTTGGATGGAACAAAAAGAAAAGAGTTTATAGCGGTGTCAAACCGTTGAAAAACCATTTTTGATAAGTTATTTTGTTCTAACTTATCAACTTATTTGAAGAGTGCTTATTATTTTTTTGGTTATTTTGTATGTACTAGACATATACCCGCACGATGCAGCGGAATGTAAGTAAAGAACGAACAATAAAATAAATTTTAAAAAAGTAGTTTTTCAAAGAAACAAAAATATAGTGGAATACCTTTTGTTCAGTTGCAGGTTCCGCCATTGATACCCGACCGTTCGTCTTCTTCTTGTAGTTGGATGATACATAGAGAAACTATATATATTTATAGTGAAGGTAGAAAATATTTTAAAATCTTTTATTTTCATTTTCGATTTTACATTTAAATGTAAATATATTAAAAATATGGAAAATTATTTTTATATTTATATCGTTTCTATTTTATTTTCTTTACACTTGGTTAATTTGAAAAGTATTGCGGAATATTTTTATTTTAAAGAATACGATAATTTATTAGTGTATCTCGTTATTTTTTATTTTTAATTCATATCAACCTTCTTTTTTCTTGTTTTAATGCTCGTGAAAAAAAAATACGTGTAAATTTTATATTATAAAAAAAAATACGTGTAGATTTTATATTATGCTAATATAAAATACGTTTATATTTTATAAAATAAAGTAGATTTTATATTAGCAAAAAAAATACGGAAGAAAAAAGAATTTATATTACATCTCAGTAAAAAGATTTTATAAAATAAAATATGGAAAAATCATTATGAGATGTAATATAAAAAAATACGGAAGAAAAAATATTTTATATTAGTATATTATATCTCATTAATATAGATTTAAATGTAAAATCTACATTTAAAATATATTATGTTAATATAAAATCTATTTTATAAAATTCTCCACCAAAAAAACAAATAGTTATTAATAAATGAGTATTCATTCCACAAATAGATGATTATGTGACATACTGTGTTTGAAAAGGTTGTACCAAAGCATTACGAAGTTGTAAATTAAGTAATTGGCTTTAATTACTTGTAACTTGTGCTTAAAATTTTGTAATTAAGAGTTTTTTATACCGTTTTTATAATATAGTATAGATAAGCAATCCCAAACACTTTTAAATAACAACTTATTAGCTTATTACGTTTTGGTACCACAATAAGCTAGTCCAAACACTTTTTAAAAACTCCGGTTTGACACCACATAAGTTAATAAACACTTTTCAAAATAAGCATACGTTGTTTTAAATAAGCAATCCCAAACAGGGGTGTGATTATTCGATAATTCACATGTGATTGATATGGTTTTTGCAATTTGGGGTGTGATTGATTATTCAGTAATTCACATGTGAATTATATGGTTTTTGCAATTTGGGGTGTGATTATTCAGTAATTCACATGTGAATTATATGGTTTTTGTAATTAGGGGTGTGATTATTCAATAATCCACATGTGATTGATATGGTTTTTGCAATTTTGGGGTGTGATTATTCAGTAATTCACATGTGAATTATATGGTTTTTTGTAATTAGGGGTGTGATTATTCAATAATTCACATGTGATTGATATGTTTTTTTTAGCAATTAGGGGTGTGATTATTCGATAATTCACATGTGATTGATGTGGTTTTTGGAATTAGAGGTGTGATTATTCAGTAATTCACATGTGATTGATGTGGTTTTTGGAATTAGAGGTGTGATTATTCAGTAATTCACATGTGATTGATATGGTTTTTGCAGTTAGGGGTGTAATTTTTCGATAATTCACATGTGATTGATGTGGTTTTAGCAATTCGGGGTGTGATTATTCAATAATTCACATGTGAATCATATCTTTTTAGCAATTATGGGGTGTGATTATTCAATAATTCACATGTGATTGATATGGTTTGAGCAATTAGCCGTTTGAGTGTTTGACTATTCAGTAATTCACATGTGATTGATATGGTTTTGGCAATTCAGGGTGTGATCATTCAACATTCAACAATTCACATGTGAATGATATGGTTTTAGAATTTAGATTGAATATGAATATAAATTAGATGGTGATGAGATAGTGTTAATTACAGGGGTGAGAAGGCTTTTTGCAGTGAAGAATGCAGATGTCAAGAAATGGTTTTGGATGGATTGATGATGAACTCATAGTGACCACTGTGTAAAATGACTATTTTGCCCTTTCTTGTATTCAGTGTTCAAGTTCACAGGGTCTTGACTATTGATGACAAGATGGGAATTTTGCTATGTTTGTGTTTTGATTGGATTGTAATGTTTCGTAATTTAAGTGAGGTGGGGTTGGGTTTTTTTTTATTTTACTTTTTTTTAATAATTTTTGTTTACCATTCCACTATCCTTGTAATGATTTTGTAGAAAAAGAAAAAGGAAAGTTGTGGTGAATTGGTGATGATGTTATTTTGGATTTATTTGATTGCTAGAAGCGTAATGCAGCGAGATACATCATGATTTTAATGTTTTATTTTATTTTTTTGTCGATTTACAGTACGATTTTGGATGGTTTTTAGAAAGTGATAATGTTTTTTTTATAAATTTGTTTAATTTAGGTTTAATAATATAATGTTTTTATATAAAAAATTAAGTATTTTGTTAGAATTCAATGATTATCTTATATATTTTAATGACATCTAGAAAAAAAATAACCAATTACATATTTAATAATATAATTAAAACAAAATTATAGTAAAATAATATATTAATTAATAGTGATACATGGAAAGGTCTACATAAAAGGAAAACCCTGCACATACCAAATTGGTGGGTGTTAGAAGTCTGCAGTATTAATATGTATCTTGTGCTTTGATACTTGTAAATTAAGAGATTTTTAAAATCTTGCATAAAATGATGGTACATTGTGCCTAATAATTTGTATTCAAGAGTTATTTTATCCGTGTTTTATAATATAGTATAAATTTACTAGATAATCTAGTTTAAATAAAGAAGTTTAAAACATTACATTTTCAATTATACTTGATTGATGATAAAATATTATACTTAGCTAGAAGTGTATTCGCGCAATGCCGCTAGATACATCACGATTTTAATGTTTCATTTTATTTTTTATTTTTTGTCGATTTACATTACGATTTTGGTTGGTTGTGAGAGAGTGATAATGATTTTTTTTGTATAAATTTATTTAATTTAGACTTAATAATATAATGTAATTTATTTTGGTTTAATAATATAATTTTTTTTTAACAAAATATTTTGTTAGATTTTTTTAATTATATTTTATAAATTTATATTTAAATTTTGATTTTTATTATATATTTAATTATGCTGAGAGTTATTTTAGGGGAGTTAAATTGGGAAATGATTTTAGGAGAGTTAAAATGGTTAGAGATAATGATTGAAAATTAATAAATAACATTAAATGTAGTACATACAGCTTTAATGGTTGTTTTTTAAGTAATTAGCATTAAATAGCAGTACATTAAGCTTTAAGACTTGTTTTTAAGAGTTTTTTATGTCATCTTTATAATATAGTATAGATTATTAAATATAAACTTAAACTAAATAATAATTCCAAAAACTCGAAAATTAGGATTTTAATTTATGGATATTTTGTAATTATTGTTGATGAATAAATATATAAATCTATACTATATTATAAAGCACGGATAAAAACTCTTAAATACAAATTATTAGGCACAAGGTACTATCATTTTATGCAAGATCTTAAAAATCGCTTAATTTACAAGTATCAAAACACACGATACATATTACTACTGCAGACTTCTAACACCCACCAATTTGGTATGTGCAGGACATTCCTTTTAAGCAGACTTTTCCATGTATCACTATTAATTAATATATTATATTACTATAAATTTTTGTTAATTATATTATTAAATATGTAATTGGTTATTTTTTCTAGATGTCATTAAAATATATAAGATAATCATTGAATTCTAACAAAATACTTATTTTTTTATATATAAAAAATATTACATTATTAAGCCTAAATTAAACAAATTTATAAAAAAAATATTATCACTTTCTCAAAACCATCCAAAATTGTACTGTAAATCGACAAAAAAATAAAATAAAACATTAAAATCGTGATATATCTCGCTGCATTGCGCGGGTACGCTTCTAGTTTACCTATAATGATGATAATGGATTTATTCGATAATATATGTATGACTACTTTTTAACAAAATAATGTTACAAATTTCATTTAACTATTTGTTTGGTTTCAATAATGATGGTGAATTTATTATTAAATAATGAATTTATTAATAATTCCTGTATGACTGTTATATTATATACAGTGAATTGTGGATTTGGTCCCTGTGTTTTGATGCTTTCTTTGATTAGGGTTCCTATGGTATTTTTATTGTGGATTTGATCCTTGTGGTATTCAATTTGTCTTGGTCATGGTCCCTCTGACTAACGCATCCGTTAACTCCGTTAAATCAAGGACCATTTTAGCCATCTTGCCTAACTTTTGTCCTTTTATGATAAGAAAAATAATAACAATATTTTTATGATAAGAAATATATATATATATATATATATATATATATATATATGGTGCGTTTCTTTTGCAACCCAAGCAATTTGTACAAACTATGCAAACCAATCTTAGCCGTTCATCAAGTCTAATGAATATATGATTTTATTATGTTTCTTAATTTAAAATCATGATTATAATGAATAAACTTAACATTTCCTAATTTAAAATCATGATTATAATGAATAAACTTAACATTTTCCATATATATCACAATCATTATTAATGAATCATAATTATTATCCATAAATATATCTATTGTTTCTTAATATAGTGGTTTGCATAGTTTCTACAAATTGCTTGGGTTGCAAAAGAAACGCACCCTATATATATATAGTGTTTGGTTCATTTGAGAAATGGTATATATATGAGAAATAGAGAAGTAATCCTAGTCATTCATATGGTCAAGATCGGATTTGACTAGTCAAATATTGCGTCTTTGACCGGTCAAAAGTTACGGCTTTGACTGGTCAAAAGTTGCGGCTATCCTAAAAATAGAATGACAATTTCGTAAATTTTACAAAACACACGGGCTGTGTTCATATATGAACATGTATAATCCACATATGAACTATATATATGTTCATATATGAACTAATGCAATTCACAACTGAACTCTTTTAACTGATTCATATATGAACCTTTGTGATTCATATATGAATCAGTTGAACTAACTAACAGATTCATATATGAATCTGTTGAACTAATTAACAGATTCATATATGAATCTTTGTGATTCATACAGATTCATATATGAACTCATCCCGTGTATTTTACGAAATTACCCCTCTACCTTCTATAGACCACACAAGGAATTATCCGGTGCTTCGCGGTCAAAGCCGCAAATGTTGACCAGATGAATGACTAAGATTACTTCTCTATTTCCCATATATTTATCATTTCTCAAATGAACCTCTCCCTATATATATATATATATATATAACGATATCAACATAAATAAAATAGGATGTTATTATATGACTTGAATGATTTTTATTTAAAAAAAAAATAATTATATTAAATACGATTTAATTTTATTATTTTATTGTAACGGTGAAAAAATATATGGTTTTAATGTTTTAGTGTAATTAAAATTTTAATTTAAACAAATTAGATCATAAAACTATATCTTATTTTATTTTATTATGTTAAAGACGATTTAATTTTATTGTTCTTTTACTATCATTGCAACAACAAACTTATTATTGATATTTTAACACCAAAATCATTGAAAACCATTGAGAAATAAACTCTAATTTTATCATTCTAAAATTAGAGGTTCCAATTTTCATATTGTTTTTCAGTCAAAAACTCAAAATCAACTATTTAGATTTTGATGGAATAAAAGATCCATACATAATATCATATACGTGACTTAAAATAGGATAAATCATTTTTATAAAATTCAACCATGTTTTCATACTCAAATAGGCAAAAGTATTAAAACAATAAAATTAAATCATGTTTAATATGATTGATTTTTTAGTTTAAACAAATCAATTAATAAAATACATTGTTATTTATTTTGATGTTATACATACATATATTTGTATGGATAAGAATATTGTTTTTATTTTTTATAAGAAAAAGACAAAAATATGTAAAAATGCTAAAATGACCCTTGATTTAACGGAGTTAACGGAGACGTTAGTCAGAGGGACCATGTCCAAAACAAATTAAATACCACAAGAACCAAATCCACAATAAACATACCATAGAGACCCTATTCAAAGAAAGTATCAAAACACAGAGACCAAATCCACAATTCACTCTATTATATATTAGGATGTCATTATTTGGTTGTGTGCACCAATAATATTATTAAACATGTATTTCTTTTTCTAAACAATTTTACTAATATCTCCAACTAAGAGTATCTTCAATAGCTATGCTAAAGTTTTTCTATAATAGAGTAAAAAAAATCAAAATCTCTAAAAAAATTTGCATCCAACCCCAACAGTTATTCTATTTTAGCAACTCTAGTATCAATTATTTTATTAAAATATTTAATTTATTTAATTATATTATTAAAATATTTAATATATGAAAAGTTGTGAGATAAAAAGCTTGCTTTTTAGAAGTAATAATTAGTTTTGGGGAAAAACTATCTATTTAGAGATTTCTCTAAATTTACAAATTTTTACAAATTTTTTTCTCTTTTCTCTATTTTAGCATAGAGGATAGCATAGCTGTTGGAGCAACAAAAATGTTAAAATCCCAAATTTTTTTTATTTTAGCATAACTATTGGAGATGCTCTAACATCTCCAACAACTTCTCCATAATGGAGAAGATTATGGAGAAGTAAAAAGTCAAAATCTCAAAAAAAAAATCACCTTCATGTCCAACAGATTCTCTATTTTAGAGATTATATGATTAATTATATTATTAAAATATTCAATATAATTTATAAAATATTATTTTTCTCTCATGAACATTTAATTTAAAACAATTTCATTGATAGAAGAAATAAAAAAACTATTTCTCTTTCATAAGTAATCATTTTTAGAAGAAATAAAAAACTATTTTACTTTTATCTGTTAAAGGAAAAACGAAACATAATAACAACATAATAGAGAGACAATGAAATCTGTAATTCTCATTAATCATAAGCCCTTTAAATAGAGAGAAGTTTACAAAGAAAAGGAAACATTCATTATGGTAACTTCTAATACTAGGAAAATATTACATCAATCATTTCCTTTTGATGATGACACATAATTCTACAACACTCCCCCTTGTGCCGAGTCAAATGAGTGATGGTGCACAATTGTTGTCTCGTTAAAACCTTACGCCAAAATAAAAACCCAGTGGGATAAAAAATAGGACGAAGGAAAGAGTACAACGCACCAGTTTCTTTGCAATATATATACTTTTCCTTCAGTCTAGTTTTATCTTAGATTCATACATTAATCATGAGAGTTAGGAAAGCATGATGGTATATAAACAGTTGCCTCACTAAAACCTTACATCAAGGAACAAAACCCAATGGGAAAAATAAAACCTTGGTTGAAGGAAAGAGCACAACATACCAATTTCACAAATATAGTAGACTCCCCCTTTTGTCTATTACTCCCCCTAATACGTGCATTAATCAAGGGAGTTTGGAAAACATTTGTACTTGTTTTCTACATGTTTCCCAATATATGGTTTTAGGTAATGATTTGGTAAAATGTGTCATGTTCTCTTGACATCTTACTTGATTCAATTGAATCTCGATGAGAGTTTTCTTATTGCTAATTATATAAGACTTAAGCAGAATATTTGATGAATCTTATGTTCATTTCTTCGATACATGATGCATTATTTCCATATATGCAAGTAGGATACTGGTTGAACCTAGAATTACTAGCTCCTCTAATATATGCAATGATAGTCCTTAATCATATACATTATTTAATTATCATGGGGAGTAATATTATTGGATTAGTTCAAGGGTAGTTACAAATGATTGCTTAATTCACTTCCAAACAATCAGCGTGTTCCTTGTGGTAATTCTTTATCCAGTTTGGGAACAATCTTTGTATGGGTCAGACAGATACCTAATATCAGCAAAGACATACCAAGACATTGTTTGGTGTTTTTCTATAAGAGCTAGTACTTTTGCTACTTACATTATAAGTAGGTATTGAAGTTTCATTATCAATCCCATTTTTCTTTCTATAGGGAAAGTATAAGTCTATGTCAATGGTTTCAAAAGATTAATTTGATATCATTCAATGACGTTGCGTTGGCGCTGAGTTAAATCTAGCTAACAAATTCACTGAAAAATACAATATACGGTCAAGTGTATTGTGCTAAGTACAATAATGCGCATATTGTACTTAGATAGGGAATTCCAACTCCCAATATATTTCATCATCATCCTTTTGACGAAATGGATCTTTCCTTATATCCGACACTTCGACCGATCATGGGAGTGCTAACCGGATGCGCTTTGTCCATATTAAATTGCCTGATTATTTTTTGGACATATGCGATCGATGAATTAATATTTCACAAACTCGGTGTCCTAGCTCAAATATCTAGACAAAACCAAGTTTTCCCAAGATATTTCCTCTCAAAATCAGATTTCAAGTAGTTTGTGGTTCCTCTTATTTCATCAAGAGTGCCTATTATGTTCATAACATTGACATATAGAGCTACTTTGAAAATTTGGAATTTGTTTTCCGTAATAAATACGCAAGGGAACAGTTCATCGTTCTTATATATCCTTTCCCAATCATGGATTCCATTAATTCTTATATATCCTTTATAGATTAGATTGCTTTAATCTATAAAGTGGGTGTTTCAATTTTATTGCAAACGCATTTCGTGGTTTAGAGTTACTTGATTTTGGTAATGTAATATCATCAAGTACTTTTATATATCTCTAAATCTAGATCCCCGTAGAGATATGTGGTAGCCACATTTATGAGTTGCATTTCCTGTCCTTCGGAAACTACTAGGCTAACAAACTATTCGGATGTCATAACATCCATCATGAGAGAGTAAGTCTCCTCATGGTCAATCCAGGGCGTTGTGTGTAACACCCTCAAATCTGGAAATAGCAACTTATTTAAAATTTTCTAAATACATCAATAAAGGAATTATCTACAACCACAAATTAAGATTTAATCTCAATACAAACATTCATTATATATAAAAGCCTATGATAAGAATGGACTCTACTAAAACCCCAAAGATAGTCACTATCTCCAACATTGCGGAAGACTTCACCAACTACTTATTTCAGTGTCTAGTTAAGGCTCTATGCTTCATAGAACTGCTAGAACTCAACTCCCAACAGGAACTTGTTGCACATGCCGACAAATAAAAAGGTTAGGCTTAACGCCTAGTGAGCTCAAAAGTTTTAACATAAGTAAATATTTTCAAAAGATAGACTTCTCTTAAAATATGATCTTTCAATTGATGCACTTTAAAACATGGAAACAACTCTTTTCAATGTCATGCACTTTCAAAGATAGACACCTTATTTCAAACATGCTTTAGAAATTGATTGCAACTTAAATTAACTCGAAACATGCATGTGAACCGACTCCCATTTAAGAAATGTGGATAAAATGTTATATTCCAAAACACCCAAAAATCAACTTCAAAACCATATATACCGTACGTCCGAAAACACCGGCACTAGGCCCAAAACTCACGCAAAGCGTAAATATAAATTGAACTCTCCATTTATGAAGATACGGTTAAACCTCATATCCCAAAACACCCAAAACACGGGTGGGGCATAATACTCAATCCATAAATCCAGGGTAAAACCCAATTATACAAAACGTCACCGAAAACTTGGATAACAAAACTCAATACCCAAAAACAACACCTTTCGGTGACGGGGGATTCCCGATTCCATAAAATGTGACGGTCCACAAAGTAAGCCCATTTTATGTTGTTATGACTAGTCATATAAACAAAAGTACACGCAAGGGATGTCAGGCTCAGTGGCTTTAAACGTACACCCATGGAAACTCGAGTTCAACCCCATCGGGTTCCTACGTCGAGCTCCTCATCCAATATCGTAATACTTTAGCACGAAGGACTTATACCTCACCCGGTACCTTACGTGCATCACGAAGGACTTACATCTCACCCGATACCTAACGTGCCTCATTCAAAATCGTAATACTTGAGCACGAAGGACTTATACCTCACCCGGTACCTTAACGTGCAGCACGAAGGACTTACATCTCACCCGATACCTAACGTGCTTCATTCAAAAATTGCCACCAAGGCTTGAAGTCGAGCTACCAAAACTGGACAATTGTCCAAAGACCCCAAATCAAATAAAATGCCAAGCCGCAGGCTTAGCAACCCATTGACCCATTGATAATTGAAATGGAAACACGATAAAACGCACTCGACCAACGAATATGCAAACACAACGACTAAAAGTAAGATTAGTTCAAAACTCAACATTAGTTGAGGTACCCCTTTTCCAAATGAACTTATACCCTTATAATTTTTCCAAATGTCTCATAACACAAAAATATGCATTTTCCAACTTTAACTGCTGATAAGAATGAAAATCATAAAATGAGACCATAAACATTCTTTCAAGTACCTCGCATAAATGCGCAATTAATACTTTATAAAACATTCAATTTCATGAATGATGCATAAAACCCGACAAACATTTAAAAGTGTATTTCTTTGACCAAAGATCTATTTATGCAATAAGACCTCAAAACACATTCATTTGTGACACATTTATCAAAATGCCCAAAAATCCCAAATGTGGGTATTATACAAAGTTTGTAATGTTAAATACTTCAAATAATCAAAGATTAGCAATTAACCCAACATTTGATAATTTCATGGAAAACACATAAAACACTTTAAAATAGACATTTTGGCATGTACAACGTTTTCACAAATCAACTTGAACTCACCTTGCTAGATTTAGGCTAAATCTAGATTTCACCCAACGAGCTCTTTTGAAAACCACTTGAATCCTCAATCCTCAATCCTCCAAAAACCTAGATCCACACAACTTCAACCGTAAATAACCACATCCAACCATATAGAAACATCCCCCAACATAATACACCAAAATCCCCAACGAGATCCAAACCCTAGTTTCTCCCAAAACTATCAAGTCCGAGATTTGATAAGCCAAATACTAGGGAAACATCAATGGAGCCTTCATAACTTATTACAAGGTTTGGAAATGGAAAGAATGTACTTACCACTTAGGTTTTGACGAAAAACCTAGAAAACCCGAAATGAACTTGAGGTTGAAGATGAAGATGAAGCTCCTTGACCAATAAGTTCCAATCTTTGATGGGTGGAAGGAGGAACACTTGGAACATAAATATTTGGTGCCCTTGATGCATAAAACTGATTTTAGGGTTTGGGGTTCGGTTTCTAGAGAGAAAAAGGGTGAAAGGGGTTGAGAATAATGAAGTGGGGCTGCTCAAAATTGATTTTAAAACACCCAGAGGCCGCAGGCGATTGTGCCCAAGGCACATTCGCCAGGGCACTTTCGCCCAAACTGTACCGCGGGCACCACTCTGTTGGCGATTGTGCCCGGCGATTGTGCCCAGGGCACTATCGCCAGGGTACTATCGCCCAGAGTGTCCCGAGCCCCGATTTCTTCCATTTTCATCTGGAGCACCCACGATGCGATAAGGCTTAAAAGGTAAGGCGTAAGGGATGAAATTCTATGATCAGAATCAAGGATTTCTCAAGGGATTGGCTTTCACAGGCAGGGATTTACGGGTGTTACATTGTGAGAAACCTTGCGCCAAAGGAGAGCCTTACATATTAGGACTTCATTATTCTCGTTACGCTTTCTGACAAAGACTCAGTTATGTCATACGGGCTTTACACTTGGTAGGTTAGCACTACCTTACCAAATACCCGATCATTTGTCAAAGAATATAATTCTTTCTGGATTGTTTCTTTACATTTAGGCCATTATGCTCTTTGTTGATATTATTCAACTGAGCCTGGTTCGATATCGTCGTGCTCGATCATCTTATGAGCCATCGTATATGTTAATAAATCATCAATGATTATATATGATCTGTCCATCGACTCATATGTACTCTCATAGTTCATTTGAGATTAATATTCATCTTTAGAATCAATATTAACTTCGGAGCGTCCTACAGTGACGATTCATGGACATAATTATAATTAGAGACAATTTCATGAGAGTTTTGTGTATTGATGATAAATGGATGTGCCTAACTATTCTCTTCCTTTAGAATAGTATCCATCGAACCAAGTAGCTTCCACCACTTCCATTTGGTAGCTACGACCTCAACCACACCTCCACTATGTGTGATTGCAACGCACTTTCCAATAGCGTTGTGCCCTTGTTTGGGGACTTTAACCTTGCCAGTATATTTGCAGCTCGTATATGTGATCTTGTCACTTCTAGAATAACATTAAACGTATCAGGTATCGAGTCTGATTCGTTTGACTTCAACTTTACATTATGAAGTTTAGGGATCAACATGAGACAGAGTGGGAATACTCAATGACACTTCCTGTCGTTCCTATGGAAAATCCTTTCTCCTATCTCCCCCTAACGACGGGAAGACTGTCTCATGAAAGTGACAACCCGCAAATCTGGCGGTAAAGAGATCACTAGTCAAGGATTCTAATTAGCGGATAAAAGTTGGGAATTCATATCCAACATATATCGAATCGTCTTTAAGGACCCATTTTGATGCGTTGTGGGGGCGCAATTGGCACATATACTACACAACCAAACATGCGTAAATGTAAAATATCAGGCTTATATCCAGTTACCAACTGGTACGCATGAGGTTGGTTAGCTAATGGTGGGTCTAAAACAAAAAAAAACTACATATAATAATTACATAACCCCAGGTAGATGTGGGTAAATTGGTGCGCATTACTAATACCCTAGATGTCATCATATTCTTTTGATAACAACTTCTATGAGACCATTTTATATATACACATGGGGTTTAAGAAACTCTACATTGATCCTCATACATATGCAATTAACATCAAATCCTTATGATGTAAATTCTCCAACATTCAAAGTCATGTAGACTTGATGAAATAATCAGGGTGGTGAGCCCTTAAACGTATAGCTAGTGCTAGGAGTGCAATATTTCATGTGGACAATAATACGACATGTGTTCATCGTGTCAAAACCAGAACCATAAAGTTTTAATGGCCCGCATTCTAGATGTTTATGTCCATAAATATCATCTTGTATTCATTGTAACAATGGAATATTTTTATATTATGTCCTTAGCTTTAGGATGATCTCATTCCTGTCTTAGCTAAGGATTAAGGTATATACAAAAGTTTTAGGTATTTGAGAGGGCATATTATGATGGCAATGTTGTTTCTTATGCTACAGAAGTCAACAGTTGCAATTTGCCTCGTTTTTCCTATCACTCGAAAGAGAATGTGTTGATGTGTATTTTGCAATACACGGATCACTATGTCATAACCATGGTGTCCCACATGGTCATGTCGAAACATATATGTGTCATTTCCCTAAAGTTTTTTATTGACAAAAATGTTTCGATGACCCAATAATCTACTAGTTTGACACATTAGTTCCATGATATATGTTTCCTTTCATATTCATTGGAATTTATGTATATATGCTGATTTCCATTTTATACGAATATCTTTACAAGGTTCATATTAATCTTGTACCAATAAAAAAATGACAGTTCATCGTCTAAGTATTTGGTTGGAGGAAAATTATTAATTCAATGAATAATAATATATTTCTTGTATGAGATGTCATAAAAACAATCAAGTTCTCATCGATACATTCCTACACGGAACGAAGGACATTGAGAGTTTTATTTTGTTTTTGATGTAATCCCTTACATCTATAATGGTTACATATTCGATTTTACTTAAGCAAAAGAAACTAATTAAAATACTATAAAGTAAATTTCAAAAAAAAAATATATGCTTTATCATTCTTATGATATAGATCATTTTTAATTTGTTTTCTTTTCGACAAGAGCACTCTTTAGTGCATTTCTTATTTGACTGTCCATTATCACTTGGGGCAGTAGTTGTATTTATACTCTAGATGTTGAAAAATCATTCTTGACTCTTACCAAGACCCTAACCCGTTCTAGGGTTTCATCCACATAGTGCATAAATGTCACATGTGTGAAATTGTTTTTAACTCTATGTTTTTTGGAGTTGTTTCCACCTTTAATGCTTTCATTATTGATCTCGAGAATTTTCTTTGTCTCGACATATGTGGTGTTGTTATTTGAAAGAACCTTGTTATGTCTCTCAACCACTTGCAGTAGGTTGATGAGTTTGTCTAAAGGTTACATTCCAACTTATATTAGTTCATTAATATTTTTGATAGGTGAAAATAATGTTAGGAATCATGTCATATTCTGTGAGTTCATTGCCACAGAGATTGAGACACGTCTTGGATATAACATTTCTTTGTTGAAATCAGTTAACTTTTTGTAATCGAGTTGGGTTTCATTCCACTATACGATTAGTTCGGGAAGTACATATTCATGAGTACTCCCGATTATCCCTTTCGGGACATCCCACATTTCTTTGGGGGTTTCTAGTAAAGGTATTCCTATGAAACTTAGGATTTATATGTCGTCTCAAAACATGAGGGTATTTTCTTGTACCTTTTCAAGAGGTTGGTTTTATGGTCAATAGGGAGTTGATGGACTTTAGGTATTTTTCTTGTACCTTTTCAAAAGGAGGTTTTATATACTCATTTATGATACTCACATTCTTTTGAGCTTACGACATTGACTTTGGGATGAGTTGTTTCAACCAATTACATATATAAAAGATAATATATGATTTTCTTTTTGATAAGAAAATGGATTATGGTTATGAAGTTTTATTATCATAACAAATTAACAATATTGGATTTTTGTATGCTTATATTTTATTGATAATACTTCATCAAGATTTCAATTTGTGAAAAAGAAATCACTCAATCTATTGGATTTCTGGGTAGTAGGGGAATCACATGGATTTCTTAAATCCCTAGAAACCTTAGGGCTATTTACACCCGTTTGACAAAATTTAATCAATATTTTGCGATTTATGTAATTTGAAGGTAACATTATTAATTTATAGAGTTTTTGGCAAGAGGCCAAAATATGTTGGCGTGTGAAGCCAAATTCAATGTTTATTTAAAGAGATTACTCTTAAACAAATATAAATTGTTTTGATATAAAGTCAACTTCAAACCTTAACATTTTAATAATATATTTGGAGTTTTTTGGTAAAAACCAAAATATATGAGGTGGGAGGTGTAACTTTCGAAAATTTATTCTATAATTTAAAATTATGAGTAGGAACTCACAATCAAGATAAATGTTTGATTTTAACATTTTCATGCTATTTTTGGATCTTTTGACAAAATAACAAAAGTTATGGGGGGTTGAAAGTGTAACTTTCAAAAATTATTTACAAGATGAAGGATTATAAAAACAATCATAATTAACATAAACATTTGAATATTATGCGGGATAATAAATTCAAAGACTAAAAAAAACATTAATTAACTAAATAGACACAATAGGATAAACTAATTAAGTAGACATGAATAAATGAATAAATAACAATAACAAGTCCAAAACCACATAGGATATATTAGTCCGATTATAATTAAATGACATTGAACCAAAATCAAAAAGAATTGACACCAACCAAAAATAAGATATTTAGCAACCTAATATAATAATATGATTAAAAAATAATAATAATAACTTTCGATTAATGATAATCATACATATAATGTCACATATCATTATGTTTAGTCCTTGTGATTTGGTGAAAACTACACATTGGTTTATTCATGAAATCATATTATGTTAGAATACACAATTGATTAATCAAACAAGATCACATATTAGAAAAAGCTACCGATATTTGCTAAAAAAAAGGTTACAATAACAAATATAATTTTTTTTAGTATAACAAAAACAAAGCCATATATATATATATATATATATATATATATATATATATATATATATATATGCTAAACACATATTTAACAGTTTTTTAATAGGAAACGATCTTGTCATATCATGTGTATATCTTTTCCTTATATTTAGATTATATTGATAACTTATAATTTTCTATTTCAAAGTAAAGATAATATTCTTTTTATTGGGAATCATATATATACATATATAGTTGAAGATATCTAATATAAATGATTACGATTTGATTTATAAATCAAAACCTATAATGTAATTGGGAATTATTATTGTAACTGATATAACATACGTAATAAATGAAAAGTATCAATCTTTCTTAAGCAAGTTGCATGCATAGATAACATAATAATTTCAAAGAACATAAACATTGCTCATAATAAAAACAATACTATATAGAAAGCTCCTATGCAATATGTGAAAGAAATTTATTGAAAATGTATAGAGTGCAAAACAATGG
This sequence comes from Arctium minus, assembly GCA_954870635.1. NCBI lineage: Eukaryota > Viridiplantae > Streptophyta > Magnoliopsida > Asterales > Asteraceae > Arctium > Arctium minus. The sequence goes on from OX941096.1 coordinate 64,447,457, forward strand.
TTATGGTGACACATGACATACATATGTATAGTGACGCATAACTTAATATACATTACATATTTTTTTTTTCAAACAATATACATTACATATTATGTTAACTAACAATATATTATTCAAAGGTTTAACATACATATATTAATGAATGAATTAGCAAAAAGGATGTCAATACTAAAGTAACATAAACGTTGCAAGAACAATAATTGATGGTCGTTTAGCGATGATTATGTTATAAGATTATCATTAAACAATTTTATTGTATTAAATAACTAGTAATGAACCATCAATTGAAAGTTTAACATGAAAACGTACCTCAAATCGATATTGATACTGTGAACACCTTAGCTTTACTTCTCTTTTGAACTTTAGCAAAGCAACGTGTTGATAACGTGTTAAAGGAAAAACGAAACAGAATAACAACATAATAGAGAGACAATAAAATCTGTAATTCTCATTAATCATAAGTCCTTTAAATAGGGAGAAGTTTACAAAGAAAAGAAAACATTCATTATGGTAACTTCTAATACTAGGAAAATATTACATCAATCATTTCCTTTTGATGATGGCACATTATAACGACCCTATCCGAGAACATAAACAACTGGATCGAATCAAGTAAAATTTCCAATCATCGAATAATAATCCAATCCATGACGGTCCAAAACTTACAATAGTTAAATCAAGGTTTGATATACAATTCAACCTACACAACTGAGATAAATAAAAATGGCTAAATGACGGTCTTCTATCCGCCCCCGCTAGACTTTCTCCTTGCCTTTAGCCGCACAGCCTAACTCACGACGGCCTGAAAAGATTTTTAGTTTTGAAAGAGCGAGGGTTAGACCATAGGTCTAGTGAGTTCCCTCTAACAGATAGGCAACAAAATATGCTTTCCAGAATTAGTAACATCATTTATTAATGGCATATAAATAAACACGTTACGGACCACACGACCGTCCAAGACGATGTATCTAACTCGCGCTGCCTTAATGTTGGGACACACCCCCAACGACATAAATGGGCCACACTCCCCGGCACGAGTAGGCGGGCCACACTCCCCGACTTAGGTCACGTAACCCACAACTAATGTATGCATACATTTAAACGACAACAATTTATAACACACTTGAATAATTTAGTAAAATCATGCCATCACAAATAATTCAAAGTTTAAAACAAATAAACTTCACATGCTTTCATCATAAAATGTTTAGTTTAGAAAAACTCACCTGACGTCCTTAGCTTGAGCTCTCGCTTACGACTAAAATCCAAACCGAAACCTATAAAGGAAACATCGACTGATGAACGCTCGATCCTCTTTACTTTAACGAAACTTGACTTTAACCCTTTGAACCATTACGACTTCTTACTACATAATTTACTAAATTTTTCTATAGGATAAGATTGCAAATTTGTTAGGATCGAATTCTCAACAAGAATTATAAATACTCAGAAACAATATCAAAGAAGTTTGCGGAATAACACTTTGATATTCAATAACACAGTAAACAAACAGTAAATATGATGAATAACTTGTAAACTTGTATTGAATGGTTGAAGTTACAAGATTACACACACAACCTCAATCTTGAAGAACAAGCTCTTTCAAGACGAATTCTACTTCTCTAGAATTAGGAACTATGCCTTGAGGTTGATTCTCTCTAAAACAAAAACTCAGAACTAATAATAATGAAACTATTCTATCAATTCTATATATATACTGAACAAAAGATAATTACAATTAATAAAATATCTTCAGAATATCTTCCATGAATATCTTCAGTCTATCCAGCTGTCATTCTTGTAATTCGGATCTCCATCTCATAAGCAGCACTAGTCAAGATCAGCAGTATTAATCTCTTAGCAGTAGTAACTCCAACAATACTAATCTTGAAGAGCAACATTAATCATGTTCTAGCAGCATTAACTTCAACTGGCAGCATTAACTTAGAAGTACTAATTGTTGAGCTAGCAGAATTAACCATACTTAGCATTTCTTCAGTTCCCAACAATCTCCCCCTAACTTGACTTTTAGGAAGAGAAGTCAAGTTCTTCAGATCTGATCTTCAAGATGCTTTCAACACCTCAGGTTCAGTTGCCCAAATTTGGATCTAGGCCCAGACTTTGATTGATAGTTCTTCTCACCACAATTCTAGCCATTTCTGAATCCTTTGTGCATACTAGCTTAGCTTTGAGCATCCCTGTTAACTTCTCCTTGTTGTGACTATAAATTTTGTCCACTAGGTAGTATTCATGATAACATTTGTCAATAGTAATCATGTATACACCACAGTTTTCAAATAACATCCAGTGAGTAATCTTCTTGAATTCATACTCATGATGAAGATCTTTAATTCTGTATGCTACCCTCTCTGGATCAAACATCATACACAAATATTCCATTGTTACTTTGAGAATATTTTCTTCATTACTTGTCAACACAGGTTCATAGAGTTTCATTCCCACTTTGTACATTTCTTCTATGTCTGCTCTTGAGCAACTTCTGATCACTCTCCCCCAGGTTGAAAATGCTTCAAATGTACCATCAGCTCTTTTGATTCTGAAGAAATCCTTTCCATTATCTCTTAGAATGTCCCAAAAGGTGATCTCAGGAGCTTTCATGGAGATTGGAACAACCTTTATAGGTTCTACTATAGTCATGTAGACATCCATATTCTCATCAGTTTGCTTATGGAACTGTTCTGGATTATGCACTGATTCTACTTCAGTTTCTGCTTTTTCTTCCACTCTTAGCCTTTTGAAAACCCTTTTTGCAGCAATGGTTTTTACCCTTTTTGCAGACTTAACTTCTACACCAACATTTTCAGATTCTTCCTTCTTTTCTTCAGCTTTGTCTGTTGAGGGTGTGGTCTCCTCAGGGAATGGTTGTTGAATATTGAGGTCATGCCTCTCCTTCATTCTTCTTTCAGCTTCTTCCCTTTGAGATGAGTCTCCTTGAAGTTTGGCCATTTCCTTCTTGTACAGCTCCTCAATCTTGTTGTACGCCATATTGGTAAACATCTCTCCCTTGACCCTAATTGCACTTTTCAGAAAATTTATCATTTTTCTCCTTTCCTGATTGGCCACAAAGGTCTTGGAAGGTTGTTTTTTCTGCTTTTGACTTGCCATTCTTTTGACTTGAAGTTTCTTGGCCTGAGCTGCTTCTTGTATACTCTTCTGATACTCTGCATTTAGCTTTCTGACCATAATTTTTGCAAGTTCTCTATCAGTTTCAGTTTGGAGTTGTTCCTCCTTTTCCATCTGTTCTTGAAGCTTCTTTGCAATTTCCTCATCCAATTCAATCTGAGTCTTTCTCTTTGAAGGCATTTCATATTCAATAATCTTCTCCTTTCCTTTTCCCTTTGTATCTGCAGCCTTATCTTTCTTTTTCTGTCTTCTTTACTCCCCCTTCATTTATGACCACTCCCTTTGCATTGGGAGCGTCATTCTTGGCTTTAACCAGTGTTTCTGCAATTTCTAGTTCTTCTACAGAAAGCCCTGTTACTGTTTCCTCTGTTTCTACTGCTTCTTTTGCCTCAGCAGCATTAACTGTTTCTGCTGCTTGAGCAAAATTTGTTTCTTCTTCTATCCCATCCTCTTTCTCTTTTTCCGACTCTTTCTCCCCCTTGTTGGAAGCATCTCTAATGGTTGATCTCTTCTTCAAAACATATTGTTTTCTCCTCTTCTTTTGCACTAGCCTTGACACCATTTTCTTTAGCTTGGCAATCTGTGCTTGTTGAGACAAGATTACCAGCTTCATTTCATCTATCTCTTTGCCCTGTTTAAGAACATCCATGTTGATGTTTCCCATGGTTTCCATCAATTCGTCATAGTTATATCCGTCCTCACCTTCTCCAGGAGTGTTACCCCCTTTTGAATGATCATTGGATCTTTTAGTAGTGGAAGCCTTCTGCCTAGCAGAAGCACTATCCACCCCCTTGGTTTCTTGGCACCTGGGACCTTTGGATGATTTCTCACCCAAAGTTGCCATGGGGAAGGTCTTAGAGATGTTACCACTGACCTCCTCTGTGCTAGCAGGAGTAGTGGCAGCCTTAACACCCATATGCTCAACCTCCACCTCAGTGAGCACCTCCTTGGGGTTGGGAGACCACCCTGTGGTTGCCCTGTAGATATTCTCTAAAGGAGAATCCTCCCTTAGAGGGCTTAAAGGCTTAGTAGGTGAAGGTACAAGAAGGGAATGAGCCTTCTTTACCTGTTTCCTTTTGTAAGTTTGGGTAATTGGAGATGTGGGCTTATGAAGCAGAGACTGGGGAATAGATATAGAGTGGGAAGGTTGGGATTGGCTAGCAGTGGGATGGTCTGAGGAGGGCTTTGACCCTGCTGCCATACCTTCATCAGTGTGGGACACCACCATCATTGTAGAGAACAATGGGGTGTCAACTCCTTCCGAGTCCCTAGCATATCTTCTCATATTTGAGAAAACCTTGCCTTTAGGGGGTTTAGGTACATATACCCCATCAAAGTGAGGTATATCCATCAATTCATTAGTGATAACTGCCTGTACAAACCTGGGATACATGAAGAAACTCTTCTTGTTGTCCAGGTTTGAGACAAGATCATTGAAGATCATCAGAGAAAAATTATATTTTCTAGCAGTAGATAAACAAACCAAAGCATATGCCATGGGACTACTAAATTGGCTCCAGCCAGTAGTTTTCTTTGAAATACAGTGCATCAGGGTATGAACAAAGAACCTCCATTGGGATGAAAATTTAGCTTTGAAAAACTTGAAAATTCCCATTTGGCCTTCATACCCCATTCTTGAAAGAGTTGAGAATAGTTCCTCATTAGGAATAGAGGTGATACCTGCAACATCGTCTAGACGTAGACAGATGCGTAGTACCTCTTCAGTAACTGTTAGGGGTTTGTCACACACCCTTGTCTTTATCATTTGCACACCATTCTCTGTAACGATGGTGGCATTGGCCCAGAATTGCCTCTGATGCTCTATGAAGATGGTAGGAGACACAGTGAGAGCATGAGCGATGTGGCTGGACTTCAGAAAGTCGACTATCTGGTGAAAACCTTCAGCTTGTTTTGGCTTTTGGAGCATCGCGATTTCATTGTGCTCGTCAATGAACGCCATGGATGCCATTGAACTTGAGTGTTCTTGCCTGAAAACTTGGTACTTGAGAGAAAAGGGTTAGAGCGCAAGTGAACAGTATGCAAAGAGTCGTTATGAACTTTTTAGGCGGGCAAAGGGTATTTATAGTATTCAGATTGAAAGTAGTATTAACCGTAAAAAGATAGTGAAAGCAGTATTAACAGTGAGCAGTATTAACTACTAGCAGTATTAACTGAGAGCAGTATTAACCACTAGCAGTATTAACTAACTAGCAATACTAACCACTAGCAGTATTAACTAACTAGCAGTATTAACTGAGAGCAGTATTAACCACTAGCAGCATTAACTGTGCACTGGCAGTATTAATACTGTACTGGCAGTACTAAAACTGTACTGGCAGTATTAAAACTGTACTGGCAGTATTAACCATACTTACACTTTTAAGCTTGTGATAAACTGAGTACGGCTATACATTTCCTGAGAAAGAAAGTTAGTAACACCAAGAATAACCAAAATACAGGTATTGAACCACTTTTTAAGTAGGATCTTATTCAGAGTTGATCATTCCCACACTTGTTACCAAGAAAGTGAATCTACCCACATCAAAGGCTTTGGTGAATAGATCAGCAAACTGGTTATCAGTGTGAACCTTTACAACTTGAATAAGCTTCTTTTCATTGCAGTCTCTTATAAAGTGATACCTGATCTCAATGTGCTTTGTCTTTGAGTGCTTGATAGATTATTAACAATGCTAATAGCACTGCTATTATCAATAAAGATTGGAGTGTGTAGAAATGTTACCCCATAGTCCAGCATTTGATTCTGAATCCATAAGACTTGAGAACAGCAACTTGCAGCTGCTATGTACTCTGCTTCTGTTGTAGATGTGGACACTGTGGTTTGTTTCTTGCACTGCCATGAAACTAGTCTTGCACCCAAAAACTGGCATCCTCCAGAAGTAGATTTTCTGTCCAAGTTTGCTCCACCTAAGTCACTGTCTGAGTATGCAAGTAGGTCAAATGATGAATCATAAGGATACCAAAGTCCCAATCTAGGTTGCCCTTTGAGATATCTGAATATCCTCTTAACAGCCTGATAATGTGATTGCTTTGGCCTAACTTGAAATCTTGCACACACACAGACTGGAAACATTATATCTGGTCTAGAGGCTGTAAGATACATGAGAGAGCCAATCATGGATCTATAGTGATGAACATCCATATCCTCCCCCTCAAGATCTGCTGTTATCTGCTTGTGTGTCTCCATAGGTGTGCTGGCAGGCTTTGAGTCTAAGAAACCAAACTTGGTTAAAATATCCTGCACATACTTAGACTGACAAATAAAAATACCATCTGACTTCTGTTGAACTTGGAGTCCAAGGAAGAAAGTAAGTTCCCCCATGGAACTCATTTTGAACCTTTGATGCATGAGATCCTCAAACTCCTTGCACATATTGTCTCTTGTGGATCCAAAGATGATATCATCCACATAGATTTGGACCAGCAAGATGTCCTTCTTCTTTCTCTTGATGAACAGAGTCTTATCAATGACTCCTCTTTCAAAGCCATTTTCCAATAGATAGGATGACAGAGTGTCATACCATGCTCTTGGTGCTTGATGCAGTCCATAAAGTGCTTTCTTCAGTTTGTATACTCTGTCTGGATAGCTTGGATTTTCAAACCCTGGTGGTTGACAGACATATACTTCTTCTTCAATTGAGCCATATAGAAATGCACTTTTTACATCCATTTGGTAGACTTTGAACTTCATATAAGAAGCATAGGCCAGGAACAATCTGATTGCTTCTATCCTAGCCACTGGTGCAAATACTTCATCATAATCTATTCCTTCTTCTTGTGTATACCCTTGTGCCACTAACCTGGCTTTGTTCTTTATTACTATTCCTCTCTCATCTCTCTTATTTCTGAAGACCCATTTTGTGCCTATTGCTCTTTGATCTTTAGAAAGATCTACCAGATCCCAAACATCTTGCAGCTTGAATTGGAGCAGCTCTTCTTGCATGGCTTCTATCCAACTGGAATCTTTCATAGCATCATAAGCCTTCTTAGGCTCAAGCTGGGATAGAAAGCAAGAGAGCACTGTATGTTGTTGGTCTTGCATATCTTGCAGCCTGCTTTGATTTCTAGTCATCACAGGAGAAGAGATATCTCCTATTACCAGCTGAGGAGGATGATTCTTTTGTGTTCTTGTTTGATGACTAGGTTCTTCATTTAGTTCCAACTCTATATTGGAGTCATTCAACTCAGCTGAGATGATGTCAGCAGCCACTTCTGGTTCTTTATTCTCTTGATTCTCCTCATTTCTCCTTTCTTCTTCACTCTGATTTGGTTCAGTAGATGGCTCCTTTTCACAGTCTGCAATAGGATCCACTGTAGGAATGGGAAAAATCACATACTGGGTTATGTTTTCTTGAACTTGTGTAGTCCCTGATCCTCCACTACCTGGTCCTGCATAATCATTACTACTGAAACCAAAAGAGTTAGTCAGTGAATCAATGTCAAACAGCCACTGAGGACCAGACCCAATAGGATTTGGTGTGTTCTCATTGCATTTGACATTGTCACTTTCCTCAATTATTCTAGAAGAAGTATTAAAAACTCTGTAGGCTTTACTTTGAGATGAGTAACCCACAAGAAATCCATCATCTGCCTTGCTATCAAACTTTCCTTAGTGAGATTTAGTATTGAGAATTGTACAAGGACACCCAAATGGTTTAAAAAATCCAATAAATGGTTTTCTTTTATATAAGAGCTCATAAGGTGTCTTGTTCTTTGGCTTGACCACTAGCACTCTGTTTTGGACATAACAGGCAGTGTTAACTGCTTCAGCCCAGAAAGTAATTGGTAGTTTTGAATCAGCTAACAGAGATCTAGCAACCTCAATTAGTGTCCTATTCCTTCTTTCAGCAACTCCATTTTGTTGTGGAGTCCTAGGAGCACTATATTGTCTCTCAATGCCTTTTTCTTCACAAAAGATGTTTAGATCAAGATTTTTAAATTCAGTTCCATTGTCTGATCTAATGACTTTTACTTTTTGATTAATTTGGTTTTCAATTCTTAGAATAAAGGATTTGATCAGTCCACTTGTCTCATCCTTAGTCCTTAGAAAATATACCCAAGTAAATCTAGAGTAATCATCAACAATAACTAGGCAATATGATTTCTTCCCTATGCTCATCACATTTGTAGGGCCAAACAGATCCATATGTAATAACTGGAGACAAGAAGAAATTGAATTTAACTCTTTGGTCTTATGAGAAGATTTGTGTTGTTTGCCTTTAAGACAAGCAACACAATGATCATCACATGAAAAGACTTTTGATGGTAAACCTCTTACAAGGTTGTTTTTAACAAGTTTGTTCATTGTCTTGAAATTCATGTGACACATCCTTCTGTGCCAAAGAGAGGATTCATCCACAAAAGCTTTTGAAACAAGACAGTTCAGGGATGAATCACTTGAAACATTGTCCATATCTAGACAATAAACATTGTCCTTTCTTGGAGTTCTAAGTAGTATCATGCTTTCATCAACTACCTTGAATCCTGGAGCAAGGATCATACATTCTGTACTTGTAAATAATATACTATGTTGTTTGTCACAAACCTGTGATACACTTAACAGGTTGTACTTTAGCTGATCAACATAGTAGACATCCTCAAATGTCATCTTACCTTTTGTGACATTACCTTTTCCACTTATTTTTCCACCTACAAGATTGTCTCCAAATGCAACATGTCCTCCATTGATATGCTTGAAATCCTGAAGGCATGACATGTTGCCTGTCATGTGCCTAGAGCAACCACTATCCACATGCCAGATGCTCTTCCCCTTGAGCTGTTGGTTGCCCTGCACATAAGATAAATCAGTTAGTATGGATTAGGAACCCAAGCCAAAGTGGTCTTGGGTACCCCTTTCTCATCAAAATATTTACATTCTTTCTTGACAAGATTTTTAAACTTTGACTCCTCATTACTGGAGTACTTTGTTACAATAATGGGTTTGGATGCATATTTGCTAGAAACAGTACTGTTTTTAGAAGAACTAACTGCATTAGCAGCACTTGCATGCTTAGCAGTACTAACCTTGTTAGAAGTATTAACTGTGTCAGCAGCAGTAACTGTGTTAGCAGTAGTAACCTTTGAAGAAGTACTAACAGTGTTAGAAGCATTAAGATTCTCAGCAGTACTAACACTGGTAGCAGCAGTATTGCTATTAGCAGCACTATCCCTGTTAGCAGCACTAACAGTTTTAGTGCTTCTAGGCACCCACATTTTAATACTTTCTTTTAAAAACTTTTTCTGCATGTGGCCTTTGGTTTCAACAGATTTCTTAGCCACATGTTTCTTTCCAGCCTTCCTATAACCAACAGGTTTTTGCACAAATCTTTGAAAGTTCATCCTTTGGTTAATAGGATTAAAGAAACATCACTTAGCCAAATGATTCAACTTGCCACATATGAAACAAGGTTTTGGTCTGATTATCTTACTCAGATCAACTCCTTGTTTCTGAGCCCATTGATTATTCCAGTTTCTTTGATTACCTCTCTTTGTACCAGAATTTGGGCTCTCTGTTTTATTGCAAGCACACTGTTTACAAGGGCCAGGATTCACAACCGTGGTCTGTTTGTAATGGACCTTGTTAGCCTTTCCTTTGGTCTTCTTTATCTCTTTAGACTTGACCCAAATTTTTCCACATCCCTCATTGGTGATAATGTTGTTTTCTAAGGGTATCTCTTTACTCACAGCATTATTCCTATTCTCACTGGCTTCTTTCTCAGTCAAATCCTTAACCACCACCTCATCCAAAGGATCTATCTTAAATGCTTTCCCAGACAAGTCCTTTTTCTCCTTGGTCTCTAACAGATCTGATGTAGGAGGGATATAATTGTTGTTGTAAGGAGGGGGTGTGTTGTTGTATCCAACACCAGGATTCATCTTATCATGAATCTGAGCCTTTAGAAGAGAATCCATTGCTTTTGAAGCATATGAAAACTTTTCTATATCAAGCTTAACCTTAGCTAATTCTTCTTTCAACTTATCATTCTCTTCTTTGGACTTAGACAGTTTGGTCTCTAACTCATTCTTTTCCCACTTCCAGTAATTTGTGTCATAAGAGTGTTGAAGTTCATTGGCTTGAAAGCCTTTGATTTGTTCTTCAAACCTTTCCACTATCAACACATAATCTCTTCTATCCTTCTCTAATCTTTTGAGATCATCACACATGTTTTGGTTGTGATCCCTGTACTTTTTGACAGTGTCTATGCAAAATTGAGTACAAAGATTAGAAATTACCTCAGAGGGGAGATTAGACACCTCTGCCATAAGAGCTTGATTCTGAATGGCTTCCTCAGCTTGGTCACTCCAGTCAAACCCCATTCCTTGTTGAGAAACAAGGGCTTGAGCAGAGTTCTTGTTTTGATTGAAGCCACCATTCTGGGTTTGTTGGTGGTTGTTATTTGGCACACCACTTCTGCACTCTCTAGCAAAGTGTCCCTTCATGTGGCACTTATAGCATTCCACCTTTGTCTTGTCAAAACCAACACCATATTCTCTTCTTTGAGAGAAGTTGTTCCTCCCATTTCTTTTAATAAACTTCTTCACCCTCATAGATAACATGGCCATCTGCCATTTAATGTCCATCTCCTCCAAGTTATCAGGGTGAATTTGTTCCAGATCATCATTAATCAAAGAGTTGTTGCTATGACTTGATAAATAGGCTTCAAAAACTGTTTCAGTGCCTTTTTCTGAATTCACACCACTAGCAGCACTAACTGCTTCAGGGTTGGCAGTAGTATCAGCAGATGCTGATAGAAGTGCTGCATTATGAATATACCCAGTGGGCTTCTTCTTAGCTTCTACCTCTGATTCAAAAACTCTTAGATCATTATAGAGATCATCTAGTTCCTTCTCTTCCAGATTGTCACTCTGTCTATATGAGACAGTGTACATAGTCCATTCTTCCCCAAGAGATCTGAGGAATTTCCTGTTGATATCATCTTGCTCCATCTTCACTCCCACAGTAGCCAGTTCACCAATAAGCTTGTTGAACATGTCAAAAGTTTGAGTCATGGACTCATTCTTTGAAGAAGTGAAGTTCTCATACTGCTGCTTCAGAACATCCCTTTGATTTCTTTTGGTGCTTTTAGTTCCAGCAAATCTTTTCTCTAGAGCATTCCAGAGAATCTGAGCATCTGTGCAGTTGCAGAATTGATGCTGATATTCATTGGGGATGGCCAAGAGCAGAGTGCTCAAGGCCTTCATCTCTGTCTGTCTAATCTTCCTCTCACCATCTGTCTTTGGTGGAGATCTTTTACCATCTGGTCCAATCTGACCTTCAGTAGAGGGGTCATTCTCAATGACATCCCACATTGAGTAGTCAGTGAGGAGAATGTATTGCCTGATTCTGATCTTCCACATGTCAAACTCATTGGGTTTGAGCATTGGAACCTTAGAGACAAGAGTACTGTTTGAATCTGCAAAGTTTTCCATGATGAATGAATGAATGTTTCTGAGAGAACAGGCTCTGATACCACTTGTTAGGATCGAATTATCAACAAGAATTATAAATACTCAGAAACAATATCAAAGAAGTTTGCGGAATAACACTTTGATATTCAATAACACAGTAAACAAACAGTAAATATGATGAATAACTTGTAAACTTGTATTGAATGGTTGAAGTTACAAGATTACACACACAACCTCAATCTTGAAGAACAAGCTCTTTCAAGACGAATTCTACTTCTCTAGAATTAGGAACTATGCCTTGAGGTTGATTCTCTCTAAAACAAAAACTCAGAACTAATAATAATGAAACTATTCTATCAATTCTATATATATACTGAACAAAAGATAATTACAATTAATAAAATATCTTCAGAATATCTTCCATGAATATCTTCAGTCTATCCAGCTGTCATTCTTGTAATTCGGATCTCCATCTCATAAGCAGCACTAGTCAAGATCAGCAGTATTAATCTCTTAGCAGTAGTAACTCCAGCAGTACTAATCTTGAAGAGCAGCATTAATCATGTTCTAGCAGCATTAACTTCAACTGGCAGCATTAACTTAGAAGTACTAATTGTTGAGCTAACAGCATTAACCATACTTAGCATTTCTTCAGTTCCCAACAAAATTCTACCCAACTAAATATTTGAATGGGCCAGTAATGCAAATCCACAACCAAACAGATTCTTACCACCTTGGGCTTCGGCCCAACTCTAAAGTAGTTGGGCGACCGACCGGTATGCAGTGGTCGACTGGGGTTCCCTTACTCCCTTAGACCGGTATAACTTTCCAAAACACGACCGGTGCTATCCGGTCGACTGGTAGGCACCGGTGAAAGCCTGAGACCGGGGTCTCGACCCTTCCCCCCTCGACCGGTACTACCTAAAGCCTTCGACCGATATCACAAATACCACAATCGACCGGTACTCTCTTATTGACCGATATGGAGTTCGACCGAGGTCCCTCCCATATCGGGCGACCGGATCTATTTAACAAATCTCGACCGGTGTCTCACCTGTCGGTCGACCGGGATTGACGAATGAACGAAAAACCCAGTTCCCTGGTATTTCTACTCCGATCGAAGATGAAAACTCCAGTATCCCAAACAGCAGATTTAATCTCATTATTAGACGATGCAACAACTCTAAATGATAAACAATCCTTTAACTATATCAATTTCTACCCATTACAGATTATTTCAAATTCAAAGTTCCACCCATTTCCAACTTCAGAAAAATTCCCAGATTGAACTCCATTACTGGTTTTAGATATAAGATTTAAATCCTTACTATAAAAGAGGTGAAGATTAGAGTTTTACCTTATTGAACTTGAAGAAATCCGACCTTGAATCCTTTGCTCTCCGTCCTTCTCTATCGGTCGACACCTCCAAGACTCTCTCTCTCTCTCTATCGGCCGCCACACAGAAAGAAATAATTGCCCAAACCCTATATCATCCCTTAAAATCAGTATTTTCACTTAGCCCTCCTTTTAATAAAAATTTTACTACATTCCACCCCAACTTTAAGTTTATTGCTTTTAGTGCGGTTTATTACAATATCCCCCCCCTCAAGAGAATTCCGTCCTCGGAATTCCTTCTTCGAACAAACGGGGATATTGATTCTTTATGACCGACTCTAACTCCCAAGTCGCTTCTTGCCCTTTGTGGAATTGCCACTGAACCTTTACCAAGGAAATTTCCTTATTTCTTAACTTCTTCATTTTACGATCCAAAATCGCTACTGGTTTCTCTACAAAGCTTATCCTTTCGTCTAATTGAACATCTTCTAACGGTATCACAACGTCACTTTCTGCTAAACACTTTTTCAAGTTGGATACATGGAGAACAGGATGAACTCCTTGCAAATCCGCCGGTAGATCCAACTTATAAGCTACTTCTCCAACACGCTTCACTATAGGAAACGGTCCTACATACCTTGGTCTCAACTTGCCCTTCTTGCCGAAACGAACGACTCCCTTCCATGGTGAAACTTTTAGCATCACCATATCTCCTATTTGAAATTCTATTGGCTTCCTCCGCTTGTTTGCATACATTTTCTGGCGATCTTGAGCCACCTTCAACCGTTCCCGAATCTGATTAACCTTGTCGGCCGTTACTTGCACAATTTCTGGTCCTGCTAACTATTTTTCACCCACTTCATTCCAACATAGAGGTGTCCTACACTTTCACCCATACAACGCTTCAAATGGTGCGGCTTGAATGTTGGCGTGGTAACATTTGTTATAAGAGAACTCTATCAGAGGTAGATGAGTCTCCCATGAGCCTTTGAATTCGATCACGCATGCGCGAAGCATGTCTTCTAAAGTCTGAATAGTTCTTTCACTCTGTCCATCTGTCTGAGGGTGATATGTCGTACTCAATCTGAGTTGTGATCCCAACTCTCTTTGAAGGCTTCTCCAAAACTTTGATGTGAAGCGAGTATCTCAATCTGACACAATAGATGATGGCACTCCATGCCTGGATACTATCTCATCAATATACAGTTTTGCCAACTTTTCCAGTGGGTATGCCTCCTTAATCGGTAGAAAGTGAGCAGATTTAGTGAGCCTATCCACTATTACCCAAATGGCATCATGCCCCTTAGGTGATCGCGGCAATCCCGTCACAAAGTCCATTGATATATCATCCTACTTCCATACCGGGATTTCCAATGGTTGCAACCCCCCGTACGGTTTTTGATGCTCTGCTTTCACCTTTAAACACGTTAAACATCTCTCCACGAAATAAGCGATGTCCTTCTTCAAACCTGGCCACCAATAATTTTGCCTTAGGTCTCAATACATCTTATTGGTTCCCGGATGTATCGAGTATCGCGACTTGTGAGCTTCTTCCAATACTCTCTTCCGAAGATCTCCCCGCTTCGGAATCCACACTCTTTGCTCAAAACATCTAATCCCACGATTGTCCACAGTTAACAAGTCAATGATTCCCACGATTCTTTCGCTTTTCAAATTTTCACTCGACACGGCTTCCTCTTGATACTGCTTGACTTCTTCTAGAAAGCTTGAAGTCGCCTCAACTCGAAACGCTACTACTTTGGATACCGAACCATGCTCTTTCCGACTTAAGGCGTCCGCTACCACGTTAGCTTTACCTGGGTGATATAAAATCTCACAGTCGAAGTCGCTCAGCAATTCCATCCACCGTCGCTGCCTCATGTTTAACTCCTTCTGATTGAATAGGTGCTGGAGGCTCTTATGGTCGGTAAAGATCTGGCACTTAACTCCGTACAAGTAATGCCTCCAGATTTTCAATGCGAACACTACGGCTGCCAGTTCCAGTCGTGTGTCGGATAATTCCTCTCGTACTCTTTCAACTGCCGAGACGCATAAGCTATTACCTTTCCCCCTTGCATCAACACACATCCCAAACCAAACTTTGAGGCATCACTATAAATTACAAATCCCTCTGTACCTATGGGTAATGACAGGATCGGTGCACTACTCAATCTCTTCTTTAATTCGCTGAACGCATCCTCCTGGGTTTCCTTCCATGCGAACTTAACATTTTTCCCTGTTAAAGCGGTCAATGGCGTGGCTATTTTCGAAAAGTCTTGAATGAACCTCCGATAGTAACCAGCCAAACCGAGGAAACTCCTTACTTCAGACGGCAACTTTGGCACCTCCCATTCTTCGATTGCTTTAACCTTCGCTGGATCCACTTTGATCCCGTCTTCCGACACCACATGCCCTAAGAACTGAACTTCTCTTAGCCAAAATTCGCACTTCGAGAATTTGGCATACAATTTCTCCCGCTTAAGCAACTCCAACACAGCTCTCAGATGAACTTCATGGTCACTCATGGACTGTGAATAAATCAGTATGTCATCGATGAAGACAATGACACACTTATCCAAAAAAGAACTACATACTCTATTCATCAGATCCATGAATGCTGCCGGTGCATTCGTCAGCCCAAATGGCATGAGGCATGACTAGAAACTCAAAGTGTCCGTACCTCGTACGAAACGCAGTCTTGGGTACATCCTCCTCTCTAACCTTCAACTGATGGTATCCCGAGCGCAGGTCTATCTTCGAGAAGTAACTCGCTCCTTGTAACTGATCAAAGAGATCGTCAATCCTAGGAAGCGGGTACTTATTCTTAATTGTCACCTTGTTGAGTTCCCGGTAGTCTATGCACATTCTCATAGTCCCATCCTTCTTCTTGACGAATAAAACTGGTGCTCCCCACGGCGACGAACTGGGGAGGATAAAACCTTTATCCAACAACTCCTTCAGTTGAGTCATCATCTCCTTCATCTCGGCCGGAGCCAAACGATAAGGAGACCTTGCTATCGGTGCCGCTCCCGACATCAAATCTATCCTGAATTCCACTTGTCTATCCGGTGGTAGAGTGGTTAAGTCTTCCGGAAACACCTTCGGGTACTCACGCACTATCGGAACTGATTCTAATCCTTTCTTCTGTTTCTTAGCGTCTACCACATACGCTAAGAACCCCACACATCCTTTCACTAAACAACGCCTAGCCTTGATCATCGAGATCAAGCATGACTTTCTATCCCGCCGATCCCCGTAAACTATGACTTCCTTCTGATCCGGCAAAGCTATGTTGATTAGCTTCTTATTACAAACGATACTGGCATCGTTAGATGCTAACCAATCCATCCCCACAATGACGTCAAATTCCCCCATACCCATTGGATATAACCGCAATGGGAAGGTATGACCGCCAATGTCTATACTACACCCATCATATACTTCTCCCACTAAGACTCGACTATCATCGGCTACTTCTACTTCGAACCCTTGACTAAGCTTTTTGGGTTTCACAAGCAGTTTGTGCACAAAATTCGGTGACACAAACGAACGGTTTGCACCCGAATCGAACAATACTTTAGCAAAAATCGAGTCTATGGGAAAAGTACCTGTTACCACATCTGCCATCTCAATCGCCTCCTCAGCTGTCATGTTGAAAGCCCTTGCTCTCGCCCGAGCTGGCTCCACCTTCCTCTCATTCCCTTTATCACCAAGTACCCCAGCAGTTCCCTTATTCAGCTGAGGGCAATCAGTCCTGATATGATCAGGAGATCCACACTGATAACACGACCTTGGCCCGCGGCAGTCGCGAGCCATATGTCCCGCTTTCCCACATTTATAGCACCCTTCTCGTTCCAACATACACCCCCCCTTGTGGACCCTATTACACTTACTGCAAGGCTTGCTCTCAAACTTCGAATTACTCCAATGATC
Source organism: Arctium minus (assembly GCA_954870635.1). Taxonomy (NCBI): domain Eukaryota; kingdom Viridiplantae; phylum Streptophyta; class Magnoliopsida; order Asterales; family Asteraceae; genus Arctium; species Arctium minus. The sequence continues at coordinate 64,464,296 of OX941096.1, forward strand.
AGGTTTTGCCGATTTGAATGTCTTGGAATCACGATTAGGCCCTTCCCATTTCCATTTGTCTCCGCTTCTCTCGGTGGCCTGACGATTCTTTTCCTTTTCACGTAGCTCGGTTGCATTTACCTCTGCCTGAAAGGTTGTTGGATCCTTGTTCGAGACAAACTCTCGGATGTTACCCCTTAACCCGTAGATGTAGCGTTCCACCCGTCTTTCCTCGCTAGGCACATAGATCTCAGAAAATCTGGATTTCTCGATGAACTTGGTTGTATATTCTCGAACTGTCATGTCTCTTTGCTCCAGACTTAAAAATTCCTCTTCTAACTTCTTAATTGCCGCCAGAGGGCAAAATTGTGCTTTGAACCTCTTTACAAACTCAGCCCACGACATTTCCTTAGCTACTTCTGAACCTTGACCACTAGACTCCACGTCCTACCACATAACCGCCTCGTCTTTCAACATAGCCAAAGCGTAAACAACTCTATCTCTTTCCGATCACTTGCTGGTGTCGAATGCCAATTCCATCCCTTTCACCCATTTCATTGCTAAAACAAGATCGCACTCACCCTTGTAAGTAGGAGGTTTGCAAGCAGCAAACTCCTTGAAGCTACATCCCTTCTCACCCATTGATTTGATCTTTACTGCAGAAGTCGACTGCGAGTGATTCCCCACCACAGTCACCGGCGAATCCGCCACTTCAGTCGTCTCTTTGTCTCCACTCTTTTCCTTGCTTGCGGATACCTCATTCGATCATTGTGTCAGCAACGCGTTCAGGGTTTCCTGCAATTTCCCCATCTCAGCCGCAAAGGTTTCTTGCGTGACAAACCCATGTGTTCGTCCCCCGCCACGATTTCTATTCTGCCTTCGACCCCTCACCGAAGCCGAACTTTCCTGAAGTGAGGTTTCTAATTCTGGTCCCGCATCCACGCTTCTAGCTTGACGTGCAACACGAGTCGTCTTTCCACCTCTAGTCCCCATAGCTGGTCCATTAACCTGCGTCGTCGCTTTCTTTGTTGTCTTCCCTTTGGGTCGTCCGCGACCCTTCCCTCGATTAGCAGCTGCATGAGGAGGAGCAACAGGTCCATCCTCAACCATTTCATTAACAGGTGCCACCTCTACTGCTGGCACTGATCTGCTCCTAGTTACTCTTTCAGTCATAACTACAATTAAAACACCAATAAAACTCCATTAAGGTAACCCACAAAGCAATAAAGCAAGTTAAGCACACACATGTATCTGTAAATTTACAATTACACTGGCCAGATGTAATTCTAAATTTACCTTACATGTTAGTCCTCACCACTCTATTACCCGACTTCCTACGGCCATCCTATAATCTCAGTTGTGATTCACGCACTAAGTTTAAGTCTAAGCCCAACTGGTCACCTAGATCCCTTAAACTACGACTCTGATACCAACTATAACGACCCTATCCGAGAACATAAACAACTGGATCGAATCAAGTAAAATTTCCAATCATCGAATAATAATCCAATCCATGACGGTCCCAAACTTACAATAGTTAAATCAAGGTTTGATATACAATTCAACCTACACAACTGAGATAAATAAAAATGACTAAATGACGGTCTTCTATCCGCCCCCGCTAGACCTACTCCTTGCCTTTAGCCGCACAGCCTAACTCACGACGGCCTGAAAAGATTTTTAGTTTTGAAAGAGCGAGGGTTAGACCATAGGTCTAGTGAGTTCCCTCTAACAGATAGGCAACAAAATATGCTTTCCAGAATTAGTAACATCATTTATTAATGGCATATAAATAAACACGTTACGGACCACACGACCATCCAAGACGATGTGTCTAACTCGCGTTGCCTTAATGTTGGGACACACCCCCAACGACATAAACGGGCCACACTCCCCGGCACGAGTAGGCGGGCCACACTCCCCGGCACGAGTAGGCGGGCCACACTCCCCGACTTAGGTCACGTAACCCACAACTAATGTATGCATACATTTAAACGACAACAATTTATAACACACTTGAATAATTTAGTAAAATCATGCCATCACAAATAATTCAAAGTTTAAAACAAATAAACTTCACATGCTTTCATCATAAAATGTTTAGTTTAGAAAAACTCACCTGACGTCTTTAGTTTGAGCTCTCGCTTACGCCTAAAATCCAAACCGAAACCTATAAAGGAAACATCGACTGATGAACGCTCGATCCTCTTTACTTTAACGAAACTTGACTTTAACCCTTTGAACCATTACGACTTCTTACTACATAATTTACTAAATTTTTCTATAGGATAAGATTGCAAATTCTATCCAACTAAATATTTGAATGGGCCAGTAATGCAAATCCACAACCAAACATATTCTTACCACCTTGGGCTTCGGCCCAACTCTAAAGGAGTTGGGCGACCGACCGGTATGCAGTGGTCGACCGGTGTTCCCTTACTCCCTTAGACCGGTATAACTTTCCAAAACACGACCGGTGCTATCCGGTCGACTGGTAGGCACCGGTGAAAGCCTGAGACCGGGGTCTCGACCCTTCCCCCCTCGACCGGTACTACCTAAAGCGTTCGACCGATATCACAAATACCACAATCGACCGGTACTCTCTTATTGACCGATATGGAGTTCGACCGAGGTCCCTCCCCTATCGGGCGACCGGATCTATGTAACAAATCTCGACCAGTGTCTCACCTGCCGGTTGACCGGGATTGACGAACGAACAAAAAACCCAGTTCCCTGGTATTTCTACTCCGATCGAAGATGAAAACTTCAGTATCCCAAACAGCAGATTTAATCTCATTATTAGACGATGCAACAACTCTAAATGATAAACAATCCTTTAACTATATCAATTTCTACCCATTACAGATTATTTCAAATTCAAAGTTCCACCCATTTCCAACTTCAGAAAAATTCCCAGATTGAACTACATTACTGGTTTTAGATATAAGCTTTAAATCCTTACTATAAAAGAGGTGAAGATTAGAGTTTTACCTTATTGAACTTGAAGAAATCCGACCTTGAATCCTTTGCTCTCCGTCCTTCTCTCTATCGGTCGACACCTCCAAGACTCTCTCTCCTTATCGGCCGCCACACAGAAAGAAATAATTGCCCAAACCCTATATCATCCCTTAAAATCAGTATTTTCACTTAGCCCCCTTTTAATAAAAATTTTACCACACTCCACCCCAACTTTAAGTTTATTGCTTTTAGTGCGGTTTATTACACACATAATCCTACAACATTATCTATTTAATATATTTAAATAACATATGTTTTTAGCATAATTGTTGAAAAAAAGAAAATTTTAAAATCTCTATTTTCACTTGGATGTTATTCTTTTATAACTTTTAATTATAATAATTATTTTTATATAGAAGAATCATTATTATTAAAAAGAATATAAACAACTTGTAATTAGTATTATATTTGTTTATGAGCAGTTAGAAAAAAAAGTGACAAAAGTGGGGTCCATTTATTGTAGAATATAATAAAAAATAATTATATTTGTTTAAGAGCATCTCCAACAACATTTTCAAAAAAAATTTAAAATGGAGAATTAAAAGTCAAAATCTACATAAAAATTTACATCCATCTCTAACAAATTCTTCATTTTGGAGATGAAATCATTACTTATAATATTAAAATATTGTATAAATCTAATAAAATATTATTTATCTCTCATACCCATCTCATTTGAAGAAATCTTATTGGTATAATATAATGAAAAAACAATTTCTCTCTTATGGTAATCATTTTTTGAGATTGTGGAGAGTTCTCCATATTTGGAGAAAATTACACTCTCTCTCCTACTTTCTTTATTTTGGAGAAAAATTTGGAGAATCTGTTGGAGAATAAAAATGCCTAAAATCTCAATCTTCTTCATTTTGGAGAAGCTGTTGGAGATGCTTTGAACAGTTAGAAGAAAAAGTGACAAAAGTGGGGTCCATTTATTGTAACCAATAATTTTATGACTTCACAAAATAATAATTGAGTCACCGGGTATGACCATTATTGATGCCAAGTCCATTCTACGCTTTATTATTATTATTTTATATAGAAATTAAGATCTAACCAAATGAATTTATTTTATAGATATTTTTTAAAACAATTTTTAAAATAGTCAAGAATTTAAGAGTATTTTTAAAAAGCTATGTTATAATATTTTTTTTTTAAATAGTATATGAAAAAGTTAAATCTCTAAAAAATTACAACCAACTCCAACAATTATTCTCTTTTAGTAAATTTTAATCATTAATTATATTATTATAATATCCAATATATTTAATAAAATATTGTTTTTCTCTCCAAAACACACACTTCAATGTATCCTATTGGTGATAAATAATTACATATAAAGCTTTAGAGATTTCTATAAATTTAAAGAATTTTACCTTCACTCTCTTATTTTCTCTATTTTAGCATATGGTTACATAGTTGTTGAAGCAAAAAGTTACTAAAATATCTTTTTTTATTTTTTTTTATTTTAGCGTAATTGTTAGAGATACTCTAAGCAAATGGTTTATGTATTTGTGAGAAGCCACCTTTTTCTAATTAAAAAAATGAATGCAAGCAAATGCCTAAATCCTATTTGCGTAAATAAAATATTTTAAAATTTATATTACATTTCGTATCATTATAATTAGTTATTTAATTTACATTATATTCCTTGTTTTTTCATTTTTCTTTTTTTGATTTTACACATTTATCATATTAACATACATTAATCGTATATTACCTAAAATACATTAAAAATATTTTCTTTTGCAAATTATATATTATTATCGTCTTGTCAATACTTTTAAAATGAGATCAATTTTTTTTTGGATTTAATAATATTGTTAAATATCATAAATACGTACAAATTATTTTTAATACTTACACTTTTATATTTTTATAGTTACAAAATAAATAGATAAATAAAAGGGTATAAAGTGCAAGGATTATAAACAAATCATACGTATTTATGATATTTAATAATATGATTAAATCTCAAAATATTTGATATTGAACTTATTTTAAATGTATTGACAAAACAATTTTATAATGATATAACTTGTAAAATAAAATATGTATTTATTTAAAAATATATTTAGTTAATATATGATTATGTATGTAAAAAATTCTTCCATACACAATCTTATAAGGGGCTGCAACGCAGTTACTAGTGTATAAAATACACTAAGTCTGGGCCTCAGCGAGGTTAAGGTATAGACTGGGAGATCTTGATCGTATTGTGCCAAGTTCCACTAGCTATGTTAATAAAGGAAGAAGGATACCAACTGATCCCACTTTCACTTGGCAATCTGCACCTTTGTTAAACCTCACTGATATTCACCCTCAGTTATGGAACTCATACCTAGAAACCTGGTCTCAAGAAGTGCACCGTGATTACACTTCAAAATATCTTGAAAAAGATATAAACTCTGAGGTAATGATCTCAATTGCAGAAAATTATCTTGGACCAACTGCACTTGCTGCATGGGAAGACTGGAAGAAACATTTCCCTGAACCACTTGCACAACTAGTTGCTCAAGGAAATAACATAAGGAATTTCACCTCAGTAATTCTTAGAATTATTAATGGTGGAGATACTTTATCTGGTCTTATGATAAAACAAAGTGAAGCCCTTCGTGATTTAGAACAGCTTCAGTTACATGATTGGAAGAAGATTGTTTTCTTCTTGAATGATTTTGTTCACTTAGCTGCTATTTCTGGTAATTATTATGATGCTAATATTTGCAACAGAATTTTTACTAAACTTCCAGGAGAGCTAGGAAGAGAGATTGAGCTTAAGTGGAAACAAGAACAGCCTGGTGTTGATGCCCAATGGAATAATGCAACAGTTAGAGCAAAGGTTATCATAGATCACCTTAAAGCTAAATGTTCCATGATCCAAACCCAGAGAGAGTTAAAGAAAAAGGATACAGGATTCTGTTCCTCTATCTATACTCCTCAGACTTATGGTAAAACTGTTAGGAAGAAACCAGTTTATCATAAGAAGGCAACACCAAGGAAAGCTTATTATCTTAGAAAGTCCAGTGCTAGGAAACCTACCCTGAACAAACAGAAACATGTGAGAAAATACAAAGATAATAAGAACTATAGCAAATTCACTTGCTATGCTTGTGGAAAGGAAGGCCATTTATCTAGTAAATGCCCTGGAAAGAAAACCCTTTTTAATCAAAAAGTTGATCTGATAAACTGCACTAATGAAGACTTAGTTGACATAACTTCTGATGTCTCAACTAACTCTGATATCTATTCTATTGTTAGCATAGAAGATATGCAGGATATCCAACAACAAAGTGATTATTCATTTGCGAATGAGCTTGCACCATCACAAACTCCACTTCAACAGAAATATGGTTACCATAATTCCTTTATGAATTTAGGAATTTCTGAAGGAGATGCTGAGTTATTTGAAAACTTCAACTTTGTGAACTTTGAAGTTTTAGATTGCACACACAAATGGAAACTCCATACAGGCAACACTAACACTAAGTGTTACAATTGTCTCTGGTACCCTTCTCTTGAGAAGCGTTCTAGATGTGAGTTATGTAGAATTGAAGTATGTTATTCTTGTTTATCTTCAGTTTATGATTATGTTCTGCCAGAATATAATGCTCCCAAACAGAAGACTGATAGACTAACTATACTTGATGATCGAATTCATACTCTTGAAAATCGTATTGAAAATCTCGAAATCAATTTTCAAAATTTTTCTCAAAAAGAGTTTGACAAAGATTTCCCTCCTTTTACTTGGAAACCTCCAAAAAATAAGGGAATTCAGATCAATGAACCATCAACTTCCTGTATGGCTATAACTCCTGTTATACCCATAATTTGCAACAAAAAAGTCTTAAAAAACATTTTTGTTTTAGTCCTCCTTAATATCAAAGGCACGAAGTTTCAACTCCCTGCTTTTATAGATACAGGAGCAACTCAAACAACTTTAGACTCTTCTATACTTACTCCAGAATTACTTAGTAAACTGGTGAAAGCACAGAAGCCTTTAAAGTCTGTAACTTTTTCAGGAACTATACATTCTACCAATCATTTTTTCAAAAATCTTCTTGTTCAATTTCAAACAAATTGCCAAGATTGGTCAGATGTATATTCATTAGATGTCTGTTGGGTTGATTCTTTAAAAGACTTGCATGGTATAAGTTTAATCCTTGGATTAAATTTTTTACTAGCCAAAGGAAGATCATTCACTATATGTAATGATTATGTCCTTTTTTCTCAAAATACTACCCTTACACCCATAATATCAGAGTACGCTCGAAAGCATGGTGGAAGTAGTAGTGAAGAAAAAGAAAATGAAGAATTGCAAAACCCTAGGCTTATTTGTACCCCTGAAAACTGTTCTTGCAAAAAACCTAGTGGTACAAAAAACTGACATCACTTAGTCTTAACAAGACTTTAAATGATTTTCCAGATTTTGAAGAACTTTGGAAAATAGAAAATGATGACTCTTATAAAGGTTATTCCTTTTTAGACTTATCATACAATTTGATAAAACCCCATATTATAAACCAAAAACTTATAAGTAAATCTTTTACTTATGAAGATATTTTAAATATGGTGGATCATTTACAAAAGACTGAAATTATTGGAGAAATCCCAACCAAGTTTTGGGATAGAAATCAAATCTTTTGTAAACTTGAGATAATTAATCCAGACTTGGTAATTAAGACGGGAATGCCCAAATATGATAATTGGACTATTGATGAGTTCAAGATGCATATTTCCCAATTACTCAAGTTAGGAGTAATTACAAGAAGCACTTCTAAGCATAGAACTGCAGCTTTTATAGTTCAGAAAGAATCTGAAAGAAAACGTGGTCAATCACGAATGGTTTTTAACTATAAAAGATTGAATGACAATACCCATATTGATGGCTATTGTATTCCAACAAAAGAAATTTTGCTTAACAAAATCCAAGGTGCCAAATGGTTTTCAAAATTTGATTTAAAATCTGGATTTTGGCAAATAAAGATGCACCCTGACTCTATTCCCTGGACATCATTTACATGTAGTGAAGGACACTTTGAATGGAAGGTTATGCCTTTTGGATTGAAGAATGCCCCTCAGATTTTTCAAAGAAAAATGGATAATTGTTTTATGCATTTATCTAATTTTACATGTGTTTACATTGATGATGTTTTGGTTTTTTCAAAAGATAAAAATGAACACTATGCACACTTGTATACTGTTTTTAAATTCTTTGAAAAAGAAGGAATGGTTATTTCTCTCAAGAAAATGCAACTTTTAAGAGAACATATTGAATTTCTTGGTGTAGAAATAGGAAAGGGAAAGATAAAGCTCCAGCCTCATATTTCGAGAAAAATTCTTGAATACCCAGATAAGTTAGAAAACTTAAAACAACTTCAAGGTTTTTTGGGTTCTCTAAATTATGCTAGACCTTTCATCAAGGATCTTTCTAAATATACTGGACCTTTATACAACAAAACTTCAGCAAAAGGAACAAGGAATTTTAATTCTGAAGATATTAAACTTGTTCAAAAACTGAAACAGCTAGTTACGAATCTTCCAGAAATGAGTTTACCGCTAGATTCTGACTACCTTGTTATCCAAACAGATGGATCTGAACATGGATGGGGAGGAATTCTTTTAAAAAGACCCTCTAAATACTCCTCTATTCATGAAGAACATCTTTGTAGATATGCATCTGGTATTTACAAAGAAAAAGGAAGGTTAACATCTTTAGACTTTGAAGTCTTAGCTGTTATCAATTCCTGTGAATCTTTTGCACTCTTTCTAGCAGGAAAGAAAGAGATCACACTCAGAACTGACTGTGAAGCATTAGTAAAGTTTGCTGATATGAAAAAGGAATCAAAACTTTTGTCCAATAGATGGTTGAAATTAAATGAATACATTATTGGCAAAGGGATCAAGTTTAACTTAGAACATATCAAAGGAAAAACAAATGTTATTCCTGATTTACTCTCTAGATTTAATCCTCTTTCTTAATTTTGCAGGATGCCTAAATCAAAAGTAGTCAAGAAGGAGAATATCCTAGAAACTGGTGATATGCTACAAGTTGGTAGACAGTTTATTCCTACTTATCCCTGTGATAAGCAATTCCTTTTTAATATGAGATCTAGACTTACAAATGAAGAAGCTTCAATTTGTGACTCTATTTGGAATCTAAAAACTACTTCTGACCAAACCAATGAGAAATTTTTTATAATTAACTCGGTTGCTCAGAATTTTAATAATCTAAGGCAATGTCCAAAAAGATTTTATTGTTATCTTCTTATGAATGGACCTCATAAGGGAATTTACAAAAACTGGACAGATATTGCTGCAAAAATAGAAAATCAGAAACCCTTTCAATCTTTTTGGAAAGGCTTTCAAAGTTTTTCTGAATGCATCCAAGCTACTCATGATAAAGTTGGCTTCAATTATGCTTTAAAGAACTGTCATCTTTCCAAGGATGAAAAATCGGACTCCGATTCAGGACTCCCTTTAGATCTAAAATTATTGACATCTTCTTCATCCTCACAGATGAAAGGCAAAAGTAAAATGCTAAATTCAGAAGATCTTAATACTCAAGATTTGCTTATACCAAATCTTGAATGTTTTTCTTCTTTGAAAGAACTAGTTGATCTCTCTGACATCAACTTTCAAACATTCCTGAAATTACAAGAATGGCTGATGGTAATATCACGATCACCTATTCAAGGATTCTCAGTTCAACTGGAAGAAATTCCAGTTCCAAAAAATCAAATGAAAAGATATTTTAGAACTGTTCAGATCGATCTCACAATCGCTTCAGAACAAATGTTTCGAAATGAAAAAATCAGTTTTCATGATCTTTTCAAATATGGATTACTTTGCGGACTAATCCTTTTTGAGATCAAGCAAATAGATTGGCTTCCTGAAAGGGTTAAACAAGCCATTTCAATTATCAAAAGATATGATGATACTTCTATCATCTCAGTGGATATATTTGCTTCTCCACCAAACTTCTGGAAATCTGAACCTGAACCTAGTTGTTCAGCTATCAAGATATTATCAAAGTCTTTCTCTTCAGACTGGAGTAAAGAATTGTTGCCTCATAATTCACAATGGCAATTTATTAGTGGTCAAACTGTGGATGATGTGAAGCTATGGTTCTATTATGTACATTTTTCAGACTTCTTTTGGAACTCTGAAATCTTGTTATCTGAAGACTATTCTTTGTTTGGAGAAACACCTACTATCAAGATCTATATTCTAGTTGCAGTTTCATGTTATTCATTTTTGAGATTCTCCAAAGATGGTTTTGAAGCTTATGATGATGATAGGGTGGCTTTCTACAAAAACAGAAAACTCAAATATTTGATCAGACATGCACAAAGAGACAAAATGAAAGATTGATTGGCCGAATCTTACACCTGTCCTCTACAGCTGTAATTGAAAAATGTTTGGACGGCTGATATTTGTCCTTCTAGAAAATCTTTGAAAAATATGACAAGTGGTAGGACCCATCTCAATTACTTTCGGCTAAAGATGCTCCTACTTTTAAAAAGAAGTTTGTCCTATCTAGTGGCTTTTATCCGGTCATAGCCTCCGGTTACAAGTTACTTTTACTTTATGTTGCTATAAATATGTATCTTTGGTTTATGCTTTGAGCATCCCTTCCAGTATGCTATATTCTCAACTTAGAAAAATAAGAGTGAGAAAGTAGAGAGATAAGTTAAGAGTTTTTCTTGTAAATCCGTAGAAGTTTGAAGCTTTGTAATCATCGTTTGTATAATACAAGGTTAGTTTGTTTATATTTCTGTATGGCAGGCTAAAGCCCTTAGGCTTAGAAAGCCAATTCATGTTGTGAAATTTATGTTAAATACTTAAATATTGTTATTATCTTTTAATCTTTATTTATGAAGATATGATCTTGAAAATTTTATCATAAAGATATTTTGTCGCTGTTAGTTCATACCTACATGGCAGAGGTATAACTGTCAGGCAATGAGCCAAACCTCTAAGAATTGTCTTAGTTGTAATTTTAAAAAATTGTCTTTATTAATTCTTAGAAAATTTTAAACAATCTTTTTGAAACAAAAGACGTAAGGATGTTTAACTTCGGAAGCAGTACCCGCTGTTAGCCGTGGATAGGCGTTTTAGGGGAAAAAAGTACGAATTAGTCCAAAAAGGTGAGTTTCTCGAAAGAAAGTTTTTAAACAAAGTTTTCTCGGAATTTCTTAAGAAATGTTTTTAAAAAGTGATAACAGAGTGATAAAAATGGGTGTTATGATAATCCAAAACCAAGATCCTATCTCTTTAAATTTTGATTATAAGATAATACCTACATTTATTTATTTATTATGAATTTTTAACAACCTCTGAAAAATTGGTTTTCTAATCCCTTTTCCTCCATTAAAGAAATCCTTTATTATTACCCTTTGAATATCATCTTGTTTAAATTTCAATGCAAAGATTGCCAAGTGAAAGTGGGATCAGTTGGTATCCTTCTTCCTTTATTAACGTAGCTATGGACTGGTTCATTGTAACCTGTAGCTTGGTTTCTAGGCGGTCTACCTGTTTCATAACTCATGGTTTCTAAATGTCCAGGTGCAGGGCCAGTAACAGTAGATCCTTCTGCTTCATTCATAAGAGTAAAGTTTATGGAATCTACAGAATCTGATAAGAAAGAGTCTAAAAGATTTTCATCTTTAGGAGTCATTCTTATATTCTTCAAATCATCTTGATAGATAATTTGTGAATCATCAAGTTGTCCTTGTTTTTTAAGGAGAACTTCCATTTGTTCAAGATCATGAGGACTAAGAGTATAATCAAATAATTCTTTGGGGTAAAGAATTTTATGATCACAGTCATTCCATCCTGTTGGTTTTATGTCCTTGATCTGAATTTGGCTTGATTCAGGAGAAGTATATTTAACCAAAAAAGGTTTAATATCATTGGGGTTACTAGAATCAAAGTACTTAGAGTCTTGTTCTAGGGTATCCCATTCATCTTCTAACTCAATGTTCATAAAACTAGTGGAAAATCTATGCAGATCTTCATCAGTAGTTTCTTTTTCTTCATCATTCAATCCAGAGGATGAAGCATTGTCAGTGTAATTTCTAAATCTCAAAGATTTAGATCCACTCGAATTAGTGTAAGTGACATAACTGGTGGGAGTGATGGTAGTAGGTTCTCTATGAAATGGAATAGTCCATTCATTACCTGCAATAGTCTGAGAATCAATCTGGGTTGGAGGTATCATTTGTATTCCTCTAGAAGACACAGTCTGAATTATTGAATCAATATCAACATTATACTGACTTCCAGTAGATCCAGTTAACCTTCCAAGAAATATTATTTCTATGGCCAGATTTCTACCAATAAAACTTTCATAACCAAGTGTTTGAACCTGTAAAGTGATATGTCTACAGAAATCATTCACACTTAATGAAAAGTTTTGGGGGGCAATATAAGCAACGCCTATATTGTTGTTCAAGTCTATTTCCATGGTTCCTATTATAGCTTGATCAAGATTAGAAAATCTATTGTCAATCAAAACTACAAGGGCTTTTGTTCCTAAACCAGTTCTATGGAGTCCTTTAACTGCAATAGTCAAGAGTCCAAAATGTAAAGTGGTTTGGTTTGCATTTCTTAATCTAAAGCTAGCTTCTCTAGTCATCAGATTAAGGGTAACAACTCTTCCTTGAGGAACAGAAAGATTTTGTAAACTGTGGTGTCTAAAGAGACCAGTGTTTCTTTCCAAAATCCCAGTAGCATATAATCTGGTGGGATTAAAGGCTTCTAGTTGATTATTGTTAAGAAGTTGTTCACTTCTGTCAACATTAATCATATCTTCAAGTCTAGAATTAGATCTTGAGGATCTCCTAGAGAAAAGTCTTCCTAGAGTACTGAAATGTAATCTAGTGTCTTGTCCAACCAATTGAGCTCTGTTATCAACAGATTCATTTTCTTGTAAAGTTCTAGAACGTCCAAGAAAAGGGGTTCTACTTGCCATTACTTTTGTAAACAAGAAAATTGGTTTTAACTTTGGGGTCACCTCTCTTTTCAAAAGTTGTAGTAAGTTTTGAAAATTGATCAGCAAGCTTATCAATATCAGAAGATTTTGGGATTTCTTTTAAAGAAATTCTATCAATCTTGTGATGAAGAGCAACTAAAAGAGCAATAATTGTATTGTTTTGAGAAACAAGCAATTTGTTTGAATCAGAAATGATAGCACTTGTATCACTATATCCTGGAGATTTGTATAAAGAATTATCACAAAAACTTGAAGCTTCTTCAAGGATTTTTCCTTCAAACTTAAAGTTCATTTAATTGAGAATCAACTTCTCAATTTGTTTTAAATGAAGTTTAATTTTTTCAAACTGCTCTTGAAAATTTTCAAAAACTTTATCTTTTGAAATAGAATCTTTTAGATTTAAGTCTTTCTGACTTATGACCAATAAATTGTATTTCTTTTCAAAACAAACAAGTTTTTCTTCAAACAAAGAAAAAGTTGTTTTAAGGTATTCTAATTTGTTTTCCAAATCATGAATAGCTTTGTTTTTCTTGATCATAGAATCATGAATAGATTTCCAGAGACTGGTGTTCTTATTCTGATTATATTCAAGATTTTTCCCAAGATTAACAATTAAGTCTACAATACCGTTAAGCTGACTGTTTTCACTGTGAAAGAGATGTTTGTTTGTTTCTTTGAAAAAGAAACATTTAAAACGATCTGCACCTTTGTTAAACCTCACTGATATTCACCCTCAGTTATGGAACTCATACCTAGAAACCTGGTCTCAAGAAGTGCACCGTGATTACACTTCAAAATATCTTGAAAAAGATATAAACTCTGAGGTAATGATCTCAATTGCAGAAAATTATCTTGGACCAACTGCACTTGCTGCATGGGAAGACTGGAAGAAACATTTCCCTGAACCACTTGCACAACTAGTTGCTCAAGGAAATAACATAAGGAATTTCACCTCAGTAATTCTTAGAATTATTAATGGTGGAGATACTTTATCTGGTCTTATGATAAAACAAAGTGAAGCCCTTCGTGATTTAGAACAGCTTCAGTTACATGATTGGAAGAAGATTGTTTTCTTCTTGAATGATTTTGTTCACTTAGCTGCTATTTCTGGTAATTATTATGATGCTAATATTTGCAACAGAATTTTTACTAAACTTCCAGGAGAGCTAGGAAGAGAGATTGAGCTTAAGTGGAAACAAGAACAGCCTGGTGTTGATGCCCAATGGAATAATGCAACAGTTAGAGCAAAGGTTATCATAGATCACCTTAAAGCTAAATGTTCCATGATCCAAACCCAGAGAGAGTTAAAGAAAAAGGATACAGGATTCTGTTCCTCTATCTATACTCCTCAGACTTATGGTAAAACTGTTAGGAAGAAACCAGTTTATCATAAGAAGGCAACACCAAGGAAAGCTTATTATCTTAGAAAGTCCAGTGCTAGGAAACCTACCCTGAACAAACAGAAACATGTGAGAAAATACAAAGATAATAAGAACTATAGCAAATTCACTTGCTATGCTTGTGGAAAGGAAGGCCATTTATCTAGTAAATGCCCTGGAAAGAAAACCCTTTTTAATCAAAAAGTTGATCTGATAAACTGCACTAATGAAGACTTAGTTGACATAACTTCTGATGTCTCAACTAACTCTGATATCTATTCTATTGTTAGCATAGAAGATATGCAGGATATCCAACAACAAAGTGATTATTCATTTGCGAATGAGCTTGCACCATCACAAACTCCACTTCAACAGAAATATGGTTACCATAATTCCTTTATGAATTTAGGAATTTCTGAAGGAGATGCTGAGTTATTTGAAAACTTCAACTTTGTGAACTTTGAAGTTTTAGATTGCACACACAAATGGAAACTCCATACAGGCAACACTAACACTAAGTGTTACAATTGTCTCTGGTACCCTTCTCTTGAGAAGCGTTCTAGATGTGAGTTATGTAGAATTGAAGTATGTTATTCTTGTTTATCTTCAGTTTATGATTATGTTCTGCCAGAATATAATGCTCCCAAACAGAAGACTGATAGACTAACTATACTTGATGATCGAATTCATACTCTTGAAAATCGTATTGAAAATCTCGAAATCAATTTTCAAAATTTTTCTCAAAAAGAGTTTGACAAAGATTTCCCTCCTTTTACTTGGAAACCTCCAAAAAATAAGGGAATTCAGATCAATGAACCATCAACTTCCTGTATGGCTATAACTCCTGTTATACCCATAATTTGCAACAAAAAAGTCTTAAAAAACATTTTTGTTTTAGTCCTCCTTAATATCAAAGGCACGAAGTTTCAACTCCCTGCTTTTATAGATACAGGAGCAACTCAAACAACTTTAGACTCTTCTATACTTACTCCAGAATTACTTAGTAAACTGGTGAAAGCACAGAAGCCTTTAAAGTCTGTAACTTTTTCAGGAACTATACATTCTACCAATCATTTTTTCAAAAATCTTCTTGTTCAATTTCAAACAAATTGCCAAGATTGGTCAGATGTATATTCATTAGATGTCTGTTGGGTTGATTCTTTAAAAGACTTGCATGGTATAAGTTTAATCCTTGGATTAAATTTTTTACTAGCCAAAGGAAGATCATTCACTATATGTAATGATTATGTCCTTTTTTCTCAAAATACTACCCTTACACCCATAATATCAGAGTACGCTCGAAAGCATGGTGGAAGTAGTAGTGAAGAAAAAGAAAATGAAGAATTGCAAAACCCTAGGCTTATTTGTACCCCTGAAAACTGTTCTTGCAAAAAACCTAGTGGTACAAAAAACTGACATCACTTAGTCTTAACAAGACTTTAAATGATTTTCCAGATTTTGAAGAACTTTGGAAAATAGAAAATGATGACTCTTATAAAGGTTATTCCTTTTTAGACTTATCATACAATTTGATAAAACCCCATATTATAAACCAAAAACTTATAAGTAAATCTTTTACTTATGAAGATATTTTAAATATGGTGGATCATTTACAAAAGACTGAAATTATTGGAGAAATCCCAACCAAGTTTTGGGATAGAAATCAAATCTTTTGTAAACTTGAGATAATTAATCCAGACTTGGTAATTAAGACGGGAATGCCCAAATATGATAATTGGACTATTGATGAGTTCAAGATGCATATTTCCCAATTACTCAAGTTAGGAGTAATTACAAGAAGCACTTCTAAGCATAGAACTGCAGCTTTTATAGTTCAGAAAGAATCTGAAAGAAAACGTGGTCAATCACGAATGGTTTTTAACTATAAAAGATTGAATGACAATACCCATATTGATGGCTATTGTATTCCAACAAAAGAAATTTTGCTTAACAAAATCCAAGGTGCCAAATGGTTTTCAAAATTTGATTTAAAATCTGGATTTTGGCAAATAAAGATGCACCCTGACTCTATTCCCTGGACATCATTTACATGTAGTGAAGGACACTTTGAATGGAAGGTTATGCCTTTTGGATTGAAGAATGCCCCTCAGATTTTTCAAAGAAAAATGGATAATTGTTTTATGCATTTATCTAATTTTACATGTGTTTACATTGATGATGTTTTGGTTTTTTCAAAAGATAAAAATGAACACTATGCACACTTGTATACTGTTTTTAAATTCTTTGAAAAAGAAGGAATGGTTATTTCTCTCAAGAAAATGCAACTTTTAAGAGAACATATTGAATTTCTTGGTGTAGAAATAGGAAAGGGAAAGATAAAGCTCCAGCCTCATATTTCGAGAAAAATTCTTGAATACCCAGATAAGTTAGAAAACTTAAAACAACTTCAAGGTTTTTTGGGTTCTCTAAATTATGCTAGACCTTTCATCAAGGATCTTTCTAAATATACTGGACCTTTATACAACAAAACTTCAGCAAAAGGAACAAGGAATTTTAATTCTGAAGATATTAAACTTGTTCAAAAACTGAAACAGCTAGTTACGAATCTTCCAGAAATGAGTTTGCCGCTAGATTCTGACTACCTTGTTATCCAAACAGATGGATCTGAACATGGATGGGGAGGAATTCTTTTAAAAAGACCCTCTAAATACTCCTCTATTCATGAAGAACATCTTTGTAGATATGCATCTGGTATTTACAAAGAAAAAGGAAGGTTAACATCTTTAGACTTTGAAGTCTTAGCTGTTATCAATTCCTGTGAATCTTTTGCACTCTTTCTAGCAGGAAAGAAAGAGATCACACTCAGAACTGACTGTGAAGCATTAGTAAAGTTTGCTGATATGAAAAAGGAATCAAAACTTTTGTCCAATAGATGGTTGAAATTAAATGAATACATTATTGGCAAAGGGATCAAGTTTAACTTAGAACATATCAAAGGAAAAACAAATGTTATTCCTGATTTACTCTCTAGATTTAATCCTCTTTCTTAATTTTGCAGGATGCCTAAATCAAAAGTAGTCAAGAAGGAGAATATCCTAGAAACTGGTGATATGCTACAAGTTGGTAGACAGTTTATTCCTACTTATCCCTGTGATAAGCAATTCCTTTTTAATATGAGATCTAGACTTACAAATGAAGAAGCTTCAATTTGTGACTCTATTTGGAATCTAAAAACTACTTCTGACCAAACCAATGAGAAAATTTTTATAATTAACTCGGTTGCTCAGAATTTTAATAATCTAAGGCAATGTCCAAAAAGATTTTATTGTTATCTTCTTATGAATGGACCTCATAAGGGAATTTACAAAAACTGGACAGATATTGCTGCAAAAATAGAAAATCAGAAACCCTTTCAATCTTTTTGGAAAGGCTTTCAAAGTTTTTCTGAATGCATCCAAGCTACTCATGATAAAGTTGGCTTCAATTATTATTTGGACCCTGCTTTAAAGAACTGTCATCTTTCCAAGGATGAAAAATCGGACTCCGATTCAGGACTCCCTTTAGATCTAAAATTATTGACATCTTCTTCATCCTCACAGATGAAAGGCAAAAGTAAAATGCTAAATTCAGAAGATCTTAATACTCAAGATTTGCTTATACCAAATCTTGAATGTTTTTCTTCTTTGAAAGAACTAGTTGATCTCTCTGACATCAACTTTCAAACATTCCTGAAATTACAAGAATGGCTGATGGTAATATCACGATCACCTATTCAAGGATTCTCAGTTCAACTGGAAGAAATTCCAGTTCCAAAAAATCAAATGAAAAGATATTTTAGAACTGTTCAGATCGATCTCACAATCGCTTCAGAACAAATGTTTCGAAATGAAAAAATCAGTTTTCATGATCTTTTCAAATATGGATTACTTTGCGGACTAATCCTTTTTGAGATCAAGCAAATAGATTGGCTTCCTGAAAGGGTTAAACAAGCCATTTCAATTATCAAAAGATATGATGATACTTCTATCATCTCAGTGGATATATTTGCTTCTCCACCAAACTTCTGGAAATCTGAACCTGAACCTAGTTGTTCAGCTATCAAGATATTATCAAAGTCTTTCTCTTCAGACTGGAGTAAAGAATTGTTGCCTCATAATTCACAATGGCAATTTATTAGTGGTCAAATTGTGGATGATGTGAAGCTATGGTTCTATTATGTACATTTTTCAGACTTCTTTTGGAACTCTGAAATCTTGTTATCTGAAGACTATTCTTTGTTTGGAGAAACACCTACTATCAAGATCTATATTCCAGTTGCAGTTTCATGTTATTCATTTTTGAGATTCTCCAAAGATGGTTTTGAAGCTTATGATGATGATAGGGTGGCTTTCTACAAAAACAGAAAACTCAAATATTTGATCAGACATGCACAAAGAGACAAAATGAAAGATTGATTGGCCGAATCTTACACCTGTCCTCTACAGCTGTAATTGAAAAATGTTTGGACGGCTGATATTTGTCCTTCTAGAAAATCTTTGAAAAATATGACAAGTGGTAGGACCCATCTCAATTACTTTCGGCTAAAGATGCTCCTACTTTTAAAAAGAAGTTTGTCCTATCTAGTGGCTTTTATCCGGTCATAGCCTCCGGTTACAAGTTACTTTTACTTTATGTTGCTATAAATATGTATCTTTGGTTTATGCTTTGAGCATCCCTTCCAGTATGCTATATTCTCAACTTAGAAAAATAAGAGTGAGAAAGTAGAGAGATAAGTTAAGAGTTTTTCTTGTAAATCCGTAGAAGTTTGAAGCTTTGTAATCATCGTTTGTATAATACAAGGTTAGTTTGTTTATATTTCTGTATGGCAGGCTAAAGCCCTTAGGCTTAGAAAGCCAATTCATGTTGTGAAATTTATGTTAAATACTTAAATATTGTTATTATCTTTTAATCTTTATTTATGAAGATATGATCTTGAAAATTTTATCATAAAGATATTTTGTCGCTGTTAGTTCATACCTACATGGCAGAGGTATAACTGTCAGGCAATGAGCCAAACCTCTAAGAATTGTCTTAGTTGTAATTTTAAAAAATTGTCTTTATTAATTCTTAGAAAATTTTAAACAATCTTTTTGAAACAAAAGACGTAAGGATGTTTAACTTCGGAAGCAGTACCCGCTGTTAGCCGTGGATAGGCGTTTTAGGGGAAAAAAGTACGAATTAGTCCAAAAAGGTGAGTTTCTCGAAAGAAAGTTTTTAAACAAAGTTTTCTCGGAATTTCTTAAGAAATGTTTTTAAAAAGTGATAACAGAGTGATAAAAATGGGTGTTATGATAATCCAAAACCAAGATCCTATCTCTTTAAATTTTGATTATAAGATAATACCTACATTTATTTATTTATTATGAATTTTTAACAACCTCTGAAAAATTGGTTTTCTAATCCCTTTTCCTCCATTAAAGAAATCCTTTATTATTACCCTTTGAATATCATCTTGTTTAAATTTCAATGCAAAGACCTTGTTCTCATCCTTTGTCTAAAATCCATCAGGATATTTGTAATTGTACTTGTAAGTGTTTTTGTTATACTCATTATGAAATATCTAGTGAAGAACATTTAAAAAGGAATCTTACATATCTATTAGCTTCCGATTTGTTTACCTCTGATGTTAAATATATAATCGTTGGAAAAGTTTTTAAAGATATTAATAATTTTTATGAAAATATTTGGTTTAATTCTGAAATTAGTAATGAAGAAAAGTTTAGAGCCTTTCAAACCTATAAAGGAGATAACTGGTCTTATTCTGGTTGGACTGATGATTTTTCTTATAATGACGAAAATCTCCCATCTCCCTGAGAAGGAATAGCTAGTGGAACTTGGCACAATACGATCAAGATCTCCCAGTCTATACCTTAACCTCGTTGAGGCCCAGACTTAGTGTATTTTATATACTAGTAACTGCGTTGCAGCCCCTTATAAGATTGTGTATGATTATGTATGTTAACATGATATTGATGTAAAATTAAAAAATGAAAAATTAAGGGACATAAAGTAAATTAAATAATAATTATAAAGGTATAAAGTGTAATTAAATAACTATCCAAGTGGTTTACACAATATTTTTTCCTTAATTAGAAAAAGGTGGTTTACACAAATGCATAAACCATTTGTCTAAAATCCAATTATTTTGAAATTTTACTTTAAGGTGCGTTTGATACACAGACTGGGTGGGACGGGACAAAAAAAATAGTCCTATGTATAACAACCCAACCAGAAATAAATAAGCGGATCGATTTTTAGAATTAAAATTCTCAAAGATCAATAATAATCCATGTCATAACGGTCCCAAACTTACAATATAGATTAAGGTTTGTAGTAAACAACCTATACACAACTGAGATTAATAATAATAACTAAGTATTGGTCTTCTATCCGTCCCGCTAAGCCTTCTCCTTGCCCTTAGCAGCCCTGTCTAACTCACGACGGCCTGAAAAGATTTTTAGTTTTGAAAGAGCGAGGTTTAGACCATAGGTCTAGTGAGATCCCTCTAAACAGATAAGCAACAAAATACTTTCCAAAATTTAAAACCACACTTAATAATTTCACGTAAGTAAAACACGCTACTGACCACACGACCGTCAAAGACGATGTGTCTAACTCGCGCTGCCTTGATGTTGAGGCACACCCCCCAACGGCATAAACGGGTCACACTCCCCGGCACGAGTAGACGGACCACACTCCCCGACTTAGGTCAAAAGCTCCACATAGAATGTATGCATACATTTAACATTTCAACATCGTAAAACACACTTAAATCAGTTCGATATAGACTTGGCATCATAAATAAATCAACATGTAAAATAATCATATTTCGCATGCTTTCATTTATAAAGAATTTAGTTCAGAAAAACTCACCTGACGTCCCTTAACTCAAAGCTTTTCGTCTACCTTTAAAAATCCGAACCGAAACCTATAAAGGGAAGAATTGATCGGTGAACCAAAATAAAACATTGTCGACTCACACACCTAACGACTCGCGACTAAGGTATCCTAAAAATTTTCCGAGGATGGGTCGATTCAAGACATAAATTAGAACTCAATACTAAGTCCCATTAAATCGCATGGGCTTCGGCCCAAAGACTAACCCGGACTCGGCCCTTTGGCCGCCCGATAAGAGAACTGCGACCGGGTCTGCCTCCCTTTGACCGGTAATGCACTTGACCGGGATTCCCTCTCTTGACCGGTAATGCACTCGACCGGGACCCCCTTCTTGACCGGCATTGAACTCGACCGGGAGTCCCTCTTGACCGGCATTGAACTCGACCGAGACTCACAAGGACCGAGGTGCTTAACGCCCGGGTCTTTCCCATGACGACCGGTATTCGACCGGCGTTGGGTTCGACCGATAAGGGAATTCGCCCGGGGCGATATTGAGTTCTCGGACTCCAATTACACAGATCTTCGCTCATTCTTTCCTCAAATCGATTACATAAATTGATCAAAATCGAATGTAGCTTCTTTAATCGCCCCTCCCCCAAAACACAACACCCAAAACTCTTCCCTGCTTCCAAAAGAAAACAGATGCAGAAGAAACCATTTTCTACTTTCTAAATCCAACCTCTATTCTAACAGATTTCGCCCAATAACAAAGTCATAGCAACAACAAGGAAATTGAGAAGGAGATGATTAACTAAGAAATATTACCTTGGGAGAGACCCCTAAACGATTCTTCTCTGATTTTCCTTTCCAGAAGACAAATTCTGATTTCTTCCCAGCTTTTCCTTAGCCGCCACTCATGAATAACACAAGACCCTATGTTAAACCTTTATAATAAGCCTTTACACTTAAGCCCCCTCAAAAATGGGTTTTTTGACCACACTCTACCCCAATCTTTGAGACTATTGACTTTAAGCTCCGGTTATTACACTATGTTTGGTATGCCATGGGACAAAAATCAGATTTCATGGAACAAAACTTAAGTTTTTTAGTTCCACCAAAATAGGTGGAACAACATGGGACTAAATGTAAGATTACAATATTACCCTCTTTCAAACATATGATTCTTAAACCTAAACTAAACGTGGGACAGACAGTTAGTTCCGTCCTTTCCCGTCTCGTCTCGTCTCGTCTCATCCAGTCTGCATACCAAACGCTACATAAAACATGACTATAAAGTGATTTGAATTGGGTTAGATTTGCCATTTCCCACTCTTTCTTTCTTCTTTCCAGATTATATAGAAATAGTCCATATCTTGTGATAGATATATAATTTGTGGTTCATATTTATTAAAAATTATTATTTAAGTTTAAATCTATCTTAATTTTTTATATGAGAAATGTATTAAATGAAAGTCTTAATTCTAAACATTTTAAAATAAATGTGTAAATCGTAAAATGTATATTTTAAAAAGTAGGGATTCTAAATGGAAAATGAGATTTAAGTAAATGTCTCATTTTTGTAAATTTGTTGCTTGCCTTTTTAATGAGAATAACAATTTTTAAATGTTTTTTAATTGATATAATACTATTTTTGTGAAAAAAATAAATATAAAAAAAAGTTTAGAAAGAACGAACGAATTTTTCCATTTTGAATGATTAAGTCTCTGAAAATTTTTTAATGAATAAACCATTGGATTTTCTTATTTCAAATGATTAAATATTATAATTTTTTTTGAGTAAATTATGTATTCCATCCCTGTTGTTTGTTAAAAATTGTGGATTTCATCTCTATGGTTTGTAGTTTATTTCTATTTGATCCCTGAGGCCAAACCACTACTTTTATGTATGAATGACTAAGGCATTGTTTGGTAAAAAAAAATTAGCTTATAAGCTAGTTTTTTTTTTTGTACATGTTTGGATGACCATAAACTAGCTTATAAGCTAGCTTATTGAAAAGCAAAAGAAATAAGTCAAAATAAGAAAATTCATTGGTTTTTCTAAACTTTTTCCTAAAAATATAATGATAAAGTACGATCAGTTTGAGTGAAAAGAAAGAAGTCTAATTTTTTGCATACCATTAGTATAAGTATCATAGCAGAAGTCGTAAAAGACATTATGGTTCATCTGATTCTCCTTAAGGGGTTTCAGATAAATCAATCAACAAATAAATATCAGAAGTTAGAACTCCAGATAAGTCAAGCAAATGATATAAAGTTCAGGTATAGGTCAAGAAATAGGAGGCCATGAGTTTGAACAGGTAGTCTTGACCTAAAATTCTAACATTCTTTGAATGACTGGTTTTATTAAGAACATTGGGTTGATCAACCTTTTCAAACTCACACCCTCCTGCTTCTTGGCATATAGCCATATACCTAAAACTTTGTATAATTTCGTTTGACTTTGTAGAAGTTTAAACTTCTTATGTTTATTTGTTGGTTAATTTTTTTGAAACCCCTCAAGGAGAACCAGATGAACCATAATGTCCTCCACGGCTTCTGCTGTAACACTCTAAAAATTAGCGGAATAAAATTCGAAATTTCTGCAATATGACGGCTATAAATAGATAGAAACCTGGATATAAAACCTACTATAAACAATCCCAAAGTATCATCCCGATAGAACGGGGAATCAAAGTTATAGACATTACAATCAAACAGGTGAAGAATACACTAACAACCTAGTAATCTAACTTAAATAAGAAAAATTAGTATCGGGTGTTGCTATTCTTCCAAAAGGTATGTTCACTAATTCAAAAACGCCGGTCTACACATCTCCCAAAAAGACCACTCTTGACCCCAAAGCTATCCGCTCAGTCCCGACGAGCCCCACCGGAAACCTGACCTGTTATACATGTCATTTTAAGAAAAAGTGTTAGGCTAAAGCCTAGTGAGAACAAACATTTGCAGTTTACGAATTGAATATATAAATAAGTAAAAAGGTTTCTTTCTATACAACCACAATTGTGGCAATAGTAACAATGATGCTCTTTGAAATATAACAATTACCTCTTGGGTTAACGGGGGAGACCCGCCTACTAACCCGAATGACGGAACACAAAAGTAAGTCATTCGATGGGTCAGTAAAGCCAATAAACACATAAAGTACACGCAAGGGATGTCAGGCTCAGTGGCTTTAAACGTACACCCACGGAAACTCGAGTTCAACCCCGTCGGGTTCCTATGTCGAGCTCCTCATCCAATATCGTAATACTTGAGCACGAAGGACTTATACCACACCCGGTACCTAACGTGCAGCACGAAGGACTTATACCGCACCCGGTACCTAACGTGCCTCGACGTGGAAAACTAGTCGTCCCAACGCCGGAACAATAATAACCAAATACGGGGTCATGACTCCCAAATGCACCACTTAAATCAAATAATGCTCACATTGTCCAACGAATACTTCAACAAGTGTTAATATGCATAAAGAACATAGATAACTATTTTTCCCAAATATAGCTCCCATTCTCTACCAAATGATCATTGGTTGAAAACATAAGCATCTATTACAAATACTACTTTTAAAACATTATAAATTCTCAAATACAAACTTATCAGTAGTTAACCACAATAGTACCATTTATAAAATCCATAAGTGATACATGAATAAAGCCATCTTTTGAAATACATTTTAGGGGTGTGCAAAACCCGACCGCACCCGAAAACCCCGAAAAACCGACCCGAAAAAACCCCGAACAATCCGACCCTAAGCACCCGATCATACCCGAAGTCCAAAATCCGAATTTTAGGCCGGATATATTGGTTCGGGTAGGGTTTTAATATATGTCACCCGATCCGACCCGAAACCCGAAAACTATTTACTAAATAAATACTTTTTAATTACTTTTCCTAAACCTAATCGTATCTACTTCTGTTGTCTCTCGGTCTCTCAAGTCTCACCGTCGGTTCCTCTATCCTCTCATATGCTTTAATCTTTAATGTTCAAGACTTCAAGCATGAAGCATGTTGTACGAAGATATTTATTTGAGGCTTTGAGTCATTATAATTTTATAAACATATAATTATTAATGGTAAGATATGTTAGTCTTTTTTTTCAAATTTTCTTAATTTAAAAGACTGTAACTTTTATTTGTTTTAACGTTTAGTTTTTTTTGTGTGCTACACAGTAACACAAGACGTGAATTTTAAAAATCTAAAGGAAAAGTAAAAATTAAAGTTGGATTTACCCGAAACCCGACCCAATCCGATCCGAAACCCGACTACGTCCGACATCGAAAACCCGATTCCCCCGATTGCAATATTCGAGGCCTAAGTAGCCTACCTGAAACCCGATCGGGTTTTTTGTTTTCCCACCCGATTCGATCCGACCCAACCCATGCTCACCCCTAATACATTTCCCCAAGCAAAGGTAGATTACTAGTAGCGTCAACAAGCTCATAAGATCATACTTCATAAAAATTACCATAAACCCTAAAATCTCCAAAAGTTAGATTTGGTACAAAACCCACAATTCAAGTATGTGAAAAAGGAGATACTTAGGCATTTAAAACTCATATTTGACATGTATAAGGTTTAGTAAAAGTGGATGAACTCACCTTGGGAGTTTTCTCAAAGAAAACCAAACCCTAGATATGGAGGAGATGAAGATTGGAGATTAACTACACTTGCACACCTTCTCTTAGCTTCACAATACCTATAATAAGTTCATAAATGTTCAAAGGTGGGAGTAGAAGGTAGCATTAATGGTGGAGGGAAGTTGGAATGAAAATCTTACCCTAAAACCTCCTAAGAAATCGGCTGCTGAATCTCCAAAATCAGATAATGAGACCAAAAATCGCGACCTTCCTATTTAACCTACAGACACTGGCCACGATAGTGACACGACGACTATGCCATTGGCATAGTCGCGAGGCAATGTCGCGAGGTTCCATCACCTCTCGGTACCACTGGGGCGAGAGTGCCCTTCGCGATAGTGACCATGTCACAATCGCAGGGCACAATCGCGATACCTGTACCGCGAGTCCCATTCTCATGGCGACTATGCCCTCGCGATAGTGACACCATGTCACTGTCGCGGGCAATGTCGCGAAAGCTCACGAAACTTCCAAAAACTTGTATTTTCGGCCCACGATGCTCAAAACATATAAAATCGACATTTACTAACAATTCCCAACAATGATAAGGTTCCAAAATAAGAAAGAATAATACATAGGTTCTCAGAATTCGGGGTGTTACATCTGCTATGGTATTGATCCTGGTGTCACAACCTTATATAAATAGTTGAAGAGTAATGAATAGTAACATCATTAAGTCTTTCAGATGCCACAGGTAAAACATGAATCTTATAATTTTCTATTTCATATTACATTTGTAAAAAATATGTTGTAACACCCAGAATTTTGGGTCTTAATGGTGTTATGATCTGAAATATCTATCTCTTTCACTTGTTAGTCAAGGTGGTTGAAATGAAGAAGAAGAAGTTCCAACAGTGTTTGGCGCGGATCACCACGCGGGTGGAACCGCAATACCATCCGCGCGGGTTTCTGCCCAACCACGACTCTAGTGCTCCGCGCGGATCACTGCGCGGGCACCCACGCGCGCACAGAGAGCTCTTAATAGAAGAAAATCGACCCTCAAACCCTCATTACTCCCATGTTCATCGCAGTTGTCGAAAGCCAAACTTTTTCTCCCAAGAATTTTGGACTCTTGAGCTGCGTTTTTTCTCCCAAGAAAGACCTGGTAAGTCATTCTCTTCACCCTCCCACCATTAATGTCCACTACAAAAAAACGGCATTTTCGACGGCCAAAATCCGCCGAAAAATCGGATTTTCGGCGGATTTGGCCGGCCGGAATCCGGGGCGCCGCAAAAATCGTTTTTAGGCGGAATTTTCGGCGGAAATGGTGTTTTCGGCGGATTTTTCCGCCAAAAACTCTTCCGAAATTTTTTAAAATTTTTAAATAAGTCGATTAATTAGAGAGAATATTTTAAAATTTTCGGCCGAATTTCGGCGGATTTTTCCACCAAAAACTTTTCCGATTTTTTTTTTAATTTTTAAATAAGTCTATTAATTAGAAAATTATTTTAAAAATTTTCGGCAGAATTTCGACGGAATATTCCGCCGAATTTTGTTAATATTTACTTTTTATTTATTTTTAATTAATTAAAGAAACTTGTTTCGGTGAAATATACATAACCAAATTTTAAAATAAATCATCAATTTGAAATATACATAACCAATTTTTCCATACAAATACACACTTTTCTATTAATAATACATATTGAATAAAAATAAATAATCTTTTACAATTACATTCAAACCAATATTAATGTACATTAACAAGATTTGCATATCTACGTATTTTTACAAATAATAATATACATCTTCAAAGTTTGTAGATCCATCTTCCTCTCACACATGTCTAATCTGCAAAAAAAATAACAACATGAAAATTAAATATTCAAAAGCATGTAATTATTACTCAAAACTATATTGTACAAACAGAAAACCATATTTAAAATATTTTTTAAAAAATAAATCAATAAACTTTTTTTATAAAAAATATATCTGAAATATCTTTTACATAGAAACAGATTTTCAATAGATTTTCGAAAACAAATATGTAATTTTTTTGTAAAATATTTTTTTGTAAACAAATTTGAAATATTTTTATAAGATCAAATCATGAAGTTTTTATATATATAAACAAATTTCGAAATTTCTTTATAGACAGATCTGGATATTATTTTAGAAAACCAAATCTGAAGTTATTTTTATAAAATCAAATTTGGATTTTTTTATAAAAACAAATCTGTAAGAGATCTATTTTTTAAAAAACAGATCTGAATGTTTAAAAAAAATCTAAGTATGGAGGGGAGAGAGAGAGAGAGGACGAGAGAGAGAGACCTGTGGCGACGATGGAGGGGAGAGAGAGACGAGAAACCTGTGTCGGCGATGGAGACCGGAGGGAGGCGATGTAGAGATGGAGAGATGATAAGTTTGTTGGTCATGAATGAATTACAAACTAGTATATAGGAGCTGAATTAGATGATAAGTTTTGCCTCTCTGCAATATATCTACTTACATAAACCCAAATCAAACACGAAGTTAAGTTGGGGGTTAAGATGTACTCACCTCTGGCTCTCGACAGCGGCTGGTGGTGGTGGTGGCTGTTGCTGCTGCTGGTGGTCGTGACTGGTGGTGGTGGTGGCAGAAAAAAATCAATCGGCCAGAGGATGAAGGGACGGTGGTGGTGGGGGGGCGAGAGCTGCCGATGAAGGGGACGGTGGTGGCGGTCGTCTGCCGCTGCCGCTGCGTGTGATTTGGGGGAAGTATTTTAGGAGCTAGGAATGATTTTAGGTCTGGTGAAATTAATTTGGGGGGAAGTTTGGGAGAGAAATAAAAATGTCTAAGTAAATTTTGGGGGGAAGTTTGGTAGTCCATCATGTTTTTATATTTAGGCTATGTATCATTAAAAAAAATTTGAAAATATTTTTGTTGTTATATATTTAATTAGGTATATGTAATCTTAGATGAGATTTTAAAACCTAATTGGGTATGTTAAAGTCCAACTAGATCCATTAAAGCCTAATTGTCGTTAAATCATAATTAGATCCATCAAACCCCAATTGGATCCGTTAAAGCCAACTGAGTACGTTAAAGCCCAACGGGGTGCGTTAAAACCCTACTGGATCCATTAAAGCCCAACCGGGTACGTTAAAGGCCAACCGGATCCATTATAACCCAATTGGATCCGTTAAAGACCAACTGAGTACGTTAAAGCCCAACCGGATCCATTAAAGTCCAACTGGATCCGTTAAAGCTCAACTAGGTACGTTAAAGTCCAACTGGGTACGTTAAAGCCCAACTGGATCCATTAAAGCCCAACTGTATCCGTTAAAGCTCAACTGGGAACGTTAAAGCCCAACCGGAACCGTTAAAGCCCAACCGGATCGATTAAAGCTCAACTATACCCATTAAAGCCCCACTGGGTACGCTAAAGCTCAACTGGATCCATTGAATCCCAACTAGGTACGTTAAAGCCCATGTGGGTATGTTAAAGACCAACTGGATCCATTAAAGCTCAATTGGATCTGTTAAAGCCTAAATAGGTACGTTAAAGCCCAACTATGTACAAGCCCAACTGGGTACGTTAAAACCCAACTGGATCTGTTAAAGCCTGACTAAATCCATTAAAGACTAAATGGATCCTTTAAATAATAACTGGATACGTTATAGCCCAATTGGGTACGTCAAATCCTAAATGGGTACATTAAAGACCAACTTGATCCGTTAAAGCCCAACTATATCTGTTAAAGCCCAATCGGATCCATTAAAGGCCAACGGGATCCATTAAAGATCAATTGGATCCGTTAAAACCCACTGGGTACGTCAAAGCCCAAGTGGATCAATTAAAGGCCAACTATATCCATTAAAGCTCAACTGGAACGTTAAAGTCCAACCGAAACCGTTAGAGCCCAACCGGGTCGATTAAAGCTCAACTATACCCATTAAAGCCCCACTGGGTACGCTAAAGCTCAACTGGATCCATTGAATCCCAACTAGGTACGTTAAAGCCCATGTGGGTATGTTAAAGACAAACTGGATCCATTAAAGCTCAAACTGGATCTGTTAAAGCCCAAATAGGTACGTTAAAACCCAACTGGATCTGTTAAAGCCTGACTAAATCCATTAAAGACTAAATGGATCCTTTAAATAATAACTGGATACGTTATAGCCCAATTGGGTACGTCAAATCCTAAATGGGTACATTAAAGACCAACTGGATCCGTTAAAGCCCAACTAGATCTGTTAAAGTCCAATCGGATCCATTAAAGGCCAACAGGATCCATTAAAGATCAATTGGATCCGTTAAAACCCACTGGGTACGTCAAAGCCCAAGTGGATCAATTAAAGGCCAACTAGGTACGTTAAAGACCAACCATATCCATTAAAGCTCAACTGGAACGTTAAAGCCCAACCGGAACCGTTAGAGCCCAACCAGATCGATTAAAGCTCAACTATACCCATTAAAGCCCCACTAGGTACGTTAAAGCCCAAACGGATCAATTAAAGACCAACTGTGTACGTTAAAGCTCAACTGGTTCCCTTGAAGCCCAATTGGGAACGTTAAAGCCCAACTGTATCTATTAAAACTCAACTGTACCCATTAAAGCCCCACTGGGTACGTTAAAGCCCAACCGTATCTATTAAAACTCAACTGGATATGTTAAAACCCAAATTTTATTTTTAAAAGTTTTCTAAGAAATAAATTAATATTTAATTTTTTAGTGTTTTCAGCGGATTTTCGGCGGAATCAAAAAAAAATTTATTATTTTTTTAAAAGTTTTCTAATAAAAAATAATATTTAATTTTCTTAGTGTTTGCAGCGGATTTTCGGCGGAATC
This sequence comes from Arctium minus, assembly GCA_954870635.1. Classification (NCBI taxonomy): domain Eukaryota; kingdom Viridiplantae; phylum Streptophyta; class Magnoliopsida; order Asterales; family Asteraceae; genus Arctium; species Arctium minus. The sequence continues at coordinate 64,494,929 of OX941096.1, forward strand.
AAATTTTTTTTATTTTATTTTTAAAAGTTTTCTAAGAAATAAATTAATATTTATTTTTTTAGTGTTTTTCGGCGGAATCAAATTTTTTTTATTTTATTTTTAAAAGTTTTCTAAGAAATTAATTAATATTTATTTTTTTAGTGTTTTTGGCGGATTTTCGACGGAATCAAAAAAAATTTATTATTTTTTTAAAAGTTTTCTAATAAAAAATAATATTTAATTTTCTTAGTGTTTTTCGGCGGAATCAAAATTTTTTATTATTTTTTTAAAGTTTTCTAAGAAATAAATAAATATTTAATTTTTTAGTGTTTTCGGCGTATTTTCAGCGGAATCAAAATTTTTTAGTGTTTTCGGTGGAATCAAAATTTTTTTATTTTATTTTTAAAAGTTTTCTAAGAATTAAATTAATATTTAATTTTTTAGTGTTTTCGGCGGAATCAAAATTTTTTTTATTATTTTTTTTAAAAGTGTTCTAATAAAAAATATTATTTAATTTTCTTAGTGTTTTTTGGCGGATTTTCGGCGGAATTAAATTTTTTTAATTTTATTTTTAAAAGTTTTCTAAGAAATAAATAAATATTTAATTTTTTAATGTTTTCGGCGGATTTTCGACGGAATCAAAATGTTTTATTATTTTCTTAAAGTTTTCTAAGAAATAAATAAATATTTAATTTTTTAGTGTTTTCGGCGGATTTTCGGCTGAATCAAATTTTTTTTTAAGTTTTATAAGAAAAAAATAAATATTTAAAATTTGTAGAGTTTTCGTCGGAATCAAAATTTGTTTTTATTGTTTTTTTAAGTTTTCTAAGAAAAAAATAAATATTTAAAATTTGTAGAGTTTTCGGCGGATTTTCGGCGGAATCAAAATTTTTTTAATTATTTTTTAAAGTTTTTCTAAGAAAAAAAAACAAATATATAATTTTTTAGTGTTTTCGGCAGAATCAAAAAAATTTTTTTTTTTTTTTAAAGTTTTCTAAGAAAAAAAAATATATATAATTTTTTTAGTGTTTTTGGCGGAAATTAATTAATTAAATTAAATAAATAAAATCCGCCGGAAAGTTTATTTTTTTTAAAAAAATAATTTAAAAAATATTTTCCGGCGGATTTCCGGCGAAAGTCAACGAAGTTTGACCATGTTGACTTTCGTCGGAAAACCGTCGGAAATCCGTCGGAAATATTCCGGCGGAATATTCCGCCGAAAACAGCCGCCGGAAAAGGCTGTTTGTTTAGTAGTAGTCTCCCATCTACTCTAAGCCCTTAACCATTTATGACATTTAGGTTTGTGCTAGTCCAAGTCTCTCAAGAATCTCCTCTCATCTCTCTAGTTGCTTGGAACTTTAGGGTTATTGAGCTACAACCCTACAAGGTGAGTTCGTTCTTTTTATAAAACTCTATACATGTTAAAATGTGGGTTTTAAACATCTAAATATCTCCATCCTTATATATACTTGTCTTGTTGGATTTTGTATCAAACCTACTTTTGGAGATTTTTAGGGTTTTATGATGAAAGTATGGTTATGGGGTTGATGAACCTTTATGTTGAATCAAGGGTCTATTTGTACATGGAAAACTTGTTTACTTCAATTTTGGTTTAAATACTTGGAATCCAAAATTAGGGTTTTGAATATTGATGGTGAAATTAATGAATGAGAACTTGAAAATGTTGGAATTAAAGTATGGATATGTTATTCATATGACAACTAAGAATCCCTTGGTAAATTATGTGGGATATCATATGGAGTCCTACACTTGTTATTATCTTGGGTAGTATGTTAAATGTTGGATTGTCCGGTTGGCCTTATTGGCGTTATGTGACATATTTAATTTCAACTGAGAGTCATGACCCCATATTTGTGTAACATTTTGTCCAATGATGGAACACTAGTTTCCCCATTGAGGCATGTTTAGGCATCGGATTGGGTTGTAAGTCCTACGTGCTAAGTATTACGATATTGGATGAGGATTTCAACGTAAGGGCCCTACGTGGTTGAAGTTGACTTTCCATGGGTGTACGTTTAAAGCCACCGAGCCTAACATCCCTTGCGTGTACTTTCTATATGTATTGGTTTTACTGATTTGTCAAGTGGCTTACTCTTGTGTTTCGTCACTTGTGTTAGTAAGCGGGTCTCCCCCGTTAACCCAAGAGGTATTCTTTTATGGTAAAGAGTATTATCATTATTATTATAAATTCACTTTCACTTACGTTTGCTATTGACAATTTCTAAATACAAATGTTTGATCTCACTAGGTTCTCGCCTAACACTTTTTCTTAAAATGACATGTATAACAGGTCAATCTAATGGTAGGATTCGCTGGGAATGAGTGGTCGACTTTGGTGTAACACCCCGATTTTCGAAAGATATCGATCCAAGTTAATACAGAAACCGATATATTAAGGAAAAATAAGATTTTTGATTTTGGACTTGAATCCTTGATTTTATAGTCTAGATGGATGAAGGATTCAATTACGAGTCCAACGGTTCTTTCCGGAGCAAAAACGGAGTTATAACGAAGAAGTTATGGCCAAAACAGTATCGAGAAGAAAACCAGGGAAGCGGGCGACTTATGCCGCGATAAATGACACCCTTGATTGTAATCTCTTTTCTGGTTATAGAAATTGGATTAGTTGGTTGTTATTTATTATCCGTTTAATTACGATTGTATTTAAACAGGTTTGTGCATTTTCCCCATTTTTGGGAGGCTCTTGCTTTGGCAATTTTAAATACCGCATGTCCGTTTTTCGGATTTTTGTTATCCCTATTTTTAGGGTGTTACAAGTTGGTATCAGAGCTCTAGTTTAAGTGAACTAGGCATGAATGTAAGATGTCTAGACTTAGACTGAGTATGTTAGGTAATGATTTGCGAGATGGGTAGAATTTCTAAGATGGGTTAGTCTTAGAGTCGACGGAAACTATGGTTATCAGGCGTTGTGGCGATGGTAACGAGAACCTTTATGTATTATATGTTCATAATCTCACCTAGCTAATGTTATTATGAGGATATTTATACACGATGGTGCTTGAAATGCCGTTACTGTGACAATTGGTAAGGTAGTAGTACGTTCTCTTGTGTTTGGTTTTCTAATGTTATGATATTTGGTAGACGTAGTAGTACGTTTCCTTCGTGTTCAATTCTGTTAATTTCCTTCTTATTCATCCTCGTGTTTGTATGAAATGCCTGGGTATGTCGACCGTTGGAGTAATAAGAAAGTTTCTGGATGGGTAACTATTAGAAATAGTTGATGATTTTATTATTCGTCACTTGGAGTAACGGTAAGTATGGTTACTGCATTAAGTGGACAGTTTCGAGTCGGATTAATTGGTTGGATTAGAACCATTGACTTTTGAATCGGTGTATTCGAGAAGAAATTGTAAGGTGAACCTATGAAGTCCGTGGCCTTGCCTGAAGATGTTGAGCATTTGGATGATGATAGTGTAACTATAGAAATCGAGGAGCGTGAGTTCAAGTTGATTTGTTAAAACGGTGTACATGTCAAAATGGTTATTTTAAAGTGTTTTACATGAAATGGTTAACTACTGATAAGTTTTGAGTATTTTGAAGTAAAAATGTATTTTACTTGGTATTTGTCAAAGTGTGAGTATTTTAATAAGTTTTCATATTTGATATACTTGGCTTATTTTAGTTCCATAAAATACTCATATTTGGAATTTGGACATCTTGATAAGTAGTAGCATGATTATAGCATTTTGGGATTTTGTACAAATAGAGTCCATTTCATGACTTAAGCATCTTGGTAATTTTGGTACAAATGAAGTCTATTACATGTTGTATGCATTTTTGTGAATTTGGATTCATAAACCCTTTTGAAACTCTTTGGTCCCAATACGTGTTGAGTTTCGGGTTAATCACGTCTTTGAGGCATGTGTCTTTGTAAACGTCGCTTAAAGACATTTCATTATTTGGGGGACCGATAATTATTGGTCAAAAGGATTTTGAGCAGTTTAGCTCGGTGTTGACTTAAAAGAGTCTTGTGGACATTTGTCCAGTTTTAATGGCTCGATGTAGAATCCAATTTATGACGTACATCTTAATGCATTTCATTGCATATGCATAATCATTACACGCTCGAGTGCTTTTGTCATTCATGTGTAGTCGCGTATTTTTTTAGGCTGTATTGCATTGGATCCATAGGCACGTGAGTCAGTCTTATTGGATGGTCAATTGGGTAGTACGGGGTTGGACTCCGGGACTCATGTTTTATGATCGAAGCTTGACAAGTAGGCACTAGGATGAGGTAGTCTTGGGCGACACTGTGTGGGTGTGCGCCTAGATCTCCGCCGTAAGAGAATTTCCTCAGTAGTAGTCCTCAGACGTGCCGGGCCTTTCGGGTGTCCTTTGTGGCATCAAGGTATCTCGTCCCTTGGGTGGAACTTGTCAAGGATTCATAGGGACACTTGGGCTTTCATGTCGTTAGGTGTCATACGATGAACGTTGTAGGAGTAGCATACTTCGTGCTCTTCCGCTCTCAACGGATACGGGTATCCCCGTTATTGGTCGCTGTATTTTTGATATTTAATTGTCCATTTGGTGCATACGATTTTATAAACCGTTGGAAAATTCGTGTCATTGAACTAGGAGTCGTTTTGAAAACATGAAGAGAAAGAGTTCATTTGGAAAACATTTTGTTGCAACCAATGAGAAGTTTTGATTATTTGAAATGTTTAGTTTTATGAACATGTTGAGTCATCCATTTTGGAATCTTTGGGGATTTTGGTAAATAAATCATGTTGAGACGTTTCCTCGATGATTTTACATATATAATTGAAGTTCAATTGACGTAAGTGTCATTTCGTGTATTTGATCTTATAAACCTTTTTCAGAAAATACATATTATTGTGTTATGAGGCGTTTTAAAAACATAAGAATATGAATTCCTTTGAAAAATGGTTTGTCTCAACCAGCAATGAGATTTTAGTTAATTATACTTGGGTCATGTATGCATATCTTATTGGAAATTTCCGTCATGGTATTTTAGCCAATGTTTTAGAACGATGAGAGCATGTTTATATTTGGCTTTGAACTCGAAAATGACATAAATTATTTCATGTTTTAACCGGGTGCATACGCATATCTATCTACTAGCTTTGTGAAATAAATGGTCGCATGCAAGTTTTGTTGTGAAATCTTATTTCGTGCCGCATTGTGACTAAAAGAGAGAAAACTTTAAGAGTTTGATATTGAGCATGTGGTCTTGGATTTTGCAAACATTTTATTTATACAGTTTGGAATTAAACTAAATTACTCTTACAATTGCTCAAATCGCATGCATATGTCTTTACTAAATCTTGGAGAATAAACCGATGTATGCGAGTCACTATGAGAAGTTTTATTTCATGACATTTCATGGTTAATTGCAGAAATTTTAAGGATCGATTTTGTGAATTTCCTTTCTGTAGCTTTGTATGAAAGTTTTATGGTATTTCGGATAGAACTTTTGCCCAAAACATATTTCAGTTATTGATTTTACTGATAGGAGTTTTTCCGCAATACATGAAATGAATTTTCGGTTTGCATGTCATAGTAATTACAATTTTGGGCAAGTACGTTTTATCGGTGCGGCCTAAATTTGAAACGCGAATAAAAATATATGTACATATATATTTATTTATTTATTTACGTTCCTATTGTGTTGTTACATTTGGGAAATGACCGGACGTATATAGGTCTTGTTGGAAATTTTATCTTCCGATTTTTGTGTTAAATTAAAAGATTTTAAAGTTGAAGTTGTGAAATCCTCTTTTGTGAGTTGTACAAACTTTTATTGCATATGTTATGGGACAGAAGTTATTTTTCATATGCATAGCATAAACTGATGCATACTAAGACCCTGGTAGTCCGTTTGAAAATTTTGTTACGCAACTTTCGTTATCGTTTTATTAGCGTAAGTACTGATCAAAGGAGTTTTGAAAATGGTTTTATATGTGTGGCATTGGTGAACAAATCTTGAAACCTATCGAATGCACGATATTGTATTTTCACACACGTTTAATTGTTATAAAACTTATGTATTTGAGAGCTTTATAAATTTCAAATTGGCATAGTAGTGTGAAAAACCTTGAACTCATTGGACTATAGGTGTAATCCCCCTCGTGTTAGAAGTCGATATTAAGGATAAAAAGATGTCCTCGAAGTTTGAGGTGTTAGACATGTGCTTTCTCCCAGTTAGTTAAGTGACGATATTTATGCTTCATTAAACCTACGGATTAACATCGTGTTCGGTTGCTCGGGTATGGTTGGTTTTGGAATTATGGGAATTTGATACGACGACCTGTTATGTGTCGGTGGTGTACTATATTGTTGGGTATTCGTGAATAATGATGATGTTATGGTTGACTGGTAAGGATGTTGGATTTGGGTGACTATTTCCAAGAGTAGGTGTCAACTTTGAATCGACATTACTAATCGGGAAGGAAATATTTGGTAGTATACCCACGGTTGTAGAATGGTCATTCTGAGGATAGGTGTCGACACTCTATTTTGAGGACAATAACTGTTGGTATGCTTCAATGTATTTTTCGTTAGATCTGGTATGTCTGCAGGACGAGCGGTAAACTTAAGGAAATTAGATGTTGATCATTAAGAAATCAACCATTGGTATTTTGATAATTGTCAGTACTTTCGTTGATTTAGAAATCGATGCTTGAGAGCATGGTGGGAGTTGGTGGTAATGTTTACTGGATACATTTGGTGAGAACGTCGAGGTGGATTTTAAGTACAAATCGATTATCAAGGAGACCTTGATATGTCGTATTTAGAGGTATCTAAAAGAAATGTTTGATTTGGGGTATTTTTGGTGGAAATAATTGAATAAGGTCGTAGGTTACTCTTGGGGTAATACGAGCAATCTAAGGTTGGGAGGCAACCGAGATTTAATGATTAATAAAATGATTAATCAGGGACTCAATGTTCATCCTGACATCGGCAAAATATATTGAACGTTAAGATTTAGTTTGTAATGGCACGGTATGAGAAACGCAGCGACAACCTAAACCGTTATGCAATCGGGCCGTATATGAGGTGAAGTCTCATAAAGGTATTCCTTTTGGATAATAAATCAATCAATATTTCCAAGTGTGATATTGGGTGCTTGGTAGTTCCAAATTTCGAGGACGAAATCTCTTTTAAGGTTGGGAGGATTGTAACACCCCGATTTTCGAAAGATATCGATTCAAGTTAATACAGAAACCGAGATATTAAGGAAAAACAAGATTTTTGATTTTGGACTTGAATCCTTTATTTTATAGTCTAGATGGATGAATGATTCAATTACGAGTCCAACGGTTTTTTCCGGAGCAAAAACGGAGCTATAACGAAGAAGTTATGGCCAAAACAGTATCGAGAAGAAAACCAGGGAAGCGGGCGACTTATGCCGCGACTTAAGGTCGCAGCACAAATCGCGAAATCCACTGGATCGAGCTTAAATCGCGATTTTCAGCCCCAAACTTCATTCCTTCATATCTCCTTCATCCTAGCTCCGATTTGGGTGATTCAAAGTGCTACGGTTTCGTTTTTGAGAGCTTTTCAAGGATCTAACAAGAGATTTGAAGTCTATTGAAGTATGCTAGAGCATTTTATGGTGGTAAGATTCTCATCTCTCCCTATTCATCTTCTTCCCCAAAATATTTTAGGGTTTCATCCACCCCTTGTTCTCCCTTTCATAGATTGAAGGTTTGTGATCATTTTGGTAAACTATAAGTGTTTTGGTTGGTGAATTCAAGCTTGGGTTAAGGTAATCTTCTATTCCCTTCGGTTATGGAAGTTAGGGTTTCGGTATTAGTTGAGGTATCCATGTATATGGTTTGGGAAATGATTGTTTATGGTAGAATATGTATATTTATGGTTGGAACCTTGTGGATCTAGGTTTTGGAAGATTTGATTTGAAGAATCAAGATCTTCAAGGAAAGTTCTAAGTGGGTAAAATCTAGATTTAGTCTAAATCTAGCAAGGTGAGTTTACTAAACTTTTTGTTAAAACTGGATACACATCATATTTGCTTATTTGTTGTTATTATCACATAATTGCTCAAAATGTTCATCCTTACGGGTTCAAGTATTTGATGGTATTTTCATGAGATTATGTGAGAAATATGCTTTATAAGTATCATCCCATGAATTATTCTATTTTGTGTAATTGTTTGGGATTTCTTTATGAAAATAGTTGGAAGATATATATATATATGGGTGATTTGCCATGATTATTGTTATATGTATAATTATTTGGGATTTGTCTCATAGATACAAAATGTGGGTACCTTGATAGGTTAAATGTATACATATATGGGCATTATGATGATTCTAGTTGGGACACCATTTTGGTGATATGTTTATATGCATTATGAGCATGATTTACATTGGGTCTTTTGTTAGACATCACAAGGATAATGTGGTAATATTATACCTATAGTTGGTATTGAATTATGTGGATTGAAATATATCTAAAGGACCCCTTATAAAAGTTATGTGGACGAACCAAGTCAGTACACTAGGAGGATATAGTCTTGGGCGCTACTGTGATGGTATGTGCCTAGACCTCTGCCACTCGGGGAATTTTCTGAGCGATAGTCTTCGGGTGGGCCGGGCCTTTGGGGTGTTCCTTGTTAAGGGCATCAAGGTATATCGACTCTTGGGTGGGACTTGATTGGTGCTATGGGTCTCCCCTATTGACTCCACATTGTTGAACTCTGGTTAACTGCTGATAAGAATTGTAACTGTTCATGCATGCTTATTATTGTTCAACTCACTAGGCTTTTTGGCCTAACACTTGCTTGGTGTCGATGTGTATCTCAGGTTTTAGCGGCATCGGTCCTAAGCTGGCGTAGTGCTTGGGTGAGAGATTTGGGAATATCGCTTTTGGACTTACTATTGGTAGAGAATCCTTTGGGTCTATAAATGACACCCTTGATTGTAATCTCTTTTCTGGTTATAGAAATTGGATTAGTTAGTTGTTATTTATTATCCGTTTAATTACGATTGTATTTAAACAGGTTTGTGCATTTTCCCCATTTTTGGGAGGCTCTTGCTTTGGCAATTTTAAATACCGCATGTCCGTTTTTCGGATTTTTGTTATCCCTATTTTTAGGGTGTTACATTTGGGGTCGAGAGCGATCTTTTTGGAAGATTTATTGGTCGATACAATGATGATAGTGGACACGTATTTTGGGAGGATAGCGACACCCGAACTTAATCTTTCTTGTCTAAGTTAGATTATTAGGTTGTCGAATTTATTCTTCAGTTGGTTTAATTTGTAAATGTCGTAACTTTATTCCCTGTTTCGGGAGGTTACTTTGAGATTGATTTGACAGGTTTTTACTTATTCAGGTTTACTCATTTTATAGCCGTCATATTGCCGAATTTTCGAATTTTTAAATTCCTCTAAAATTTAGGGTGTTACAAATGCAATACGACGCTTTATTTTAAAAAAGTTCTAAGAAATTGTTAAGTTGGGCAATTACTATTTACTAGTTTATAAAATAATAATTGGACTTGACGAGAAGTCGCAACTTCCGTTAAGTGTTTAATGGGACCAACGAAAAGTTATATCGCTTTGTTAAATATTTAACAGTGCTAATGAAAAGTCATTTTTTATACTCACATATATTCGTTAGAAAACCTTTGCAGATGTCACAAGTTCGTCTACATGGACATCCAAATGCTTACATTTATGAAAATGTATGAGTTTTCGACGATTTGACAATGCATAGCACTGTTTGGAAAAGTTTGATACAGACGTTTGAATTGATTTTGCAGACACCTAATCCAAATTTATCCTTGCCAACAGCCGAATTGATGTTTTCAGATGTCCGAGATGCAAAGACATCACATTTTCAAAAACTTTCTTAACAATATTAGAGAAATTTTCTTGTTCACAAAAAAAAAAAAAATAGATTTTGAGTTTTAGACAAATGAAAATTTGATTTTTCTTACATAAAACAAAATTCTCGCTTCATAATGAAATCCATTGTAAAGATTATAAATCGATATCAGGGAAATGAACTCATTATATTATATGAAACTAAACATTTTTTTTATTTTCATTCTCATTAATTACTGTTCAATATCTCTTACCAAACACCCCTAAATCTTCAAAATATTATGCAATATGTTTCCCAATATATTCTTTATGAAAATACGACATGCTTCCTAAAACGATCGACTTTTTGATCCACCTTTTTATGTATTTTCAACATATTAACGTAATTACAATAATATTTCTTTACACAGTTTATTGAAGATATTAGCCAAATAATAAGTCGGGTTGCATTTGTTTCCATCAGAACTTACTGGATTATAAAATGTACAATTTAATAAAAAATGTTTTCCATTCAGTTACGCCAACAAATTCAATAACAGATTTATCTCGTGTTTATGAATTTTAATAATCCATTTGTGTGAAATATTTTTCTATATACAATGTCTTTGGCATAGCATTTTCTTTTGGCAGTTCATACTTTTAACGTCTTTATGGATTCATGAAAGACTTGACAAGAGAACTATTCATGAAATTAAAGATGACTTGACGATGCACATTGTTGTCTTTGAGCTTTTTTTTTATTCTTTAATGTAAATAACTACGTCATAGTAAATGACAGATGAGCATTTGACATATGAATACCAGCCAAATGACTTGAAAGCCTGTCAATACCGATTCACTTGGTTGAGTAGAAGTTTCAACAGAAGTACGACATTAATCCATTGTTTTTTCCTTCTTTCACAATCAGATGTCTCTATAAACCATAAATGGCTTTGATGATGGTAAATACAGTAAACATCTCATTCTTTATTTTATGTGGTTGATAGTTTAAACGAAATCATGAAAAAGTTCAATTACGTTTTATAGCTCGTTATTTATTAAGAAATATGTTAACTACGTTTAAATTAACATAAATATAAAAATAAACCTGAAAAAATGAACTTCAAAAAGGAAGAAAGAAATTACGCTCGTTGAAAACATGTCATATTTCTAAAAAGATACTGCAAAATGAACGTCAATTGGAACCGTTAATTTTTGTAGTTACAAGTATTAAAACATTATGTATAAATCAATAATGCTTACAAAATCTTTCAATTTTTATAATAGTCATATTTACCCATTTTGTAAACAATAAGAATTGAATTTTGAAGGTTTTTTTTGGAAACTCATATTATCTTTTCCGTATGAATGAATCAAGTTTTGGAACCGTATAGATTTATCTCAATTGAAAAAAAAAATTATTTTAAACATATACATGTTTACTAAACAAATCATATATAAAAGAGTATTTTATTCACTTTACTTTGCTACCCATATTGATGTATATATATTTATTTCAATTTTTTAAACGCAGTTTTCAACATAATATTACTTATGTACAATTTATTAATACGTTTGAACTTTACAAATTAATTTATAACTAACTGATAAAATACCTCAATGAAACTGATAACCAATAGAAACTCTCCAGTCTTCCACTCCTCCAAAACCACACAAATATATATATATATATGAAAGGAAATTTTTCAAGAAAACCCCAACGAACTTTTTCTTTTTAAATGACTAAGTCACAACACTTTTTTTAAGTAATAAACCATTAAACTTTCTAATTTTACATGATTAAGTTACTAAGGGGCCTTTTTACTGGTAAATGTTTACCTGTTCAATTATCTTATCGGGTGAACATATCAAGGACCGAGAATATTACCCGGTAAGAAAGAAAAACAAAGACCGATCATCTTACCCGGTAAAAAGGAAAACAAGGATCGAGAGTCTTACCCGGTTAAGTGAGGATCATGACTCTTACCCGATAAACAATTATTGAGTTATAATGCTTACCATTAATCCAATTTGATGACCGAGAATGTTACCTCATAAGATAAATGAGACTGGTGACTTTTGCCTTAAGAGCTTACCTTGTAAGTGTTTGGTAAACGAACCATAAATATTTTTTAATAAATAACCCATTGAACTTCAAAAAATTGGTTATTTACATTTTTTTAACCCAAAAAACTACGTATAAGAGTAATGTTTTAAAGTTAACAAAAAAAAAAAACTATATAAGTTATACAATTCTCAAACCCTACGCCATTCAAACCCTTGACAGCAACTACACTGCTCCCACTCGCGAACCCTTGCCGCTCCATCGTCATCTCTTCTCCATATCGTCCATCATCATAGTTGGCACTTGTTATCGATCTCCCTCTTTTTGATTTGTTTTTTTTTTGTCTTTCAATACTCCAAAAACAAACAATTTAGTGGAGTACGTACAAAGTACAAACAAATAAAAAAGAAGAAGAATCGAAAAACAAAAAAAAATTAAATAAAAAAATGGAGATTGATGGTAAGGACCAATGACGTGATGGACGATGAAAGAAAACAGATGAAGATGGCGTGGCGACGGATGATGATCACATTGGGTGGAAGGGGTTTGAACGCACGGTTTCAAAACAGTAAACAAATTTATGTTATTTTTTTTTACTTTAAAACCTTTCTAATCAATTAATTACACATGATTTTTTTTTTTGGTAAAAAAATGTAGATAGCCAATTTAAAAAAATTCTATAGCTTATTAATTAAAAAAAATTCAAATACTTAATCATTTACGTTGTGTTCTCGAGTTTTTTCTACGAAGGAAAGGGAAAGAAAGTAGGAGGGAAAGAAAAATTGTTGTGTTATCGAGTTTTTTCAAGGAGAAAAAGGAAAGGAAGGGGAAGGAAAATATTGTTATTTTCCTCCCAAAACTTTATTCCCAAATGTGGGAGGAAACGGAAGAAATGAAATAAATGAATTTAAAAATAATTAAAAGTATTTATAAAATTACGTATATACCCATTAATTATTTTCCACTACGAAATAAGTAAGGGTATATTGGTAAAAATAACATCTTTTTTTTCTTTTCCTCTTACTCGAGAACATGAAAATTTATTTTATTTTCTTCCATTTCCTTTTTCCCCCCTTCAATCTCAAGAACACAAATACAAATATTTCTTTTTTTTTCCTTCCCTTTATTTTATTTTATTTTCTTTCCTTCCAAAACTTGAGAACACAGGTTAATATGAAAAAGTTCAACAATTTATTCAATAAAAACATAGAAACTTAAGGGGTCGTTTACCAGATTCTTATCCGGTAAGCGCTTACCGGCAAGAGATTCACCTTCATTTATCTTATCATGTAACATCCGTGACCATGAAAATAGATTGTTGGTAAGCATTTTAAACCCCGTAAACGCTTACCGGGTAAGAGTCGTTTACCACACTTATTGGATAAAACTCTTGGTCCTTGTCTTATCTCTTACCGGGTAAGATTCTCGGTCCTTTCCATTATCAATCAATAAGGTAATTGATATTGATAAGCATTTATCCGAACCCTAGGCCGCGTTTGGTTTGCGGGATTGGAATGGATTTGGATTTCAAATCCATTCCAATCCTGCGTTTGGTTTGCGGGAAAGAATTTCGTTAACCGGATTTCAACTCTGTTGACCATTTTAAAATCCCTCATATGATGGATTTGGAAATCCTTGACATTGTATCGATCCAAATCCGACGTTTACCAATAAAAATAAATTATTTATAAAACAAACATATAATAAGAATAAAAAAAACTCAATCAAAATACAAATCCTACAAACCAAACAAGACTTGTAAATGAATGAATTGAAATACATTCCAAATCCTACAAACCAAACACATGAAGAGATTTCAAATCCCCCAAATCCAAATCCCTTCATATCCAAATCCATTCTTGAAATCCAATCCATTTCATTCCAATCCCGCAAACCAAACGTGCCCTAATAATCATTCGAAATAAGAAAAATTATTATTATTATTTTCTTAACTTTTATGTTGTGTTCTCGAAACTCATTTAACGAAGGAAAAAAAAGGAAAGGGAGAGAAATGAGAGAAAAGTAAAAAAAAAAAAACTCGTTATCTCGAAACTTTTTTAGGAGAGAAAGAAAAGGAAACAGAAGGAAAAAATTGATAGCTTTCCTCCCAAAACTTTCCTCCCAAACGTGGGAGGGAATGGATGGAAAGAAAATAAATTAAAATTATTTAAAAAAATTACTGAAATTATTAAAATTACAAAAATACCAAATCTTTTATTATAAAAAATATATTTTTATAAGGGTATATTTGTAAAAATGACATCTTTTTCTTTCTCTTCTGTTCAATAACATGAAAAACTATTTTTTTTCCTTTCCTTTCTTTTCATTCCATTTCGAGAACACAAATGAAAAAATTATTTTCCTTTTCTTTCCTTTCCTTTCCCGTTCTTTTCTTTCCGGATTAGAGAACACAGCTTTAGAAATTGGTTAGTCATATAAATACCAATAAGTTGGAACGAGAAATAACGCGTTACTGTTTTACCTTCTGCAATTTATTTTCATGGAACTTGACTCATAATTTCCCCTCCACTCTCACTCACATCAATATATACATACACCATATCTATACGTATAGCTCACCATCACCACAATCAGTATCACTTTTCTTCCTTTCTGATCCATTTTCCGGATCTGTAACGCAATATCTGTGTCCATAGCTAGGGTTTCCTGTTTTTTTCTCCGATTCCGACGACTATGAAGGTTCATCCCGCGCCAAATAGGCGGAACATCACCGTCCGGTACGATTTCGGTTCACAGTCCAACGCCGCCGCCGCTACCTGCCGTCAAAAGAAGCTCCGGCGACTCCCTCACATCTTTGCCAAAGTACTTGAGCTTCCGTTTTACGCCGACGCCGACGTTTCGGTTGAGGAAACGTCTGATTCGTTGATATTCGTTGTGGATACGGACGACGGTATCGGAACCGACATCGCAGCTCATACGATTGAGATCTATCCTGGTGTGACGAAGGTTGTTGTGAGAGGGACACGTGGTGGTGGTGGTGGTGTTAACGAGTTGGAGGTGGATTTGTGGCGGTTTAGGCTTCCGGAGTCGACGCAGCCGGAGCTTGCTACGGCTGCTTTTAGTGATGGAGAGCTTGTGGTGACTGTACCGAAGGATGTTAATTTGGAGAGAAATCAGGAAGGAGTTTGGGGTGAAGGTAACGGAACTGGACGGCTTGTTCTGGTACAGTAATATGAATATCTTTATGTTGTTGGAATTTACTATTTCTGTTAAGTTAAATCGAATGTTGTTTTAGGTTGATGATCATCTTCCTCAATGAACATGTGCTAAATTTTGATGTTGATGATGATAGCTGGTTTTAGCGACCTTCAATTCTTTTAGATTTTCTTCAAATATTTTCTATTTATTTGATTTGTAAGCTCCTAAATCATGCTAATCTTTTGAATCGAGATCGAGTGAGAAACAATGTTATCACTATCATCATTGATTCAATCATAGTTCATTGCGAGTGGAACTACAACAATGGTATCTTAACCAGGAGCTTTATCATGCTAACTGTCTGAATCAAGTCGCTAAAAGTGTTTTATCATCGTTGAATGGATCATATTTCGTTGTTAAAGCCTTTAAGGAACTGCGGTTTTGGTCCGACTTCTACCTTGTAGAGGTAGGGTTTTGAATCATGTGGATTGTGGACTACAGAGCAAAATCACTCAAGTTGATGAATTTAAATCCAAGTGGTCATTTGCATTGCACCAGCATTATTCTAGGTTCTCACTTGTATGCAATTTACGACAGTCGGTTATCACCTTCAGTTATCACCCAGTGGGGATATCAATATATTCCGTACTCGATTTATTTTTCATATATACATGTTAAAGTAAGTTCATGTAGTAAACTCCCCCACCCTCTTAACTTGATCACCATTTATTACATCATATATTTCTAGGCCATTTAATCATAACGACTAACTATCCACAAATCTAATGGAATGCTCTTGCATATGAACATGCAACTCCCCTGAAAATAGAACCGAGTTACACATCTTGATGAATAAATCTGTACGAGTCAGGCTTGTCTTTGGGCCAAAACTCAAAATTTCTTGTTGCTTATTGGAAAATGAGTGAATGCCTTTCTTCAGATTCTGAAAGTTTTAGGGTCTGGAATAAAATGCCATGTTATTGGGAATTGTTTACAGTAGTACCTCTTGTTGCTTAGGTTTTTTCAGTATTAGGTACAGAAAACCTTGATCCTGATTGCATATCGTACTTAAACAGGAGGTAGCCTAAGTTCCTCATGGTCCAAGTATATGACAAGATAATGCGACGCAATGCGGTTCACATCGGTAATAAGGCAAATGCTTACTAATCGAACATTCGAATGCTTAGACTCCAAAATTCACACACAAACGGCACTTCCAGAGATTCGAGAGCCTGGCCTCTCCCCTTCACTCCTCACGGATGTGAAACAACAATATTATTCAACTCCTCTTCTTCTGACCACTCTGTTCTTATATATCGCTAGCTTAACCTCCCCACCGACTTAGCAGTTTTGTCAAGAAAATACCGTAAACACCCTTGACTTATTGACTCTTCAAGAATTTCTAACATAGTGTTTTTAGTAGTAGTGAAAAGGGTAGCAAAGCATACTTGCTTCACATCAAGTAAATGAGACCATGACCACATCTTCATTCTCCTATTTAAGACGAACTAGAAATGTTGAACTGTTAATTGGTATAAAAGAATAGCATCATTTACCCCAAGTACAACTTACCCACACACCTAATTAAGGTGGTTCAGACAAACTTGTAACATGTTTGTTAGTCACACCTCTAAGTAGAGTTTGGCCAAACCTTCAGACACATCCCTGTTTTTAAGTCTTTTGGCTTTTATATCATCTGGTGCTTTTACCCCTGTGCCTGCTGCATTTGTGTTTGTCCTACCTCTTATAGTTTTATTCCAATACTTCCTACACATCCTTGTTTTTAAGCCTGCTGGATGTTAGTATGTTACTGCTACTGGTGCTTCTGCCCTTTGGTGATCCTGCAAACATGCAATTGCTTTTCATAAAAGTAGCTGGAGTATTTATTCCTTCAATGATTGTTGCATGCCTCCCTCTAGAGAATCTATATTTGAGGTATGCTGCAATAATTGCCCTATGACATGTTTTTTTCTACTTTAAGCAAGAAAAATTGTTGGTGTTGTTATGGGTTTAATCACTAATGTGAAAAAAAATTAGGACCTATACTTTTTTCTTGACCATTTGGTAAAAAGAGCGGGACAGAACAAAACAAAACTTCTTAATCCCACGTTTGGTGCAACTTTAGACTATGACAGGACAAGACTGGTTGGACAAAAATGCATTTTTTTTCATGTCCCATCAAAATAGGTGGAACAAAAAGCTGGTAGATAGGACAAGAATGGTAAATTACTAAATTACCCATTCAAATTAAAACCCTAAAACCTTCCACAATTCTTTCACCTGCCAAACTCACTATCGTCTGTCCAGTCCGGTCCTCTCAAGTGCCTTGCATGGGTGGGAGAGATGATTCCAAGTTTGCTTTAGTTTGACTTAAGATGATAGTTGTCTTTTTGTTTTTTCTATATGCTGTGTGAATCCAAGCTATTACTTTTCTTGTGATTGTGTTCTTCAAACAGGCCCGTGTTTGAGGGTGTACCAATGTGAGATATGCAGCAGAGCCCCCGAATTTATCCCAATTAAAATGTTTGAAACTTTTATTCTTTTAGCTGACTTGACGATTCCCCAATCCGGATTTTGAATAATGTTAGGGAAAATGATTCTATTTAAGTGAATTTATATGTTACTTAAGGACCGTTTCCAAACGCTTACCCAATAAGCGCTTACCAAATAAGCGCTTACCAGTAAGAGTCAACACTCTTTAACTTACTCTACCGGGTAAGATTGTAGTATATCAAAACAGTATCGTATGCCACAATGGTAACCGTCATCACTATAACTATCTGGGTAAGACTCTCCATCCTTATCGTCGCTTTTACCAGGTAAGATTCTCAGCCTTGCCATGTTCATCCGGTAAGGTAAATGACCCGGTAAGCGCTTAGTAAACGGCCTCTTAGTCTCTTTTAGACATCTTTGTTGTTTTAATTTGTAAGACTTTCAGTACAATATATGGTATGAACTTTTATATTTTGTTTTATTTATTAATTGTCCCTGTCAATCTATAGTCTTGCCCAGGTGTAGCAGCGCCTCCAAAAGGATATGGAACGACCCTTTCTTCAAAAGATATAAGATGGTAGTATATCAGAAATTTAACGGAAGAAAAGTAAAGAGCCTTGTGCCTAGAAAGATATACGTTTATTGTTCAAACTTATCTGGTTATTGATGTAGGACAGTCTCTCTTCCCTCCGCTCGCCACTTTCCAAGATACCCGTAATCAATCATTTCTGGTACGTGCTTACAACAATTTCCCGGCTTTTATGATCTTAGCAAGTGTGCACATGGAGGTACGGGTTTCTTTTGGTTAGTTTCTCGATACTCTTTCTTACCTTCATAAAATGCTTCAACGTTAACTACTTTTAGAACCGAAAGAGGAATTCCCATCGTACTTAATTGTTTGCTACCACCATAGAAATCAACTCAAATCTGATCTGAACTTGTGAAATATGCAGAACTTAATTCAAATACATGAATGTGTTGTCTTATTCATGTGCTTTGTGTTCCTTAGTTTAAAAATTAGCAGTAACTAGCTTCCTATGGTATTATAACTTATAAGCTAGCTTATTGAAAAAGCCTCTTTTGATAAGCCAAAGCTAGGGTTTTTCACTTTTTCCAATTATGCCCTTTATATTTTACGTAAATGATCAAAAACCCTATCCTTTTAGGTAATTTTACGTTATCTAGTTTCTCAGTTGGTTTTTACCAAACGTGACTAGTCTATCACCTAGCTTATCAGCTAAGAGGATCTCCAATAGATTCTCTATAATTTTTTAAAATATAGAACCAAAAGTTCAAATCTCTAAAGAAAATTACATTAACTCCAACAGATTCTCTATTTTAGAGATTTCAACTTTAATTATATTATTAAAATATTTTATAATTCTATAATCCAAATACATTTAAAAAAAACTTTATATAAAATAATAATAATTTAATCTCATTGGTGGAATGAATAAAAAAATTTATCTCTCTTTCCTCACATCAAGTTTTAAAAAATTCCCTAAACTCAGAGTTTTTCTCTTGATTCTCAATTTTAGAGACAATATAAAGAATCTGTTGAATTAAAATAAAGAACAAAATCTCAGTTTCCTCTATTTTAAAAAATCAGTTGGAGATGCTCTAACAGTTGTCGGCTAGTTTGCCAAACATAGCCTAAGTAGTAGTACTTGAAAGTTCATAATTGTCAGCTATTATTGCCATTCTTTTTTGGTTGGTTTGTTGTGTTGGGTATGTGTCAACTTTATTGCAGGATTTCAATGGATCATATGGTTTTTTCTTTGCATCTTCCTCTTTGCTAAAGTTATACCTCAATTTTCGGTCTTTTGCGTTACAAGTGCAAGTGCTCGACTTTTTCGGTCTCGTTTTGGTGGTGTTTTATCTTTATTTCAAATCAAGTAATTCGAGTATTTCAGAATCTAATACCGGTGGCCCGTTCTTTCATGTCCTTTCCACACGTGATCATGCTTTTTTTTCTTTTCTATTTTCCGATTTGTAGTTGCTTCTGAACCTAACTTGGTCATCGTTCTTGTTCTTGTGCTTGTGTCTTGTATTTTGAATGGGTTTCTAACGGGCCCAACTTCTACAGGTCATTGGTTTGAGTCTCCTCAGTGCCACTGAAGGTTCTTTTTGCTGTTATCTTCAGGGCCCCATGAATATTTCAGAATCTAATACCAGTAACACGTCCTTTTCTATCCTTTCCACACGTGATCGTGTTTTCTCTAACGTTTTTTATGTTCGCGGGTGCTTGTGAACCTAACTTGATAATCATTCTTGTCCTTGTGTCTTTGTGATATTTCGAGATATGGAAACTTGTGTGTGTTTTTAGGCCTCAAGAGGGTTGTATTTATACAAGTTTACAAGTCTATCAAAGGAAAAATAATAACGAATATTTACCAAACTTATCTGAATCTATATTTATTTCTGACTGTTATCTTCAAGGCCTATAGCATAAGTCGGGTGTTTAAGCTGGTCCAAACACCCATCGTTATTAAATAATATTCATGGGACCATTGATGTGGGTCGGGGATGGCAATTTTGTACCAAACCAAACCGGCCAACATGTGTACCCGTTGTACCAATTTAGTTGTTACCAATTGCAGTCGAGTACCAAGTATGTGAACTTGGTTGTTACAAGGTATTGAAAATCACATCATGGTAGTACTATTGTACAAACTTATTTGGCTATCTATATCTATATTATATTATAAAGTACGGATAAAAAACTCTTAAATATAAATTATTAAGCACAAGGTACCATCATTTTATGCAAGATTTTAAAAATCTCTTAATTTATAAGTATCAAAGCACAAGATACATATTACTACTGTAGGCTTCTAACACCCACCAATTTGGTATGTGTAGGATCTTCTTTTTATGCAGATCTTTCCATGTATCACTATTAATTAATATATTATATTACTATAAATTTGTTTTAATTATATTATTAAATATGTAATTGGTTATTTTTTCTAGATTTCATTAAAATATATAAGATAATCATAGAATTCTAACAAAATACTTTTTTTTATATAAAAAACATTATATTATTAAGTCTAAGTTAAACAAATTTATAAAAAAAACATTATCACTTTCTCAAAACCATCCAAAATCGTACCGTAAATCGAGAAAAAAACAAAAAATAAAATGAAACATTAAAATCGTGATATATCTCGTTGCATTGCGGGAGTACGCTTCTAGTTTATTAATTAATTATAAAGCGTTGTTATTTAGTTTTAAGTTTTATAAAAAGAGACTTCTTGTTTGGGTATTTAAATGCTTGCAAAAAATATTTTTTTTGCAATTAAAAACCCTTAAATATGGTATGTATTACTTGCTGTCACTCAAATTTTGAAGAAAATGACAAGTTTTAATATATGGAACTTGAAGTTGATACAAAGCCAGTAATAACATGTATTGACCGACAAAAAATAGTACCAATTAAGTAGGTACCAAGTACAGTTGGCTGATATATGTAATAGAAGTCTACATATCAATTATAATTGGTTGGTTAGCAGTTTTGAAAAAACACTTGGTACCATATTGTACTTAGTAAGTATGCTATATTTTCACTTTATTCTTCCAATTTTAGATATTTCTTCATTCTCTCTACATTTTTTTTTCTATTTTAGATGAGAGCTTTAGCATAGCCGTCGAGACACACTTTTCTCAAAATTTAAAGTTTTTAATAATAACATAACTGTTTTTTTTTTTTGGAAAGGGTGTCCTAGGCTATGCCTAAAATAATTCTTTGGCAAATTATGACCGTAAGACATCAGCCCTGATTAAACCTCAGTGGCCACAATTGTTGTGAACTCCTGGATTCGAACCCTGGGCATATGGGATATTCCACCACATCCCCAGGGTCTTAACCAGTACGCCACAAGTCCACAACCCTTGTGGTTATAACATAACTGTTAGAGATGCTCTTAGTAGAGTCATAAAGTTAGTTGGGCAGTTTTGTTGGTTCGACATTATTGTTATTTTTGGTAATGCTCTTAGTAGAGTCATAAAGTTGGTTGGGAAGTTTTGTTGGTTCCACATTATTGTTATTTTTGGTAATGGTGGTCCAATGAGTTTTGGGTCCATGATACTTTTTTGCTTCTACTTCTTATCATGAATAAGCTCAAGGAGTGCAAGGAAAAACAGTTTGGGATTGCTTATTAGAGGTGCTTTTTAGCTTATTGCGATTTGATAAGCACTTTTGAGTGTTTGGATGAAGAAAAATTAAAATGACTTATAGCGGTGTCAAACTGCTGAAAAACACTTTTTGATAAGTTATTTGGTTTTAACTTATCAACTTATTTGAAAAGTGTTTATGACTTTTTTTGTTATTTTATATGTATAAGCAATCCCAAACACCTTTAAATAACAACTTATTACGTTTTGGTACCACAATAATCTAATCCAAACACTTTTTCAAAAACTCGTGTTTGACAATGCATAAGTTGATAAGTATTTTTTAAAATAAGCATAAGTACTTATGCTTATTTAGGTATATATATTTAAATGAGATTTTAGTTTAATGTATTATATTCAAACTTATTAAAATAAAAATGACCTTATAACTTATATCTATCAGAAATTTATGGATTTAATTTAAAATTCAGTTAAGATAATATAGCTAAATATCTCATATAGTGAAGAGTAAACTACGATTTTAGTCCCTGTGGTTTGATGCTTATAACGGTTTTTGTCCCTGATCTTTCAAAACTGTTTTTTTAGTCCTTGTGGTTTTTATTTGCTTCTATTTTCATCCCTCCCTCCAATTTTATTAATATTAAATGTTAATTCATTTAAAAATTAAATAAACAAATTACATATTTGGTCCTTGTAGTATATAAACTTTTACATTTTTATCCTAACTTATATTTTTTTTTACTTTTTCTTTATTTATTGTATTTCATCAAGACATTTATTTTTCTATTAATTATATTGTATATTTTCATAATTATTATAACTTTAATTATAAAAATAATCAAATAATTTAATTAATAGTATCGATAAATACATGATATTTTTTTTCAAAGTTTTAAGTTTAAATCTCCTAAAATTAATATTTTTTTATCTATTGATTTATTAAAGCTATATCTTATTTTAAATTATCATTGAAAAAAGTTTAATAAAATTCGAGAAAAAAATAGTATTATTATATAATAACCGGTTGTTTTTTGTTAAATGCAATTTACAGTTTACTCCACTATTCTAAATTCTCATTTAATCTTTATTTTTTATTAATTAATCAAATTTGTTTAATATTTAAATAAGACATACACACATAAACATACACATACACACACCATTTTAAATTAGGTTATATATTAAAAACAAAAAATAAGAAAATAAAAGGATAAGAAGATTTCAATATGTTGTTATAAAAATCATGCAATGGGTCATGACGTGCCTCAAAATTAACGTGACGTCAAACACAAGCATTATTTAAAACCTTGATATATATATATATATATATATATATATATATATATATAGAGAGAGAGAGAGAGAGAGAGAGAGAGAGGGGGGGGGAGGATCAAACAAGATCGGTGTCTATTTAAAATGAACACGGCAACGGCAAATCACATACAAAATATAAGTGACTTTACATGTGATTCTCGCGACCTTAAGTCGCGGCAAAAGTCGCCCGCATACTGTGATTTTGTACGACTTTCCCGCTAATGTAAAATCACTTATGATTTTGTATGTGATTTGTCGTTCTCGTGTTCTTTTAAATAGATATCGTTCTCGTTTGAATCCGATTCTCTCTCTCTCTCTAAATATATATATATATATATATATATATATATATATATATGTGTGTGTGTGTGTGTGTGTGTATGTGTTTATTTTAAATATTAACAAATTTGATTAATTAATAAAAATAAAGTTTAAATGAAAATACGAAATAATGGGAGTAAAGTGAATTTACCAATAAACAACCGGTTGTTATAAAATAAGATTTTATTTCTCAAAATTTATTAAACTTTTTTTTTAATGGTAATTTAAAATAAATAAAAAAACTTTAATAAATCAACAGAAAAAATATTAATTTTAAGAGATCTAAACCTAAAGCTTTGAATTTTTTTTCATGTATTTATTAGTATTTTTAATGAAATTATTTGATTAATTTTATAATTAAAGTAACAATAATTATGAAAATATACAAAATAATTAATAGAAAAATAAATGTCTTGATGAAATACAATTAATAAAAAAAATGTAAAAAAAATGTAAATTAAGATAAAAATGTAAAATTTTATATACCACAAGGACCAAATATGTAATTTATTTATTTAATTTTTAAATGAATTAACATTTAATATTAATAAAATTGGAGGGAGGGATGAAAATAGAAGCAAATAGAAACCACAATGACTAAAAAAGCAGTTTTGAAAGACCAAGAACAAAAATTGTTATAAACATCAAACCATAGGGACTAAAATCGTAGTTTACTCTATAGTGAAAGTGTGTGTTTTCACAAACTAGCCAAGGAACCGTAAATCATAGCATGTCGCAAATTGCCATTTGGAATGTTTTTTGTGCATCAGAGCATATCCTTGGGGTGCCGCAAACTGCCGTCTCTCTCTCTCTCTCTCTCTCTTAACAGTGGGCCCACTTTTCATTTAAATGTGTAAAAAATGTCGAACTTGCAAGGAAAACGCCTTGCGACGTTGAGTTACGATTTCTTGACCATTTTGTGAAAAATAAATTGAAGATAGCTAAAAAAGTAAAAATAATTTTTCCTACGGGGTTATTTACGATAATAATTCATTTTAATTGGGTTATTATTTACTTTTGAATGGTTTACATGCTTTGCAATGGATATGATTTTGGATAAAAAGCATTTTGAAAAGCTTCTTGCCATAAGTTTATGAATCATCACATTTTGCTTTTTGTTGCAAGTAGAGTTGCCCATGAGTCGATTCGGGAGCGATCATGTTGGTCAAAGTCTGGTCAATGTGATTCAAAAAGAGTCCGGATTGGTCTGATGTGGCAAGGTAAACTGTAAAAATCAAATCCGGAGTAGGAATTTAGGTTGGTTCGGGATTGGTCTGATGTGGCAAGGTAAACTGTAAAAATCAAATCCGGAGTAGCAATTTAGGCTGGTTCGGAATTGGTCCAGTTAGTCTGGCCAAGGCTTTCTTTTATCTGGTCTGTTCAAAAAATAGAGAGAAGAAACTAACGAATTTATAAATTAAAAAAAAATTTGGATTGGTGTTTATCTGGTCCAAACCGGTCCAAGCTTTATCTAGTTCAAAAATACTATCTTTATTCATAAACTAGTCCAAAGAAATGATCAACGACATGATTCGATCTGAACTGATGACATCATTGACCAGTTTATACTGTGTCCTGTCGAAATGCCAATCTCTAATTGCAAGTGAACGATTGGTTTTGCAAAAAAATGCGAAGAAGAAAGCCATAAACTTTGCAAGACAAAGGAATAATGATCGGAAGGGAAAAGCAATGGTGCTCTTCGCATCTACGTTTTCATAACATCTGCATAGTCATTATTTTCCGTAATAATTCCTTTTCTAACAACATTATTTAGTTTGTAAGAAAATACACATTCTTCGTCCAACGTAAGAAAATTTATTAAATAAAGTGAAATCAGATAATATCGCTTAAGAATTTTTTAAGCAACATATTAATCAAATTAAGAATGTTGGTATACGTAACATCACGATTTTATTTGTTACATAAATAATTTAGCAACATATCATTCGTGATGTCTCAAATCCGAACCACACGCCACCTTCATATTGTCAAATCAACAATAATAGATACGAAAATGATCGTAGACTCATGATCAATACAAATTCATAATTCGACCACTTAAAATTTTCGATATAACCTTAAAACCACCGTCTTTGTAACGTTCAACAACGGTCTATGCAAATGAAACTAACTTTCTAGCTCAATTTACTTTGTTCAAACAAAAAGTTCATCTAATAACATATAAAAATACTTAGAATCATAAAAAGGTTACAAAATAGCATACAAAGAATCAACAATTTATTGATATGTACCCCCAATTAAGATTTATATATGAAATTACAACAAAATATAATGTCCAAAGGCTACTCTGATGTTGTGTTTTTGAATTCAAGAAAGAAAGAAAAATAATATATTCTTATTTATTTTATTACAAAATGTAATTGATGGGTAGATCTGTGATTTTTTAAATATTTTTAGGGCTGTTTGGTTCATGGAATTGGAATGACCAATTTCATTGACCAAATTCCAAGCCCATGTTTGGTTCATGGAATGAAAGCGATGGAATCCTTCCAATTCCATTGAATTCCACAAATTAAGGAATTCTTCATTCCTTGGCTTAAGTGAAGGAAATGAATTTCTACCCACCAAACGTGTGGTCAAATTTCATTCCAATTCATTCAAAGTCAAATTCCTTCGATGAATTCCAATTCCATCAAATTCCATTCTGTGAACCAAATGTCCCCTTAATTGTTGATACAAATATATTCTTAAGTTTTGGTAGGAAAATCAGTTTTTTTTTTTTGCTTTTCTTTTTCTCATAAAAAAGCTTGAGAAGTTGAATTTTTTTCTCTCCCCCACCCTCATTCCTTCTTTTCCCCTCTATTTCATTTGTAAAATATAACTCGAGAATACAGTATAAAGGTGCATTTGGTACACAAAATATATGGGATAAAATGACAAAAAAAAATAATCTTATGTTTGGCATTGACATGGAAAAGAAAACAAGGTGGGAACAAAAGTCAATTTCATAGGACAAAATGGGAGTTAAAAGAACCTTGGTTACAAACACAATTATCATCTTACCCTCTTGTTTATGCACTATATATGTATAAACTATAAAGTAAACTAAAATATAAAATTAAAATACTAAAATTTATTTTTTTAATACAAAATGAGAAAAAAAGTGTATTTTTACTTCAATTTTTTATAAATAAAACTATTTAAGTATTTGGTTGATTTATATAATTTATAACTTTTATACGATAAAAAAAACAGTAAACAGTATTTTACGGGCAATCTGGTCATTTTAACATATTTGTCCTATCTTGTTCTAAATGTATCAAAATAAGGACAAACAATTAGTCATGTACAGTCCAACCTTATCATATTCTATCTGATATTTTTCTATTATTTCATGTTTGTGAACCTAAAGGACTGTTTGGCAGTTGTTGAATGATTTGGTGCATAATGATTAAGTGGTCAAAAAGATTAAGAAGTTCTTATGATATAGTACAAAATGAAATATGGTTGTTTGGTAATTGTTCATAATGAAATGAATGATTAAGGGAGGCCCAAGATACAAAATCATTCAGAGGGTTTTGGAACCATTAAGAGGTAATTTTTTTTTTTTTTGCCAAATAAGATTTTTCTCTTAACAATTCAAAGATTGCCTCTTAATGAAACCATTAAAAGATAAACAAGCAGCGCCTAACATTACCTAAATTCACAAAAAAAAAAAAAAAAACAATTTAAAAGGTCCAGCCCAACCCAGATAAAAGAAAGACCATACAGAAAATGGTAGTGAGGCCCATGTATAAATAAAATGGATAAAACCTTCATTGTAATTTTTGGATTTTTTTTTCTCCACATTAAATGCATAGTCATGTTAATTATATAATTTCGTGTAATTTTAATCAAACAAATATAAAGTATAAACTTTAAAACAAAACGATGAGAGGAAAAATAATTTAACAAAATTAAAATTATTTATCCGGGTGATTGTTATCCACAATTTGGTTCAAAATATCTAATTACTATCGGAATGAATTACAATTTTTTGTCTATGTGGTATGGTATATTTAAGAAATCCTGTTTGAAAAGCTAACGAGTTGGGTCCATTTGTTCATGTAGTTGTATTTTTTTTATAACAAGTTAGGTCCCTAATACTGTAATACAACTACAAGAAGTAAGGGACTCAACTTGTTAATTTATTCAGGGACCCAACTCGTTAAAAAAATATAACCACAAGAATCCAAGAACCCACCTTATTAAAGGATGCAACTATAAGGGCACATGAGTTAGGTTCCGGTGAGAAGTTGAGGTTAACGTGAGAAGTAGTTATCAACCGTTTGATAAGAAATGGATGCACATTAGAATGAGATACACCGGATCAATTGATTAAAAATGATCAACGGTTCAGATCTATTTCTCATGTTAACCTCAACTTCTCACACGATCTTTCTTATATATATATATATATATATATATATATATATAGGGTCCCATTCATTTGCTAACCGTTACATTGGTGCTAACCGTGCTAACCAATCTTAATCGTAGTCTGATTAGATCAATGGTCCACAATTAATTGAATTTCTATTAAAATAAAATATTAAAAATGGTTTATAAAAATAACATGCATATATGCAGAACGGTATTTATGTCAAATTGCATATATCTTAATTTTGGTAATACACAGCATAGAAGATCAAATCCCCAAAATTTTAGGGAAACCCCCAAACAACCTTATCGAACAAAACCCTTCTGCATTTTCTTCATTAAAACCCTTCTTCATTTTCTTCATCAAATCAACCTTATGTGACCTGGTGAATTTGTAATGTTCAAGACACTTCTGATTGATTTTAAGTGCATATATTCATGTGTGGATACCTGCTTGTTGATAAACAGACCATTTTTGCCTATGGTCTGTGCATAATGCAAGCATATACTTCTTATGGTGGGAATTTTGGAATTTTGGGTTGTGCATAATGCATACATATACTTCCTATGTGCATATTTGTGTTGTGAGTATTTTTTACCAGTCCAAAGCTTTATTGGCTGCAAAATGATATAATAAACCAATATCAAACAATAGAACTGCATACATGCAGATAAAGGTATATGAAATCATATGTGACCTGGTGAATTTATAATGTTCAAGAAACTTGTGATTGATTTTAAGTGCATGTATTTATGTGTGCATACCTGCATATGTTAATGTGTGCATACCTGCTTGTTTGATAAAGGCTGTTTATTAATATACAGACCATTTTTGCCTATGGTCTGTGCATAATGCATGCATATACTTCTTATGGTGGGAATTTTGAAATTTTGGGTTGTGCATAATGCATGCATATACTTTCTATGTTCATACATGCATAATAGTTGTGCATCTATGCACACACTAGATAAAAAAATACGAAGACATCAATGCCAATTTCGTACTGTAATATCACTATTAAAAAAAATTCACATATTCCCACTGCATTATAATATGGATTCCGATGTAATGCACTAATACATATGACCTCATTTTAATATACGAAAGAAAACAACTTATTATTATTTGTTCATATACGCATATTGTACAGATAATTTTAAAAAATTACAATTTCGTTTACCGATTTTAGATTCTGGATACAATGAACTAGACGATGGGCGATTTTGAACATTCGTTTCATCGAGTGAGATGTCATCAAGTCCGGTAGAATTAACGAAATGTTGGGATAATCCAGTATTTAATGATTGATCGGCATCGTTCTGACGGGTGCACATGTGATCGTCTTGACTTTGAAAAATAGATTCCAACAAGCTCTCGTTATCAATAACGGATGTGATTCGACTGTCGCTCATTATAATACTCAATATAAACAAAAAAGTTTCTTCAACAAAGGTTGTTTAAAACAAAAAGAAAAAAAATGGTGAAAGTAGACTATGGCGTGAGAAATAAATAATATGCAAAAAATAAGGAAAAGGATAACTACCATTAATAAACACATACAAATCAAAACTATAATTTTAAAATAATACATTTATTGGGGGGATAAATACCAAATTTAAAACATCCTTAAAATATGGTAATCATTTAAATGGACGCTTTTGAATAATTCCAATTATGCCCTTGGATATTTAATATCCTTAATCGATTAACCTCAACAAATGAAGGATTCTGATTGGTCGAAATCTGGTTAGCACGGTTAACACTAATGTGGTGGTTAGTAAATGAATGGGGCTATATATATATATATATATATATATATATATATATATATATATATATATATATATATATATATATATATATATAGGTTCAAACGAGAAGCTAAACATTTTACGAGAAGTCGAGAAGTGTTTAATGATATATGATACACAAGCTTAATCATATATGATTAAACACTTGTTATATTGGTAATACATAGATGTTTAATCATATATGATTAAACACACCCACATGCCATGTAATCATATATGATATCACACTTCTCGCATTCTCGTAAAATGTTTAACTTCTCGCATGATCCTCTCTCTCTCTCTCTCTCTCTCTCTCTCTCTCTCTATATATATATATATATATATATATATATATATATATATATATATATATATATATATATACACGCACACATACACGTAGGTACAAAAATGCGAGGGAACCTGGTAGTGTGCGGCCAACTTGGCCTGAAAGGTCGCCCACATATGATATTATCACATATGGCTACTATATCACATGTGATGGACTATGTGCTTGGTGTTTTCAACAGATCTCGTTCCCGTTTTTAAAAAATTAATGAAATGCACTATTGGGTTGGGTTACAGTGAGAAGTTGAGTTTAAGGTGAGAAGAGTGAGAAGTGGTTATCGGCCGTTGGATGAGAAATGGATGCACATTAGGATGAGATGCACCAAGATGCACTGGATCGATTCCCTTCTAAGGCGCAATTCATGGGAGGGCATGAAATTAAAAGTGATCATCGGTTCAGATCCACTTCTCACGCTTCTCATTTTAATCTCAACTACTCACACGATGCTTCACCTATATTTGTATATAATATATATAAAGAAAACATGGCACATGTTGAAGTATAGTTCCAATCTGGATGGGAAGATGCGATAATCTCACACAACCACCCTTTTCCTTATCAGTCGCACGTGTTATCTTTCTATGCAATACTAAAATAATGTGATTTTAAGTATTATATATACTAGTCATATACCCTCGCACGATGCGGTGCGAAAAATCGTGAAATCGAATGAATAATTAATAAAGGTATGTATCCGATCGCGAAACATCTCGAAATCAAAATGACAACAACGTTTCATTTTAAGTTTGTATTCTTCGTCCTTATCGATACTTTAGTCTATTAAAACACGGTACTTGAGTCGTTTGGTGTACTTATATGTGAATCATGCATTGAATCTGAAATACTTTGTTATGCATTTTCAATTATATTTCATTTTTGTTTTATTTCTGTCTATATTGATGTTAGTTGTATACTTTTATAATTTACCTTATTATAAAATTTTAATTAATTCAATAAAAAAAACCCTAATATAGATATGTATACCTCGTTTTTTTTACAATAACCGTTACAAATATTTATGGGTAAGCTATCTTTTATATATATATATATATATATACTAGTGTTGGCATTGCACGGAAGGATAAATTTTTTGTTGGAATATTGAACCGAGTTAAAATCAAACGTAATTTCTCTGTTAACAGTTAATGAAATACAATGTGAAAAACGAATGTATTTTCATAAGTGGTTAACTTGCATATATTCTTAATCGTTTGTTGTTATGAGTTTGTGTAATAATATTGGTAATAGTTTTGTATTATATTATTTAAAACTCAAACGACATGTCTCACAACATATTTATCTGACTATTGATTTCAAGACCTCATAGTATTAGTCGATAAAAGTAAAGATATGTATATATATCTTATTCTCTTACTTCGAAAAATATGATTGTGAGTTTTGAAAAATATAAACAAATCCTCAGTAAATAAAATAAAATATAAAAAATAGTTTTTCAAAGAAACAAAAATATAGTGGAATACATTTTGTTCAGTTGCAGGTTCCGCCATTAACACCCGACCGTTCGTCTTCTTCTTGTACTCGGATGATACATAGAGAAACTATATATATTTATAGTGAATGTAGAGAATATTTTAAAATCTTTTATTTTCATTTTCGATTTTACATTTAAATGTAAATATATTAAAAATATGGAAGAATATTTTTATATCTACATCGTTTCTATTTTATTTTATTACACTTGGTTTATTTGGAAAATATTGCGGAATATTTTTATTTTAAAGAATATGATAATTTATTAGTGTATCTCGTTATTTTTTATTTTTAATTCATATCAACCTTTTTTTTTCTTCTTTTAATGCTCGTGAAAAAAAAATACGTGTAGATTTTATATTATCAAAATAATACGTGTAGATTTTATATTATGCTAATATAAAATATGTGTAGATTTTTTAAAATAAAATAGATTTTATATTAGCAAAAAAAATACGAAAGAAAAAAGAGTTTATATTACATCTCATTATGTAAAAAGATTTTATAAAATAAAATATGGAAAAATCATTATGAGATGTAATATAAAAAAATACGGAAGAAAAAAGATTTTATATTACATCTCATTAATATAGATTTAAATGTAAAATCTACATTTAAAATAGATTTTATAAAATAGATTATGCTAATATAAAATCTATTTTATAAAATCCTCCACCAAAAAAACAAATAGTTATATTAATAAATGAGTATCTATTCCACAAATAGATGATTATGTGAGATACTATGCTTGGAAAGGTTGTACCAAAACATTAAGAAATTGTAAATTAAGTAATTGGCTTTAATTAGTTGTAACTTGTGCTTAAAATGTTTTAATTAAGAGTTTTTATGCCGTTTTTATAATATAGTATATATATATATATATACTAGCTGTATACCCGCGCAATGCAGCGCGGGTAAATCACATTTATGAAGCCAATTATTCCTGTCAATCATTTTTCTTGTTCCTTCTATTTTCCGTCCCAGGTTTGTTTGGTTTAATTGGCAACACATAGTGTTGACTCTTACCGATAAGTGCTTACTGGGTAAGCGTTGTGTAAACAACCCTAAGTCTTTGAACCTTTTTTTGAATGAATCGAAGGGATATGGAGTTTATGATCATTATAAACTTTAAATTTTATAATGGTTGATTGACCAAAGATTTGAAAAGTTATGTTGTTCTTATATTATTTAATAATAGTTTTCGCTTATTGCAACTCATAATTAACCAAAAAAAACCCAAAATTCATGTTTAAACAAAATGGAAATATACAAAAAACCCAAAATTACAGACACGAAACCCTAACAAGTTATCGAAATTAACAGTATGTACCTCAGATAGAAGACGATTCTTCGGAAGCAGCTTCGCAACTTCAGGCGGAAGAACTACATGCCTGCCGATCACAATTTTGAAACACGTAAAACAAATTCTTCAAAAACCGTGATAAGAAAAACAACAAAACGAGTACGATTTAAAAGAAATGAAAAACAATCGAAGAAAATTAAGAGCGGATTATCACCTGTACTTAAACGTATCATCGAAATACTTCTCAGAGTATTGGATCTGACCCATAATCGATTTAATTTCTCAGATTTCAACAAAATCCTGTTAAATGTTATTTGTTGTTTTTAGACATATCTAGTTGCAGTGTCAGATCTAGGAATTTTTCTTGCTGGGGCATCTTTAGGATTGATTAAAGACCCGCAAAGTTGTCCAATATATTTGTAGTCTAATTCCATCGTTTCGAGTGATATTTAAAGTATTTTTGGTTGATTTTAAGGGATTTCAAAGCATTTTTTGGGAATTTTGAAGAACTTTTTTCGGTTTTTTGGTTGATTTCGAGAGTTTTTTTTTGGTTTTCTGGTTTATTTCAAGTTACTTTTTTGGTTCATTGGATTTGGGTCCCATACGAAAAATCACTGGGAAAAAATAGTAGAAGTTACAAAAAGAAATAGTTTTTAACCTTTCAAAAATTCTTTTTTCTTTTAAATTTTCTAATGGGGGCCATCCCCTAATCATATACTTAGGGGTTGTTTGGTTGGTTTCCATTAAATTCTGTATGGATAAAGTTGTCTGTGTAGATTAATCTGTCTGTATAGATTTAGAAGGTTTTAATTTGAGAGAGTTTTTTCATAGATGGAAGGAACATGTTTTTTAATGAGAGGGACTGGTTTGGAAAAAAACTTGGCTTTCTGCATAAAGCTCCCCTTGAAATCTTACTGAATAAGTCACTTTCTATATCATTAAGCCACTACCAAACAGTCATATATATCTGACTGAATAAGCTGTAAGTCTCATTAAGCTCATTAAGCTGCAAACAAACAGACCCTTATCCACCCCTGGCAAATAGTCGTGCAATGTGATGCGTTGAAAAATTTCTTATAATGGAGAAAATTAATGTAACACAAACTATGATTCTTATGTATGTTCTTTTAACTTCATAGTTTATGTTCAACTATGATTCTTATGGATGTTCTTTTAACCGTGTGCGTTATATTAAACCGATTAAGCATCAATTGATACATGTTTGACAAATGTTCTAAAGACAATGCCTATACAAAATAACCAATCCCCAATGTCAAAATATCAATCACAAAACAAATACAATAAAAAAGCAGATATTAACCATCAATCAAGTGGACCTCCATTCTTAAGCTCTAAAAACCTTATATCACCCCCACCACTCTTTATCATTAGCTCGAGTTTTTGAAATATAGTTCACAGCTGATACGGTTCTCTTTTCATCGACATTAAAATAACTAAAAGACCACTGACACATAATTTCTTCAGTTTCAGCTTGAAAGAATTAGAACTAAGGCCATCAGAATCTCCAATACAGCATTGGTGCCACACTATCTGCAGCTTCCACTGATCCTGCACACATCTATTTACCTTTTACTTAGAACGCTACATTCCCTGATCCCTTTGAAGCAACAGAAATAAAAACTTCAACCTGAAATATGTGAAAGTCCAATGCACTTAAAACCCCCAATATAAAACCTGTGAAAGTCACTATAAATGCCACCAATTTTACACAATATAGATTCAACAACTTGTTCAATACCTGTAAACATAAGTCCTGCAGATGTTTGATTAAGATAAGTTCAATACATGTAAACACCCGTCTCTCAATAACCTCACGATGTTCTTGATGTATGTTTTCTCTTAAAGTCTGATAAACGTGCTGAAAGATTAGAAATTTATGCAAAAGATTGAAGGCAGAAGATCAAGAACTATAGCCACATTTTAAACTACCTGAAATTCCTTCACCTTATCTTTAAATCTCTTTTTTAAGGCACTGCAAACGAAGATCGTTCTCAACAAAATATTAAACGCGTCTTTCGTACATCAAAACTATGATCAAAAGGGTAGCGAAAATGATATATATTACAGTGTAGTTGTTGTTCTTTATCGGTCTACTCCAGTTCCTTGTCCACATCCAGGCTTTTGTCTGTTGATCGCGTTCTAACTCCAAAATAAAAAAATCTAGGATCTATAATTTAAACACTTGGAAGATGTTGAGGATTGAGATTGATATAACTGTTCATCGGTCTAACCTCCTTATCAAGTTCCTCAATTTTGGCTTTAATAAAACGAGCAACCCTTCCAACTTCATCAACATCATTCTCCATTCGCTACTTGATCGCTGCACATCAGCAATCATTCAATTACAAGTCTTTTTTTTGTTATCTAAAATCTTCAACAATCTTTTAAGATTACCTTTCACAGCAGCAGCCTTGGTGACGGATCGCGATTCCTCATGAGCATCCTGCATAGATTGTTTATAAGAAAACATTCAAAAGAAGTAAAACTAATAATGATGATCATAAAGAGAAATGAAGTTTGTGTGTGTGAAGAAAACAAAGAAATACCTGTAGTTTTTTTAGAAGTTTATTAAGCACTTCAAATTCTTTCTCGATGTGTTCAACCTAATGAAAATGGAAGTATTTTTTATAAGAT
Organism: Arctium minus; assembly: GCA_954870635.1. Classification (NCBI taxonomy): domain Eukaryota; kingdom Viridiplantae; phylum Streptophyta; class Magnoliopsida; order Asterales; family Asteraceae; genus Arctium; species Arctium minus. The sequence continues at coordinate 64,530,197 of OX941096.1, forward strand.
TTATGAGTTAAGTTGCTGAATCAAGTTAGAAGATAACAGAAGTTAGAATTCACCATCTCAAAATGAGCATCCAATTCTAATTCTCCAGATTGTGAAACATGTTGTATCCCCCATTTCAATGTCTCCACCGCCATGACTGAATCTTCTAGGGCTACCAAATGACGCCTACAAACCATCGTCCAGTAAATACATTGAACAAGTAATCAAATACACTCCAATTGCGATCACAATTCGAACCAGTTTTACAAAAAGCAACTGTTCAATTAGCTTGAGAAATAATTCAATTTTCATTTTCATCAGGCAACGAATGGGAGTACGATTTGAACTCAAAACACTTGGTGAACAAGCTCCGATCACTTAACACAAGTAATTTCCCCAATTTCGTTCGTTCAATTCCTAGGTTCGTATTTCGCTCGTTTCACAGATAAATTCGTTTTACGTAAATGATCGTATATGTATAAGTGCATTCATACCGATCGAAATCAATGTCAATAAAAGGGATCTAAGAGATCGATTTCAAACATCACGGAAACAAAACTAAGAACGTGAGATGTAGGATCAAGAATTTTCGCAACTGTAAACAATGCACAAATTGTTGCTGATAAAATATAATCCTTCATAACGAAACTCGAATCGTGATGAAGAAACTTACAGATAAGAGGTCGTTCATGTTGGATTGGAGGTAGATACCGAGAAATTGATATTGTTTTGTTGTTGTGTGAATGAAATTGGGGGGTATGTTTATCGGAAGAAAGAATGAAACAGAAAGACATGCAAAAGACACACCACAAGAAGGAAGAAGGAGAGCAAGATCGAAGCTCTTGTTCATTGCCTTTTACGAAGCTCTTGTTCATTGCCTGCCATTATCATCCATACCCAAACCTTCAAATATTGATTTCTTCAAGAAAAAACATTATTTCAACAAACCACAAGGAACGAAATATGTAATTTACTCTAATAATAGTAGCAAAATCAACAGCTAACAGCAAAGAAACATCTAATCTGTGTGACTTTTAAGGGTTTGATTTCTGGAGAAAATCATGGGGCAAACAATGGCATGTTCTTGGTCCAAATCATGCACTTACGAAATAACTTTTTAAAATAAAATATTACCCGATTGATGTCCCAGCCCCTGAAGAATTAGAATCCCTAAAACAAGAAATCGAGATTAGAAGCAAGAGATTAGAATTGTATGAGAAATCAAGATTAGAAATCGAGACCACAAGAAATCGATATTAGAAACCCTAAAACAAAACATATACCTGATTTGAATAGTATGAGAAATCGTTACCCTGTGAACCGTTGTGAGGAGCGAATTCCCTCATTCAGAAGAACTATTCAGAAGAATTACCCTGTGAATCGTCGAGAGAAATCGTCTATTTGAATTCAAATCTAGATACAGGAGAGGAACTGTTCATCAAGGGGGGAAAGGAGCATTTTGTAGCTGAGAAAGCAAACTGCACATTACCAAAATTGATGGCCAGGTTAAAAACACTTGTACACTATGTTTTATTACTTTTACTTAAGAGTTTTGACTTTAAAAGGAACCTGCAATCTTCAGCAATTTAAAGCCAAATGAGGGAGGAAAAAAAGGCTAGAAGGAAGAAAGTAAAGCTGAAATTTTCAGTTTGAGTGATATTGATGGAGGTGTATTAGGAAGAAATTAATTATATTCTTAAAAATTAATTATATTCTTAAAAATTAATTATATTTTTATTAATTATATTTATATTGAAGGGTTTGTTAGAATCCCATCCAGCAGGAGCAGGGATTCTTAGTCAAAATAGGATTCTCGTAAGATATAGAAAGATAAAAAATTTTATATTTTGTAGATTTTAATTATATATGACGAGAAGAGGATATTTTTTTTTATTTGCCTAATTTCACGAAAATAAGAATTTCATCTTTTATCTTGTTGATAGAGGCTTCTTGATCAATAATCAGGAATATAGTACATTATGCATTGTTAGTTGTAATTCATAGTTTTTGAATTTCAAGCATAAAATGATTGTACCATATGCATTATGACTTGTCTTTAAGAGTTTTGATTGAATGTATTATAAGGTAGTATAGATATAGTAAAATTGATACATATTTATTCTATTTTGTAATAGTACTAAATCAATAAATATTCAGAAATAAACTTAATTTGAAAATATTGACGAACAAATAATAGTGGTGTAATTTATAAAAAAAAAATGAAACACGCTTTTTTAAATATTTTAGTTGGTCTATTATTATGAGTTTTTAATATGCTAAAAATGAAACAATAAAAATAAAGCGTATGGATAGAAAACAAATTAATTTGTAGATATTCATAATATTTAATAGTACGGTTAAATTAAAAAATATTCAATATTGGACTCGTTTTGAAGGTATTGACGAGACGATTATAATGGTATAACTTGGAAAAAAACCATATATTTTCATTGCATTTTTGTTCACGTACAATTATTTGTAAGGGTGCTTGATAACTCTCATTTTGAGTGTTATTTACACATTGTTTGTGTGTGTTTTTCTTTAGTTTTAGTGTGTGTTTTCCCTTTACGTGTTCATGTTTCTCTTTTTTATTTATTTATTTTCATTTGGAGATGTTGAGGATAAAAGTTTGTGTTTTGATGGTTGAAAGCATCATTTTTGGGCTAAATGTTGGACTGCAGAAAGTGGCCACTTTGTCGCCACGTTGGTGAACGATGTAAATCCGAGGACAACTGAAAAATATCATATTTTGCATGTATTTTTATGTCCATTTCAGCTTCATAATGACATTCTTAAAGGCTAAGCTTTAGAAACCAAGGGGATGAAGAGAAGACAAAAGATAAAAGCAAAATCTTGGTGGAAAGATATCAATGCCAAAAATGTCTATCTAAAAGCCTAAATGAGATAAAGCAAACTATGAGCTTTCATGAGAAAATAGATGAAAAAGGCAAGGAGCCTTTGGGTCAAAGAAGGCTTGAACTCATTGAAAGGTTTTGTGGGTAAAATCCTCCACCACCCTTTTCATCTTACCCATTGAAAGGTTTTTCTTTCACCATAATGGATAGTTTTTGTTGGGATGCCCCGTATTATAATACTTTCGATTATTCATGGGAACAACATCCTAACTTTTTGGCAAATATTCAAGATGATGGCACCTACACCTCATTTTCACCTCCCTATCATTCCTGAGTGTTATTTATCACTCTCTCTCACTTCCTATATAAAGAGGCCTTGGGTTCTTCACAAAAGAGACATCCATCCATCCCATATTCGTCCATCAATCTACCAACAACAATTCCATCATCCACTCCATCACTCTCTCTTCATTCTAAGTTCTTCTCTCCAAAAAGAGAGAACTTAGTTTTGAATATTAGTTTAGTTTAAATTATTGTCTTTAATTTCCTGTTCTTTACTTTTATGTATTAAACTTCCTAGTCTTTTAATTTATTGCAAGTTTAACTTTAAGTATTTTAATTTCTTGCTCTTTAATTTTAGTACTTTAATTTCTTTGTCTTTAATTTTAGCATTTTAAATTCCGTAGTTTACTTTCTTACTTTGCTCTTACTTTATTTATATTCATGCAATTAATTAACTTTTATTTCTCTTATATTATTATGTCTTCTATTATTAGTATGAGCTAAGCACCTCTTGGGTGTGGGTGTGAGCGAACTTGAGACTAGTAGGCAACACTTGGGTGTGGCCATTATCACTAACTCTTAAGCTTGGTCACTTGAGTCGGGACTTAAACTCAATGCAGATAAGCCGATCACTTTGATGTGTTAATATTAAATCTTGACCTCGAGAGGGGCGGATTCGAAATACGGCTTAAGTGATGCACAAAGATTTGAGAGAGTCTTTGATAACCACGTAGAGATACGGGTTTTGTATGATTTACTAAGGTTCAAACGTCGGAGGAGATTTATATCACAAAGAGATTTGGGTATAAATCTCCGTACCGGTAGAACTTGATTTTTATCAACTTAGTTAAATCGGCAAAATTAAGAGTTGGTAATGATGGACACTTTACGAGCATTTTGTAGGACCGGTCTTTAAAAATCCACTTTCGAGAGATCGGGCTTTTTATAGACTTTTCGTACTACAAAGCGTCCGACCATTTTGTTACTACATTTGTTTCAAGGAATACTTACACCCATACCCATTCTTTATTTATAAAAAGTTTATTTCGCATTTTTAGAATTAATTCACCAACCAAACAAATATTTTTCCCAACTCGAAACTTGTGCAAGAAGTTCATGAAAGTCAACAATTCTCAGTAAGTCCAGTCCCTCTGGGTAGGATACTCGGTACTTGTACCATTTTATTACTTGTAGCGATCCCAGTGTTGATATATACTTGTGTCCACGCTGGGAAACTCAGTGTCCACGCTTTGAGTGCACGTTATTTTGCTACCAACAAGGTTACTACAAATGTCTTAGATAAAGCCTACACCCATCCCCTTTTCTTTAAAGTATTCGTTAATTGTTAAAAGCATCAATCTCGCTCAAAGATATTTTCTTTTTCTCTAATTGAAACCATTGATTCTCGACCTACTACTCGAAACTTTGAAGTCTGATCCCTGTGGATACGATCTCGGTATTTTTACCACTTTATTACTTATAGCGATCATAGTGTCCGGTGTGCACTTGCATCGCCACTGTGGCAACATAGTGGCCACTTTGTGGACCTATACGATTTTCCGCTATCAAGTTTTTGGCGCCGTTGCCGGGGATTGGCGTATTTCCAGAGTTTCTTGAGTTATAAGTTGAGTTTTTCATTGGTTTTTCTTTCACCATAATGGATAGTTTTAGTTGGGATGCCCCGTATTATAATACTTTCGATTATTCATGGGAACAACATCCTAACTTTTTGGCAAATATTCAAGATGATGGCACCTACACCTCATTTTCACCTCCCTATCAAGATTTGATTACTCGTGTGATTTTCAAGGGAGTGATCCTCACTATGGATTCACGTCCTTTGTTCCTAACTACACACCCGATAATTATTTTGAACAACCCGAACCATCTCACTCTTTTGAAACTTTTTCCCCAAGCTTAATGGAAGATTTTACAACATTTTTGGGAAATTTCACGTCCTCTTTTGAAGCCTTGAATACTAAGATAGGACAACTAGTCAACGAGTTGAAAAATCAAAGTCAAGGTCTCTTACCAAGTGATAATGAAAAATTAAAATGTGTTGGTAAGGATGAAAGTGATGTAAAGAAAGAGTTGGAGATTTTTGAGGCACATTTCGAGCACATGAGCAAGCCTTCTTTACTTTCCAATAGTGAAGAGGTGCTTCAAGATGCTAAAATTCCTAATTTAATTATTTTTGTTCATGTTGTGCAGCCTTCTTTTTGTGACAACAATGATCCTACGGTGGTTGCAAAACAAATCGTTGGGAGGATTTATATGATCAAAAGTTCGGAAATTTTGCGTAGATCATGTTATTTGGGTGGTGGAGTTGTTACACGAAGCTTTGGTATGGTGGCTATTATCTTGAAACCACACCACTTCTTGAAGATGCACTCGTGGGGTAGTGAACCTCATCCTACATAACCTTGATGCAAATTTTTATCTTACTCTCATCTCCAAATTTGTGTCTTTTATTTTACATTTTTGTGTGTGTGATTTGAGTCCGTTCTTTTTTTTACTAGTATCAAATTTTTTGGGGATTTAAAAAAAAAACAAAAACAAAACAAAAGTCTCATGCATCTTATATCCTTAGATTTGAAGTTTCATAGTTTGAATAATTTATCCACTATTAACAGATTTCTAGAACTAAGCAACCAATTCCCCGGTATCCATATTCATTACACTTTGAAATTTTAGAAATGACACGGGCCATTTTTCTTAAACACTTGGCCGATACACTTTTCCTTTGTTGCCTTACACAAGCCGTTGAGTCTTACTAGTTATTACTCCCTCAATAGTGCAGATATTTAGTATTTTAAGTTTGGGGGAGTAAACTAAAGTGTTGAAAAAAAGGGTTAAATCTTTCGAAAAATTGGAAGGATAAAGAAAATAAATAATGCAAATAGCCGAGTTTGACACGTTGAGGTGAAAAAGTTGGGCAAAACACATCAAATACATACGAGACCTTTTTTTGTGTAACCAAAAAAAAAAGACAAGTTTAGGGAAAGATGAAAAATGTAAGGAAAAAGTGAAAAACCTTAAACACTAACCCTTCAAAGTCTCGTGGATCTAATTTTGCAAAGTTAATAATCATAAGATGGGTGAATTATAGCTTAGGCTATGGAAATCAAATTGCAATAAAAAGAATATAGTGGAACATTAGGAAAAACTATGGATATTTTTAATCAAAAGGATTTGGGATGCAAATAAATATATAAAAAAGACAAAAAAAAATGAGAAAAAAAAGAAAGAAAAATAGAAGATCCCTTTTGTGATACTTAGTCTTCTTGTGTTTTTGTATCTTCATTTGTTTTTAATTATGTTCTTTTAGTTACTTGGGGACAAGTAACAAGTTAAGTTTGGGGGTGTGATAGCTCTCATTTTGAGTGTTATTTACACATTGTTTGTGTGTGTTTTTCTTTAGTTTTAGTGTGTGTTTTCCCTTTACGTGTTCATGTTTCTCTTTTTTATTTATTTATTTTCATTTGGAGGTGTTGAGGATAAAAACTTGTGTTTTGATGGTTGAAAACATCATTTTTGGGCTAAATGTTGGACTGCAGAAAGTGGCCACTTTGTCGCCACGTTGGTGAACGATGTAAATCCGAGGACAACTGAAAAATATCATATTTTGCATGTATTTTTATGTCCATTTCAGCTGCATAATGACATTCTTAAAGGCTAAGCTTTAGAAACCAAGGGGATGATGAGAAGACAAAAGATAAAAGCAAAATCTTGGTGGAAAGATATCAATGCCAAAAATGTCTATCTAAAAGCCTAAATGAGATAAAGAAAAAAATATGAGATTTCATGAAAAAATAGATGAAAAAGGCAAGGAGCCTTTGGGTCAAAGAAGGCTTGAACTCATTGAAAGGTTTTGTGGGTAAAATCCTCCACCACCCTTTTCATCTTACACTATAAATTGAAGTCATGGATGTCATTTGAAGGAGAGCTCCAACATGTAGCATAATTCAGCTATTGTTCTTTTTTTTAGATAGTTGTAGTTGTAATTGTAGTTGTAATTTATTTTCTAGTATTTAATTTCCTTGTAACAAGCTGTCGCCAAAGTGGCCACTTTGTCACCACGTTGGCAGCAGCTTTTAAGTTTCATTTATGCAATTTAAGTTTATGTTCTCTCCTTCCTTCGTGTCTTTTACTTGTATTATGAGCTAAGCACCCCTTTAGGTGTGGGTGTGGGTGCCAAATCTAAGACTAGTAGGCAACACTTGGGTGTTGCCATCGTTGCTAGCTTTTAGACTTGGTCACTCGGGTCGGGACTTCAACTCAACGCGGACAAGTTGATCACTTGTTAGTGTTAATATTAGATCTTAGACCTCGAGAGGGGCGGATCCGAAATACGGCTTGAGTGATGCAAAGAAGATTTGAGAAAGTCTTTTATAACCACATAGAGATACGGGTTTTTTCATGACTTTAACTAAGGTTCAAAATGTCGGTCGATATAGGTGTCACAAAGAGATTTGGTCTTCTATATCCATACTGGTGGAACTGAAATCCTTAGAAGTTTACTTAGTTAAGTCGGCAAGTCTTGAGTTAGCGAAAATGGTGACTTTGTGGGTGCAACGTGGCCACGTACCGAGGAAGCTCACTTTCGAGAGAAAGGGGTTTTTAAAGATATTGTGTGTCATTTTGTTTCTGACCACGAGGTTACTACAAATGTCTTAGATAAAGCCTACACCCATCTCCTTTTCTTTAAAGTATTCGTTAATTGTTAAAAGCATCAATCTCGCTCAAAGATATTTTCTTTTTCTCTAATTGAAACCATTGATTCTCGACCTACTACTCGAAACTTTGAAGTCTGATCCTGTGGATACGATCTCGGTATTTTTACCACTTTATTACTTATAGTGATCATAGTGTCCGGTGTGCACTTGCACCGCCACTGTGGCAACATAGTGACCACTTTGTGGACCTAAACGATTTTCCGCTATCAGTGCTCAAAAACCCGACCCACCCGATCAAATAAATTAAGTAGTTTTTTTGGCTTTTATAGACGTGTGCATATGCTCATGTGCATGTTACAAGTTACTTGTATGCACAAGTGATTAAGGACTACTAGTTTGTTCTTCAGTTTTCCATTTTTTTGAGATTTTCCCCTGAACCTGACCCTATATATATATATATATATATATATATATATATATATATATATATATATATATATATATATATATATATATATATATATGTGTGTGTGTGTGTGTGCGAAGGATTATGTGAGAAGTTGAGTTAATGGTGAAAAGCGTGATAGGTGGATCTGAACCGTTGATCTCTTTTAATCCCAAGTCTTCCCATTAATTGCGGCTTATAAGGAATTGATCTGGTGCATCTTATCTCATCCTAATGTGCGTCTATTTATCATCCAACAGTTGATAACCACTTCTCACATTTCTCACCGTTAACTCAACTTCTCACCATAACACAACCTTATATATATAGAATGTTGGACTCCGATCAGGGTCGTCCTTGGATGAGGGTGGGTCGGGCGTACGCCCTGGGCCCAACGAGAAATAGGGGCCCAATTTTTTTAACTATATAATAGTATTAAAAATTAGTTAACAAAAGAGACAATTTTTTTAGTATCTGATAGGACTCAAAGAATTTCGTATTATATAAGGGTCCAAAAATGTATTAACTAATTATCAGGGTCGTTCCAATCTTTTTGGAGGCCCTGTTACACTTGTGTGGCATGTGTCAAAATAAGTGTCCACAAATGAATGTATGTAACCAGATGAAGGGAGTCAAATTAATGAAGAGGTGAACCAGTGAGATCGAGAACAATCGAAAGAACGTATGTAGCCGAATAGAGGCGAGTTAATAGAAGGAGAACCAAAGGAGACCGAGAACAACGAGAAGAGGAAGACAAAAAAGAATTACCGAACGTGGAACGTCAACTCGTTTGTCTATCTGTGAAAGATTTTGCTTCATTATAGTTTGGGGAGTCTAATCAATAATCGTTTGTGTCTGTGTGAACCGTTGAAACAGAAAACCAAGATGCAATTGAAGAGTGGTTAAATTTGGTTCCCGTTTTAATCTCCATTGTATTTTACAACTATAAACTGAGTTAAATCTATCTATAAATTGGGCCCCAAAAAATTTGGGGGCCCTGTTCCAAAACGCCTTTTTAACATGCCAATGCACGGCCTTGCTAATTACACTCGAAATGAAAAAAATATGTGAAAAGTTAATTGGTCGTTCATTTTACAGTATTGATTATAGTTTTTTTAAGGTTTTTTTTTAATAATTTAGTATCAAAGTCTAAAATTACTTACCTAGAAAGCCTTAATATATTATCCATCATTCATCTCCCACTGACTTTTTTGATTACTTAATCCATATGAATTATATATTTCCTTTAGAATATAGTAAATTTCTTCATATTAACCAGGAGAACTATTTTGTGTAAAAAATTACCAATTATATGAAATGATCCAACTTATATCTATACACTGTTTTTTCAAACATTATTGACTATTTATTACCTAATAATTTAATATTAAGTGCATTAATCTTAAGTATTCTTATATCTCAAAAACAATAATAATATCTCAAACTAAAACAACATGAGGTTTTGATTCTAAGACTGATGATTCAAAAAAGAATTATTTTAACTCTAAAAGTTTAAAATGGTAATAGAAAAACATTAATATGAGGTGAGATGGGAACACAACAGATTTATATTGATTTACATAGAGTTGTACTCCGAATAATCACAACCCCAATAATGTCAATTTATATATTAAATATATATCATAAGGATGTTTTTGACGTTGGAACAGATTAATGATGCTATGGAAAAATGATATGATAGATAATATTAATTTATAAATAATTATTAATTGATTTTGTGTCTAGGAATTCTCGGAAAAATGGTTTACATAAATTATTCGTATTTCTTGAATTCAATGTTATTCTTATGATACAAAGCGATATATTAAATAATTTTTTTTCGTACTTATCGAGACCATGTTTTACATCTCGCCCAGGGCCCAAAAATTGTCAGGATCGGGCCTGACTCCGATGATAATGAAAATTATGGTAAGAACGGTAATAAGGAATCTCCATCCTTGGATACCCATTAAGATGAGATGCACCAAATCAGTCTCTGTATCAAGTATGATTCATGGATGAATTTAAGATTAAAAGTGATCAATAGTCCAAATCTTTTTTTACCTTCTCACCTTAACTATTCTTCTCACACGACTCATCTGTAATTGTTGTTGAATTATTGTTTAAAGTCAATAATTTGTGGGATCCTGAATTGTACTTCACAATCGATCCTCCATATGGACCTGATTTTTGTAATGGCCACAATAATTTTGCCAAATCAAATAAATCTATTATATAATTTATCATATATTTAAAAAAATTATATTAAATGTTAATTAAATATCTAAGAGATGCTTTGATGAAAAATAAAATAAATATTTGCAAACGGAGCAAAAAAAGCAAAAATATTGTATAATTTCATATAACAAAAAAATTATCTTTTTTTTATAGTTAACATATAGGTAGTAAATTAAACATATTTAATAACAGATAAAAAAATATATATTAAATTTATAGAAATGATCACAACTGTTCGCGATAAGTCGACATGCTACCTTTTTTTTCCTTTTAAAATTTATAAATACTTAATATATTAAATGTAATTACCACGATTAATTGGACAAACAAAAACTGATTACTGGCAATCCCAATCGGTTCTACACGGAGCCCTCTGGAGACTGGACACCACATGACCACATGCGAATAAGTATTCTGTGAACTGAATCAACAGTTAAAGTAACCAAAGGGATTCAAGATTGCCTCGTGTGAGATTCGAAATATGTTATGTATTTAAGCAATGTAAATTATCATAATTATTATTAAAATAATAACTTATTTTTTAATAAAAAATTAACCCTTTTTGATTTTATTTATTTGATTATGTATCAATAAATATATTTTGACATAAATGAGTTAAAATTGTCGACAAGCATATTTTAAGTTACATGAAAAAACAAGAATAAATGATAGAATCATTCTGACAATTTTGAATTATTTGAAATAATTTATCACAAAAATACATTTTATTTTTCTTACATGAAAATGGCTGCTCATCATATCATCATAAAACCAAGAAATTTTGTAGGACCCAGAATGACACAACTGTCCTTCTCAAGGGATCTTATTGCAAATAAAAATAAAATTAAGAGGACAATATTGCCCTCTTCTTTCATGCTTCATTTTCCTCCGTACCTTTATCACATCATGTCCTTTTTTGACCATTTCTAGATTCCCATACACAAACCGGTTTCCTTTGGGTTAAATCTTTGTTTTAATTTTTAATTTTAATCATTAAAACATGGTTTTAATTGGACAATGCTAATGACACCCTTATTAATGTCAAAATCAAGTCAATTCATGCATTAACACCCTTTAATTTTACTAAAAATATATCGTTTTGCAACAGTCGAGGTTTGGGTGGGCCCATCCCCGGTTTATCCTCGATTCACCAAAAAATGATCAAAATTGATTGAAAAACATAATATATATTACATATTCAAAAAAATATATTTTTTAATTAATATTGTAGGGTTTTAATGCAATTTGTAACCGTTATACGCAGCGGAAATTAAAATAATTTTGGTTACAACGTAGAAAACTTTTCTGAACAATTAAAACCCAAACGGATCCAATGATATATTTAATTAAAACTTAAAACCACACCATAGGGTGTTTAGAGATGTATCTTTCAGATCTGTTGTGGTTGAACTAGTTGAGCACTTAGAAACCAATCTAGGTTTCCTCTAGCGGTATCCACACACGAACACGCGAAATTCCACCGGGTGCTAGCCCAATAACCCTAGATCTATATGTGTTTTACAGAAAAGAAAAGGGTTTCTTTTTTGTATTTTTCCGAAAGGCTTTTCTAACTCAATTGTCTTTCAAATGGTTTAGCCTAGCCCCTTATTTATATCAGAAGAATTATAGTTAGACTATAATTCAACTAATAATTAAATAAGGTTTAATTATTATCTGTAATATTCAAATCAAATTCAAAAATATATATATATATATATATATATATATATAATTATCCTTTTAAACTTTAAAATATAATTATATAATTACAGATAATTCCCCGTAATTAACATAATTACGTTTTCACCCTGTAATTATCATAATTACAGTTTAACACATATTTTCATTAAATCCGGGTTTCTACAAATGGAAACAAACACATTCTTTGTGTGCGACCCTATAGGTTTACATACTTCTCAGCAGTATCTCTGTGTGTCACGTGTCGTGGGCATATAATAACTTACATTCTCCCACTTGCACACGATACACAGTAACACAGACGATGGTAAGCGTCTAGCAACACGTCACCGCCCCCAAGGCTATGTAAATGTGCTTTTACCTTCGAGCAATTTGATTGATATAATCAATCATATAGTAGAATCATTCATTATCCTTTTGCTTCACGATATTTTATTTTGAACTTAAGGCATAGATCTATCTCATCATTTATAGTTCAAAGATTGTGTTTCTCGATCCCAACATATTTGATTATAAAAGTGTCATTAGTCCAACTAATCCACTTGTTCATGCATGTAAATCATAATATATAATCGAGGGGCCCAGAAATATCTCTCTCATCTTGAGAGGAGCAAATCCCATATTGCATGTACACGACTAACTACACAATTCATGTTATACCTAATATAACCCTTATGATTACCCGGTTAAGGGTAACGTTAGACTATATCAAAGCATAACACTCCTTGTGCATTAGATCCCAATGCACATCTCAGGTCTGAGGATAAATAGTGTTGTACTATTTCAAGACTCACCTTATGACGCCGATCTATGAGGTGATCTTGACCGTGGGTCTTGTCCAACGCCTTGTACTCCGACAAACGCATGTGACTCTGGTTGCACCTAGTGCACTTCCAACTTGGACTATGACCAGACTTCACAATAATCTTGATTTATTACTCGTCCCCTAGTAATAAGTGATCAAGGACAGTTCTAAATAATATGATCATCATATTTATTTAAGGATACTTAAACATGCTAAAACGAACACAGAGATGTTTTAATTAAATACTCATATCCAATATGCCATAAATTGTAAAACATAACTGTTTTAATGTTCACAAAGTAAAATTTTACTAAAATTTTACAAATCAGACTAAATTATTACAAAACCTCAGGCCTATTGAGCTAATGTGAGCATCATGCTTGCTTTGACTCAAAGGCTTGGTTAGAGGATCTGCTGGATTGTCTTCTGATCGAACTTTACATATCTTTATGTCACCTCTTTCAATAATCTCTCGAATTAGGTGATATCTTCTCATGATATGTTTGGAGCGCTGATGTGACCTTGGTTCCTTTACCTGAGCAATGGCACCCTCATTGTCGCAATAGATTTCGAGAGGGTCACATATGCTAGGGACTACTCCCAGATCTGTGATGAATTTCTTCATCCAAACAGCTTCCTTTGCGGCGTTCGACGCTGCAATGTACTCCGATTTTGTAGTTGAATCTGCTATCGTGCTTTGTTTGTAGCTCTTCCAGCTCACAGCACCCCCGTTTAACACAAACACATATCCCGACTGTGATTTATAATCATCTCGGTCGGTTTGGAAACTAGCATCTGTGTATCCTTGAATACACAGATCTCTTTCTTGACCGTCGTACAGTAAGAACATTTCTTTAGTTCTTCTCAGATACTTTAGAATATTCTTTACCGCTACCCAGTGAGCATCACTTGGGTTTGACTGTTACCTGCTCGTCATGCTTAGGGCATACGAGACATCTGGTCTAGTACATAACATGGCATACATAATTGAACCGATGGCCGAAGCATAGGGAACACCCTTCATGCGGTTTATGTCATCTTTAGATATAGGACTCTGAGTTTTGCTCAGATGTACACCATGTACCATTGGCAAGTTTCCTCTCTTAGAACCCTCCATCTTGAAGCGTCTTAAGATCTTGTCAATATATGTACTTTGGCTTAATCCAATTAAGCGTTTCGATCTATCACGATAGATCTTTATACCAAGGATATAAGCTGCTTCTCCTAGATCCTTCATCACGAAACATTTCCCTAACCAGGTTTTTACACCTTTAAGGGTAGGGATGTCATTTCCGATGATCAATATATCATCGACATATAGGATCAGGAATACTATTATGCTCCCACTGACTTTCTTGTATACACAAGGTTCATCTTCGTTCTTTAAGAAACCAAATTCTTTAATCTTTTCATCAAAACGAAGATTCCAACTACGAGATGCTTGCTTCAGTCCATAAATGGACTTTTGCAATTTACATACCTTTTCAAGAAAATTTGGATGTTTAAAACCTTCTGGCTGTACCATGTACACGTCCTCGCTTAAAGTTTCATTAAGGAACGCGGTTTTAACATCCATTTGCCATATTTCATAATCATGAAATGCAGCTATGGCAAGAAGTATCCTGATGGATTTAATCATGGCTACTGGAGAAAAAGTTTCATCATAATCTACTCCATGAGTCTGAGTGAAACCTTTAGCTACCAACCTAGCTTTATAAGTATGTACAATCCCATCCATGTCAGTTTTCTTTTTGAATACCCACTTGCACCCTACGACTTTGCAGCCGGTAGGTGCATCTACCAAGTTCCAAACTTGGTTGTCTAACATGGATTATATTTCATCCTTCATGGCATCTTGCCATTTATCAGATTCTAAACCTGATACGGCTTCCTGGTAGGTTACGGGTTCATCATGAACCGTATCGTCATTGCCAATGAGATAACCATATCTCTCAGGCTCTTGACGACTCCTACTCGATCTTCGGATTGTTTGTATCTCGTTATTACCTTCAACAACTTGTTGAGGCTCAACATCATGTTGATTGTCAGTATCAACCATTGTTTCATCTTGTGGTTCTTGAATTTCTTCAAGATCTACTGTATCCCCCGTTATGGTTCTCGATAGAAAATCATTTTCTAGGAACTCACCGCGGCGCGCAACAAAAACTTTGTTCTCGCTGGGTTTGTAGAATTAATATCCAACTGTCTCTTTTGGATATCCTACAAAGATGCATTTCTCAGACCTTGAATCAAACTTCCCAGAAGCTTCCCGCTTAACATAAGCTTCACAACCCTATATTCTCATATATGACAGTTTTGGGATCTTCCCAGTCCATAGTTCGAAAGGAGTTTTATCGGTCTTTTTGGTTGGCGCACTATTTAGTATTCGGGCAGCTGTTTCTAGGGCGTAACCCCAGAAACTTTTAGGCAGATTGGTACGACTCATCATAGAGCGAACCATGTCCAACAAGGTTCTATTCCTTCTTTCGGACACACCGTTATGTTGCGGTGTTCCGGGAGGAGTTAATTGGGATACTATCCCGTTGTCTCTTAGATGGTCAATAAACTCTTGGCTTAGATATTCCCGACCCCGGTCCGATCGAAGTGTCTTTATCTTTTTGCCAAGTTGATTCTCTACTTCATTCTGAAACTCTTTAAAAAACTCAAAGCTTTCAGATTTGTTTTTCATTAGGTAAACATACCCGTATCTACTGAAGTCATCAGTAAAAGTAATGAAGTAGCGATGACCATTTCTTGTGGTTGAACTAAAGGGTCCACACACATCAGTATGTATAATCCCTAATAGTTTTGTTGCCCTTTCGGGTTTGCCTTTAAAAGGCGATTTTGTCATCTTGCCCATTAAACAAGATTCAC
Organism: Arctium minus; assembly: GCA_954870635.1. Classification (NCBI taxonomy): domain Eukaryota; kingdom Viridiplantae; phylum Streptophyta; class Magnoliopsida; order Asterales; family Asteraceae; genus Arctium; species Arctium minus. The sequence continues at coordinate 64,546,049 of OX941096.1, forward strand.
ATACATCATATGAATCATCACATGATTCCAACACTCCGTCCGCCTAGAGTTTGGCTATGCGTTTCTTGTTTATGTGTCCAAGACGACAATGCCACAAATAGGTCTGGTTTAAGCCTCGCTTAATTCGTTTATTGTTTACATTATACATTGATTCATAATTACAGCCCTTTTGCATATCAATTTCATAAATATCATTGTGTGGTTTGGCCACAAAATACAAAACATTGTTAAGATAAGCTGAAATTGAATCATTACTGAAAGTAAACATAAATCCAGTTTGTTGCAACCGAGAAAAAGAAACGATATTCCTAGTAATGCTAGGTACATATAAACACTTGCTAAGTGCTAAAATAAGACCATTTGGTAGCTTCATGTCATAAGTCCCCTGAGCAATAGCAGCTACCTTAGCTCCATTCCCCATTCGAAGCTCCATCTGGCCTGGTTTCATTTTCTCTTCACTTCTTAGTCCCTGAAAAGTAGTTCAAATGTGAGTACCACACCCAGTATCCAATACCCAGGAATCAGAGTAAGAAGTGAATAAATCAATGGTAAACATACCTGAAGGTCCGGCTCCACTAGCCTTCTGCTTCTTCATTTCTGCCAATAGGGCAGGGCAGTTTCTCTTCCAATGTCCCTTCTGGTTGCAGTTGAAGCAAACAGCTTCCTCATGAATCTTTCCCTTGCCCTTTTCTTTGTTGGAACTTCCAACTTTTCTTTTACCCTTGGTAACCACCCTTTTCTTCTTGTTCCCACCTTTAGGTTTGATCATCAACACCTGTTTTGGTTTGGATAAATCCAACTTGGATTTAATATTTCTCTCAGCGGTTTTAAGCATGCCGTGAAGCTCCGTGAGAGTTTTCTCCAAACCATTCATATTGTAGTTCAAGACGAACTGGTCATATGATTTGGATAAAGAATTGAGAACCATGTTGGTTGCCAATTCTTGACCCAGTGGGTAGCCAAGACGGGTCAATCGGTCAATATACCCTTTCATTCTTAAAACGTGGGTACTGATGATGAACCTTCAGTCATCATACAGGCATGCAATGCCCTGACTGTATCAAACCTTTCTTGCCTTGCTTGTAACTGAAACATGGATTTTAAAGAGGATATCATATCCCAAGCAGTCATGTCTTTATGTTCCCTCAGTACCTCGGGAGTCATGGATGCTAGCATCAGACATCTAACATCTAGTGAGTCATTGAGATGCTTATCATAAGCAGCCCTGACCTCAGCTGAAGCATTTCTGGCAGGAGGGTTTGGAGGGGGGGTTTCGAGGACGTACAACTTCTTTTCGTGCTTAAGGACAACCCTCAAGAAACGAAACCAGTCCACGAAGTTCGTACCGTTCAGTTTGTCCTTATCAAGGATTGATCGTAATGTAAATTGGGATAAGCCGTTTGTGCAGACAATTTGGTTAGGGGCGTTAGCAGCCATCTACAAAATAAGTTCAATTTTAGTAATTCTTTTAAAATCTCAAATTAATTAATATTACCTTTCAAAAGAAAATTAATTTGAGCTAAGATCCATATATCACCTATTTCCGTAAATGGCCAAGCAACTGTTTACGGAACTAGGTTATTTAGGTAGGAATCATCCAGTTATGTTCAACATAACTCTTAGATATCGTGGGATTTCTATTAATATATCATATGTTAAAGAGCATGTTTAATCCCACTACAACGCCTTGAAAGTACTCATAGATGGCTAAGCACTGTCTATGATATTTTCAAGTAAACTAACCATACCAAGATATCATGATCCCACCTAAAGTCTTAACTAAGGGTTTATTGGGGTCAATCGTCCAAAATACGACTATTTAAGTGAATGGCCAAACAACTGCCCACTTAAATCTCGTTATCCTGGCGCCTTGTCTTACACTACAATTATCCGATATGATTGGCTAAGCACTGACCATACTGGACTCTTGTAAGTTCAACAAGTATCTTAAATGGATGGCGCATAGTTTACATTTGTGAAAGGTTTAAGTTTTAGATAACCCTTTTTCTTTTAAAACGTTAGAATTTATCTCTAAAATCTTGTTTTAAAAGTTTATTTTATTAAATCGGTTTTGATAAACATATCAATTTTAAAATATCATATTTTATTTACTGATTTAAAATTTGTTTTGCGTTTGATTTTTATTTTAAGCGTTTGCAATTATTATAACAATAATAAAGCAATAAATAAAATCATACATAAAATTAAACAATCACAACAATAATAATATATGGATTTGCCCCTAATGTGGTATTGTGAGCCAACACAACAACCACGGTCAATTCTAAGGACGTCTTCAAACTCCCACTGGCCTCGCCATCTTGGTGAGAACTCCAGGGACTCCGTCTCGATTTTTTTTTTGGAACGCCGTCTTCGGATAAAAATAAAAAAATACAACATGCCTATTCTATTTACAAGTCCCTATCTAGGAAATTAAATTAAAAATTACATCCCATGCAATTAATACATTTTAATTTTCCAAAACAAGATAAATCAACCACGGGTCTTTTCGGGGCAATCCATATATTACACAATATTTTAAACATAAAATAAAACAATTTGGTCTAGATAATTTAACTTAAATAAAGTGACCAAATTATGTGGAACAATATTTTCATATGGCAAAATTAAAATTGACCTAATTGAGTTGTATGTTCACAAAACATGATGCAAAACTTCACCGGGCCGGAAGAATATAACATATACTCGTGATCCAAACCAAAGACTACTTATAGATTATTTGGTTAGGCCCACGGGCCAACCAACTAGGGAACGAGCCCATTCCGGTAACCCAAAAAAAATATGCAACCAGTCTACCGAGACATGGTGACTGGTTAATAGATCAAGATCATGGACTGATGTGTATACGTTAATTAGCAGTGGCTATCAGACATAAAACAACCGAGCACCACCGCCCTTGAAGGGTGGCGGCCTGGAGGACCAACGGCCAGAAGAGACAGCGGCAACAGTCGCATGAACCACGGTGGCTCATTGGTTTGTTCTCCGGCGACGATGTCGACCAAACAATTGCAAAAGATTACAATCAGACCTGCCGCTAGGCGCAGTGGCAAGCGACGGCGGCAGCAGCAACCGGCGATAAAGATAGAACCGCCGCTTGGCTCAAAAGCCAGCGGCGGTGGCCATACAGCAGCGACAACCATCGACTTACACAGCGGCGTGCAACAGCGGCGTCAACAGGACCACATCGTCGTCCAGTCAAGAGTACATCGCCGATGATGGCCGAAGGAAAAACGATGAGTTTAACAGCCCTCTTTTGATTTCTCGATCGATATAGAAAAATATGTATATATACTAGAGATAGACGAAATGGAAAGGAAGATGGCGGTGGTAACAATCGCAGGTCACCGCCGGCAGCCGACGACCGAAAATCGTCTTACAGAGGGTGAAGGCCGCTTAGCGGCTTTGAGATTCGATGGAGAACGACGGCCGATGATGAAGAAAATAAATTTAGGTTTTGATGGTTTGCGGCTGTGTTCACGTTTGATGGAGGAGAAAGTGAAATTTGGGTTTTACAACCCTTTTGAAAAACTCACGTGACCACTAAATCCCTTTCCCCCTTTTTTTTCTTTTTTTTTTTTTAATTTTTGCCATTATAATAATTGTTCCCCTTTTAATTAAATAACATCAAAGTGGCTCTGATACCACTATAGGGTTTTAATGCAGTTTGTAACCGTTATACGCAGCGGAAATTAAAATAATTTTGGTTACAACGTAGAAAACTTTTCTGAACAATTAAAACCCAAACGGATCCAATGATGTATTTAATTAAAACTTAAAACCACACCATAGGGTGTTTAGAGATGTACCTTTCAGGTCTGTTGTGGTTGAACTAGTTGAGCACTTAGAAACCAATCTAGGTTTCCTCTAGCGGTATCCACACACGAACACGCGAAATTCCACCGGGTGCTAGCCCAATAACCCTAGATCTATATGTGTTTTACAGAAAAGAAAAGGGTTTCTTTTCTGTATTTTTCCGAAAGGCTTTTCTAACTCAATTGTCTTTCAAATGGTTTAGCCTAGCCTATTATTTATATCAGAAGAATTATAGTTAGACTATAATTCAACTAATAATTAAATAAGGTTTAATTATTATCTGTAATATTCAAATCAAATTCAAATATATATATATATATATATATATATATATATATAATTATCCTTTTAAACTTTAAAATATAATTATATAAGTATATATAATTATCCTTTTAAACTTTAAAATATAATTATATAATTACAGATAATTCCCCGTAATTAACATAATTACGTTTTCACCCTGTAATTATCATAATTACAGTTTAATACATATTTTCATTAAATCCGGGTTTCTACAAATGGAAACAAACGCATTCTTTGTGTGTGACCCTATAGGTTTACATACTTCTCAGCAGTATCTCTGTGTGTCACATGTCGTGGGCATATAATAACTTACAAATATATATACATACGAGGATAGGACGAGTTGGGAACACATTACCCAGTCCTGAAACCTGTTTTTACGGGGAATCCCCGACCCTGAATTGGTCGGATGAACCGGGTTCCCCAATAGGGTTGGGCAAAACACCATGCCTACCTAAAGCAACATTGTGGGACAGATTATTACGAACTCATCCACTTAGGGGTGTTTGGTTCGCAAAATGCAATTTGATGGAATTGGAATCCATCGAAGGAATTTGACTTTGAAGGATTGGAATGGAATTTGACTACGCGTTTGGTTGGTAGAAATTCAATTCCTTCACTTAAGCCAAGGAATGATGAATTCCTTAAACTGTGGAATCCAATGGAATTGGAAGGATTCCATCGCTTTCATTTCGTGAACCAAATATAGGCTTGGAATTTGGTCAATGAAATTAGTTATTCAAATTCCTTCCAATTCCATGAACCAAACAACCCCTTAAATTCATGACATCCACGTCAGACGTTCCCATAATCATACTTTTAATCGTGAATGTGATATTTTCCTCGAATGTTACACCCCCCCCCCCCCCCCAACCCCAAGGGACTCATTACACTTGATGAGGTTTAGCTCACCATCTCGGTGGTACAAGTATCGACTCTGATACAATTTATAATACCCTAAACCCAAAACAACAGGTTGACCCAATAACCTTGAAATCACATTATAAACATGGTGGAACCGTGGAAGTTATCTGTAGTTCACACCTTTTAGTTTATAATTAAGCTCACAAATTCAATCTTTTTTTTTTGTAACCGTGGGTTTCCGGGCCAACTTACGTGCACCGACTAATCCCCGGGCGACCACGAATGACCTGGAGTTATCGTAGGTGAACCTCCATGGCCACGAGCTTTAGCAGCGCTTGGATTTGAACCCTGGGTAGATGAGATCTTTCATTACATCCCCAAAGGCTTTACCAGTGCGCCACAACCCAAGTGGTTAATCCTTTATACATGTAAGACGTGTTGTTACAGTTACCTTTGTTTGGATCTACCGGCTCTATATTATTATTATTTTGTTGTTGTTTACTTACAATTTAATAATTGTTTAAACGTCTTAATTTTTAACCCTTTAAATATGTTTGTTTAGGGCTTACGATTTCCACATTAAATCAAACATTTATACCTTTTAACCTAAAAACTTAATAAATTTTCAATTATGAATGTTTTTATTATAGTTCAAAAAAATATTTTATTTGTATTAAAAATTGGGGTGGGCTAAATGCAACCCTGTGTATTACTAAATATACACCTGTTTCTTAATTTCCTCCTCACATAATAACATCAAGAGTATTTTTGACATTTACAATGCATGATTTGACCTGAATCTAACATAAAAGAGATAAATATAACGTTACCCTAAAAATATTTAACCAATAGTATTAAAAAAAACTCAATACAAAGTAGGGGTGCTCATCTAAACGGTCAAATCGGCCACAACGCACGGCAAGGGGCGGTTTAGAACTTCTGTAGTGCGGTTTGCATTTTTACTAAACCGCACTATGTGGTGTGTTTTGTGATTTTGAGTTATCAAACCGAGGTTGGTGCCCACCACACCGCACATTATATATGTATATATTTTTAATTTTATATATTACACACACATAGAGAGAGAGAATAAGTGCTAAATTTTTATGCAATATTTATAATCTATTTTCTCTGTGGTCTATTAATAAGTCTAAAGTTTTGGACTTTGATCCATAATATTAGTAAATTGTAACACAACAACCCATTAGGTCCTTTTAGGCTTTAAGCAACATTCACGACATGATTTCACCATTTTTTTATATTTTGTGTTGATTTGCGGCTTCGGCTTTCTGTCATGGTTTACATGGACGGACCTACATTGGTGGCTACGGTAGCACGTGCCACCATATTATTTCTCCGGTGAAAGGTAAAAAGAAATTAGGTTTGTGAAAAGGTGCAACTGTATTGTTCTGTAATGTGCTACCGTATTATTTTGGAAACTTCAAGAAAGTGCAACCGTACTTCGTAATCAACCAAAAAACTCAGAGAACAACTCTTGAAATCAACCAAAAAACTAAAAAAAACTCATAAAATCAACCAAAAAAAACGAAAAAATCCCTCGAAATCGATTAAAAAAAACTTAAAAATCTCTCGAAATCAAACAAAAAGTTTTAAAAATCATTCGAAACAGCGGAATTATGCTAAAAATCACATCAGACAATATTGAACGTCGGAAAAAGATGAAAGACACGTCGATAAAAGTCGTGTTTTTTGTAATTATTTTTTGTCTATATTATATGGTGTCACCATATAAAAAAATTCCCGGGTCCGTCTCTGATGGTTTACTTTCAAGTCTTTAATGATTTAGTTTGTAATTAATTTCTTGCTTCATAGACTATTTCCAATTATATAATACGTATTTGGGAATAGGACTTGTTGAAATTTTTTATTTTATTGGACCACGGTCAAATTGTTGTTGATTTTATAAAAAAAATTATTTTATAATTATTTGAATATAGGCATAAAGTATGTTAGGTACAAACTACAACTATACGGTTTGAGGCATATGCAGTACGGTTTAGAAAAATGTCCAAATCATATATATATAGTACGGTTTATGGTTTTTCTTAGGGTGTGTAGAAAGTCAACCGATCCAATAGGAATCATCCCATCCAGTTAGAACCGACCGATCATAATTGCATATCCAATTGTAAATGGATCGGATCGGATTGAAAATCTCAACATCCAATTTGGATCGGTCGGTTCTTGGATGACGGTCCAAAACCGACCGAACCGAACCGACCAACATCCAATTACAATCCAATTAACCATCCGATTACCATCCAGTTTTCCATCAAACTATCATCCATTTTTTTTTTTTCAATTTGCTTAAATCTAAATTTGTTTTGTGTTGGTTTTAGTCTCACTTGTGTTGGTTTTAACACAAATTAAAAGTGATTAATCAATTTGTTTCATTGTTAGAAAATTGCATTAAATTAGCACATTGGATGGATCCAATCCCATTTGATCATCCATTGGACGTCAGATGGATCCAATCCGATCCAATGGATATCCACTAAAAATATCCAATTGATATTCAATCTGATCCAATAAATATTCAATAAGAACATCCAACGGATAAAAATCGAACTGATCCAAACATCCATTGGATTGCAAAAATCCAACATCCAATGAATAATTGGATCGGTTCGGCTGAAAAAAATCCAACATCCAATAAATGATTGGATCGATTCGATTTCCCTCACATTCGTTGGATGTCAACCGATAAACACCCTTAATTTTTCTTCAAACTGTACCAAACCACACAACAAACACCCATAATACATAACTTGTGTACTACATTTGTATAAACCTTAAAGTTTGGTTTCAAATTTTCTTTGATTTCAAATTTTTTTATAGATCTTAAAATCTATCATTATTGAGGGTGTTTGTTTAAAATTATTTGAGAGAATTTTGCATCAAAATTATATTATTTTTTAAAATATGAAAAATCAAATATAAAAAAGAGTAAACTACGATTTTAGTCCCTATAGTTTGATGTTTATAACGATTTTCGTCCCTGGTCTTTCAAAACTGCTTTTTTAATCCTTGTGGTTTTATTTGCTTCTATTTTTATCCCTCCCTCCAATTTCATTAATATTAAATGTTAATTCATTTAAAAATTAAATAAACATATTACATATTTGGTCCTTGTGGTATATAAAATTTTACATTTTTATCTTAATTTACAATTTTTTACTTTTTCTTTATTTATTGTATTTCATCAAGACATTTATTTTTCTATTAATTATATCGTATATTTTCATAATTATTATTACTTTAATTATAAAAATAATCAAATAATTTCATTAAAAATACTAATAATGCATGAATTTTTTCCAAAGTTTTATATTTAGATCTCTTAAAATTAATATTTTTTTTTCTGTTGATTTATTAAAGCTTTTTTATTTATTTTAAATTACCATTGAAAAAAAGTTTAATAAATTTCGAGAAAAAAAAACTTATTTTATAACAACCGGTTGTTTATTGGTAAATTCACTTTACTCTCATTATTTCATATTTTCATTTAAACTTTATTTTTATTAATTAATCAAATTTGTTAATATTTAAAATAAACACATATACACACACACACATATATATATAGAGAGAGAATCGGGTTCAAACGAGAACGATATCTATTTAAAAGAACACGAGAACGGCAAATCACATACAAAATCATAAATGATTTAACATTAGCGGGGAAGTCGTACAAAATCACAGTATGCGGGCGACTTTTGCCGCGACTTAAGGTCGCGAAAATCACATGTAAAATCACTTATATTTTGTATGTGATTTGCCGTTGCCGTATTTATTTTAAATAAGCATCGTTCTCGCTTAATCCTCCCCCTCCCTCTCCCTCTCCCTCTCCCTCTCCCTCTCTCTCTCTCTCTATATATATATATATATAAATATATATATATATATATCAAGGTTTTAAATAATACTTGTGTTTGACGTCACGTTAATTTTGAGACACATCATGACCCATTGCATGATTTTTATAACAACATATTGAAATCTTCTTATCCTTTTATTTTCTTATTTTTTGTTTTTAATATATAACCTAATTTAAAATGGTGTGTGTAGGTGTGTGTTTATGTGTATATCTTATTTAAATATTAAACAAATTTGATTAATTAAAAAAAATAAAGATTAAATGAGAATTTAGAAAAGTGGAGTAAATAGTAAATTGCATTTAACAAAAACAACCGGTTATTATAAAATAATACTATTTTTTTCGAATTTTATTAAACTTTTTTCAATGGTAATTTAAAATAAGAAATAGCTTTAATAAATTAATAGATAAAAAAAATATTAATTTTAGGAGATTTAAACCTACAACTTTGAAAAAATATCATGTATTTATCAATATTTTTAATGAAATTATTTGATTATTTTTATAATTAAATTTATAATAATTATGAAAATATACAATATAATTAATAGAAAAATAAATGTCTTGATGAAATACAATAAATAAAGAAAAAGTAAAAAAATATAAATTATGATAAAAATATAAAAGCTTATATACTATAAGGACCAAATATGTAATTTGTTTATTTAATTTTTAAATAAATTAACATTTAATATTAATAAAATTGAAGAGAGAGATAAAAATAGAAGCAAATAAAAACCACAAGGACTAAAAAAACAGTTTTGAAAGATCAGGGACGAAAACCGTTATAAACATCAAACCACAGGGACTAAAATCCTAGTTTACTCTATAAAAAATTGACTCTTCATAGCCATTATAAAATGCCTCGACACTTTTTAAAACTTTTATTTGTTCAAAAAAGAATCACAAATCGCAATAAATAATTTATTGGTTGTAAGAAGGTAGACGTAAATTATACTTCAGTTTTTTTTTACTTTTTCTTTGTTAATAATTAATAACTTTTGATAAACCTTTATGGTTTGTACTTCGTATATAAATGGTTAAGGTTACTTTTGTCAACAATTGTTATAGTTTGTTAAACGAAATCTTTATTTTAAGCAATAAAGCATAGAGGTATAATTATGTTCGACACCCAGTACAATTTATAACAACTTCATTGGGTCCTCAATGATCTTTCTCCTCGTCTCAGGTTTTATTTATGTTCAACAACCAGTACATTTTATAACAACTTCATCCTATACCCAATGATCTTTCTTCTCATTTGGTACTTTTTTTTCACTTTTTTCAGTTATGTCTCTTATTTTACATAAATAACCGAACTCTATCATTATTATTAAAGCGTCGTCTAGTTAATCAGTTAGTTTATATTAAATATGACATTTTATCAACTAACAACTACTTTTTTATGAACAACCAGCTTTTCAACTAAGAACTAAATTATTTGCTAATTTATCAAATATAAAACCGAAAATGATATTTTTAATTCATAATTATTCATTGGATACATAAAACAAACCAAAGTTTAATCATCTACCCGATAAACATCTTTATTTAAACATATGTGACATTATTTTGGGAACCCATGAAATTATAATAACCTTGAGAATTAATGCATCATGTGTTATTTCATATAATCTTTTTCCATCTAAAATATTAATTAACCTATATTTCTTTTCACATTCTGTTTACATGTATTTTTTTTTTTCACAATGTGAACATTTTTAGTTAGTTTGTTGGAAAAAAAATTACACGTACAAAAATTTCACATTGTAAACTGAATATAAATGACATAAACATATTGTGAAAAAAAACATATGTTCATTACTACCTCAGTTGAGAAAAATCAAATAAAATAATACCTTAAGGTAAAAGATTACACATATCTCATAAATTTTAGAGTTCTCAAATAATTAAGAATTTTTAATATATATCTCAAATGAGATTTTTTTTAAGACAAAAAGTCATAAATTGATGTTTCAATGTTTATTTATTTATTCATTTTTTAATAAAAATATTTAATTAATTATTAGAGAAATATTTGTTAAGCAAAGGTATCATATAAATTTAATCCTATAAGATCTCTCTCTTTCTCTCTTGTTCATATAAACATATAAAACCACATCGGACTTCGCCACCACCATCCTCTCCTCCGTACACGGCGGCCGGCGTTCACCGGAGCCACCCCATCCCTCCCACCGGAAAAAAAATGCCGACCACCTTTGAACGGAATCTCACTCTCTGTTTCAACAAAATCAAACGCTTCCAATCTCCACCCACTCCGCCGCCGCCTCACCACCACCGCCACCACCACCGCCGCCGTGAAACCACCGTCCACAACCCCAAATCAAACCTCATCAAAAACTTCAACACCCTCTACGACATCCCCCCTGATTCCGACGACCCATCAAACAACACCACCGCCGCCGCACCGGATTTTTTCACCGCTGTCGCATCCAACCGTTTCTTCTTCTCTTCTCCCGGCCGATCAAATTCCATCATCGAATCATCTTCACCGTCCACCTCCTCCCTCGCATCCACCGTCGAAATCTCGCCGGAAGATGTCGCCGGCGGCGTTGCGATTCCGACGATCTCGCCGGACCCGTACTTTGATTTCCGTAAATCGATGCAGGAGATGGTGGAGGCACGTGACCTCATTGATGTACGTGCCAACTGGGATTACTTGCACGAGCTACTCACGTGCTATCTTGACTTGAACCCGAAAAGTGCTCACAAGTTTATTGTCGGAGCTTTTGCGGATCTTCTTGTTAGTCTCATGGCATCCTCCGCCGTGGACGGCGGCGGCGGTTGCCGGAATCTTTGATATGTTACGGCGGTGGTTTTGTGAGTTTTTTGTTTTTTTAAAGGGTGGTGGGTGTGTGATTAATGTAGTGATTTTTGTAGTTTCTCAAATATTATTAATTTTGAAATTATGAAATTAATATTAAAGCATTTAAATGTCATGATTTGTATATTTGTTTATTGGTATTTATTTGTTTATATTTGTGTGTGGGGGGGTGTTTTTTTTTTTTTTTTTTTTGGGGGGGCGGGGGGGAGAGGTGTTTTAATAATTATAAAAGATTAAAATGATTTGGTCCCATAAAAATTATTAATGATGCACCTTATCCAAGTTCAATTATTTTGTAACCATAGTGATTAACTAAATCATTTATATTTGGGAAGGGAAATAAAAGGTTGTCTTATAAGAAATGAGATATATATTTTTTATTAAAACATGTTTTTAAAACTGTGAGTTCAAGTGGCAATGTAGATAAAATGGGTAATATCTGATATGATTGAATTTGGATGTTCTAAATAGTATTAGAGTCAGGAACCGAATTGGTGTGTTAGCGAGGACAATGGGTTTCCAAGGGAGGTGGATCGTAAAATCCACATCGGTTGAGAAGAGGAAGTAAGATTGTCTTATAAGGGACCGAATACCTCATTTATTAGACGCGCTTTAAAATTGTGAGTTCAATTGTGGATAAAACGGACGATATCTGATACAGTTGGCTTGAAATATTATAATAGTATTTTTATTTACAAAAAACTAGCATTTAGTAAAAAAAATTAAGGGGGGGGGGGGGGGGGGGGATTTTATCTTTACAATGATCTAAAGTATAACAATTAACAAACTCATTCAGTATTTACTGTAAATCAAGATTCTAAAACTCAATAAACTTTATCTATATATAGAAGAATTTAGGGTCAAACGCTTTCTTATGTCCACCTATAACTTCTATAACATTCAAAATGGCAAACCGATATGGTTTTTAAAACCATGAAAGACATTCTTATAATAAATCACAGGTTCCAAGTTTAAATCCCACATATATGATAAATTTACATTATTTTTTAAAATTGTTCTTTCTTAATACTGATATTTCTAATCTAATTGTGTTTTTTTAATAACTAGAAGTGTACTCGCGCAATGCAGCGAGATACATCACGATTTTAATGTTTCATTTTATTTTTTTGTCGATTTACAATACGATTTTGGATGATTTTGAGAAAGTGATAATTTTTTTTTATAAATTTGTTTAATTTAGGCTTAATAATATAATGTTTTTTATATAAAAAAATTAAGTATTTTGTTAGAATTCAATGATTTTCTTATATATTTTAATGACATCTAAAAAAAATAATCAATTACATATTTAATAATATAATTAAAATAAAATTGTAATAATATAATATATTAATTAATAGTGATACATAGAAAGGTATGCATAAAAGGAAGGCCCTGCACATACCAAATTGGTGGGTGTTAGAAATCTACAGTAGTAATATGTATCTTGTGCTTTAATACTTGTAAATTAAGAGATTTTTAAAATCTTACATAAAATGATGGTACCTTGTGCTTAATAATTTGTATTTAAAAGTTTTTTATCCATACTTTATAAAATACTATAGATTAAGATTTTCTTTTTCATAATCTAAAAGTTATGAGTTAAAATCTTGTCATTATATTTTGAAGTTTTGCCTTTTAAAAAAGTGTTGAGTTGCCCATGAAATGATCAAAAGATGGTGACAAAGTTTTGTGTCTTTTTTGGGACAATAATTTATTTTGTATAGGTGTATGTCCCCACTTTACTATAAGCTTACAAAAGTACAATTCTATAATAATAGCATTGTCCCCTTTAGTTCAATTTTAAGTTCCCAATTTTGTCCTTTTTATGCACTAAATTCTTGTATTAACATCCATAATAATCATGTGTTTTTAATTCAAGATTTAATTTAATGGTATATATCTTTACATTGTCTTTTTTGTTTCATTCAGCTCGATTAAACCTAGATATAAATTGAATTTTTCTTCTCAGTTGGTGGTGTAGGTTGTATGGGGTGATGGGAAAGTGACTTGAGGGAGAGGGTATTGGCAGGTAATAAGGTGGTCGGGATTGCTTTTCTTAAAATGTTTGGATTCTGAATGCGAATCATTTGATTTTAGTGTTGGTTGTGTAATCACTGGTTTTATACGGAAAATCATGAATATGGCAGTTATAGTGAATTAAGAAAAATTAATTTGTTATTTTCCAAGGTATGAAAAAAAAATTAACATATGAACGTGAAATGCATCGAGCCGAATCTTTGTTTATGCAAATGGTTTTATGAAACCATGTTCTATGGTCCTGTTTCCGTTAAATTCAAGTACCTATGGAATCAAATATTCTTAAATATTTTTAACCAGTTGTACCATTTTTCTAAGTTTCTTGACGATCAGCTATAACATGAATGGGTTCTAGATTTTCATTATTTGGGTTTAACATTTTCTTGATTAAAAAAAAGATTACAAGAAAAACGAATTATTTAAATTCATGATTCTCAAAATATGAACGGATTTTTTATGGTCTTGAGTTGGCAAATATAAAACAAATAATTAGTTGGAATCTTGAAATCCAAACAAAATTTGGATTTAGAGATAGAAATGGGAAATTACACGAACAAATTGAGAGAATCTTTGATTTTGTTTTTGTTAACTCCAAATATTAAATTTCAAATGATTTGTTTTATTCAACAAACGTTTATTTTTAATGGTTGCAACTTGGCCAAGAACCCATGGTTTTGTATCTTATTATATATATATATATATATATATATATATATACACTTATAATCGAGATCATATATATAATTGTTTTTATAAGAACGTGAAAAAAATACAGATAATTATAATGATAATAGAAAAATCAAGATTCGTTGGTGTAATATAAAAATCTTGATTCAGATGTTGCATTTATATATTGACTAACGAATTATGATATACAAATTAATAGGACTTGTATATATCGAATAATTGAAGCTGACATTATCAAGCATGAGACGGTAAAACTCTCATTATACTGTTAACATGGCCCGCAAGAATCAGTCCACAAACTTGATTTGATCTTTATCGTTTTATGACTTGAATAAATATTTGTATTTTGTTAGTTCGGACTTATTTGATACTGTAATTTATTTATGATGATTTTTAATCATTGAATTTAAATTTTTGTGACAATGTTAAGGGCTATTTACCCAAATGATTACTTGATAAGTGCTTACCAGTTAGTTAGATCAATACTCTAACTTATTTTATCTGGTAAAATTGTAGTCTATCAAAACGGCATAGTGTGCAAAAATTTACCTCGAAAACGCTTACCAGGTAAGAGTCGTCATTTTCACTTACTGAATGAGACTTTTTACCCTTATCATCACTTTTATCGGGTAAGATTCCTGGGGCTTGTCACGTTCATCCGATAAGGTAAATGACTCGATAAACGATCAACGGGCCGGTAAACGTTTAATAAACAACCCCTAATATTTTTGTTTTGTCTATATTTTGTAGTTTATCAAAAAATGAATTACACGTGAACTTTTTGTTATAATCAAGATCATGTATATAATTGAAAAATACTTAATTGTTTTTATAAGAACGTGAAAAAAAAATACAGATAACTATAATGATACTAGAAAAATCAAGTACGATATGCAAATTAGTAGGACTTGTATTTATTGAATAATTGAAGTTGACATCACCAAGCATCAGAAAGTAAAAATCTCATTATCGATAAACATACTTGACTTGATCTTTATCGTTTTATGACTTTGGACAGATATAAGTATTTACCGATAACATCACCATAATTGGGTAACCGCTCGAACCTGACCTCTTGACACTTTTCTTTATATATGAACTGTTTTTTATGGTTTATTTATTATCCGTGTAACAACGATTTGGTTTTTGATAATTTATTTCAAATTTGATGTCTTTCAGCGTGACTTTTATTTGTAAATGATATATTGATATTATGTGGTATCGGTTAAATTCCAAGAAAGACAAATAATTTTCAGTAGATCATATTATCAAAACATTTATGTGGTATCGGTTAAATTCCAAGAAAGACAAATAATTTTCAGTAGATCATATTATCAAAACATAACCACAAGGGTTGTGGCGTACTGGTTAAGGCCCTGGGGAATGTGGTGGAATATCTCATCTGCCCAGGGTTCGAATCCAGGCGTATACAACAATTGTTGCCACTGAGGTTTAATCAGGGCTAATGTCTTACCGTTATAATTTGCCAAAGGATTAGTCTAGGCATAGCCTAGGCCCTAGGACACCCTTCCAAAGAAAAAATAGTTTGATTGAAAAATATTACAAAAACATATTATCACCGCTCCTTGTTGGATCGGTCCTTAAACAGTTGTTCTACAAAGTTGTGTAACCGGTTTAGATTGACGTGTTTCAAGCCGGCTCAACCTTAACCGCTCTCAAATCGGGCCCAACCTAACGTGAAATGGTCCAGTCCCCGTTAACTTGCCCCATGTACCCATCTCTAAATCAAGTTGCATTTAACGATTCTCTGATCTATGTCATATTAACCGATTCACCGACATTAGGCGATCGACCGCTACCTAAGAGAAGATAAGTAGCCGGGAGCCTCTTAAAGGTGGTTTAAGAGCTCTTAAACCCTGTTTTAACAGTTCTCAAATTTTGATATCAAAATAGAAATCGGATAGGATACCGAAATAAATTGTTCTATTTTGTTTTTTTATTACATAGGCATAATAAGTACACCATCTGTCCCAAAAATAAATCTCTATTTTATTATTTTAGTTTCTCCTAAAATAAGTGTCCACTTACAAATATAAAATTTTATTTTCCTATTCTACCTTTAATTATATGATGGAAAACAATTATCGGACTATAATTAAGTGTAAATTGTTTAAAATAAATAGATTTTTAAATTAACAAAAATTTATGTAATATACATACATTAGAGACGAGCAAAAACCAGTTCCATAAGACCATAACCCAGTTATAACTAGTTTCAGTCATACGTATAAGAACCAGGGAAAAAAACAAGTTATAACCGGTTCAATGTCCAATCCATTATAATACGTCTTTTCTTTAAAAAAAAAAATTAACGTCATTGACCAATAGAGTAGGTCACTATGTCACATTACACTTTTTTGCAAAGCTCGGCCATCTTTCGAAAAATCATATAAATCGAAACCAATAAGCACACCGATCGGTTTATAATCAACCGGTCTCTCCTTAGCTGATCCGGTCTTTCTCCCTGAACAACTGATCCCCAACCATATTAAACGTTAAACCCACTAATCAAAAGATTTGCATCGTTAAGTCAATGGCCAAACCAATCTTGACCGTTCATCTAGTTGTTTCTATAAGTATCTTAATTATTTTACAAATCGTTGATCATCATTCATAAATATTTAGATTATAACAAACAGAGACAGACCTAGAACTTTCAAGTGGTAGCACCATTTGACAATATAAAACAAAGCTATAGATAATTTTCACAAAATCATCATTGGCATGTAATAAACCCGAAAGTAAGGTTAAAAAAGCTCAGAAAATTGGCACATACGGAATTCAAACCCACGCTTCGAAGGAAGAGAACGAAGCGAAAAGCAACTCTACCAAAAGAAATTTGCGTCATTTTGTAGTTTTAAGGAATACAGAACCCACTCAACGAAACGATATGATAACACCTTCAAGAACGTAATTTTTTTACAATGAAGCAATTGCCCATATATGCAATCGAGTCATCGAGTGTTTCCACCCCTTAGTAATAAACGCACCATTGTCATTTTTATAAATATCTCAATTAATTGGTTTGTATATAAATATAAATAAATTATAGCTAAAATCATGATCTTTCTCAAAATTATGGCCCTTCAAAAGTCAAAAAGTCAGATCATAAAGTATTAGAAGTGGCAAAAAAACTTGATTGAAACAAAAGAAGCACAACTAACTCATTATCATGATCCAAAAAAATGTAAAATGAACTCTTTTTAGAATCCTACAAACATCAAGATCCAAAAAAGTACAAACATACCATAACTTCCCCCAAATTCTAAATTGAGGGATTTAAAGAAGCTAAAACCGAAACACAAAACCGAAAACGCTTATCGCTTCTTCGACACACCAACGGTCTTTCCCCTTCGACCGGTGGTCTTAGTGTGTTGTCCACGTACTCGGAGACCCCAGTAATGACGAAGACCACGGTGGTTCCTTTAAACACAAAAAATAGAAGTTTATCAACCACAATAACATAAAAATAAAATACCAAAATGCATAATATGTAATAAAATTTGGTTCCAATCCTCCATTATAATGGTTATACGGTACTCTGCTATCTTGTAACATTTGATGAATCGCATACTTGTTATAAATGGGTTACAAGATCAACAAGTTACCAGTCAAAATGGATTAAAAAAATATAAAAAATTGACGTTTTGTCACGTTGAATAAAAAATTTTGAAACTATTTTACAATGATCGAGAAAAAAATCCATCTTTACAATAAATAAAAATAAAAACCATTTTAGTTATTTTTTGCACAACATATTAAAGTATATTCAAAACTACAAACCCAGACAATTTTTTTGTCCCAATTTTTATTTAGAGTAACCAATAATTTTTTTCTCAATCAATATAACAAATATTTAGCAAAGTTTCCTAAAAATGTAACACTTCATGACTTGAATACCACGTTTTCACCACTTTGGTGCAACTCTTTTGTAAAACGGGTATTCATGTCATCAAATATTACAAATTTGATGACAAAATCTGCCAGATACGGGTAACGATGGGTACAAAAATAGGAAATTTCGAAAGTTTGTTACATCAGTTGTCAGATGAACATTTATAAGAAAAAATAAATAGAATACAAACCTGATCTTCTTCAATCGTTCAAGATCATCCCTAAGCTTCATGTCAAGAGCATTAGATGTGACTTGAGAGTACTTCCCATCCTTGTAATCCTTCTTTCTGTTAAGAAACCAATCTGGGATTTTGAACTGTCGGGGATTTGCGACAATTGTCATCAGATTATCAATCTCCGCATTCGATAACTCTCCAGCCCTGCAATCGTAGGTTGACAAACATTCAGCTTATGATGTTAGGCAAACAAGAGTCATTTAAGAATACTATAATATACCCGAATGAGTTGATGAAATGAAAAAAAATATCGAAATGAATTGAGTTGAAAAGATAAAAATTTGTGGTGGCGAAATAGTTATCATACTTGAAAGTGAACAAGTAATATCACAAGAATTGGTCTATGGCAAAACTTCAGACTTTCCCAAAAATCAAAGTGTGTGTGTATATATAGGAACAGCTTCATTTAGAAACCTTAAATATTTAAGGAACACATGAACCACCCATTTGTGAGTATTCCTAATGAATATTCTTCATGAATATCTATCACGACTTTCATCATGAATATTTTGTCCTGTTATTCAGCGGGACAAAAAAGAAAGGATTCTGGGTTTCTAAATTAAGGTTCCTGAATGAACCTCCCTCAATTTATATATATAACTTTTTGATACAGACGAACAATTGGATGTGCTGTCATAACTTCTTCAACTCATCAGTCAACAAAAAACCATAACCAGTAGCTAATAAAACAGTGCCAAAAGCCACAGGCAGACTTGAAAACATGCCACATAAAAATTGGCATATCTCCATACAAACGAGCAAAAATAATACAACCATACACAATAAAAAGAGTGAACCCAAATGTTCAGCAAACATTTTGTTTTGAGTACCAAAATTCGCATATTTTGAGTTGTTTTACAAGCCATTTATATTCCTCAAAATTTTTATTGCCGGGTGAAGTTAGCTAGATAAAAGTTTGAATATAATTATAGACTGTACTCTTATCAATTGATGAACTTAAATCAATGTTTTTTTATGAACAAACATTCACAAATGTTTAATAAAGATAAAAATATAACCTTAATACAATACCTTCTACACCAATTTATTATTACAACTAAGGGGGTGTTTAACAATCCTCTACCAGGTATGCACTTACCAGCAAAAATCACCAACCTCACTTACCTTACTGGGTAAACATTTCTCTCTCAATTACAGGTAAAATTCTAAGTCATTGCTCTGCTTACCAAGTAAGGTAAGGTAAGTGATAGCCACACGGTAAACTTCAAAATGAATCTTTTACATTTGTTAAAATTTGCATTAGTACATTGTTTGCTTACTATCTATTCCATTCTGTAAGGATTACTAGTCAGAAATCGAATTGATTGTCATAATGTTCGGATTGAGATTAAACCAGAAAACCTCTTAGATTCACAACAAAATAATACTTGTTTCGATTGATTTGTATTATTCGAATACATCCACTTATGGTTAAAACAATAGGATTTTATTTTGGTACACCTAGTTCTTAGTTTATCACAGTGACACAAATCTTAATGTTTAAACCATAAGTGTGTGTATTTAAATAATACAGATCATTCAAAATAAGTGTTTAATTGTTGTAACATTATCGCAATCAATTCTATTTCTGACAAGTAGTAGTCCTTATAGAAGAGGCGTAAACAGTAAACAAACAATGCCACTGCCAAACAGATAGAACACTCATTCCTAGCCTACATCCAGCTTATCAAACTGATCACACTAAAACTGAGAATTTAAAAATCATGATCATAATGCAAACGATATAAAAAAAAGCATAAAATTCATCCACCAAAACTCAACAAAAGCTATAACAAACAAAAAGTACAAAAATTAAAGTAACAGCAAACAGAAAAAAAATTCAAAAACTACCTCTTGTTCATATCAACATCAGCCTTTTTGCAGACAATGTTTGCGAAACGACGACCAATACCCTTGATCGAGGTCATAGCAAACATGATCTTTTGCTTTCCATCAACATTCGTGTTCTGTACACGAAGAATATGCTGGAAATCCTCATTTGCTACCAACGACTGCAAATTAAATCACATCACAACAAAATTAAAACATCAACACACACTCAATCGTCTATATAAAACTAGATCTTTAAGTATATAACCTTCAATTTCAGACTCTAATTGAACAACATACATGGCGGTTGAGAGATAATTGAAAAGGAATTAAGGAATTACCATGGCTGCGATTGAGTTCCTTTTCCTTGCTTAGCGGCTGATGCAATCAAATGCCTCCAATCGATGCAGCACGTAAACCCTAATTGTTGCAGGGTTGTGGTGGTTTATATAGTATTTCGAGTGGGCTAATCGGGTTGTTTTGATTTAAAAGCCCATATAAGTAATGGGCCGGTCCGCAAATTTTAGAGTCTTAGGGGTGTTTGGTTGGGGGTATTGAGGGGTAAGGAAGAGAATGATAATGAAAAGTGTTGTTTGGTCTAGTATATTATAATGGATTCATTACCTTAAATCCATTAATTTTCATTCCCAATCAAATTGGGGGGAATGGAAATTGATTCCTGTTCTTCCTCATTTCTCACACATCTTTCTTCCTTTTCTACTCTAATCCATCATTCCTTCACCACACGCCTACTCCATTGAGCACCACAACCCTACTCCACCGTCTCTTCCCTACCCTTTTGCCACAGTTTCCACCATGAGTATTTTGTTGTTGTGGTTTAACAAATCTCAGAAGGTAGGATAGCAACTAATTTGTCAAAGAACGAGGATCTGCTTCATCTCCAGCGTCGGTCTGCTTCATCTCCGGCGT
Source organism: Arctium minus (assembly GCA_954870635.1). NCBI lineage: Eukaryota > Viridiplantae > Streptophyta > Magnoliopsida > Asterales > Asteraceae > Arctium > Arctium minus. The sequence continues at coordinate 64,567,431 of OX941096.1, forward strand.
CGATCTGCTTCGTCTCCGGTGTCGGCGTCGATCTGCTTCGTGTCCGGCATGAAGAAACAACACACCCACCATTTATATGTCTTCTTCCCCCACCGGTGGATATGCTTCGTCTCCAGCGTGGTTTCTCCGGTGGAGATTGGAGACGAAGCGGTATGTTATTTGCTGGTGAAGGAGAAGGAGAAACATAACCGGCGACAAAGGTTGTTTTAGGCCATTAAATGGCAATAATTTTTAAAGATAGAAATACAAACCCTAGATTAACCAAACAACATCAATACAATCCTCATTCCTATTCCTATTCTCTTATATTCCTATTCCCATTTTCATTCGCATTCCTCAAAATGAACCAAACACCCCCTTACTAAAGTACTAAACTACAAATTTGGTCCATGTGGTTTGTTAAAAATAACACTTTTTGTCCCTATAGTTTTGGAATTAGAGTAAATTGTGTTTTTCGTATTTGTGATTTGTTGAAAATTTTTATTTTTGTCCTTGTGATTTTGAAATTATGATTCTCATCCCTGTGTATACCTCATTTATTATTTTCGTCTTTATGATTTAAACTTACTTGTTTTCTTAGTTCTTGTGGTTTACAACTTATTTCTATTTTAGTCCATCGTACTTAACAGTACTAATTAGCCTCATGAATGAAAATAGAAATGAGTTGCAAACAATATGGATGAAAATCGAAATTTCAAAATCATAGGGACGAAATCCGCAATTATTAATAAACTATAGGGATGAAAAACGTAAACTCTTGTAATTATAAAATAGCCATCATGGTTTGTAAAAACGTTCGGATTTGGTCCTTTACTCTAATTATCATTAAATAATTCCGTTATGTGATAAGTATTTTCGTCTTTTTATCGATTCCTTTTTGTTATTTACCAATCAAAAGCCACAGAGACCAAATTATAAAATCTATTTTGATTGGTTAAAAGACAAAACGACGATGCCCCTTATTTAACAAAATATTTTAATGGCCTTTAGAGGGATAGACCCTTTTTAATGTCAGATTAAGGTCAAGTCATGCATTAGAAAAATATAAAAAATAGGTTTTTATGTAGATTTGTATGAGTAGTAAATTACTAGGTATATATGCATTTAGGGTGCGTTTGGTACGTAGACAGGATAGAACAGAACATGACGGTACAAGACAGAACAGAACAACTTATTAGGGGTAAATTGGTCATGCTATTTGGTCCTTCCACTATATATATATATACATATATATTGATTATGTAATTTATTAAAATTATAAGAAATAGATATTTTTATAACAAAATATAGTATTTGAAAGTTTTCTTCAAGATAAATTAAAGTGAACCAAAATAAAAGGTTTATATGGTTTTCAATTTTTATTTTTTAACCTTTTTTTTATTATTTTACTATTAATAGTTAATAAATTAAATAAATTAATCAAAACATAGTAACTATATAAAAATAATATTTAAGGACGATAGAGTGAAAGTTTAAATAACATAAAATAGAATAAAAAAATGTGTATTTAATGTTTTAGAATATAATTATATTTTATTTTGAAATTATATTGGTAAAACATAAGTCTGTTCCAGTTTGTTCCATGGTATGGGGTGGAACGGGCATGTTCCACTTTTGTTCTACCCTGTTTCTGTCTGTTCTACCTAACAGTCCTACCAAATGTGGGACGATGATCCATGTTCTGTTTTGTCATGTCTTGTTCGATGTACCAAACGTACCCTTAGGGGTTGTTTGACAGTTACTAAATGGTTTGGTGTAGAATAATTAAGATGCTATTATGATATTATGCAAAATGAAATATGATTGTTTGATAATTGTTTATAATAAAATCAAACTTTTTGATAAGCTACTTGAAGTAGTTTATGAGGAGTTTTTTGTGATTATTTTAATTATACCCTTATTAATATTCAATATTATATATTAATTATTAATTATAAATAAATATTAATTATTTAAAATTTATTATTATTAATTAATTAATATTAATTAATATTATCTAAAAATTATAACATAAATTTTAATTATACATTTGATATTTATTTTTTAATTATTTAGAATTATTGATAATTATATCAATTTTTTAAATATTGATCAATATATTTTAGTTATCAATTATTATTATTTTTGTAATTATTGTTTGATTATTTTTTCCATATTATATATAACGGTTATTTAAAATCATAAGTTAATATAGTTTTTTTAAAATTTGGTTTAAAATTCAAAAATTATAATATATATAATAATAAATTTCAAATTGTTTTAATTAATATATTATATTATTTACTACCTTATTTGTATTAATGAATATATTATATTACTATAAATTTGTTTTAGTTATATTATTAAATATTATAATTGATTGTTTTTTCATAGATATTTTTTTTGGTAATTGACATGTTTATAAGCTACTTTTTGCAATACGTGACTTTTTCATCCGCTAGCCCTAACTTATCATCTACCAGCTTACTTATCAGTTATCAGCTAGCTTATCAGATAGTTTGTCAAACGCGGTCTAAAAGGTAAACAAACAACCCTTTGGTAATGTATAGATGTGCAATTAGCCTTTTTTTTTAAAGAATGGGAAACAAAGTAAATGTAAGGAAAGAAAATAAGTGTTTTATTTTTAATAAATGTATTCTCTAACAAACTGTTAATTTTTAAACTTTTACCAAAATATTATTTTTAAATAGAATAAAATTAATTCAAACCCTTAAATACGCTCTAAGAATTATTATATCAATTGCTACGCAATAAAAATATTTCCGACCGTGTGTTACAAAGATTAAAAATACTCATCAAGATTATCGAAAAGACTTTGTAATTTAGATAAAACCATATAGATAAGTTAAAATATAAGAGCATCTCTAACAGTTTTTCTTAAAATAGAGAAAATAAATTTTTTGATATTTTTTTGTTTTCACAGATTCTTTAAAATAGGTAAAATAGGAGAGAGAGAGAGAGAGAGAGAGAGAGAGAGAGAAAGAGAGAAAAATTATCAAATTTGAAGATTTCTCTAAAATAATTATTATGGAAGAGAAATGATTTTTTATTATATCATCAATAGTAAACCTTAAAATTAAATGTTTAAAATAGACAAATAATATTTTATTTACAAAATATTATTGCTGTAATCTTCAATATGGAGAATTTAAATGCTCCTTTAAAGAGATTTTAAATTTTGATTTCGTATTTTAGATAGACTTTAAAAAATCTGTTGGATATATTCAAATAAATTACTTAAAATGGAAAAAATATAACATGATAAGTTACTTAGAGCATCTCCAACATATCCTCTAAAATGGAGAAAACGGAGATTTTGATCATGTTTTTTGTTTCAAGAGATCTTCCAAAACTTTTCTCCGAAATGTATAAAATAGGAGAAACATTATAAAATTCTTTAAATTTAGAGAACTATTACAATGAGAGAAAAATATTTTTTTAATATATTCCCACCAATATAAACTTTGAAACTAAGTTTTGAGAAAGTGAAATTATTATTTTATAAGATGAATAAAATATTTAATAACATGATCAATATTATATCTCCAAAATGAAGAATATGTTGGAGTTGAATGTATTTCTTTTATAAATCTTTAAAAATTCATTATCCATTTTAAAGAATTTGTTGAATGTTATTTTAAAAAAAATGTAAAAGGAATCTAGTTTTTAAAAAAATTCACCTACTTGTTCTTACATACCCTGTCCTAATCGATACCGTTATGCAGTCGTTTTCTTCAATTCTCGTAATTGACAAACAAAATGCTGTAGAATTTTGGTCTAAAATCACAAATTATGTAAATTTCTCTCCCCTTTCCAACGTATTCTTTCTAGCTTCGTGCCAAGTCGGCATGAAACAGCCGATAACACAATATCTGTTTATACTCAGTGGTGGATCCAGGATTTTTGACGAGCATATACGTTTTTAAGGTGGGTCAAATGTTGCAAAATCGTTGTTTGAGCTTGTGGAAAATTCAATGCGTTGACTTTTTTCGTCAATTTGGGAAATAAAATACATTTTTTTTCCAAATCAAACCAATCATTCTGTGTTTTTAGCTCAATTCCACCGTTTCAAAGTATTTTTTTTCCAGTTTTTTGGTTCATTTCGTTTAAAAATTTAGGTTTATATCCTTGTATTTTCTAATATCCCGGAATATCACTCAAAATTTAACATGTGCACCTCTCATACCTTGGAAAAAATTTACTTACAAAAATCAGTCGAACAGATACACAGAACCCCCTGATTCTTCATAAATTTGCCCCTGTCTATACACACAAAAATAATTCAACATATCATTTCAAATATGCAAAGATCACCAACAATAGAAGATTCTATCATAGAAACAAAATATTTGAAAGGATGTATGTATATATATATATATATATATATATATTTAAACCACAACATTCAAGCATAGGGAAGTTTACATCCAAAACAAAATCTTTTGCCCAATAATGTAAGAAGATGTCCAATAAACTTTTAAGAATGATCGATATATAAACGGTAATAATCTATCAAATGCATATATTTATAATCGGCTGCAACGTCTTAAAGGCGATGGTACGTTTCGAAAGTAACTTGTATAGCTTTCTTCAAACTTTATTCACGCATGCCTGTGAGGATAGTAGTTGAACCTTGAGTTAACTCAATATTTTAGACTTATAACAAGAATTTGAGATCAAGAAAGTTTATGAACAAGATGCGACTGTAATCGTATATAGAGAACTGCATGCATATGGGATTACTAGAACAGATAATCTTATACGTTAAACACAGCAAGAAGCCCAAATCAATAAAATTTATGATAACACGATTGTAATCATAAATCCAATCATTCCATGCATAGGGCCATAATTAAATGGGAACCAACCACAAAAAAATTGATTGACAACTGTGAGAACCACCGATTATATGTTGTTTCACATTGTGAAACAATGCATGTGAATATATAGTGTTGTTTCCCATTTAATGCTAAAAATAGACTATAAGAAAATCACATTGTGAAACAACAATGTATCTTCACATGCACTGTTACAATATGTGAAACAACACATAAAAAATAGTTCTCACGGTTTTCAATCTTTTTGTGGTTCTCATTTGATTAGCCCCTACATGCATGTCGGTTTATTAATTAAAACAAAAAACCTTGTACCTTCCAATACTTATCAATTATATTTTCTCGAATTAACCTAACGGGTCGTATAGTTAAGTATGGTAACAAAATGTAAATAGAACCAAAAACCGTTACGATATTTATTCCATATCAATTGTTGTCGCCACTGAGGTTTAATCAGGGCTGATGTCTTACAGTCATAATTTGCCACAATAAGGGTTTAGAGTTTAGGGTTAATAGAATACCTGCAACCTGTCGAAGATTCGGGTTTTCTGAAATATGTTTCTGAAGCATTTCCACGCCATGAAAGACCACAACGCTCCTGGATTTCATCGTTTGCTTTGTCGATTCCTCGAGTGGCTTGAAACCAAATACGTTGATCCACGTTTTCAAAACAGCAGGAATGGCAGGAATAACCAGCTCCCCGACACCAAGAGCGTCCAGGACCTAAAATTTAACCTAACGTTAAAAAATCGTCTACAAAACCTCAGGGTTTAGTATTTAGGGTTTAAGGTTTAGAGTATACGAACAATTATTAGCCCAAACTCCATGTGAAAACAAGGGTTCTACTCGTTATGAAGATATAAACACATATTTCGCGTTAAGATATAGAAACATACATGTTCAATTGAATCTAGAAGGCGATGACACATCCCTTGACGCCTATAGATTTCACGAGTTCCAACAAAAGGCATTTCCGCTAGCTTACTTCCATGAATCCTGCGATGATATCAAAACGTAAATAGAGTCCGATCGTAAGGATAGAGTTCAAAAGTACACCTGAACTCAACGGATTTATAAGAACGAAGTTAGAAAAAACAACCGTATGGACGCTACGGAGATCATTTCATCGTCCCTTTCCAAGATAGCCGTGAAAAATCCGGCATAATTCAGTCGCCTAAAGTTCGACCTGAAAACCAAACCAAACGAATTCAGTGAATCAAACCTTAACGGCCAACTCAACTAGTAAAAAAGGCTAGGTCCCGGGAATCATATCCACTCAGTTCGAGTCTCCTCAGGATTACTGGGATTTTAATGCCTGTTATCTTTAGGGCTATATAGGATTATTCAAGGTGTGCGCAAGCTGCCAAGTACGCTCATAAAATATGCCAAAAAGGAAATCAAATGAAATTTTAAAGTGATGCAACTCAAAAGCAGGCGAACCCTCTAGGGGATATGAATATCATCGCAATCAGCAAAATAAACCTTCTGACATATATTTTTTAAATGCATGACCTTCTGTCATATTTAAAAACGTATATGGCTAACAGAAGAATGTCTCTTCCTAACACAAAGATGCATCAAAATATGTCAGAATATCATGCAATTTATGAAGAAAATCTATCAGAAGGTTATTTTATTAAATAACCCTCTATAAAGAGAATTAAACCGACAATCTAAGGGTAAAAATGGTAGAAATTATTTTCATCAAGAACTTACCCACAATTGTATAACATGTTCTTGACCATGTCGATTCCGCTTCTACGATCAACAATGGGAAGGAAAATCTCATCCAAAACCGAATATGCAACAGCCAACCGGGAATTGCATTCGATCATCAATTGAGTGTTGGATTTTATATCTTGGTCAAGTTCGAACCGCTTAAGAAGGGTAAAGGAGAATCCTTCTTTCAGTTCGGTCTTTACGCCAAGATATGTCTCCAGTTTCTCGTAGATCTATTAAAGAACGAACTATTCGGTAAGATTGTGCATGAAATTTTACAAGTGCAAATAAAACAATATGCTATAGATACATACATATGGGATTAATCAAATGAGAATTATAAAAAAGTTGAGAACCGTTAGAATTGGGTCTTTTTTCATGTGTTATTTCACATTATGAAACAATGGTTGCATGTGAAAAATAGTATTGTTTCACAATGTGATTATTTTGAATGTCTATATTTGTAATTTTGTTTCACATTATGAAACCACAATGCATAAGAACACATGATGAGTAGTTACAGTGTGTTGTAATAAGTTTATAGAACGTTTTTTAGCATCTTAACAAGTTTTTTAAATCATTTTTAAAATACCATATTAGCTATTTTTGTGAAATGTCCTATAAACACATGGTTCTAAACCTTTTTGTGATTCTCATTTAATTTGCAATCCATGTAATCTTACAATCAATGCAACCCACATCTTAACCGTTGGATTCATGATCAACGGTTACAATAGATGTGGGCCGAATATTTTAAATTAAAAAAAGACAAAAAAATAAAAATAAAATAACCGTTTATCATTGATCCAACGGTTAAGATGTGGGTTGCATGAGTTGCAAGATTTACGTAAGTTGGAAATTAACCTTGGCCTATATATATATATATACACACACATAGGCGAAGAATCGTGTGAAAAGTTGAGTTAACATGAGAAGCGTGATAAGTGGATCTGAACCCTTGATCACTTATAAACACAAACTCACCCCTGAATCGTGTTTCATAAGGGAATTCATCTGGTGCATCTCTCACACTTCTCACGTAAACTAAACTTCTCACCGGAACCCAACCCTATACACACACACATATATATATATGTGTGTGTGTATATATAGAGAGAGTCGAGTTCAAACGAGAACGGTACCTATTTAAAAGAACACGAGAACGAAAAATCAAATGCAAAATCATAAGTGATTTTACATTAGCGGGAAGTCGTGCAAAATCACGGTACGCGGGCAACTTTTGCCGCGACTTAAAGTCGTGGGAATCACATGTAAAATCACTTATGATTTTGTATGTGATTTGCCGTTCTCGTGTTCTTTTAAATAAGTACCGTTTTCGTTTGATCCTCCCTCTCTCTCTCTATATATATAGGGAGATAGGTAAAAAACACCTTCATTTAATGAAAACACAAGAACACCCCATAGGTCGTGCGTCTTATTTAATATATCACATGTGAATATTGACTATGGTAAAAAGAGTGTTCTCACATTTTTCGTAAAATGAAGGTGTTCTCGTTTGAACCATTCCATATATATATATATATATATCAACTTTAGTCCAATACTAGAAGAAAAAAAAATCCTGTTTTATTTCTGTTCTAGAAATTTTACCTGTTGACAGTTCTTTCCACAGAAAGACAAACTACTAGAGTCCATATTTACAGCATCTTCTTTATGTAGACATGATTTGTGAACTGTAAAAATGTAGAAATTATCATCAAGATTCATCAGATTCTATAAATACGACGAAAAAACATGGTTACGACCAAAAAAAACGATCAAATCTCAGAAAATACGTACATTTCTCTTCGCATAACGAGCATGAAAACGTTTCAGAGACGATGGCACGACGACCTCTACGCGCTTTAGCCGCGCCTCCCGCAACGGTTTTACAGAATTTGCATAAACAGTATTTACAGTACCATTTCCCAGCAGGTAATTTCTAGAATGCAAACAAATTACATAAATATGTATCCATACATTACAAGAAATTTGGGTTTATTGGACGTAAAAAATGTGTAAGTGTCGTAACAAACTGTTTTGATTGGGTTCATGTGAGACCAACCTGTTTCTCTGTGAGACCCGTAAAAATATAAAATAACACTGAACCTTCACAACAAAACGTTGTGAAGGTACAAAAAACAATGAACCTTCATGATAACATAGTGTGAAGGTTTTTACCTTCACAGTGCTTTTGTTGTGAAGGTCGAATGTTATTTTTTGTGGTCTCACGAAAACAGGTTGTCTCATATGATCCCAAGTCTAGACTGCTTTATAGGAATTAAGTTTATAGAATCAAACAATAAAGCGTCGTAACTAAAGGTGTTGCAATAAGTTTTTATGGCCTTTTTTGAATCTTAACAAATGTTTTATGACATCCATGATCATGGGTCTGCCACATAGTGGTACCCTTAATTGGGCTGAGTCGTGATCGACGGGGATTAGTCGGGTGACACCCTTAAGTGGGAGCCCAGATACCCCGGGAACGTGTGCGTGTGTTAACTTGCCGTTCAAAAAATATATATATATATGTTTTATGACATTTTTAAAATAAAACATCGTATTAGCTATTTTACATGATGACACTATTGAAAAAAGTGTCTTATAAAAAGATGTTTTTATAGGTTAATTTTGAAAAGTGTCCTATAAAATAGTTAATACGACGTTTTATTTTAAAATTTTCGTAAAAATTGTTAAGACGTTCAAAAACGTGTTATAAACTTATTACAAGACCTTTAATTATGTCGTTTTATTGGTTGTTCTTATAAAGCAGTCTATTATAACACTTATACATTTTTGACGTCTTATAAACTCAATTTTGTTTTTGTGATAAGAAGGAAAGAAAATAAATTAATTGGTTATTCATTCAATCAGTTAAATGGCCTTCTGGACAAGTGTTTTTTAAATTCATGACTTTCTAAAAGGTTTCAGTCATTCTTGTGTATAAAACTGGCACTCGTAAACCTGTCAAAAAGTCATGGTTTCGAAAAAACCCGTATCTGTTAACACCAAAAGAGGCTTATATTCGAATCTAGCGACGATCTAAAGTTCAAAAATGGAAAAACGATCGACCGTTCTTACTTGTAAACCGATGCAGCGTTGATGGAACGCCGAAGGACAACCATCGCAGCAAATTAAGTTGCCACCGTCTTCGCAAACGTTGCAAGAATCATCGTTAGGGTCGCCTCCATCGACGTCGATGGAGTTGAACCCGATGGCGTTTGATTCCTCCACTTTTCGCCACGATTCTAGCAAGCATTCCTGAAGAGATCGTCCGGACTCGAGATATATATCGTTCAACGGTCGATCGATTTTGCTTCCGGAATGCGACACGAATCTCGAAGTCCCCATAATTTCGTCACAACAGCTGCAACGAATCCCGTTGGCAGTAATCGTGCCCTCGAAAACCCTCTTCTTTCTTCTCGGTTTTCCGTATTGGACCTTTACACCGTGCGGAATAATCCCGTTATCGATCAGCCAAGCGAGAAGATTTCGTTTCTTTACTACGGGATTTTGTGCTCGTTTGCTCATCGACCGATCTAATTGCACACCCCTTCGCTTGGTCACTTTCACGTCAACTTCCGATGATTTTTTCGCCATTAATCTAGCAACGGATTTCGTTCTTTGGGTCGTCGAGCCATCTAATTGCACACCCGTTGGCTCGGCAACTTTCGCGTCAACTTTCGATGCCTTTTTCGCCATTGATCTAACCACGGAATTCCGTGGTTGTTTTTTTCTCGAGCCATCTAATTGTGCACCCGTTGGCTTGGCTACTTCCACATTAACTTCCGATGATTTTCTCGCCATTATTCTAACATCGGAATTTCGCGGCTCGTCGCTCTTCGAGCCATCTTTTCGAACGCACGTTCGCTTAGCTACTCTAACTTCATCACTTGACGGTTTTTTCCCCGATCTGACACACTCGTTACCCGTTTCGTTCTTCTTCTTTTTATTCTCATTGCTCCGTATCTTTCTAGCGATTCTGAACAATCTACTAATTTCCTCTTCCGAGATCGGAGTAAATGCGGAAATCTCTTGTTCTTCAGCATCACCGTCTTCGATCGACTTTTTAAGAATGTAGTACGCTTTAGTGATCGACCAATGTGTTCGTCCCTTTAGATCGGTATAAACCGGATCTTTGTGATCCGATTGTTTTCTTTTAATATAATCGAATTCCCACCCCGCTTTCGTTAGAATTCTAAGTATTCGATCTCTTACTAGCTGCTTTTCGTTCAACCCCTTCACGACTCCGGATTTCTTGACCGTTACTCGCTTCTTGGGGACTTCTTTGACGTCGGTTTTCTTAGCCACCGTACGCTTTTTTCTTGCTGAATTCTCCGCCGTTTCGAGGGTTACAGAGATCTCGTTGTTCTTTCTTTTCCTTCCCCGTTTACAGGGTTCTAGAAACACAACAACGGAAGGCGATTGAGTCGAGTTTACGGAAGATTTGTTCTCGTTTGCGGCTTGGCCGTGATCTCGGCTCGAATCGCTTCTCGAATTCTCGCAGTTTATCGACCGGTTCGATCTCAACTTCATGGCTATAATCTAGAAACAAAGAAGACATCATAAACATCAATGGAGTTTCTAACCAAAATCAAACTTGAAATCTTTTGAATTCAAGATCATCTAAGCATAAATGTAGTTTCTAGTTATAGAATCAAATTCTGATTCTTTCAATTTTACAAGAATCTATTACATAAAATAGAGAAAATGGAAATTTTTATTATAATAAAACCGGGTTTATAGAACATCAAGAATTTATAAGCGTCATTATACACCGCTTTACAAGACTTAATTTATAAAACCAAAAAATATAGTGTTCGGCGTTGTAATAAATTTATAAGATGCTTTTGGGCATCGTAACAAGTTTTTTAGAATATAAAAACGTAGTATTAACTATTTTATGGGGCACTATTTGAAAAACCGTCTTGTAAAAACAAATGTCCTATAAAAAGATGAGTTTATCAGCTAATGCAACATTTTGTATTAAAAGTGTACGAAAAAACTTGTTAACACGTCTAAAATTATCATATCTATACTATATTATAAAGATGGCATAAAAAACTCTTAATTACAACTCACTAAGCTTTATGTACTATTATTTAAAGCTATCTACTTAAAATCTCTTAAAAATAACTACTAAAGCCTAATGTACTACCTGTAAAACTTTTAACCCTAATTAATATATTTCATCTTTATCCCCCAAAATCCTTATCTCTAATCCTCAAACCCTAAAATTATGAAATTTGAATTCTGATAAACATAATCAAAACAGGATAAACATCTCAATTTAAATATAAAATTTTTAAAATATATAAGATAATTAATGAATTTTAACAAACTACTTAATTTTTTTTATATAAAAAACATTATATTGTTAAGCCCAAATTAAACAAATTTATATATAAAAAACCATTATCACTCAATTAAAAAACAATTAATGAAGCAATATGTACTACTTTTAAATGCTTTTAACCCTAATTAATAAATTTCATCCTTATCCCCCAAAATTCTTATCTCTAATCCTCAAATCCTAAAATTATGAAATTTGAATTCTGATAAACATAATCAAAACAGGATAAACATATCAATTTAAATATAAAAAATTTAAAATATATAAGATAATTAATGAATTTTAACAAACTACTTAATTTTTTTTATATAAAAAACATTATATTGTTAAGCCTAAATTAAACAAATTTATATATAAAAAAACCATTATCACTCAATAAAAACCATCCAAAATCGTACTGTAAATCAATAAAAAACAAAAAATGAAAATAAACATTAAAATTGTGATGTATCTCGCTGCATTGCGCGAGTACGCTTCTAGTAAACTTATTAAAACGCCTTGAGATTGGAGAATTTATTTTTGGTCCTATAAATTAATATTTATAAAACAATCTATTTAAACATTTAGAAATTGATGATGTCCTATAAACTCAATTTTGTTCTAGTGTTTGGATTAATATTTTGCTCCAACTGATCCTACAAAATTTTCTCTAGATTAAAAAAAGTACAATACACGCTTAAAATTCTCCAAATTTGAAGAATTCCCAAAAAATGATTTATTAAGAGAGAGAAAGAAAAAAGAAAGGTTTTCTTTTAATTATTATTTCCAAGAATAAGATTTTTTAAAATTAAATATTTAACAGAGAAAAATAATATTTTAATAGTAATATAATTGATTTTGTAATCTTCAAAAATAGAAAAGTTGTTGGAAATAAATGTGACTTTTCTTTTTAAATAATTAAATTTTTGATTATCCATTTTGAAGAATCTATTAAAAATAATCTAAGCACGCACACAATAACAGGAACTTAAGGCAATCAAACGTTAGAATTGCTTGATCATCGACAACATCAACACACTTTCGAACCAAAATCAAGGTCATCAAAGCATAAATGTAGTTTCTAATTATAGAACCCAAACTTTCAATTCACAAGAATCTAAGCACAATTTATACATATAGTAACATAAATTTAAGAACGATCAAACGCCAGAATTTGACAAAAATCAATGCAACCCAGATTGATTTTGATGAAGTTAATAGCATCTAAGCACGATTCATACACATAATAACAGGAATTCAATAACAATTAAACGCCAAAATCGCCTGATCGTCATAAAATCAATGCACATTCCAATCAAACAAACAAAACCACATTTCTACAAGAATCAGCATCAGATGAACACAAATTACACATCGGAGTAACGAAAACTATGTCAAATTAAACCCTATGCTTCGTTTAATCGACCCACCGAACTAAAACTCAAAAAACACGATAAAACAAAGTTTAAACACAAAAATTCAGTTCAAAAGATTAAAAATTTTACCTGAAAAAGGTCAAGAAGAACTATAAGAAGTTGAAAGGCAAATCAATTTCCCTCTATTACAACTATATGTGCTAAGAAGAAAGATTGCAAAGCTTGAATTGGGAATTTGGAAGAATGGATTGAATTTGAGGTGGTGGGGGTTAGAAAGAGAGGTTATATATATATATATATATATATATATATATATATATATATATATATATATATGGGTAGGTTCAAACGAGAAAATAAACATTTTGCGAAAAGGCGAGAAGTGTTTAATCATATATGATACACAAACTTAATCATATATGATTAAACACATGTTATATTGACAATTCATAGACGTTTAATTATACATGATTAAACACACTTACAAGTCGTGTAATCATATATGATTGAACACTTCTCGCCTTCTCGCAAAATGTTTAACTTCTCGCATGATCCTCCCTCGCTCTCTCTCTCACTATATATATATATATATATATATATATATATATATATATGGACTGGTTTAATAAAAAGATTAAATATGGTGAGAAGATAAAAAGAAAATGTTCACATTTCAATCATTGAAAAAATTCATTTAAAGATGCATATGTGAACCTATATAAATAATATGCAATGTCGGTTCACATATACATCTTCAACTTGATTTTTTCAATGAATTTTTTCACTTCTCGTCTTATAATGATATTTAGCCTTCTTATTTGAACCTCCCAATATATATATATATATATATATATATATATATATTTGTGTGTGTGTGGAGGTTCAAATAAGAAAGATAAAAAGATAAGATGAGATCTAATAAGTCATAACATATATGTTATCAATATCTTGATCATTGAAAAATCCAATTTAACGGGGACCTTTTTTAAAACTTTTTAATTCATGAGATCAATGAAATCCAATTTAGACCAAATAAAATTTGTTGAAAAATAAAATATAATTTAACTTAAACTCTCTCTCTCTCCCCCCTCTTTCCTCTCTCCATAACATACACCCAAAATTAAATATGCACAAACAAATTGTGAGCATATTTTTAGAAATACTATTATAATTTGTAAACACAATTTAAATCTACGAGACTTGGTATAGTTTGTGAAAATATTGTGAACACCAACTAAAGCAACAAAACTAAATATAAATCTACTACTTTTGAATACTCTAGTACGGATTTTTTTAATGTTTTGTTCATTGTGTTCACCTTATATACATATTTTATTGTGAATGTGTGTGTATGCAAAGGATCATGTTGAGAAGCATGAAAAGTGGATATGAACCGTTAATCACTTTTAATCAAATGTCTTCCCATGAATTGATGCTTAAAGGAGAATTGATCCGGTGCATCTTATCTCAGAGTATCTCATCCTAATGTCCATTCATTTCTCATCAAACGGTTGATAACCACTTCTCAGTTCTCACGATAACCTCAACTTCTGACCGAACCCCAACCATGTGTGTATGTTACAAGAGATATGAAAGGTAATATATATATATATATATGTGTGTGTGTGTGTTAGTTATAATATTAGTTCTCATTAATCAACTTAATTAGTGGTTTAGGATGGATGTTGCGAATCTCATAGATTATATATATGTATTATCATATAAGATTGGGTTCCGGTGAGAAGTGTCAAATTTGGTGAGAAGTGGTTATCAACCGTTGGATGAGAAATGAACGAACATCAGGATGAGATGTACCGAGATAAGATGCATCAGATCAATTCCCTTTAAAGCTGCAATTCATAGGAGGGTATTTGATTAAAAGTAATCAATGGCTTAAAACCATTGTTTAGTTTGATGAAATTGTTTCATATAATTTTTTTATTGATGAAATCGTTGCATATATTTGTGTTTTTTATGTAAAAATGAAAAGGTTTCACCAGACTGCGAAAATACATGAAACAATTTTATCAGAATGAGAAAAATAGATGAAACTACATAAAAAATACAAATATATGAAACGATTTTATTAACAAAAAAATTATATGAAACAACTTGATCATATTAAATATCTTTATGAACCAATTTCATTAATTTAACTAATAAAATTGACGATTTTCAAAGTTTCCAATCTAATATTGTTTCCAATTGAAACAATCCCCTCTCTCTCTCTCTCTCTCTCTCTATATATATATATATAATAATATTATTATAGAGAAGAAATAGAAGAGGTATATAGAGGGAGAGGAGAAGGGGGAGGGGCGTTAGAGTTTGTTGTGAACTTTTGGCATTTTTGCATTTGGTTTTTGGATTTTTGTGAATTTCTTTTATTTTATTTAAATGTCATTATATTCACCTACACATGGTTTTCATGTCTTAAGACCAAAGACTCACATTGGATACACTCTAAACTCTCATATAAGATGTTATATATACAAAATAAATCATATATTTTAATTTGTTTTAAAATAGGATCTATTTTTTAAAGTCAGTGTTTATTTTCTTAGTTATGTTTTTGATTATGATATAAAGAAATTTACTATTCATTTTATTGTTAAAGGGTTTATAACAGATATTTTATAATTTCTCAAAAAAAAAAATAAGTAAAAATTAGCATTACATTAAATTCCAACAAATTTTTTATTTTAAAGTTTTCGATATTAATTATCTATACTATATTATAAAAGAGATATTACCGTTCTCGAAAAAGTTGGTTATTGAAAAACGGTTTTTGGAAAGTTAAATTTTACATTTATCACCCTTACAATTAATTATTTAATTTACTTTCTATCCCTTGTTTTTTCATTTTTCATTTTACACCCTTATTATTTTAACACAAATAATCGTATATAAATAAAAATGCAATGAAAAAATACGTTTTTTTTTTTACAAATTATACCATTATAATCGTCTTGTCAATACCTTCAAAACGAGCCCAATATTAAATATTTTTAAACTTAACCGTACTATTAAATATCATGAATATCTACGAATTAAATCTCTACTACTATATAAAAAAACTAATACAGTTATTGTACAAACTTTTGTACACTAATACAGTTATTGTACAACACTTATCACCCTAAGCTTTTATACAATAACACTTATTACCCTAAACTTTTATACAATAACATTTATGTAATAACCCGGTTAAAAAAAAAAATATTAAATGGGAGTTTGGGGTAAAAGATGTGAAAGACTCAAGTGTTGGGGGTATATAATGAAAAAGTTAAGATGAGGGGGTTCTTAACCCTAGGAGGGGAGAAAATTAAAAGGTTGGCGGCTGGGAGTTTTTAGAGAGAGAGAGAGAGAGAGAGAGAGCAAATACCAAGGTGATTCCATTGAAGGCGAGCAAGAAGCAGTATTCTGAAGGTTCTTCAATTTCAAGGTAAAATTTAACTCTTCTCCCTAATAGTAGGAATTATGTAAGTTTTTCTGTTGGTCTGAGTTAGGGGGGAGGGTTTTTCTTCATCAAACTCTGGAAATGGAGAGTTCCTATGAGATTTTGGTTGGATTCTTTATGGAAGTAATTTTTGAAAAAAAAAAATGGATAGATGGGTGGAATTGTTTTCTGTATGTGATTTTAGTTTTGTTGGAATCGTTTTGGTTATGAGTCTTGGGGATTATCTGCGTCTGAGTTATGGAGATCGATTGAGACCTGTCCGAGAGGCTCCGGTCACCGGACTGGTCGACCCCGGTCGATTAATATGTATCGGTCGAAGTGTTTTTCCCGGTCGATTAATATGTATCGGTCGAAAGGTTATATCGATCGAAGGAGTGGTCGAACTCCGGTCAAGTGCAGTTACCGGTCGAATAAAAGAAATACCGATCGAATAATAAGGGATACCGGTCGTATGTCATTTCAGTCGGCTAGTGGAAGGGAAACTGATTTTTTTCATGCTTTGCACGTGGGACGCAGCGTAGCTGCATGTTGTATTTCATGTGGGCCAAAGCCCACTTTCTCCAATATTCTAATGGATGGTAGTAAATTTAAAGAGTTAATTTAGTTTAATTTAATATTAATTAGTTAGTTTAGTTTAATTAATTTAATTAAATACATTAGATTATGATTTCAAATTAATATTCTCACGTAAGAGTTTGGGGGGGGATTAAGTCGGTTAAAGGATAGATGCCTTTGAATTAAGGGTGTTGTCAACTATGTAAAATAGAAAGGAACGGGGGTTCACCGATCGATGTTTCCTTTATAGGTCTCAGATCAAATTGTAGGAGTAGACGCGAATCTCGAGCTAAGGACACCAGGTGAGTTTTCTGAACTAAATCCTTTTATGAACGAGAACATGCGATGATTAATTTTTAAATGTCGATTTATTCATGATGATAAGTTTATAATGAGATGTTTTAAATGTGTTATATATATCTTGTCAATGTTTAAATGTATGCATACATTATACGTGGGTTATGTGACCTAAGTCGGGGAGTGTGGCCCGCCTACTCGTGCCGGGGAGTGTGACTCGTTCATGTCGTTGGGGGTGTGTCCCAACATTAAGGCAACGCGAGATAGACACATCGTCTTTGACGGTCGTGTGGTCCGTAGCTTAATTTTTATCTATGTGTCATTATTCAATGTTGTTTCAAATTCTGGAAAGTATATTTTGTGGATTATCTGTTAGAGGGAACTCACTAGACCTATGGTCTAACCCTCGCTCTTTTAAAAATAAAAATATTTTCAGGCCATCGTGAGTTAGGCAATGCTGCTAAAGGCAAGGAGAAAGTCTAGCGGGGGCGGATAGAAGACCGTCATCTAATTATTAGTATTTATCTCAGTTGTGTATAGGTTGTTTATAGCAAACCTTATTTGTCTATTGTAAGTTGGGACCGATATGGCATGAATTATTATTGATCATTGAGAATTTTTATTTTGAGAATCGATCCGCTTGTTTATTTTTTGGTTGGGTCGTTACAATTTATCACCCTTGTAATGTTACATTTGTCACTCTTACAATTACTTATTTAATTCATTTTATATCCCTTATTTTTTTCATTTTTCATTTTACACCATTATCATATTAACACAAATAATCGTATATGAACAAAAATGCAATGAAAAAATACGTTTCTTTTTCTACAAATTATAGTATTATAATCGTCTCGTCAATATCTTCAAAACGAGTCCAATATTGAATATTTTTTAATTTAATCGTACTATTAAATTATCATGAATATCTACGAACTAATTTGTTTTCTATCTATACGTTTTATTTTTTTCTACCGTTAACACATTAAAAATACATAATCGTAAAATACGTTTCATTTTTATTATAAATTATATCATTATAATTTTTTTTGTCAATAATTGTAATATAAACTAATTATTGACTATATTTATGGGTTTAGGGTTTCATAAATTGTGATTCATAGGTCATGGTTGGATTGTTGATGACATGTCTATAAGGAAGTAACATTAATTGTTCGTTATTTACTTAAATTCCGCTGCATTGCACGGGTATATGTCTAGTATTATTAAAATATTTAACAAAATCTCTATTTTAAGCTTTCAATATTAATACTTTATTAAAATATTCAATATATTTAATATCTCAACAATTAAATTTTATTTATAAATGATAAAACTAATGATTTAAAAAAACAAAATTTTATTTAAATTATTAAATTTAAAAGAAATTATTCTGCTATTAATATTTTTAGCAGATGTCCAAAATAGATATTTTTATGCAATTTACTATATTATTAAAAATGTACTCAAATTATTTAAAAGGCAACTTTATATAATGATAGTCGATATTCTATATATATAAATTTAACTTTGCTCATGGTAACGTCATCTTATCTCGGAAATAGGAAATGAATTAGATAAGCATACACTGATTTTTTTTTTTTAAACCTCATGTGCGTGTCAGTTATATAATCTTAAAAATAGTATCGATGTATAAATGTTTCGTGAGTTCTCATCCAAACCTGTTAGAAAAAATAAAAACATTTGAAATGAAACTAAAGACAGGGATTACGAACATATGTATCAAATCTTAAATTTCTTGATCCACGTTTCACTTTAGTATAATCAGTAATAAGTAAAACTAATCAAATACATCTGTAATCGAGTCATTACATAATGGTTATTTCTGAGCATATATTTACAGGTATGTATATATAGTTTTACTATTTGTTTAAGTCGATATCATAATCCAAGAACTTGCACGATAATTCACAATATTTAAAACGGTTGCACTGAACGCATTTTCATGTAAGAGTTTTGAGTAATAAGTCGATAGTGTATGGGTATTTTTCGTATTTTGATGATTGTTTGAAAAGTAGTTAGGTTAGTTATTTTCATAAACATGTATGCATCAATAATTGTTACATAAGAGATTTCGTTAACGAGTTAATATTTTCCTACAACTATCGAATAGAACGAGAGTTCGATCGTTTTCGATATCAGGGTTTTTGTTCAATTCACACATATTTGATTACTGACTAGTCTTTGTGCATTTAAATCCACAAAAAAACTTGTTTTCATGGCATGTCAAAACCGGTATGTACCATAAATAATTGATATCAGCGTCAAATCACGACGTATAAAAAATAAAACGATCGATCTTCGAACACAACCTCCATAAAACTGTCGAATCTCAATTATACATCGATTTTACTACCCTTTTTCGTCATAATGTTATAGCATTTAGGCTATGTTTGGCAAACTAGCTGATAAGCTAGCTGGTGGCTGATAAGCTAGCTGATGAAAAAGTCACGTTTGGCAAAAACTAGCTTATAAGCATTTAAATTACCAAAAAGAACATTAATTATTTATTTATAATTAAAAGTTAATATATAATTATGAATATTAATGAGGGACATAATTAGAATAATCACAAAAAACTCTTCATAAGCTACTCCAAGTAGCTTATCAAAAAGCTAGTTTATTGTCATCCAAACATATACCCAGAAAATAAGCTAGCTTATTTTTGCCAAACAATATCTTATATGCATCCATAACTACATCTAAGGTTAACATGACATTATGTATAATAGTCGAGCATTTACCACTGATCATGCAAATATACATCTTTCAATTTTCATATGATAAAATAAAACGTCTGAATCACAATAAATAACAATATTGTCTCTAATTATGTTTCTTAATTATTGTATTGTTTGCAACTAACTGTTTAATTTGGATCATTGATCTATTCACCTACTTATAGGTTGAACTAACATATGAAAATCACATTGATATTTGATTCGGAATCCTTCATATATATAATAGTTAAATTCAATAATATATTTAAGCATTAATACTGTAATTGAAGAAAAAAAATCCCAACTCATATATGCATGGATATTACCCATTTTACTTTTAATATTTATATTACTAATAAATGCACATATTTATCTAATATATTATAAAGTATTTATGTTTTATTTTTTTTAAACTCTTATTTTTCATGGATACAAATGATACGTACAAATCAATAATGCATACAAAATATTTCAAATGGTGTTTGGTTAGAGGTATTAAGCAGTAATTAATGAGAATAAAATAAAAAGAATGTTTGGTTTTATATTTATCTACCTAAACCAAACACCCCCTCAATTGTGAATATATTCCCATTTTACCCATTTTGTAAACAATAAGAACGGAATTTTGAAAACTCTTATTACCCTTTTCATAAAAATTGATCAAATTTTGTAAACCGACAAATATATCTAAATTTTACACAAAATCTAAATTATCTAAAATATAATTAATTTTATAGTTAAAAAACTATCCAAAAAATGAGTATTCTATTCCCTTTAATTTGATACTGTATAATTTCCCTAGTTTTTAACCCACTTTTGAAATTTTCAATTGTGAGTATATTCATACAATATTTTTACTATATTATAAAATACTTACAACTTATTAATACATTTGAATTTACAAAACTAACTCATAAGCAACTGATAATCTTGTTCAATTACAGAATAATCATTGACTCCTACTAATACAACAAAATACTCTAAAAGTTTGATAACCAACAAAAAAACTATTTTACTCTCTGAAAACCACGTAAATTCATAAAATAAAATTAAGAAAGACAAAATAAAGATATATTATACTACATTACACCAAGTATAATGCCTGTAATATTTAATACATTATAATCAACTAAATATGATCTGGTCAAATAAATTACCATGTATATAATATTATTTTATAAAAAATATTTTACATATATATAACTTGCAGGAAAATACTTTTAATGTATGCATCACTTTTCTTTGTATATATTCCACCTAATTATACATTTAATAATATTTCTTTTGCATAAATTAAGGAAGTAAAGATTTTAGAGATTTTTTTTTTCTTATATATTCTTTAAAATAGAAAAAACGAGAGAAAATATAAAAATTTTCAAATTTAAAGAATATTTTAAAATTTAATGCTATGAAACCGAAATATCTTTTTACTATTTATTACCAATAATTAGTTTGCTTCTTTGTAAAACCCTCGAAAATGAACAGAGCAACTAATTTAAAACTTCCAAATTATACAACAAAAAAGATATAATCTATTTTTCAATCATCACATGAGACACCTCAAAAGAATATTGGATTTAACTTTAACAACTAAGAGGTCAAGTCTCGCAGAAAGACTAATCAAAGTCGGGTCACGGGTGTTACTAAAACCCCAAAATATCAGTTGCTCTTATCAACGACTAACGCGGAATACTTCATCAAGCTACTCACCCTTGCACAAACTTTTAACACTCAACACTTCACCAAAACGCTAGAACCTCTTCCCCCATCCGGAACCTGATGCACATGTCGACAAATAAAAAGGTTAGGCTAACGCCTAGTAAGTTCAAGAGTTTGCAACATGAAATAAATATATTTGTTAAAGGGAAATAAAGTAGTTTAAATCACAGACTCTCTGACAGATTTACTTCAAATAACAAACGACACCATTTTTCAAAAGTACATCTTTAGAACAAAGAACCCAACATGACCATTCTCTCGTAAAGATCACTTTAATCCCAAACACAACCAAAACGTGAATAGTAAGCAAAGCTCTTAATTTATAAAAATATGAAATAAAACTTTACTTCTCGAAATCCTTCAAACGTGGACGGGGCATAAAACACAACCCATAAATCAAGGATAAAATCCAAATATACACAACGCCACCGAAAACTTGGGATAATAAAACTCAATACCCAAAAACAACACCTTTCGGTGACGGGGGATACCCGAATTCCATCGAAAGTGGCGGACACACAAAGTTAAGTCACTTATCAATGTTCTCGAGCTTCATATAAGACCATGGTTCCCCGTATCCGTCTCATCTGAGCTACCACCGCAAGACACCACTGATCCTAGTGTTTACTCGACCTCTAATGAGTGTCACAACCAAAGCCACAAGTCCCCGTATCCGGCTCGTCTGAGCTACCACCGCAAGACTTAACTCCGTATACGGCTCTGCAGAGCACCACCGCAAGCTTACATAATCAACCACATGACTTGGGGACCACTCACTAGAATTCAAACGCGGACACTAAATTCCACGATAAGTAACCAGACTGGACGACAATCGGGCATCGAGTTCAACCACCCACGATCTCTACCTCGAGCCCTTCAATAAAGGTTACACTGTTATCGAGTTCAACCACCCACGATCTGTACCTCGAGCTCCCGCTAGCCATAAATAATGTCCAGTCCCAAAACGGGGATAAAGTCCCCACTAACCAACTGACTCATATGCCTATGGATCCAATGCATTACAGTCTAAAACGTTACATGACTCAAAAGAATGAACTAACGCATTCAAAATATGTAACTCCCAAATAAGATGCAACTAAGTACATCATACGTCCAAGGCTCCTTAACGAGCAACCAAAACTGAACAAATGTTCCAAGACTCCCACGAGTACAAATCAAGCCCCAAGAGGCTTAATGGACGTTTGGCTCAACACGAGAGCCAAAATGGTTACACAAACCAAAATACACATTTTCCCAAAATCTTTGATTCTCAAATTACCGTTGGCCTTCGGCCCAAACCCAAAAGGTTTTCCATTTCTAAAATGTTCTCCAACGTCGGAAATGACCCAAAACCAAAGAACTCACACATTCGTACTTTTCCAAATATTTCATTTCATGAATGATGCATAAAAACCCGACAAACACTTAAAAGTATATTTTTGACCAAGTACTCGTTTATGCAATAAATCATCAAAACACCTTCTTTTGTGACACATTTATCCAAATGTCTATAAATCCCAAAATGTGTGCTTTATAAGTTTATAAAGTTAAATATATCCAAATAACCAACTTATCAGCAGTTAACAATTTAATGTAAGCACAAACACTTTAAAATAAACATTTTGGCATGTACACCGTTTTCACAAATCAACTTAAACTCACCTTGCTAGATTTAGGCTAAATCTAGATATTTCCCCCAACTAGAGCTCTTTTGAAGAACACTTGGATTCTCAAGTCAAAACTTCCAAAAACCTAAATCCATACATATTCAACCATAAATAAACATAATCAACCACAAAGAATCATTTCCCAAACCATATACATGAATACCTCAACTAATACCGAAACTCTAACTTCCATAACTGAAGAGAATAGAAGATTACCTTAACCCAAGCTTGAATCCACCAACCAAAACACTTCTAGTTCACCAAAATGGTTACAAACCTCCAATCTATGAAAAGAAGCACAAAGGGTGGATGAAACCCTAGAAAACTTTGGTGAAGAAGATGAAGAGGGGGGATGAGGAGCTTACCACCACAAAATACACTTGTATACTCCAATAAACTTCCAATCTCTTTCTAGATCCTTGAAGAGCTCTCAAAAACGAAAGCGTAGCAATTTGAATCACTCAAATCGGAGTTGGGATGAAGGAGATATGAAGGAATGAGGTTTGGTGGCTGAAAATCGGTTTTAAGCTCGTCCAGGGGGTTTCACGACTTGTGCCGCGACCTTAAGTCGCGGCATAAGTCGCCCGTTTCCCCTGGTTTTCTTCTCATTCACTGTTTTGGCCATAACTTCTTCGTTATAGCTCCGATTTTGCTCCGGAAAGAACCGTTGGACTCGTAATTGAATTCTTCATCCATCTAGACTATAAAATCCAGGATTCAAGTCCAAAATATTTTATCTTATTTTTTCCTAATATATCGGTTTCGGTATTAACTCGAAATGATACATTTCGAAAATCGGGGTGTTACATTCTTTAAAAGTGTTGATAATAACGTGTTGAATATTTTAATAATATAATTAATACTAATATTTATAAAATAAAAAAGTTGTTTGAGTTAAATATAATTATTTTTGAGATATTTGATATTTAATTGTTTTTTTAAAGAAATTATAAAAAAAATCTGTTGGAAATGTAGTAACGCTACTATTATTTTAAACGGTCAAACACGAAATCTAACGGCTAAATACCGATATTTTTGCAATCAAATATTTCTTTCAGGAAACACATTTTCTACCACTGAAACGATTTTTTTGTATGTATCAAATAACAATGAAAGATTAAGGGGTCATTTATAAAATTCTTACCCGGTAAGCGTTTGCCGGCAAGAGATTTACCTTCATTTATCTTATCGTGTAACATCATTGGCCATGAAAATAGATTGTTAGTAAACATTTTATACCCGGTAAGCGCTTACTGGGTAAGAGTTGTTTCTCACACTTACCGGGTCAGACTCTTTGGTCATTGCCTTATCTTTTGTCGGGTAAGATTCTCTGTCCTTTCTATGCTCAATCAATAAGATAAATGATATTGGTAAGCGCGTATCCGATAAGCGTTTAGTAAACAACCCCTAAGTTTATGTTTGGCAAACTAGCTCATAAACTAGTTGTTGATTGAAAAACTAGTTCATAAATTAAGGGGTTTGACAAAACCTACCTAGTAAACTAGTTGATACCGTAAAAAAAGACATATTATCAAATTACTTTATTCTAACATACATAATATAATTAAAACAAATCAGTAATAAATTTTATTCTCTTACAGTAAGAATTTTTTTTCTAAAAATAATCAATTTGTGTAACCAAATATGTTTTTTTATAAAAAAAAATTACATTAATTCATGATTTGAAATAATAATTATAAGTAATATGAATAAAAGCAGAGTTTGTAAGTACAAATCTTAATTAATTAATAATTTTTCAAAAATATGAATAAAAGCAAAGTCTTTTAAGTTTTTTTCTTTTTTTACATGAAGTCATGATTTGAAATAATTGTCATCTTAAGGTCCAATATCGAGAGTTTGACATTAAATAGTGTATTTAACTCTTCGTTGTTGGAGTTGCAGAATATTGGCTTGACTCTTTTTCGGCTATATCATCATCGACGTAGAAAAGTTAATTCTTTAGTGATTGTTTATATCAATACTGATATGATCTCTTTAGTGATTCTGTATAGTGACATCAAATGTAGCTATCCAAGTTATCCTTGAGGGAAACGTAAACCTCGATCGATTCCGATATAAGTCACGCCATTTATTTTGAAAGCACTGTACCATTAAAAGAAATTTTGTATTTCAAAGCTACAGTACCAGCTTGAACGACTATAAAACGATAAGCCAATATTACATAGTGGCCAGAAAATTCCTTTAATTGATCATTGGAGGCCCAATTTCAAAATTATTTGGGCTAGTGAGTTGGATTTGACCGGTCCCTATCCAATTAAGACCGATTCTTTCTTAATCGATTACTGCTTGAACTCGATTTTAGTTAAGTTGGATTTGTCCCTAAAAACCGAAAGGTTTGCCCCATCTTTAATACTACCTAGAAACCCCAAGGCCTTGTTTGTTTTTTGAAAAAATCCTCTTAATACTTATTCGGTAAAGGTTAACCAATTCGGAAAAAATCCTCTTAATACTTATTCAGTAAAGGTTAACCAATTCAGACTGGTTGTTTTTTCTTCTGTTTCAGACCCTCTTATCACTTACCTTCCTCAGATAGAATAAGAGGTAAACCTATCCCTTATTTACCTCTTATTGTTCTCCGGAACTAGCAACGAAGATAAAACCACATCGAACGAATCTTATATAAATTCAAAAAAGAATCACGATCCCTAATTTCATCCAACGAGAGGAAAACATGTTTCGACTCAAATCACAGAGTAAACTACGATTTTCGTTCTTGTGGTTTATAACCATTTTCGTCCCTTACTTTAAAAGTTGTTTTTTGGTCCTTGTGGTTTGCAATTTCTTTCCCTTTTCGTCCCTAAAACTAATATTCTCAGGGACTAAAAGCGAAAAGAATTATAAACCACAATGACCAAAAAAGCAATTTTTTAAAATCAAGGACGAAAATAGTTATAAACAACAAACCAGGGACAAAAAAAGTAGTTTACTCTATTATCAATTAACAATTTCTTTATAGCTTGATCACTTATACAAGAAGAACTTTTTAATTATTTGAATTTAGAAGCATAAAATGGTTACCAAAAGCAATGAACCGATGTTATTACTGACAACTCATAATGTTCATATCGATCTATTATGTGCCTCTACAAAAATTTAGAATAGGTTTCAAGAAGTCAACTAAAAAACCTCTTACATGGATTCAGACATTTATTAATTTACAAAAACAAACAATTTTATTGATTCTACTTTCAGACTTTTAACCCCATTTTATCCACCAGAAATAAAACTAGACTTCAACACCTTATAAAAAACAAACAACACCTAAATATAAATTGATTTTAAAAATCCATGTTGATTCTAACAAAATTTTGCAAAAAATCACAAAATGCAATTTTTTTTAAAAACCATTTTTAAAGAAAAAGGTTGTTTTTTAAAACAAAAAATGAAACAGATTACCATCACAGCTACTAGACCAAAATGGAGTTCAAAAATGAGACTAACAAACAACATTCTCCTGATATCACAAAAATTCAGCACCTACAATTTCATCTTAATTCCAACAAATATAACTTCAAAATTACCAAAAAATCTGACTTCAAAATTACCACAACAAAATTTCTCAAGGCTCTCACTTCTTCTTCTTGGCAGCATCCCCAGCCTTTGTCTGCACAACCGAATCGAAACAATCTTATGATATCCAAGTTGGCAGAACAAAATCATGTGAAATTACAAAAAAAAAAAAAAAAAAAAAAAAAGTCCCGGACGTGGAAAAATGACCAAAATGCCCCTAATGCAACTAGCATGTGAGGGCACTTAATGGCCAAGAATAAAATCCATAACAAAATGCAAATGCGAGTGACGGTCCTCGTAATTTCCAAAAAGTTAGGAACGAAAACCACGCTCCACGAATAACGTGAACAATTTTTTGTGATTCATTCAAGTTCAAGAACACTATCAAGTGAACTTTTTCAAATATGCTAGTAATCTAGTATCGAAAATTTTACCTTTTTTACACCTCGGATCTTCTTCGATCTGTTCTTCCTTTCCTTCATCTGCTTCCTTGACTTCTCGATCTTGGTATCTAATCCGTTCTGCAAGACACAAAAGGATAAAATTCAATTTTTTTTCTTCGACCAGCAGTTCCTTTTCTGCAACTTTTCTCATCATCAATTGAGTCGTTAGTCCCGTTTCGGTTGGTGGTGCAACTTAGTTTTGACATGTGTCTTGCACATGTCTTCTTACAAGAGCATTATTGTAAATCAACCCCTTCGTAGATTCCCTATATGTAATTGCAAACCCCGAGTCTAAAAGTTTGGATCTTGAATGAGATATTGTGCGAATCAATGCAGAATGAGTGATTCTTTGCTGCCCAAATTATTACAAACTCAACTTCATGTTAGAGAAATTATAGGTTGTCCGGGCCCACCCTAAAATCAACAGCAAGAAAAACTTCTAGTGGCCCTAGGAGGGCTCAAACGGTTGATAACTAGTCAGCAAACCCGAATTCTTACCAGTCAAACTACCCGCTACCCACGGGGGTTCTGAATTATTTAGCATTGAACGTAGCAATGATAGAAAAGAATAGGTAGCATTCTCAATTGCATGCATCCACATATGAATATAATATAACGAATTTAGATTAGAGATTTACCCTGACAAGTCTGTATTTTGGCTCATACTTCTTCGCGTTCTCGACAGAATCATAGATCAAACCAAAACCAGTTGATTTCCCTCCACCAAAATGAGTCCTGAACTTGAATACAAAGATTGAATTTGGATCTTTCACCTCATACATCCTTGATAATTTCTCTTTCAATTCAGCCTTCAACAAAAGTAAGAAACAAAAACGATGGTTTTTCAGTTTCTACAATCAAACAAGCTATACCATATAAAGCAGATTCAAATGTTAACAAGATAAATTCTGCTATTTTGATTCATATAGATGCAACACACACAAAAAAAAAATCAGTAACAAAATGTTCCAATTGAAAGAATGCAAAATATAAACAAAATGGAACTTAAGTGTCCACAAACAAGAACATATAGGATTCAATTGCAATGAAATGATTACTTTATGTAAAACAGATTTTGTTTGAAATTTTGAAGTTACCAGCAACATATTCCACTAAAGAAAAATATCAGTAACATGTTCCAATTGAAATAATGCAAAATATACACAAAATGGAACTCAAGTGTCATATAGGATTCAATTGGAGCGAGATTATTGCTTTATGTAGAACAGATTTCGTAAAAAATTATGAAGTTACCAGCAACATATTCCTCCTTAAAACATACTTTCACAGTTGCACATTAAAATACAGGTGTATATACAGGTTGCATAACAATTAGATAGTGTCAAACCTTTGAGACATTTGGCCTGCCAGGATGAAGCACATCAATTACCTGCATCAACAAACTCAATGTGTGTGAAAAAAAAAAGTTAACTTCAAATAAATGATTAACATTATTTACAGATCAAAAATTGCAGTTGTGCAAAAAACTCACGAATTGCTTCCTGGAAAGAAGCCTGTTTGTCATGAACTTCCTTGTACGGATAGTCACTGCCTTGGTGTCCGCCATTTTCACTGCTGAATACAAAAAAAACAAATAAAAAGTGAAAAAAAAAACTCTCAAACCAGTCATCGATTTCATTAAATATAGCATAACATACTTCATCAAATACTGCTTAATCAGATATTTAAAACACTAAAAAGACCTTGAATCAGAAGCAAGATGCAATGTTCCTCTTTCGTCTAGAAAATATAGAACCTTAGTTCATTGATAACAAATTCATAATTCCTAAACATACATTATTTCAACCTATATAATTGAATCGATAGGCAACACAGTAGGTATCAGAATGTACATTCCCCTAACTCCAGCCACATTTTCAAATTTTACTCGAACAAAAACCGAAGAACAAACGATCTACAAGCTGATTATAGTTGCAGGATTTGAACAGATCCGCTCACCGTTATCAGACAACCGTAAATCTTACTAATTTGTGTACAACAAGTGATTATAACAAAAAAAAAAAATAGACAATGAATAACCCTATCTACGCAGTTACGATTGAATGAATGAAGAATCAGACCTGAGACTGTCAACTCCGACGACGGCGACGGCAGCGGCGGCGGTTCTACCTCTTTCTTTCTTTTTGCTGAATCGTCGGCTGGTGCAAAGAGGAAAACCCTACCGGCGGTTTATGAACGTATTAGTAGTAGAAGATGCATATGGGCTTGGGTTAATGGATTTGAATTGGGCTTTTAATAGGGCCCATTATGTTTGAAATAATTAATGGAAAATTATGGTTTTAGTCCCTATGGTTTGTTAAAGTTGTTATTTTTGTCTCTTTGGTTTTGAAATTATGATTTTAGTCCTTTATTGTTTTGATTGTGTTTTCTTTTTTGTCCCTGAAGCTGACAACGTTATCAAGGGATGGTAAAACCGAGCACATGCTTCTAAGATGAGGGTAAATGTGTCTTTTTAGTTTTAACAATTTTTATTGCAATGGAATTTTTTTAAATTATTGTCTTCTTTATTTTCTCTTCATCTTCTTCATAATATACATATTTAAATTCAAATATATATCAACAAACCCTAAATCTAAAATTAAAAAAAAAAAAAAAAAACTCATGAAACTCGCCTTTTTTACGAGTTAAAATCTTGAAAAGACTTGTCTTTATGAAGTTTCTTGTGATTTATTAGTTTTCGACCACGCCTTCACAACTGACCAGATGGGTATTTTAGAACCCCGATCATGAAGTGTTTTTAACATACCTTAAATCAAATAGAGGAGTGTTATGAGGGGATGTGGATGAGTGTATGGATCTAGATTAAACGTTTAACAAGGTGGAGGCATATAAGTCACAGATAATTAAGACAAATACCTCTCCATTCGTTGCTCTATATTTGTTGCTATCTTCATGACCCCTTCATCAAATTCTGCGACTACATATGCATCCCCTCCCTCTAGCTTGTGAGTTTGTGACTCCATTTTGCAGGTTTGAAATGAACCAGGTTGGTCACATATTTGAAATAAACCAAAATTTTATTTATCTGCATGGTTAAAACGAATCAGAATAGCGAATCATACTCTTTCCAGTGTTTGTTGATTGGATTTAAGCTTTTTTGGATTTAGATTTAATGTTTTGTCGAATTTATATATAGTGTTTATTTTGTAGAAGGCGAAGATGAACGAGAGAGATAAACATAAAATTGAAAAAGACACATTTACCCTTCATGTGAGGGGAACGTATGTAACACCCCGAATTCTGATAACCCATGTAACATTCTTCGCATTTTGGAACCTTATGAATGTTGGGATTTAATAGTAAATATCAATTTTATCGGTTTTGAGCATCGTGGGCTGAAAATGCAAGTTTTTGGAAGAATTGGGGGTTCTCGCGACATTGCCCGCGATAGTGACAGGGTGTCACTGTCGCGTAGGGCACAGTCGTCGTGGGCTTGAGGCTCACGGTACGACTCACACGATTGTGCCTTACAATTGTGATCTGGTCACTATCGCGGGGGCACTCTCGCCCCGTTTGTACCGAAGGGTAGGGAATCCGCACGATAATGCCCGCGATAGTGACATTACAGTGACAATGTCACTGTCGCCGTGTCAATGTCACCGACGTCCAGAGAGGTTTAAATCAGAAGTGTTGCGAGTTTTAATCAGTTTTATCTAATTTTTAGGGTTGAGGGGCGATTTCTCTCTACTATTTTGGTAAGTTTTCTTCTTCCAAAATGCATATCTCCTCATTTATGGTACCTTGTAGCCATTAATGGTGACCTTGAACACTTGTAGG
Organism: Arctium minus; assembly: GCA_954870635.1. Lineage (NCBI taxonomy): Eukaryota > Viridiplantae > Streptophyta > Magnoliopsida > Asterales > Asteraceae > Arctium > Arctium minus. The sequence goes on from OX941096.1 coordinate 64,598,904, forward strand.
AAGTGGTTGTGAAGAGCTCTCAAGTGGATTAGCATCTCATCTCTACTCTCCTTAATTTTAGGGTTTAGTTTCTTTTAAGGAAACTACCAAGATGAGTTCATACACTTTTATAAAACTTTATACATGTCAAATGTGGGTTTTGAATGCCTAGACATCTCCTTTTTCATATACTTGAATTGTGGGTTTTGTACCAAGTCTAACTTTTGGAGATTTTAGGGTTTATGATAATTTTATGAAATATGCTTGTATGAGCTTTGTTGATGTTGCTATTAACTTACCTTCACTTGGGAAATGTATTTCAAAAGATGACTCTATTCATGTATAACTTAAGGGTTTTGGAAATGATAGTCTTGTGGTTAACTGCTGATAAATTTGTATTTGGGAATTTACCATGCTTTGAAGAGTATGACTTATAATAGTCATTTATGTTTCAACTAATGATCGTTCGGTAAAGAATAGAAATTGTCTTGGGGAAAAATCATCACTTATGTCCTTTATGCATATTTTCAACAGTTGGAATATTCGTTGGGCCTTATTAGCATTATTTGGCTTATTTGTTGCATTTGGGAGTCATGACCCCGTAAGTTGTTATATTATTGTTCCGGCGTTGGGACGACTAGTTTTCCACGTCGAGACACGTTAGGCATCATAATGGGTTATAAGTCCTTCGTGCTCAAGTATTACGATATTGGATGAGGAGCTCAACGTAAGGACCCCTCGGGGTTGAACTTGAGTTCCCGTGGGTGTACGTTTAAAGCCACATAACCTAACATCCCTTGTGTGTACTTTATTTGTATTGGATTTACTGACTCATCAAATGACTTACTTTTGTGTTCCGTCATTTGTGTTAGTAAGCGGGTCTCCCCCGTTAACCCAAGAGGTAATTGCTATGTTTAAAGAGCATTATTATTATTATCATTGTTACTATCGTTGTCATAAATGGAACTCTTTTACTCACTTTTACATTTGATTATTTAAACTGCAAATGTCTGATATCACTGGGCTTTAGCCTAACATTTTTTCTTAAAATGACATGTATAACAGGTCAGGTTTCCGGTGGGGTTCGTCGGGACTGAGCGGATAGCTTTGAGGTCAAGAGCGGTCTTTTTGGGAGATGTATAGACCGACATTTTTGATTAGCTGACACATTTTTGGAAGAATAGCAACACCCGATTCTAATCTTTCTTATTTAAGTTATATTATTAGGTTGTTAGTGTATTATTTATTTGATCAATTGTAAATGTCATAACTTGTTTCCCCGTTTTATCGGGATGATACTTTGGGATTGTTTTAACATGTTGTTATAACTAGTTTTACCAATTTATAGCCGCCATATTGCAAAATTTTCGAATTTTTATTTCGCTAAAATTTAGGGTGTTACAACGTAGGGGTTTTAACGACCATGGATAACATTGTCATCTTCAGAACGAAAGGGGAAATAAAATTAAAACCGTATGGACGAATATATAATTTCAAAACCACATGGACGAAAGTAGAAATACTTGACAAACCTCATGGACGTAGGGGTGCTCAAAAAATTCGACCAACCCGATGTCTTTCTATACTATGAAAATAATATAACTACTAAGTCGTTGATTAATATATGTACATTAGATATTAGATAACACATAATTTGCAATATTTAAAATTATATTACAATTTCAACCATAGTTTTACTTTCTTATTTGCATCGATGCATGAACTTTCATTTATTTTATGACTTTGTTCGCTTTTTTGTATGTTCTCATTTTGATTTTTACTTCGTTTAAACACAAACACTCATATAAATTGTAAGAAGATGTACCAAAGTTTCAACCGGATCAACCCAATCCAATCCGCATGATCTGGGTTGGGTTGGATTGTAATTTTGCTTAGGCTGGGTTGTATTGAGTTGTTCAAATTCCTTCAACCAAATCCATATGCAGTCCTACAAGGACATAAATTGTAGTTATTTTATGTAGTTCAATCAAGAATTAGAGTAGAAGGACTAAAATGGACACTCGAAGAAACCTCAGGGGGTTTAAAAGAACTTTAGCCGAACTGAAGCCGTTAGGGTTCAATCAAAATATCTTCAAAAACGTTTCGCCATTTTTCCGTTTCCTTTCATCCACTACCTTCCGATGGGTTACACCGCTTCCGCCGTTGAAATCCGCCAAGATCGCCATCGCAGCCACCGCGACAACCGCAACTACCCGCCGGAACCTGGATCGCCAACCGACCGTCGGATTCGCAGTTCCCGCCGTAGTCCGGATTATTCAAGGTACGATAACGATTCCAATCGATCACGTAACCGTCGTTCACCTAATTTTTCCAAATCTAGGAATCGTAATCGCAGTGCTAGCCGTAGTCGTAGTCGTAGTCCGGATTATAGCAGATACGATAATCCAAATAGTTATCGCCGTGATCATCGTTCTCCTGATTATTCTAGATCTAGACGAAACCCTAGCCCTAGAGTCGAGACTTTGAATTCGAATAGGAAATCGAGCTATGGTGATCAAAATAGACAGTATCTCGACCGTGATTACCGGAACGGGAACGTACCGGAGTCTGATTCCGATGAAGAGCTAAAAGGAGCGAGTTACGAAGATTACCGGAGGCTAAAACGTCAAAAATTGAGGAAGATGTTGAAGAAGTGTATATGGAATGTCACACCTAGTCCTCCACGAGGTGATAGCGAACTCGATGAGCTTGAAATTGAGGAAATTGCAGAGAAGGATGTGGAAGAAGATAGAGAAAAGTACAAGGATACAAAGTTTGAATTGGATTCGAAGACGAAGGGAGGTTCGTCTGAATCTGAATCGGACTCTGATTCGAAATCAGAATCAGATGATTCGTTATCTGATTCAGATGATTCGAGATCGAGGAGGAGGAAGAAGAGTAAGAGTTCGAGTTCTAGGCGTAGGCGTAGAAGCAGGAGATCTGTATCAGTGAGTGAGAGTGATTCAGACGATTCCATCGACAATTCTGAAGAGGAAGATAGGAGGAGGAAGAAAAAGCTGAAGAGGAGATCGAATAAACGAAAGAGTGGCAGTAAAAATGCTAAGAGGAAGAGAAGAAGCAAATCAAGAAAAAGTAAAGATAGTGATTCGGACGTAAGTAGTGATATCAACGAACGCGAGGAACCATTGAAGCTCAAGAGGAGTCGTAGTTCTTCCTCACAACCCAAATCGAGCAAGAAAAGGAGTGAAAACGGCAGCCAGAATTCAGCATCGGATGAGAATTCTGATTCTGAAAACGATACAAACAAACCCAAGGTGGATGATGCAGAGAAGACAGAGGTAGACAGTGAGTTGCTTATGTTCAAAGAGATGATAGAGTCACGAAAGAAGCCTGCTTTGGACGATGAACCAGAAGTAGGGCCAATGCCATTGCCAAGAGCTGAAGGGCATATTAGCTATGGAGGTGCACTCAGGCCTGGTGAAGGTGATGCCATTGCGCAATATGTTCAGCAAGGGAAGCGTATCCCACGAAGAGGAGAAGTTGGTCTTTCGGCTGAGGAGATTAGCAAGTTTGAGGATCTTGGTTATGTTATGAGTGGTAGTAGGCATCAAAGGATGAATGCCATCCGTATTAGGAAAGAAAACCAAGTTTATAGTGCTGAGGATAAGCGGGCTCTAGCCATGTTTAACTACGAGGAAAAGGCAAAGCGAGAACAGAAAGTTATGGCTGATTTGCAACGGTTGGTGCAACGCCACATTGGAGAAGAAACTGGCCCTTCTCATGATCCTTTTGGTGGAAGAGCAACAGAGGATCCCGATGCTTGATTACAGAGTACGATGTCTTCCCTCTTGGCTTATTATGTCTGTTATGCTTGTTTTTTATGCCATAAGATGTTCTGAAGCATTTGCCTGAATTTGAATGTGAGAATGTGCAATGCAATTACAGCATATTCACTTATTCTAAACTTTGGATCATGATACATGTGGGTTTTCTTTTATTTTGTTTATCTTTTTGCTGTTTTTCTTTAATCTTTATGCAATATGTGGAACTGAATTGATGGAGCACTCTTATATGCATGTCTTTAGTTGCCTGTGTCAATGACTTGTCTTTCTATATGGAAATTGCAACCTTTGAGTTGTAGAAATCATTACTTAATTCTCTGTTTTGGGTTGGCATTAGATGTGAACATAAATATACACTACCATGTATGTGTTTAAGGGACTTATAGTTTGAAACTTAGGGAGCAAACTGTAAACTATTATGCATTTTGCCTATATGCATCTGGCTCATGAAAATGTCTTCAACTTTTGGCATTTATAAGTTTTTAGCACATCCATTTATTTTCTGAGATGTTTTTTAGAGCAAAATGGAACAAAGTTTAGTTTGGTTTCTGTATAGTGTGACGATTTTTTCCTCAATTGGTGCAACGAAGTTTTCTATTTTGTATCCATTTTGAACGGTAACCTGCATATTTGATGATGTGGATATCTGTTTACAAGAGGGCTACGGCGAAGTGGACTATAAATTTTACATCCACGCCATCATGGTAAAAAAATAAGAAAATTTTGAACTTTGTTGCATTAAAATAAGAAAATTTTGAACTTTGTTACATTAAAATAGGAAAATTTGAAAGTTCATTACATTAAATGGTAACACTAGAAATTTTGTTACATTGATTGAGGAAAAAAAATTCTTTGTTACACTAAATAGAAATCAAGGGAGGCTTTGTTTAACGAAAACACTCCTTTAAAGTACTCAATCACATGTGATATTGTAGTCCATGAGGTCCCCCACGTGTGATGAGGGAGTTACTCGTGTTTTCATGAAATGAAGGTATTCTCGTTTGAACCTCCGTCTATTTATATATATATATATATATTACTTTTTTGATTGCAACAAATTTTTTTAAAGTTTACATGTAACAAAGTCAAATAGGGATGCACCTTGATTCACAATCAATATAAATTTCACTGCTTGAAAACTGAAAATACTTGTTCCATGTTGCAAAAGAAATTGCAGGATTGACAAAGAAACTGCTGCTATTATTAGTAATTCAACAGGAGAAGATATCACACTTATTATTGGAAGTTTTACATCCAATTGATTATTAAGTATCTACATGACAGCCATAAATCAGCTTACTTTTTGATAAGCTATACATGTCAATAAGCTTCAAGTGTTTTTTCCCACCTTTTAAATCCAATTATGCCCTTTTTATTTTTTTAATTTATTTTTCAACTTGTCCTTTTAGGTCATTTTACATTATCCTCTACCTTATTAACTAGTTTAAAAAAAAAAAAACCAAATATGACAAGTTCATCATCTAGCTTATTAGCCAACAACCAGCTTATTAGAAAAGAGTGATGCATTATGTAACAACTCGTCTTACATGGATAGAAAACTAGATTTATGAACTCTTATAAGCTCAAAGTTGTGGGCTTCTGATGGTATCCATCGTGGTTTAAAATTAGATTTGGATGTAATTCAGCCGTATGCTGTTTTGGGCTATGGGGAGTTTCAAATTTATCCATCTCATAGTTTAAGGGTAGACTTATAAAATAATCGTTTATTGTTAAATTGAAAGTGGACACTTATTACACAAATAAAAATGAAAATGAGTACACTTATTTTGAAACTAAAATATTAACCTTGGTCCTTCACACAATTGGCTCAAACTCTTTTTTAAGATGTGTTCCAAATAGTGATGGTCAAAAATCGGGCTCGGGCCGGGCCAAAACGGGCTTCGGATCGGGCCGGGTTTCACCCGAATATGTGTGGCATGTTTATTGTTAAATTGAAAGTGGACACTTATTACACAAATAAAAATGAAAATGAGTACACTTATTTTGAAACTAAAATATTAACCTTGGTCCTTCACACAATTGGCTCAAACTCTTTTTTAAGATGTGTTCCAAATAGTGATGGTCAAAAATCGGGCTCGGGCCGGGCCAAAACGGGCTTCGGATCGGGCCGGGTTTCACCCGAATATGTGTGGCATGTTTAATGTTGGAAAAAACCAGTTATAGGAAAACTGGGCCGGGCCCAAAACCGGACCGTGATGGGGCCGAGCATTTTTCCGTATTTAAAAAAAAATTCTTTATATAATAATTAATTACTAAGCTTTAAAAAATAAAATTTGGATTGGATCACTAAAATACACTTTAAAAATACGTTTTATTTATAATAAATTACTAAAATACACTTTAAAAATACGTTTTATGTATAATTTTAAGTTACAAACTTACAATACAAGTATTTATAGGGGTTTGGGGGGTAAAAAATACAAAAAAGGTAAAAAAAACGTATATAAACGGTAACATAACGTTTTTTTTAAAGTATGAATCGAGCCGAGCCAAGTAAAAAACCGGGCTCGGGCCGGCAAATCCTCCAAAAACATGAACCGGTCCGGCTTTTCGGGCTTCAAACCGCTTTACTACCGGGTTTGAGCGGGCCGGGCTTCGGTTAATCGATCGGGCCGGGCCCATTTGGCCATCACTAGTTCCAAAGCTTTTTCTATTTTAGGGTCGGCCCGGGCTTTGGCGTTGAAAAGGTGTCTTATTCGGATTTTTTCATGTCGGGCTTTTTTGGGTCTAGGCTCGGCCCTAGCCCCAAAATTTTAGCCTCATCAGGCTTTGACCGGGTTTTGGGCTCATTAGGGTTGGACTTTTCTGGGTTGAGTTGTGCTTCGGATTCGAGCTCTTTTGTGCATCTCTATAGATGTTGAATTAGTCGGTTATTATTATTTTTTTTGGTTTATTTGGTGCTAAATATTGAACGTGTATGTTAGAGTAAGGTAACCGAGCAACCTCCCCAAATGACATTTTTATCGTAATGAGCAAATTCTATAGAGAAACTTGTGACAACAAACTCTTTCATGACTTCTATTAGGGTGCCTTTTTTACATAGACTGGATTAGATTGTACTGGATTAGTTTGGATGAGCGAGAGTGTGACAGACGGGTGAAAGAATTGTGAAATGTTTTAATTTGACATGGGTAATTAAGTAATTTACCAGTCTGTCCCATGTTCTTGATTTTTTGTTCCATCTATCGTCGTGGGACAAACGAAAAACATTTTTCTCTTGTCCTGTTTGAGTCTAATGTCGTGTTTGACAACAAATTTTGTACTGTCATGTATCAAACGCACCATTAGTGTTCATTTCAGGTGCTACTTTTTACAATTAAGTGGGCACAAAGAATGATTCATGTGAACAAGTTTACGGGTTTTTGGCAGGTCGCGTGAATCGTACCGAATTCGATATTTGAAGGTACAAGCAAGATGATGAAAATATGGCCTTCTAATGGTTGGCAAGATAAAGACAAATTACTTTTAGAAAAAAGGCAAAAAAAAAAAGGCTTGTTAATGTGTCATCTTATGATTTTGCCTTTTGACATTGGGGGATATTTAACATGTTTGCATGATGTTGTCTATTAAGCATTGAATCATATAAAGCTTGACTTGTAGTAAAGAAAGTGGTGTCTACTGTTTCATTTTGTTTGGCATCATCAAGCATATATGTATGTCTATAAATTTGTATAATATATATGATATATATATATATATATATATCCAACGGTTAAGATGTGGGTTGTATGGGTTGTAAGATTTATGTGTTTTGCAAATTATCCTTCGCCTATATATATATATATATATATATATATATATGGATGAGATCTGGAGAGAATCCTAAAGAAGAAATAACCGAAAAATTCATCCAAGCCGTTAGATTAAGATGATCCAGTGACTATGGTTAAAAAGGTTATAACCACATTTTTAAAGAAAATAAAAATACCTCGCCCTATTTTTATAATAAAAAACTAGTGAAATATAACAAAAATTGGAATGATAATCTTGAGAACTAGTGCATTATGAATTTTTTTTTCATCTAAGGTTAGCATTTAGAATATTGATTAACATATATTTGTTTTACAATATGAACCTTTTTAGCATGTTTGGTGAAACAAAAGTAACCAAAAAAAAATTCACATTGTGAACCGAATACATATGAAGCAAATATACATTCTTCAATTTATTAAATGCTAGACTTAGATGAGAAAAAATAATGTGAAACAATACATTAAGGTAAAAGTTTTCATGGTTATCACAATATATGAAGTTCTCGTTTGATTACGTCACTGAAATATTATTATATATATCTATGCTATATTATAAAACATCTATAAAAAACTATTAAAAACAATTGTTAAAGCTTAATATACCGCTATTTAATGACAATTACTTAAAACTTAAATAAAGAATGAAAACTTAAAATCTCTTGCTATTTAATCCTTAACTCTAACTCCCTAAAATCACTCCTCACTTTAACTCCCCTAAAATCACTCCATGCGGCCTGCATAATTAAATACATGATAAAAATCAAAATTTAAATATGAAAAATCTAAAATATAATTAAAAAAAATCTAGAATATTTAATGTTTATTTTATAAAAAAAACATTATTTTATTAAACATAAAATAAAGAGTGAATTATAGATTTGGTCTATGTGGTTTTGTGATTTCTTTGACTATGGTTCTCATACTATGTTTATTGTGGATATAGTCCCTGTGGTATGCAATATATTGTGGCTAGGGTCCCTAAACACTAACACTATTAACTTTAAGGGTTAAAGGCATCATGTGCCTTGCACATTATGGGCATAATAGTCAATTTACTTTCAACTCTCAATTTAACCTATACACATTTAAAACAAAAAAAAAATACTAAATTGTGGATTTGGTCTCTATGCTACACATGCACTAATAAAGATGAAAACTAATTAAGAGATATGATAAATGGATTTTAAAGATAATGAGTGATGCATAGGGACCAAATCCACAATTTAGTATTTTTTTTGTTTCAAATGTGTATAGGTTAAATTGAGAGTTGAAAGTAAATTGACTATTATACCCATAATGTGCAAGGCACATGATGTCTTTAACCTTAAAGTTAATGGTGTTAGTGTTTAGGGACTCTAGCCACAATATATTGCATACCACAGGGACTATATCCACAATAAACATAGTATGAGGACCATAGTCAAAGAAATCACAAAACCACAAGAACCAAATCCACAATTAAACCATCGAAAAAACTTTTAAAAACAAACTTTTATGCTTTAAATATTGTTTATGGATACACATTACTTAAAATTCAAGATTACAAGTCATGATACATGAATACAAATTTCTAAAGCTATATGTTTGAATTCATAACTAACCGATAAATATAATCAAAATAGGTTAAACATCTTAATTTAAAGAGTGAATTGTGGATTTGGTCCCTGTGGTTTTATGATTTCTTTGACCATGATCCTCATTATATGTTTATTGTGGATATAGTCCCTGTGGTATGCAATATATTGTGGCTAGGGTCCCTAAACACTAACATCATTAACTTTAAAGGGTTAAATGCATCATGTGCCTTGCATACTATGGGTATAATAGTCATTTTACTTTTCCCTTTCAATTTATTTTATACACCTTTAAAACAAACAATACTAAATTGTGGATTTGGTCCCTATGCATCACTCATCATCTTTAAAACACATTTATCATCTCTCTTCATTTTTTTTTTCATCCAATCTTTATTGTCAAAGTACAAGAAAAACTAACTTATTAAAGTGCAAAAAAAAAAAATTACTTGCATTTAAAAATAACAATTGTTTGAACCCAACACTACATCCTAAAAAATACAACCTATCAAAATAACAATTGTTTGAAACCAATATTACATCCGCAAAAAGACAACACATCAAAATAACAATTGTTTATATCAACATTTATGTAGTAATTGTTGGTAACGGTTTTGTTTATTTTTTTGACGACATCTAAGTGACTTGAGTAGGAAGTACATTAATCATTTTCATAAAATGCATAGACCATTTTCATATATATTTGATGTTTTTTTAAAGTGTGATTGGAGTTGGTTTTTTTTTTTTGTTGATGGACCCACCAAATTTGGTATTTTTGTGTAAAATTTAGTGTTGTGGGTTGAGATGCTCTAAATAGTCATACTTGAATTACACACCAAGTCACTTGAAACTTGCTGGGGATCCAGACCCTTTCGATTAGCATTTTAATATCTAATGCACTATATAATGAAGTTTGGATCTCCAAAATGAAGATGATTATATCACATTTCCAAATGGTCTATGTATTTTATGAGAAGAATTAATGTACTTCATACTCAAGTCACTTAGATGTCATCAAGAAAATAAATAAAACCGTTGCCAACAATTACTACATAAATGTTGATATAAAACAATTGTCATTTTGATGGGTTGTTCTTTTGGGGATGTAATATTGGTTTCAAACAATTGTTATTTTGATATGTTGTCTTTTTTAGGATGTAGTGTTGGGTTCAAACAATTGTTATTTTTAAATGCAAGTAATTTTTTTTTGCACTTTAACAAATTAGTTTTTCTTGTACTTTGACAATGAAGATTGGATGAAAAAAAATTAAGAGAGATGATAAATGTGTTTTAAAGATGATGAATGATGCATATGGACCAAATCCACAATTTAGTATTGTTTGTTTTAAATGTGTATAGAATAAATTGAAAGTGAAAAATAAAATGACTATTATACCCATAGTGTGCAAGACACATGATGCCTTTAACCCTTCAAAGTTAATGATGTTAGTATTTAAGGACCTTAGCCACAATATATTGCATACCATGTAACAACCCAACCAAAAAGTAAACAAGCGGATTGGTTCTTAAAAAAAATATAATCTCAAAGATAGGATATTAAACCAAGCTTTAGCGGTCCCAAACTTACAATAATTAATTCGAGGTTTGCCATAATAATAACCTATACACAACTGAAATCAAAGAACAACTATAAGCTAAGTGACAGACTTCTATCCGCCCTCGCTAGACCTTCTCCTTGCCTTTAGCTGCACAGCCTACTTCACGACGGCCTGAAAAGATTTTTAGTTTTGAAATAGCGAGGGTTAGACCATAGGTCTAGTGAGTTCCCTCTAACAGTTAAGCAACAGATAAACTTTCCAGAATTTTAAACATCGTTTAATAATGGCACTTAAAATAAAACACGTTACGGACCACACGACCGTCCAAGACGATATGTCTAACTCGCACTGCCTTAATGTTGGGACACACCCCCAACGACATAAACGGGCCACACTCCCCGGCACGAGTAGGCGGGCCACCCCCCCCCCCCCCCCGACTTAGGTCACGTAACCCACAATTACTGTATGCATACATATAATCAACAACAATTTATAACACACTTGAACAGTTAATAAAATCATGCCATCATAATAAATCAAAGTTTAAAAATAAACTTCACATGCTTTCATCATCAAAAGGTTTAGTTTGGAAAACTCACCTGGCGTCCACCGTTTCAACCGTCAATCTATAAGAATAGTCCGAGTCGAACCTATCAAAATGAGGCATTGCTCAGTTAATTACTGGAACCTTCTAAATAACGAATTTAACCCAATACCCTCATCCCCGCTCTCAATTCCATTTAACCTTTGGCCGAAATACTAATATGATAGAACTAGCTCGAGGCGACCTGCCTATGACCTTAGATAAATAAAATCAATTAATTAGGTTGCTTTCCAAAGTGGGCCGACCACTTAAGATTCAACCCCACCTTGCTTTTCCCCAAACCAGCCCATGAATAAGAGACGCATGGCCATAATCGACCGGATAACCACATTCGACCGATAACCCACATTCAACCGATATGACCATATTCGACCGATAAACAACATTCGACCGATATGACCATATTCGACCGATGAACAACATTCGACCGATATGACCATATTCGACCGATGAACCACATTCGACCGATATGACCATATTCGACCGATAAACCACATTCGACCGATAAACAACATTCGACCGATATCAGCTTCGACCGATACCTACCTTCGACCAGTATCAGTTTCGCTCGAACAAAAACCCAGAAATACAGAGTGCAGAGACCCAGAATCACAGCAATAACAACACAATTAGAACTAAACCCAATCTTTTGCCATTAGAGTTTAAACTACAACCATCCAAACATTAAAATTCTTAATCTCGACCTTCAAATTCTCAATTCAATGACAACCCCCCCCCCCCCCCCCAAAATCAAACCACTGCAAAGCTAAACAATTAGAGATAAGAGATTAGCAGATGGTTTACCTCAAAGAGACGACAAATTCCACTTGAAATCTTGGAAGCCTTCCTTTCTCTCGGTCTTACCCAAAACGCCAAGAACCCCCTTGAGATTTCAAACAGCCGCACACACACACACACACAATACTGATAATCCTTCTAGGGTGAAATATTGTTTCTTTTCAAAATTACAAGATGGGCCTTCCTAATGGGCTACTCCTCCTTTCATACCCAAATTCCAAATTGTTTAAAATAAGCCCGGTTATTACAATATTCCTCCCTCAAAAGAATTCCGTCCTCGGAATTCCTTCGTCGAACAAACCGAGATATTGCTCCTTCATAACCGACTCTAATTCCCAAGTTGCTTCTTGACCTTTATGAAATCGCCACTGAACCTTTACCAAAGAGATTTCCTTGTTCCTTAACTTTCTCACTTTACGATCCACAATCGCTACTGGTTCCTCTACAAAGCTTATTCTATCATCTAATTGGACATCTTCTAATGATATCACAACGTCGCTTTCTGCTAAACACTTTTTCAAGTTAGATACATGGAAAACAGGATGAACTCCTTGCAAATCCACCGGTAGATCCAGCTTATAAGCTACCTCTCCAACACGCTTTGCTATAGGAAACGGTCCTACATATCTTGGTCTTAACTTGCCTTTCTTACCAAAACGAACGACTCCCTTCCATGGTGAGACCTTTAGCATCACCATGTCACCTATTTGAAATTCTAACGGCTTCCTTCGTTTATTTGCATACATTTTCTGTCGTTCCTGAGCCACCTTCAACCGTTCTCGAATCTGATTAACCTTGTCGGCTGTCACTTGCACAATTTCCGGTCCTGCTAACTGCTTCTCACCCACTTCATTCCAACATAAAGGAGTTCTACACTTTCGCCCATACAACGCTTCAAACGAAGCGGCTTGAATACTAGCGTGATAACTATTGTTATAAGAGAACTCTATCAGAGGTAAATGGGTCTCCCACGAACCCTTGAATTCGATTACACATGCTCGGAGCATGTCTTCTAACGTCTGGATAGTTCTTTCACTCTGCCCGTCTGTCTGAGGGTGATATGTGGTACTCAACTTAAGCTGCGATCCCATCTCTCTTTGAAAGCTTTTCCAAAACATTGACGTGAAACGAGCATCACGATCGGACACAATTGAAATCGGCACGCCGTGCCTGGATACGATCTCATCAATATACAATTTAGCTAACCTTTCTAACGGATAAGTCTCTTTAATCGGAAGAAAGTGAGCAGATTTCGTGAGTCGATCCACTATCACCCAAATAGCGTCATGCCCCTTAGGTGATCGCGGCAATCCCGTCACGAAGTCCATGGTTATGTTATCCCACTTCCATACCGGTATTTCCAACGGCTGCAGTTTCCCGTACGGTCTTTGATGTTCCGCTTTCACCTTCAAGCACGTTAGACATCTCTCAACGAAATAAACTATGTATTTCTTCAAACCTGGCCACCAATAACTCTTCTTTAAATCTCGATACATCTTATTGGTTCCCGGATGTATCGAATATCGCGATTTGTGAGCTTCTTCCAACACTCTCTTCCGAAGATCTCCCTGCTTCGGAATCCACACTCTTTGTTCGAAACATCTGATCCCACGATTGTCCATAGTGAACAAGTCTATGATTCCCACTATTCTTTCGCTTTCCAAATTTTCACTCAACACGACTTCCTCTTGATATTGCTTAACTTCTTCCAGGAAACTTGAAGTCGCCTCAACTCGAAACGCTATTACTTTGGATGTCGGACCATGCTCTTTCCGACTTAAGGCGTCCGCCACCACGTTAGCTTTACCGGGGTGATATAGAATCTCACAGTCGTAGTCGCTCAACAATTCCATCTACCACCGCTGCCTCATGTTTAACTCCTTCTGATTGAATAGGTGTTGGAGGCTCTTATGGTCGGTATAAATTTGACACTTAACTCCATATAAGTAATGCCTCCAGATCTTCAACGCGAATACCACAGCTACCAGTTCCAGATCGTGCGTCGGATAATTCCTTTCATGCTCCTTCAATTGCCGAGACGCGTAGGCTATTACCTTTCCCTCTTGCATCAACACACACCCCAAACCAAACTTTGAGGCATCGCTGTAAATTATAAATCCCTCTGAACCTTTGGGTAATGACAGGATCGGTGCACTACTCAATCTTTTCTTCAATTCACTGAATGCATCATCCTGAGATTCCTTCCACGCAAACTTAACATTTTTCCTTGTTAGAGCGGTTAACGGCGTGGATATTCTTGAGAAGTCTTGGATGAACCTTCAGTAATAGCCCGCAAAGCCAAGGAAACTTCTTACTTCGGACGACGTCTTTGGTGCCTCCCACTCTTCGATTGCCTTAATTTTCGCTGGATCCACCTTGATTCCGTCTACCGACACCACGTGTCCTAAGAACTGCACTTCTCTTAGCCAAAATTCGCACTTCGAGAATTTGGCGTACAATTTCTCTCGCCTAAGCAAATCCAACACAGCTCGCATATGAATTTCATGGTCACTCCTGGACAGTGAGTAGATCAGTATGTCATCAATGAAGACGATGACACACTTGTCCAAGAAGGGACTACATACTCTATTCATCAGATCCATGAACGCTGCCGGTGCGTTCGTCAGCCCAAATGGCATGACTAGAAACTCAAAGTGTCCGTACCTCGTACGAAACGCAGTCTTGGGTACATCCTCCTCTCTAACCTTCAGCTGATGATAACCCGATCGCAGATCTATCTTCGAGAAGTAACTCGCTCCCTGCAGCTGATCGAAGAGATCATCAATCCTAGGAAGCGGGTACCTATTCTTAACTGTTAACTTGTTGAGCTCTCGATAATCTATACACATTCTCATAGACCCGTCCTTTTTCTTGACGAAAAGTACCGGTGCTCCCCACGACGATGTACTGGGTCGGATAAAACCCTTATCCAACAATTCCTTCAATTGAGTCATCATCTCCTTCATCTCAGCCGGAGCCAAACGGTAAGGAGCCCTTGTTACTGGTGCCGCCCCCGACATCAAATCTATCCTGAACTCCACTTGTCTATCCGGTGGCAGAGTGGTTAAATCTTCGGGAAACACTTCCGGGTACTCACACACTATTGGAACAAATTCTAATTCTTTCTTCTCTTTCTTAGCGTCTACCACATACGCGATGAACCCTAAACACGCTTTCACTAGACAACGCCTAGCCTTGATCATCGAGATAAAGCAAGACTTTCTATCCCGACGATCCCCATAAACTATGACTTCCTTCTGATCCGGCAAAGATATGCGTATTAGCTTCTTATTACAAACGATGTTGGCATCGTTAGACGCTAACCAATCCATCCCCACAATGACGTCAAATTCCCCCATACCCATTGGATATAATAGCAATGGGAAGGTATGACCGTCAATGTCTATACTACACTCATCATATACTTCTCCCACTAAGACCCGACTATCATCGGCTACTTCTACATCGAACCCTTGACTAAGCTTCTTGGGTTTCACTAGCAGTTTGTGCACAAAATTCGGTGACACAAATGAACGGTTCGCACCCGAATCGAACAAAACTTTAGCAAAAATCGAGTCTATAGGAAAAGTACCTGTTACCACATCAGGTGTTTCAACCGCCTCCTCAGCTGTCATGTTGAAAGCCCTTGCTCTCGCCCGAGCTGGATCCACTTTTCTCTCATTCCCTTTATCACCAAGTACCCCGGCAGTTCCCCTCTTTAGCTGAGGGCAATCTGTCCTGATATGATCAGGAGATCCGCATTGGTAACACGACCTTGATCCACGGCAGTCCTGAGCCATATGCCCTACCTTTCCACATTTGTAGCACCCTTCTCGATCCATCATACATTCCCCTTTGTGAACCCTATTACACTTACCACAATGCTTGCTCTCAAACTTTGTATTACTCCGATGATCAGGTTTTGCCAGTTTGAATGACTTGGAATCACGATTAGGCCCTTCCCATTTCCGTTTGTCTCCGCTTCTCTCAGTGGTCTGACGATTCCTCTCCTTTTCACGCAGCTCAATTGCATTTACCGTCGCCTTAAATGTTGTTGGATCCTTGTTTGAGACAAACTCTCGTATGTTACCTCTTAACCCATAGATATAGCGTTCCACCCGCCTTTCTTCGTTAGGCACATAGATTTTAGCAAACCTGGATTTATCAATGAACTTGGTTGTATATTCTCGAACGGTCATGTCTCTCTGTTCCAAGTTTAAAAATTCCTCCTCCAACCTTTTAATTGCCGCCAGAGGGCAAAACTGTGCCTTGAACCTTTTTACAAACTCGGTCCACGACATCTCCCTAGCTACCGCTGAACCCTGACCGTTGGACTCCACATCCCACCACATGACCGCCTCGTCTTTCAGCATAGCCAAGGCGTAAACAACCTTGTCCTCTCCCAAGCACTTGCTGGTGTCAAAAGCTAGTTCCATTCCTTTTACCCATTTCATTGCTAGGATCGGGTCACATTCACCTTTGTAGGTAGGAGGTTTGCAAGCAGCAAACTCCTTGAAGCTACAACCCTTTCCACCCATCGCTTTGGTCACTACTGCAGCAGTTGTCTGAGAGTGACTCCCTACCATAGTTACCAGTGAATCCGCCACTTCAGTTGTTTCTTTGTTCTCACTCTTCCCCTTACTTGCCGACCCCTCATTGGATCGCTGCGTCAACAACGCGTTCAAGGTTTCTTGCAGCTTCCCCATCTCAGCCGCAAAGGTTTCTTGCGTGACAAACCCCTGCGTTCGTCCCCCGCCACGATTTCTATTCTGCCTCCGACCCCTCACTGAGGCTGAACTTTCTTGATGCGAGGTTTCCAACTCAGTTCTTACATCAACACTTATTGCTCGCCGAACAACACCAGGTGTTTTCCCACCTCTAGTCTTCTTAGTTGGTTCGTCAACTTGCGTGGTCGCTTTCTTTGTCGTCTTCCCTTTGGGTCGTCCGCGACCCTTCCCTCGGTTAGCAGCTGTGTGAGAAGGAGCAACAGGTCCATTCTCAACCACTTCATTAACAGGTACCACCTCAACTGCTGGCACCGATCTGCTCCTAGTAACTCTTTCCGACATAGCTACAAATAAACACCAATAAAACCCCATTAAGGTAACCCCCAAAGCAATAAAGCAAGTTAAGCACGCACATGTACCTGTAAATTTACAATTACACTGGCCATATGTAATTCTAAATTTACCTTACATGTTAGTCCTCACCACTCTATCACCCGACTTCCTACGGCCATCCTATAATCTCAGTTGTGATTCATGCACTAAGTTTAAGTCTAAGCCCAACTGGTCACCTAGATCCCTTAAACTATGACTCTGATACCAACTGTAACAACCCAACCAAAAAGTAAACAAGCGGATTGGTTCTTAAAAAAAATATAATCTCAAAGATAGGATATTAAACCAAGCTTTAGCGGTCCCAAACTTACAATAATTAATTCAAGGTTTGCCATAATAATAACCTATACACAACTGAAATCAAAGAACAACTATAAGCTAAGTGACAGACTTCTATCCGCCCTCGCTAGGCCTTCTCCTTGCCTTTAGCTGCACAGCCTACTTCACGACGGCCTGAAAAGATTTTTAGTTTTGAAATAGCGAGGGTTAGACCATAGGTCTAGTGAGTTCCCTCTAACAGTTAAGCAACATATAAACTTTCCAGAATTTTAAACATCGTTTAATAATGGCACTTAAAATAAAACATGTTACGGACCACACGACCGTCCAAGACGATGTGTCTAACTCGCACTGCCTTAATGTTGGGACACACTCCCAACGACATAAACGGGCCACACTCCCCGGCACGAGTAGGCGGACCACACCCCCCGACTTAGGTCACGTAACCCACAATTACTGTATGCATACATATAATCAACAACAATTTATAACACACTTGAACAATTAATAAAATCATGCCATCATAATAAATCAAAGTTTAAAAATAAACTTCACATGCTTTCATCATCAAAAGGTTTAGTTTGGAAAACTCACCTGGCGTCCACCGTTTCAACCGTCAATCTATAAGAATAGTCCGAGTCGAACCTATCAAAATGAGGCATTGCTCAGTTAATTACCGGAACCTTCTAAATAACGAATTTAACCCAATACCCTCATCCCCGCTCTCAATTCCATTTAACCTTTGGCCGAAATACTAATATGATAGAACTAGCTCGAGGCGACCTGCCTATGACCTTAGATAAATAAAATCAATTAATTAGGTTGCTTTCCAAAGTGGGCCGACCACTTAAGATTCAACCCCACCTTGCTTTTCCCCAAACCAGCCCATGAATAAGAGACGCATGGCCATAATCGACCGGATAACCACATTCGACCGATAACCCACATTCAACCGATATGACCATATTCGACCGATAAACAACATTCGACCGATATGACCATATTCGACCGATGAACAACATTTGACCGATATGACCATATTCGACCGATGAACAACATTCGACCGATAAACCACATTCGACCGATATGACCATATTCGACCGATAAACCACATTCGACCGATAAACAACATTCGACCGATATCAACTTCGACCGATACCAACCTTCGACCAGTATCAGTTTCGCTCGAACAAAAACCCAGAAATACAGAGTGCAGAGACCCAGAATCACAGCAATAACAACACAATTAGAACTAAACCCAATCTTTTGCCATTAGAGTTTAAACTACAACCATCCAAACATTAAAATTCTTAATCTCGACCTTCAAATTCTCAATTCAATGACAACCCCCCCCCTCCCCCCCAAAAAAAAATCAAACCACTGCAAAGCTAAACAATTAGAGATAAGAGATTAGCAGATGGTTTACCTCAAAGAGACGACAAATTCCACTTGAAATCTTGGAAGCCTTCCTTTCTCTCGGTCTTACCCAAAACGCCAAGAACCCCCTTGAGATTTCAAACAGCCGCACACACACACACACACAATACTGATAATCCTTCTAGGGTGAAATATTGTTTCTTTTCAAAATTACAAGATGGGCCTTCCTAATGGGCCACTCCTCCTTTCATACCCAAATTCCAAATTGTTTAAAATAAGCCCGGTTATTACATACCACAGGGACCATATCCACAATAAACATAGAATGAGGACCATGGTCAAAGAAATCACAAAACCACAGGGACCAAATCCACATTTCACTCTAGTTTAAATATAAATAATTTAAAATATATAAAATAATCATTTGATTTTAACAAAATACTTCATTTTTTTATAAAAAAACATTATCACTTTCTCAAAATCATCCAAAATCGTACTGTAAATCGACAAAAAACAAAAAAATAAAAAGAAACATTAAAACGTGATGTATCTCGCTGTATTACGCAAGTATGCTTCTAATATATATATATATATGATGGACATATATTGTATATGTATTTGCAATTTTAGTTAAATTATATTTGTATTATTAAAAAAATAGTTTGGTTTGATATATTTGGTCAAAAACAAAAGTATTGGTGAGGATAAGAAATGAGTATTTATACTTACACCTGGTGACCCCCATCACTACTCATATTTACACGACTACATACATACAAGAGATTTTACCGTACATACAAAAACATTATTATAGTTTTTTTTTTTTTCATTTTAAAGTTAAATATTGGTTTGGTATAATTCAATTTATTTATTTTGCATTTGAAAATGATAGAATTGTTGGTGTCAATTTTAAGGTCGAATTGTATAATTAATGCGAAAAGAAACAAATAAACAACACCACCTAAAAATACCAGCTATTTAAGAATATGTACAATTTTATTTGTACACTTATTATGTGTCATTCATCACACTTTAAAGAAAGAAAACTACAAAACAACAAAAGAGAATAAAGTTGACAATTTTTTTTATAACAAAATAAAAAATCTGAGTTCGAACGTTTTCGTACTACCACTTGTTACAAAAAATGGTTTGCTTGACTAAAATAATGATAGATTGAAACCTTATTAATAAAAATCAGATATTTGTGTATATTAGATTTGGAATAAGTTTGTTTCAAGAGAAAGTTGAGAATAAATGTATTAAATTTCGATAAAGAACTAACATTTTTTTTAATATTATAATTGAAACTACGTGACTTTTAGGAGATTTACATTTAAAAGAATAAATCATATATTAAATAAGTCAAATATTTTTGTTAACAAAATCATATTGTATTTTTAATTAAAAGGGGAATTATCGAGCTTTAAATATCATTGATAATATTAATAAATAAATTCAAGAGACGGTAATATTTGTAAAATATAGTTGATTCGTTCGTTTTTGTTTTCATGAGAAAGTTATATGATATAAATTCTATGTTCTAATACATATTATAAATGAAACTAAACCAAAATGACTCAATATTCTTATTTAAAAGAAGGATTATGACATATTTGTTAGCAACTTAATGAGAATTGCAAGTTATTCGATCAACTACATAACCGTTTGAAAGTGACTTAATGATATAGAAAGTTGTTTATTCAGTAAACTTTATGTAGAAAAAATAACTTTTTCATACAAAAACATTTTCAATCTATAAAATAACTTTTTCATACAAAAACATTTTCAATCTATACAAACAGATTAATTCACACATGCGACTTTATTCATATAGGACTTAATGAAAAAACAACCAAACAATCCCTTTAGACGGGTAGATATATACATATCTTATCTCTACCACCAATGAGTATAACAGGTATTCCATGAAAACCCACACCTTATGAAAGTATGTCAAAAGAAGAATGCCATATATGATAGATTTTTGAAAAATTAATTAAAAGTAAGTAATTAACAAATAAAAGTATGTACAAGGAAAACATAATCAATTTACAAAAAATACACACACGACTTTAGATTTATATCGTTAAAAACTAAAATGGAAACTCTAATAAAATGTTCATAAATGGTAACAAATTAAAAAATAATGAAAAAAGGTAAGGGTATCTCCAACAGTTTCTCTAAAATAAAAAAACAAAAATAAAATATATAAAAAGTTATATACTCAAGTCCAACAGATTCTCTATTTAATTTTTTTTTCATTAATTACTAGAAACGTACTCACGCAATGCAGCGAAATAAATCACGTTTTTAATATTTCATTTCATTTTTTTTGTTTTTTTGTCGATTTACAGTACGATTTTGGATGGTTTTGAGAAAGTGATAATTTTTTTTATAAATTTGTTTAATTTAGGCTTAATAATATAATGTTTTTTATATAAAAAAATTAAGTATTTTGTTATAATTCAATTATTATTCTATATATTTTAATAACATTTAGAAAAAATAACCAATTACATATTTAATAATATAATTAAAACAAATTTATAGTAATATAATATATTTATTAATAGTGATACATGGAAATGTTTGCATAAAAGGAATGTCCTGCACATACCAAATTGGTGAGTGTTAGAAGCATGCAGTAGTAATATGTATCTTGTGCTTTGATACTTGTATTTTAAAAGATTTTTAAAATCTTGTATAAAATGATGGTACCTTGTGCCTAATAATTTGTACTTAAGAGTTTTTTATTCCTGCTTTATAATATAGTATATAGATACGATCGAATTATTTTATAGTTTAACCATTTCAATTCACTTTAAAAAAACTTTGTATAAAATAAATAATAATCTAATTTTATTCATGAGAAAGAATAAAAAAATAATTTATCTATCCTTAATTGAGATTTAGATAATTTTCCAAACTTGGATTTTTCCCTTTATTTTCTCTAGTTTAATCAACAACTAGAAGCGTACTCGTGCAATGCAGGGAGATACATCACGATTTTAATGTTTCATTTTATTTTTTTGTTGATTTACAGTACGATTTTGAATGATTTTGAGAAAATGATAATGTTTTTTTATAAATTTTTATAATTTAGGCTTAATAATATAATGTTTTTTATATAAAAAAAATTAAGTATTTTGTTATAATTCAATGATTATCTTATATATTTTAATGACATATAAAAAAAAATAACCAATTACATATTTAATAATATAATTAAAACAAAGTTATAGTAATATAATATATTAATAAATAGTGATACATGAGAATGTCTGTATAAAAGGAAGACTTTGCACATACCAAATTGGTGGGTATTAGGAGCATGCAGTAGTAATATGTATCTTGTGCTTTGATACTTGTAAATTAAGAGATTTTTAAAATCTTACATAAAATGATGGTACATTGTGCCTAATAATTTGTATTTAAGAGTTTTTTATTCGTACTTTATAATATAGTATAGATACAGAGAATTTATTAAAACAAAATTTTAATTTTTATTTATTTTAAAAAATATGTCTAAATATACCTCAGAAATTAATACACATAAAATAAATAAAAAATTTCCTTATTTTATTTAGCAACATGCTTTAATTATTGTTGTTACATTCCTAAGCAAAGATCTAGTTAATAAAAACACCATTTATTATGCCCAAAAAAGATGTTCCAATCATAAAAGCATGAAAGGGCACACTCATTCATTGTGTCTCTCACCTTCACTCTGTGTGTCACTGTGTGAGAGAGAAACAAAGCTCCTATCTTTTTCCTCTTCACCCATTGAAGCTTTCTCTACAATACACACAACAAATCTTTGCCAAATTACCAATTTAACCTTCATGCACCCTATAATCTTGCCCCTTCTGTAAGCCTGTTTTCTAGGTACAAATATTCTTGCCCATTTTACCAATTTGACCTTCATGTGCCCTATAATTTTCCCCACTTCTGTCAAGCCTGTTTTCTGGGTACAAAAAATGTTGCCCATTTTACCAATTTGACCTTCATGTACCCTATAATCTTGACCCTTCTTTAAGCCTGTTTTTGGGTACAAAAAGATCAAGAAATCTTGGTTCTTTTATTAGTTTAAGCTACATGCATATATCATTCAAGAAATCTTGACCCTTTTCTAAGAAAACTTCAGGGTACCCTTCAAAACTTGCTAACAATTCCTTCTTTTTGTTGTTTTCCCAAAATACCCCCCAAAATTTTGGCCCTTTTGTAAGCCAGTTTTCTGGGTACAAAAAGATCAAGAAATCTTGGTTCTTTTACTAGTATAAGCTTCATGCACATAGCATTCAAGAAATCTTGACCCTTTTCTAAGAAATGCATATAATTCCTTCTTTTTGTTGTTTTCCCAAAATACCCCTCTGTAAGCCAGTTTTCTGGGTACAAAAGACCAAGAAATCTTGGTTCTTTTACTAGCTTAAGCTTCATGCATATATCATTCAAGAAATCTTGACCCTTTTCTAAGAAAATTTCAGGGTACCCTTCAGAATTTGCCTACAATTACTTCTTTTTATTGTTTTCCCAAAATACCCCCCAAAATTTTGGCCCTTCTCTAAGCAAAAGATCAAGAAATCTTGGTACTTTTACCAGTTTAAGCTTCATGCCTACATCCATTCAAGAAATCTTGACCCTTTTTTAAGAAAATTTCAGGGTACCCTTCAAAACTTCCTTACAATTCCTTCTTTTTTGTTGTTTTCCCAAAATACCCCCCAAAATTTTGGCCCTTCTGTAAGCCAGTTTTCTGGGTACAAAAAGACCAAGAATCTTGAACTTTTTCCAGTTTAAGCTTCAAGAAATCTTGACCCTTTTCTAAGAAAATTTCAGGGTACACTTCAATTTCCTTCTTTTTTGTTGTTTTCCCAAAATACCCCCCAAATTTTTTTCACCACCCACTTGTGGAAAATTCTTGGGTTTAAAGATATAAAACAAAAATGAGAGATTTCCCTTCTTGTTTTGGTGAAAATGGTATTCAAGTTTCCGATGCTTCTTCATCATCCTGTCCACCACCACCACCACCCCCCACCACCGCCACCACCACCCAAAACCTCGTCACTTGCATCTACCACTCCAAATTACACAACTCATCCTCCTTCATCATCACCCTAACTTGGACCAAAACCCTAATGGGTCAACTCCTTTCTATCCAAATCAACAACAAACCCACAAACCAATCTCTTTGCAACCTCCAAATCAAACCATGGATCTTCTCCAAACGAAAAGGGTATCGAACCCACCAAGTGGGTCCCACCTCAATCATCTTTTTCTGGGATCTTTCTTCACCAAAATTCGGTTCTTCACCCGAACCAATCGAATCATTCTACTTCGCCATTACAATCAACCAACAACTCATCTTACAATTAGGTGACATGGAGAAAGAATTGCACAAAAAGATGAACAACATTGGGTTCAATTCATCTTTCTCACCGAACCCGGTTTTCGTTTCGAAAAAAGAACACATTTTCGGGAAGAAATCGTCGTATTCCACGACGGCTCGGTTTTGCGGGAAGGGTCGGAACCATGAGGTGTCGATTGAATGTAAGACTATGAACACGAACAATGATGATGATTTGGGTTTGGTGATACGGATCGATGGGAAAACGGCGATGGAAGTGAAGCGGATTCGGTGGAAGTTTCGGGGGAATTATACGATTTTGGTCGATGGGTTACCGGTTGAGGTTTATTGGGATGTTTATGGTTGGTTTTATGGGAGATTAATGGGGAATGGAGTGTTTATGTTTAGGAGTTGTCTTTCGGCTGAGAAATTGTGGGGGTCGGAGATGAGTTGGTTGAATTCGTTGGTTGAAAAAGATTGTGTTGAATCGAGTGGTTTGGGGTTTTGTTTGGTTTTGTGTGTTTGGAAGAGTGAATAAAGCTATGTTTGGAAGAAAAAAAAAGCTAGCTGTTTGGATGATCATAAGCTAGCTTATTGAAAAGCTACTCATAGTAACGTTTTAAAAAGCTAGCTTATAAGCTAGATTGCCAAACAAGCCTAAGTTGGGGTGATTGTGGTTTGTTGAAAAGTGTTGTTTTAGTTCTTGTTTGATACTTGGTTTTCATTTAATCTGATTTTATACTTTATTTGATGTTGATGATTTGATTTTAAGTAACTAAGTTAAAGTTCAATTATTTCGAGGATTGAAAATGAAATTGATATTTGATGTGATTTGTTCGAAACCTTGATTAATTACTTTGAGGTGAGTTATACGAGTATAGATGGAGTAAAAAATGTGTGTATATATATATATATATATATATATATATACACACTAGTTGGCTACTCGCGCAATGCGGTTGGATGCCAAACTTTTTTTGTAAAATCGAGCATATGAAGTTTATGATCATTATTAACTTTAAATTTTATAATGGCATTTTGACCAAAGATTTGGAAAGTTTTTATTGTTCTTAGGTTATTTACCCGGGATACAAAATTTCAAATAAGTACAAGTAATATATAACAATATACATGAGAACTACCAACATTGAAACAACTATATATACATCAAACCATTAAAAATCATGTCTAAATCAATAAAGTTCAGATTGAGCATTTATTTACTTCGACAAAAAAAATCTAGAAAACAACCCCAAAAACAATATGTGAAGGGTATGTACAAATATTTCAATTCATTGAGCATTTATTTACTAAAAGTAATCCCTTGCACTCTTGTAGCAAGTCCCATCTATCGAACATAGAACCTGCAGACATCGGATTCAAAAGTTAAAAATGAAGGAAAAAAAGAATCTTCATGGGAAAAAAAATCTATTATCTATTATGAATATGCCATCAATATTCACCCATAAGATTTAACATAGTTCTCAATAAGCATAAAAATTGAACTTACATCCCATAATCATTCCTGATAACTACATTATATAAATCCAT
The DNA here is from genome assembly GCA_954870635.1 of Arctium minus. Taxonomy (NCBI): domain Eukaryota; kingdom Viridiplantae; phylum Streptophyta; class Magnoliopsida; order Asterales; family Asteraceae; genus Arctium; species Arctium minus. The sequence continues at coordinate 64,624,662 of OX941096.1, forward strand.
GTTGGAAAATTGATTTCATATAAACTATGCCATATCTTCTACTAACAGATAGTGTTTCTAACAACCATAACTTTTTGTATCGGTTAAAAGTATGTTCAGAACAAATAAAAATTGCCACATCAATTACATTGAAGGGAGAGACATATATCTTAATTACTTGATTAAAATTTAGGAAAATTAAAGCACCACGCATGACAACTTCTAATAATAAATCGTATATTAAGGGGCAATTTACCAAATTCTTACCGGATAAGCGCTTAGTAATAAGAGATTCACCTTCACTTACTTTATAGTATAACATCCTTAGTCATGAAAATGGATTATGGGTAAACATTTTAAAAAAGTTAAGCGCTTACCGGATAAGAATTGTTTCACACACTTAGCAGGTAAAACTCTCGATCCTTCCTTTGTCTCTTACCGGGTAAACTTCTTGGTCCTCGCCATGCAAAATCAATAACATAAATGATATTGGTAAGCGTTTAGTAAACGGCCCCAAAATTATTGGGTTTGGAAGTGGCATCTTCTTGCACGTATTACAAATGTCACTTCCAACACCCAATAATAACTGCACCGCATTGCACAACAATGTTATCACACTAATACTACAACAATTTTTCTATCTCGAGACTAAGGTAATTAAAAAGAGGGTTGGCCTAGAATCATCCAAACCACGTCTATGGTGCAGTTTACCGAGATCATTTTCCATCGTAGCATAATGTCAATAAAAAGCCTTTAAACTTGTTGGTCATGCATAAAACTACGATTATGCTTCAACTCATTACTAAATTTGTACCTTGAGAATCCTTTGACAGTTGTCCCCATAGCATCAAGGCTCTAGTTGTGTGCCCGCGCAATGCGGCGGGATGTCAAATTTTGTTGTGAATCATGAACCATTGATCTCTTTTAATCTCAAGCCCTCTCATTATTGTGGCTTTGAAAAAAGTAATCTGGTGCATGTTGGTGCATCTTGAATTCTTGATGCATCTCATCCTAAATTGAAGAAAATGATGGAAAACGTGTGATGGGATTCTTTAGATCAAAAATTGAAGAAAATGAAAATCGTAAAGACAATTACATAGAGATAATCTAAAGGCTAATATCTATCTCTATAATCACGTGACACACATATCCTACAACAACTATTTAAGTACCAAAAATAAACAATGTATATATTTGAAATAATTCTAGCGACCCCATAATTCTATAGCCCAAAACCAAAAGCAATCAAAAAATATAAAAAGCTCAAACACATTCTACTTAAATTCAGAATGCATTTGGGCCACCATCCAACACCACAAGACCAATTCAAACCAATCCCAATCAAGAAACCAACAGACAGAGCAATTCCTAATGACTATCAACACAATCAAACCTCGATGCATCTCTCTTCCAACTCCAACAAACATCATAGAAAATATCCATAAGAAATTTTACCTTTTAGCAACCATCCAATACCTTGAATGCCAAAATTTGTAAACAGCAAAAACATTGAACCAGGGATGTAAATCTTCTCCTATCAAAACCGAAAAAGCAATCTTAAAAGAAGATTAATGCGATCTGAAATCAACCCTCAAAACCCAATGATCTGATAGTAGACCAGAAGTAGAGATCGATCAAAGTTTAGAAACAATATTTCCCAGAGTTTATCCATGTTAGTCAAATAAAGAGGTGACTATTGATGAAAAGTTCATGCCCATTTCTATCTACACAAAATATTTGATGGATGGCAATAAGTAAAATAATAAACTTCAATTGAAGAATCAATTGATACATGAAATTACATTGATACCTGATATTCAAACATGAAGTTAATACGATAAATTGAAGACCTATAAAGAAGCTAAGTTGGTGATTAAACTGTGAATTTTCCTTTTATCTTGTTCCAGCTAAAATTCCAGATTATGATTATGCATTAGCTCCAAACATGACCAATAGTCAATATTTTGACTGTTGTCTTCAGCAGTAAAGATGCTCCAAAATCACTCAAAATTTAGGAGGTATTGGCTAATTGCTATACCAATGAGAGATGTGTACAAAGAGATTGTGTAACATCCTATATATCAATGTGGGTTTGTAGAGAATTTGATCAGGTCAATTTATATGGAAATGGAAACCAAGTGGAAATGGAACTAATGATGCTCATCAATTTACATGTAATCTATTGCAAAGTGGAAATGGAAATGAAAACCGACTAACCTTGGAACAACGATGAAGAGGTTGGGTGATTGAATAAAACCTATAAATTGAGAGGCAAAGTGAACCAAACATAGAATGATGGATAAAATAGCTACAGTTTCTTTCCAAAACTGCCATCTATGCTTCTATTTGTTTCTCCTGCCATTAGAATCCATATTGTATATATATGTATGATGAATATATATGTATGATGGTGAATATACATGTATAATGATGAAATGGTCTTTCTTTTTATTATGTTATTTTTAAGTTATTTATCGAAGTTAAATATAAATGTGTATATATATATATGTGTGTGTGTATATATATGTATGATGATGAACAAAGCACACATGGTTTCATTACGTTTTTTTTTGGAAGGCATTGAGGCATCGAACCCACGATCGACTACCACAAAACACACGCACGCACACCTTCCCGGCGGTATCGGGCATCCACGGGCAGCCCACTAATCCGCCGCGACCCAGCCCAGCTTACGCACGCATACCTACAATAGTCTCCTTTCCTGCATTCAATCAAAACTTACCAAAAGATCATTAGAACCAAACAACACCTTTTTAAAAGACTGAATATTTAAAACTACGCCGAAGTGAAAGCATTTCATCAGGTTAGAACCTATCAATCTGGAGAAGGCAATGAAAACAGAGAAGCAGTGAAAGGAAACAGTTCCATTTCACCAGGCTATATTCTGTTTTACAAATTTGTACGAAAATGAGGTTCTATTCTGTTTTATAATAAATAGACGCTTCCAGCAAAACTACCAAATTGGAACTCAAAAAAAAAAAAAAAACCCACCAAAAAACTTAAATTCAGCTAGACCAAAACTGGAACTCAGACTTGCTTCACAAAACCCTCCAAATCTGGTTTGTAGACCAAAAAAATAAATAAATAAACAAAGTGAACCATGAAAGAAAATTTGTACCTTATTTGAAAGAAACCCAAAGTGAAAGGAAACAAAGAAATGTAATTCGATGGTGTAAACCACATAAGCCTAATGAGAGAGTACCAGAAAACCTGAAAATAGATCGGGAAAGTCGATGGTATAAGAAGAAACAGTGAGCGGTTACCTAATGTGAAGAAACCTTGAGAGGTATAAAAAGCCTTGAATCAGCATCTTCTTAATCGATCGATTTGGGAGAGTAGAACATAAGCCTAATCGATGGTGAATCCGTGAGGGAGCACCTGACGAAGAAAGCCGACCTGATGAGAAACCATGAGAGATAATAGAAGGGTTTGAATCGGATGGTGTAGATGCCGAAGCGTCGTCTTGGATGATGAAGAGGAGTCTCAATCGACAATTTAATGAGGGGGTTGTGGGGTGTGTTGTACCAAACCATTATAAACTTGTAAAGTTGAAAATTAAGTAAATATGAATAATGAGTGGTAAAATAAGCTTAAAAAGTTGTTTTTAAGAAAAGCAAACCAAATGCTTTATAAAGTAGTATATATATATATATATATTCTTGAATCGTATAATGAATATAAAAATCTAGCTTGAATCAATGGTGAATTTGACTCTATAAATAAGAAATTGAATGTTAGATGATAATGTATAATGCAAAGTTGTCAAAAGAAAATCCGGCTCAAACAAAAAAAAAAAATACTCAGAGCATCTCCAACAGCTATGCTAAAATAGAAAGGAAAAAAAGGAGATTTTAGCAACTTTTTTGCTCCAACAGCTATGCTATACCATATGTTAAAATAGAGAAAAGAAAAAAGATAAAGTAAAATTTTTTAAATTTGGATAAATCTCTAAAACTTCATACTCAAGATAGAGAAATAATATTAAATTCTTTTTTTACCAATAGGAAACATTAAAGTTGTGTGTTTAGGAGAGATAAATAATAGTTTATTAAATGTATTAAATATTTTAATAATATAATTGATGATAGAATTGCTAAAATAAAGTAACTGTTAGAGTTTGATGTAATTTTTTTTAAAGATTTTAACTTTTTATACTCTATTTAAAAAAAAATTATAGCATAGTTGTTGAAGATGCTCTCATGCACTAGCACTAATTTGAAACAATTATCGTGCGTTTTCTTTGATCTCGCAGATGGGTCTCAAGGAGGCCTTTTATGCAAGCCGTTTTTTAACATGTTAAATGTATGATTTTAGACAGTTTTAGGGCCCAATTTATCGTTGTTTAGGGTCTTTTATCAATGAATGTAAAGCTATAGTTCATTTTAGTGTCTCACTAATTTTCATCGGTAAATAAAAATAATACGCCATATCAACACCTCGGTAATTTGTATATATGTATCTTTGTTATCTCAATTTATATTGTAATCAAAAGATTTAAGTGTTACAAGGCTCCAAAAAAATTGGAACGTCCTTACTTTTGTGGAACCCATCGGTTTATCTTTGATGAAGTTTAAGAGCATCTCCAACAACATTGCTAATTTTTTTCTAAAATAAAGAATGGAAAGTCAAAATCTCTAAAAACATTTTCTTCTATCTCCAACATCTTTTCTATTTTAGAGAATCAATCATTATTTATATTATTATAATATTCCATAATTTATCATCCCAATACACTTTTTAAAAAAAACTTAAAAAAAATGTTAAAAATTGAATCTTATTGGTTGGATTGAATAAAATAATATTTTCTCTCTACAATTTAGAGATTATATATAATTCTCTATATTTAGAGATTTTTTGATCTTTCCCTATTTAGCAAACCATATAGCAAAATTGTTGGAGAGGAATAACAAAGAAAAAACCAAAATTTTCTATTTTAGCAGTGTTGTTGGAGATGCTCTAAACCTTTAACTTCTTAGAAGATCAAGTTGAATGGTTCCACACTTTGGGATAAAACCATCTTCAACGGATTTTTTATAATTTTATTAAATTAAAGAACTAAAAGTTATAAAAACATTACATTAACGACATGTTCACTATTTTAAACATTTCAATATTAATATATTGTTAAAATATACTAGTATAATTTTATTATCCTTATATATTTAGAAAAACTTTATATAAAATAATAATAATTCAACAATGTAAAAAAAAAATCCTTTCCTTTCCCATCACATCAAGTTTTTTACAATTTCTTTATTTTAGAGGATAAAACTGGTTAAAACAAAATAGAAATCAGTTTTTAAATATAAATCATCTTATACCACCTTCCTGTTTTTTAACCTTCAAATTTTGATCTATTAAAAAGTGTCGAAACTGAAATAAAATTACCCATAAAAAAAAAATTACATTCCATACTTGATTTCTTGAATGTTACTCTTTAGTCAGAAAAATCACAACAGGTGGATAATATACATACGAACCCTAATTGGTTTCTATATAAGTTGTTGGCTGATTATGAAATACCCATCGTCCAAAGAAGAAAATACAAGGCAAATATGCTTTTAACCCATACGAAACAAGATAATCGTCAGGTCCCAAAAGACTAAGGGGACGTTTACAAAGACTCGCAACTCTTTCTACCCATCCTGTATATTGTCCTTTTTGTTCCGTATTGTAATCAGGGGCGGACCTACCCTTCCCAGGGGGTCCTGTGCACCCGCTCAAGTTCGTTTCGTAAGGGCGAAATTTTTTTCAGTACGTAAGGTGCACCCGCATAACTACAGAGAGTGCTCCGTGATATATACGTTTTTGAAGGGTGAAAGGTGCATAAGTCCCAAAAAAAACAAAATTTACTCTCGAAATCAACCAAAAAATCGGAAAAATCTCTTGAAATCAATAAAAAAAAAACCCAAAAAATCCCTCGAATCAACACAAAAAAACAATAGGGGAATTCGGCTAAAAACAATTTCTTAAGTTTTGCGTCTGTGCACCTGCTCACCTAAAATCCTGGGTCCGCCACTGATCGTAATAGAAACTTTAACTTATTATTAGTTATTAGACGAGATTTTAAGAGGCCGTTTACCAAATAACAATCTTGTACGTAACATTCTTGGCCAGCAAAATGGATTGTCTGTAAGCGTCTCTTACCCGGTAAGTGATAATCGGGTAAGAGCCATCTCACTTACTTACCGGGTAAGAACATCGGTTGTTGGTTCATGCTTCTTATCAGGTAAGATTTTCGATCACCTGGTAAGCGTTTTAGCAAAGTACCACTAAGGAGGTCCTTGATTGGGGGTATTAACTATTAAGGGGCGACAAATGAAAAAGGATAATGAATAATGATGTTTGGTTCAATATAATGCAACAAAACCCCCGAAAAAAGGATAAAGCTACTAATTCATGCCTACGCCTAGAACCGGAACCAGAAGGGTGCATAAAAGGAGTCCCTCCCATTTTGATACACATTTTCTGAGTTTGGATATAAATCAACATAAAAACAGGTAATCATCTTATATCATCTTTATCCCACCACCAGCTACATCTCCAAAACCAAGTGCATTTGGTATGCTGGTCAGTACAGAACAAAAACTTTTTTTTTTGAGAAAGATGTCCTAAGCTATGCCTAGACTAATCCCATGGCAATTTTATGACTGTAAGACATCAGCCCTGATTAAACCTCAGTGGCCACAATTGTTGCATACGCCTGGATTCGAACCCTGGATTGGGAGTTGGGACTTAACAGTACCGAGTGAAACAAAAATTCATTTTGATGGAACAAAAATCAGGGAGATAGAACAATCTTGGCAAATTACTAAACTACCCATGTCAAATTATAACGCTACAACTTTGATCCGATCCTTTCACCCCCGTACCTCACTCTCGCCCGTCTAGTCCCGTCCAGTGTGTACAGAACGCAAAAGAACAGGGTGGGGGAGAGACGTACCTGATTATTAACTACGATATTCTACATTGTTGCTTGTTGGAGAAACGGAAAGAAACCCGGACCTATTCTGAATTCTCTTCGTAAATTACAAAGCTGCTTTCTCTACTGTCGTCGTTACCACTACCATGATCACTATAGTAACTGCCATCTGATGTGCTCATGAAGACTGATTGATAAGATGTATGGCTGCTTGACTGCGATCCCGATGGTAAACTCGCATCACTCGCCGTCAATTGTTCAACGTCAAAGTAACTGCAAATGTTATGAAATCGATATCATAAAAACGTTACGTTGGGTATGGTTTTGAGCCTGATTAGCCTTTTTACTATGCACAAAGTAGTGTACCGACCTTCCTTTTGGGAACTCGGCTACCAGGCGGAAATCAGGCCTTTGTTCCAATAGTTGCTTTATAGGAATAAAACTGCATAACATATGGTGTTCCAATGTCAGATATGGAACAGGGCCTCAACAGATTCTATAAAAATAGAGAAAATTGAGGTTTTGTTCTGTATTTTGCTTCAACAGATTCTCTATATTGTTCTCTAAAATAAAGAAAACAAAGAGATAACTTAAGTTTAGAGAATCCTCTAGAACTTGATGAGAGGAGAGAAAAATTCTTTATTTTATACAACTTTTTTAAATTGTATCAAGATGATAAAATTATAGAATATTTTTATTAACATGATTAATGTTGAAATCTATAAAATAGAGAATCTGTTGGGATTTGAAAGTAGTTTTTTAGAGATTTTTGACTAGTAATTCTTTATTTTAAGGAAATTATAGAGAACCTGTTGGAGATGCTCTAATTATATACGATCTAACCTTTAGCCCAATTATAATGTTTTAGTCTTTTTACTCTTTCAGTTCCTGATTCTTGCCTTTGAAGAATGTTTGAAGAATGATTCTATTTATAGGTGAATTCCATCCGTTACTTTGTCATTTTCAAAACATCATAGTTGTTTTAATTTGTAAGCTTTTAATATAATATATGGTATGAACTTTTATATTTTGTTTTACTTATTACTCGTCAAGCTCATCTATACGCATGTAACAAGACCTCCAAAAAGATTGGACATAGACCACCATACCTTGCACTGTAACATCTGTTATACCAGTCACCTTCACATGCTAATCCTTCCCGGTTAGATATGTCCTGTTAGAAAAACGACTAGATTTCAAACCGTGGTCTATTCTATAGATTTTGTAAAACTGGAGGGATGAGTAGTAATGTGTAAAACTCCTAAAGCAAATCGTAGAAAATTTGTGGACAATCTTGAGAGAATATGTAAATTTTACATACAAGATGTCTTAGGAGCCTGAATTCCCCTGCAAGAACAGCTGCCATAAACCGCTCAACTTCAATCTGCCAATGATCATTAGATAGAGAGTAAGAGCATCTCCGAAATTTCTCCAAAATGGAGAATTAAAATTCAAGATATCCAAAAAAAACAACAATCAACTCCAACAACTTCTCTATTTTGGAGATCACAACATTAATCATACTATTAAAATATTCTATACAATTAATAAAAATTTATCTCTCCCCTAAACATTTAATTTCAGTGTTTCTTATTGGTGGGAATAAAAAAATTCTCTCTCTCTCTCATACTTTCACCATTTTAGAGAATCTGTTGGAGGAAATATTTGCCCAAAATCCCCCAAATCTCCATTTTCTCCATTTCAGAGAGAATATGTTGGAGATGCTATAAATGAGTCAAGAAAAGGGAAGGGCCGGAAAGTCAATGGTTCAAACCGACCAAATATAAGGAATGTGTGTGAGTATTTGCCGTATAAAAATATTATATATTTATAAAAAGGAGGGGACTAAGGCAGAGTTGCATACTTCCTTCAGATGCATACAATCTCGTAACATCATCACCTCCAAATGATCTCCACCTCCATTGGCACTAAGGTTCCTATAATTTCAAAATTGAAATTAGGACCACAGCCAAGAATCATCACAATTCAGTAATTGGAGTTTTGAGGATCACAACTCATGAATCACTTACTTTAAAAAGGCACCGGTGAACGAATAAGATGTTGACAGGTCAATATGTTTCAATTTGCGCAACCCCTGAAAAATAGACTAATACATCACAATTGGAAGCAATAGGCCAAACTCACATTATTATCAGTAGGAAAACTACTGAATGAAGATGTAGTATAATGCATCATTTAGTTGATTATATTCATGATGAATGCCATGATAGATATCATAATGAAAATACATGCTATTCATGATAAAGATGCATGATATTCATAATGAAAATACATGATCTTCATGATGAACATGTATGATATCATGAATAATGAAAATGCATGATCTTCATGATTATTCGTCATGAATAATACATGAAATAGTTGGCATAAATAATACAATTGAAATGGTTGGTTTTCACTTTTCAGGTTCTCAAAATATTTATGGTTCTCATTTGAACTTTCCTCTGTATTGTCAAATCTTAAATACTTTGGTGCTTGTATATGCACCTTTGAGTACAAAGGCCAATAAATTGTTATACCCCGAGTTTTTAAGTCAATAAGTCAATTGTAGTAGGCTATGGTACAAGTCTTTACTGTTGGGTACAAGTAGGTGAAGCATGGTAGTGGGTCGGTTACTTAGTATAAATAAGAGGACTAGGTGGTCTAGGAGGTTATTCTGTTTTGTAATCTGTTACTTTTGGAGTTCATGCTCTTGGGAGAGAACTGACCTCTCGAAAGTCAGTACAATTTTCAATCAAATTCAATCATTCGATTTGGTGATTTCTACTGGTGTACATCAAATGGTATCAGAGCGGTTCGACTCTGGGAAGATGAGGAATAGAAGCGTAACTAATCCTATGGATCTGGAAACAACCATGGGATCCATAAAGGAGAAGATGAACACGATAATGATACAAATCGATAGGCTGATTCAGGATGTAGAGAAGAAGAGAGGGAGGGCCGAATCGAGTAGATCCAGGGCAATTGAACGCAGTAATTCAGAGATTCCATCTTTCAATGGCAAAAATCCGGATGAGTGGATTTTACAAGCCGAGAAGCACTTTGCCTTGAAACGTTTGAACAATGAAGAGCAAATGGAAGTCTCTGCGAGTTCATTTGAAGGAGTGGCTTTGCGATGGTTTCGATGGGAGAATCAAAGGAGACCTTTTAGACGATGGGAGGATCTGAAGCGAATGATTCTTCGTCAATTCTGCTCCATAACCAAGTGTTCATTCGGTAAACTGTGTCCAACCCTAAAACAGAGTGTTGCCATGGAGAGGGACAATACAGAGAAGAATTTGAAGGAGTTCACCACATCAGAGATAGAAAATGACTCAGAGAAGGATCTAGAAAAGGAAAACGAAAAAGTAATCACAGAGGAGAAGGATGAAGATCGTTCTGACGAAAATTTGAGGCGAGCGACATCGCGACTGCCGATTTCATCATCTTCTCCGTCGCCGTCGTTATCAACGTCCTCTCTGCCATTATCGTCGTCGTCATTACCTTTCGCGATCAACGACACTCCGGTTATCGTCGTTTTCTCGACCGACAATCAGAACAAAGGCCACAAAGAAATTGGCGAGCACGAAGGTTTAGATAAAAATAAGAAAATCGAGAGGTCACCCAAGCCCAAGCCCAAGCCCAATCTAACTATTTCGATGCGGCTCATGCCTGTGCCAAATTTAACAAGGGCCTTCATCTGCTCGAAAAAATCCGCATATCTGAAGGCGTATGGGAGAGATTGGTTGGGTGCTGATCACCGGAAACTACCAAGGAGGTCAAACCAGAAGACAACAGACTTTCGGCCGACGGCTGTGGAACAGAAGGTGACTGAGTTTGGGAGACTCAACTACAAGAAATTGCCAATTTTAGAGAATTTTGTTTCTGAGTTAAGCCCATGGCACCTTAGCATGAGTTCTCATAGTGGGATACACGTGGAAGTTGCTGTTAAAAAAAGTCAGAATACAGGGCTCTGGTTAGGAGATAGGTAGCCCAAAACCCTTTTAGGGATTAATTTGTGGCCCAAGTCCAATTTAAGGAATCAGCTGGACTCGGATGTATTGAGTTGGCCCAAATCCCATTCAAATATTTTGAGTCGGCCAAAGACCGGGCTAAACTTAAAGCGACCTCTAAATTTTGCAACGTGCGCGGTCATGGTCACGATGAACAACACTGGTAGGATAACCGATGATCTTAGGGAACTGCCAGTGCCACAACCACGACCACCGCTGCTGCCTCGGCCATGCCACCGCCGATGTTCACGCCACTGGCAATTGTTGATATAAAAAGTTTGAATCGATGGTTCTTTTTCTTTCCACCTTGAGGACAAGGTGAAAGTTTAGGGGCGGGTATTGTTATATCCCGAGTTTTTAAGTCAATAAGTCAATTGTAGTAGGCTATGGTACAAGTCTTTACTGTTGGGTACAAGTAGGTGAAGCATGGTAGTGGATCGGTTACTTGGTATAAATAAGAGGACTAGGTGGTCTAGGAGGTTATTCTGTTTTGTAATCTGTTACTTTTGGAGTTCATGCTCTTGGGAGAGAACTGACCTCTCGAAAGTCAAGTACCATTTTCAATCAAATTCAATCATTCGATTTGGTGATTTCTACTGGTGTACATCATAAATCTAAATGCATGTGCCACTTATATTATTAGTCAGGGAAATAAACAGAATCAGGCACCAAAATAGATTAGGAACACAATTAATCCACTAACAGCCAGTTAGTGTAACAGTGGGTGTCCAGACCAGTTTGCGTGGATCTCGACTAATCCCTTTGGGGCCCTAACGATAACAGCCAGAAAAATCTCAAATTGCCCGGAGGAGACTCGAACCGGCGACTTTGGGGAGGAGTCCCACGGCCTAGCCTTTATTTGCCTGTTGGCTTTTGGGTACTTCTTGACTTCTTGTGTCGATAACAAAAGAATATACGAGAAAGATAGACTGCTTAACAAGAGCATTATTGGCTACAAGGCAAAAGATAGTTCTAGAGAAAGGGAAACTAATTTGCGACGGAAAAGAAATACGGAACAAACTTCATGGAACGAATGGTGTAACAAGCTTCAATATGAAGCAGTGAAGTCTCTAATGAAAATATGCAAACCAGGGCTTGTGAGCAGTGGGAAGTTACAGAGACGTACCTTCACCAGCATACGGGCCTTGTAGTCATGCAACTTGAATCCTTTTAGTGCCAAAGTAGTTATGTTAGGACAGTTGAGAACGAACTCATTGCAGGTTGGGTATTTCAAACCATCATCTCTACCTGCATATAAGAGCACATTATCCTACATTATTGCAAATGTCAAGCGTGAAAACAAAATACCAATTTTCAAGAGGCACATACCTGTTTTTGAAGATTCGAAAACCAAACGTTCTATCAAGGGGCAATGTTTACTTACTGACTCCAACGTATGCCTCAACTCAACATGCCTATCATAACAGATTTTCTTAGTACTTGGAAACTAGAAGCTCACATTTACAGGAAAAAGCGAGAGTGAAAACATAAAAGACAGCATGAGCTTGCTTGAATGGACTGCAATGTGGAACAAGAAAAAGCCTGTTCTGGGGTCATAATCATTTGTGAAAAGTAGTCGACTGTATAACTAGAAGTTTGAATTATTCTATGCATTCAAGTGAGTGAATCATGCCAGTCCATAAGTTCTCATTTGTAAATCTAGTAGTTCGTATTATTGTAATGCAATGTGAACTAATTAAGAACATCTTTCCTACAATTATAAAGGATGGAATCAACACTTGCAACTCAAAATATTTCAATATAGAATGGAGTCAAGTTGCCATTGCAATATGTTTCTGCCAAATTCCCCCTCTTCATACATTGCAAGACGCATTCTACAGTTATCTTCCTACAACAGAATACAATTAAAAAAAAAAAGACTTCATTAAGAGCCAGACTTTACTTCCTTCTCTACATGTCCCAACCTATGACATAAATTAGTATGACACAGGTCACACAGCGCATATGGATCTCTTTGAGCATATAGAAAGAAACTGCATAGAGATGGATACAAAATTTGATGCACATGCACCTACATGCCATAGAAGCTATATGTAGCACTGTCATTACAGGAGTTCCATCGATGAGCATAGTAAACTAAAAGATTTCAACAAAAGAAATAAAGGACTTACAGGCCCACAATTTCTAGATCGAGGAGAGAGGGGCAAGCTGATAATGATGCCAAGAGGGCTGTATTATCCATTCTTTCAATGTTGTAAAGGTGCAATCTCCTCAAATGAGCCCTTCCAATCACAACCAAGAGACAATAGACAAAACCTCAGAATACAAAGGACGATGAACAGTACTGATTCAGCTCATTCAAAAATAAAGAAGACATACCCAGGTGCACCACCATTCCCACTCAACGAATTCAAGCAAGATCTTGTTAGAATGGAAGACTCCTTTCCTTGCCTGGATCGCTTGTCATTCCACGAAATTCCTGATGCATCATTAGAGTTCCTAATGCTGTAAACTAATGGCTGAGACGAAAAGAAAGGAGGAGCAGGAATAGGCGGCAATACACCAAGCTTGATAGACCTGAATGTGACAGGAACTATAAGTACAAAAAAGAAAGATTTGTACGCATATCATAGTCCTGATTTGAAGTACAACTGAAAAATAAGACAAGTGATTTTACAATCGCGCCTTAATAGAGTATATCATGTATTATATAGTACACAGGGTTTGCAAGGTCCATAAAAATCAGAAGCCTCATATGATAAAACCCCGTAGATTGAAAACATAGAAGCTTCCAATGGTAAAACCACTGTAGATTGAAAATGTTACAATGCCGCAGCATGAGAATTCTACTTTTCGAATTAATTTCAAGTCCACCAAGGTGATCTTTGATGCTAATATTTATATACGGAAATGGAACTCTCACACACTCCTCAACTTTGGTGAGAATGAAACCCTTGACCTCTAGAAAGGCTTGGTTACCGGATACCGCTAGGCCAAAGTCCCTTTAGTCACTCTTTCACTTTCGGCCCATCTATTCAAGTACAATTTTTTTAGGTCGATTCAGATGATCTTTCTAATATCCCCTAGGATGCAAATGGAACAATCCCTTAAGACACAAAACACAAGTCCATCTTTAACATCAAAATTGTTTAGAATATCTGGGTTAGATAGAAAGAAAACTAAAACAAAACTTTTGGAGGTAAAAAACTAAAAGCATCAATGTAGGTTTTAAATTGAACAGTAACATATTTAAATCGTGAAAATCAAAAGTAGATCAATGCAAAATCTTACAACGTAAAATCCATCTCCATATGTCCTACAATAACCCATCCACTAGAATCCAATTCAATTTCGGATCGTGTAGAGTTTTAAAAGAGTGACAAATTTGCCAAGGCAGAGAGCAATATATGCTCACACATAAAGGGAAAAAAATCTTACTTAAGTGAATCTCCAGCTCGATGAATCATAGTAGACACCACAGCATTATTGACTTTTGGGACAAGCGTAGCCAAGTCAATGTTAGCAAAACACAAAGGATCCATAGCACACTTCTGAAAAAACGAGCACGCAGCCGCAGCATAACACACGCTTTGCGTATCAAGCATCGAAAAAACCTACAAATCATCATACAAACAAACAGAAAAAAAAAATCAGATAATGAAGCCAAACCATAGCATAGAACGAAACATCTTCCATAAAACTTGTGATATCCTTTCTCCACATCCTAATTAGAATATAAACAGAATCGAAAGAAACTAATTCCACAAAGAGATCAAAACACAATCCAAACAAAAAAAAAACTCGATAAATTACACAAAACAAGAGAGTGAGCTACAAAAAAACCACAATAAATTAATCAGATAAGGAAGCAAAGCCATAGCATAGCACGAGAGATAAAGCTGAAACTTCGATGGTAAAAAAATTGCACAGAAACATCTGAAACTAGATAAAAACTCATGAAATCCTTCTTCCATATCCTAATTAAAACATAAACAGAAAAATCTAAATAAACTAATTCCACAAAGAGATCAAAACACAATCCAACAAAAAAAACTCAATAAATTACACAAAACAAGCGAGTGAGTGAGCTACAAAAAAACCACAATAAACTAATCAGATAACAAAGCAAAGCCATAGCAGAGATATGCCGAGACTTCGATAGAACAAAATTTGCTTCAGAAACATCTGAACTACACAAAATTTCTCTAAAAACAGATGTATTATCATAAACAGATCGAAACACAATCCAATTATCCAAATCAAACCAAATTACAGTCTACCTTGATAGTGAGGTCAGGCGAGAGAGGCCAAACGACGCCGTTATGAGACGACGAGCATCTACGAGCAGATCGATTAGCAGCTTCAAGGAGAAGAGATCCGAGATGGAGAGCGCGTTGGATCAAGTGATTCTGATCGGAATCGGAGTCGGTGGAGTGGATGAGACGGTCGAAGGAGGTGTGGATTGAAGTGGAATCGGAGAGAGATAAGAAAGAGGACAAGAGAGCATCCATGGTGAAGTGATCGGAGGAATCAGGAAGAAGGTGAGGTGATGATGGAGGTTTGGGGCGTTTCGCCATGGAAGATGAGGAGGAAAGAGGGGAATCCGCCATTGATGTTTTTTTTTACTGTGTGTTTGTGTGTGTTTACAGAGAGTGAAGATTGGGGGTGACACGTGGGAGGGGTGGATCGTGTACGTGTACGTGTACGTGTAGGTGTAGGTGTAGGTGTAGGTGTAGATTGGTGGATTGGAGACATGGATAGAAAGGTGTTTATTGGATGCCTTTGTTTCCTCCCTTCCAATCCCATCCTCTTTTATTTGAAAAAAATATTATTATAACAAGATTAATAGCTTTATAGGGTAGAGAAGTTGAGTTAAGCAGTTAACGGTGATAAGCGTGAGAAGTGGTTATCAACTGTTGGATGAGAATTGGATGCACATTAGGATTAGATGCACCGGATTAATTTCATTTTAAGCCGCAATTCATGGAAGGGCTTAAGATTAAAAGAGATCAACGGTTCAGATCTACTTCACACCATTAACTCAATTTCTCACAAGATTCTTCGCCTAGTTTTCTACAAGTCTCGAATAAAGTTATCTGTAAAGATTGAGAAGATTTTTTGTTTGAGAGAGTTTTTTATAGATAAAATGATCTTGTTTTTTAATTGGGAGGACATGTTTTAAAAAAAAACTTGGTTTTCTACGTGAAGTTTCCCCTCAGAGTGTTCATCCAAACCACACAAATCAGCCACAAAAACGTGGTTTATAACTTACTTTGGGAAGGAGGGAGTACCATTTAATATGGTTGTTTGGAGTAAAAAATTTCTAAAATCTTCAAAATTTTCTATTTTAATATAGTTGTTGGAAATACTCTAAATTTAAAAAATTATATATATTGATGTAATAAAGTTTTAAATTTTTTATCTTTTATGTTTATTTTGATAAAAACTGATTTTATAATATTTGATGTATACTTATTTACGAAATGATTTTATAATATGACATCAGTGGTCATATCTATAACATAAAATAACAAACCAATTGTACAAGTTGAATGGATAATTTTTTTTGGAAAATATATTTTTATTCATTTTTCTTAATTTTAAAAATAATTAATAAATTAAATATACTTACATCAGCTATAATTTTAATTCAACCTTTTTAAATAAAATAAAAATTGAAGATTATAAAGGTAAATTGACCGAAATAGTAAATCAATCCAACTATATTCACTTTTTAGATCATTCTTGGAGTCAAATTCACTTTTTAGTCCGAGTTCATGCAAATGTCTTTACGTATTTACGTAAAACCTATTTTCAATTATAAAAAGAAGTATTCTTTATGTAAATCTATAACTCATTTACGTAAATGTTGATCTTTACGTAAATTCGTGTAAAGATTCATTTTCCTTTTTTTTAATCTGAATATCGAGTTTACGCAAATGTGCAAGACATATGCATAAATTATGACTAAAATGGGAATTCGATTGAAAAAGTGGTTAAACGGCGAATTTGGATAGAGAAATTGGATATTTCAGCAAATTATATTTATAAAATGATAGTAATTTTTATGATATAGCAACATAAAAATTAGAGAACTCAATGTATTTCATTTAAATGTAGGGTTTAGTTTGGAGGTATGTTGTACACAGACATGATCGTTACTCCAAAAAAATTGAAAATTTATAGTTTATTTGTTCCTTTTGTTAAATGACCTTCAACATTTTATTTATTTATTAATATATGGCCTTCTAACATGCTTGTGAACGTCAATACGACTGTATAGCTAACCAAATAAGTTGCAAGTCCCGTTAAGCTAATTAAGCTGCTAACAAACAGCCCCTTAACCAAACAACCCCCGTATATCATAGGGTGGGGTTCCGATGAAAATGGAACTTACAGTGAGAAAGGTAAGAAATGATCTCTACCCTTGGATGCACATTAGGATGAGGTACACCGAGATGAGATGCACATGATTAATTACCGTATCAAGCACGATTCATGGGTGGGTTTGAAATTAAAAGTGATCAACGGTCCAAATCTCTTCTTACCTTCTCACCCTATCTCTTATTCTCACCCAGACCTTCGTCATATATCATATATGTCACCCGAATGTGAGGCCAAAGGTATAATGTACGCAAACCTAACCTCTACCACCAAAATGTAGAGCGACTGTTTTCGTGAAGATCCGGACCGTAAAAATTGCAACAAAAAAGAGAAAATTAGTCCAAAAAAGTTCAAAAAACATGATAGATACCATATATCAACATCATTACTCAAAAGTAGTAGCTTTTTTAATAGACCCAAATACAAATCAACTGCAGCATATAACATATGGGGGGTGATGATGGTTTAGCCATCTTTTGGGGCTGGCATCAGTAGAAGTCTCTCTTCAGTATACTCCTGTTGTTGCTGCTGCTCTGCATTATTCCTCTCTTCTGCCAACAAAGCCTGCAAATCACTACCATTTGCTAAGCTATTGAACTCGACCGCCTTCGACGGCATAGTCGGATACCGCCGTTGACAAAACGTCATCAACCGCTTGACCGATTGCAAGTACTTTCGAGTCGTTTCGTCGTTCATGACGTGGGCCACACTGTTGGTGTAGATCTTTTCACGAGCCGAACGTTCGTGAATGCCAACCATAGTAACACCAATTGGCCAGGGTGCGTTTCCGATTGCCATTCTGATGTAATGGTCCATCGCGGCTAGATAGTCTCGACGCATGCAGCAGTCCACCACCAGCATTAGTGCTTGCCGAATGTCATCGGGCAGAACCTACCAACCATTAAAAATGAGTCAAACCAAATGAAACCAGCCTAAGGGGTTGTTTGATTGGTTTTTCATTAAGTCTTGTATGGATAAAACCGTCTGTGTGGATTAATCTGTCTGTATAGGTTGGGAAGTTTTTTTTATAGATGGAAGAAACGTGTTTTTTAATTGGGAGGGGTAGGTTTGGAAGAAACTTGGCTTTCTGCATACCCCCCCCCCCCGGCCCCCGCGGAAGCTTACTAAATAAGCCACTTTCTATATGATTAAGCCACTACCAAAACAGTCATGTATACCTAACCGAATAAGCAGTCAGTTCTCATTAAGTTGAGGGCACAGGTTTTAGGTGGCGGTATTCAGGGAAACATACAACTAGGAATGTGGTAGGAAATATAATTAATAAAAGCCAAACATTATGTTATCAAGGCTAAAAAAATTAGTGACGGCAACTTTTACGAATATGATAGATGCATATGCTCCTCACATAAGCTTGAATGATCATAAAAGGAGAATTTTCGAAGGACATAGGCGAAGTACTCCGGGGGATGCCAGTTAGCGAGAAACATTTCAAGGAGATCTTAATGGTCATATCGGTGGAAATGCTAGAAGCTTTTAAAGAATCAAGGAGGTTGTGCATATCACAATGAGAACCAAGAAAGAAAAATTTTCTAATTTCCCAGCTAATGACCTGTTGGTAGATTAACACTTTCTTTACTAAAGCCACTCTCCTAAATAGCCATTAGAGGTGTCAATTCTCAGGTCAAACTTATCCTTACTAAGAAACATGATAACATCAAAAAAGGTAGGCATACTACGTACAAAAAGTTCACGCCCTTCTTTATCTCTAAAGGTGGGATGTCGTAATCATCCCTGTTATCCATTGAGCTCGCCATAAATAATCCCCCTTTTGCCAGATTATTTCCGATATAATCATAAAAGGCTAATTTTTCGGGTTTAGACCAAGCTTCTGATAAACTTTGATTTCCAGAAACCCATGGCATGCATAGATTGTAAATTCATACATGTGGAGAGGGCAATAAAGGCATTTAGTGACATCCCAAGATGGAGTAGGGATGTTCATCCCCCTAGAGGTTGGTGGTGAAACCTACAATATTCTATGACAATTCTATTGGTTAAATTTCATTACAACTGTGTTTCAAGTTCTAATAAATCTGAACTTCCAGAATATCATATGACATTTTATACTTTGATCCCCATCATAATGATATAAGAGCGATTTATGAATTGGTTATTTTTTGTGAACATTGATTCTCAGGCCCATTGCATGAGATGGTAAGTTCTGTCTCTATTCTTTCAACTATTCTATGATTTCCACCCACTACAACTTTTTCAATCATATCCTGCATCACTGATGGGACAACTATAAGAATGCAGATTCTTTACTCAGGTGCTTGGTTCACAAGAGGTTTTCTGGATCAAGGCCTCACGGAAGCACACTTGACACCTACTTGACCACCAAAATACTTGAAGAATCGAATTCACTAAGTTGTAAGGTTATCCAATGTATTCCAGCATTCACCCATATCTTGTAGCGTTGTCCACGAACTTCTAGATTCTTATGATACTTCAGGTTTATGTGAAAACCTACAAGAAAGCATATCTCACACGCTCTTTCATACTTCTTTCTTAAGGTATTGGGTAAATCCTTCCATCCAAGTCCCTTCTCAAGAAAAATGAAGGTTTACTTAACACTACCAATGCGCAAAGTACCAAAACCACATGGGTTGTTGAGCCATAAACAATAACCATATGTCAGAATGCTATAGTAATTGAAATGTTTTCCTAATTGGAATGTTCCAACTCCCACTGTCCCACAAGCATTTTTATGTTTCTTTTGGACAAGAAATGGACCAAGACCAACTCATTATCCACCAAAAGTTCAGCGGACAGAAACAAGACTAGTCAGCATATACAACTTCACGCTTGAGGAATCTAGTATGTAAGACTGCTTGTAAATTTTCTAGAAGCATGTCATACATAAGAAGACTTCATCTAACACAATTCTTATGGATTGTGATGCTAAAGTACAAGCAAGGAGAGGGGATTAAGTCCAGAGCCGTTCCTTATCATGTTAAATGTAAAATTTTGATCAAGGCCCCAATATTTTGGCGCCCAATTTTAACTTTCATTGACCTGTGTAAAGGTATAGCCGAAATTGTTTAGGTTCAAACTATTAATTGTTTGGTTGTAGGTTCAAATTATTAATGGTTTATGTTTATGTTTAGGTTCAGATTGTTAATTGTTGAGGTTTAGCCCATTTTTGTGCTTAACATATGTCTCTGTTATCTCATTTATGCAAAGTAATAAAAAGATTGGAACGTATTCATTGCAAAGTTTTTTAAACAACCATGAGATATCAAATCGAGATTATCAAGTAAAGGCTCTTTAATCAACATAAATGTACTCTTTAAATGAAATTGGAAATCGTTGAGTAGAGATCATGGCAAATACCTTCTTCCTGCAGAACTTGAACAGAGGGTTCAAATACCTAGCACACTGCTTGAAAGTTGCGAATGTCGATTTCCCTTTCGCAGTCCTCTTCTCTGTTTCAGTCATCTCATCCAGCTCCTGGTTCCATTCAATCAACAACCTCTTGAAAAACACAAGAATCTTATCCTCATCGCACAGCTCCGAGAAATTCGCCTTCATACGTTTGAAATCCTTATCCTGATCCATACCTGACGAACCACCATCCCCGCTGACGTCATCTTCACCACCACCACCATCCTTATCCTCCGTGGACTCCTCCGTCGACTTCCTCTTCCTATCGCTCAATATACCTGACTTTTGCCTCTTCTTCAGCTCAACTATATCACGCAGAAAATCATTAGTTTGCCCCTCCGTCATGTCGCTATCGTCGAGCTCAAACAAACCTGCCTTCAAAACGTACTTCAACCGGTCAAGCCGATCATCGTCACTCTCTCCAAACAGAGTAACCGGTTGTTTCAGAAACCGGAGCCGGCGAATAACCTCTTGTTTCGGTAAGTTCAGCGCATCGATCTTCTGTTCGTCGCTCGTTGGAGGTCTCGAGGACGATCCGGCGCCGGATTCAGATTTGGAGTTTGTTGAATCGAGTTTGAAGTTAGGGTTTGATGACGAATTCGGATCGGACGAATTCGATTGATTTTGATTCTGACTTTGCCGGAGGCGTTTGGCGTCGGCCTCACGTTTCTCTTCTTCACGAAGCTTCTGGATTCGTTTCTGTTCGATCTCTGAACGCTTGAAGACCTTCCGTCCACCTGTGCTTTCGGAGAGACTTTGCCGTTTCTTTAGCATCTCTTGCTTCAGGATATCCATGGCGGTTTGAATCTAGGGTTTATTCGATGGTTCCGGTCGCCGGTGACGATGGCGGTATGAAGATAGTTCGTTGATTATACGAGGGTTCCGTCGATCTATAAAATTTAGAGGATAAATTTTCATTACCCCCTGTAGTATTGATTTTTGTTATTTTTTTTCCTTCTTAATTCAGCATAAGTCATTAAACACCCTTGTAGTTTAAGGGTTTGTTTGGTAGATTAGCTGAAAATTGGGTTGTTTGTTTAACTTTTGATAGTTTCATTAAGAGACAACATCTAAATCGCTAAAAGCTGAATCTTATATGGCAGAATTTTTTTTTGTCTCTTAATGGTTCCAAAACCCTCTGAATTATTTTGTATTTTGGTCCTCCCTTAACCATTCAACGTCTAATTTCATCTTGAACAATTACCAAACAACCATACTTATTTTGCACTATATTATAAGAGACTCTTAATTATTCTAACCACTTAATCATTCTGCCGTAGATCATTCAACAACTGCCAAACAACCACTTAATTATGTTTAACAAAAACTTGCTAACAAATTAGTTGAAAAAGTAAAAACGAACAAAAATGATATTTTAAAAAGTTATTTAAAACATTTCATAATATAGTTAAAATATATCACTAATAATTTAAGCTAGTTTATGGGCATTCATATTGAGCTTTTTAAATAGCTCAAAAAATAAGTAGACTCAGCCCTCAGGCTTTTCAATATAGGTTATTATAAGAACCTATTTTTTGTACATTTCTTTAACTACATTACTTCCGACTCAACAAATTAAAAATAAAACAGAAAGTCCAAAATAGTAGTTCTTAAGAACATATTTTGTGGGCCCCATGTATTTTTTCAACATCAATAAATGATTATAAAGTCGATAAAATATATTAAAAAAAACTAACAAAATATCATTTCATACCAAGTTTAAGATAAAAACCAAGGTTTTTGTACAATAATCAAAAGATATGAGTTTTTTATAAGAAGTGTCTTCAATAGTGGTTCTTTTAAAAACCTACACTTTTTATTTATAAGAACTTTATGAGGTGTTCAAAAGTGAACCCTAGCAAAAGAAGAAGAAAAAAAGAACAATGGTACATCTTTCTTTTAGGGGATGTTTGGGAATTGGGATTGCTTATTTAAAATAACTTATGCTTTTATATAAAATCGCATATAAAAAACGTTTGGATTAGCTTATAGTGGTACCAAAAGTAGTTATTTAAGGGGTGTTTGTGACTGATTATACATGTAAAATAATCAAAAAATCTCATAAGTTGTTTCAAATAAGTTAATAAGTAATAATAAGATGACTTGTTAAAAATTTCTTATTGCGGTGACAAAACGGTATAAACAGTTTTTTTTCTCTCATTCAAACACTTAAAACTGCATATCAACAATGACAAAATAAAATAAGGGGCTATTTGACAGTTGCTGAATGGTTTAGTGCAATGATTAGGTGGTCTGAATGATTAAGAGATTTTTATAATATAGTGTAAAATGAAATATGGTTGTTTGTTAATTGTTCATAATGAAACCATAACGCTTAATGGTTAAGGGAGGGTTAGGATACAAAATCATTAAGAGGATTTTTGAACCATTAAGAGGCAAACCTGTTTTTGCCAAACAAGATTTACCTCTTAACGATTCATATGTGTGCCTCTTAATGGAACCATTAAGAGGTAAGCAAACAATCCCTAAGGGGTTGTTTGGTAGTTGCTGAATGGTTTGGTGCAAAATGATTAATTGGTTAGAATGATTAAGAGGCTCTTATGATATAGTGCCAAATGAAATATGATTGTTTCCTGATTGTTCAGAATGAAATCAGGGCCCTTAATGGTTAAGACAAGGTCAAGATACAAAATCATTCAGAGGGTTTTTGAACCATTAAGAGACATAACTTTTTTTGCCAAACATGATTTATCTCTTAACGATTCAGAAGTTGTCTCTTAATGAAACCATTAACAGTTAAACAATCAGCCTCTAAGTCAATAAGTTGTTTAAATAAGCAATCCCAATTCCCAAAACACCCCTAAGCCTGGTAAGATTAGGGCTGTAAACGAACCGAACGTTCAGTGAACAGTTCGTAAACTGTTCGGCGGGAAGTTCGTTTATTTAATAAATGAACGAACATGAACACATTTTTTTGTTCGTTTAGTTAAATGAACGAACATGAACAATGGTTTCGTTCGTTCATTTACGTTCGTGAACGTTCGTTCATTTATTTATGTTCGTTTACGTTCGTTTATACATATAAATCTATACATATAATAAATAAGTAACGGAAGTGACACGTGTCATCTTCTGGTGACTCAATTTTTTCATTTTCCCGCCTAAACATGAATCTGGACGCATTTTACACTATAAGTTCATTTAGCAAATTCACATTGATTCCTTATTTAATTTTTTCTTAAGTCAATTTTTTAAATTTATACCTTACATTACTACCCTTATAATTAGATATGTAGTTTACTTTTAATCCCTTACTTTTTTATTTTTCATTTTAGACTCTTATCATATAAATATAAATAATGTATATGAACTAAATTGCATTGAAAAAAACATTTTTATTTTTTACAAATTATATCATTGTAATCGTTTCGTCAATACCTTCGAAATGAGCCCAACATTAAATATTTTTGGATTTAATTATATAATTAAATATCATAAATATATACGAATTAATATGTCGTGATTACTATGGAATTTGTCGAAATTAGTATGAGATAAAAGTTGAAAATGAGATTGCATATGTTCGGAAATCCAATTTAGAAATCAAAATTGTAATATGAATATCTTTTATTGAATTAAAATATATTATATTTTCTAAAAATAAAATAGAATATATTTTATTCTAATACAAATTGAAAATCAAATATTATTTCGTATTATTATTTTTGTAATACAAATTGAAAATCAAGTATTATCGAACATATGCAAATACTTTTACAAAATTTATTTCAACTTTTATCTCACAAATTTTAATAATTGATTTTAAAATCAATTATTAATACAAAAAAAAGTTTTTTAGTATGATTTAACCAGTTGCAAAAAAAAAAAAACTTTGAATGGAAAAAAGTTTGGAAAAATAGCATCGTACTTTCGATGACTATTCATATCTGTAAGATAAGTTTTTTGGCATGATTTAATTTTTTTAAATTAACTCGTGTAATATACGGGGGCAAATCTAGTATATTTATATATATTATGACATTAATTTGTCAAAACATTAATTAAATTAATTTTTTAAAATTCTTTTTTTATACCTCCTAGTATATCCGTTTTTTAAATTTTGTTATGTTATTTTTTACGAACGAAATTATGAGTAACGGTGGTTGTTTTTTATTCATTTGTGTTCGTATATGTTCATTTATGTTCGTTCGTTTACGTTCGTATATGTTCATTTATGTCCGTTCGTTTATGTTCGTTCATTTACGTTCGTTCAGCTCTTAATGAACGAACATAAACGAACACGAACAAACATATTTTCTTAACGAACGAACATGAACACAAAACATTTTGTTCGTTTATCGTTCGTGTTCTTCGATTGTTTGGTTAAGTTAAACGAACGAACACGAACAAACCTCCGTTCGTGTTCGTTTACAGCCCTAGGTAAGATTAACTAAGGGTCTGTTTGTTTGCAGCTTAATGAGACTCACAGCTTATTCAGTCAACTATATATGACTGTTTGGTAGTGGCTTAATGATATAGAAAGTGACTTATTCAGTAAGATTTCAAGGGGGAACTTTATGCAGAAAACCAAGCTTTTTTCCAAACCAGTCTATCTCATTAAAAAACACGTTACTTCCATCTATGAAAAAACTCTCTAAAATAAAAACATTCGAAATCTATACAGATAAATTAATCCACACAGACAACTTTATCCATACAAAACTTAATGGAAAACCAATAAAACATTCCCTAAAAATGGTTTTACAGTGGGAATAGGCTTATAGTTAGGCCCAATAACAAAACAAAAGCCCAACAAAGGCCCATAAAATAAACAATGAGAACAAATCCACCCATGAATTCATTAGCCAACAACCATCACCAAACCCGCCGGAGAACACAATGGGATCTTCTATGCGCTTCCCATTTTCATTCTCTCATCCCGCCACCACGCGCCTCCCCTTCGGCGCCTTTTCACCGGCAACAATCGCCTGCTCCGTCGCTATCGGAGCTGGCATTTCTGCCGGCATTTCCATCTCACAAAACTCCACCAATCCATCACTTCACAACGCATTGAATTCCTTCCTTTCCAATTTCTCACGCTCATCACCACCATGGGGCTCACTGTCTCTCTCTGACTCCTCCGCCGCGGTGATCACTGAATCGAAGACTGGAATGTCGTTTCCGGCAGTTGTGAAGGACTCTCAGGGACTACTCGGGATTGGATTGAGGAGAAAGGCCGTGTTCGGGCTGAAGAACATCGATGTTTACGCCTTCGGTAACTTGATTTCTCTAAATTTACTTCTCAATTAGTGATTTATTTACATGAACTTTCAGTGCGTTTGTTCGTTTCTTAACCTCGAAGTCAGTGATCGAAAACCTAAGATAGAACATTGAATTTTCTTCTCAATTAGTGATTTATTTACATGAATTTTTAGTGCATTTGTTCGTTTCTTTACCTCGAAGTCAGTGATCGAAAACATAAGATAGAACATTGAATTTTCTTCTCATTCAGTGATTTATTTACATGATTTTTCAGTGCATTTGTTCGTTTCTTAACCTCGAAGTCAGTGATCGAAAACCTAAGATAGAACATTTAATTTTCTTCTCAATTAGTGATTTATTTACATGAATTTTCAGTGCGTTTGTTCGTTTCTTAACCTCGAAGTCAGTGATCGAAAACCTAAGATAGAACATTGAACTTTTGATTGGATCAGTGTAGGTTGATGATTAGTTCAACAATTTATCAACTTCCACCCTGCAATTGAATCAGTGTAGATCGACCTGTATTTGCTGTTTTTCCGTTTCAAAAGATTTCATAGATTGAAGGATTTGTTGGAAGATCATATGTTCAATTTGGAAGGCAGATGTCAACTTTTTGGAACTTGTCTAAAATTCCTGTGATATTTTCTTAAATGTTGTGAACACAATGAAATACCTGCATAGTTTTTATATCGGCAAAATGCTATCAAAATGCTAACAGAATTTCAAAATATCCTATTTTGTAGTTTGTACTTGATTTGACGGTGTTAACTTGTTGATTTTATAACATTTTATTTGATGATGTGGATACCATTTTAATTATATTATGAAATATTGTAATTGATTATTTTTTCAAGATGTCCTTTTTGGTCGTTTTACATGCTTATCACCTAGTTTTTGCCAAACGTGACTTATCCATCAGCTAGCTTATCAGTCATCGGCTAGCTTGCCAAATATAGCCTAAAAATTGGTTGAAAAGTTCAATAAAATTGAAAAATGACTTTGTTTAGGTGTATATGCTGATGATAATGATATCAAGAATTTTGTAAGTGAGAAATATGGGACACTCTCAACTAATGAACTGAAGCAGAAGGAAGTCACTCAAGATTTGATGGAAAGTGATATAAGTGTTACAGTCAGGCTGCAAATTGTTTATGGAAAACTTAGCATTCGATCTGTTCGTAACGCATTCGAGGATTCGGTGGGAAACAGATTAAAGAAGTTTGGAGGATCTGATAACAAAGAGTTGCTTCAAAAGTAAGTTGTTCTTTCATTCACTTGTAATGATGTTATATACACACACACACGGGGGATAAAATAACAGTTATGATGAGAATGGTGGTAATACTTTTGAGTCTTTGGATGAATTGACTTTTTAATCTAGCTTCATTTTCCTTTTAACTAATTTCAGTACCTTCAACTACATTCATCTACCTTTATCTTCACATTTATCTTCATTTTTAGTCACTTTCACGATCTTTTACACATGCATTTAATCACTTTCATTTGCACGAATTTGTTAAATTTCGGACATGATGATAAAATAGGTAAATAGAGGTAGTTGAAAGTACATGAAGGTATATGAATATATATATATATATACACACACATATATATGTATGAAGATTTTGTTCTCATTCTCACCATAACTCTTTGTTGTGAAATTACCAAGACCCAAATAGCTAAAAGCTCAATGGTTGGTTCCGATAAAAACACAATATTACCCAAGACAAATGAACTAAAGTTCTATATCGACATTCAAAGCGGAAATACGATTAACAATGTAAGATAATCAACTACTAAGAAATGTAAACAATGATTAAACCCAATAAATGTAAAATAAAGCATAAGTAAGAGAGACACCGAGATTTTTACGTGGAAACCCGGAAAGGGAAAAACCACGGGCGGAGGATGCCGAGAACTGATCCACTATCACTTTGATGATGATACACTTGAGATTTCAGCTTACAATAATGGAAAAATAAGCTAGGGTTCTTGAGGTTTAGAGGGTAAGATTTTTGTGAGTGAGATAGTAAAGAGTAGAGTACACTAGGGTTTTATTGTCTGATTCTTTTTATAAAATCAGCACCTCTTAAACAATTAAAACAAAACCTGTTGGGTCTAATACACACAAAAACAGTCGGCCCTCTAAATGGGCTTGTTGGGCCTGCTAGACTGCCTCGCCTCACAAGCTCCCACACCTGATTGAAGGCAGCGATCTTCACACTCTTAATTCTCATCGGAACCCAAACCCGGTATATAATTGCTTGCAAGTTATCATGATTTATTCTTTTTCTAGAATGAGCAAATCTTGTCTTGTTATTTGTCTACAAAGTTCAAATGTTCAGAAATTTGTGTTTTGGGTGCGTTTAGTTGGGGGGTGGGGGGGGGGGGGGATGGGCCGAGACAGGACATTACAAAAACTTGTTGTCCCATGTTTGACGCTACATTAGGCTGAGAGGGTGTGGTTGGTACGTGGGACCGGAAGGAACAGGACTGGACAAAACAAAATTTTGTTGTCCTACGTTTGGGCTTTGGCGCGACATTAGGCTAAGAGAGTGCGGTTGGTACCTGAGACAAAATGGGACTAGACAGAAGAAAAACTTAGGCCTTGTTTGTTTTTTACTAAAAAGCACTTAATTGCCACTTATCACTTATTCGGTTAGAGGTAGGCCAAATAAGTGTGTTTGTTTTTTCAAAAAAATCAGTTGCACTTAACACTTATTATGCACTGACTAAAAAAGTGAGAGATCTATCACTTTTTTTTCACTTATCTCTTTATCCCTTCCATCAGATCTCTTTTTTTTTTACCCATCGCTCAAGATATCATATCCACGATTACTTCCAAAAATCGATCTCCAAAGCCAAATCGACCTCCAAAGCTTGTTCGATCTCCAATCGGCGCTGGGACTCCAGATTATCGAACGACACCGAATACTCCAGATCGATTTTCAGGTCTTCAAATCGATTTTCTGCAGATCGATTTTCTCCAGGTCTTCAAATCGATTACCAAAAACCATAACATCTTCAAATCGACTCCAAATCGATTTTCTCCAGATCTACATCTTCAAATTGACTCCAAATTGATTTTATGCTATCTGGTCGATTAGTTTCAGTTGGTATGTAAGTTATTATTCATTCTGAATAAAAGAGTATCCATCATCTGAAGCACTCTGTTTTTGTGTTTATGCAAGTTTGTTTTCTTAAAGATGACACGCTGTTTATTACTATTCATTTGGCCAGAAAGAAAAGAAAAGGGAAAATAATAGCAAATATTGTTTGGAAAATGTATGGATGGATGGTTGCTGAGATTTTGGTAAAATAGTGCTGCTGCTGCAATGGAATTATTAAATTCCTTGGTCTCGTCTCTATTTACCAATGAAGAAAAGATTAAAGAATGATGGTGGCAGAAGGAGACCAGCAAAAACAAAGTAAAATTGGTGTTTATTTTTTCAGATTTGTTAGTTTAAGTTAATAGACAATAGTATATATATATATATATATATATATATTTCAAACGATTTCGGTTTACAAAAACAGGCAGTCTTTTTTATTCAGATTTCAGACTTCAGCGCCAAAAAAACAAACAGTCTTTTATATTCAGACTTCAGCACCACCACTTAAAAATCAGAAGTGAAATCAGACTTCAGCACCACTTAAAAAACAAACGCCACCTTATTGTCCCACATTTTGTGACATTTAGATTGGAACAACACAAGATTGAGTATTTTTTGTCCCACAAAAACCAGGAAAGATGGGACACAATTGGTAACTTAGGGGCTCTTTGTTTACCTCTTAATGGTTCCAAAATCCTCTGAATGATTTTGTGCCTTGGGCCTCCCTTAACCATTAAGCGCCCTGATTTCATTCTGAACAATTATCAAACAATCATATTATATTTTGCACTATATCATAAGAACCTCTTAATCATTCTGCATCAAATCATTCAGCAACTGCCAAACAACCCCTTAATAAACTACGCATATCAAATTAAAATCCTAAAACCTTGCACGATTCTTTCACCCATCTACATGACTCTTGCCTTCCAGTCCCATCTGTGTACCAAATACCCCCGGATAGGACTTGAGTAGGATAAAAATGCTTTTTTTAATGTCCCACCAAAATAGGCGGAACAAAAAACTGGGACATGAGACAAATTTGGTAAATTACTTAAATACCCAGGTCAAATTAAAACTCTAAAACCTCCATAATTGTTTCACCCGCTTACCTCACTCTCGTCCATACAGTCCTTTTCAGTCACGTAGCGTACCAAACGCAATCATATGCTTCTAACTTCTTTGCAAATTAAGATTGTATTTTTTGCTATAAGCTTATTTTGCACCTTTTTTTTAAACATGGAACAAGCTCTAAGGATCGTCGTTTTGACTTCATGCTTTAAAAGAACTTGTTACATATAGTTTGCTTCACTCGTAGGGTATGTCTTCTCCATCATGAAATCATATAAATTTTAAGATAAAATCGATTTCTCTGTTTATGTTCTTCGCGTTTTCTGGGGAAATGCTCATATTGCAAGAGACGCTTATTTTAATCGCTGTTTCGTATGTTACAGATTCACTTCTCAATTTAGCGATGAATACAAGATTCCTCGTGGATCTATCATCGACCTCTCGAAGGAAAAGGGCTATGTGCTTCGAACCACTAGTAAGTTTACATATTTCAGTCTTGCAAATAATATGATAATTCTTTTTTCTTCATGATATATTCGTTTCGTGTTTTACTTGTTCTTCTTTTCGTTACAACTATGTAATAACAATCATACAAGTTGGTCTATGATGCATTTGGTACGTAGGACAGTACTGGACATGACCAAAAAAAAATTGTTGTCCCATGTTGGCGCGACAATACGGGATTGGACAGACAGGACTGAGCGGGACAAAATTGTATTTTTTTTTTCTGTTCCATAGGTGGAACAAAAATTAGGGAGACAGGACAAGTTTGGTAAATTACTATAAATTACTAAACTATCGGTGTCAAATTTAAAAAGAAAAACCAAAATCTTCCATAATTGTTTCACCTACCTAGCTCACTATTGCCCGTCTAGTTTGGTCTTTGTTAGGAACGTATATCGTAGTTAGACCTTGAAATGCAAATAACACGGTCGTTTTTGGCACATTTTTGTCCGAAATCGCTAATTCTCGCAGTGTGTAGCGTTTGTTTTTTTTGCATTTTACAAGAATGGTACCAAAATAGGTGGAACAAAAATCATGGAGATTAGACAAGATTGATAAATTACTAAACTACCCATATCAAATTAAAATTCTAAAACCTTGAAGAGTTCTTTCATCTGCATACCTCATTCTCACCCAGTCACCCGTCCCGTGCAGTACAGTCTTGTCTAGTCCCGTGTACGTTTATATCCGTCTTGCTGGTGGCGTTTGTTTTTTAAGAGGTCTGAAGTCTTATTTCACTTCTGATTAATAAGAGGTGGTGCTGAAGTCTGAAATTTGAATCAATAAGACTGTTTGTTTTTTGTAACGTCTGGAGGCGTCTTGAGAGAAAGGAGAGAATATGAAATGAAGCGGCGATAAGAGGTTTTAAGAAGTTAGGTCACCACTTCTAATTTCAGATTTATTTAAGAGTTAAGAGGTTCTCAAAACTGGAAAAAAAAAGAAAAACAAACAAACAGTTAAAAAGGTTTGATCGATTCAGACTTAAGAGTTTTTTTTTAAGAAAACAAACAACCCCTTAGTTTACACGATGATGCATCTTTATGTTTCTACAAGCTTCGTACTAACAGCGATATTGGTTCGAATTGCATAGTCGATGGCAAGGAAGTAGGAAGCGTCCAAAGCCAACTCTTATGTCGATCGATTTTGGATCTTTATATTGGCGATGAACCTTTCGATTCGAAAGCGAAAGAAGAGATCAATCTGAAGTTGGCTTCTGTCGTCACAAAGTGACACCTTCCATGGTCATCAGAAAAACCTTTCGATCGGACCATCTTCGCCTTGCGGTTTTCATATCGAAACCAAAGTTTCGAACCGGTGAGCACCAGGATCATGACCTTTTGAATGAGTGAATATTGTGTATGCAAATATGTAATCTTAATCTATGGACTAGTAACCTATGATGGTTTTGGCACCTCAAAGATTTTCAATTTATGAATAACAAAATGCAACACTTGTATACATCTTGATTATAAGTTCATGATTTTATCATATCAGTTTTCTCTAACATGTAAATCAATTTTTGTTTTCTTAATTATAGATCGGTCTATAATTTTTAAATGCGTCTCGCAATTTTGTGCTTACTGGTTTTTGAAAGGATTATTAAGATTGTCGGTTTCTTAAAATATATAATACAGGGGCCGGTTCAGATTAGAAGGCTAAATATTGTGATAAGGTAAAAAGAGAAGGTGAACGTAAGATTCATATGTAAATTATTGAAAAAATCTATTTGAAGGTGTATATGTGAACTGTTGTTACAATTTATTATTATGGTTCATATATGCATCTTCTGATTGACTTTTTTTTTTAATGATTAATATATACACATTCTCTTAACCTTCTCTTTTTACCTTAGATATAACAATAACGATAGAAATACAATGTAATAAAAATGAATATCACAATGATAAGAATTTAAGAAATCGTTAAACTCACAAAAAAAATATTTGTTAAACGATTATAAATTATTATTTGTTAAGCGATTATAGATTATTATTTTAAAGCAATCAAAAAATCGAAAAAGTACCTTGAAATCAACAAAAAAAATTGAAAAAAAGTTTCCCAAAATCAACTAAAAAACCGAAAAAGTAATTCGAAATCAACCAAAAAAGCCGAAAAAGTCTCTTGAAATCGACAAAAAAAACTTAAAAATCCCTCGAAATCAATCAACTTTTTAAAAATCACTCGAAAAGGTGGGATTCGGATAAAAACACCTCAGACGACTTTCTGGACCTTTGATCTACCTTAAAGGATCCCCCACTCGATAAAAATAATGAGTCCACCACTGATTATGGATACTCTAATTTAGGTTCGGTTTACAAGTTGCAGAGAGCTGGTAAAAAGGTGTCAAATTTGGTAGAAGTGTTACACAAGAAGTTTACTTTCAACCAAATGCACAACGTACAAACAACTCATGTGGATAACATGACAATTAAAGGTAGGGTTGCACATCACACAAAACAATGTGCCCTACTAATTTCTACCGACTCTTGTATCAATTGAACAAATCCCGAAGGCGCATAACGATGTCGAGAACGATGATTCGTTTGATGTTGATGGTGATGATCGAAGGCGTTTGGATGACGGTGGTGATTGGCGAAGTGTATAATGTCGGGGGCTCTGATGGGTGGACGACTCTTGTTGATTCGAATTACTCCATTTGGGCATCTTCGAAGGAGTTTCGTGTTGGTGATATTCTTTGTGAGTACCCTTTTGTTTTACCCGTAATCCTCTTTGATTATACAAGAAAAGACGTTCGATAATATTTTCAATAACAGTAAGTTATAGAAAGTATCATATGGTTTTTCTGTATATCACAATAGGTAATATTGTATGAAAATGTAATATACTTTGTTTAGATTCCTATTATGTGTAAACGTACGTTTAGAACCTTCATTTTGGTATATGATATGTGGCATTTCAAACATTTAAGTAATTTGATAACCATTTAAGCATTGACTCGTTGACATGACATATAGTGTTTGAGTTCAATAGCTCGTTAAATACTCAAACAGTTAACAACCATAGGCACGAGATTCATACCGACTTTAATTTAATGTAATAATGATTTTCATTTTTATACTAAAATATTAATTTAGTTTTAAATTCGTAATTAATGGCGTGCGCAGTGTTCAATTACAACCCGACCAACCACAATGTGATGCAAGTGAACCGTGTTGGTTTCGAGTCATGCAACATCACAGTGTCAGGGAAAGCCTACGAATCCGGCAACGACTCCTTCACAATCACGGCACCGGGCCATTACTACTTCATTTGCAGTTTTCCCGGCCACTGTGACGCCGGTCAAAAGCTTGAAGTCAGAGTACTCAAAAAGTATTATTTGGCCACTAGCCCACATACCAGTGTTACCTCACTTACTGCGCCAAAGGCAACTACAATGGCACCTGGGCCGATTGCAAATCTTGCAACCGACCCTAGATGTTTGTTTAGAAGCATTATTGTTGCATCAATAAGTTGTGTTGCAATGTGGGTTGCTTAGTTATTTATGTTGCTTAAATGTTGTTAATTGACGATGATGGTTTTTTTTATCTATCTGGTATTATTTATGTCGGGATTGGGTTGTTTTATTATATGTCATGTAGGTTCAAATGAGACGTATTGAATGTTGAAAACATGTCTCAACCGTATTATGATTTTGATTCAAAGGTTTTGATCAACCTACCTTTAAAACATAAATTTTAGAACTACAGTAGATTACCTTTCTACTTTTTTAATTGAAACTATATCAGATACAATCTAAATTGAAGTAAAATTATATTTACTTTGACATTCACATTGTTATAGTGACAGTTTTATCCATACATAACATTTTTCAGTCTATACAGATAGATTAATTCACACAGACATTTTTATCCATATATAACATAATGGAAAATCAACCAAACAGACCCAAGTATCTTAAATTCTTTTCCACTTCATCATGCAATGAAATGGTAGCACAAACCACCATATGTCCCTTAGAGCATCTCCAACAGATTATTCAAATTTCTCTAAAATGGAAATCAAAAGTCAAAATCTTCAAAAAAAAGTTACATTCATCTCCAACAGATTCCCCATTTTGGAGAATTCAACATTGATTATAATATTCAATTCATCTATTGAAATATTATTTCTCTCTCTAAATATCTACTTTCAAGGTTTTTTATTGGTGCTCTCATTTAGTAATCATTTTTAGGGTTATCTCCATATTTGGAGAAAAACTCCTCTCTCCTACTTTCTTCATTTTTTGGATAGTTTTGGGGAAGCTATTGAAACAAAATTATAGCTGAAAATCTACATTTTCTCCATTTTTAAGAAGCTGTTGGAGATGTTCTTACTATGTTTGTTTGTCCCTGTTTTGAAAAATCAGCTTTTAAAATAATTTTCAAAACTTAAAGTTTTGAATATTAGTTATTCAAAATAGAGACCAAGGAAAATTGGTTTTAATGAAATACTAAAATTGTTATGTTGTTGCTATTACATTATTTTATCACTTCTATAAACTCAAGAGTAATTCTTTTCTTTTTCCATGAAAATTACAATATGAACTTTGTAAAATAGTTTAGAAAAATCATTACTAAATATGTTAGTTATTTGCCTTTGACGTATAGATGAGTTGGTAAAATAGTGGGGTGACTTTGTCCAAATACAAAACATTTGTAGCCCTCTCGTTAGCATCAGCCGCTGAGTTAACTAAAACAAATGTCCCTTTATATTGGTGTCTTTGAAGGCAGGTTCTGTATGGCTGGTTAGAATTGCCAGTAATCAACTTATTTATCCAAATATATTAGTTATCCCCTTCATGGTCAATGCTAATGACACCCTTATTAATGTCAAAATCAGGTCAATTCATGCATTGAGAACGTAAAAAGCAATTTTTGATGTTGATGTGTGTGAGGATAAAATCATTTATAAGGGTGTCATTAGCAAAGTAAAGGGTGTCATTAGTCTCCCCCTTCATTTACGAGAGCATCTACAATCATGAAATCCATGATCGTTTCATAAAACTGTCATGTTACTTTTTCGTAATGCGTATCATCATTTTTTAAATCATTTTACTTTAAATTTTCATTATTTATGTGTAAAATATCTCTTAGATTTTTGAATTTATAATAAAAATATAAATACTATAAATAAAATACAATAATATAAGTTATAGAAAACTATATTATTAAAATTATAAATAAATGACTACACATTAATTTTAAATATTAACATTTCCAAAACGTTTGAGAAAATTATAAAGATTTAGAATATAATAATAATTAAAATAAAACAAATTAAAAACTAAACAAATTGCAGGTAAAAAATAATTTATAACAAATATTCAAAATTTAATTTATTATTTTTTAATAAATGGGTCACAAATTATTTTCCAAACAAACCACATCATACATTACATATGATGCACTTCTTTTCTTTGCCCTTCCACCACATCTCCAACAGTTTTTTTTTTGGAATTTAATTAAAATACCCTTTTTTGAAAAATTAGTGCTTAATATGCCCCAAATCTTGCCATTTTTGCCAAAATACCCCATACGTCCACGTTTTTGGCCGCGTTTTTTCAAAAAACGCGGGGTGACACTGTTTGGGTCCGCGTGTGGGTAGAAACGGGGGTTGGGGCCGCGTTTCCACTGTTGAACGCGGGGTTGGGGGATAAAACGCACATGGGGATAAAAGTTCATAAAACGCGGACATATCCCTTTAATTGAATTGTGATATTTAATATATATTTACATTTTATACCCCTATAATTATTTAGTTAGTTTACTTTATACCTTTTACTTTTCTATTTTTCATTTTCATTATATTAACACATAAAATCGTATATTAACTAAAATACGTTAAAATAATACGTTTTAATTTTAACAAGTTACATCATTATAATTGTCTCTTCGAAACCTTCAAAATGAGCCCAATATTGAATATTTTTGGATTTAATTATTTAATTATATATCATATGTACTACATAAAACGTATGAACGTATGCATATGCTATTTTTCTTTTTACCATAAAACATAAAACGTATTATATATCATATATATACTACATATTTTTTGACAAATTATTCATAATTTATGTTATTCTTTTTTTTACCATTTTACTAATAACGATATTTTTAGTCCAATGGTAGAATATCGTTATTTTTACTAAAATATCGTTATTAGTAAAATGGTAGAATATCGTTATTTTTACTAAAATATCGTTATTTTTAGTTCAATGGTATAATATCGTTTTTTTACTAACACGTATATTAACTAAAATACGTTAAAAAAATACGTTTTAATTTTAACAAGTTATACCATTATAATCGTCTCTTCGATACTTTCGAAATGAGCCCAATATTAAATATTTTTTGATTTAATTATTTTATTATATATCATATATATTAAAATTTTATACACCTATAATTATTTAGTTAGTTTACTTTATACTTTATACTTTTCTATTTTTTATTTTACACTTTCATCATATTAACACATATAATTGTATATTAACTAAAATACGTTAAATAATTTTATGATATATAAAAACGTATTTTTAATATATATGATATAATTAAATAATTAAATAAAAAAATATTCAATATTGGGCTTCATTTCGAAGGTATCGAAGAGACGATTATAATGGTATAACTTGTTAAAATTAAAACGTATTTTTTTAACGTATTTTAGTTAATATACGATTATATGTGTTAATATGATAAAAGTATAAAATGAATAATAGAAAAGTAAAAGGTATAAAGTAAACTAACTAAATAGTTATAGGGGTATAAACCGTAAATATATAATAAAAATTAGCACAAACCGCGTTAAATAAACCAAACGCGGACATATGGGGTATTTTGGCAAAAATAACAAGATTAAAAGTATATTGGGTAATGATTTTTCAAAAAAGAGTATTTTAATTAAATTCCCTTTTTTTTAACCTTTTTAAAAAAGTAAAAATTTCTTAAAACAGATTCTTTAATTTAAAGCCTTTTCAATAATTATATTATTAAAATATTTTATTATTTTAGCATATTAATACACTTTAAACAAAACTTTATATAAAATAATACTAATTCAATTTAAGTGGTGGGAATAAATAATTAAAAATTCATAATCATAAACCAGTTCTTCATCAAAACAGTGGGACCCAATCCAATTAAATATCATAAAATAATTAGAATTTATGTTATAGATCAGTTCATGATTGAAATTGAAATATTTATAAAATTTGTAGTAAAATAAAATCTAATATTACAAATTAAAAAAAATCTGATATGACAAAGTCATAAAGTACTAAACGGGTTCATGACTGAAGATGCTATGAGTAAGCATGATACTGATAAAAATCATCTGTCCCAAAATCAAATGTCTCTTTTCTATCTCACCAATGAAATTAAGACAAATTAGATTTTTATTGATTATATATTTAATTAATCCATATTTACATTATCTAACTGATTATGTATATTCACATGATTCATGAACATAAATGATAGGTAATAAATTGGAACAGGTGATTTTTATCAGTATGATACACATTAAAAGTAACAATTTAGAATAAAGGATTTGTGCTGAAACGGAAGGACGGATGAGGAAACCACAGGTAATTTGTTTTTATTTCGTTAATTTATTTTTATTTTTGATTTCTAAATTTGTTTTGTTTTAATTATTGTCTTATAATTATTCTTGAAACGTTTTGGAAAGTATAATATTTAAAATTAATGTTTAGTCGTTAATTTATTACTTAAACTATGTAATTGTATTTAACTTGTATAATTGTATTTTATTTAAGGTATTTTTATTTTTATATAAATTCAAAAATCTTATATATTTATACTTATTATAATATTAAGTATTTATATTTACTATTTAAAAACTTTTAATTTCTAAAAAGGCAAATTACATAGAAGGGAATGTACTTTGTTTTAATTTATATTTTAAGATCATACTTTAAAATGATGCATTTAAGGGTCTATTGATAAACTCTATAAACAAATAAGGGATTCATTTACCTAAAGAGCAGGTAACATGTTATAATGGTAACCACTTGGGTTGTGGCGTACTGGTAAAACCTTTAGGGAATTTAGTGAAAAATCTCATCTACCCAGTGTTCAAATACAGGCGCTGCCAAAGCCTTTGTGGCCATGGAGGTTCATCTGCGATGACTCCAGGCCATTCGTGGTCGCCCGGGGATTAGTCGGTGCGCGTAAGCTGACCCGGAAACCCACGGTTACAAAAAAAAAATTAAAAAATGTTATATTGGTATTATATATCATTTTATTATAATGGTAAATCTTCCCCCGTGGCCGCCGTGAAACCAACCCACCACCATATTCTTCATTGGCAACTTAAATTTACGATAAAAGAAAACACAGTAAATAGATGCGAGAGAAGTGGTGATGTAGTGGTGCAAGTTTGATGAGATAGTGAATTTTTAATCGCTATGTAGGAGCGGTACTTGGCTATGGTAAAAAAAAATGAAGAAATGAATTTTTTTAAATGATAATAATAATTAAAAAATCACGATTTTGCAACATCATTGATAAGTGAAAGTAAAGTTAAAATAATGATTTATCGGTGTCAAATTGAATTTTACCAGCTTTACAGGTAATGAGTCATTTGCTTATGTATAAACTTTGTCAATTGACCCTTGAATGCATCATTTTAAAATACGATCCTCAAAATAGAAATTAAAACAAAGTACATTCCCTTTTTAAAATACAAGTGTTAAAACATTATGTACAAATCAATAAAAAAAAATTGAGTAAATTACGTTTTTAGTCCCTATAGTGTGTTGAAATTTTCTATTTTTGTCCTTATAGTTGTAAAATTATGATTTTCATCCCTATGTTTTATAATTTATTACTTTTTTCATCCTTATGGTTTAATTTATATTGTTTTTTTCATCCTTATGGTTTACAATTCATTTATGTTTTAGTCCTTCATACTTATTTGGCCTCAGGGACGAAAATAGAAATAAATTGCAAACCATAGGGACGAAAACTGAAATTTCAAAACCATAGGGACAAAATTTGCAATTTTTAACATACCACGGGGACTAAAAAGTAAAAACATAATTTACTCAAAAAAATTAGTCCAATTAACTATAAAAAAAATGTTAAGAGTTTCATGATTGTGAAATAAAGTTTTAAAGTAAAAATACTAATTAAACACTGATGCAGGGTCGGTCCTAACATTTTGGAGGCCCTGTGCAAAATACTAAATGTGACCCTATATTTTTTTTCAGTTACATCATTTATTAAGTTTTTGTTACTAAGATAAAAAAACAAAACTTTTTAGTTTAGAATATACAAGAAAGTATAAAATAATGATGAATAAGATTCAAATATAAATTAAAATGACATTTATATCGTAAAATTAATGCACATAGATCTCCTACGATTAGTATGGTGATAAAATTAAAAAAGTTAAATAGTAACAAAAATAAAAATAATTACATAATAAGTAAAACTTACAATATATAAAATAAATAGTTTAGTACTCCAATAATAAACCAACACCACTAATTATATTTTTTTCAAAAAGAAGAAGAACAATCCGACATTGCTATTTTTTGAACATATATTTTCTATTATTTATCGGCTTACTTTACCTTATCGGATGAATATAATAAGGATTGAGAATCTTACCCGGTAAGATTGATGCCTAGAACCGAGAGTCTTACTTGGTAAGTGAGAGTGACGACTCTTACCTGATGAACGTTTACTGAATAAAAATGTTGTATATGATAAGGAACTAAATTTTTACCCGATAAGTTAAATGAAATAGTTGGCTATTATCGGTAAACGCTTATCAGGTAAGTGTTGGAAATCATGAGAGATTAATAGATAAATGAGAAATAAAAATAATAATTATATGTAACCAATAAGTGTTAGATAAATAGCCCCTTATATATAAAAGTTACGAGAGATTGATAGATAAATAAGAAATTAAAAAATAATTAAAGGAATTTATATAACTAAGGGGTTGTTTGACAGTTGCTGAATGGTTTAGTACAGGATGATTAAGTGGTCCGAATGATTAAGAGACTCTTATGATATAGTACAAAATGAAATATGCTTGTTTGGTAATTGTTCATAATGAAATCAGGGCTCTAAATGGTTAATGGAGACCCAAGATACAAAATCATTTAGAGGGTTTTGGAACCATTAAGAGGCAAACTATTTTTTTGTCAAACAAGATTCACCTCTTAATGGAACCAACAGCCCCTAAGTTATCTTAAAAGCTTATAAAATTCTTATATAATTAATTTAGGTTTTCTTTTAATTTATACTTACGTTATCTTAAAAACAAGTTAAAAGAATAATAAGATTTAAAAAATAGATAAAATCAATTGAATGTGTAAAAGCGTTTTGCAATATTTAAAATTATGCAAAACGTCTTGCAAGAATCGAACCTAGGCGCATGCATTGGATTAGGAGGCGCTATCCAACTGAACCAAAATCAACTTATGTTCATCATTAGGTTTTCTTTTTTATATACTAAATATATTATTATAAAAAATTCTAAAAAAAATCGGAGGCCCCTAAAGATCGGAGGCCCTGTGCGACGACACCACCCGGAACACCCCTAGGAACGGCCCTGCACTGATGTGGTATGGTAGAAAATTGAGATGACTGTTTTATGAAACCATATCAACGATCATATGATTGTCGATGCTCTCATCTAAGCTACAACTATACTGTAATTTCATGTAGTTTTTTAGTTTGATCGGTTACAATGATGTAACAAAAAAAAATAATAAGGTTCTTATAAAAGTTTTCATAATTGTAATTTTCATGAAAAAACAACAACAAAGAGGGGTTGTTTGGTTTAGACTTTTTTTAAAAAAACCCTCTTAATGACTCTTAAGTCTAAATCGTTCAGACCTTTTTACACACCACATCTTATTAATCATAACTAAAATAAGACTTCAGACTTTAGACCTCTTAAAAAACAAACAACACCTTAGACATGAGAATGAAAATGGAAATTAAAGTGAAAATGAAAATGACGGGCAATGAAAATTAAAATTTATTTTTTTATATTTAATCTCATTAATAATTATATAATATCTTTAACCAAAAATTGATCCCTTAGGCATTGTTTGACAAACTAGCTTATAAGCTAGCTTTTTAAAATTCTACTATGAGTAACTTTTCAATAAGCTAGCTTATAAGCTAGTTTATGGTCATCCAAACATGTACCAGAAAAAAAAGATAGCTGATAAGTTTTCTTATCATTCCTAAAATAAAGTATTGCATGCATTTTTAATATGCCAACAAAAGAAAGTTTTTATTCAAATAAACAATTTTAATATTGAATGAATACTTTGATTATATTTTAAATACCAATTTTAAAAATCTTAATTTTAAAAATCAATTTTGATAAAAAAAAGTTTTAAAATTTAGTTCTCCAAAACAAGATTTAAAACCTATTTTAATTTTCTTATTAATGGTATAATAAAGACTAGAAACGTACTTGCGCAATGCAGCGAGATATATCATGATTTTAATGTTTCATTTTATTTTATGTTTTTTTGTCGATTTACAGTACGATTTTTGATGGTTTTGAGAAACCGATAATGTTTTTTTTATAAATTTTATCAATTTTTTTTAACTAGTCAAAGTCGATTATATGATTATACGATTATATTTAAATTGAGATGTTTATCCTGTTTTGATTATGTTTATCAGAATTCAAATTTCGTAATTTTAGGATTTGGGGATTAGAGATAAGGATTTTGGGGGATAAGAATGAAATTTATTAATTAGGGTTAAAAACATTTAAAAGTAGTACATATTGCTTCATTAATTGTTTTTTAATTGAGTGATAATGGTTTTTATATATAAATTTGTTTAATTTAGACTTAACAATATAATGTTTTTTATATAAAAAAAATTAAGTAGTTTGTTAAAATTCATTAATTATCTTATATATTTTAAATTTTTTATATTTAAATTGAGATGTTTATCCTGTTTTGATTATGTTTATCATAATTCAAATTTCATAATTTTAGGGTTTGGGGATTAGAGATAAGGATTTTGGGGGATAAGGATGAAATATATTAATTAGGGTTAAAAGCTTTACAGGTAGTACATTAGTCTTTAGTAGTTATTTTTAAGAGATTTTAAGTAGATAACTTTAAATGATAGTACATAAAGCTTAGTGAGTTGTAATTAAGAGTTTTTATGTCATCTTTATAATATAGTATAGATATGTAATGCTCTAGTAACTATATAATTAAAATTTAAAAAAAAATTAAAACCAAAAACTCAAATAATATATATATATATATATATTGGAAACCACCTTTATTTTGAAAACAATGGAAACCGTCGATTTCATTGGTTAAATTAATGAAATTGGTTCATAAAGTTGTTTCATATAATTCTTTTGTTAATGAAATTGTTTAATTTGATGAAATTGTTTTATATAATTCTTTTATTGATGAAATTGTTTCATGTATTTTTGCAGTCTGATGAAACTTTTTTATTTTTACATGAAAAACACAAATATATGCAACGATTTCATCAATAAAAGAATTATATGAAATAATTTCATCAAATTAAACAATTTCATTAATTTAACCAATGAAATCGAGAGTTTCCACGGTTTTCAAAATTAGAATGGTTTCCATTTGATTGCTCCTATATATATATATATAGGGGTAGTTTTTGAAACCACCTTTATTTTGGAACGTCACATTCTATAAATCCATTCCAAAAATATCCTTCTTAAAAAATCAAGTTATTTAAAGAAAATCTCTTCAAACTAGGCATAAATACTTCAAATAATTAATGAAAAAATATTTACTGAATCAAATATTAAATTAAATTCTTGTTTCCATATATAAATTCCCTCAAAATTATGCATAAATACACCAAATTTTCTTCATATTTTCCACCAACTTTCCCACACCTTTTTTCTGGTTTTCGTTGATACACACAAGAGTATTGGCTAATTTTTTATTTTTATTGTTTTTGGTAATCATGAAGATGATGATTGTGGCGGTGGTTATGACGGTGATGACGACGGCGTTTACGGCGGCGATGGGCGGAGTAGTTTACAAAGTCGGTGATTCCGCCGGTTGGACGAATATTGGACATGTGGATTACAAGTCATGGGCTTCTGCTAAAAGATTTCATGTTGGTGATGCTATTGGTAAATTGATTTTTTATTCGGATTTAAATTAAAATAAATATATTTTTTAATTTTTTTATATGAAATTAAAATGGTTGATTTTGAATAATTTTTGTCCATTTTTTAATTCATCAAATAATATAAATTATGTTGAATAATTTAAAATTTTAATGACCCGTTTGGTTTGTTGAATTGGGTTGGATTAACAGGGATTTGGAATTGATTTGAAAGATTTTTTGGATTTAAAATCTTTGGATTTGAAATTCCAGATTTTCATTAAAATCCTACAGACATTGAATTTTGAAATCACACGGGGTTGTTGGTATTTCATGGCATTTAACAAGATTTATATGTAATAATGTATTAAAATATGTTAAAATATTTGTTTTGTAATAATCAATTAATAAAAATGTAATACTTTTATATATTTTTTAATATAAAAAAATGGAATTTAATTCCATTGCACATCTTACAAACAAAAAACATCAATGATTTAAAATATTCTTTCATGAAATTCAAAACCATTCCATCAAACTAAACGTCTCTAAGGCTATGTTTGGCAAAAAAAACTAGTTTATAAGCTAGTTTATTGAAAAACTACTCATAGTAGCGTTTTGAAAAACTAGCTTATAAGTTAGTTTGCCAAACAATGCCTAAAAAATTTCAAAATATAGTACTTGGTGAATATATGTGAAAGATGGTCCATTAAACAAAGAGTAAACTACGACTCTCATCTTTGTGGTTTGTTGTTTATAACCATTTTCGTCCTTGATTTTAAAAGTTTGCTTTTTTGATTATTGTGGTTTACAATTCTTTTCCCTTTTCGTCACTGAAACTAATATTTTTAGGGACTAAAAACAAAAGGAGTTGTAAATCATAATAACCAAAAAACAATTTTTAAATAGTTATAAACGACAAACTACAGGGATGAGATAATGTAAATACCTAAATGGTTTTTAGAGTAAATTACGTTTTTAGTCCTTGTGGTTTGTTGAAATTTTTTAT
Organism: Arctium minus; assembly: GCA_954870635.1. NCBI lineage: Eukaryota > Viridiplantae > Streptophyta > Magnoliopsida > Asterales > Asteraceae > Arctium > Arctium minus. The sequence goes on from OX941096.1 coordinate 64,669,394, forward strand.
TTTCCTTCTTATAGTTTTAAAATTATGATTTTTATCCACTGTTCTAAAAAACTCGTCGCACAGCCGCCATGGCGCGCCATGGCACCAAGACTTGTGTCTCACGCACGCCATGGCCTAATGCGCAGTTTTTGTAATGCAATATTTGGTATTTTTTATGTTTTTAATGTTTCATTTGCGGATTTTTAATATATATAACCTAATTTAACTTGTTTATTACTATTGACTCATTGAATAACACGCAAAAACATATGTTTTTATATCTAATATTATATATAAATTAGAAATTTGACGCCATAAGTCACGCCTTGAAAACGCCAAGGCTTCGCCATGGCTCCTAAGGCTTGAGGCTTGGCCTCGCCGCCACGCCACGCCTCACGCCATTTAGAACCTTGTTTTTATCCATATGATTTATAATTCATTATAATTTTGGTCATTATGATTTAAATTATATTGTTTTTTTCATCCTTATGGTTTACAATTCATTTATATTTCAGTCTTTCATACTTAAAGTAGTGTTTTGACCTTAGGGATGAAAATAGAAATAAATTACAAACCATATGAACGAAAGCCGAAATTTTGTAATTTACTCTAGTTTTATCACTTGTTTATAACGTAATAGTTAAGATTTTGCGGTATGTAAAAATCTTATCTTCTCGATTCGAATCCGGAAGCAGATAAATTCCGTGTGCTCATGAAAGTTCAGACGCAATAACTTTAGACCATTCATAGTCACACAGATAATTAGTTGATATACATAAACTGCCGCAAAAACCCACGGTTGTATAACCAATTTTTTATCATAAATTATTTAACTTTTTTGATTTATTTTTGCCATTTTTTCAATATTACTACAATTTATATTTAAATTAATTTATTAATTTAATTATGATTTCATTTTGTAGCTTTTACATACAATAGAGACTTCCAAAACGTCGTTCGAGTTCCGTACACCGGATATCTGACCTGCAACGGCGCCGTTTCATACGACACCTTCACCTCCGGCAACGACACTTTTCCGATCAAATTTCCCGGCCACTATTACTTCATCTGCACGCTTCCCGGCCACTGTGAATCCGGCCAAAAAGTCGACATCCGTGTTCCGCTCACCCCCGAATACAACTACCCTCCGCCGGCGAACCCCGCCGGCGGATCCGCCCCGATTCAGCCGCTTCCGTTCCCCTACCCGCCGCCGCCGGTCGCATCTCCGTCGCCGTCGCTGGTGAAATCGCCGCTGATTCAGTCTCCGCCGCCGTCGTCGGTTAAGAAATATCCGTCGTCGTCATCGTCCCCGCCGGCGATCGCTACACCACATGTTGCACCGGCGCCGGCGGAGAAGAATTCGGCTGGTAAACCGGCGATTGGGTTGAAGCTCTGGACGACGTCGTTTTTGGTGGTTTTTGTTTATTTGATTGCGTTTTAAGGTTTATTATTAGAATGGTGATGACGTGTTATTAAAATTTTCAGTTTCTTGTTTTTATTTTTGTTAGGTTTTATTTGGTGAATTTGTTTTTTGTGATTTTCGATGGCGTTTGTTTGTTTGTTTTAAAAATATTTTTATCTATTTTTAGTAAGTGTTTATATTTTTAGAGTAAATTACGTTTTTAGTCCCTGTGGTTTGTTGCAAATTGTGGATTTTGTCCCTGTGGTTTTGAAATTTCAGTTTCGTCCCTATAGTTTGCAATTCATTTCTGTTTTGGTTCATGAGGCCAAAACACTACTTTTAAATATAAATGACCAAAATAGAAATGAATTGTAAATCATAGGAAAGAAAAAAGCAATCAAATTTAAACTATAAGGATGAAAAAAGTAATGAAGTATAAATTATAGGGATAAAATCATAATTTCAAAACCATAAGGATGAAAATAGAAATTTTCAACAAACCATAGGTACTAGAAATGTAATTTACTCATATTCTTATTTTTATTTTTCTAAAAATAAACGTTTATTTTTCTACAAATAAATGTTTATTTTTTATTCAAAAAAGATGTTCACTTAAAAAAGTAAATCTTTAGAATTTCTCTTGACAGATTATTAAAAATAAAAAAAGAGTGAATTACATTTTTGGTCCTTAAGGTTTCGTATTTTCTTTGAAATGAGGACCTATACTTCCGTATCTCAAATAATGGTCCCTGAGGTTTGGTATTTGCTCTAAAAGGAGGACCTCCTCACTAACCCCGTTAAAAATCTCAGTTTGTGGGAGGGGTATTTTGGTCAAATCACGTTTTATTCCTACTTTTGCATTTTCTTTTTTTGTTTCTATATTTTTGTTAAAGCCAGTAAATTATAGGGACCTATTTTGTAATATATATATATATATATATATATATATATGTGTGTGTGTGTGTAAACAAAACACAGAGAGCCCTACACCATTTTCACCATTTTTCTAAACCATCTTCACCAATTTTCTCTGTAAATATACATATATATATATATATATACATACAAAAGGAACTTGTAAAATTGAAATCTTTACCCCCCGCCCCCCATGAAAACTTGTAAAATTGAAATCTTTCCTGATGATTTTTTACCTCTCCTCTCCTCTCTCCAACGATTGTAAAAGGAACCAAATGACAACAACCACATTGAAGATTTTTAGGTCATCACAATGAAGGTTTGTAGGTCCGTGTGTGTGTGTGTGTGTGTGTGTATATATATATGTGTGTGTGTGTGTGTGTGTGTGTGTATTATTGTATACACCTATTTGCTTAACCCATTTGGTGTAAATTGATCAGTGGTTAACCAAATGATTGGTTCTCAACAAAGTTCACTGTACAAAATATTAGTAATCACGCCATATATGCCTTCATACACTAGATCTCTACAAGTATTAAAAAACTCAACCCTTTATTAGGAGTTCAGGATTGATGCATGCTGTCAGGATTGAAACAGTATCAACATCTATACCTGAATATATTCCCAACAATTGGGTCATCAACCAAGCATTTCAAGAAATATAAATATTCCAGATTTCATGAACCCAGAAACAGGCAACCATCACCACCGTGACCCACCCTATAACCAGACAACCATCACCACCGTTCTTCGATCCTTGCTCCGGTTACTCCATCCCCATAAATACCAACCCACTTCGATGACTTCATTTACCCACCTGCAACTTCCCGATTACCCTCACCCACCACACCTTCAAGAACTCAATGTTTGATTGAGTTATAGATACTGTCTCTGTGTATGTCTCTATATATGTAAATATCGTCCCTACAACAGAAACGTGATGACCAAAAACCTTCGCCGGAGAAGATGACCGGAGGCTCTCGAAGAAGGTTTTTCATGGTTAATTACATGGTTGGTTCCTATATTTCAATGGTTTCACAGGAACGATGGTCTTCTCTCTCTCACTCACTCTCTCTCTACCAAAAACCATTTTTAGGCTGCTAGAAACTCGTCATCCCCATCGATAGTTCCTCCGAAAACTCCCCTGTGATAATGTCCAAGACACCCCCCCCCTGAGGTTTCGTTTATGTGGCGTGGCATACAGTGGTCATGGGGGAAGACGGTCCCTGTATATATATGTGTGTGTGTGTGTGTGAGTTAATTATGTGGTTGGTCCTGTGTTTTTATTGATTTTGTAAACACAAGAAAAAACAAAAAAAGGACAAAAAAGTGATTGGACGAAAATGCCCCTAGATCTAACTGAAATTTTTAATGGGGTTAGTGAGGATGTCCTCCTTTCATAGCAAAATCCAAACCTCAAGGACCACTATTTGAGTTATTGAAGTATGGGTCCCACTTTCAAAGAAAATACGAAACCTCAGGGACCAAAACTATAATTCTCTCTAAAAAAATGGGTTTTGAGCTAATTATTTGTTCCAATCGATTGGTTAGATGACCGTTAGGGAAAAGGACCAGATCCAACAGAATGTGCATACCATTAGTACCAAATTCATAATTAATGAAGTTTATGGACGAAATCCATAAAAATCGACAAACCATGAGGACCAAATCTGTAATTTACTCTAAAATTTAAACTTCTATTTTAGTAGTTGTAGCATTAACTATACTATAAAAATATATTCAAATACATGTAATAAAATATTATTTCTCTATCATAAACATTTATTTTCAATACCTTTTATTTATGGTAAAATAATTAAAATACTATTTCTCTCTCCTGTAAAGAGTTATATAGAGATTTTTTTAAATGTAAAGAGTTATATATATTCTCTCCTTTTTCTATTTTATAATACAACATAGCATAACTATTAGAGCACAAAATTCTTCATAAAACACCAAAATTTCAATTATAGCATAATTATTAGGGGGCGTTTGGTTCGTAGAATGAAATTTGATAGAATTGGAATCAATCGAATAAATTTGACATTGAAAGAATTGGAATGGAATTTGACCACGCGTTTAGTTGGTAGAAATTGGATGAAATTCAATTATTTCACTTTAGGCAAGGAATGATGAATTACTTGATTTGTGGAATTCAATGGAATTCAAATGATTCCATCATTATCAATATGTGAACCAAACAAAGGAATTGAAATTTGGTCAAATGAATTATCCATTTCAATTTCTTCTAATTCCTTCAAAATCCATGTACCAAACATCCCCTTAGAGATACTTTAAGAAACCAATGGAAATTATATTATTGAAAAACGCTACCCTTTAATCATTTATGCTTATCATTTTTGTCTCGATAAACATAAAAAACCCGTTCAAGATCAACAATTTAACAAAAGAAACGCTCTCATTTTTTTTTCTTTATTCGTGTTCATTTTTACGAACAAAGCGATACTAGTTAGTCGATATTAATGACATTGTTTATAGATTTGTCCAAAACAAAAATAACTGTAACGTTTATTTAAAAGGAAAAAAACACATCTTGATGCTTGTGTAATAAATCGCTAAATGTTTTCCAATATATAAAATAAAAAACTTATAAAATAATTATCTCGATCTAAATTAAAAGTTAAACATTATGATATCATGAAATGCTACTACATGCGTTAAAAAAAGAAAAAAAGAAACTTAATGTGAATTACAAATGAAAATTTATGAACTCACGAGAATGTTACATACATACACGAGTCATTAATGAATAAGAGTTAAAAATGTAGGACCAACTGTAAGAATTAGGGGCGGCAATTTTGTACCAAACCAGTCAATATGTGTACCAGTCGTACAAATTAAATTGGTACCAATTAATTCGGTACCAATTTAAATTGGTTGGTTGTACCGTACCAAATGTTTGAACTTTATTGGTACGGTATTCAATTTGTGTACCATGGTAGTACTGTGGTACCGACTTTTTTAGTAATTTAATTAATTATTAATTAATGCTATTATTAATTTTGAGTTTAAAATTTGAAAATCCTTTAATTTTTTTAGTTTTCACTTTACCGCCTGAAGGCCCAAAAAAGTGAAAAACCTAATTAGAAAGTAGAAACCCAAACTCCAAAATCCAAATCGCCAAATACGAAATACCAATTTGATTGCAAGTTACTCTTCTATTTCTTCTTCTTCATCGCAGGTTTCTTGATTTCTTCATCGCAGGTTACTTCATCACAAAACCTCCAAAATCCAAATCGGCAAATACGAAGTACCTTTGCGTATTTTGAATTAGTTTTTTCTTGTTTCATATATGTAAATTGATATTGGTACAAGTCATTACCAACATGTACCAAACGAAATAAGTTGGTACCAATTAAGTCGGTACCAATTACAATTGGTTGGTACATGGTATAAGATTTTGCATACCGATTATAATTGGTTGGTATACGGTATTGACAAAAAAAAAGTCGGTACCATACCGATTCCACCCTAGTAAGAATCCGTACAAAAATCAAACCATAATAATTGAAAATGTAATAAACAATTGTATTGACGATATCCATTAACTTTATCATAACACAAAACCCATAAATTTGGTTTACTCTCAATAATAAGATTAAAATCAAGTTAAGTCATACAACTGATATAACTACTAGAATATCAATATGTGATTGATAATTTTTTTCTTCATGTATATCAGTAAAAATAAGTATAAAGATAGCGTGATATTTTTATTCTCTCTACCAACTAAGAAAAGGTGTTTAACGTAAACAGACACAATAAAAAAACACATAAAATAAAACATTCTATAAAACACCAATATTTGTCTCATTATTTAACAAATAAGGTAATTATGAAAATGTTTTGTCTCTTTTTTGTGATTTCAAGTTATCTACATTTGGTAATGCAAAAAAGCTCGTCAAACGAGTCGAATTTGTACCAATTGGATCAGACATATTTCATACAAACGTATGGAGTACGATGTTGTATTGTTTCTTCTTTTTGGTCTTTCTTTTTCGTTTTTTGTTCCTTTTTCTTGCTTTGGATTTTTTCAATTTGGACTTCACTTTCGTCGAGTTGAAATTGTGGGGCCTTGAACCAAGATAATGGGATATAATCGTAAAGGGTGCCTGACGCGAGAGCCAATGGGCCGTTTTTGGTACTTTCGATCTTATATATTATATATCAATAATATGTATTATCAGTAGTTTGAATGTATGAATCACGACTGATAAAGTAAATATAAGTTTTGATATTATTTGTTATATTTTGCTGCTAACAGATAAAACGTATATGATATAAAGTAATACGGGTATTGTCTTTCTTTTAAGATTTAGCATATATAAATATGTGTTATTACTAATTAATTAAATTAATTTATCATATTATACATTATGTTATTGTAATAAAACTTAAACCAACATTTTCATTAATTAAATTCAAAAACCAAGAAAATGTCTTCAACCATGAAAAACACCAATTGCTTTTCACAATCTCCCATTTATTTCTCCATTGTCTCTTTTCTTTATTTAAGCTTTCTTCTTCCTACCTACGCTTGTATCTTACACTTCTATTTCTAGGTCTTTTAACTATACCAAGTTGGCAAGTTATATATATATATATATAGGGAGAGGTTCATTTGAGAAATAGTAAATATATGAGAAATAGAGAGGTAATCTTAGTCATTCATTTGGTCAACATTTACGGCTTTGACCGCGAAACACCGGATAATTCCTTGTGTGATCTATAGAAGGTAGAGGGGTAATTTCGTAAAATACACGGGATGAGTTCATATATGAATCTGTATGAATCACAAATATTCATATATGAATTTGTTAATTAGTTCAACTGATTCATATATGAATCTTTGAGATTCACAAAGGTTCATATATGAATCTGTTAGTTAGTTCAACTGATTCATATATGAATCACAAAGGTTCATATATGAATCAGTTAAAAGAGTTCAAATGTGAATTGCACTGGTTCATATATTAACATATAGTTCATATGTGAATTATACATGTTCATATATGAACACAGCCCGTGTGTTTTGTAAAATTTACGAAATTGTCCTTCTATTTTTGGGATAGCCGCAAATTTTGACCAGTCAAAGCCGTAACTTTTGACCGGTCAAAGCCGCAATATTTGGACTAGTCAAATCCGATCTTGACCATATGAATGGCTAGGATTACTTCTCTATTTCTCATATATTTACCATTTCTCAAATGAACCAAACACTATATATATATAGGGGGTCATTCAAGGGAGAACTTGATTGTTTGTGATAACTGTGAGATCCAATGTGAGCCACATATTAAAGGATAAATTAAGAAATAATTAATTTTGGTAATTTTGATTGAAATTAAATTTAAAGGGTATTTTAGGTATTAAAAAATCTCCTCTCTCCGGTGTGAACCTTATTCCGCCAGATACACGATGTGATACCTAAAAAAGAAACACCGTTAAAAAAAGGTACATACAAAAGATAATTATTGTGATACCTAAAATACATTGTGTTACACTGTGATTACCTATTGTGAGACATGCAATTAACATTGTGATCACCATTGTGATAGACTCAAAATACATTGTGTTACACTGTGATTAACGTTGTGTTATACTTTGATTACCATTGTGATATACTCAAAATACATTGTGTTACACTGTGATTAACGTTGTGTTACACTTTGATTACCATTGTGATACACTCAAATTATATTGTGTTACACTGTGATTAACTAATAATATATTTTGAAAAATAGAATAAAATTAAACCAACAACTTATTTTTAGGAAGACATCTAAAACATTCAATTATTCAAAGATTCCTTAATTATAAAAAAAAAGATATCACCACTTTACCCTTCCATGTAAATGAAAAAATAAAATTAATTACATTAAATATGTGGCTCACATTGGATCTCACAATTATCACAAACTAAACAGTTCTCATTTGATTAGGCCCCTATATATATAGTGGAAGGATATTTTGCAACCCTTAAAAATGTTGCAACCCTTGCAACCCACATCTTAACCGTTGGATTCATGATCGGCGGTTATTTTATTTTTATTTTTCTGTTTTTTTAATTAAAAATATTGGGCCCCATATCTATTGTGTGTGTGTGTGTATATATATATATATATAAATATATACTAGATTCGACCCCGTGTATTACACAGGGTAATTTGAAAATTTTAATCATGCCAGAAAACTTATCTTACAGATATGAATGATCATCGAAAATATGGTGCTACTTTTCCAAGTTTTTTTCCCTTTCAGAGTTGTTTTTTTGCAGTTGGTTACAAAATGTCTTTGTTTTAGGCAGTTTTCACAAATGATGTTTTGCAAAAAATTAATAAAAAATATGAATAAATATTAAAAATTTATAATAGAACGTAAATGAATAATAGAAAAGTACATAGTTAAAATTGATATGAAATTGTAAAAAGAAAATCACTACAATTTAATGATTATTTGTATCAAATCTCATACTAATTTTAACAAATCTCATACTAATCACGATACATTAATTCGTATATATTTATGATATTTAATAATATAATTAAATCTAAAAGTATTCAATATGAGACTCATTTTGAAGGTATTAACGAAGCAATTACAATGATATAATTTGTAAAAAATAAAAATGTTTTTTTAATGCATTTTAGTTCATATATATTATTTATGTTTATATGATAAAAGTCTAAAATGAAAAATAAAAAGTAAGAGATTAAAAGTAAACTACATACCTAATTATAAGGGTAGTAAATATAAGGTATAAATTAAAAAAATTGAATTTAGGAAAGATTTTGTAACACCACGATTTCGAAAAGGTATCGTTTCAAGTTAATACAGAAATCGGTATTTTAAGTGGAAAAATAAGATTTGGGATTTTGGACTTGAATCCTAGATTTTATAGTCTTAATGGATGAAGGATTCAATTACGAGTCCAACGGTCCTTTCTGGAGCGAAAACGGAGCTATAACGAAGAAGTTATGGCCAAAACAGTGAACGAGAAGAAAACCGGGCGAACAGTGCATCTCACGACTAGGTCCAATTAGGTGGGGAGAATTGTAACACCTGGAAATTTATAAGGTAAGTATTTGTTCTCTTAATACGCTAATTGTGTTTATTTGGAAATATGAGCCTTTATGTGCATATGATCATTATTATAATGCTATGATGTTATCTAGTTAGTATAATATTTATAAGTGTTTAAACCTTGCGCTCGTTATCGATTTTGGCTAAGTTTTTGGGCTGATCTGAGTGTGGCGCGAGAGTGCCACGTGATAGTGACATTGTCACTATCGCCGATCACTCTCGCAGGGTTGTACCGAGAGTGGGGAGTAGGCTTCGCGATAGTGACACTGTCACTATCGTTGGTCACACTCGCGTGGTTTGTACCGCGAGTGCCTGAAAGCCTTCGCGATTGTGACTCGCGATAGTACCCTTGACACTATCGTCGGGCACTATCGCCATCGGGGTGCAGTCCCTTAAATGAGCTTTTATCAGATTTCTAATTCATTTAGCTCTCAACCCTCTCTTCCTTTGGCGATTTTGAAACCCTCTCAACCGATTTTCTTCTCCTAAAACCCTAACCCTCATAAATACTTCATCTTTTGGTGGTTGGATCTTGCCTACTAGCATTTATTATCATCCAAGAAGATTTTTAGGGTTCTTCAAGTCAACCTTCTCATCTCCAAGTCTCATCTTCATTTTCTAGGGTTTTCATCTTTTCTAGGTTTTGGTTCAAAACCTAGATTGTAAGTTTACTAAACCTTTGTTAAAACTAGATACACATCATGATCTTGTACTTGTGATATTTATTGTATATTTGCTTGAAATGTTCATTTTTACATGTTTGAGTATTTGATGTTTTCTTGATGAAAATATGGTAGTAATATGTTTATAAGTCTCATGCCATGTTTTACTCTCTTTGGTCAAGTATTTGTGGTTTTTCTCATGAATACATAATATGAGTATTTTGACATGGTTAATGTGTACATGTCTTGGTTTATGATAGTTTCTATTTAGAAAACCTAATTAATGATATTGTACCTATATTATGATTATATTGGTATTTGGGTCCCATGTTGGGCTTATGTGGTTTATGATGGTAATATTGTACCCATGGTCGGTATCGAAATATGATGGGTTGAAATACACCTCAAGACCTCCTATATGCATTATGTTGGACGAACCAAGTCAGTAAACACTAGGAGGATGTAGTCTTGGGCGCCACCGTGATGGTATGTGCCTAGACCTCCGTCATTCGGGGAATTTCCTTATCTCTGTTGGGCTCGTCGGTGGTTCCCAATTCATCATTGCCTCGATCTTGGCCGGGTCCACATTTACTCCATCCTTTGACACCACGTGTCCCAAAAATTGCACTTCTTGTAGCCAGAATTCGCACTTCGAGAATTTTGCGAATAATTTCTCTCTCCGAAGGATCTCTAAAACTTCCCGCAAATGTTGTCGATGCTCCTCCTCGTCCCGCAAGTAAATCAAGATGTCTTCGATAAAGACTATGACCGACTTATCTAGGAAGGGTCGGCATACTCGGTTCATCAGGTCCATGAACACGTCCGGAGCATTAGTCAGCCTGAATGGCATAACTAAAACTCGTAGTGACCATACCTCGTCCGAAACGCCGTCTTCGGTATGTCGCTCTCTTTCACCCGCACTTGATGGTAGCCGGATCGCAAATCTATTTTGGAGAAACACTCCGCTCCTTGAAGTTGATCGAAGAGGTCGTCGATCCGGGGAAGTGGATATTTGTTCTTAACCGTAACCTTGTTGAGTTCGCGGTAGTCTATACACATTCGCATAGACCCATCATTCTTATTCACGAATAACACCGGCACTCCCCAAGGCGACGAGTTCGGTCGTATAAATCCTTTCTCAATTAGCTCTTGGAGTTGCGTCATCATCTCTTGCATTTCTGTCGGGGCTAAACGGTAAGGAGCACGAGCAATCGGAGCGGCTCCCGAAGTAAGGTCGATGTGGAACTCCACTTGTCGTTCCGGTGGAAGTCCAGGTAGGTCGTCCGGAAAGACATCCGGGTAGTCGCACACCACTTCCACTTCTTCCAATTTCTTTTTCTCTAGCTTCGCGTCAATCACATAGGCTAAGTATGACTCACATCCTTTGGCTAGGCTCTTGCGTGCCTTGAGTGATGATATAATCATATGGGTTCCTCAGTTCTTCTCCCCGTAAACCAACACTTCACCGCCCTTAGACAAAGGTACCCGAATCAACTTCTTAGAACAAAAGATACCGGCATCGTGCTTAGCTAACCAATCCATTCCCACTATTACATAAAATCCTCCAATATTAGCCGGTAACAAATCTATAACGAAGGGCTCTCCATCTAACTCTAAGGTACATCCTACATAACAACCCCTAACAACCATATGCTCCCCATTGGCTACCTCTACCACTAGAGCATCATTCAACAAACTACAAGGAGTAGAGAGGTTCTTGCAAAAGGAGGTAGACACAAAAGATCGGTTCACACCGAAATCGAATAAAACACGGGTAGGTAGAGAGTTCACTAGAAATGTACCCGAAACCACGTCTGCCGCCTCTTTTGCTTCACTAGCCGTCATCTGGAAGGCCCGACTTGGCGCCTTTTGTTGAACTTCTTTCTTCGGCAAGGCCCCACTTGGCACCCCTTGGCCACCCCTCGCTAACTTAGGGCAATCGCGCTTGATGTGCCTAGGTTCCCGGCACTCGTAACAAACTCCCCGCGAGGGGCAATCCCGACTCATGTGGTCCTTTCGTCCACACTTAAAACATTTCATAGCTCCCGAAAACGGCCTCGGATTACAAGGTCCGAGGTGCTTACTCTTACATTTGGGGCACCACCTCGCTTCCCGGCGCGGATCAGTGTTCCTTCCCCCGCTAAAGGGTTTGGAAGCTCGCACGGGCCCGGTTGGCCCCTCCCATTTACGTTTCTCTCCTTGAACTTTCTTCTTCTCTCTCTCTTGAATCAGATCATCTTCCACCAACTGAGACGCCTCGATCACTTCTTGTAACGTAACCTTATGAGCGTTCCGCACGCCCGTCTTCATATCCGCAGGTAGTCCCTTCACAAAGGCTTTTATTTTGGACCCCTCGTCTGTTGCCAAATGTTCGACTATGCTGAGCTTGTCCAAGAACTGTTTAGCATAATCCACGACCGACATATTTCCCATCTTCAGATTCTTGAACTCTTCCTCTATTTTGTCGAGGGCTCTCTCGTTGCAGTATTTCTCCATGATTTTCTTCTTGAAAGTTGGCCAAGCGAGCTTGGACAAAACTTCCGGTGTAAGTGCCCTTCGGGTGATGTTCCACCAACTCAGAGCATCCCCTCTAAGCAGTTGAGAGGCAAACCTGACTCTCTGAGAGTCCGCGCACTCGCTGGACTCGAAAGCCATCTCTACATCTTGAATCCATTTTATGCAGACTAGCGGGTCAGTCGTTCCCGAGAATTCCGGAGCTCGACTACACAGGAAGGTCTTGAAAGAACAGCCCATTTCCTTCCCTTTATCAGCTCTAACTGCATGCTTCTCGGTACCCATAGCATTATCCGCACCGCCCGATCCCAAAACCACATTGTCCTCCACCGTCTCGTGCCTACGGTTACTTGTATCTCTGTCTTCTAGGACTTTCAAGAGTCTCTCGTCCCACTTGTCCATTGCAGAGTTCATCATCTGCATTATGCTGGCTAATAGGACCGACTGAGGGTCCGCTTCTTGAATAACTGGATCCTCGGTTTCCAAGTTCACTTGGAGATTCGTGTCTATGATACCCTCTAGCATTGGGGGTATTGGTGGAATGACTTGATTAGTCGGTGCGCTTACCGGTCGGGTAATCTCCGGAGCAGTTACACTTGCTTCATTTGCCTCCTCAGTTGCCCCGACCCGACTCCTCGTGTTAACCATAACGAACTGTCACACATGACAAGAGTGATACCGGTTAATTCTTTAAAAGATAACCGGTTCAATACGTACTACTACAAAGATTAATCATCATAATAATAACTTCGAACATGCTTACGTAATCATAGATTCAGAACAACACTGGCCAAGTGAGATTGTGAACATATTTTACACAAGAATTCTCGTTATCATCATCATAATTCTCAATCAATGTAATTCCGAATTCCTAATACTCTCCCCACCTAGGAATGCTCTACCCAAGTGGACAGTGATTTTATAAGCATCGCCAGTCTAAGTCTAGGTATGCTAAGGTCGATACCTAGTTCACTTAAACTAGAGCTCTGATACCAACTTGTAATACCCCAAAAATGGGACTAACAAAAATTTCCGGAAAAATAGAAATGTGGTATGCATAACTGCCAAAGCACGAGCTCATACAAAAAGAACAACAAATGCCTGTTAATTACAAGTTTGTAATAAGACATAATAATAGATGACAACTCCCTAATCTAAGTCTCGCTAGACATAAGATTACAAAAAGGTTGTCAACTATGTCCAAAATAATGGTCTTCAATATTGGCATCCCAAAATGCTCCCAAGCTCACCACTAAAGTCGATTAGGCTTCCTTGGCGTTTGCGCCGCTAGAACCTGAGATACATATCAACAATCAAGTGTTAGACCAAACGGGTTTAGTGAGTTACATAAAAGCATAACATATTAACATAACATATATTATGAACAATTATGACACTTCAATCACCAAAGTCCTTACGGGGTCAATCATGGGGGAGACCCATCACACCAATGAGTTTTACCTCAAGTCAATGTACCTTGATGTTCACTCGCTTGAGCAACATCCCGAAGGCCCGACACACTTGAAGACTACCTCCCAGGCATTACTCCAAATGGCGGAGGTCTAGGTGCATACCATTATAGTGGCACCTAAGACTACATCCTCCTAGCACTTACTCATGGTTCTTTCTTGTGTACTTACGATGTCCGTCTCTATACATAGTTTCATACTCATAAGGTACATGTATAAGACTACCACAATCCCAAACATAACTTAGGTACAAAACTCTAAGATATGCAAATAATCAATATTATCCATGACTCATCAAAACGAATATGTAAACATGCTCAAACATTAAGAATAATAACCTCATTCATGTCCATAACCATATTCAAGGCTAAGATACCAATAATACCAAACTTAACAGCTAGGTCAAACTTATCAGGTGATCAGATCTTCTCATAACAATAATACATTAAGTATAAACACATATAGAATATGTATCTCATTTGAAACTAAGGTAAGAACTCACTATCTAGGGTTTTATACAAAACCCTAGAAAACTTGGATTGGATGGAAAGAAGGTGGATACTTGGAATGTGGCTTGAATGCTTCCCTTGAGTGATCTTCTAGTTCCCTTAAACACCAATAAATGTACCCAACTAATCTAGGGTTTCAATAAATGTTTGGTGGGTTTAGAAGTAGAAGAAAATCGCCCAAAATAGCTCTAAGCCGGCCCCAAAACGATTTGAGATGAGAAGTGAAGTCAAAATAGTCAAATTTGGATTTTTATACTCTCAGACACCGCCGGCGATAGTGCCTGGAGATTGTGCCCATGGCACTATCGCGAAGGCACAATCGCGACACTCAAACGACTCACGGTACATCCCATGCGATAGTGCCCGGCGATTGTGCCAAGGGCACTATCGCGAAGGCACAATCGCGAGCAAACCCGACCTCACGGTACAACTCCAGCGATAGTGCCATGGGCACTATCGCGATGGCACAATCGCGACCGACCCCTTTGACACCGAAAACTTGACTTTCTAAGGTTCGATAAAGCGAAGCTAAAAGGGCAAATTAATATACACATAACAGGTTGATAAAACGCCAATTAAGCACACAAAGAGATTCTCCAATTAATAAAAGTCAAGGAACGAGGGGAATACTTACCTTAGATTTTTCGGGTGTTACAGGTCTCCCCTATTGACTCCACATTTGTTGAACTTTGGTTAAATGCTGATAAGAATTGTAATTGATCATGCATGCTTTTATTTGTTCAACTCACTAGGCTTTTTGGCCTAACACTTGTTTAGTGTCGATGTGTATCTCAGGTTCTAGCGGCGCTGGTTCTAAGCTGGCATAGTTGCTTGGGTGAGAGCTTGGGGAATACTTGCAATTGGACATACTTTTGGTAGAATAACTTTTGGGGTTTATAGATGACAACCCTTTTGTAATCTCTTTTCTAGTTATAGAAATTAGATTAGTTGGTTGTTATTTATTGTCCGTTAAATTACAACTGAAATTAAACAGGTTTGTATATTTCCCCATTTTTGGGAGGCTCTTGCTATGACAATTTTATATACCACGTGTTCGTTTTTCGGATTTTGTTATTCCTATTTTTAGGGTGTTACAAGTTGGTATCAGAGCTTTAGTTTAAGTGAACTAGGTATTGTTTTAGCATATCTAGACTTAAGCTTTAGACTTTATAGTTTCACTGTCCACTTGGGTAGAAATCCTAGGTGGGGAGAGCATTAGGAATTACGGAATTACTTTAATTGAATGTTGTGATGATGGTGACAAGAATTCTTGTGTATGGTTCGTTCATAATTTCACTTAGCTATTGCTATTATGAATGCATTGTTACGTGAGCATACTTGGTTTACTATTATTATGATAATTGATGAAGGTATTAGTACGTACAAAGAGTTCAACTCGCTTAGTCTTTTCTCAATCCTTTTTATTGTATATGTAAGGCAGATTGAAATGGTAAACACTCGGAGTAGGTTACCAAATACGCCAGAGGGCCACTAGGAAGTGGAATCTACAGTTGATCGGCCTCCTTTGGGCGTAACTACCGAGGGACCTCCCATACCCACAATTTTGGGAGAAGGACCTGAAC
This sequence comes from Arctium minus, assembly GCA_954870635.1. Taxonomy (NCBI): domain Eukaryota; kingdom Viridiplantae; phylum Streptophyta; class Magnoliopsida; order Asterales; family Asteraceae; genus Arctium; species Arctium minus. The sequence continues at coordinate 64,685,531 of OX941096.1, forward strand.
AGATTCCGCGCCGGAACCTTACTGCTAACAACGCCATTATGGAGGAAGTAACTATGGAGACAAGGATCAGAGACAGCATGATGTTGGCCTTGAATTCGGTCATGGCCCAACAACAAGAATTATTCATGAAGCTACTGGAAGATCGAGACGCCAGTCACCGGCAACCGAAGACGATGGCGGAAAACATCGTTATGGGGTCGGGTGGACCGGTTATTGTATATGTAGAAGACCCGACGGATAACGGGAACAAGGTAAAGGCCAAGGGGTGCACCTACAAGGCGTTTCTGGGGTGCCACCCGAAAGAGTTTGCAGGTTTCGACAACCCGGTTATTGCATGTATTGGCTCAAAGAGGTGGAGATGGCTTTTGAGTCCAGTGAATGTGACATCACTCAACGGGTCAAGTTTGCTTCTCAACTACTTCGGGGAGAGGCTTTGATTTGGTGGAATCTCACTTGATTCGCCCTCACTCCTGAAGTTCTGGCTAAGCTAACTTGGCCGGTGTTCAAAGAGAAAATTATGGATAAGTACTGTAGTGAGCGTTCATTGGACAAGATGGAATGGGAGTTCCGAGATCTAAAGAAGGGGACTCTGTCCATTGCTGGCTACTCCAAACTCTTTTTGGAGAAATTGACTTTAGTGGGACATCTGGTCCCCGATGAGAAGTCAAAGATTAAAGCTTACCAGCAAGGGTTACCGGTCGAGATGAGGACGACGGTGAGATATGCTAGAGGGTCGACATTGTAAGAGGTCATCGAAGTGTCCTTGCTTATTGAGGACGACTTGCTTGCGGAGAAGGAAGAGAAGAAGCAGTTTGGGGAGAAGCGAAAGTGGGAAGGGCCATCTGGGTCAGTTCGTCAATCAAGGTCGTTTGTAGGTGGAAGAGCGGGTGACCATCGTCGAGAGGATCGGTGGTGCCACAAGTGCAAGTCCAAACACTCGGGCCCGTGTGTTACGAGAACCTACTCGGGTCCGGTAGGATGCGCTAAGTATGGCAAGAAGAGTCACACAACTCGTGAGTGTCCCATCCGGAGGCCGGTGTGCTTTGAGTGCCGAGAGCCGGGGCATATGAGGAAAGATTGTCCGAAGTTAGTACGAGGTAATGATGGAAATTCTGTGGGTTCGACGACTAGAGTCGAGCAACCACCAAGGGTGCCAAGTCGAGATTTCCGGATGACTACCATTATTCTCGTTTTGAATAAGTGTTGGATTTCATTATTTCATGAAAGAATGTTTTGGCGTTGAGGCATCCATTTATAAAATGCATATTATTAGTAAATGAGTTGTTCTCTTATTCTTGTTAAGTAAATCATTTCAAAGGATCATGATTATAAGTTACAATACTTTCATTTACGTTTTCCTCTATAATCATGATGTAAAACTCTTGAACTCACTAGGCGTTAGCCTAACCTTTTTATTTGTCGACATGTGCATCAGGTTCCATTTCGGGATTAGTCTAGCGACACTGTGAAGAGATGAGTACTAGTTGTATGCTCGAAGAGGTGATTAGCTTGTTGAAGTCTTCCGCACTTATATTGGAGATAGCGGTTGGTATTGGGTTATAGTAACACCCGACTTTAGATAGTCTTTATGTAAGACTTTATTTACTTGTTGATGGTTCAATCTAGAAATATATTTCAATTATGGACTTGTAGTAAGAGATTTTATTATCCCTTTTAGGTATTGTTGAAAGTTTTTAAATTAGTCGCTCTTTCCAAATTGAGGGTGTTACAGATTTAAAGAAGAATGAATGTGGATGTGCTAAATGAACTTATAATGTAAAATGAGTCCAGATACATGTTTAGGCGGGAAAATTAAGAAACGGGCTCACCAGAAGGCGACACGTGTCCTTCTGGTTACTTATTTATTATATGTGTATATATATATATATGTCAAAGTTAATTTACAACAGGTTGGGTTTCGGTGAGAATGAAAGCTATGGTGAGAAAGGTAAGAATAAAATCTCCACCTGTGGATGCACTTGGGATGAGATGCACCGGGTCAATCCCCGTATCAAGCACGATTCATGGGTGGGTTTAAGTTTAAAAATGATCAAAGGTCCAGATTCTTTTCTTACGTTCTCACCTTAATTGTTTTTCTCAACCATAAGGGTTGTGGCGCACTGGTTAAGGCCCTGGGGGATGTGGTGGAATATCTCATCAGCCCAGTGTTCGAATCGAGACGTACACAACAATTGTGGTCACTGATGTTTAATCAGGGGTGATGTCTTACAATCATAATTTGGTAAGGGATTAGTGTAGGCATAGCCTTGGACACCATTCCCAAAAAAAAGTTGTTCTTCTCACACGATCCTTCGTTTATAAATAATGGCAGGGTATCACAACAATGAATAATGATGCATAAGAAGTATTCGGCTTATCAAAACATTATCATATAAAAAATCAAATAATTATCTACAACTTATGCTTTGGCATAAGAAGTCATTTAAGGGATAAAGACAAATCATTTAGTTAACATAATATTGTTGATAAATACATAATTAAATTAGTACCATTAACGATTTGTTTTCATTTATTCTATTTTTTTCTTAAAGGTAAATAATTTAGAAGTCTAGAGGTGTTATCGTATTTTCGTAAATCACAGGTGTTCTCTTTTGAACCCCGCCTATATATAAAGCTGATGGATTTTGTTCTTTTGAAAGGGGGGTCGGTCTTTACATGTGTTTGGGTAAAAAATAACCAAGGTCCTTTGTCGTACGTCTTTAGATTCCAAACAGTCCATTAGCCCATAGTCGCACGACCAGAGAAATAACCGACGTCCTTCCCTTGAGCGACTTTGACCAGGCTATCAAAACTCGTCCACGATGGCTGTCGTACGACATGATTTCAGTTACTAATTTGCAACATACTTTATATTATATTTAATGCAGGATTTCAAGGACGTTTATGATGAGAGATCATAACGGAAGACGTTACCAACAACAACGGATATAACGGATGCTATCATCAATATCAAACGGTTACTCTATTAAAGATATGCATTCAAGACTTGGTAACGGATAATTGGAGTATAAATATGAAGATTGAACTTCACATTCAGACGTCTGATTCTCATACCTTACAAGCTCTTTCAGTTTCTCTCGAAGTTCATAAGACCTACTGCTGTTTGTCACGCGACGCATGACCGAATTCTAATTACATACGACATACGACCAACTTTACTTTATTGTACTGTTTTACATTTCATTTGTAACACTTGTTAACAAGGACGACGTCCCTGATTGACGTCCATAGTGCACGACGACTCATACTCGTCCGCGGTTTTTACCCATTTAGGGGTTTTCCGTGTCACCAATTCCCTTGTTTCATATACTTCACTTTTATTACTGTCGTGCGATTATTAAAGTTACTTTCTTTGGTTGGATCAAGCTCCACATTTACCTTAAATTTTCCTTGGGAGATTTTTGGCATAAACAGTTTGGCGCCCACCGTGGGGCCCCATCCAAAGAAAATATTCGATAATCTTACGACGTGCTAACGTTTTCCTTCGAGTATTCTCTTTTTTCAGTTATTCAGGATAATGTCATTCCAAGGAACTCAAGATCATGTTGTGGACCAAATGAACATGGAGCTGACTGCTGCTCGTGCCCGTATTGACGCCCTAACAGCTCAGGCTCGACAGGCGGCAGAAACCATCGAGCATCTCAGAAGCCAAAGTGGAAACAATGTGACTGGGACTATGAATGCTTATGCTGGTGCTTGGAACGTACCTCCTCCATTGCCTAATTATCCTCGTCCACCACCAGTTAATCCTGCGACCTTCGTAATCCCAACCATGCCTATGCCTTCTATGTCGTTCAATGGATATGCCTCTGATTCTTCGCAGCAGACTAACTTCAACGAATCAGGTTATGTTCCATTGGGTGTTCCCGGGGGTATACCAATGGATCCCGTTGCACAACGATTGAAGTTTCTAGAAGAGCAGAATGAGCGTGTCTTGTCGATGTTGGCCAAATTGTCGGGGGCAGCAGTCCCAGTTGATGTCGAGCCACGAACAGAATTTCAGGCGTCGCCGTTCGTCGATGAAATCGCTTTGGTGGACATCCCAAAGAAATATAGCATCCCGACCTTCTCCCCAAAATATTCAGGTGTCACTAATCCGACAGAACACGTCGCCCAATACAAACAGCTCATGTGGACTATTTCGATACCATATCAATTTCAAGAAGTCTACATGTGCAAGAGTTTTGGAGCAACTTTGACTGGAGCAGCGTTACAATGGTTTATCAATCTCAAACCCAAAACTATCGGGTCTTTTGCAGAATTAGTGAATCAATTTTCTCAACAATTCGCTAGTAGTTGAAAAATGGAAAAACAAACGAGCGATCTTTACTATGTCGTACAGAAGAATGGAGAGTCCATCCGGGACTACTTTAACCGGTTCAACGCGGAAATGATTAGTATCCGAAATTGCGACGTGAAAACAGCCATTGAAGCATACAAACGGGGTCTGGATGATAGTTCAGGGTTATATCTTGACCTTACGAAATATCCTCCAGAAACCTTTGAAGACGTACGGGCAAGGACGCTTGCCCATATGAGGGTCGAGGATGACCTTGTTTTCAGAAATAAACATTCAAACGACAGGAAAGGTCTAGGTGTTAAAAAGCCAGACTTCAAACCGAAACCAACCATTCGATCAGAGTCTGCCCGACAGATTTCAAACGTCAGATTCGAAAAGAAAGGGCCGACGACTTCTAAACCTGTCCAATATCCTAAGGTGTCATCTTATGGTTTCCCTGGGTCAGCCAAAGACGTCGTCGCGTCCCTGAAACAGCTCCAACAAAACGTTCGATGGCCAAAGAAAAGCGATAAGGACAATGATAAGAAAGACAAAACAAAATGGTGCGATTTCCATAATGACTTCGGTCATCTAACGGATGATTGCATCGCCCTGAAGAAAGAACTGTCCTGGCTTAATTCGAAAGGTTATTTACAAGAATTGACGGAAAAGAAGGATGTGCGTCCCACATCCCCAAAGCATGCCAAGGTGATTAATTGTATCACCGGAGGCTCTGATGTCTGTGGGACCACATATTCAGCTGCTAAGAGACATGCTAGTCGCGGTCCCGACGACCGACCAATTCCAAAGGAGGCAAGACCCAAGGAGGACGTAGAATTAGAAGCTATGCCCTTGACGTTCGACCAAGCAGACCTCGACGACGTACATCAGAAACATCATGACGGACTAATTATCCAATTGAGCATTGGAAATTGTTTGACAAAGAGGATACTCGTCGACGGAGGTAGTTCAACTAACATTATCTTTTTTGATGCAGTGAAAGCAATGGGAATCGACAAATCCGATATTACACGACGTTCGACTACACTCATTGGATTTAACGGAGGAGCGACAAGTACCATGGGGGAAATCACACTACCAGTATATGCTAAAGGAATCAACAAACAGACGAAGTTCAACGTCGTCGACTGTTCATCAGCTTATAACGTCATCCTTGGGCGACCATGGATCCACGATATGAAAGTTTTACCTTCGACGTACCATCAAATCTTGAAATTCCCCACGCAATGGGGGGTACAGGAGATCAAAGGCGAAAGAAAAGTTGCTAAGGAATGTTACAAAGTCTCTTTTAAGCCCCCGAAGCAGACAGTATAGCAATTACAGAACCAGGACGTTCCTGGGACTGACGACGACTATCGCTTGGAAGCTGTCGTCCTAAACCAGGATAAGCCTGATCAGATGGTTTACATAGGTTCGACGCTCGACCCTTCTTTTAAAAAAAGACTAATATTTTTTTTTGCAGGATCACAATGATTGTTTCGCATGGACGCATGAAGATATGGTGGGTATCGATCCAAGTATTATTTCTCATAAACTCAACGTTGATCCATCGTTCAAGCCTGTTCAGCAGAAAAGACGAAAATTCGCTCCTGAAAGAAATAAAGTTATCAATGACGAAGTTGATAATTTGCTTAAAACAGGAAAGATACGAGAAGTCAAATATCCAGACTGGCTCGCCAACGTTGTTGTCGTCCAAAAGAAAAATGGCAAATGGAGAGTCTGCATTGATTTCACAGACCTTAACAAGGCTTGTCCAAAAGATCCATTTCCACTGCCACACATCGATTATATGGTCGACGCTACAGCTGGACATGAATTACTCACTTTCATGGACGCATATTCTGGATATAACCAGATATTGATGCATCCTGACGACCAGGAAAAAACAGCATTCATGACAGATGAAGGTATTTATTGTTATAAAGTAATGCCTTTTGGTCTTAAGAATGCAGGTTCGACGTATCAACGATTGGTGAATATGATGTTCAAAGAACATTTGGGCGACACTATGGAAGTATATATATCGACGACATGCTTGTTAAGTCAAAGTATACGGACGATCATATAGGACATTTGAAGCAATCGTTCGACATTTTGAGTGAATACAAAATGAATTTGAATCCGACAAAATGTTCTTTTGGAGTTCGAGCTGGCAAATTTCTCGGTTATATGGTCACACGATGAGGAATCGAAGCTAACCCAGACCAAATTAAAGCAATTATCGAGCTAAAATCACCCAGAAATTTTAAAGAAGTCCAACGTCTAACAGGACGTGTAGCAGCGTTGAACAGGTTCATCTCTCGGTCGTCCGATAGATGTCACCTATTCTACAACGTCCTGCGAAAAAATAAAGGATTCGAGTGGACTGATAAGCACGAGGAGGCGTTGCAATAACTCAAGAAATACATGACCTCACCTCCCTTCCTCTCTAAACCTGAGAAAGGTGAAGCTCTTCAACTCTACCTGGCCGTCAGCATTAATTCGGTAAGTGCAGTCCTTATACGAGAAACCGACGGACAACAACTGCCAATCTACTATGTAAGTAAAACTCTACTAGACGCTGAAACCAGGTACTCGTCTATAGAAAAACTTTTGCTTTCGTTAGTCATGGCCGCTAAGAAGCTACGACATTATTTTGAATCGCATCCTATAACTGTGGTAACTAACTTTCCATTAAAGTCTGTGTTAAGAAAACCTGAATTAACAAGACGACTAGCTAAATGGATCATCTACCTCAGCAATTATGATATGGATTTTAAGCCTAAGACGGCGATCAAATCACAGGTCTTGGCAGATTTTGTTACAGATTTCAGTCCAGAACTAGAAGAAGCGACGACGTCCAACGAGTTAATTGTGGCGACTTTGCACGACACTACTTGGACGCTCGACGTCGATGGTTCGTCGAACATACGAGGAACAGGCCTGAGTATCGTCCTACAGTCCCCACAAGGGGGAAAAATAGTGTACTCCATACGGTGCGACTTCAAGGCAACAAATAATGAGGCAGAATATGAAGCATTGATTGCAGGAATGAAAATTGCTCATAATATTGGGGGCAACATGTCTACATGTCCGGAGCGACTCGTCCCTAGTTGTTAACCAAGTTAATGGAGAATTTGCAGCAAAAGACTCAAGGATGATTGCTTATTATAAAATAGTAAAGGAAGAAGCAAAGAAGTTCAGTCGCTTCATAGTCGAACAGGTACCAAGAGATCAGAACACTCAAGCTGACGCATTAGCCAACTTGGGATCAGCACTTAGTCAAACGACATTCGACAATATCCCAATAGTCCATCTTGCAACACCAACAATCAAAGACGACGGTAATACTCTGGTCGCACCAATTGAGGAAGAAAGCTCCTGGTCGGATGATATTAAAAATTATTTGGAAAACGATCAACTGCCTGATGACAAAATGGAAGCAAGAAAGGTTAGATTTAAAGCATCAAGGTATGTTATGATCAGAGGACAATTATATCGAAGATCATCGACTGGTCTGAATTTGCGATGTATCACCAACAAGACGCAAGTCCAGAAAATCCTACAAGATATGCACTATGGTGAATGTGGAAATCACTCAGGAAGTCGCAGTCTAGCCAACCGGATATCACGACAAGGTTACTATTGGCCGACATTAAGGCAAGATGCGATCAGGTATGTACAGTCGTGCGACGCATGTCAAAAACACACAGGTATGTCTCATAAACCCTCTGAACCCTTGCACTCAACTTTGATCCCATGGCCCTTTATGAAATGGGGAATGGACATTGTTGGGAAACTACCACCTGCCCCTAGGCAAAAAGTATTTCTTTTAGTTTTAACAGATTATTTCTCTAAGTGGGTCGAAGCAGCGGCTTTCTCCCAGGTTCGGGACAAAGAAGTCGTTTCTTTTATCCAAACTAACATCATTTGTAGGTTTGGAATTCCATCTGAAATAACGTGCGACAACGGGACACAATTCATCAGTGATCGAACGCGAAGATTTTGTGAAGAAAGGAACATCAAGTTGGTAACATCGACGCCTCGATATCCACAGTCGAATGGTTTAGCCGGGTCGAGTAATAAAACTATCATCAATTCAATCAAGAAAAGACTCAAAGCTGCCAAGGGGAAGTGGGTGGAAGAATTGCCTTCCGTTCTATGGGCTAATCGTACGACACCTCGTACGTCCACAGGACAAACTCTTTTTTTCTTAGTCTATGGATGTGAAGCTGTGTTACCTATTGAGGTACGACTACCGACTTCAAGACATACGTCCGTTGAACATAACTTGGTCGACCTAAGTTATCACCTCGACGCTTTAGAAGAGCTTAGAGAAACTGCGCACATTCGCATGGCGGCACAAAAAACAAGTGGTCGAGCGACATTTCAACAAAAATGTCCAGATCAAAGTTTTTCAAGAAGGTGATTATGTTCTACGTCGAGTATTTCAAAATACTCAAGAGGTCAATGCAGGTAAGCTTTCCATTAAGTGGGAAGGTCCTTATCAAATCTCTAGCATCGTGGGTAAGGGAGCTTATAAAATCCAAACCCTCGACGGTCGAGATATCCCACGAAGCTGGAATGCAGTTCATTTAAAGAGGTATTTCTTTTAAATTTCATATTTATTTCCTTCGATTATTTCTTAAGAAAGATTACTGACTTCAGCATCGGAGGGTCGTTGGTCAAACCAACGACCACCCCACTAATGTTGTTTTTCGCAGGGACGCACGACTTATATGATCACACGTATATGTTCGATTTTAATGGATGACAAAGTTAAAATCTATACTTGATGTTCAATACTTAGAATCAAGAACCATTATTATAAATTGCCCAAGATCGATCGAAAGTTTCAGTTGATTTCTTTATAAATGATGATGTGGTTGAATGTCTGATATAATGTAGTTGTCCATCTATTCGACATACGATTAATTATAAAAACAAGTAATAAGCGTCGATAAACAAAAAAGGCTTTTTTCATTGGATATCAAATTACAAATATAAAGGACGACCACATACGGACGACCTTTAGATGAGAGGTTCAAAAGAAATTAAGTAGGAGGAACGTCAGGTTGTCCCTGGACGACAACGGTCTCCTCTGTTACCACTTCTTCTACGACATCACCCTCCTCCAATTCGTCGTCCTCATCCAGATCCCTTTCAGTCCCGACAGTGTCGAGGTAAGTTTTGAGTTCTTCGGAGGCCGACGCCATAGGATCCTTCCCCTTTAAGTGACGCCTCATTAAAGCAGCTCGGGCTGTGAAACGGGAGAAAGCCTCAATTTGCTTATTCAACCTTCTTCTTCAAAATCGCAATTTCGTCAGCAGAAGCAACAGCAGTGGTAACAGCCTTAATCTTTTCGACCTCCAACTTAGTCGACAACGCCTCCAACTCAAGAAGTTGGTCCCTGAACTTGACCTTCTCACGATTCGAAATCTCTAGTAGACTTCGAACATTGGTGAGTTCAATCTTAAGGCCCTTGACCTTCGTCTTTTCAGCCTCGACCGACTCCAAGGCGACCTTCTCTCTTTCAAGAGCCTCGTCAGCCCTTTTCTTGACGTCAGGAAAGAACGACCTAAGACCTTCTGTCTGAGCATAGAAGCTCAGACAAGCTTGGAAAGCCTGCACGACAAAAGGAAAATAATTAGTAGTAAAAACACGAGCAATGAAAAAGATTCAAAAGAAAAACTTACCATGAAAGAGAGGCCAGCAGCATGTGCCCCCGTGTCCTCAACCCGAGATTCTTTGTACCGATCGTAGAAAGTCGGGAGGAGAAATTTTGCCAAGTGTGGAAAAATGACGTCTCTTTCGAGAACGTCATTAGCCATAAAGTCAGCTGGGAGAGTGGCTTTGAATACCATCTCTCCCACTTTTTCTTTATTCTTCTCCTCACTCCTAGAGGAAGAAGAAGGTGCGGCAAAGGGCTTGTCAACGCCCGACACCCCCATTGTTGGGGCATCCTTCGTCGCCTTGGTCGAGCCTCCAAGCTCGACCCCAACAACGGTTTCCTTCGCTGGTGTCGCCCCTGAAAGGGACGACAGAGTGACATCGCCCATCTTCTTGGGCGAAGACCGAGGCTTTCCTCGGACACGTCTTGGATCTACCCCCGTGGAAGGGGCATATCTTTTCCTCGCTTTCTCCCTCCCTTGACGAGCGAGCTCCAATTGCTCGGCCCGCTTAACGGCAGCCGACTTTACAGCTGCGTCCTCTGAAAAAAGAGAGCAAGTTAAAAAAAAATGAAATGACATACGATATATAAGTAAAGGGTATTGTCGAGCGACTTACCGGTCATTTCTTCTTCTCTTTCTTCTCCTTCCCTCTCTCCTTCTCTACCAGAACCCTCGAAAGACGTCACCTCAGCTACAAAAACAGCCTCGTCTTTCTCGTCGATCGACCGAGGGGAAAATGAACGATCAGTAATACTTCTCCCCAAGATCCTCTGAATCTTGTCGTGAGAATCTCTCCTTGGCTTCACTTTAGCGAAGTCGATCACTGTCAAACAAAGAAAGACATCAGAATATACGCACGACAAAAACGCACGACAAAAACGCACGATAAAAACGCACGACAAAAACATTAAACCTACCCGATTCGTTCCAGCCGGACGACAACCATTGGCTGTCTTCGTCATTTACAGACGCCACTTGGAGGAAAACGTACTGACGTTTCCAACCACGATCGTTCACCGCGGTGTTATGTATCAGTACATTGTCTCCCTTCGAACGAGGGAACAGACTATACCGGTGATAATTATCCGGTCGAACACTATAGGCAGTCAAGAGGTCGTTTACATTGAACGGTACCTCCCAATCGACCGTAAGACGATCGATCACCTGGATAATCCGCCAGAATTGAGGCATTAACTGTCCATGCGTCAGGTCAAACGCATCTAAAAATGCTCTGACCAAAGGGCTAAAAGTCCTAGAAAAACCTATCTTAAAGGGATATTCATACAGAACACAATATCCCTTCGGAACTTCATCCAGCCTTAAATCTTCCGGCGACACCAGATTTATTTCATTTGGAAGCTTAGCCAAACTCTGAAAGTAATCTAAATGTTCTTCCTCCCTAAACATGCTCATAGGTTCACTCGACATTTGGAAATCAGGGATGTTAAGAGTCGCACACCAATAGCTAAGAATATCCCAAGCTTTCCTAGGCTTCTTGGCAATGGACTTCTTATGCATAAATCGACACAGAGGGAAGAACGGAAAATCGTACCTTAAATAGTGTTCTAAACCTCGAATTTAGAATGGAAAGGATTCTGGTTGATCGGAAAGTGAATATCGCCGGAGATATATGTTTTTTAGAAAGGTAAGCGTAAAAAAGGTAAGGATTGAGGGTAATCCTTATTTATATTGAAAATTGGAAACCAAGTCGTCAGAAAATTGAATCGCCAGAAAATAAAATCGACGGTCAATGAGATTGACACATGTCGTTCGTGTCAGGCAACCACTCGAGTACACTCAACAAGAGTATGGCACCTGTCCTTCATTAGCTGTCAAATTGTTTATTCTAATTAACATGACGTCATCATTCAGTTGAAAACGAACCAATTCGGTTCTATGCAAGTTACCCGCTTTTTTCTTTTATAACACGTGTCTTAGTCTTAAATTTAAATTTCAAAAAGTTGCCGCTTGAATTTTAAATTTGGGGGCAAACTGTTTGGGTAAAAAATAACCAAGGTCCTTTGTCGTACGTCTTTAGATTCCAAACAGTCAATTAGCCCATAGTCGCATGACCAGAGAAATAACTGACGTCCTTCCCTTGAGCGACTTTGACCAGACTATCAAAACTCGTCCACGATGGCTGTCGTACGACATGATTTCAGTTACTAATTTGCAACATACTTTATATTATATTTAATGCAGGATTTCAAGGACGTTTATGATGAGAGATCATAACGGAAGACGTTACCAACAACAACGGATATAACGGATGCTATCATCAATATCAAACGGTTACTCTATTAAAGATATGCATTCAAGACTTGGTAACGGATAATTGGAGTATAAATATGAAGATTGAACTTCACATTCGGACATCTGATTCTCATACCTTACAAGCTCTTTCAGTTTCTCTCGAAGTTCATAAGACCTACTGCTGTTTGTCACGCGACGCACGACCGAATTCTAATTACATACGACACACGACCAACTTTACTTTATTGTACTGTTTTACATTTCATTTGTAACACTTGTTAACAAGGACGACGTCCCTGATTGACGTCCATAGTGCACGACGACTCATACTCGTCCGCGGTTTTTACCCATTTTAGGGGTTTTCCGCGTCACCAATTCCCTTGTCTCATATACTTTACTTTTATTACTGTCGTGCGATTATTAAAGTTACTTTCTTTGGTTGGATCAAGCTCCACATTTACCTTAAATTTTCTTTGGGAGATTTTTGGCATAAACAACATGTTTCTATATATGTGTATCTATACTATATTATAAAGATGGCATAAAAAACTCTTAATTACAACTCACTAAGCTTTATGTACTATCATTTAAAGTTATCTACTTAAAATCTCTTAAAAATAACTACTAAAGCCTAATGTACTACCTGTAAAGCTTTTAGCCCTAATTAATATATTTCATCCTTATCCCCCAAAATCCTTATCTCTAATCCCAAACCCTAAAATTATGAAATTTGAATTCTGATAAACATAATCAAAACAGGATAAACATCTCAATTTAAATATAAAAAATTTAAAATATATAAGATAATTAATGAATTTTAACAAATTACTTAATTTTTTTTATATAAAAAACATTATATTGTTAAGCCTAAATTAAACAAATTTATATATAAAAAATCATTATCACTCAATAAAAACCATTCAAAATCGTACTGTAAATCAATAAAAAATAAAAATAAACATTAAAATCGTGATGTATTAAGCATTATGTACTATTATTTAATGCTAATCTACTTAAAATCTCTTAAAAACAATTAATGAAGCAATATGTACTACTTTTAAATGTTTTTAACCCTAATTAATAAATTTCATCCTTATCCCCCAAAATCCTTATTTCTAATCCCCAAATCCTAAAATTATGAAATTTGAATTCTGATACACATAATCAAAACAAGATAAACATCTCAATTTAAATATAAAAAATTTAAAATATATAAGATAATTAATGAATTTTAACAAACTACTTAATTTTTTTTTATATAAAAAACATTGTATTGTTAAGCCTAAATTAAACAAATTTATATATAAAAAAATCATTATCACTCAATAAAAACCATCCAAAATCGTACTGTAAATCAATAAAAAACAAAAAATAAAAATAAACATTTAAATCGTGATGTATCTCGCTGCATTGCGCGAGTACGCTTCTAGTATATAAATTATATATAATATTATATAAATTAAAACATTTTTTAATATTTTTGAAAAAAATAAAATAAATAGATAAAAAGACCAAAAAATGCCTCTGAGATAACGATTTTTTTTTAATGTAAGTTAGGTCAGGGGACCTAATTCGTAACAAAAATAAAACCTTGAGGACCCTACTAAAAAAAATTAGGATTTGCGTGAGGGAAATTTCTAAATTAACTGTGTACATTTTTTTTAGGGAATTTAATTAAAATGCCCTATTTTGAAAAATCAGTACCCAATATGCCCAAATTCTTGTCATTTTTACCAAAATACCCCGTATGTCCGCGTTTTTAGTCCTCGTTTTTGAAAAAAAAACGGGGTTAATGCATTTTGGTCCGCGTATGGCTTGAAACGCGGACATACCCCTCGTCCAACCCAAAAAACAGGGACATACCCCGCGTTCCACACAAAAAAACGCGGACATACCATTGATTGTTGAATTGAATGGTTGATTTTAATTATATATTTACAGTTTATACCCTTATAATTATTTAGTTAGTTTACTTTATAACTTCTACTTTTCTATTTTTCATTTTATATTTTTATCATACTAACACATATAATCGTATATTAACTAAAATACGTTTTAATTTTAACAAGTTATACCATTATAATCGTCTCTTCGATACATTTGAAATGAGCCCAATATTGAATATTTTTTGATTTAATTATTTAATTATATATCATATATATTAAAATTTTATACACCTATAATTATTTAGTTAGTTTACTTTATACTTTATACTTTTCTATTTTTTATTTTACACTTTCATCATATTAACACATATAATCGTATATTAACTAAAATACGTTAAATACTTTTATGATATATAAAAACGTATTTTTAATATATATGATATAATAAAATAATTAAATCTAAAAATATTCAATATTGGGCTCATTTCGAAGGTATCGAAGAGACGATTATAATGGTATAACTTGTTAAAATTAAAACGTATTTTTTAACGTATTTTAGTTAATATACGATTATATGTGTTAATATGATAAAAATATAAAATGAATAATAGAAAAGTAGAAGGTATAAAGTAGACTAACTAAATAATTATAAGGGTATAACTGTAAATATATAATTAAAATCAACCATTCAATTCAACAATCAATGGTATGTCCGCGTTTTTTTGTGTGGAACGCGGGGTATGTCTGTGTTTTTTGGGTTGGACGAGGGGTATGTCCGCGTTTCAAGTCATACGCGGACCAAAATGCACTAACCCCGCGTTTTTTCAAAAACGAAGACTAAAAACGCGGACATACGAGGTATTTTGGCAAAAATGATAAGATTTTGGGTATATTGGGTACTGATTTTTTAAAATAGGGCATTTTAATTAAATTCCTTTTTTTTATTAAGAAAACTAAGATTAACGGGGTGTTTGGGATTGCTTATTAAAAGTGCTTATTAACTTATTGCGTTTTCAAACAACAAATAAACTGTTTTGAGTGTTTGGATTGAAAACTGCTTATGACTTCTCCACTCCGCTAATAAGCAGTTTTTGATAAGTCATTCTCAACTGACTTATTTGAAACTCCTTATTAACTTATTTAACCAAATTAATATTTGCCCCTTCTTTCTATAAGTTAATAAACACTTTACAAATAACCATAAGTTAATAAACACTTTTACAAATAAGCATAAGTTGTTTTAAATAAGCAATCCCAAACACCCCCTAAAAAAGAAAAATGAACTACAAAATTGGTCCTCATGCTTTGTCAAAAATAACACTTTTTGCCTTTGTAGTTTCGAGACTACACGATGACTATCTTGGTTTGTAAAAACGTCTGGATTTTGTCCCTTCCTGTAACAGTTGTTAAAAAGTTCCGTTAAATAAGAGGTATTTTGTCATTTTATCTAATTTCTGCCGTTTACACAATAAAAAACTACATGGACTTAAGTCATAAAATCTATTTTAATTGCGGAAAAAGACCAAAAAATCGTTAAAATAACGTAAATGTCCTTAATTTAACAAGAAAAAAAATAACGGTCGATAAAATGAGGGATCAAATCCGAACATTTTTACAAACGATGCTGGTTATCTTGTAATTTTAAAACTGTAGTGACAAAAAATGTTATTTTTGACAAACTATAAGGACCAAATTTATAGTTTACTAAAAAAGAACATAGAAATAGGATATTAGCAAAAACATGTGAAAATTTGACACACTAGGTCACGTGTGCGGACAAAAATTGCACGTGAGATTGGAACAATATTATCAGGAAAATGTCCACTGCTAGTGGACAGTAATAATGCCCACTACGTAATAAATAATAAGGCTAAAAAGAATCTACAATTAATGACATTTTATAATTATAATAATAATATTATTATTTACCTTTTACATAAATCAACTACATATTTAGGCAAGAAGTTGATCATAGCAACCCTTAATTAAGATTGTAAATGAACCGAACGTTCAACGAACAATACGGCGAAAAGTTCGTTTATGTTAGTTTATTTAATAAATGAACGAACATGAACATATTTCTTTATTCATTTAGTTAAATGAACGAACATGAACAATGGTCTTGTTTTTTAATGTTCGTTCATTTATATTCGTTTATGTTTATATATATATTATGACATTAATGTGTAAAAACATTAATTAAATTATTCTTTTAAAATTATTTTTTATATTTCCCAAGTTTACCCGGTTTTTCATTTTGTATGTTATTTTCTACGAACGAAATGATGAGTAACGAGGGTTGTGTTCGTTCGTTTATGTTCATTTACGTTCGTTCATTTACGTTCGTTTAGCTCTTAATGAACGAACATAAACGAACAAACATATTTTATTAACGAACGAACATGAACACAAAAAATTGCGTTCGTTTACCGTTCGTTTGTTCAGTTAAGTTAAACAAACGAACACGAACAAGCCTTCGTTCGTGTTCGTTCGGTTCATTTACAAACCCAACCCTAATTAATCCAACATGAAACTTGTCTGTTAAGATACCAATGTAAGGTGACATTTTTTTTGTTTCACTCAGCGGTTGAGGTTGAGAGGAGGGTTCGAAATCGAACCCGGGTCCTGTCTTGTATTTGGACAAAATTACCCCATCTCTTTATCAAATTACTGTGTTAATACTGCAACATAAAAGTTATTATATGTATAAAGGGTTTGTAACAGGTAATCTTATAGTTGATTCAAACCATCCAATCCCAAAAAAATTATGCAAGAGCCAAATCAGGTACATATTGGTTTTGGTAGAAGGCTGACTTAAAAACTCGGTGTTCAAAAAGAGTCTCATCCTCAAAAAAAATGTAACTCCTATCTAACGGTTGTAAAACTCGAATTTCGACATGTTTGTAAGGAGGGTTTAAATGGTGTGAGCCTAACGTGGTAGCAAAGTCAGTCCTCAAGCATTGGGAACAACAACAAGGTCGCGACGATTTTCATTAGGTCACTTATATAAGAAAATTTGTATATTATATGTATAGTTATATTTGTGTACACATATGTTATCTATTACCTATTTACTCTATTTTAAAACCATATACAAGTATACTAAAATATAAAAGGGGACTAACAAAATGAATAAAATTAAAATGTAAAAAAAGACCAAATAATGTCTTATAAAAAAGCGTGCATCAGATTATAGCGTGCTATGGGAATAACATGACATAGGAGACGAGTTGTGAGTCATGGTGATCACCATGACGCGCCTTCTAAAACATTATCGGCAGAGATGAACCTATGAAGGACCCCGTGCACCCGTTCAATCAATTTCGGCAACTAGATTTTTTTGGAGTATGAATGTCCACATGCTAAACTTTGAGGGGTGTTCTGAGATATTAGGGGGAGTTTGGTTCGCATAATGGAATTTGATGGAATTGGAATCTATCGAAGAAATTTGACTTTGAATGAATTAGAATGGAATTTGACCATGCGTTTGGTTGGTAAGAATTGGATGGAATTCAAATCTCACTTTAGGCAAGGAATGATGAATACCTTGATTTGTGGAATTCAGTGGAATTCAAAGGATTCTATCATTATCAATATGTGAACCAAACAAACAAATTGGAATTTGGTCAAATGAATTATCTATTCCAATTCCCCGAACCAATCAACCCCTTAGAAGATACATAAGGGATATCAACCAAAAAAATAGGAAAACATCCTGGAAATCAACCAAAAAAACTTAAAAGATCTATTTACATCAATGAAAAAACAAGGAAAATTTTATCCTTTGACGCATTGGAATTCGGGCTTGTAACACATTGAGTTACGCCTAAAACGTAGTTTTGTTTTCACTCAAAAGGTCGAATTCATTTGAAAATAATGTATTTTATTCTCTAAATCGACACAATTGACTTTTACATGAGTCAAACTTCATTAACTTATTTCACAAAACTATGGGGCATTTGGTTCGCAAAATGAAATTTGATTGAATTGGAATCCATTGAAGAAATTTGACTTTAAAAAAATTGGAATGAAATTTGATAAAGTTTGACCACGTGTTTGGTTGGTAGGAATTGGATGTAATTCAATTCTTTCACTTTAGGCAAGGAATGATGAATTCCTTGATTTTTGGAATTCAGTTGAATTCAAAAGATTATATCATGATCAATATGTGAATGAAACAAAGGAATTGGAATTTGATCAAATGAATTATCCATTCTAATTCCTTCAAAATCCATGATCCAAACACCCCTTAAATCTCTACTTTAGAGGCATTTGATTCAATTTAAAAATGCAACCGTTCGAAAAAAAAAACATGACACAAAATCAAATATTTGCAAAAAGAATGTGTGAGAAATCGAAGTTAACGTGAGAAATGGTTACCAACCGTTGGATGAGAAATAAACGCACATTGGGATCAGATGCACTGAGAGAAGATGAACTTGATTACTTCTCTTCTTATCCGCAATCCATGGGAGGACATTTGATTAAAATTTAAAAGTGATCAACAACTCAGATCCACTATCGTTGTCACCTTAACCTCAAATTCTCACACGATTCTTCGCCTATATATATAATTTGTATATGGGCCACTTTAAATACAAACCGTTTAAATCCTACAAAGTCGTATAAACCAATCTCATCCATTTGTGCAAATTATCAAATCAATATCAACGATGTGGATTAAATCGGTTTCAAAATTTATTCTCCACCTTATTTGCAACTAATTTGGTAACCGCCTAAAAATTTGCAAAATAATAAAATCAAATGTCGAGATTAGTTTATATATATATATATATATATATAGAGAGAGAGAGAGAGAGAGAGAGAGAGAGATGGGTTATAGTGCAAACAAAAAATTTGTACAAACCATACAAACCATTATATTAGAAAATAATTGAGATATTAATGGATAATAATCATGATTTATTAAAGGGCTAAATGCATAAAATAGCAATCTACTTCTATAAATTTTCTTATTATAACATTGTACTTTCATCTTTTCTTATTACAGCAATATACTTTCAAATTATTTTTTATTTGAGCATTGTACTTTAACAAATCTACCCATTTATAGCAATGGGTAATTTATTACCTTTTAAACCGGTTAACACTCCCCCCTTTTTTTTGCTTACATGGATTAAATAATGTGATGTGGATGACATGTCCTCCTAATTACATGACATAAATAAAAAAATCTTTTTCATTTTTTTTAATAATTTCCTCAATTTTCCTCCCGATTATTTATTCCCCATCCAGATTATGTTTTTTATCCTCTCTCTTTAAAAAATCCTTTAAAAATATTTCACTTTTATTAACTTGTATACAAATTAAACATTCTAGAGTAACATTTTGTTAAACAAATTATATATATATTTTTAAGATAAATATTTTTATTTGTAAGATAAGGTAACACTTATTATTTTCCTTATTCAAAAAATACATATTTTTTTAGCATTTTTTAAAATGTTAGTGATATAAAATGTGTTTTACAAATCTTCTTAATATTGTTAATTTAATGAATAATTTGGAAACTTTTATAATTAATTTAAAATGTTTATTAAATAACATATCAAGTCAATTTTTTTTGAAAAACAAATGTGATATATTCTTTTTAAGATAAATATTTTGTTTGTAAAAAATGTAACAATTCTTATTATCATGTTCAAAAAATACATTTTAAACATTTTTTTAAATGTTAGCAACATAAATTGTGATGTACAAGTGTTCTTAATATTGTTATATTAATGATTAAATTAGGTTTTTAATTAATTTAATATATTTATTATATATTTTGTAAAGTTAGTTTTTTTGAAAGTACAATGTTATAATAAGAAATGTCATTTCAATAATATGTTACACGTGGACAATGACATGACATTGAAACCTGGTAACCTGTGTCATGTCATCCTATTTTAAATCAAAAGGTTACCCATTGTTATAATGGGTAAGTTTTTCAAAGTACAATGTCTTAATAAAAAATAATTTGAAAGTATATTGCTGTAATAAGGAAAAAAGAAAGTACAATGCTATAATAAGGAATTTTGTTAAAGTAGGTTGCTATTTGGTGCATTTTGTCATTTATTAAATACGATTGAGATATATATATATATATATATATATATATATGAAAGATGATAAAGTTCATTTATTATGATCAGGAAATTAGTTAAGGAAACAAAATAAAATTAGATATTCATTAGACTAGATGGACGACTGAGATTAATTTGTAAGTTTGTACAAATAGATGTGATTTGCATTTCATCGCTGAGTCGGGTTCAAACGAGAACAATAACTATTTAAAATAACACGAGAATTAACAAAATCATTAGTGATTTTACATTAACGCACAAAAAATAGATTTTGCCCATGGCTTCAGGTCCACATGGTTTTTTTGATCGTTAATGTAAAATCACTAATTATTTTGTTTGTACTCGTGTTTTTTTAAATAGTTAATGTTCTCGTTTGATCCTCCATCTCTTTATATATATATATATATAGGGGTTAAATCATGTGAGAACCAAAAAAAGATTGAGAACCGTGAGAACCGATCTAAGCCGTAATTTGATTTTGATCCTATGGTTTTATTTAAAAGTTGTTTCACTTCCAAATCATTTCAAAATTGCCATTGCCTTTAATGACCGTGGATTAAAATTAATCAATGGTTTAGATTGGTTTTCACGGTTCTCAACTTATTTTTGGTTCTCATCTGATTATGATCCTATATATCTATATATCTATATATATGTATGTATAAGTAGTTGCTCTATCGTTCTCCTTTTTCTGCTCCTGGCGTAACTCTGTGTTCACAAAAACACAAACTGTGACACAGTTCCCGCTGGTACGAGAGTGACTGTTGCTAAAAGCTTAACCTCCACGTATTACCTTCAAAATCAACTCGAAATTTCTTCAAGTTCGCCTTAAAATATCAATCAAATTAACGCAATGGAGATTAGTAAAGTTACCTTAGAGATATTCTCGAAGCTCGAACAAAAATGGCTGACTCAACGTGAATCCGGCCGGAAAACGCGCGTCCTCAGCATTGACGGTGGCGGAACCACCGCCATACCTTCCGGTGCCGCCTTGATCCACCTCGAACGCCAGATCCAAACCAAAACCGGTAATTCCGATTCTCGTATAATCGATTTCTTCGACATTATCGCCGGTACCGGCATTGGAGCTCTCCTTGCTGCAATGCTTAACGCAGACGACGGTAACGGCCGGCCGCTGTTTACCGCGAAGGAGGCGGTTAGATTCGTCACCGACCGCCACAGGGAGCTGTATAAAGTGGAGAACGTGGGCGTCGTTCACCGGAGACGGAGGTTTTCCGGTAGGAGTATGGAGAGAGTTTTGAAGGAGGCGTTAACGCGAGACGACGGTAAAGTTCTGACGTTGAAGGACACGTGTAAGCCTCTGATAGTTCCGTGCTACGATCTCAACAGCTCCGCGCCGTTTGTTTTCTCTCGAGCCGACGCATCTGAATCGGCTAGCTACAACTTTGACCTCTGGAAGGTTTGTCGAGCCACATCGGCTGATCCGTCGATGCTAAAACCGTTTCAGCTCACTTCGATCGACGGTAAAACCTCTTGCGTCGCCGTCGACGGCGGTTTAGTGATGAACAATCCTTCCGCCGCCGTCGTCACTCACGTATTACACAACAAACGTGATTTTCCGTCACTTACGGGCGTTGAAGATCTGTTAGTTCTCTCTCTAGGTAACGGTCCGTTAAGCAATTCGCCGCAACGAAAGCTCAGTCGCGGCGGTTATTGCCGGAATCAGTACATCGTCGGCGTTGTTCTTGACGGTGTATCGGAGACGGTTGATCAGATCTTAGGTAACGCCTTCTGCTGGAATCATACCGATTACGTTAGAATTCAGGTAACATTTTGGCGAAATTGTTCTCGTTTACTATATCTACGATATATGTGCTATAATTTTTCTAAAATACTATAAACTTAAAATATTTAAAAATATTTACATTCAACTTCAAATAAATTCTAAGACTTAGAACAAATTCTATCATCAATTATATTATTAAAGTATTATTTATCTTGGAGGCTGAAGATGCTCTTACATTCTTTTTTCTCTATTCTTTAGACCAGCCACATCCAGCAATTCATTTAAACTTTCAATTGTACGTGCCACATCAGCTTTTATAATTACCTTCTACACACATGCAATCCACCTACATTTTTAAAAGTGGTTCCCACTACAACATTTATTAATTATTTTATAAATTATTATATACATTTATATTTTTTTAGTTAATAACATGATATATAATTCTTTATTTTAATTTAATGATAATTAAAATATAAAAAAATATATTATTTTATATAAAAAATGTAGTTTATCTAAAAAATTAAGAAAAAAGAAAAAAAAGTGAGAAGGAAGATGATGACATGGCTTGCAAAGAGACTTGCATATTTTGCAAGTGAAATCATAGGTGGAATCAAATTTTGACTTGCAATTGCTTTTGCAATTGCATTTGAAAGCCCCTTGTGGATGGTCTTAGCGTACGGTATAGCATAACTGTTAGAGAAAAAAAAATGTTAAAATATCCTCTCATTTTTTCTATTTTATCAAAATACAATTGTTATTTTAACTTTTTTTTACCTGCGGCGGCGGAGGATGTGATCGGAGAGTTTATGAATTTTCAGGCGAACGGTTATTTGGACGGCGGAGTAGGGCGGAAGATGGAGGAGGTGTTGACGGAAAGAGGAGTGGAATCGTTGCCGTTTGGTGGAAAGCGGTTACTGACGGAGACTAACGGAGAGAGAATTGAAAGTTTTGTACAGCGACTGGTAGCATCAGGTAGGAGCAGTTTGCCTCCGAGTCCGTGTAAAGATGCTGCCGTTAGTCAACTAGTTAACGGTCGTTAGTTATTTTTTTTTACTTTTTTTTTCATTTTAGGCCGTTTACTTAAAATGTTGTACCATGTTTGCTGTGAAAACCCACGTGAGGTTTCGATTAGTAATAAAAGAAAAACAAGAAAATGCATCATACCTCTATTTTTAATAAATAAAAGAAGGGAAATTTAGGGCCGTTTATACGAACACTTACCCGGTAAGTACTTATCGATTAAATTCAACGTTATCACTTACTTTATCGGGTAACATTTTAGTTCATTAAAATGGTATCCTAGATAAAAATTTACCCGATAAATGCTAACAGGGTAAGAGCCCCTGGTCGGAGGAGAAATTACCAAACGTCTAGCATTCCTTCACGCTTGGCGCCAATGAGGCTGTTAACCCACACTTACCCGGTAAGACTCTCGACCATTGCTTTTGCTCTTACCGGGTAAGATTATTGGTCATTGTCATATTCATCAATTAAGGTAAAATAACTTGGTAACTTTGGTAAACGCTTACCCTGGTCACCGTTTGGTAAGCGTCCCTTAGCTTACGCAGAGAAATGAAAATGACAGAGAATAAAAAAGGGAATGAAAATAAGTTTAACATGGAATAAAAATTTAGGTTTCTAGGGGAATTGACTAATTATATTATATACAACCAAACAATTTTTTTCCCTAAAACATTTATTTCGGGCAAAAGGTTTATTACCGGCAATCTCAAACATGGAACCCGCCTCTGAACATAACATGTGATAGGCGTTTCATGAACTGACTCAACTGTCAAGACAAATGGAGGGATTCAAACATGGATTTGTTATGTATTTGGACAAAGTCACCACGTCTATTGGTTAATTGAGCTACACTTCTGATGGCTAATCAAAACATTTTGTAAACATATATAAATTATAAGGATATTATTGAACTTACGTTTTTGAAGATTTTAGTTGTACGATTAAGGAAATTCACTTGTAAGCAATTAACAAATGGACAATTTTACCTTTAATTATGAAAGAGAATTTTCTTCATCATATAATTAGGTGTACAGTAGGAAATTAGACATTTAATTTTGAAAGTTGATATTTATTTTAGAACAAACTAAAATAATAATATAAATACTTATTTTGAGATATATTGAATAATATTATATACAATATATTTAATTCGTGTATTTTATTTTTATTTTTTGTATTTTGTCACAAAATAAGTCACATATGACACATTTTATTTATTTTTTTCTGTAAACTAGTAATTGATGCTACCGAAAAATATTAAAAATAAAATACCAAAGTGCATGCACATATCACCTTACTCGTTTTGCGAAATAACTGTCGCATGCAAGTTTTGTTGCGGAATCTTTGAGAGTTTGACATCATGAAATGTTGTTTTGGGTTTTTGCAAACATTTTATTTGTATGGCCTAAAGTTTGGAATCAAAACTAAATTACTCTTACGTTTAATCAAATTGCACGCATATGTCCTTACTAAGCTTTGGGGAAATTTTATTTCATGACATTACATGGTTAAATGTGAACTCTTGGGATTTGATTTAGTAAATACCCTCTTCTGCAGTTTTGTACAAACGTTTTGTTATACAATGTTTCAGTACGTAAAACTACTTTTCATACGTGACCCAAACTTATACATGTTGGGAACGTAGCGGTTCTTTTGAAAAAGGTTGTTAAAATATCTTTCGTTGGTGTCAGTATCACCTTGATTATTGATCAAATATTTTATGAAATAGTTTTACGCGTGTGACGATTGCGACCACTTTGTATACCTACCGAGTAAAAGGTAGTAGATTTTGTTCGTACGATTAATCATTATAAAACTTTTACATTTAGAGGTTCTATAAAAGTTAAATTGGCATAGTAGTTTGAAAACCTTGAACTCATTAGAGTTATAGATGTAAGGCCCTTGTTAGAGGTTGTGTTTAAGGACTGAAGGAGTCCTCAGAGTTTGAAGTGTTGGAGGACCTGACTTATGGTCAGTTTTGAGACTATAAATCTCAGCTTTGTGATCTAGTTCACGCAGAAGATTTGAGGAGTTAGACTTATACTCTCTCCCAGTTAATTAAGTGATGATCCTTATGCTTCGATAAACCTTCAGGCTAAAACCGTGTTCAGTTGTTTGTGTATGGTTGGTTTTGAATTTGTGGGTCATTGGTACGACGACATGCTATGTGTCGGTGGTGTACTATCTTGCTGGGTATTCGTGATTATTGATGATGTTATGGTTGTCTGGTAAGGATGTTGATTTGGGTGGTTGTTTGACTTCAGTAGGATATGAGCCGATGGGTCGGATGTGTACCATCCGGGTGAGTCTTCAGGAATAAAGAAATTATGGTGATTTGTTTGTCGGAATTTAGTACCATGATAGGTGTCAACTTTGAGTCATCGGTGTAAAATATGGAAGAAAATTTATGGTGGTATATCCACGGTTGAGGTTTAAAAGTTTTGAACATAGGTGTCGACATTTGATTTGAGGATAATAACCGTTGGGATGCTTCATTGTACTTCCGATGAAACCGGTGCGTCAGCAATTTAAGTGGTAACCTTAAGAAGATTAGATGATGGAAATGAGGAATCGATCATTGGTAATTCTGTAATCAACAAGGTTTCACTGATTCGTCAACCGATACTTGACTGCACTCTGGGAATTGAGTAACCGTGTAGTTGGGGGTAATCCATTGTCTACCGATGTTGTGTCGTGTCAGTTGAGGAATGGATCGAATGTTATGATTGGATCGAACCTAACCGGTGTTAGGAAATGTCGTCAAGGAAGGGGATGATGAATCTTTTATAGTATGAATTATCGAGGAATTGGGTTAGAATGTCGAGGTAAGCCTTAAGTAGAAATCGACTATTGAGGAGACCATGATGGGTCGGAATTGAAAATGCCTAGGGGATGAGTTCGTGTGGGAGCATTCTTGGTAGAGCTATTCTTGAGGGGATATGTGCAACCCAAGGTTGGGAGACAACCGAGATTTTAAGGATAAGGAAAGTGGTTGATAAGGATTCGATGTTTGTTTATGCCAAAAATCTCCCAAGGAAGATTTAAGGTAGACGTGAAGCTTGATCCAACCAAAGAAAGTAACACCGATAATCGTACGATTGTAATAAAAATAAAGTAAATGAGACAAAAGATTGGTGACGCGGAAAACCCCTGAAATGGGTAAAAACCGCGGACGAGTGTGAGTCGTCGTGCACTATGGACGTCAATCAGGGACGTCGTCCTTTATAACAAGTGTTACAAGTGTAATATAATGTAAAATAATACGATAAAGTAAAGTCGGTCGTGTGTCGTGTGTAATTAAACTTCAGTCGTGCGTCGCGTAACAAACGACAATAGGCTTTATGAACTTTGAACGAAAATAAGCGAGCTTGAGAACGTAATTTGTGAACTTGTAAAGTCTGAGGATTAGATGTCCCGAATATGAGGTTCTATCTTCATATTTATAATCTATGTCTTCATTGGCACGTCTTGAATGCGTATCTTGCTCATTAATAGCATAACCGTTTGATATTGATGATAGCGTCCGTTATATCCGTTGTTATTGATGATGGCTTCTGTTATAATCTTTGGTCATAAATGTCTTTGAATCATGCATTAAACATGATATAACGTATGTCGTAGGTTAGTAACTGAAATCAGGTCGTGCGACAGAATTTGTCATACGGGTTATTAGTCGTTTAGTCGAGGTCGCCCAAAGGAAGGGTGTCGGTTATCGCTGGTCGTACGACGATGGACTGTTGGAATTTCTACCCAAACAATGTTCATTCCGTCAGCGGTAAGATAAATCGAACCTTGAAATTGAGTTGTGATCGGTTTCGTACATGGGGCAAAGTATCGTACAGGCATTCCTTTTTGGTTAGAGAACCAATTGACCTCGTTAAGAGCGACGTTGGGTTTTTGATCGGTGACAGATTTCGAGGACGAAATCTCTTTCAAGGTTGGGAGGATTGTAACACCCCGATTTCGAGAGACACCATTTCAAGTTAATACTGAAACCGATATATTAGGCAAAAATAAGATAAGGATTTTGGACTTGAATCCTAGATTTTATAGTCTAGATGGATGAAGGATTCAATTACGAGTCCAACGGTTCTTTCCGGAGCAAAATCGAAGCTATAACGAAGAAGTTACGGCCAAAACAGTGAATAACGAAGAAACAGGACAAACAGTGCACGGGGCGACTTCTGGCGCGACTTAGGCCGCCCCGTATCCCGCCCGGAGCCCTGTTCAAGCATAAAACCCATTCGGGCGACTTGTGGCGCGACCTAGGCCGCCCAGTAACTAGGGGTGTTCAAAAAAACTGTTGGACCGCTCAAACCGGTCGAACCACGTCAAACCAGACCGTTTTTGGCGGTTTGAACGGTCTGGCGGTCCGGTCTGGTCTGGAAAATTGCCAAACCGGGCGGTCCGGTCCGGTCTGCAGTTCTGGAGGTTTTTTTGGGCGGTTTGGACCAAACCGACCGCCAAATATCTATACTATATATTACAATTAATTATTTAATTTACTTTCTATCCCTTGTTTTTTTATTTTTCATTTTACACCCTTATTATTTTAACACAAATAATCGTATATAAACAAAAATGCAATGAAAAAATACGTTTCTTTTTTTACAAATTATATCATTATAATCGTCTCGTCAATACCTTCAAAACGAGCCCAATATTGAATACTTTTAAATTTAACCGTACTATTAAATATCATGAATATCTACGAATTAAATCTCTACTACTATATAAAAAACTAATACGGTACAATAACTTATCACCCTAAGCTTTTATACAATAACACTTATTACCCTAAGCTTTTATACAATAACACTTATCACCCTTATAATGTTACATTTGTCACCCTTACAATTACTTATTTAATTCATTTTATATCCCTTATTTTTTTCATTTTTCATTTTACACCATTATCATATTAACACAAATAATCGTATATGAACAAAAATGCAATGAAAAAATACGTTTCTTTTTCTACAAATTATACTATTATAATCGTCTCGTCAATATCTTCAAAACGAGCCCAATATTGAATATTTTTTAATTTAACCGTACTATTAAATATCATGAATATCTACGAACTAATTTGTTTTCTATCCATACGTTTTATTTTTTTTCCACCGTTAGCACATTAAAAATACATAATCGTAAAATACGTTTCATTTTTATTATAAATTATATCATTATAATTTTTTTTGTCAATAATTGTAATATAAACTAATTATTGAATATCTTTATGGGTTTAGGGTTTCATAAATTGTGATTCATAGGTCATGGTTGATTGTTGATGACATGTCTATAAGGTAGTAACATTAATTGTTCGTTATTTACTTACATTCCGCTGCATCGCACGGGTATATGCCTAGTATAAATATATATTTTTTATTTTTTTATATATACCTTTATTATAAAGAATAGATGATATAAAACTCAAATGTCCAAGTATATACAAAAAGGTCCAAGGTATTTTAAAAGATTGAAATCTTTATGGATTGTGTAATATAAAGAATAGAAAAAATGAAGAAGTGAAGTCGTGGATTTTATTTGTACTTTGCATATTACTTTTTTTAATGTTTTGTCTTGGGATATTTTGTTAACTTTTGTGGACTTTGTTCTTTATTTCAAATGGACTCAAGCCAATGAGCCTTTAAAATTCAAAGTTTTATATTTGTTTATGTTTAAACTTTAAAACCCACTAAAAGGCCCAGACCGACTAAACCGGTCGACCAACCTCGCCTAAACCGCGGTCCGACTTGACCGGTCTGGGCATTTGATGTCAAACCGCTCGGTTTGAAAAATCAATAAACCGCCACTTGCGGTTTGATTTGTGGTCTGAGGGGTTAAACCGCTCAAACCGGACCGCGAACACCCCTACCAGTAACCCGCGTGGACCCTGTTCGAGCTTAAAACCCGATTTTTCAGCCACCAAACTTCATTTCTTCATATCTTTTGCATCACAACTCCGATTTTGGTGATTCAAGTTGCCATGGTTTCGTTTTTGAGAGCTCTTCAAGGATTTAGCAAGATATTGGAAGTCTATTGGAGTATACAAGAGTATTTTGTGGTGGTAAGCTCCTCATCTATCTCAATGTTAAGCTAGGGTTTGATGGTTTCACCCTTTTTCCTTTCATCCTTCAATCTGGGTGTGATTTTGGTGACTTGTATGTTGAAGGAACCTTGTAGATGTGTTGGATCTAAGATTTAGAGAAGTTTCTTGGAGATTCAAGCCTTCATCTTTGGAGATTCAAGTTTTGGGGGTAAAATCTAGATTTAGCCTAATTTTAGCAAGGTGAGTTCAAGTTGATTTGTGAAAATGTTGTACATGCCAAAATGTTTATTTTAACGCATTTATGTGTTTTACATGAAATTATCAACTGTTGAGTTATTTGTTAACTTTTGGTTATTTGAAGTATTTGGCTTATTAAACCTTGTAAAATACCACACTTGGGATTTTTGGGCATTTTGATAAATAAGTCATAAACGATAGTGTTTTAATGATTTATTGTGTAAATGGATTTTTGGTCGCAAATGCATTTTAGTTTCTGTTGGGTTTTTATGCATCATTCATATAAATGGGCAATTTGAAAATAAGAGTGACATGCCCTATTTGTGTTCCTTAGGGTGAGACAAATAATACCAAAAAGCAAGTATACAAATTGGTACTATGTCGCCTTGCAAGTAATAAAATAGTAAAGATACCAGATATCGTCCCACAAAGATTGGATTAAAAAGTGTGTTAAAAGTATAATGAAAGATAAGATTTCAGATGACGAATTTGAAGCAATATTTTGGAAGGTTGGTTAACACATATCTAAATAACAAGAATAAAAGAGAAGCAATGGTGTAAGACTTTTGATGGTATATGAATCCAAAATCCAGTAGGTCAATGCTACAACACTGTCATAGCATGATGCTATTGGAATGCTGCAACATGCTTCTGACTATAACTAGTTTTATTATCGATTTCAAGACACATTCCTCTCGGACTCTCACCATCCCATTATTCCATTAGCCATAAACAGTCTCATCTCTGAGCAAAGTTCAAGGTAAGGGAATGATGGGAATTGAGTTCTCAAAATATACGGCAAAACAAATTCTCTTTGTTAAAAGTTACTCTTTCGACATAACCCCCGTACCTCCCAAGTTGATGTATTCCAAATAGCTTATCTCTAAGTCTATTCCATTTTAACCCTTTGAAAAAGTGACAGCTTATCAAGAATGGATCATTTCAAATGACACAAGTAACAACTCTCATTGCAAGTAACTCTTTCGATATTACCTCTTGTTTATGCCAAAAATCTCCCAAGGAAAATTTAAGGTAAACATGAAGCTTGATCCAACCAAAGAAAGTAACACCGATAATCGTACGATGATAATAAAAATAAAGTAAATGAGACGAGAGAATTGGTGACGCGGAAAACCCCTGAAATGGGTAAAAACCGCGGACGAGTGGGAGTCATCGTGCACTATGGACGTCAATTAGGGACGTCGTCCTTTATGACAAGTGTTACAAGTTTAATACAATGTAAAACAATACAATAAAGTAAAGTCGGTCGTGCGTCGTGTGTAATTAAACTTCGGTCGTGCGTCGCGTGTAATTAAACTTCGGTCGTGCGTCGCGCAACAAACGGCAGTAGGCTTTATGAACTTCGAGAGAGACTGAGCGAGCTCGAGAACGTAATTCGTGAGCTTGTAAGGTCTGAGAATCAGATGTCCTGAATGTGAGGTTCTATCTTCATATTTATAATCTATTTTTCCGTTGGCACGTCTTAAATGCGTATCTTGCTCATTAATAGAATGACCGTTTGACATTGATAATAGCGTTCGTTATGTCCGTTGTTATTGATGATGGCTTCCGTTATAATCTTTGGTCATAAATGTCTTTGAATCCTGCATTAAACATGATATAACGTATGTCGTAGGTTAGTAACTGAAATCAGGTCGTACGACAGGATTTGTCAGACGGGTTATTAGTCGTTTAGTCGAGGTTGCCCAAAGGAAGGGCGTCAGTTATCGTTTAGTCGTACGGCGATGGACTATTGGAATTTCTACCCAAACACCTCTCATGTCACTAAATTGACGTGCTATTCAATGGCCTATCTCCAGGTCCATGATACTATTACACTGTCAAAATAATCATTTTGTCAAAGAGTTTTGTTATCTTGATAAAACTTGAGTTGGAATAATAAAATTTCGTTACAATCACAAACACCTAATTTCTTTTAGATCCACATAACCACCCTTTGCCTCACACCCAAGTTAATATGATTAGCTACTCATTACTATAAGGAAAGAAAAACAAGTACTAAGAATTACAACGATAAACATAATATAAATTGCTATTGAAATGTAAATGACTTGAAAGTATATATATATATATATATATATATATATATGACTTTGAAATGTAAAGACAAAAATGTAAATTACAAGGAAATGGAAATGACAAGAAAGTAAACTTGAAGGTAAATACAATGAGCTTTAACTACTGAAATTTAAAACAAAAGAGTAAAGGAAAAGCTAGAGATGCAAGATGAAGAAAGAAAATACAACAAAATGAATTGTGCAGGTGGGTGTTGTTTCAATGTTGCAAGCATGCATGTACCGGTATGAAGAACAAGATGAAGAACATAAGCATGAATTCTGGAAATTAAACAGGACACTAGACTGGAATATGACTAGTTCGTGAATTAAACATAAAATGAAAGGATTACACTAAGCATGACAAGATGGAGAAATTAAGGAAAATATGAAGAGCAAGATGATTACTTAAGGATTAATACTTGGAAGTAGAGAACTAAAGAGTGATTTAAGATCAGCCCCCAAGCTACTATAAATCAGATGCAAAAGACATTAAGAAACATAACCTAAGATGATGATGAAAGATGTCCCCTTATGAGCAACTAAGCCTTCCTTTTATAGACAAGAGGAGTGGCAAAGTTGTTATTAAGGGGAATCTAATTGTACTTTCCTAGTCTAATACTAACTAGAGTTACCAAAGCTTGTCCCAATTTAACCAAAATATTACAAACTAGATTAACTAATTGTCCAAAGGTTACAAAAGATTAGTTCCAAGCCAAAAATCAGGTTAGGTCTTCATTATCTTCCATCAAAACGATCAGCTCCATGCTGTGCCAATGCTGCAGCATGCCCTGTTTCCAAATAGATTTCCAAAAGATAACCAAATCAGCCTACAATCTTAATAGAACAAGTAAACCACACAAATTCAGCTCCAAGACACAATAAATGAAAAATAAGGTAGAAAATGACTCAAAGTGGGATTTGGAAGTGAAAAATCCTATCTAAAAGACTAAAAGAAATGTGCTTACCACCCCAAACTAAAAACTTTGCTTGTCCCCAAGCAATAAAAAGAACAAAAGAAAAGACATTAAATGTGAAAGTTTTGCATTTGGAATACATTAAGTGTATATCATGAGTTTCAACATGCCATGCCTATATCATATAGCCTTTCATAAATCCAAAGTGACCAACAATCTCATTCTAGATGCTAATCATGAACCATATGCTAGCCTTATATTCTTTTTGTTATGGTTACATATCCTACATCACACATTTCTGATGGCCTTTAGTGTATGGGTTTCTCTCTTTTGGCTTTTTCTTTCCTCTCCATGCCTTTTCTCACACATGTACCCACACTTGATTTTTTTTTCAAATTTTGTGCATTTTATGTTGGGTACATACACCAGCCCCTACGGGACTTTTGTGGTGTTAATTTGCCCCTTTTCATGGCTTTTCTTGTGCCATTTTAGACACCCCTCCACTCCAAACTAAGAATTCTGCAATGTCCCCATTGTAGGACAGAAATGTGCTTTGTCTTTGATATTTGGTGGCTAAGGTGCAAGAAAAGGACAGAAGCCAATCATATGAGTGTGAAATGTGTAGAATATGATCCAAAATGTGTCCCAAGCAACTATTAGGCTAGTTCTAGCATGTGTCACTTATAAAGATGAGATGTGCACTTATGAAGTTATTATGGCTATACAACTAGTCTAACACAACAAAACATGATTTCAATGCAAACAAAACAAACCTATAAAAGGTAAAAGACTAATCCTAGACTAAAAACTAAGAAAGAAACATAAAATGGAGCAGAAAGGGTGCGATTTAAACCTGTCCTACTCAGGTTGAGTAGGTTGTGTGTGGCCAACAGGGGCTGCAGATGATGTTGCTTTGTGGCTTGATGCTGCAGCACCAGTGTGGATACTTCCTTCTGCTTTCAACTTTGCCTTCAAATCTGCTATCTCTGTCTTCTGCCTTTTCACCAACTTCCTCAGCTTCTTTACTTCTGCATTCTCCTCCTCTTGATCCCTTCTCTTTCTGCCATCAACCATGGACTGCACCTCCACCTTGAGGTCTTCCATCTTCTCCATAAACTCACTTCTTTGTTGTAGGATTGTGTCCATAAGATTGTTGTTTTGAGCTAGCACTTCCTGCATCATCCCCACCATCTCATTTGCCCCAATGCCTTTCTCTTTTCTGTCTCTCAACCTTTGTACTGTCTTCATGTCCATCTGATGTCTTTCTCTCTGCTCCTTCACAATCAGATCATCAATGTATCTAGGGACACCCATCTCAGTCAGCAGCTTGGTCAACATCCCAGGGAAGTAAATGTAACACCCTAAAAATAGGGATAACAAAAATCCGAAAAACGGACATGCGGTATTTAAAATTGCCAAAGCAAGAGCCTCCCAAAAATGGGGAAAATATACAAACCTGTTTAAATACAACAGTAATTAAACGGACAATAAATAACAACCAACTAATCTAATTTCCATAACTAGAAAAGATATTACAAACGGGGTGTCATTTATAAACTCAAAGGTTCTCCTACCAAAAGTAAGTCCAATTGCAATATTCTCAAATCTCTCACCCAAGCACTATGCCCGCTTAGAACCGGTGCCGCTAAAACCTGAGATACACATCGACACCAAACAAGTGTTAGGCCAAAAAGCCTAGTGAGTTAAACAATAATAAGCATGCAGAACATATATGACTTTTATCTGCAGTTAAACATTTAATCACGTAGATGTGGAGTCAACGGGAGCGACCCATATCTCCAAGCCGGTTCACCCTAAAAGGAAATGCACCTTGAAGCCAATTACCGTGGCAACCCAAAGGCCCGACACGCATCGAGGACTACCACTCAGAAAATTCCCCGACGGCGGAGGTATAGGTACATAGAGGACTACCGCTCAGGAATTTCCCCATATGTCACCCACCTACATTCCTATAATGAATCACAGACTCGGTTCGTCCACATTATGCAAATAGGAGGTCCTTAGGTATATTTCAAACCTTCAATCTATGAAAGGGAGAACAAAGGGTGGATAAAATCCTAGAAAACTTTGGTGAAGAAGATGAATAGGGAGAGATGAGAAGCTTACCACCACAAAATGCTCTAGTATACTTCAATAGACTTCCAATATCTTTCTATATCCTTGAATATCTCTCAAAAACAAAACCGTAGCAACTTGAATCACCCAAATCGGAGCTACGATGAGAAAGATATGAAGAAATGAAGTTTGGGGCTGAAAATCGCGATTTTAACACTCTGATACCTCCAGGCGATTGTGCCAGGATATAGTGACAATGTCACAATCTCCGGGCACAATTTTTGAGATTGTACCGAGAGTTTTCGGGCTCTGGCGATTGTGACAGTGTCACAATCGCCGGGCACTATAGCCGAGCACGTACCGAACACTGTTTTGGCCATAATTTCTTCGTTTTAGCTCCGTTTTCGCTCCGAAAAGAACCGTTGGTCTCGTAATTGAATCATTTATCCATCAAGACTATAAAATCAAGGATTCAAGCCCAAAATCAAATATCTTATTTTTCCTTAATATATTGGTTTCTGCAATAACTCGAAATGATACCTTTCGAAAATCGGGGTGTTACAATCCTCCCAAACTTAAAAGAGATTTCGTCCTCGAAATCTGGAACCACCAAGCACCCAACATCACACTTGGAAATATCGATTGATTTCCTATCCAAAAGGAATGCCCTCATGAAACCTCACCTCATATATGGACTCGATTACATTCTGGTTAAGGTTGTCACCGAGTTTCTCATAACGTGTCGTTGCAAAACTAAGTATCAATGTTCAATATATTTCACCGACGTCCGGGTGAACATTGAGTCCTTGATTAATCATTTTCTTAGGTGTCGTTTGTCTTTTAAGAGGTTTAAAGTCTGAAGTCTTATTTTAGTTATAATTAGTAAGAGGTGGTGTGTAAAAAAGTCTGAACAATTCAGACTTAAGAGCCATTAAGAGGTTTTAAAAAAAACAAACAACCCCTTAGTCATTAAATCTCGGTTGCCTCCCAACCTTAGATTGCTCGTATTACCTCAAGAGTAACTTACGACCTTATTCAGTCATTTCCACCAAGAATACCCCAAAGCAAACATTTCCCTTAGATACCTCTAAATGCGACGCGTCAAGGTCTCCTCGATAATCTATTTGTACTTAAAGTCCACCTCGACATTCTCACTAAATGTATCCAATAAATATTACCACCAAACTCCCACCATGCACTCAAGCATCGATTGTCAAATCAGCGAAAGTCCTGACAATTATCAAAATACCAATGATTGATTTCTTAATTATCAACATCTAATTTCCTTAAGTTTACCACTCGTCCTACGGACGCACCAAATCTAACGGAAGTACATTGGAGCACACCGACATGATATTGGTATGGCTTTCCCAAGTGGTTTTAGGTTTTCGCAATACTACAACCACTTCAGCAAGGTCATTAACAGTGGCATGATGCACAAGTGCATAGTACTCTGTTTTCTTGGGTGGGTTGTGTAATAACCCGGTCAAAAACCAAAGAAATCTAAGTTTGGGGGTAATATTTAGAAAGGCATTGTTGAGAGGGGCTAAAGTGAAAGTTAGAAAATAGGGTCTTTTACCCTAGAAAGAAGAGCATTTCAGTGTGTGTATGTGTGTGGCCGCTCTGAAGAATTTGGGGTTCTTGAAGATTTGGAGAGACCGAGAAGGGAGGAAGAATTTTCAAGATTTCAAGTGGGATTTCATTTGCTCTTGGAGGTAAATCATCTGTTAATCTGTTATTTCTATCCCTAAACTTTCATTTTCAGTAGTGGTTTAGACTTGGGGATTGTCATCGACCTGAGGTTGGGGAAGGGATGAATAAATTGAGAATTTGAAGATTAGAATTAAGAATTTCTAATGTCTAAATGTATGTAATTCTTTAATCATTATATCGCTCGGGATAGTGTAATCTTTTAGCAATCCATTGAAGTTTGATCCTGGAAGTTCGCTCATCGAATCGACCCTAGGTTCTGTGAAATCTGTCATACCGGTCGCAAGGGGGGGGGGGGGGAGGGGAAGGCCCTGGTCGAACTCCATACCGGTCGCTAAGGGAGATACCGGTCGATTTGTGGTATTAATTTGATATCGGTCGAGATTTGTTATCGGTCGAATTTAGGTAGTACCGGTCGAAGGGGGAGGGTCGAGACCCCGGTCACAGGCTCTCACTGGTGCATACCGGTCGACCGGATAACACCGGTCGATGATGTTGAAGAGGTCGGTCGCAGTTTCTTTGTTCCGGTCGGAGGGGCTATCCCGGTCGCCAATTGTGAAGGGTGGGCCGAAGCCCACGTGTATTTATTTTGGGTCGCGGTTGGTTAATTTAATTTTGGCCCGGTTAGTGGAATTCAAGGTGTCGAACCTTAGGTGATCGGCCCATACTCTTTATTTGTAATTTATTAAGTCCACCCTATTATTTAAGGCTTTGGGTATATCGTCTCGAGTTAAAATTAGCAAGTTAAGTTCGGTCAAAGAGTATGTGATGTTGGGATAAAGGGTTAAAGTCAATTTTCGCTAAAATAGATTGTATTAGAAATTTACCGGACGATGTCTTGTTTTATAGGTTCGGTTCGGGTTTTAAGGTAGACGTAAAGCGTAAAGCAAATGACACCAGGTGAGTTTTTCTAAACTAAACCTTTGATGATGAAAGCATGTAAAGTTTATTTTTTTTAAACTTCGATTTATTTATGATGGCATGATTTTACTAAATTGTTCAAGTGTATTATAAATTGTTGTTGTTTAAATGTATGCATACATTATTTGTGGGTTACGTGACCTAAGTCGGGGAGTGTGGCCCGCCTACTCGTGCCGGGGAGTGTGGCCCGTTTATGTCATTGGGGGCGTGTCCCAACTTTAAGGCAGCACGAGTTAGAAACATCGTCTTTGACGGTCGTGTGGTCCGTAGCGTGTTTTATTCATGTGCCATTATTAAATGTTATTTCTAATTCTGGAAAGTATATTTTGTTGTTTAACTGTTAGAGGGAACTCACTAGACCTATGGTCTAACCCTCGCTATTTTAAAATTAAAAATCTTTTCAGGTCGTCGTGTTTTAGACAAAGCAGCTAAGGGCAAAGAGAAGGTCTAGCGGGCGGATAGAAGACCAACATTTAGTTTATTCTTTTATCTCAGTTGTGTATAGGTTGTTTACATCAAACCTTGATTTAACTATTGTAAGTTTGGGACCGTTATGGCATAGATTATTATTCGATCATTGAGAATTTTATTTTAAGAATCGATCCGCTTGTTTATATTTTGGTTGGGATGTTATAGGTTGTGTAATAACCGGGTATAAAAGTTATTAAAGAAAAGTTTGGGGTTATTTTGGTCAAGACTTAAGTGAAGAGGGGTGTAAGTGTAATATGGGTTAATAAGAAGTTTCTACCCTAAGGTTTCTCAGTATCCTTTTGTGAAGCGGCTGTTTAGAAAGAGTAAGAAGCAGAAGCAATTTTAGCAGGTTTTCGATTGAGGCTAAAGATAATCATCTTCATTCTTCCAGGTATTAATCATCTACTCTTCGTAAGATTCTATATTAGTCTTCCTTCTTTATTTTCGAATCGTTGGGTTTAGTTCGGTCGATTTTGAGCTTTGGTGTAAACGGGTTTTGGATTAATCGGTTTAAGACTTGTGAATTTGAGTCCTGATTATCGGCATTAGTATAGTATTGATTAACTAGTTAAGGAGACTCTGTAGAAATCGATCTCGTCTTTGGGTGTTTGAGCT
This sequence comes from Arctium minus, assembly GCA_954870635.1. Lineage (NCBI taxonomy): Eukaryota > Viridiplantae > Streptophyta > Magnoliopsida > Asterales > Asteraceae > Arctium > Arctium minus. The sequence goes on from OX941096.1 coordinate 64,723,578, forward strand.
GCCCGATCGATGGGTTTGTGGGTGGTCGCAGACCCCGGTCTCCGACCTCGATCGCAGACACCGGTCGTTATATATACCGGTCGCTTGAGGAGTCAGGTCGAGTTTTTATCTCGGTCGTTGGAAAGGAGATCCGGTCCGTGCCTTGGCACCGGTCGAGACCAATACCGGTCGCTGCCCTGGTACCGGTCGAGACCAATACCGGTCGCTGCCCTGGTACCGGTCTAAGCCCAATACCGGGCGCTGCTTTGGCCTCGGTTGAGGCCAACACCAGGCGCTGCCTTAGCACCGGTCGAGGCGCGACTTGGGTACGGCGTGGGGGCGGCCCTGGGCGCGGCACAGGCGCGGCTTGGGCAGTTTTGGTGAGTGTCGGTTGGTGTCGGACAATTAGGATTTAGTCTTGAGAGCTTTGTGGTTATATTTTAAGGGTTTTCAATTATTATGACTATAGGTCCGACATTAAGGATTTATAGCGGAAGCTTCGCAAGGACCAGGTGAGTTTTTTGATCAAAAACCTCTCAGTGAAAAGAATATATGTTTCTTGCATCAGACTTTTATGCAAGTATTAATATGTAGCTATGATGTTATTAATAATTGTGAGAATGTCTCATAAATGTTAAAGTTGATCGTTTATTTGGTAAAAGTGGAATTATGATTTGCATGCATGATTGGAAAGTGATAAGCTCAAAGTCGGGGGGGGGGGGGGTGTTTCTCCTGTGCTCATACCGGGGTGTGTGTTTCGTTTATGCCGTTGGGGGTGAGTCCCAGCAAGGCAGTGTGAGACACAGACACTCTGTCATCCTAGGGTGACAGTAGTGTGAGCTGAAGAGTTTAAGGAAAGATTACTTGCAAATATATTTAAATGTTTATTATTTTGTTAATAAATCGTTATGTAGTTTTCGAATAATAAATGTTAGAGGGAACTCACTAGACCGTTGGTCTAACCCTCGCTCTTTCAAAATTTAAAACCCCTTTTCAGGTAAGCGTGAGACGGGTGGTTTAGGAAAGGGAAAGGAGAAGATTTAAGCAGTGTCCTCCATTAGAAGACTCCTGTTTAGTTATGTTTATTTTATTTAGCATCTCAGTTATGTAATAGGTTGTGTTTTTTCACAAACCTTTAGAATTTTGTTTATGAATTGGGCCACTTTTGGCATAAGTTATTATATTGCAGTTTTGTCTATGCTTTTTAGTTTGTGGTTGTTATAATTGGTATCAGAGGCTTAGTTTAAGGGATCTAGGTGTCTGATCGAGCCTAGACTTAAACTTAGGAAGTATGATATAACTGAGATAGTAGGAAGGCCTTAGGGGGACGAGCGGTAGAGTGGTGAGGACTAACATGTAAGGTAAATTTAAAATTACATCTGGCCAGTGTAATTATAAATTTACAGGTACATGTGCGTGCTTAACTTGCTTTATTGCTTTGGACTTGTTTTAATTCTGTGTTGGCATCTTGTCTTTAGTCATGTCTGAGAGAATGACTAGGAGCAGGTCAGCGCCGGTAGTTGAGGTGGCACCGGTGAATGAAGTTGTTGAGGATGGACCAGTCATTCCTCCTCGAGTGGTTGCTGCTAAGGGAAAAGGTCGTGGGCGACCTAAGGGAAACCCAACCCAAAAAGCGGCCACACAAGTGGTCGAACTAGAGCCAAGGGCGCAAAGGAAGAGATCGGTACGAGTAGCTCGTCGGGCTAAGAGTGTGGAAGTGGTAGCAGAGCAGGAATCCTCTCGTCAAGAGAGTTCAGCGTCGGTGAAAAGGAAAGGACCAGCTAAGAATCCAAGAAGGGGTAAGGCTCAGGCATTTGTGACCCAAGAGATGTTCGCTGCTGAGATGGGAAAGTTGAATGAGACGTTGCAAGCACTTCTAGCTAAGCAAGCTCAAGAAACATCAGTCAGTCAAGGAAGGAGCGAAGAAAAGAAAACGACTGAAATGGCTACCTCACCAATTACTGTGGTGGGCAGTCATACTCAGTCAACACCATTCATGGAAGCAAAGTCCGTTTCTGAAAAAGGGTGTAGTTACAAGTCCTTCGCTACTTGCAAACCCCCGGTGTTCAAAGGAGAGTGCGATCCGGTAATGGTAATCAAGTGGATTAGGGAAATGGAGCTAGCTTTCGACACTAGAAAGTGCGCAGATGAGGATAAGGTGGTTTTTGTTTTGTCCATGCTGAGAGACGATGCGGTGTTTTGGTGGGAGGCTGAGTCAGGGGGAAAGGGGTCGAAAGCAGCTAAGGGTATGGCCTAGGAGACCTTCAGCGCCAGATTCAAGCAACAATTTTGTTCTTTAGCGGCGATGAAGAAGCTGGAAGAAAAATTTCTGAATCTGGAACAAGGGGAGATGACCGTCAGGGAGTACATAACGAAGTTTCTAGAAAAGGCACGTTTCGCAGAGATTTATGTGCCCAATGAAGAGAGGCGGATCGACAGGTACTTTTTTGGTTTAAGGAGTAACATCAGGGAGCTGGCAGCTGCTAGGGAGCTGGCAGCTGCTAGAGAGCCGGCTACTTTCCAGGCGGATGTTAATGCAGCCGAGATGACAGAAAAAGACAAGAATCGACAACAGTCTGAGAAGGGATCGGAAAAGAGGAAATGGGAGGGGTCTGTGCGGGACGGTAAAAAGATAAAATCTACAAAGTTTGACCAGAGAGAGGCGCCAAGAGTTGATTATAAGTCATGCAGTAAATGTAACCGAATGCACAAGGGGGAGTGCTTGGTGGACAAAGATGGGTGCTTCAAGTGTGGAAAGGTAGGCCACATGGCGCGGGATTTTCAAAGGTCAAGGACATGTTATCAGTGTGGATCTCCCGATCACATAAAGACCTATTGTCCGCAGCTGAAGAAGGGAGAAGTCAGAAACTATGGGGGTAGAGGTGGAGAAAGGAGGGCGGAGCCCGCCCGAGCTAGGGCAAGGGTGTTTAACATGACAACCGATGAGGCAGTGGATGCACCAGATGTGGTGACAGGTACCTTCCCTATAGACTCGACATATGCTAAAGTATTATTTGACTCGGGCGCAAACCGTTCGTTTGTGTCGCCGAGCTTTGTTCATAACTTGCATGTGAGGCCAAAACGGCTTAAGCGGGGTTTTGAAGTAGAAGTAGCCGATGACAGGCGAGTCTTAGTGGGGGAAGTTTACGAAGGGTGTAGCATTGACATCGATGGTCATGCATTCCCATTGCGTTTATACCCGATGGGCATGGGGGAATTTGATGTTATTGTGGGAATGGATTGGATGGCGTCTAATGATGCCAACATAGTGTGTAATAAGAAGTTAATCCGCATATCTCGACCGGGGGAGGAAGAGATAGTGGTGTATGGGGAGAGTCGGGATAGGAAGTCTTGTTTGATCTCGATGATCAAAGTTAGACGATGTTTAGTAAAGGGTTGTGAGGGGTTCTTAGCGTATGTCCTAGACGCTAAGAAGGAGAAGAAAGGGTTAGAATCGGTTCCGATTGTAAGTGAGTACCCGGAAGTTTTTCCGGATGACTTAACCACTTTGCCCCCGGATAGGCAAGTGGAATTTCGAATCGATCTGGTACCCGACGCGACACCGATTGCAAAAGCACCCTATCGTTTGGCACCGGCCGAATTGAAGGAATTGATGGTGCAACTTCAAGAACTGCTTGACAAGGGTTTCATCCGATCCAGCACGTCGCCGTGGGGAGCACCAGTGTTGTTTGTCAAGAAGAAAGATGGGTCTATGAGAATGTGCATAGACTACCGTGAGCTTAACAAGGTAACCGTCAAGAATAAGTACCCGCTCCCTAGAATCGACGATCTTTTTGATCAGTTGCATGGAGCAAGCTATTTTTCAAAGATTGACCTGCGTTTGGGGTATCATCAGCTTAAGGTGAGAGAAGAAGATGTTCCCAAGACTGCTTTCCGTTCAAGGTATGGGCATTACGAATTTTTGGTCATGCCTTTCGGTTTGACTAACCCCCCGACAGCATTCATGGACCTCATGAATAGAGTGTGCAGTCCACTTTTGGACAAGTGTGTCATCGTCTTCATTGATGACAAACTAATATACTCGCGGTCCATGAGTGACCATGAGGTGCACCTAAGGGCAGTGATGGAACTGCTCAAACGGGAGAAATTGTACGCCAAATTCTCGAAATGCGAGTTTTGGCTAAGGGAGGTGCAATTCTTAGGGCACATAGTTTCGGGAGAAGGAATCAAGGTGGATCCAGCAAAAATCAAGGCAATCGAAGAGTGGGAGGTGCCGAAGACGCGTTCAGAAGTGCGAAGCTTCCTTGGCTTAGCGGGTTATTATCGGAGATTCATTCAGGACTTCTCGAGGATAGCTACGCCATTAACTGCTTTAACAAGGAAGAATGTAAAATTTGAATGGAAGGAAGCTCAAGTTAATGCTTTCAGCAAATTGAAGAAGAGTTTGAGTAGTGCACCTGTATTATCCCTACCTAATGGGACAGAAGGATTCGTGGTCTACAGTGATGCGGCAAAGACAGGTCTGGGGTGTGTATTAATGCAAGCTGGGAAGGTAATCGCCTACACGTCCCGCCAGTTGAAGGATCATGAGAATAGCTACCCGACGCATGATATGGATCTAGCAGCAGTAGTGTTTGCGCTGAAGATTTGGAGGCATTACCTATATGGAGTCAAGTGCCAAATCTTCATCGATCATAAGAGTTTGCAGCATCTGTTTAACCAGAAAGAGTTGAATATGAGGCAGCGGAGATAGATGGAATTGTTAAGTGACTACGATTGTGAAATCCTTTACCATCCCGGTAAAGCCAATGTAGTGGCCGATGCTCTAAGCCGGAAGGATCACCAAAAGTCGACAAGAGTGGTGGCATTTCGGGTTGAGGTAATCTCTGGGTTTTTGGAAGAAGTCCGGAAGTACCAAGAGGAAGCAGTGTCGAAGGAAAACCTAAAAAGCGAGAGAATAGTCGGATTTGCCGACTCGTTGATTGCAGATAACCGCGGAGTAAGATGTTTCAAGGGTAGGGTGTGGATTCCGAAGCTAGGAGACCTACAAAAGAAGGTGTTGGAAGAAGCTCACAAGTCTCGATACTCCATGCATCAAGGTACCAACAAAATGTATCGGGACATGAAACAGTGTTACTGGTGGCCAGGGTTAAAGAAGGATATAGCGTATTCCGTTGAACGATGTTTAACCTGTTTAAAGGTAAAAGTGGACCATCAGCGACCATTCGGAGAATTACAACCTCTAGAAAGACCGGTATGGAAGTAGAATGAGATCACAACGGATTTCGTTACTGGGCTGCCGCGATCACCCAAAGGGCACGATGCCATTTGGGTGGTAGTGGATCGACTCACGAAGTCTGCTCACTTTCTATCGATTAATGAATCTGATCCATTGGAGAAGCTAGCCAAGTTGTACATTGATGATATTGTGTCCCGTCATGGAGTACCGACATCAATTGTGTCAGATCGGGATGCTCGATTCACGTCGGCATTTTGGAAAAGTTTGCAAAGGGAGTTGGGGTCGCGACTCAAGTTAAGCACAACGTATCATCCTCAGACGGATGGACAAAGTGAGAGAACCATCTAGACTTTGGAAGACATGCTTCGAGCGTGTGTTATCGATTTTAAGGGATCGTGGGAGACACATCTACCTTTGATAGAGTTTTCGTATAATAATAGTTATCATGCGAGTATCCAAGCCGCTCCGTTTGTAGCCCTGTACGGACGTAAGTGTAGAACACCGTTGTGTTGGAATGAGGTAGGTGAAAAACAGTTAGCAGGACCAGAAATTGTATAGTTAACGACCGACAAGGTTAGTCAGATTCGGGATCGTTTAAAGGTAGCCCAAGATCGTCAGAGAATGTACGCGAATAAGGGAAGAGAACCATTAGAGTTCCAAGTGGGAGACATGGTAATGTTGAAAGTCTCGCCTTGAAAGGGTGTTGTTCAGTTCGGAAAGAAAGGTAAGTTGAAACCAAGGTTCGTTGGTCCTTTTGCCATCATCAAACGTGTTGGGGAAGTGGCCTACAAATTAGAACTACCTGAATCCATGCGAGGAATCCATCCAACCTTTCATGTATCTAATCTAAAAAAAATGTCTAGCGGAATGTGACATTGTAGTGCCATTGGAAGATATCCACGTCAATGAAAAGATAAGTTATGTTGAGGAACATGTGGCTATTCTGGACCGCAAGGTGAAGAAATTAAGGAACAAGGAAATGCCTTTAGTGAAAGTGTAGTGGAAGTTTCACAAAGGACAGGAAGCGACTTGGGAATTGGAATCAGACATAAGATCTCAGTATCCTAGTTTCTTTAGTGAAAAGATTCTGGGGACGGAATCCTTGTGAAGGGGGGAGTATTGTAATAACTGGGTATAAAAGTTATTAAAGAAAAGTTTGGGGTTATTTTGGTCAAGACTTAAGTGAAGAGGGGTGTAAGGTGTAATATGGGTTAATAAGAAGTTTCTACCCTAAGGTTTCTCAGTATCCTTTTGTGTGGCGGCTGTTTAGAAATAGTAAGAAGCAGAAGCAATTTTAGCAGGTTTTCGATTGAGGCTAAAGATAATCATCTTTATTCTTCCAGGTATTAATCATCTACTCTTCGTAAGATTATATATTAGTCTTCCTTCTTTATTTTCGAATCGTTGGGTTTAGTTCGGTCGATTTTGAGCTTTGGTGTAAACAGGTTTTGGTGTAATCGGTTTAAGACTTGTGAATTTGAGTCCTGATTATCGGCATTAGTATAGTATTGATTAACTAGTTAAGGAGACTTTGTAGAAATCGATCTCGTCTTTGGGTGTTTGAGCTGTCCGATCGATGGGTTTGTGGGTGATCGCAGACCCCGGTCGCAGACCCCGGTCGTTATATATACCGGTCGCTTGAGGAGTCCGGTCGAGTTTTTATCTCGGCCTTTGGAAAGGAGATCCGGTCCGTGCCTTGGCACCGGTCAAGACTAATACCGGTCGCTACCCTGGTACCGGTCGAAGCCCAATACCGGGCGCTGCTTTGGCCCCGGTCGAGGCCGACACTAGGCGCTGCCTTAGCACCGGTCGAGGCGCGGCTTGGATACGGCGTGGGCACGGCGTGGGGGCAGCCCTGGGTGCGGCGCTAGGCGCGACCTGGGCAGTTTCAGTGAGTGTCGGTTGGTGTCGGACAATTAGGCTTTAGTCTTGAGAGCTTTGTGGTTATATTTTAAGGGTTTTCTATTATTATGACTATAGGTCCGACATTAAGGATTTATAGCGGAAGCTTCGCAAGGACCAGGTGAGTTTTCTGATAAAAAACCTCTCAGTGAAAAGAATATATGTTTGTTGCATCAGACTTTTATGCAAGTATTAATATGTAGCTATGATGTTATTAATAATTGCGAGAATGTCTCATAAATGTTAAAGTTGATCGTTTATTTGGTAAAAGTGGATTTATGATTTGCATGCATGATTGGAAAGTGATAAGCTCAAAGTCGGGGGGTGTGTTCAGCCTGTGCTCATACCGGGAGTGTGTTCCGTTTATGACGTTGGGGGTGAGTCCCAGCAAGGCAGTGTGAGACACAGACACTCTGTCATCCTAGGGTGACAGTAGTGTAAGCTGAAGAGTTTAAGGAAAGATTACTTGCAAATATATTTAAATGTTTATTATTTTGTTAATAAATCGTTATGTAGTTTTCGAATAATAAATGTTAGAGGGAACTCACTAGACCGTTGGTCTAACCCTCGCTCTTTCAAAATTTAAAACCCCTTTTCAGGTAAGCGTGAGACGGGTGGTTTAGGAAAGGGAAAGGAGAAGATTTAAGCAGTGTCCTCCATTAGAAGACTCCTGTTTAGTTACGTTTATTTTATTTAGCATCTCAGTTATGTAATAGGTTGTGTTTTTTCGCAAACCTTTAGAATTTTGTTTATGAATTGGGCCACTTTTGGCATAAGTTATTATATTGCAGTTTTGTCTATGCTTTTTAGTTTGTGGTTGTTATAGGTTGAGTTCTAGGAACTGGTTGATCCTTTTGGCAGTGAGGTGGACAGTGGTTCCTCTAACCTGAATCTTTGAGGCTGAAGTCACAGACATCTCACAGTAGAACTCTCTAATAAGGGTGAGATTGTAGGAGGTCTACACATGACACAGCTTGTTGAGACCTTGGGTATCAACTACCTGCCGAATGAAGTGGAATTCCCTCATACTGTGCTCATCTATTCCTTTCTCAGGAAACCCAATCTTAGTCTAAAATTTAGGCCACATTTTTGCTGCAGCCTTGGAGCTGAACCCATTGTGAGGTGAGGTTGGCCTTGGCAAGAGAGGTATAGCAGGTTCCTCATTTCTCTTTTTTCTTCTCACAGACTGCTCATGCTGCAAGGATGCTGCAGCATAGCATTTGGTATCACTGGGTTTGGTTCCAGATGGTTCTTCCTCAGTCATCACTCTTTTGGTCCTCTTACTCTTTCTGGACCCTTCCCTATTGGTTTTCTTGGCATGGACTTTCCCTAACCCTTTTCTCTTTCTACTGGTTTTGCTCACTATCGGCTCATCTTCCTCAGTTCACACAACATTTGTTTGAGGAAACTCCACAAACGGGTCCTCTGTTCTTTCTTCCCTTTCTACCTCCATTTGTGTCTCCAGATTCTCAAATGAGTTTCCCTCACTTCTCTCTATTTCTTTTTCAACAGGGGGTTCTTCAAGTATGTCAAGATGCTCAATAGTAATTTCTACCTCTTCATCAGTTTGGTTAGGCTTCAGGCTAGTGGTGGTTATTTTATCAGTAGAGTTCAAGGGCCCAAATGAGCAATCAAACTCATACTTTCTAAAATGACCAACATTTACCTTTGTTGAAGAGATAGGTACTCCAGACTCATCCTCAGAACATGAGGTGATCAGGCCATCAATGATAGGTTTTTTAGCAGAGGAAGATACCTAAGAGTCTGCAATGGTGATAAAGTTGGGATGAAGAATGACCGCAAAAGGGTTACTTGCTGGAATCTCCCCTGCCGCTGGTGGTTTTTCTGATGTTCCTCCTCTTTCGGCCATTAGAGTGCCTTCGACCTCAGAAGCATTTGGGAATAAAGCTTTTGGAGAGACTCGAGCTTGTGGAGGAATGGAGTTGTCCTCCAAAACCACTGGAGGTTGAGGATTGCTAGCTCTCGGAGTTTGATCAATAGCCCTATTTCGCGGGCTTCTTCTTCTTTTGGCACTAGTAGGGTTTTGAACCATGGCTCTCTTAACTCTTGCCATGTTACAGATTTGAACACAGAGAAAGGGGAAGAAGATGGTGGTTTTCGAGAGGTGTTCGATTTGAGAGGGAAGAAACAGGGAGTGAGGAGTGAGAGGGAGATAGAAACGGTTATTGTTACAAAAAAAGGGTTTCTTGGGAGATGAAAGGACAATGATTTGAAAGGGTGGAGTGCTTATCTGATAAAAATTGGATGGAGCAAGCTGTCAATTGGGTTTTACCCTTTGGGTTTTTAAGGTAAGTACTCAAGAAGGAATCTTTTAGAAGCTTCCTAATCATTTTAGCTATAAAGTAGACAAGGTGTCTACAATAGCAAAAAAAATGATGTTGATATGATGTCATCTCTAGTATTTATCCTTAAACCAACCCAAAAAAATGCCTCTAATATATTCCCCAAACTTTCAGCCGACATTCCTTTTTTCTTTTGAAAACTCAGATCTTTGGTGCTGCAGCATTGGAATAACATCCTCTTGTTTCCTCCTTTTTCCTAAATTAAGGTTGCACACTAACAAACAAATTATATAAGACTAAATAAATTTACTAAACTAATTAAACAAAGATTATTTACACAGATTGTGGAACTTTAAGATAGTCCCCATCTTTGATTGAAGTTTTTTAGCATAGAGTGACCATCTCCACTGAGCCATGTTGTGGAGATGATACAGCATCATGGTATAGCTTTACTCTCTGGCCGTTGACTTTGAACACACTATTGTTTTCCGGATTGACTAAGTCTACAACCCCATATGGATATACTTTGTGGATGAGAAATGGTCCTGACCATCTAGACTTAAATTTACCTGGAAACAACTTTAACCTAGAATTGAACAAAAGACATTTCTGGCCTGCTTTCAACTCTCTGTGCCTAATCCTATTGTCATGCCATTTTTTTTGTTTTCTCTTTGTACAACTTGGCATTCTCATAGGACATGTTCCTATGTTCTTCTAGCTCACAGAGTTGCAACTTTCTCTTGTTGCCAGCCTCATCTAAGTTCATGTTCAATTCCTTTATAGCCCAATATGCTTTATGTTCAAGTTCCAAAGGGAGATGACAGGCCTTTCCAAAGACTAGCTTGTATGGAGACATACCTAAAGGTGTTTTAAAAGCAGTTCTGTATGCCCATAAAGCATCATCTAATTTGAAAGCCCAATCTTTTCTGTTTGGTTTAACAACTTTTTCAAGAATCCCTTTTATTTCCCTGTTTGAGAGTTCAGCCAAACCATTGGTTTGTGGGTGGTATGCCGTGGCAACCCAATGTTTCACATGATATTTTTCAATAACTTTACTCAACAAACTGTTTATAAAGTGGGTACCCTCATCACTAATCAGTGCCCGGGGGGTACCAAACCTTGTAAAATTTTTGTTTTTGTAAAAACTTTACAACAGTTTTAGCATCATTAGAAACACATGTCATTGCCTCTACCCATTTTGAAACATAATCAACATCAACTAAGATATATTGACAACTGTTTGAAGGGGGAAAGGCCCCATAAAATCTATTCCCCAAACATCAAATAACTCAACTTCCAAGATCCCATTCAAAGGTATTTCATTTTTCTGAGAAATGGAACCACTTCTCTGACATTCATTACATCTTTGAACAAAATTATGGGAATCTTTAAAGAGATTTGGCCAATAAAATCCTGATTGAAGCACTTTAGCTGTTGTTCTTTGGCCTCCAAAATGTCCTCCATAAGCTGACTGATGGCAATGTTGTAGAATTGTTGCAGCTTTAGTTTCTGGGATACACCTTCTCAACAATTGATCTATACCAAGTTTAAATAGAAAAGGGTCATCCCACAAGTAAAATTTGCAATTATGGAGAAATTTCTTAAGCATGTGATGAGTATAATCAGAAGGTATGATGCCACAGGCCAAATAATTTGCTATATCAGCAAACCATGGAAGTTGTGCCTCCACCATAAGAATCTTTTCATCTGGAAAAGTCTCTACAATGTCTCCTTCTTTCTTACTTTCAACCTGTTTTTCTAACCTGGACAAATGATCGGCCACTTGGTTCTCAGCCCCCTTTCTATCAATAATCTCTAGGTCAAATTCTTGCAACAACAAAACCCATCTGATCAACCTAGGTTCTGCATCTTTCTTTGATATCAAATATTTAATGGCAGCATGGTCGGTATGTACAATGACTTTTTCTCCCATCAAATATGATCTAAACTTTTCAAATGCAAATACCACAGCCAATAATTCTTTCTCAGTTGTTGTGTAATTAATTTGAGCTTCATTTAGGGTTTTGCTTGCATAGTGGATGGAATGAAATTTTTTCTCTTTTCTTTGACCTAACACAGCACCAACAGCCCAGTCACTTGCATCACACATGATTTCAAAAGGTTTGTCCCATTCAGGAGCCACAACCACTGGTGCAGTTACCAAAGCTTTCTTTAAAGTGAGGAATGCATTTCTACATTCATCATTGAAATCAAACTTTTGGTCATGCTGTAATAATAGACATAAGGGTTTTGAAATTTTTGAAAAGGCTTTTATAAACCGTCTATAAAATCCAGCATGGCCAAGAAAGCTCCTGATACCTTTAACAGTGGTTGGTTCAGGTAGTTTTTCAATTACTTCTAGTTTAGCTTTGTCTACCTCAACTCCTCTTTTAGAAATTAAATGACCAAGGACAATCCCTTCTGTTACCATGAAATGACATTTTTCCCAATTAAGTACCAAGTCAGTCTCCTCATACCTTTTAAGACTTTGTTTCAAATTATCCAAACACTGATCAAAAGATGAACCATAAACAGAAAAATCATCCATAAATATTTCAATGGATTTTTCAAGCATATCAGAAAATATGGACATCATGCATCTCTGAAAAGTGGCAGGAGCATTGCAAAGTCCAAAAGGCATCCTTCTGAAGGCAAAGGTGCCATAAGGACAAGTGAAGGTAGTCTTCTCCTGGTCTTCTGGTGCTATGGC